>OX940791.1:57548622-60048622 GCA_954870985.1 Trifolium fragiferum
GTGTGCCTATGGAATTTGCCAACATGGTAATATTGATCAAGAGACAAATTGCAAGAAAATTTTGGAATTAAGAGAAAAAAGAGGCCCACATTGTCTATTGAAAAAGCAGCATGCATGGGAACCTCAATTGGGGTTAGAACTTGCTTTGCCCGTTAAACAAGTTTAGCCTAAAACACATATAGTCCCCACACCCACATGACTCTTGTTCTCTCTTTTTTATTCTATATAATACCAACACATCATAAATACTTCTTCATCCACTTCCACCACAAAACACACACATTTCTCTTCTTTTCTCTATCACCCCCTTAAAAACATTCTAAGTTAGAGGTGCAAATAGCAAAACAATGGGCATAAAAAAATCCAACAAACAACAATCTGAAGTTATCAGGCAAATTGTCAAAAGATGTTCAAGTTTTGGTAAAAGGCAGAGTTACAATCAAGAGGGTCTTCCTGAGGATGTACCAAGAGGTCATTTTGCAGTTTATGTTGGAGAGAATAGGACTAGATATATTGTCCCAATTTCTTGGTTGGAACATCCTCAATTTCAAAATCTTCTACAAAGAGCTGCAGAGGAATTTGGTTTCAATCATGATATGGGACTTACTATCCCTTGTGATGAAGATGTTTTTGAGTCCTTAATTTCATTGATGAGATAAGAAGCAAGGATTGTTAGATTTTATTAGTTGAAGATTACCAAACGTAAAAGCATGTTTGGATTCACGATGAGTTTGAAAGAATTAAGATGAAATATCGTGATTTTGCAAAAGCTGCACTTTAAGGTTTCAGCGAAATCACGTGTCATTGTGATTCTAAACATGTACTAATAACATTTTAAGTTTGGTATTGTTATTTTTAAATTGTATATATATAGAGATATATATGGATTGATATCCAAGCAGGGAATTTCCTTGGCGATGTCATGTGTATCTCGATTGAGTAATGATTTATTAAATGAAGGAATGTTCTACATGGGATGAGGGTATTATTGTCCTTTTAAACTTTTTGAAACCTTTGCTTAAACTTGCATGTTACAGTTGTAGATTTTCTCTAACTAGAATAGTTAGTTAACTCCTTTCCTTAATTAATTTTGTTTAGGTAATTCTGTTTTTGCTGACTCTATTATAGCACTTAGCTATGTAGTAGGTTAGTTATCCACTTATCCTTTATGATAACTACTTTGCTTGTATAAATTGTTTTTGTTGCTTTATTGTAATTCATGTAGAGAATGTTGAATTCAGAAGTCTCATTGCTCAATCCATAAGATAACTTTTAAATTCTCCTATTGTCTGGTATCAGGTTACCACTATCGAACCCGTTAAATTATTATATTGAGCCTAACTCATTCTTACAAACCGATTTTTAAGGTGAAAATTGTCGGCCTCTACTTATAGATATATGTTCATATCTTATCTCTTCCAATGTGGGAATCTTAACAAAACTACTATGATCGCGCTTAATTCATATGTCTAATCATGAGCATGAGAAGAGTGTGTTAATAGTTTGACATTGAACAAGATATAGTTTAAAAATGTGTTTATAAGTAGCGAACAATCTTCACCTTACAAACATTTATTATAATAGTTGAATTAGACTCGACTCAAATTCTAATATTGAATTTGCCTGTTTGATAAATAAAGCTTAAAGTAGTAGTGCTTAAATCCCAATAAATTGTTTGACATTAATCAAATTCAAACCTTTTGACTACAAGAAATAAGCTCTAAAATACAGATAAAAATGCAAACTTTTTAATGTGATAGAGAATTAGGTTGAAGTTAATTAAATAATTATTAGGTAGTAGTTAATTAAATAATTTAGGTATCAGGAAGATATAGTATTTAGTTGGACCTTTAGGTCCATTAAATTATTATTATCCATTAATGTAGTGTTTTTGAGACATTTTAACCCGAAAATGAAAAAAAAAGTTATTTTTTATTTCTTAGAATTATTTTTATTGTCTTTTCATAGTTATAATTTAATTTTCCATAGTCAAGTTTTAGTTTCTAGAGCCTATCAAAATGCAACGGACTTTGCAAGGAGAAATGGGGTGAGGGGGTAACTATAGTTAGTCTTAGAATCATAGTTGGATTTAACTTAATTTTACAAAAATTGACTTGTAAGGTGAGAATTATTTTCATTTATAGACACATATTCAACCAAATGTGAGACTTCTTAACACACTCTTTCGCGTCCAACACTGTTGAATTTGGGGCGCGGATATAAATGATGGATGACTCGATCAGAAACTTGATATATAGCAAACAGCCCAACAGATCGTCGTAGAGGAGGCCCTTATACTATCTTAGGAATTGAGACGTTGGACCTAACGTATCCCTACAAAATCGACTTGTAAGTGATGATTGTTTTCACTTATAAACACATATTCGGGTTATCTCACAATCGATGTGAGACTTCTAAAAGTTATATTCAATTATTTTGGTATAGTTCTATTCAATTAGCATGTGGTAATTTGTAGTAGGGGTGAGCATCGGGCGGGTTCGGTCGGGTTCGGGTCCAAAATGGTTCACCCGGAAAAAACCGAGAGTGTAAAATCTTGGTCCATCACCGACCATTTCAAGTTTCGGTTTTATCAGGTGTCGGTTTATATGGGTTACGGGTTGGTCGGTTCGGTTTATTCGAGTTAGCACATTGATAAAAAAAAATACACACACATAGAATATCGTAATACAATAACTTGTCAGTGAATACTATCTAAATATTAGATCAACAATATGACAAATATGTAATTTAACTTTGCAATAATACAGTCTAACTTGAGTTTTGTGTGTAAATAACTTGTATTGTAATTTTTTATAAAAGAAACGTAACTTCAATACATACGATAAGATGGAAAAAAACTCATGATTTTACAACCTCGGTCGAGTTCGGTTAACAACATATTTAAATTTTTAAAACCGAACCCGACCGTATATAATCATTTTTACCCATTGTTTGTAAACCGTAGACCCGACAACCCGTATAAATCCGCCCGATACACCCAACTTAACCTCGGTTAGAATGGGTTCGGTCGGTTACGATATTTTTGCTCACCCCTAATTTGTAGGACGAATTTAAGTGATGCATGAAGAGTTGTACGATGGAGACAATAGGCTACCTTAAAAGTGCAAAAGTTTATTGCATTACGAAATGCAATAGCAAACTGCATATGTTATGTTACTTCTATTAATCATGCATGTATTTGATCATTATGTCACATCCCTTTCATATACTACGTACGATTCAGGATAAGTAGATTATATTTTCACTGACTAGAAGAATAATCACTCCACATAACAAAGCAGTGAGAGGAGAGGAGCAGCCATTAACATATGTAGCAAAAAGTATGCTAATTACCCACGGTATTTTTCTGATGCATTAATTGGTTTATTTATTATTCATTATTGATGGTGTAATTGTCTATTCACTTTAATTTTACTTGCAAAATGAAGAATTTTTTGTTAAAGAAGTGTTAAAAAGACAAATTGGTATGCACACTAAAGAGGAACTTCTTTATTACTAAGTGTGTATTTGATTCTACGGTGTTAAGAATTGATTTTGATAGAATTGATTCTGTAAAATTGATTCGGATTAAAATTGATTTTAAGTTAAAGTGATTTATGTTTGGATATATTCATGTAAAAGTGAGTTTAACGAAAAATTTGAATGTAAAAATCAATTCTAGAAACAGAAGCTACGATTTCTATCTTCAAGTAGAATCAATTCTAAAGGCATAATCAATTCTACTTTTGAAAAACCAAACAAGTCAGAATCAATTCTACACGTCCAAAATCAATTCTGACTACTCCAGAATTGAAACCAAACATACACTAAATTACTTCACTTAGTTTGTCGTTATTTACAACAAGTAATATATATAACATAATCTTAAACTAAAAATACGTGTATAATGCTTATTAAAAGTGAAAATTTTAAAACTTGGAGTGGGCTGCGACCCTCAAAGAACTCTAACCCTGCCAACCACCCATTGCCGGTGTCGCACCCTACTCCTCCTATTATTAGAAACTCAATCTTCATAACTCTACAAATGATTATAATATCAAATTTTTAATGTTAATTAATTATAAAGATGATTATTTTTTTATTTTACTTACAATTTAACTCGAAGATAATTTTCCTTAAAAAATGTGTTTTTTAATAAAGATCACATATGACCTAAAAAATTTAAAGGCAACTCCGAAAGTACATGTCGATATAAATATCAATAATGCTACTTGTCGCGAACTATGTTATCACGAGATCATCACGATAGTTCACTTGACTAAATACCATCACCATCTCTTTATCTTTGGCCACCCATGTTTTACAATAAAGACAAATCTAACGGTTAAATATTATTCGTGTTAGGTTCGTGAAATTTTCTTTCGAGAAGAATAGCACCACTCTATAAATATACCATTAAAAGTACTTCTAGTGGATATTTTCCTTCTAAATTACGTGAAAACTATAGTGCATTACATTGACCACATGTTATTGTCTACTAAGCAAACGGGACCTATATAGTTGCAAACTTAAAAATTAAATTAAAACATATACATATTTTACAGCAAACCCATGCTTAATAGGCTAATCCATCTACAACATTGTCCATTTGGGGCACATGGAAATGGGACCTCGTTGTCCATAAAATAGGGTCTTGCGGACAATTAAGCCCTTAATCCTTTTGTCTTTTCCTTGATTAAGAGATAACAAAATCTGATTACCTTAGCCACAGAATTATAAAGCACTAGAGTTTAGGTTCCTTGTTTGAAATTGTTAGGTTCATATGGACAAAAGGTTTGTGTCGATCACAGTAGGGATGTCAACGGGGCGGGGAATGTGCGGAGGAAGTATCCCCGTTTCCCACCCCGAAATATCCGCCGGGGAATTTTTGACTCCATCCCCATTCCCACGGTACCCGCGGGGATCCACGTAGATCGATTATTAGAAAATTTTTATATTTTACCGACAATATTATGACGTTATTTTTTCCTTTTTTATTAATAAATAAATAAATATTTCGCATCTTTCTTTTTTTATTGATCAAAACAACACATAATGCATTTCATAACAAAAAATAATGCATAACAACATATGCATAATGATACAAAAATTCATAACCAAAATATATCATAATTCATAGCAAAATAGAAACCTAGAATTGTCAAATATAAATAAACCTAGAATAATAATAGTAGTAAAAATATATATTTAAGTATATATAGACGGATTCGGGGAATCTGCGGGGACGGATGCTTAATCCCCGATCCCCGCCCCAAACTGCCTCCGGGGAAAGTTTTGCCTCCATCCCCGTCCCCACGGGGAAAAAATCTCCGTTTTCGGATCTCCGAACCGGGCAATCTCCGCGGGGATCCGCTCTGACGGATGCAAATTGACATCCCTAACGGATACGTCCTTGATTAGGGCCTATTTAACATTAAATGAAGTCTAAAATAAATTTTAAGTGAGGATTTTTTTTAACGTAAAAAAACATCGTAATAAAATTTTATTTACAATTTCTTTTTCAATCAATAATAAACCAATATATTTTTTTTTTGCTGAAACGTTGTTGGTCTATGATAAGATTTTATTAATTTTTTTTTATCAAGTAGCTTAATGGTCTGAAAATCCATCTTAAGGGTTCGTTTGATGGTAAGGATAGAAAGACAAGATATGATATATCTATCATATCCTATTAATATTTTTCATTTGATGCACCAATTAGATATGATATATTAATCATATTTTCAATCCTATCATGACCGGCCTTTGTATTTTATCATGAGAATAAGTTGGGTTAAAAATATTCTATTGTGATTAGCAATTATTTTTCTTATTTGTCCTCCATATTTTCCTCTCTCTCATTAAATTTATTTCCATTCAATAATAATGATAATTCTGTCGTTTAATTATCATATATATTTTATGCTATTTGTTATCATATGTATATCAAACACATGATATGATATGTCATTATCCTGTTTATATAATATTTTGTCACTATCCAGCTCTATATTCTATTATGTTTTTATCCTATCTTGACCATCAAACGAGCCCTAAAGGTAAATAAATGGAGTATCCGGGTTCGAACCCGACTCCTGCACATATAATGTTATATCCTTACCAATTAATTCTAGTTCTAGTATATATAGATTCAATGGTTGTTTGAATTTTTGGGAAGTTACAAAGTTGTTATCTTATTGATGATATATATAGATTCAATTAGCTTATTATTGATGATTTCAAATTTTTCGTTAGTACGTACGTACAATATTATTTTAAGTTATACAGTAGTTTAATTATTAATTTTAATTTTGTTTGTCAAAAAATAGTGGATGTCTAATTGAATGAGTAAAATTAATAATTGAACTAGCATATTAATATAAAATGACATAAAAAAATGTTTAATTAATATGTAATTTTTTCGAATAAAATAATATGGATAAAATTGAAATAATTTTGGTCCAGAGTAGGATCTTTTTGTTTTTTGACACAATACAAAGAAAGATCTTGTGAAGCATAAAATAATAATGATATACTATTGTCAAAAAATAAAATAAAAAATAATGATATGCATGATTTAACACATATTGTATTTAATAAGTTGTAGTCTTTTTTTTTATTAATAGAAATTTTGTAATTTCTTAGGTATAGTTTGTTGGTTTCTTTTTATAGATAGAAATTTTCTAATTTTTTGATTTGTTGTTATTCTTTTAAATATACATGTTATATTGATAGTAATCTCATATATTATTTGTTATTTAGCTGAAATATTATATAAGATTAAAATGAATAATTTGTTTTTTAGCCCCATTAATAATTGAAGTGCAGATCCACCCCTGTTCTTGAACGACAATAAAGAAAACAAGGTACTGTTGAATACACACCTCATGTATCTAAATTCAACAGTATGAATTTTTGTAAAGAAAAGATATTTCTAACTCGGTTTAGTGTTATAAAATGAGTGCACCAAATTGCTATATTAGGTCGGTTCAGAACAAATCTTTAATAGTCGGTCACATTTCTGAACTATAGTGACTATTCAATCCATTTGGTTGGGTTTTATTCCAAAACCGGTTGATAAACAATCCTAATCACCACAATGTCACTTCAAAATGGAGAGAGCTTAACTAATACTTATTGTTAAGAGTTGGTCGTACTGTTAGGTACTACTCCAATTGGAACACGTCCAATTAATTAAGAGGTGGTCCTTTAATTTGGATAGGGTTCTGTGAATTCATTTTTTTTCATGCGGTCGTGCAATTGATTTATTTATAGTTGTCCGATTCCAGTCAAGATCAGACGGTTGTGATTTTAAATTTGCATTTATTGACTGTATTTATTTAAATCGTCTGATCAAGATCAAACGATTATAAAACAATTGCACTGTGTAGTCGACTGCAGCTAATCCGAATTCCTTTAATTTGTAATAATCTCTCTCATGTGTCATTAATGAGGCAAGATATTAGATGAAATGTAGATGCTAGCTTCTTTGACACAAGCAGAGGTGATGCAACATGATGGGGTTGGTGTTTTCGCGATCATCAAGGTAGATTATCTTGGCAGGCTCTAACATTATTCAAGTTAGACTCGATATGATTGAAGGAGAGGCTATGACCATGAAGGAAGCTATTAGTGAGTTGATACAAAGAGATTATTCGTATGTAATTATTGAAAGTGACTCACAAATTGTTATTGAGGTTATTTCTTTTAGACGACATGGTGCCTCCAAGTTTAATAATTTAATTTCTCATATTAAGTCTTTGTTGTTATTAGTTCCCAACTTCAAGGTCAAGTTAATTAGGTGTCAAGCGAATATCGTCGCTTACTCTTTAGCAAGAGCGTCATATTCTAAGATTGGACACTATATTTTTGAGAGCTAATGTTACGGTGGATCACCTTCACAAGTGGTACACCGTGGACAAGTGATATACCGAATATGAATTTTACAAAATTTACTGTTGGATTGAAAGTTTATATCGTATAGATCATCTATAAATTTTTTAAATTTTTTTGAAAATCATTTGATATGTTATTGAGGGCCAATTCTAATATGGACCACTTATTCAAGTGGTCCATGGTGGACCAACGCTATAACGAATACGAATTTTACAAAATCGATCGTTGGATTGAAAGTTTATATAATATAGATCATCCACAGAAAAAATTAGAAAAATTGAAAATCATTTGATATGTTTTTGGGACTCATTAAGATTTACAGTATTTAATAAACCGTTAATCTTTATGGATCTCAATAACATATCAAATGATTTTCAATTTTTCTAATTTTTTTTATGGATGATCTATATGATATAAACTTTCAATCCAACGGTCGATTTTGTAAAATTCGTATTCGTTATAGTAGTATTGACCACTTGTCCACGGTGGACCACTTGATGAGGTGGTCCACCATAGCATTGGCCGTTATTGAGACCCATCAAGATTTATGTTATTTAACAACCGTTAATCTTAATGTGTCTCAATAACATATCAAATGATTTTTAATTTTTCTAAATTTTTCTATAGATGATCTATATGATATAAACTTTCAATCCAACGGTGGATTTTATAAAATTTGTATTCGTTATAATGTTATTTTTTATTGGTCCACCATGGACCACTTGATGAAGTGATCCATATTAAAATTTACCTATTTTTGAGTCAATTCCTAATTGTATTAGCAACTATTTAAGTAATGATATGAATTGAGTTTGTTTTATTAAAAAAATAAAACGAAGACAACTCTTATACTTCACAATTTGATCGAATTATAAGTATTATCTCTAGTCTCGAATACAAACAGCAAAAAAATAATTTTTATTGGTCTAAAAGTATAACCAAAAGTTGATTAATCATACTTTTTTTTTTGACTTATTGTACCATTTTTTTTAAAGAAGAATCACATATATTGTTATTAATATTATTTATTCCTTTATTATCCTTCAATTAATATGGATTATAATTTTAAAAATACTATTATTTTTATGGAACAAGTTTTTATAAACAGTATTAATTTTTATTTTTTTTTCTTATTATCAAAGTCAAAGAGAATTTTATTGGTTAATAAAAATAATAATTGAAATATTTAAACTTTTTTTTTATGAATTGAATTACTTAAACTATAGACCGAGGATCCGGATGGAATACTTTTTCTTTTCATTTGTTTTTGCATGAGATCATGTTTTATTGAAATATCGCATGAGTAATTAACATAAAAATATTACAAAGTTCATTATATTTTAATTAGGGATGACAATTTACCCATACCCAGTGGGTACCCATAAAAAATACCTATGATTGGTAGGGTAAAAACCCGCATTTTGGGTATGGGCATGGGTATGGGTAATTACCCATAAAATTGAGCGGGTATGGGTGTGGGTACGGGTACCTTAGGTACCTATCCCATATACCTATATAATATATATTTATTTTTTTTAATTATATTATTATATAATAATATATATATTTATTGTTATAAAATACAACATTATTATATTATTAAACATTTTGAATAGAAAAATGTTTATTTATAACATAATGTAAATATGTCAATAGAGAAATTAATTTTAGGATGATTTTACTAATAATTTTGTTTATAATTTCCATGAATCAACATTAAAATCTTTGAATTTTTTTAAATTCTATTAAAATGATATGATATTTTATAATTGATAGATTTATTTTTAATAAAAATGCGGGTAACGGGTATGGGTATGGGTACTTAGGTACCCATAGGGCATGGGGACAAAAATTGTCACCCACGCGGATATGAGGATGGGTACGAATATTTTTTCAAACTGCGGGTATGGGGATGGGGACTATAGTACCCTACCCATATCCTACCCATTGTCATCCCTAATTTTAATTACATTTTTGTTTATATAACTCATCAGGTTCGTATGATGAAATTGACTTGGAATCTGGGAATAGGGGTGAACTTCGGTCGGATTCGGGTCGAAAATCGTCAAAATCGATGAAAACCGCGACTTCTTAATCTGGATCCAATTCCGACCATTTATATCTTCGATTTGTTCAGTTCGGGTCATACGGGTGGTGAGTACAATGAGTCGGTTTTAACGGGTTAGATTGAAACGTTATTGTTACATTTAAAATTTCATTGATCAATTTTTTTTATTTTTTTTACAATTCGTTCAATATTTCGTACACACGTACTGCAACAAAAGATACAATAAAAATCATGAGATGAAGTTAATTTATTTCAAATTTGTAAATTCAACGACAATAATAGATAATAGATGAGAAGTAAAAATTAAGATAAATTTAAAATACTATTTTTTACATCTCCTTTATCAACATATTACAAGCATAAACTTGTAAAATACAACATTTTTCTCTATTATCAAAGATAGATAAAATTATCAAAGTGAAGAGTATAAGATATTAAGAGATAGAAGAGGTGCTCGAAACTAGAAAAAAAAATTAATTTGTATTTTAAGAATTATTCGGTCGGTTTCGATTATGAACAGACGAATTTTTAGACACCCGTATCCGCCAATATACAATCGTTCATGACCGATTTTTCACAATTGTTGACCCGAAACCCGACCCGCACCCGATCGAATGCTTCCATATATTAGGGGTTATATCGATTTCAAGTCGGGTTTCGGATTCGTGCTCACCCCTATCTAGGAATATACTCCTTCTTAAAATTTTATATTCAATTCTTTTTATTATTAATTTGAATAGATTAATTTAACTTCTTAAAAAAAATAAATTATTTGTAATAATTGCATACGAACCGTTTGCGCTAGACTAAAGTGATCTTTTAAACTCATTAGTTTATCAATAACAATTCCCTTTATATAAAATTTCAACATCCACTCCTGAAAAAGAAGACTTTTGTTAACTTATTTAAAGTTAAAGTATTTTACTTTAAGGTGTGATACGACTTTTTTTCAATGGCAAACATATTTTTTTTATACAAACAAAACCCTCTTATTATATTGAACAAATTATACAACTTTTTTGCAAACTCCCTTACTACAACTCTAAAAAATATCTCGACCTCCCACAATGAGTGTATTCTTATCGGTGGATCTTTTTCGACATCGACAGGGCTGGTCCTGAGTTTTAGGAGGCCGTGTGCAAATATAAAAAGTAGTCTCTTAATATATTTTTTTAAATAAAAAAACTTATCGATTTTAAATTGAAAATAACATAAAATATAATTATTCTTATAATTAACATAAAAAGGATTCTTGCACAAAAAAAAAAAAAAAAAGGATTTATATTCTATCAATAACAACAAATTAATACCTTCTAACTATTTTTACTAATTTTTACACCCCCTATTATGCAGAATAGTGTGCCTAGGCTGCTTAATATTGTGCAGAATTGGACATGAGCTGCTTAATATTGTGCATAATTACTATTTTTACACCTCCTATTTTACTAATATTACTACCCTATAATTTTTTTTTGAGACCTTCCAATTTTTGAGGTCCGATGCAACAGACCTTGTTGCACTCCTTATTGGACCGGGCCTGTTTTTGATTGAGATTTTGGTAAATAGGGTAAAACTCTTATCTCCTGAAAATGATTTTTAGGTAAAAATCCGACTAGCTCCTGCTCTTTCTTATGAGCTGGATATGCAACCTCTCATGTGCTGGTTCCGATGGAGTTTGGCAAGATTGTCTTATCTGTATTGTGGGGGGCTCGAGCGAGGTGTCTCTATCGAGATTTTTTTCTATCGTCTTTGATACATTTTATTTCTTGTTCTTCTTTGGATTGCATTGGGGAGTCTTTGGAACTTTTGTTCCTTGAAAATAGTTTGGGTTTCTTTTATTACTCGATCTTCTATTTTTTTCTCTTTTTTATTTATTTATTTTTTCAGACTTTTTTTTTATTATAACTTTTCTTTGTGATATATTTATATATACATATATTTCTCATTAAAAAAAACTAATAATCATCACAACAATCAAGCTTTAGTCAAGTCTATCTAATATCTATCCATTTAAAAAGCACCCAAGTCATACGTATTAAAAAATGATAATGAAATTAAAATATCGACAAATTGATACTAACAAACTATTGGTCAAAATTGAAAGACATGCGGTATTATCTAGAAAACTTGCTTTTGGAAGTTGTTTGCCAAATCTAAAACCCATAATTGATTATTTGAAGAAGCACACAAGGTATGTGTTCGGTTGCTAAAGAATTTGTAGGGCAAACATGTCAAGTGCATGAACACCAAAACAAGGCATATGTTACTAACGTACCAATTTTTCACTATTTTTAATTCTGCACATTCATTATTTTATGTCAACAAGGACTTAACTAATACCAAACATTAAAACTCAACAACTAATATAATAGTATAATAATCTATATACTATAAAGTATGTCTCCTAAATTTGAAACTAAATGTTCAACTTTATATGTGCACATTTTCATTGAGACAAATGTTTTTGTCTTAATTGGTGTCTTTTGCTTCAATCCGGGAGCGATTTTAGGTACATCCTGAAACAGGGTCCTTCATATTTTAGACTATAGTTAAATTTTAATTGAGCTTGCACATGAAATGTTTATGATTTTTATGATTTTTTGTTTATTTATTTTCATTAGTGGCTGAGCACAAAATTGAATGTATTGTTTTTTAAGTTTTATTCTTTTTAAATTAGTTGACCTTTACTTTAATTTCATCTTATCAACATACGTGTTTTTTTTTTTTACTTTTAAATAAAAGGTAAATAGATTTTTACCCCTGCAAAATAGGCGAGTTTTGTGTTTTCCCCTGTAATTTTTTTTAGGAATACCCTTTACAATGTTTAAATTATTTTTGGTAGTGTATTTTACCTCTCTATGTTGGGTAAAAAAAAATCGGCAGAGATAAAATACACTATCAAAAAAAATTTAAACCACTACTAGAAAAATTTTAAATACCGACGGACAAAATCTGTCTCTAAAATGCAAATATTCTGTCACTAAGCATGCTAGAGACGGATTTGATCCCGTCGGTAATTTCCTCGTCTCTAAACTATTAGAGACGGACAAAATCCATCTCTAAAATGAAAATATCTGTCTCTAAAATAAAAATATATGTCTCTAACTGCTTTTTCTGTCTCTAATTTCATCTCTATTAGAGACAAAATATATTCTGTCTCTAAATTCCGTCGGTATTTCAATTTTTTCTAGTAGTGAACATTGGAGGTGGATATTCCTAAAAAAAAAATTACAGAGTAAACACAAAACTTGTCTATTTTGCAGGGGTAAAGATCTATTTACCCTTAAATAAATGTATACATATATATTTGCTGATGTAGACAATTATGATAGGTAAAAATAGTGTTTATTAAATTTTCTATATTAAACATTATTTTTGTATTTATTAGAACTGTTCACATCAGCAATGTGCTGATGCATGTCTAAATAAGATGTGTATCAAAATGGTTTTTTTTTTTTTTTGAATATTTATGTTATTGATTTGAAGTATCTAACAATTATGCTAATGATTAGTTTCTGATATAGAATTGAATGATCATATATTTTTTTTGTTATTGAATGACCATTTTTAGTGAAGTCTTCTATTCTATAAAAAAATATTATCTGTAAAAATCGAATATGCGATATTGCTTAAAGCATCAAGTTTTTTAATTATGATAAAGATGTCAACAATTTCCTTAGATTGTTCAACTTCTAACGAACATTGTCTATTGGAAATTTAGAAACTCGTGTTTTTGAGTGATTTGAGTCTATAATATGATTATAAAATAGATAGTTCATTTTAAATTATATTGAAATCATGTTTGGCTTCAATTCTTTGCATACATAGTCTTTGTCAAGAAAAGAAAATTGTACATAGTCAGATTAGATGTACTTAATTTTTCATGATGACTAATTTCTTATGTACAATAAACAAAGTTATGCTATGCCAATTATTGCTCTATATGAATATAAGTTTAGTTTCCTAATGACTAGATGTCAACTCTTTAGCACTCCTATTTGTTAAAAATGTTTATTAAAAAGATTGTCAATGGAGAAAATCAAAGTCCCACATGCTAAATATATTTTATTAAAAAAAATACGTTTATTGGTTGATTTTGTAGCTTTGATGTAGGACTGAACAATTAAATATTCAATAGGACTTAAAAACCAATATCATGAGATAGGAAGGCATTAATACTCACCGGTTCACAGTTTAGAGTGCTTATATTTTTCAATTTGGTGATATTTTCGCACAGGAGGGAGATTTGAAGTCTTTATGTGATTGGAAATAACTTCATCGTATACAAACTTTTATATGGTTGATAGCTCAGAAGCGCGTCCTTGCCAATTTTTGTAGAAGCAACTGGGGAGTGGACATACCCTCTCTTTGCACCAGATGTAGGAGAGATGATGAGACTACAATTCATGTGCTTCTTGACTGCATCTATGCTACTCATGTATGCCTTCATTTGCTTCCATCAAATTCAGGATTGAAGCTAACATTTCAAGCTAGAAGATAACTTTCATGACCACTTGTTAATTTTTGTGGAAGTGAAAAAATAAATCTACTTTTGAAGATGACTTTCAATTGCCATTTCTCACAAAAACCTTCTAATTAAATTATATTTTCAATGCATGAGCATTTTATAAAAAAAAACAGAGAAAAAAAAGCAAAATATAAGTGTTTTTTTATTTTTTAAAGGATATATATGTTAATATAGAAAATATATTGATAATTTATTATAAATTTAGTTAATAGTATTTTGGGATAAATATGTTTCAGGTCCCTGTAAATATTCAAAGTTTTGTTTTTAGTCCCTTGAAAATTTTTCTTCGAATATTAGTCCCTCAAAAATTTTCAATTAACACTTTTAGTCCCTATTTTAAAATCAACTCATGTATATACTTTATATTTTTTAATGAAATTTTTTATGAATGTTTAGAATATTATAACAATCTCTCCCAAAAAAATTAAGAATTTTTTGAAAAAGCATAAATTAAATATGAATTTTTGTATTTTTAGAGTTTAAACATTTATATTTAATTCATGTTTTGTTAAAAAAATCTATTTATTTTTTTGGAGTGATTGTTAAAATATTCTACACTTTTTTGAAAATTTTTATTTAAAAATATGAAGTCTACACATGAGTTGATTTAAAAGTAGGGACTAAAAATATTAATTGAAGATTTTTGAGGGACCAATATTCGAAGAAAAATTTTCGGGAGACTAAATGCAAAACTTTGAATATTTACAGGGACCTAAAACATATTTATCCCTAGTATTTTATAAAACTTTAATATATGATAATTGATGAGGTGGCAGTGGCAATCAACATCAAAGTATGGTCGCTGTTGGTGGTGATCCTCATTGAAGCTCTGACAACTCATGGAAGTGGAATGAAGGTTTTCTTGATTTTTGGTGTTGACCAGCGAAGCTCTGACCTTGATCAAGGGGTCCGGTGGTAATTGACCGACTCTGACTTTTGCTTTTGCCACTTTTAAATTTTTTTATTTATAATTTTAAATATATTAAATTTAACCGTTGTGACTTTTTATGGGGCATTTAGCGGTCATCTCTACAATTGAGGTATTTTTATAATGTCTTAAATATGATTGTAAAAAAACTAGTTAAAAATTAGAGGCAAAAATTATTTGGAAGACTTTTGAATAAATTTTTTTATCAAGTAATATAGTTGTTAGAAATTCACCACTTAAGATGAATAAGTGAAAAATCTAAAATTAAAATTTTTATCCTTAATATATAAATATAATGTATGTCCCTATCAACCGCTCATTTGGACGTTTGAAGTTTTTTATTTTTTTTTATCAAATGAAGGTTTTTTTTAAAGAGACTAAAAATAAAGTATGATATATTTATAAGGATAAAAACCTATTTAACTCATTTAAAAATTATATTACATTTGATTTAATATTTAAATTATAATTCGATCAAATCTTAAAATTAAATTAAATTCTCATTTGAGCTGGCATATTTCCTGGTTTAACTTATGTAAATAAGATTTTATGTATTATTATTAACTTTTCAATGTAGTTTATGAAAAAACAATTTATAAAGATACATTTTTTGCTAGTAAAATTTTATGAATAAAAATTATTAACATTAAAATTTATTTATTCAGATAAATTATTTTCATAAACTTAAGAGCACTCGTATCTTCTAGAAAAAGTCAAATCCAAACTAGCCTTAAATATACAGATAAAAATTGAATGAAGAGAGTCCCACTAAAACACAATACATAAAGAAATAGAGATTTCAAAAATAAAAGGGTTAAATAGTGATTACCCCCTGTAAAGTAGGTCAGTTTTGGAATACCCCCTGTAAGTTTTTTTTTTTAAATTCCCCCCTTGCATTGTAGAGATTCTTTGGATTACCCCCTTAGAATACCATCTGGGCAAAGAATCTCCACGTTTCATCTACGTGACACCTCCACGTGGATTTTTTTAAATTTTTAATTATTTTTTTGCCACGTGGCAATAAAAATTTTAAAAAAAAAAATAATGAAAAAAAAATTTTAAAAACTTATTAGTATTTACTAAAAATAAAATCTTTTAATTTCTTTCTCAAAATCTTTCATCTTCTTCTTCTCAAATTCCCTCATCATCAAGAACAATATCAAGAACAACAAGAACAAATCTTCATAACTTCAAACTTCAACCCAAAATCTTCTTCACTATTTCATCAACAACAACAACACCAAATCAGAAGAAAAAAAAACCCATAAATTTCATCAAGACCAAGAACAACATCCTCAACAATTCATAAGAAAAAACTACAAATCAAAAACAATAAAAACAACAATCAAAATATTTACAACATGTAAATAAAGATGAAAAAAAGAACTCACACTAAAACAAAACAGTCAACCCACGAAGCAACCAAGAGAAGTAAAAAAAAAAGTTCATTATCATCTCAAGCAAAAACTTCACCCCAACAAAACCCAGATCTAAAATCGGTGGGAAAGAAAAACATCAAATCAGAAAAACAAAAACAACCCAAAATCAAATTCAACCGACAAATAACAAAACCAAATCATGCAACAAAAAGGTAACATTTTTCTAAAAACGCAGATTCAAAAACGCAAATTCGGAAAACAGAAAGGAAAAAAGATTGGGATTAAAAAACGTAGATCCAAAAAAACCATAGATTAACCACTTCGTGTATCCTTCTTTCCTCCACAAAAAGGTGCTTTTACCGATGCCAAGCAATTTCCTGCATTTCTAAGTCCTAACCCAACAACAACATCATCTTCATCGCAGAACATGGCGGCGGCGGATCAAAAACTCAGATCCGAATAATATTGAACCTGGTTCAAGAGAAGCTCCTGAAGGTGTTTCTCAACCTGGATCTTTTGGGAATTGTAAGAATTTGAAGCAAGATGTTTTCAAGATTTATCAACTCAAATCAACTTCTACAAATGTTTTGGCTATGTAGTTGCTGTAAAGCTTTGTTGTGGTCAGAGTCGGTATAGCAAGCAATTTCTATGATCCATAATTCCATATGTTTGTTTAAGCTTATTATGGATCAATTTTTGCTTCTACCTGGTGTTGTATGTTGTAGACATTTTGCTATTAATATAATTTATCATTTCGCCTTTCAATGTTTTTTTTTTGCTAAACATTTATAAAATCTTCTTCAGGAAAATCTTCTTCAGGAAATTTATCATTTTTTTGCTATTAATATAATTTATAACCAATTTTATTTTTATTTGATTTGATTATGTTTTTAGTTTATATATAAAATTGTTAATTAATAAGTAATATAGGTGGAATTAATATAAATGAAAATTTTTTTTTTTTTATTATTATTATTATTATTATTATTATATATTGATATATTTTGTTTTTAATTTTAATTTTTTAAAATAATAATAATTTTTTTTTGAAGGAAAATAATAATAAGTTAAATAATTACAAAATTGACATAATATTTTTTTTATTGTTTTTCTTTTATTTTTCTATTTTTTTAATTATTTTTAAAAATTTTTTATTTTTAGTAAATACTAATAAGTTTTTTAAATTTTTTTTTCATTATGTTTTTTTTTTAATTTAAATTTTTATTGCCACGTGGCAAAAAAATAATTAAAAATTAAAAAAAATCCACGTGGAGGTGCCACGTAGGTGAAACGTGAAGATTTTTTGCCCAGATGGTACTCCAAGGGGGAAATCCAAAGAATTTCTACAATGCAAGGGGGGGATTTTAAAAAAAAAAACTTACAAGGGGTAACCACTATTTAACCCAAAATAAAAAACTGGTTCGCGCGTCTTTCTGTTTCCATTTTCTTTGCAGAGAACAGAGCATTCAAGAACTCTCACTATCTATCTAGCTATGGCGGCTCCAACAAATAAATAAATACACGATGATATTGCTTTCTCCATTCTCTCCAAAATTCCTGGAAAACCTCTCAAGAGGTTTCTTATAATTAAGTTTTTGACCTAACTCAACCCTACAAAACCGGTTTTTAAGGTGATAATTGTCACTTGTTTATAAAGACATATTCATGTCATCACATATCCGATGTGAGACTTTTTAACACACCCTTCCACGTCCAGAACTGAACAAGCTGAAACGTAGACGGAACAATAACGGGGTGACCCAAATAGCGGGTAGTCCTATAGATCTTATAGAGAGGCTTTGATACCATCTTAGAATTGAGTTTTAGGTTTAACCCAACCCTACAAAACCGGCTTTTAAGGTGAGGATTGTCACTTGCTTATAAAGACATATTCAGCCTTCACATATTCAGCCTCGATCCATTTTGGGAGATATATAGTCTAAAAAGTAACTCCTAGAGGAAAATCAATTATGATATGCCGATTCGTGGCTTGTTGAATTGCAATGTCACAAATGTATACTTGAATGGAGCGTGTCATTGGTGGGGGGAAACTAATAATAAAACATGTTTGGTATCATTTAACTTGTGCAATGAGGCGTGGCTTACTACGCCTTCACCCTTAGCAGATGTGCCTGATGGTTTTGATGTTCATCTGACGGTTTTAAATGGGTATATTGCTTTGATATCTAATTGGAAAAAGACTACGTCTTACCAAATATCAATTTTGGGTCAAGTTGATGTCAAAGAATCGTGGGTTAGACTCTTTGATGTTGAACTCGTGTCTTGCATGAAGCGACCTATCGGAGTGGGGAAGAAGGGCAAGATATTCTTTAGAAAAGAAGATGATGAACTTGCTTGTTATGATTTAACTACTGGGTTGATTGAGGACATTGGTTTTCAAGGAGAAAACTATGTGTGTCAGGTGATACATTACAAGATAAATCTTCGTTCAATCGGAGAAATAAATGTTTAATTTATTTTTCAGCCATGCGCGCGTGATGTTTTCATACTTGAGTTTTACGAGTCTGTTCTTATATGCAAATCAGCTTGTCATTGTCGACATTATATGTATACTTATTATCAAGTATACGAGTTGTTAGATACAAGTGAATATCTTTTCACTGTTAGGTATATGTTGTTAGCTTGTTATCTATCATTGATTGGAAATCGGTACAAAAATATACATGGACTTGCAGTGTATGTTTTGTAGCTGCTGTTTGTCTTATAGAAGTTGTTGGCCTGTTGTAAAGTTAGCAATTGGTTCACTATGTAGAAGTTGAAACCATTAGAAAATGTGTAACATTGTTTTAGATCATTCTATTTGACCAAAAAGATATTCAAAATACGTACTTGGAAGTAGTCGTGAGTCATGCGAGTGTGTTGGCCGCATACTTCGTCGATTTTCATTCAACAGTTGAAGTTTACACTGTGTGTTTCTTATGTGCAATTGTACACATTGAACTTTGAGATACTTGTAACTAGACATGGGATTTGGATTCACTGAAGTTGCAATTCTAGCTCTGGTAGATCTCAATTGATGGGTAATGTGAGCTTTATCAATGTCTATTTATGATAAGTTTTACACATTCAGCTAAATTTGATCCAATCTCAGTAATGCATGGAATAGAAGGGCTAGAGTAAAAACAATATTTATCTAAATTCAATATACTCAGGAAAATCAGACACAAACATCAGTGTCCACAACTTTTTACTATATAATCTATGTACAACATCATTGGTGAGGTCCCTCTGATAACTTCTAGAAGTAACAAAAAGTGCTAGTGACTAGTTTTCTCATTGGAAGAACAAAAGTGATTCGAACCATGTGCTCATGTTGCTTCCCCGTAGCAGATCCAGAAGAATGTTAATGTGATCCAGTAAGCATATAGCAACTCTGGCTTGACTCTGTTGAAGAATTTATCGAAATGTTGCATTCGGCGTCTGAAAGACATGACATGGAACCAAAGTTGTGAGATGATGAAATCTCATCATTCACTCCTTGAATGTCAGAATTAGAAGATACACTGTATGCTTCAGCATGATCAATTTCGTCTGAGTTATTATAAGAGCCATTAGAATTTGACCAGCCATAATTCGGTTTAACTGATGTTTCGTTTGTTTGAAGTCTTTTAGAGCCAATTTGTGGGCTCATTGCTTGTAATTGCCTGCCAAGTACATGCAGAGTCTCTTGGCATTCTGCTAGCTTTTTCTCTGCAGCTGCTAGTTCCGTATCCTGTAATGACATAAGGTATCCGAAAACTATGATTGAACGATGAATCCAAGGATAAAAAATATGTAATAAAACATTGATCAGAGCTGTTTTTAGTTGAGGTTGGATCTAACTGCATATCATAAGGTACTGTCAAAAAATAAAACAGCTGCATAAGAATGAAGTTATGAAGCTAAAGAATTAGTAGCATCATAAAACATTTTATCGAGTACAATAAGGATATATGTTATCTGTGATGTTCGGTTTGATGCCGTTTTCTAGCAATAGTGTGTTTGATTTCCTTAATTCCTTTTGAATTCAAAAAAGTTGTTTGAAATGCCATTTTGCATGATTTGTTGGGTAAAACTCCCACTTGGAAGGTTCACAGGGTGGACCCAACATATTTGGAGGCCTAAAATGAACTTTAAAATGAGGCCTTTGTTCGAATCTATGAATGTCCCCAATTAGATTCGAACTTGCAACCTCATCGTACAGCAGTCCGCATCCGCGCCTGACCAGCAGAGATACATTACGTGGTCTCAATTATAAGAGACAAAACCGAAAAACATTAAAACCAATGAGCTCATTTATTAGTTTACCTTTTTGCGTGTTTTTACAAATATACCCCTATGGAAAACTATGAGACTTTAAATACACTCACTAATATTAAAAGGGCAAACATATTAAATGAGGTTAAAAAGGTAATTTAAACAATAAATGAACCTAAGTTATAACTTTTTCTACTAAAAATGGGACCAAAACATTTTCCAAAAATTAGTAGTACTTTGTTTCAGGCCTAAAGGCCTTTAGAAAAAAGTTTTGTTCTTTTGGAGTTTAGCTAGGGAATCGGCCATCTTATGCTTCAGTCGACCCTGAATGTTGAAACGTCAAAGGCATTCAAATTTTTTACTAGGTTATTATTGAGGAATGTCGCATAGAAATAGTCTCTTCATAGATGAAGATTTAATTAAACTTTTTTCCTAAGACCTACACAAACCTATTAATATAGTAAGAGAGAAAGAGACTCCAAGACATAACTATTAGCAGTCCAAATGCAGCTATTCTTCAAGCATCTTTGGAGAAGAGATGCATTTATGATTCCATGAAAAGTAACCACAGTCCACAACCTCAATTTTAAGCAAAGAGAGCACGTTGAATCAATTCCATTATTGAACCTATTTGTTTATCTACTTTAGTATTGAGAACATGTATGATGATATATAGGCCACTACCACTTGTATGTAAATAATGTAATGTGGATTACCTTCCGAGTATTGATGTCAATAATTGCTTCCGAATTCGATGAACACACCGGGCACTTGTCCCTGCAAGTAGCAAACAAATGAAAAATCAGAAAGCACTCAAGAATCAAAGCTGAAAGCTCAAATTATACAGTTTGGAAACTATAATTTTGAACTAGATCACGTTTTAAGGGATCTGAGCTAACCTTGGTATTTTTTCTTCAATTTCTTTGTATCTAACCAAAATATCATGATGACATTGTTTTTCCTCCTCGAGATCATTCTTTAGCTCATCAATCTTTTCCTTGAGAAACTTATTTTCAGCTTCTAACTCTTCTACATGTGTTTGAAGTGACTTATAAGACTCTGTCATACATTTCAGCTGAATCTCAACCAAAGCATCGTTTGATTTCAATTGTTTATCTTCAGAGTCGTTCTTAACTTTGTCAACAATATGTACACTGTCATTGTCTGATGAAGATGCCATTTTCTCCACTTCGAGGAAATCGTCCATCAGTTCTGAGATAGTTTCACTTTTGTGGCTCTCAAATTTAACTGAGCCTCTAACTCTCCTTGCATCAAAATGATCAGAAATTGAGTCTGCAGATGACTCACCAGGACTTTCCGGATCCTCATGCCAACCATCAGATATAGAAGTGATGCTTGGTGAATTGCTACAAATTCTACTTGAAGAATTTTGGTAATTGATCACCAAATTTGATTTCTGCGAAATTCTTTCTTGATAAAGAACTTGTACCTCGGCTTCTAAGCTCTTAAGTCTGCCAACTGTTGTAGTGTTCAAGTTCCTAGAAGCCTGCAGTTCAGCTTTAGTTGAGGCCAAAGCTTCTTTCAATCTCTTTGTTTCTTCTTCAAACAACTCCAATTGTTTCGACATATTAAGAAACTCAGATTCTTGCAAGCTATTAGTTTTTCTTTGATGGATTCCACTAATGACGTGGCGTGTACTTTCAACTTCTAGCTTCATTTGTGCCAATGCAGCAGGTCCAGGTAACTTCTTTCGCAAAAGACCCCGAAGCCGTTGGCACTCGCCCTCTAGATTGTTAATGATCCTAACATCCTCAGCGCGTTGTTTGTTTGCCACTTCTGCCGATTTCATAATCATGTCCTTCTCTTCATTGCGGATATCCATCTCCTTAGAAATCATATGCAGCTCATACTTCAATGAATTTATTTCTTTTTCATATGACTGAACATTCTTCTTTTGAAGCTCTAACTCGGACTCAACTTCGGACTTTTCTTCTTTTAGTTTCACTATTGTATTCGAACTATCATGTAGTGATCTCAGAAGTGCAGCATTTTCATGAGCTTCTTCACGAAGTCCTTTATCCAATTTGTCGATTTCTGCTTCAAGCTCTAACTTGAATTTCTCCCACTGTTGAGATTTCATTAGAATCACTTCCTGTATTTTCTGCTCACTTTCCTCCTTTACAGTCCTTATCTGCTTCATGCATTCTTTCAGAGCTCCATCTAAGTGAGCTGCTCTCTCATCAACGCTAAGCTTTGAGAGAGTGATCGATTCAAGTTGACATCTTAAGGAAACAACTTCAGCATCGGCCTTCTCCCAACCTAAAATGCATACAAGTAAGAATCAACTTTATCTGATAATTTTCTATTAGAACAGAAACTCGGTTCAAAAGTAAAAAGATACAAAAAAAGCGCAGACAAAGAGTTCGGCTAATTGTGCTTCTCTCTGACTGCAGTGCGACCGCAGTACCTTTCTACTAATCAAGCTTAGGGTTTACAGAGTACAACTTCTATTAAACTATTTCGGTCCAATTTACAAGATAGCGACTTGCCTTGCCCACTTATCAGTACTATGAGCCATCCCAAACATTTCCTTAACAAGTAGAATATAGAAAATGAACAATCTCTCTAATTATTTCATATTTCAACTACTATTGATGTGTTTTTATATAGAAGTTATGTGGAATTATTTAAATTTATGCATATCCGTGCAATAAGTACTACCTGAGACTGCTTCCTCGGCAACTTTTGCATGTTGTTTAACCAAATTTTCCTTGTTATCTAACTCTGAATAAGCTGATGATAGCTTTGATTCCAAATCTTTAACTTGATCCTCCAGGTTCACAACTTGATCTTCCAATCCAGACATACGCGTATATGACTCCATTGAAATTTGAACATAGTTCTTATTTGTACAATTTTCCTGCTGAACAAAGATATAAGAAAAGAACATGCCTAGTGAGAAATTAAGCTAGTTTTGTATATTAATTTTTTTCCATCTCAAACATTTCAAATTAAAAAAAGTACCTGATTTCCTAAATGTGCCATAGAAGATAAAGTGGAACCAACAGAGTCAGGTGTAACAAATGGTATATCCCCCTTTGTGATTTTATCGGATGATTTTTTCTTCCACGGCCAACCTCGACGGTCCATCTCAGAATTCTACTACCCTGCTCAAAATATACTCAAAATGAGAACTATTTGCACATAACTTGATCATCATCATGTGAAAAGGATTTTACAGTATTATTTGATATTATTGTCATAAAAACAACTCAAACATAAGAAAGAAGCTGCAAATATCATAAGTAATGTCCATGACAATATATTATTATGGGTCTGTTTGAATTGACTTATTTGAGTTTATCTACTGACATAAATTTTGTGATATAATGACACTGTTTGGGAGAACGGATGAAAACAACTTATGACAATTTTCATGAATGTTTTTTAGCTTATGAAAATAGGTCGTAGCATATATTCACATATCAATTGGTTGCATAAACTATATAGTACTGACATTTCAAATTGAAGGTGTATGAGTGTAGAAATAGAACTTACCGGAGAAGAAGGAAAATGAAAGAAGCTTTGGTAGTGTGAGTGATGGAAAGAACAAGAGTTGAAATGGATTTGAATGGATGTTTTGGCTCTTTGAAGCTTTCAAGAAGGAATTTGAAGTTTGAAAGGTGTTAATTAATACTGAGAGAGAGAGAGAGAGAGAGAGAGAGGAGCGGGGTTGTAACGAAAGTACTAGTGAGTGAGTGAGTGAGGTGGCCAAATGTGCGGGTGTGGGGGTCACTGTTTAAACGCTCCTGCTGCGGCTCCACTTCCATAACAAAAAACAAATAACAATTCATACTAAACGTCAACGTCAAAGAATATATGCATTCTTTTTATTTTTGGACTAATTAGGACAAAATTTATGTGAAAGTAGGAAATGGATCCGATGCTGTCGGTTTGTGTGCAATCAAGTTGCAGTTATTAAATTAGAGCCGTCTGATCAACATCATAAGGTTCAGATTTTATTTTAATATAAATATTTTAAAATATAATTTTTTTGACTTTAAATTCAAAAGTGTCTGATCTTAATTAGATGACTCTGATATCACTGACTGCATGCAGTCATGGGTGACAACTGCACCCGATTCAGATCCTGTATGTAGCGGTCAAGGCTACGGTACTCAATATCAATGAGTCGCCTACGGTAGGAGAGGGAAAAAAAAGGATCTTTGTGAATTTTAATTTTTTTGAATAAATTGTGAAATATTCTAGTAATATATGTATTTGAAAATTTAATTAAAAATTGTGATGGTTCCACTATTACAAGATCAATATTGGTATTTCCCATCGATTAAAATATTTGTATTATTAGTTTTTAGTTTAAAATATATGTTGACTAACCGGATTAATAAATGGTTTGCCGTAGAATAATGCTTAAAATTATCGTAAATTCTAACACAGTCAATAATACTTTATAAAAATAAAAATTACAACTCTTCTCGTTTTTACGACATTATTAACGTCAATTCACTACGAGTTACATATTTATTATATGTTGTTTTAATTAAATTGATGTCAATTAAGTCATTACTAAAATAAAAAAATAAACATAACCACTAAATTACACTTTCAAACATAAACATATATTATCGATGCTATTTTAAATAATTTTTAGATACTTCAGCTCTAACTATCCAGGACCTCTCAAGCCAATTTTCATCTAATTGGACTAACAAACGAATGAAAAAATAGAATTTTGATGATCGGACTCCGAATGGATAGACAAATTGTAATAACAGTCACATCGAAAACCTAGTTTTGATGAAAGAGTCGTGAACTTTGACTGAAACTACCGATTTTGATCGGAAATTTCAAATTTAATTAATCCGACCGTTCAATATCACCTAATTGGACTAACAAACGAAAGAAAAAATAATTTTGATGATCGGACTCTGAATAGATAGACAGATTGTAACAACAGTCACATTGAAAACCTTGTTTTGATAAAAGAGTCATGAACTTTGACTGAAACTACCAATTTTGATCGAAAATTTCAAATTTAAACAATCAGACCGTTCAATTGGACGAACAAACGAATGAAAAAAAGAATTTTCATGACCAGACTCCGAATGAATTGATAGATTGTAATAACGAGACCAACAACAGGTGGTTCCGCTTTCCGCAGTTGAGATGCAGAACGTGGAGCCAACGGAGGAGGAGTAAGTGGTTGAGTCGTACACGTGAAGCCAAAGAAGGTAGAGAGTATAAATATGTTTTTACATAACATTTGTTACATATATTGTCAAACAAAAATATAATTTGTAGAGACATTGCATTATGTCATGGCTATGCAGATTGTAAATACAACATAATTGGTCCTCCATAATATAGGGAATAACTGCAGTCCATACTCTATAAAAAAAATCACGAAGACCACCTACGTGCAGTCTAATACACCTAACACAATATAATATAAGGTTAAATTAAATTTTACTACATCTTTTTGTTACTTACAGTTAATATCGAGTATGTCCTAATTAAATCACAGAGACCATTTTTTAGGGGCACCAATATTTTTTTGTTTAGTGCATATGTTTGTGTGTAGGTGCGTACGTAAGTACGTACGTGTTAAATAGATAAATTAAGAATTAATATAAATAAATTTTAAAATAGGTTTAGAACTTTATGGAAAAGCGGAATGTACTTTTTTCTCCATAATTTTTTGTGCTTTGAGTTGTGTTGCTATATAATTTTTTTAAAAAAAAATTGACTGTATAGAATGTTGAGTGAACCACCTTTGAGTGTATGGCCCACCAAAACATGGAGCAAATATCGTCATCATAAGAACCACGGATTACCGGTGTGGTCATTTTTCCTTCTCATTTTCTTTGTAGTGTTGGTGGTTGTTGTTGTGTTCTACTATCTGAGGAAGTGGTGGTCTACTACTAAACGAGACCAACCACAGGTGGTTTCGCTTTCCGCAGTTGAGATGCAGAACGTGTAGCCAGCGGAGGAGGAGTAAGTGGTTGAGCCGTACACGTGAAGCCAAAGAAGGTAGAGAGTATAAATATGTTTTTACATAACATTTGTTACATATATTGTGAAAACAAAAATATAGTTGGTAGAGACATTGCATTATGTCATGGCTATGCAGGTTGTGAATACAACATAATTGGTCCTCCATAATGCAGCGAATAACTGCAGTGCATAGTCTGTACAAAAAAAATCACGGAGACCACCTACGTGCAGTCTATTAACACAATATAATATAAAGTTAAATTAAATTTTACTACATATTTTTGTTACTTACAGTTAATATCGAGTATGTCCTAATTAAATCATAGAGACCATTTTTTAGGGGCACGAATATTTTTTGTTTAGTGTGTGTATGTGCGTGGGTGCATGCATGCGGGTTTAATACTATCCGCGCCCACGGATATCCATATCTGCTAAATAATTAGTAAAATCACTTAAATATTCATACTTAATTAAATATAAATTCTAGTATTTTTCTTGTATAAAAAAAATAGTATTTTTATATTTTATGTTTTTTTTTTCAATAGAGAAAACTTTTCATATTTCTTTATCATTTTTGAGGAAACTTTTTATTAATTTCTTACATAACCCTCATCTTCTTTTTAAAAAAAATTCTTTTTTGCAATTAAAAAAAAAAAAAGAGAGAGAGCAAAATATATGAATACTATGTGTTAGTAATATTTTGTCTTTTAAAAAAACTAACTTTTTTTTCCAATAATTAGGTTTTTTTATAAAAAAAATATCATTTATGGATATCTGTTAATATCCGCGAATACTTCAATATCCATGGATTACCCACTTAACGGATATCTGCACGGATATGAAGAAGACACGGATATAATATTTGTCCAACGGCATTGATATCCATTTACATCCCTAGGAATGACAATATAAGTTGAGAAGGAGTGGGTATGAACACACATCAATTGCTAGATACTAATTGAACTAATTAATCATTTAGTTTTGAGTACAATTTTGATCGTTGCATGTGAAAAAATATTTGTAAGAAGATGCATGTCAAATTAAACTGGTGGTGAAAAGTCAATCTTTTAAATAAATTTGAGTTATTTCGAGTAGATTTAATCTCAAAAGTTATTTATATGTACAAGACATGATGATAAATAAAATAGTAGTTACACCACACAGTCAAACACACTCACTCACCAATATTGAGAGAAAGATAGAGAACCTAGAGGGGAGAAGAAAAAATAAAGAGAAAAGTGGAATTATTCAATCTCACCTTTGTTTGTCCTTTCTACACTTTCCTCGATCTTCCATATGTTCCCCTCAACACCAGCCTAGCTTGGGAGGAGAGTAGAAAATAAGAGATCATCAAATAGGAAGAGAAGACATCGAAGATGGAAAGACCATTAGGTTTCACACTCATTAAGGGAGTCTTAAGCTTAAATTGGTGGATTCTCCTCTTCTCCTTGCAATTTTTAAGGTAACATAGTCTTAATCCATACTCTAAACCTCTTTAGCGTGTACTTGATGTTTTACTAATTATGGTTTACATGTATTTGATTTAAGGTTAATAGCAGGGATAACATAAATTTGTGATTTTAGAAGTTAAATTAGGAAATTAGAATGTTATAATTTCAACATGCATAAAAAACTTTAACATGCATAATAAAACTAATATATTAGTGCGATGCAAGGGATATATAGATACATATTTTAGTGCGATGATATAAGTTTATAGTTGTAACAACTTTGTTAGAAAAATAAAATTTAAAAAAATTGTTAGAAATTTCCAAAATTCATAATGAAAAGAAATACTTCTTTCAAAATACTTTTAAATTAGTAGTGCTATATTTAGTCAAATTGTAAACTAAATGATTTTAAACATTTGAAAAGAAACGTTGCACAAAAAATCATATATATCTTACTTTTTGACTAAGTCCTAATTGAATTGACTTATTTGAACATGTAAAAATAACTTGTGACAATTTTCATAAGTTCTTTTTTAACTAAGCTCTCCAATATAACTTATGTAAATAGTTCATAATATATATAAAAATAATTTTTGTTTTATTTTTTATAAAAATAATTTATGTAAACTTATACTGCAAGGTTGTGCCACGGCAGTAAATCCATTTTGCAATATTAAGGCGAGAGGCGCTTAAACATATTTGCAAAGTAAGACAAAATATTTATAATAATAATAATAATAATAATAATAATAATAAAGTATTTTATTGTTTCTTAAATATGTGAAACAATTTTCTTTTAACAATTTTGAAAAGAAAAAAAAAGAAGCCAAAGAAATTGGGACTTTGGGTACCAAAGTGTTTAGACGGACTAATGTAAAATGTTTAGACGCCAAAACTTTGATTCGGTATAGAAAATGAAAGGTATATCAAGAATGACCTATAAGATTGATTCGGGGTTGTTAATAGAAATATGTTACTCCATAACTTAATTTTTTTTAAACAAGCAAAAATAATCTTATTTATAACAACAAAAAATCATGATCGACACAAGGTTATGACAACCATAACTTAATTTTTTAATCAATCTTTTAAAGGACAGTTCATGCATTGTCTTTAGCCTAAAGGACATTTAATGAATGGTTCATTCTTAAACCTTAAGGACTGCAAAGATTTTAAAACTTATTTAAATAATTGTATTATTCCATTTGTTATGGAGCATTGATATATAAATAAGCAATATGTACCGAACTATGATCCATCAACAAAACAAGAAAATTGTGAAAAATATATTGATTACATTGTTCTTTGTTATTTGTTTGGTGACTAGCAGTATTGCTCACACGGTTGATGGCATGCATAGCACGGTGAATGAAGATTTGGAGTTGGAAAGACAACTAAACATCATTAACAAGTCTCCTATTAAGAGTATTCATGTATTTACTTACACACATGATTTTTTTTATGAGAAATGCTAATATCACATCCTCTAACATACTCATTTCAACACACTTTTATTTATTGGTCCATGTCATAATATTTTGTTTAATGTTTACCTGGTAATCGGTTTAGCAGGTTGGAGAAAAAAATATTTAAAAAGTTACCATCTAAATAATAATATAAAATAAAACAAAAAAGAAAAAGTTAAAATCTCTCTTCAACTTAATGAGAAACCGGTGACCAAGTAAGTGATTAAATAAAGTGGGTGATGTGGACCAATAAATAAGAGTGTATTAGAAGGTGTGATATTAGCATTTCTCTTTTTTTTTTATAGTTAAATTTGATCACCATATTTAATAATTTTATGTTTGTTGATTTTGGTGATTTTTATAGACAATGTCAGGATATATAGTTGATTGTGTTGATATTAATAATCAACCAGCTTTTGATCATCCTTTGTTAAAAAATCATAAATTACAGGTAAGATATTTTATTGTTGTCATTCTTCAATTTCGAGAACCTTTTTCTTGATATCCAAAATTTCTGATCACTTTTTTTCTCGAAATCAAAAATAAATCAATTTGTTTTCTCGAAATTGGAAAAATTTCGACAAAAAAAAGACTAAAAAAATTGGTTCAAAAAACAACATAGAAAACCGGTTTTAAATCATTTATCTGAAACTAAACCGGTTTAAAGATATAAACCGGTTCTTAACCATAACCAGTTCTAAATCGAACTTAAACTGATTTGAGAAATAAACTGGTTTTTACTAAAGTAATTTTTTTAACTGCACTGAACCATTAATATGGTTCAGTTCAGTGCAGTTCATGAGAACCATGAACACCCCTAATTAGTATTACTTATAGTGAAATATATCACAATTTTTTATTTTTATTTTTGTAGAGAAAACCAAGTTTTCAAAAACAAAATAGTGAAATAAGTGTGACAATTTCTCCAACCAAATCTATTCATGTGCTTGAGAAAGTTAATTGTCCAAAAGAAACTGTTCCAATTCGTAGGATAGCTAAAGATAATCTTATTCGAGGAAAATCTTTATTCAATGATCATATCTTAACTCAAAATAGCATCCGTACTTACGTAAGTTTTCTCTTATACCAAAAAATTCCATTTTCTTAGTTTATTGTATAAATAATATTTAATTAACATGCAAATTTTTTGAATTTTTACAGTATGCTGAATTGTTTGCAATAGCTCCAGTTGGTCCTTACTATGGAGTTAGTGAAACTACTAGTATTTATAATCCAAAAGTTTTTGAGGGCCAAACAAGTGCAAGTCATATATATGTTGAAAATGGAAGGGGCGATGGTAACAATAAAATTTCCATTGGATGGCATGTGATTTTTAATTTATCCTATTCATATGTCTATTTTATTGTATCATAAAATCATGTACGTGTATTTTGGTTTATAATTTAAATGAATTTGACGGTATAGAAAATACTAACTAATCTATCACATACATGATGCAAGGTATCTCCACATTTATACAAAAACGATGCAACTCATTTCTACTCAACATGGACGGTATGTAAAAGGTTTATTATTTTTAAACTTTATTTGTTTGAATTAAAGAGTTTGTAATATGCACAAGTAAGTTATTCTTACACATGGAAAAGTTCTTTTTTTACACCATTCAATCAATAACTCTAATCATATTTTATTTTAACCAATGATAGGAAAAAAAAATTGTGCATATACTATAACATTTATGCATCATTATAAAGAAATTTTAAGAAAACTCACGTCTGCATCATATATAACTTGTATTAAAATGTAGGAAGTACTTCATAAGTTCATAAAAGTTGCTATTAATAAAATTACTAATTTGGTCGATCTTTTTAATTTTCTTTTAATAATTTAAAATTGAAATTGAAAAACAAAGTTTCATTTCTTTAAATTTGACTTCAATTGAAAAACATACTTTCATTTGTTTGAAATATAACACGATATTAAAAATATTACAGTCACAAAATTTCAAGAATGGATGCTACAATATGTTGTGTCCAGGTTTCATTCAGACCAATCGTGCATATTACCTTGGTTCACGCATAGCAAATACATCATCGACCGTTGATATGACGAAGGTTGAAATGCCCATTTCTCTTTTACAGGTTATCTCTTTACTTCAAATTTAAATATAAAAGTATTACTTAGGGCAGTCACGGATCCAGAAATTTTAATAAGTGGGGTCAAAATCATACCACAAATAAAAATATAAATAGTTATATTTATTAATGTTAAATTTTGAGTTGATTTCATCTATAACTTTCATATAGTACCCTTTTAAGTTGTCCATATATGAAAATATGTTAGTCACGTGGACGATTTAAATATAAATTTGTCTAAAAGGACTAACTTAAAACTTTTTAACCATAAAGGATCAAATTGAAATCTAAAATTAACATGAGGACAAAATATGCAATTAAGCTTTTTATAATTTATTGTAATTTACAAAGTGGAAATAACATTATCATATAAGTAAGCCACTAAATTTGGTCTAGTAATTAGAGATTTAGATAGAATGCATAAAATCTATGTTTCATCCTCGGTGACTCTATTATAAACAAAAAAAATAGTATCATATAAGTGGGGTCACATTGCATATATATATATATATATATATATATATATATATATATATATATGGGTTAGGATCAAATGACACCAAGGTATAAAACTTAGTAACATGACACCTTCGATAATTCTTTACCGGATAGTCGTATTACAAAATTCACCGTTGGATTCAAAGCTATTACTGTACAAATCATGTCTATAAAATTTAATATCAATCGAAAATCATTTGATGGGTTAAATAAAAGGATCAAAATTAACGGTTTTGATGAAGTTTTGTAAGACGTTGGTTTTTATACATCTCGTTGACATATCAAATAATTTTCGATCGACGTTAAATTTTTTAGACATGATGTATATAGTAATAGCTTTGAATCCAACGGTAGATTTTGTAATACGAATATCCGGTAAAGAATTATCGGAGGTGTCATGTTACTAAGTTTGACACATTGGTGTCATTTGATCCTAACCATATATATATATATATAAACTAAAAATAAAATTGGCAAGTGGGATCAGCTGACCCCACTGCCCCCACACTGTATCCGTCCCTGACTTAGGGTCTATTTAGTTCAAAAGAGAGAAGGGAAGGGGAGGGATTTTAATGAAGGGGAAGGAAGGGAAGGGGAGGAGAGGTGATGTCTTTCAATTATTTATATGGTTGGTTCACAAGAAGGGAGGGGAGGAGAGGAAATAGATTTTAATTACAAATATATTTAGTTTACGAGGAAAGGGGTGGATTTTAATTACAATTGGATATTTTCCAGCACATTTATTCTCTAACTTGGAGGCAGCTAATACAGTGGGATGGGGTGGATTAGCAGCAACTCCTACGGGCACTAGTCCTCCAATGGGATCAGGACTTTTTCCAGATAAATCTTACATTCATGCCAGTTATTTTAGGCATATTTCATATCAAGACAAATAGAAGAAGGGATGTCCCTGCGGAAGATTTGACACGAAAGAACCTTAATGCTCCTGCTAAATGTTATGCAATTAACTACTATGAATATGATGGAAAGGAAGCTGGGTATGCTTTTGAATTTGGAGGACCTGGTGGTTATTGTGGCAATTAATTGTAATAAACATATTATATGAGAATATGTGATCTGTCTTTTTAAAAAATTATGTTGATAAAGACTCTCGTTCGTGACATTTCTTGGACCTTACACTTAGGCCAAATATAAGAGGATAAAAAATTTATCTCTATATATATAATTTGAGACCATTTTTTTAAAGAATATGTACACATGGCATCCCTACATCAATTCTCCTCTCATATTGTTTTAGCATTGAATGTTTTCAAAGAATTTTTCACATTAATTACAATTAGCAATTTTCCTATAATTAGCCTTTATTAGTTTTAGCATCTTTCCTTACCATTTATATCTTTGATGGCATTCCTACATCAATTCTCCTCTCATATTGTTTTAGTATTGGATGTTTTCAAAGAATTTTTCACATTAATTACAATTAGCAATTTTTCCTATAATTAGCGTTTATTAGTTTTAGCATCCTTCCTTACCATTTATCTTTGATATAATATGATATGATGATATTCCACAAATCACGATCAATTAAATATTGAATAGTTAATGAATTTTTTTATTTTGTTATTTTCATCATGTCTCTATTAACCTTATTTTGCTATAAATATAGCTTCTAATTGTAAACATTTGTCACAAAATATTGATCTTGCTTTAAGAAATTTTATTTTTACTTGCGCTCACAAATTTCATTTTTTTTCTTGCTTATTAATTCTATATAGATATAGATCTATTTTTTTGTGTATTGATTCTTTGTTTTTTTTTATTTCTTTCTTTTGAGTTTGTTTGTTTATTTGATCTTTATTATAATTTTCAAAATTTGCAGGTTAAAATCGACCAACATGACACAACGAAAAATCTATCGTAAAGTAAGTGTTGATTTAGTGTGAAAACAATTCTCAATTCTATGATGGTTTTGACAATATATTCTCATATTGAAATTTATTTTTGTTGACCAATGTATAATTGTATAATTAATTACAATGAATTCTCATGTTAAAATTTATTCCTTCTGACCAATGTATAATTGTATGTGTATTTTTTTTGAAGATCAGCTTTGATGCAACAAATTACAGTAAAAAAAATTTCATATAATAAGCAACAAATTAGGCATGACGAGGAAAAAAGTCAACAATTAAAATGTGTTCTTAGAATTTTTTATTGGTAAATGATTTCATCACCTATTATTTGTTACTTTATTTTGAAAAGAACGTTAGTACTAATTATTTTTCCATAATATTTGCAGATATGATGGAAATGTTCATGGTGTGTAAAAGGAACACAAAAATAATGTGGTTAAAATTAAGATGGTTTCCATTAAACTATATCATGTTGGCCATCTTGATAGTCTATTACATTTAAATTTTTATCATGATATTGATCTTTATATTACTTTAATCGTTAATAAAAAATTGCAACATAGTTTTAGAACAATCGTAATCTCATTTGTTTTGCTTCATTTGTTATTTTTACAGCAACTCAAATATCAATTCTTAAACATATTGGAAGAGACTAGGGTGTAATGGATTTAATTATAGTATTGAATAGCAAGAATAAAGTGGCAGAGAAGTCAACATGTGAATGATGTCATGATTTTCATTTTCTTTTTTGTTGGGTTAATTTTTTCATGTCTCAATGACAAATATTGTTATATTTATCTTAAGGACTATGATGTTGGTTTTGGACATATTTTTGTTTAGTATATTCACAAATGTTTTTCTTTCTATTTTAGTCATTTTACGTTAATAAAATTTAATAAATTCAAATAGTATTTAATAAACAGATTTGATTTTAACCTTAATATTTCAATGACTTTGAATTCTCTTAATATGTTGTACCTGTAATTAAAATTCACAAGAGAATCCCAAATAGCATTTAAGGTAATTTTTTTATTTAATTTCAAATGAGTGAATAAGTATTTTTTTTTCCACACGGTTTCATCCCTAAATGAAGAGAAAATAATGTGATTATTTGATATTTTTGGCTATAAATATTGCCTTTGATATTTAGAATATTTCACAACATTTTGAAATACATTACAAAGTTCAAAAGTCTTCTCAAAATCCGTTTTTTCCTTTCATCTCGCATTTTTCTTTATTATTATTTGCATACAGTTGATGGTTTCTTGAAGAGCTTTGAAACATTTATATGTATTGTTGTTGAACATGTTATAGTTTATTTCAAATTTTTACGTGGCCTATATTTCCACTCATACATCAATACGGGAGTCTATTTTTTATTGTATTTTCTATGGGAACATATATATCTACTTTTGTTTTTGAAGCAACATATATATTTCTACTTATGCATTAATACAAATGACTTTTTTTTATACTTTCTACTTGGATATATTTTTTTTTCATATATTAATATGGAGACCTATTTATTTTATAATTTATACGGAATCTATATTTTTAGTCATATGTTAATAGGGAAACTATTTTTTTTAATTAAACGAGAACCTACGTTCTACTTAAATATTAATACGGGAATCGTATTTTGATATTCAGAATTTTCATAACACGTTGAAATGCATTACAAAGTTCAAAAGTCTTCTCAAAATTCATTTTTTCCTTTCATCTTGCATTTTTCTTATTTCTTATTTGCATACCGTTGAATGGTTTTTTTGAAGAGCTTTGAAGAATTTGTATTATTGTTGCCGAATATGTTATATTTTTTTCAAATTTTTATGTGGCCTGTATTTCCACTCATACGTCAATACTGGAGCCTATTTTTTATTGTATTTTCTAGGGTAGCATATATTTCTACTTTTTTTAAGCAACATATATATTTCTACTTATACATTAATACGAATGACTTAATTTTTTATATTTTCTACTTGGATCTATATTTTTTTCCATATATTAATGCGGAGACCTATTTATTTTATAATTTATACGCAATCCATATTTTTAGTCATATATTAATAGGGAGACTATTATTTTAACATTAAACAAAAATCTACTTTTCTACTTAAATATTAATACGTGAATCATTTTTACAGTTATTTTTTTTTCATGCTCATTAGTTTTAATTACATAGTGTCATTTTAATTATTTAAATTATATAAGTTGGTAAATATTTTTTTCGTTATATAAATTATTTTTTATAAACAATATCAAAATTTAAATTTTCAATATAAAATAAAATATTTTTAAAAATATTTTTTATAAGTCAATAAATCTATAAAAAAAAAAAATAATCTACAAACACATTTTTACCCGTGCTTGGCACGGGTCTAGATACTAGTTTCATTTAACATAATATGTATTAATACATAAAAATAGTTTTATAAAATATGGATAAAAAAAATTACTCGAAAATTCATAAGAAGTGTTTTCTTCGAGCATTTTGAAATGCAAAATCATTGATAATTAATGACATCAATATTGATCAATATTTTTCAACATATCCTGCTCAATTGACAAAGTTGCTCGATCGTTTGATCTTTTTTGTGATATTGATAATCTCAAGTAGATTTTAATCAACTTTAATTTTGAAAAGCTTCTTTCCGTTGATGCTACGGTCGCAGACACTGTCAATAAAACTCTATAAGCAATTGATATATTTAGAAAACAATCAACAAATTTGAAAAATTTCCGAATATATAGTACCCATTATTATTTAACTTGGCAAAGCAAATTGTAACATTTTTTTTTGTGATTAAATTGTAATATTTTTAATTGATGGAATAAGATTCTCTTTGAATAGTAATTTTGTTCCGTCTGCTAGAGCTTGAAGAATTCCAAAAGGACCAACGTATTAGGGTCCAATACGCTGTTGTATCCCTGCAGATATTTCTCTTTCTAACCATACAATTGCTAGTACACTTATTGTGATTCCTAATACAAGAATCAAAATCGGTACAAGGATCCATAGAATTCCGTAGACCTCTATGAAAGATTTCAATCTGGAAAAAGAATTGAAATCTTGGACTTCCATTGTATCAATTATCATTTCACCGATCAACTTCTCTCATAATGATATCTATGCTACCTAGTATTGTCATAATATCAACCAATTTCATTCTTTTAACATATTGAGGAAGAATTTGCAAATTGATAAAACCTGGTGGACGAAGTTACCATCTCCAAGGAAAACCGTTATGATCTCCTATTAGAAAAATTCCTAATTCCCCCTTGGGGGCCTCAACTCTCACATAAAGTTCTTGTTTTGGCAATTCAAAAGTCGGAGACGATTTTTTACCAATGAATCGATATTCAAAATCATTCCATTCTGGCTCCTTTTCTCTATCAAAGCTGTGAATTTGTATTATCATTCAATGACTTTAACTTTTGGAAATTATATGAAAATTCAAAGATACTTTCAAATATCTTCAATTCTTCAAATATATTTTTCAAATAAGTAATTATCATATCAACAACAACAACAACAACAACAAAAAATAATCGACTTTAAATGATTTCTCTGGTGATAAATGTTCATGTTCAACATAATTTTTTATTTTTTTTTATAATAGTAGCTAGGTATAAAAAAATATATTTGGATTGGATGCCCTATAATAATGGGTCTCAAGCTGTCGCATCCATTATCTTAGCTCGTTGATAAAGTCATTAGGAGTATGAAGGACCAAGTGGTTATTGTGGCAATTAATTGTAATAAATATGTTATATGAGAAGGCTGAAATATGATTTTGAACTCTGCAATTATGCCTTTTTTTTAAAAGAATCTCTGTAAAAAATATATTTGATTTTAGTCCTAGAATCTCTGCAATATCTCAAAACTTTTAAAATAACCCCTAATTGGATTTAGAGCTGACTTGACCAATTTTTAAATATGTTTTTGGTTCCTGCAATTATGCCTTGTTTTGAAAAGAGCCCCTGTAAAAAATAAAAAATTGATTTTAGTCCTTGTAAAAAAATTAAAAAAATTGATTTTAATCCTTGCAATATCATCAAGAAATCCAGTCATGAGCTATTTTAAAAGTTTTGAGATATTGCAAGGACTAAAATCAATTATTTTTTTACAGATGTTCATTTCAAAACAAGATATAATTGCAGGACTAAAATCAATTATTTTTTTTATAGAGAACCTTTTCAAAACAAGACATAATTGCAGGACCAAAAACATATTTAAACCATATAAGAATATATGATTTGTCTTTTTTTTAAAAAAGGTAAATAGGTCTTTACCCCCTGCAAAATAGGCGAGTTTTGCGTTTGCCCTTGTAATTTTTTTTTGTAGGAATACCCTCATGCATTGTTCAATTTTTTTTTTGTAGTGTATTTTACCTCCCTATGTTGGGAAAAAAATCGACGGGGGGGTAAAATACACTACCAAAAATAATTTTGAACATTGCAATGGGGTATCCCTACAAAAAAATTTGCAGGGGGCAAACACAAATTTCGCCTATTTTGCAGGGGGTAAATACCTATTTATCCTTTAAAAAATTATGTCGATAAAATCGGTAAGTTTGGTCTAGTGGTGAGAAGTTTGAGTGATATGATAGATGTAACACCCTAACCCGTATACGTAATTAATAAATAAAATAGTTAAACACATATACGCATCAAGATGTATACGAATCCAAACATAGCATATTATATCATTATAATTCAAATCATAGCAGCGGATATAGATAATCATATCATAATATCATAAGTCATCATACAAACTTAATAAAATTCCCTTGACAAGGATCAACAGTCTCAAGATAAATCCAAGCAAGCAAGTCATAAATATAGCGATAGCAAGGTCATAGAAAATAAATAGCAAAATGCTCAATACATCGATTACGGAATATAAATCTACCCGACACGATGTTACAAGTACCAGAGCATTAATTATTACAACCCAACTAAGATAAGTTCTAGGAGAAGCATAATGCTTAACTCCTTACCACTAGTAACTAGAAACTCAAAAGCGAGCTACTCCTCATAAGCTATGTCCTCACCCTGCACCTCTGAACCCCCAAAGGCCCAGAAATTACACATAAAGAGAGTTAGTAATGAAATCCAAAATAAATGAAAAGTATAATCAATACTCTACATTTCATGTTATATAAATAAGAGTTATAACATTATTCTTAAGATCATATGAAAGATTACATAATAGACATAAGCATAATACGCAATCCGAATAACCAAACACCAAGTATACACATGTATAAGTTAAGATATCAAGTGCACAAATAATGTCAATTATCACTTAGTTCACATAAGATTCACCTTCATCTCCTAAATGCAAACTAATGTCACATTCATGTAATGTTTCCTAGCATTATTACTAAGTGCATGTGGTACCTCGTCAAGTTATTGGAAAACTTATTACAATTATGTTTTAGTCAACCGCAGCTACTAAAACATCTGCTATACTTTAGGGCTCATCTAAAGTATCTGCTCATCATACAAAATGAATGCATGTATGCAAGATTACCAAACACATGATTTAATCTTCTCATCATATAAGGATATCATATTCCATGTACTTCAATAACTCAATCAAAGGTACATTCATCCAAAATGATCAAATCATATTCAATTAACTCCATAAGTAATCACGCATGCACATTCATCAAAGTCATATCATATTTCATTCATAGTTTAACAATATCATTGCTCATACTAATCAATTCATCATTTACTTAATCATACATAGATAATTCCTCACACTAGGTTCATATACATCCTATCATGTTATCATATAATCAAAAGATCACAGTTAAACATGTTATGAGTATACAATCCATCAAATTGATCCTTAAAAATAACATTGAATTCAGGTTTGGTCGCTGAGCTACCAACTGGCGAGCACCTAGCGAGCAGTTACAGAGAGCTGGTTGATGCCAGCTAGCTGACAGCTACGGCGGTCGCTAGCCGGTCGCTCAGCTACCGCGAAAATTTCTGGAAATTTCCAGGAGCTATGAATGCTCGATGCAGCGAGCTTGATGCCTAGCTCAGCGACCATGCCCAGAAAATTACCCCTGTTTCGGGTTTCAACTTAAAATTACATTAAAATGTCATTTTTCATCATATAAGTCATTAAAGCCGTCAACTTTAAGCATATAAAGATCATATAAGTTCAAAAGTACAACTATAAACATGATTTAACACCAAAAAGGTAAGAATCATGGATTTTCATACATTTTCACAAAAGTTCATAACAACACAAAATTTTCTAACAAACATCTACACATTCCCATTATTAATTCCCAAATTCGTGTTGTTCATTACAAAAGAGGTTTCAATGATTCTAAGCCTAATAAAAATCATTACTTGGATTCATTTCCCACCCCAAACTAGAAAAGAGTGAGAGAAGATTGGGTTTGGAGAAAAATAGATTTTCTCTTCTCCTTTTGATCACCCTAGATAACAAATACTACTCTCTTACCTCTTGATTGAAACTTTAACTTCAAGCTCTACACTTGAATCTCTTCTACCTTCTTCAAGCTTTCTTTCCTATGCTTTCTCTCTCTACCTCTCTTTGAAAATGAATGAAATGGGTTTAAGACTCATGAGAGCTCTAGCTCTCCCATCTAGGTTAATTCAATTTTAAGTGTAATACCAATTCTATCATTTTACTCACTCATGGGCTTGGCCCATTAATTTGCTAGCTCTAGTTATGACAATAACTAACTTACTAATTTTATCTCACTCTACTAACTCTATCCATTACTAATTAATTAACTCAAACTAATTAATAAACTAATTACTCTCCACTTAGTCTAATTAATTCCATGTGATTACTAAAATACCCTTAACTCACTCTCAAGCACAATAAACACATATTTCACATAATCACATAATTCAAATAAATAATTAATAGCTAAAATACTAATTAATCTAATACGGGTGTTACAACTCTACCCCCCTAAAAGAATTTTCGCCCTCGAAAATTACCTGGAAACAACTCTAGATACGACTTCCTCATCTCATCCTCAAGCTCCCAAGTAGCGCATTCACCGGCCGGTCCTCCCCAAACAACTTTAACCGACGCGATTTCCTTGTTTCTCAACTTTTTCACTTCTCTTCCTTCGACTCTCAAAGGTAAAGTCTCAACCATAAGGTTCTCCCTCACTTGGATATCATCCGCTTCAATTACATGAGTTGGATCGGAAACATACTTCCTCAATTGTGACACATGAAACACATTATGCAAATTTGACAAGGATGGTGGCAAAGCAATCCGATAGGTCACTTTTCCAACTCTCTCAAGAATTTGATATGGTCCAATAAATCTAGGTGTCAACTTTCTTGACCTCAAAGCTCGACCAACACCGGTAGTAGGTGACACTCTCAAGAACACATGATCTCCTTCATTAAATTTTATGCTCTTCCTCTTCTTATCATAATAGCTCTTTTGCCTACTTTGAGATGCTCTCATCTTCTCTTGTATCATCTTAATCTTATCCGTAGTTTGTTGAACCAACTCCGGTCCCAACACAACACTTTCTCCCGCTTCATGCCAACACAAAGGAGTGCGACATCTTCTACCATATAACGCTTCAAAAGGTGCCATTCCAATACTTGCATGAAAGCTATTATTATAGGTGAATTCTATCAAAGGCAAATATCCATCCCAACTTCCTCCACCTTCCAAAACACAAGCTCTCAACAAGTCCTCAAGTGATTGAATAGTTCTTTCCAATTGTCCATCTATTTGAGGATGATAAGCCGAACTCATCCTTAGCTTAGTTCCCAAAGCCTCTTGCAAACTCTCCCAAAATCTTGAAGTATATCTTGGATCTCTATCTGACACAATACTAGACGGAATACCATGCAACCTTACTATTTGTTCCACATAAATCTCCGCTAATCTTGGCACCAAAGTTCCAGTCTTAAAAGCAATAAAATGTGCCGACTTCGTCAATTTATCTACAATCACCCATATCGAATCATTCCCCTTTGTAGTTCTAGGCAAACCACTTACAAAGTCCATAGCAATACTATCCCACTTCCATTCCAGTATAAACATTGGTTGCAACAATCCTGATGGTCTTTGATGCTCAACCTTGGACTTTTGACAAGTTAAACAAGCATAAACAAACTCGGCCACTTCCTTCTTCATACAAGGCCACCAAAACAACTTCTTCAAGTCTTGATACATCTTAGTAGCTTCGGGGTGAATACTCAATCCACTCCTATGTCCTTCCTCTAGGATCTTTTTTTTCAATTCGGGTATGTCAGGCACACATACTCTACCTCTAAATCTTATAACTCCATTCTCATCCACTTTAAAATCGGTTTCTTTTTCTTGATCAATCAAAGCAAGACGATTCACAAGACTCAAATCCCCTTTTTGACCAATCTTCACTTCATCAAGAAAATCATTGGTGAGTTTCAACATTCCTAACTTCACACTATTTGCCGTTGTTTCACAAACCAAACTAAGGTCTCTAAATTGCTCAATCAAATCCAATTCTCTTGCCATAAGTGACGACATATGTAAAGATTTCCTACTCAAAGCATCCGCCACAACATTCGCTTTCCCAGGATGATAACTCAACTTAAAATCATAATCCTTCAAGAATTCCAACCAACGTCTTTGTCTCATGTTCAATTCCTTTTGGTCAAACAGATACTTCAAACTCTTATGATCACTGAAAACTTCGAATCTAGAACCAAACAGATAATGCCTCCAAATCTTCAAGACAAACACAACCGCGGCTAACTCAAGATCATGAGTTGGGTAATTCTTCTCATGTACTTTTAATTGCCTAGAAGCATAAGCAACCACTTGTCCATTTTGCATAAGAACACCACCCAAACCCATCAAAGATGCATCACAATACACCACAAACGGTTCATCTGGTTTTGGCAGAATTAAAACTGGTGCGGACGTCAACCTCTTCTTCAATTCTTGAAAACTCTTCTCACAAAGATCATCTCAAACAAACGCTTGACCCTTCCTAGTCAATCGGGTTAACGGTAAGGCCAACTTTGAGAAACCTTCGATAAACCTCCGATAATATCCGGCTAAACCAAGAAAGCTTCTTATCTCAAAAACAGATTCTGAAGTTCCCCACTTTGATACCGCATCAACCTTAGAAGGATCCACTGCAATACCTCCACTAGATATCACGTGACCTAGAAAACTCACTTCCTTCAACCAAAATTCACACTTAGACAACTTCGCATAAAGCTTCTTCTCTTGCAAAGTCTTCAACACAATCCTCAAATGATCCGCATGTTCCTCCTCGGTCTTGGAATAAACCAAAATATCATCGATGAATACCACCACGAACTTATCCAAATAAGAATGGAAAATCCGATTCATGTATTCCATAAACACTCCAGGCGCATTGGTTACACCGAAAGGCATAACTGAATACTCATAATGAGCATATCTTGTTCTGAAAGCAGTTTTCGAAATATCTTCCGCCTTGACACCAATCTGATGATATCCCGACCTCAAGTCAATCTTGCTAAACACACAAGCTCCCACCAATTGATCCATCAAATCATCTATCCTTGGCAACAGATACTTGTTCTTGATTGTAACCTGATTCAAGCGACGATAATCGATGCACAATCTCATACTCCCATCTTTCTTCTTCACCAAAAGCACAGGTGCACCCCAAGGCGATACACTTGGTCTGATGAACTTCTTTTCCAAGAGTTCCTCTAACTGTTTCTTCAATTGTTCTAACTCCGACGCCGACATCCGATAAGGCGCCATAGAGATTGGGTTAGTACCAGGTGCTACTTCAATACTAAACTCAACCTCTCTTTCCGGTGGTAAATCAGAGATGTCTTCCGGAAACACTTCAGGAAATTCACACACAACCGGCAATTGATTCACTTCTAACTCTCCCTCCAATTTTAAAGAAGCAAACATCTCGGCATGCACTTTTAATGATCTAGTCGCCTCACCACTACTCATGAGGTCTAATCTCAGGTCCTCATCTGGTTTAGGGAACACTACCGTCTTAGTACAACAATTGATATGAACGCGATTAAACTCTAGCCAGTTCATACCAAAGATCACATCAATATTACTTAAAGGAATACATACAAGATCCATACCAAAATGCCTACCAAAAATAGTTACCGGACAATCAACACAAACAAGCTTAGTAGTAACTGAGTCACTAGCGGGCGCTTCTATTACCATACATCTTGACATAACAGAAGTTTTCAAATTAAGACGTTTCATGCAGTCGAAAGAGATAAAAGAATGGGTAGCCCCAGTATCTATCATGGCACGTAATGGAGTATCATGAATGAAGCACGTACCTCTGATAAGATTGTCTGATGCTCCCGAGTTACCTCCATCCAAAGCAAAGACCTTTCCTCCACTTTTCTTGGGCTTCTTGCATTCCGGACTCTTATGTCCCAATTCCCCACAATTGTAGCAACTTGTTGGTTCGGTGCATTCATAAGATTTATGATCGGGCTTCTTACACTTGAAACAAGTAACCTTCTCTTTGTCATAACCTCCAACCGGCTTCTTACCACTACTCTCTCCAAATTTCTTCTTTCCTTTGTTGTCATATGGTTTCCCACGCGTCACATCCTTCCCTTTCTTGTCATTCATCATCTTGTATTGATCGGATTTAGCCTTCCCATCAATGTCACAAATCCTACTCTTAGATACCAATGTAGCAAAGTCTCTAAACTCCGAGAATCCAATCATATGCTTCACTTCGGGCCTCAAACCATTCTCAAATTTCACACACTTGTCATGCTCGGCCTCAATAGTATTGTAGTGCGGTGCAAACCTACAAAGAGATTCAAACTTGGCGGCATACTCCGCAACAGACATGTTACCTTGCTTAAGCTCCATAAATTCTATCACTTTACGGTTCCTCACATCCATTGGGAAATACCTAGTTAGGAATTCCCTCTTAAACACGGTCCAAGTTAACACTACACCTCCAGCTCCGAGTCTAGTGCTAGTGTGCTTCCACCAATAAGCCGCATCATCCCTTAGCATGTAAGTATCCAAGACAACCTTTTGCTCTTCCGTGCATCCCATGGCCGTGAAGATTCTCTCAACATCTTCCAACCATTTTTGAGCACCTTCCGGATCAAATCCTCCCGCATAAGTAGTCGGTTGATTCCTCAAGAATCGCTCAAGCCTTGACTCAACTTCATTACCTCTCCTAGCTTCCCTTTCCAACCTTTCCGCATTCCGATTAACGGCATCTTGATTCATTGCGTTAGCCATCATAGCCAAAGCCTCCGCAATCGCCCTATTAGCTACCATCACCTGAACACATCAAAGAATCCTACCAAGATTAGAACTAATGCATCAACAGTGTTTCCTACACATGCCTTACATATGAGTAATCTATCCTAGTTGATCCGACATAGACCGACCTTGCTCTGATACCACTATTGTAACACCCTAACCCGTATACGTAATTAATAAATAAAATAGTTAAACACATATACGCATCAAGATGTATACGAATCCAAACATAGCATATTATATCATTATAATTCAAATCATAGCAGCGGATATAGATAATCATATCATAATATCATAAGTCATCATACAAACTTAATAAAATTCCCTTGACAAGGATCAACAGTCTCAAGATAAATCCAAGCAAGCAAGTCATAAATATAGCGATAGCAAGGTCATAGAAAATAAATAGCAAAATGCTCAATACATCGATTACGGAATATAAATCTACCCGACACGATGTTACAAGTACCAGAGCATTAATTATTACAACCCAACTAAGATAAGTTCTAGGAGAAGCATAATGCTTAACTCCTTACCACTAGTAACTAGAAACTCAAAAGCGAGCTACTCCTCATAAGCTATGTCCTCACCCTGCACCTCTGAACCCCCAAAGGCCCAGAAATTACACATAAAGAGAGTTAGTAATGAAATCCAAAATAAATGAAAAGTATAATCAATACTCTACATTTCATGTTATATAAATAAGAGTTATAACATTATTCTTAAGATCATATGAAAGATTACATAATAGACATAAGCATAATACGCAATCCGAATAACCAAACACCAAGTATACACATGTATAAGTTAAGATATCAAGTGCACAAATAATGTCAATTATCACTTAGTTCACATAAGATTCACCTTCATCTCCTAAATGCAAACTAATGTCACATTCATGTAATGTTTCCTAGCATTATTACTAAGTGCATGTGGTACCTCGTCAAGTTATTGGAAAACTTATTACAATTATGTTTTAGTCAACCGCAGCTACTAAAACATCTGCTATACTTTAGGGCTCATCTAAAGTATCTGCTCATCATACAAAATGAATGCATGTATGCAAGATTACCAAACACATGATTTAATCATCTCATCATATAAGGATATCATATTTCATGTACTTCAATAACTCAATCAAAGGTACATTCATCCAAAATGATCAAATCATATTCAATTAACTCCATAAGTAATCATGCATGCACATTCATCAAAGTCATATCATATTTCATTCATAGTTTAACAATATCATTGCTCATACTAATCAATTCATCATTTACTTAATCATACATAGATAATTCCTCACACTAGGTTCATGTACGTCCTATCATGTTATCATATAATCAAAAGATCACAGTTAAACATGTTATGAGTATACAATCCATCAAATTGATCCTTAAAAATAACATTGAATTCAGGTTTGGTCGCTGAGCTACCAACTGGCGAGCACCTAGCGAGCAGTTACAGAGAGCTGGTCGCTGCCAGCTAGCTGACACCTACGGTGGTCGCTCAGCTACCGGGAAATTTTCTGGAAATTTCCAGGAGCTATGAATGCTCGCTGCAGCGAGCTTGATGCCTAGCTCAGAGACCATGCCTAGAAAATTACCCCTGTTTCGGGTTTCAACTTAAAATTACATAAAAATATCATTTTTCATCATATAAGTCATTAAAGCCGTCAACTTTAAGCATATAAAGATCATATAAGTTCAAAAGTATAACTATAAACATGATTGAACACCAAAACGTTAAGAATCATGAATTTTCATACATTTTCACAAAAGTTCATAACAACACAAAATTTTCTAACAAACATCTACACATTCCCATTATTAATTCCCAAATTCGTGTTGTTCATTACAAAAGAGGTTTCAATGATTCTAAGCCTAACAAAAATCATTACTTTGATTCATTTCCCACCCCAAAATAGAAAAGAGTGAGAGAAGATTGGGTTTGGAGAAAAATAGATTTTCTCCTCTCCTCTTGATCACCCTAGATAACAAATACTACTCTCTTACCTCTTGATTGAAGCTTTAACTTCAAGCTCTACACTTGAATCCCTTCTACCTTCTTCAAGCTTTCTTTCCTATGCTTTCTCTCTCTACCTCTCTTTGAAAATGAATGAAATGGGTTTAAGACTCATGAGAGCTCTAGCTCTCCCATCTAGGTTGATTCAATTTTAAGTGTAATACCAATTCTATCCTTTTACTCACTCATGAGCTTGGCCCATTAATTTGCTAGCTCTAGTTATGACAATAACTAACTTTCTAATTCTATCTCACTCTACTAACTCTATCCATTACTAATTAATTAACTCAAACTAATTAATAAACTAATTACTCTCCACTTAGTCTAATTAATTCCATGTGATTACTAAAATACCCTTAACTCACTCCCAAGCACAATAAACACATATTTCACATAATCACATAATTCAAATAAATAATTAATAGCTAAAATACTAATTAATCTAATACGGGTGTTACAATAGATGTTTTAGATTCGATCATTAGCTCATTGTAAATCAAAATATAAAAATTATAAATTATGTTGATAATTTTTTATAACTATCTAAAGTGCCCCACCATAATCGATTAAAAACTCATTACTTTATAAGAAAATAAAGGATATGAAAATTTTGAAGAGGTTTTTTTTGTCATCCTATATAATTTCTCACACATTCTATAAATTTACCAAAACATCCCCGTCTGCTACTTAGGTAGCAGATACTCTCCAAAAACAGCTTATTAAATTTTATTTTTATAACATTCATTACTTAAGTAGCAAAAAAGTAAAAATGAAAATGCGTAAAGCGCGAAAAATAGGTAGGACGGCAAAAGAAAATGTCAAATTTTAGACTTTGAGAAGTTAGTGATGTATTCTCATTGGGTTTAAGATATGATCAATTGTTGCGTTAAACAAATTGTTTTTTCCGCCCTACCGATTACTCGTGTGCACTTTCCATTTTATCCTTCCTCTACTTAAGTAGTGAACGTTATAAAAATGAGAAATTTTGAAAAATATTATCCACTACTTAAGTAGCGGACGCTATAATGATAGGGTGTTTTTGAAGTATCCATTATTTAAGTAATGGACATGGATATTTTGATAAAATAGTAGGGCGTGCGAGAAAAAGAATGGTAAAATAAATGACTTAAAAAAAAATGGTTATGGGCCAAAACCACATGGCCTTATCGAAATCCAAACCCAAAACAAAATCTCGCGTGTAATCGTATGCTATATATCATCACCAATCCTTAAACCCTAATTTCTCTGTGAAACCATTTCCACAACCATTGTTGCCTCACGGCAGGTAAAAAAATCTAGGTTTCCGGGATGGGTAGGGTTATCAGGGCACAACGTAAGGGAGCAGGTTCAATTTTCAAATCTCACACACATCACCGTAAAGGACCAGCACGATTCCGAAGTCTCGATTTCGGCGAAAGAAATGGTTACCTTAAAGGAGTAGTAACCGACATTATCCATGATCCTGGTCGTGGTGCACCACTTGCTAAGGTTACTTTTAGACATCCATTTAGGTATAAGAAACAGAATGAATTGTTTGTTGCTGCTGAGGGACTTTATACTGGACAGTTTATTTATTGTGGGAAAAAAGCTACTCTTGTTGTTGGTAATGTTTTGCCTATAAGATCCATTCCTGAAGGTGCTGTTATTTGTAATGTTGAACATCATGTTGGTGATCGTGGTGCTTTTGCTAGATGTTCTGGTGATTATGCTATTGTTATTAGTCATAATCCTGATAATGATACTTCTAGGTTTGTTCTTTTTCATTTCATTCTCAATTTTGTTTTTTGTTTTTGTTATGAAGCACCGAAAGACACTGATATGTCGACACCGATCATAATTTGATTAAAAAAATGACACAATTGGACTTAATTATAAGTGTTTGTGTCATGTCGGTGTCTGAGGAGTGTCGGTGCTTCATAATTGTTATTATTATTGTTTTAATATCATTATATTATTATATAGCTTTGATAGCTAATTTATGTTGATGTTATTTAGTGGTTAGAATCAGAACTATGCAAATTAGTTTAATTGAGTGTGCTACCCTTGTTTACAATTAAAATTACTACAATAATCTGAATAATAGGCTTCATGATGAACATTTGATTTATGTCAATGTTATTTAGAAATTAGTAATGTCATGGATTAGTATTAGTGTAATTGAATTTGAGAAGAAAGTAATCACATTTTTATGATTAACATTATTATAAAAATTTGATAAATCTGGGATGATGATGAATGTATAATTTATGTCAATGCCTTGGAATTTTTTATGCCATGAATTAGTATAATTGAGTGTGAGAAGAAGTAAAATAGTAATCCCATATTTTCTTTTATGATTAGCATTAGTATAATTTGAGTGATGTGCGATGTTGATAAATGTATGATTTATGTTAATGTCATTTTTTAAGTACAATACTAATTATTGTGGTTGAGTGTGAGTAGTAGTCAAAAAAAGTTGAATTATGCGAGATAATGATGAAAGTATAATTTATGGTAATGTCATTAGATAAGTACATTACTAATTAATATAGTTGAGTGTAAGCAGAATTAAGAAATAATCACAATTTTTATGATTAGTACACAAGTTTTAATGATGTTTGGTGGTGATGGGTTTTTTTTGACAGGGTTAAACTACCATCTGGTGCAAAGAAGATTATTCCAAGTGGTTGCAGGGCTATGATCGGACAAGTTGCGGGTGGAGGAAGAACTGAGAAGCCACTTCTTAAGGCCGGTAATGCTTATCACAAATTTAGAGTGAAGAGGAATTGTTGGCCTAAGGTTCGTGGTGTGGCTATGAATCCAGTTGAACATCCTCACGGAGGAGGTAACCACCAACATATTGGACATGCTAGTACTGTTAGGCGTGATGCTCCTCCTGGACAGAAGGTTGGTCTCATTGCCGCCAAGAGAACTGGGCGTCTTAGGGGACAAGCTGCTGCAACTGCTGCTAAGGCTGATAATTGATAAGACTACTTGAATTCATTGCAAGATTTTGAAATTATTATTTGTTTCGTTGTTTCTTCTAAATTGGTTGGGTGGTTTTGAGAACATTTTGCCCTATTTATTTATATATGATACTTTTAAATGACAACTTTTACATTTGATTTCAATTTCTATTTAGTTCTTTGGTTTACATTCAAGTTATCATCTAGTTCTAATGCCTGATGTTTTTCTGCATTATTTTTTTCCTGTTGTGAAATATGTGTTCCTACTTTGGTTTTCTAGTGCTAAGTGCAGAATTTTTACCTTGTGATTTTGGTAACAAGGTTATTTTTTTATGGAGATTATGTGGTAATGGTGATTGAGATGAAATATTGCTCTCAAGTCTCCTTTGTTGCTTAATAATGGTGATTTTGAATTGCTCAATTAACAAGGCTACAAGAGTGGCTACATTAATTTTTTTCTTCTTTCAGTTTAGTTGAAAATTGTGCTTCTAGTTCCTTTCAGCTTATTCATGATGCTAGCCACCATGTTGTTAGAGACTAGCATAGAAATGCTGATTTCTACCTCATTTTCTTTGCTAATTACTCATAATTTGCTACATCCACATCATTATCAGTATGTTTTTAGTTCAAAAATATCATGTTTTTTTTATATATAATATGATAAAGTGACTCAATTGCACAAAACAATGAGGCAGATTAATGTCCTGCATCATTTCATTACTTGGACACAACATAAAATAAGAAAAACAGTTTGATACAACACATGGTGAATCTAAGGAGTGTTGCATCCTCTCCATTATTTCATATACTCATCGTAAATCTAAGGCGTCTCTGATATCTTTTATAATGCTACTTAAATAAAGATAACTTGTTTGACGATTAAAAAGCCAAAACTTGGATAGTGAGAATCAAAATATTCAAGGACATATATATGCACCCTATGCACAAACTGGTCAAGGTGGAATCAAGGGTTGAGTTGAGAGTGGAGCAGAGTACTCTGATTTACAAAAGCAAGGACTCCTTCGTCCCAATTTGATTGACTCGGTTTGACTAAATATACTATTCACATATCTTGCTTTGATTTTATTTTATTACTAATAAATAAAAATAAATATTAACATATAAGATGTTGGATTCATCTCAATGAGTATTTTCAAAATATCAAATTTTTATAATTTTTACTATTATACAATTAAAAAATTAATCGTCAAAGTTATGTATTGGTATGCGTGTAGCAGTCAAACTGGAATTAAGCAAGAAGGAAAGGGAAAGCAATCTCAACAAGAATAAAATATAATACCTCCGTCCAAAATATTAGACCATTTTGAGCAAATCACGGGAATTAAGAAAATTGATTGTGATATTAAATATGTTGACTATTAATATTATTTTACAAGTTTGTCCTTTATGAGAGAGAATTAGTTGATAATTTTACAAAGTATTTATTACCGGCAAAGGTTATGGTACATAAGCCCAAAGCTTATGTACCGTGCATAAGCCAATCAAAACACAAGGATTTTACTCACACACCCCCTAATTTGCTCGCGCACCCCCCACCCCCACCTCATTACTCCGCGCGCCCCCCACATTACTCTGCGCGCCGCCCAACCCCCCCCCCCCCCCCCCCCCCCACCCCCTCACTCCACTCATTTTTTTTGATTTTTTTTTTAAATTTTTTTTTGAATTGTTGTTTTTCACTTTTTTTTCGAAAAAGATCGAAAACTTTTTTCCGGAAAAACTATAAACTTTTTTTCGAAAAAAAATCATAAAATTTTCCCGAAAAAAGATCAAATACTTTTTCCCAAAAAACCGATAACTTTTTTTTGAAAATTTTTTCCCGAAAAAAAATCGAAAAACTTTTTTTCTGAAAAATCGGAAACTTTTTTCCAAAAAATAAAAATCAATTTTTTTTTCCAGAGAGTTAAATGGTTTCTGGAAATCATTTATTTATGCAATATTATTCTGGAAACCATTATGCTGGTTAAATGGTTTCACAGAGTTAAACAGTGAAACCATTTGTATTGTAAAATGGTTTTATGTGTTTACTGAAACCAATATTGTTATTTTATGATTTTAAAAATTCTGGAAACCATTATGCTGGTTAAATGGTTTCAGAGAGTTAAACAGTGAAACCATTTGTATTGTAAAATGGTTTTATGTGTTTACTGAAACCAATATTGTGTTTTTATGGTTTTAAAAATTCTGGAAACTATTATGCTGGTTAAATGGTTTCAGGTAGTTATACAATGAAACCATTACTATTGTTAAATGGTTTTATGTGTTTACTGAAACCAATATTGTGTTTTTATAGTTTTAAAAATCCTGGAAACCATTATGCTGATTAAATGGTTTCAGAGAGTTAAACAGTGAAACCATTTGTATTGTAAAATGGTTTTACACTAAATGGTTCAATGATTTTAAATACCGATTATTACTGAAACCATAAATGTGGTTTAATGGTTTTGATAATTTTCTATGTGAAACCAAAATAATTGCCTAATGGTTTCTTACAAAACTAGTGTTGATTATCTTGGATAATCCTAAATAACCGTCCATAAATAATCCATAACCATTTGTTATAATCGGACATTAAAACCAAATATAATCGGACATTAAGTTTCCGATCTTTTTTCCGAAATAATTTTCGATTTGTTTTTTCGAAAAAAAAGTTCCGATTTTTCAAGAAAATTTTTTTCAACAATATTTATGCTTTCAAAGATCCATTATGAAATTATTCCACCCCAAAATAATTTGGGCATAATTTTAGTTTAAAAATAATTACGAAAATATTTAATCATACATAATAAAAAAAATAAAAAATAAAAACTATAAAAAAAAACTAAATAAAAAAAATTTTAAAAAAATGAGTTGGAGGTGGGGGGGGGGGGGGGGGGGGGGGGTGGGGGTGCTGGTTTATGTACCGTACATAAGCTTGGCTTATGTAGGATAACCAGACCCTTTATTACCAATTGCAGAAAACGTATCATGATTAGAGATATGGAGAAAAAGAAATAATAAATAATCTTAAAAATTGAAAAGAGTTCTTATAAAATGGTATAAGTAAAAGTAAAAAAGTAAAAATGATCTTATATTTTGGGACGGAAGTAGTAATTTTATATTGCTTCTTTTGTCAAGAAAGTTTGAATTTTAGTAAAAAATGAGTTTGAATTTAGCTCTATCAAAGACGTAAGCAAGTGGTAGAATGGTAGTACATATCTTTATTATATAAAATCTTTAGCTTATCTTATTATATAAAATGAAATAACATCAGGCTATTTAACCCTTTTTTCCTCTAATCCTTCTTTAACTAAATAATATGTCCTTGAAATACTGGTTAAGATACTAAATATAATAAACAAGTCTTATAACTCATGTATTTTACTTTTTAAAAGCACAAATAAAACATGTTTTTAATGTGAAAATTATTTGTGATGCTTGCTTCATAGATAAATACAATAGTGGGGTGGCAAAGCTAATTATACATATAGAATAGCATAGTATAGTATGCAGTTCCGTCGCCCGCTAATAGATATTGCTTTTCGTATAATCTTTTTCTCTTCTAATTAAAATATATTTTTATGAGGCTCATTTATAAAATATAGAATTATTGACGTGATATTGAATTATTGGTGGACCTATTTAATTTTTTTTTAAGTGTTGCCTTGAGTGTTTATTAAATATTATTATTAAAAAAATTATATGTAAGTGGTGTTTACGAGATTATGTTGGTTTTTTTTTTTGATAAATTTACGAGATTATACTAAACACCCAAAATTAGATAGTATCATTGTAGATGCTCGGCATCAGTTTTGATTTTACAGTTATTTTTAATGTATAAAATATCTCTTATTTTTTTTACCTAACTTTAACATAAATTTTGTGGAGAGTGTATTCTTTCAATTTATTTTTTTTCATATTTCTCAAGTGTATGCATTTCCACCTTTAAATTTACCTTTTTCATTTTTTCTTTCTCTCCTCCCAAATTAATGATTGTAAAAAAAAATTGACCCTAAAGTGAATTGAGAGAATCCATTCTTAATTTTGTGTAATGACAAGCAAACGATGGAAAATTCTAACATGAAACTATGGAAGTGATCAATTTGTTATCAAAGGCCACATTGTTGTAGTCTGGTTCTCAAATGCATGATTGGAGTATCATATAATACTATTATCTGATTCTGGAGTTATAAATATAATAAATAAATCGTATTTCTATCATTTTTTTTTAGTTTCACCAAATTACAAATCACTAGATCCACAATCCCACGACCCCATGAGATCAACTAAAATCTCTTTCATGTTCACCGACACAAATCATGACATCTTTTCTCTTTGAGAAATCAGAGTTGTTAGTAGTTGTCATTATCACCGGTTTATAAATTCATAGCTTATAGGAAACTCACAATTGCACAAATAATCATTTTAACAATTTTATTTATTTTGTGGTCTACCTCAAGATTATTAAGGTCTTTTCCACCAAGAATTAGAGGGTTAAAAATAACAAAATTAAAAAGTGAATAAATGAAAAATTACGAATTTTAACTATTATATATTATAATGTCTTTATCAAGATTTTAAATAAATATCTATTACTACGAAAATGGTAGCAACAAAAAAGGTGTTGGGGTCTACGGTTATTGTTTTTATACGGTGAAAAAAATCACGCTGAAACGTCAGTATGATCGTGACAAAACACTGATATAGTCGCAATAAGACGCAATACGATCGCAACAAAATGCTAATAGATAGAGATCTCAATTCAAAATTTTGAGGTCCTATAATAATAGTTATTAATTTTTATAAAATATTAGATTTACTCAATAGATTAATTTTGAGACCTATAATAATTGTTAAATATTATTAATGTTCATAAAATATTATATGATTGGCGAAAAAAAATCTCAATCAACTAATCAAGTAAAAAATAATGATTTAAATAGAAAATGATTTTTTAAATTCTTTTATTAAGGGTCCATTTTCAACATATAAACCGAGCCTCCAAATAGTCGAGGACCGATCCTATAGAGATTTCCATTTTTTTTCAATAGAAATAAATAAAAATCACATTTTTAATACAAATATGAACATAAATTATAAAATGTTATCTCTTTTAAACTTTTTTTTTAGTTCAAAATTTTACATTTATTTCAAATTTAAGTTGATATGCATATAGTACATATAACATTAAAGAGTCAGTTATGAAAAATAAAGGTGAATTAAATAAGGAAGATAATGCTGCGGTTACAAAAAGAAACAATCCAAATATGGCAGATATCTTTCGTGATCCAAAAATTCTATTTCCTACAAAAAATATGATACCATTGAGTATTCCATCCAATGACGTGGACATGAGTGAAGTTAATGAATTAGTTATTGAAGGGGAAAGAAAAAGATCACGGTCTGGGCCTGAAAGCATGGAGGTACATATGGGAGGTGTGTCTAGTAGTCAGAAAATAGAAAACAAGAAAATTGAAGACAAAAATGGGAATGATCATTTTTTAGGGGCAGGTCCTGGCAAGCAGGCCTGCCAGGAGCAATGAGTTTCTTAAGTTGGAACTGCCGGGGCCTGGGCAACCCGAGAGCAGTTCCGTCACTTCGTGACCTCGTCAGGACATATCACCCTGATGTTATTTTCTTATGTGAAACGTTGGTACATGCAAACAAGATAGAGGAAATCAGAGTTCGTTTGGGCTATGATGCGGCTTTTGCGGTGGATAGAATTGGAAGAAGTGGGGGTTTGGCTATGTTATGGAAGCACCCATTTGATTGTCAGTTACAAGGCTACTCATCAAATTTCATTGATATGGAGGTTGTCCAACCAGGGTAACAACCTTGGCGACTTACAGGTTTCTATGGATATCCAGATGGAGCGAGAAGAAGAGAATCATGGAATTTGTTACGTACCTTAGCGCGTGACAATACTTTACCATGGTGCATCATGGGAGACTTCAACGACTTGTGCTCTAACGAAGAGAAGAGAGGGAGTGCAGATAGACCACCTTGGCTTTTAAGAGGTTTCAGAGAGGCAATCCTTGAGAGTCAACTGATGGACTTACCGATGGAAGTTTATCAGTTTACGTGGATAAAAGGGAGAGGTACTTCAGATTTTAAAGAGGAGAAGCTAGACCGAGTACTAGTCAATCAATCTTGGTCAGATACTTTCATGAATTGCAGACTTCGAAATGGGGTGGTGGATAGGTCAGATCATTCACCGCTTTGGTTGATTTTAAATGAAGATGAAAGGAGAAGGGTGAAGAGGTCGTTCAGATTTGAGAATGCATGGCTTGATGAACCAGACCTTCCTACAGTAGTTGCAGATTGTTGGGATCGTGCAAGAGGAGATTTCATGACAAAGATTCAATGTTGCACCGAAGGAATAAATAAATGGGGTAAACAACTCCGGTCAAAATATAGAGACGCCATTCAAGAATGTAGAAGAGATTTAGATATCTTGAGTGAAAAAAATGATGAAGCCTCATGTCATGCATATAATCAGACACGTGCGAAGATGAGTCGGTTGTTGGAGCAAGAAGAGAAATTTTGGAGACAAAGGGCAAAGGTTTATTGGCTGAAAGATGGTGACACAAACTCAAAGTTTTTCCATGCCATGGCTAGTCAAAAAAGGCGAAGAAATATGATTACAAAGTTAGTCCGAGAAGATGGGTCTGAGGTAGTGAACCAACATGAGCTAGGTGAAGTAGCGTGTGAATACTTTCAATCTTTGTTTCAGTAAAGTTAAGGTGCTTATGAGGAGGTGGTGCATTGTGTGGAAAAGAAGATTGGTGAGGATGATAACAATATGTTAGTTGCTGACATGAGAATTGAAGAATTCAAGAAGGCATTGTTTGAGATGCATTCTGATAAGGCTCCGGGACCGGACGGTTTAAACCCGGCGTTCTATAAAAGGTTTTGGAATCTATGTGGAGTTGAGTTGTTCCAAACAGGGGTTGCTTGGCTGGAGAGAGGTGAATTTCCAGACCACCTAAATGATGCAAATATTGTTTTAATACCCAAGGTAACTAATCCAACTACTATGAAGGACCTTAGGCCTATTTCATTATGTAATGTTATTTATAAGGTCATTTCAAAAGTCTTGGCTAATAGGCTAAAAATTTTGTTACCTAAATGTATCTCTGAAGAACAATCGGCTTTTGTCGTGGATAGATCAATACTAGATAATGTTATGGTAGCCATTGAATTGATCCACCATATGAAATGTAAGACAAGTGGGGGTGTTGGAGAAGTAGCCTTTAAGATAGATATTAGTAAAGCATATGATAGAGTGGATTGGGAATATTTGAAAAGAATATTGAGGAAGATGGGTTTCAATGATAAGTGGATTGGATGGATGTCTATGTGTGTAGAGACAGTTAACTACTCAGTTCAAATGAATGGGGAAAGAACAAGAACAATCACTCCGGGGAGAGGACTCAGGCAGGGTGACCCACTGTCGCCTTACCTGTTTATTTTGTGTGCAGAGGGTCTGACTGCTTTGTTGAAGAAAGCAGAAGCTAGAGGTGATATCCATGGTGTTAAGGTGTGCAGAGGAGCTCCAATCCTCACATACCTTTTATTTGCTGATGACTGCTTTATTTTTTGCAGGGCCATAGAGAAGGAGTCAAGGGTACTAAAAGGTATCCTAGAGACATACGAAAAGGCATCAGGTCAAGCAATTAATCTACAAAAATCAGAAGTTTATTATAGTAGAAACACAACAACAGAGTCAAAGGATTTGGTTACAGGAATCTTGGGGGTGACTGAGTGCTTGGGTACTAGTAAGTATCTAGGCTTGCCTTCAATGATAGGTCGGAATAAGAAGTAGCTGTTTGGTTACTTGTGCGATCGCGTTTGGAATAAAATTCAAAGTTGGTACGGTAAGCACCTTTCGAAGGCAGGGAGAGAAATTCTTGTTAAGGCAGTGGCACAAACTATTCCCGCATATTGTATGAGTATATTCTTACTGCCGTCTACATTAGGAGAGGAAATAGAGAAGATGATTAACTCATTTTGGTGGGGTTCGAATGGAAGATCAGGTAGAGGAATTAATTGGCTCAAATGGGACAAACTCACGATGAGGAAAGAATACGGAGGTATGGGCTTTCGACACTTTTACGGTTTCAATTTAGCGATGCTTGGGAAGCAAGGTTGGAAATTTCAAACCAACAAAGATGCTATTGTGACACGAGTTTTCAAAGCTAAATATTTTCCAAAGGTTGATTTCATGGGGGCTCGCTTGGGCCATAATCCCAGCTATGTTTGGCGTAGCATCTATTCTTCACAGGTTGTAGTTAAATTAGGAGCTAGATGGAAAGTTGGAAGCGGCGAGAACATCTCTGTTTGGACAGATCCTTAGATAAGAGGTGGAGATTCTTTTTATGTCAGATCCAATGTCATTACAGGGAGAGAGAATTTGAAGGTTAGTGAGCTTTTTGATAGTGCAACAAGGATGTGGAATACTACTTTGGTTAACTCTTTGTTTAATGAACAAGAAGCAACTTGGATCAAGAGAATGGAATTAATGAATGTTGCTGAAGCTGACACAATAATATGGAACAAAAGTAGAGATGGTAATTTTAGTGTTAAATCTGCATATTATAGTGTTATGGAGGAGTTGATAGATAATTCAAGTCTGAGGGTTCAAGGTAATTGGATGAAAATTTGGAAACTCAGAATACCCCGAAAGGTGAAATTATTTTTGTGGCGTGCTGCGCGTGGGTGTCTACCGACACGTGTGAATCTTCATCAACGTCACGTAGAGTGTACGAGGGCCTGTCCATTTTGTGAGCTATCGGAAGAATCAGACTGGCATACTTTCTTTGGATGCTCTCATGTGGTACAAATTTGGAGGGAGGCTGGCTTGTGGCAACAAATTCTGTATTGGATACATCGAGCGGACGATTTTAAAGACATGATTTTTGCAGTACTCAGCGGCGAAACTGTGCAGATATGTCAGCAGTTTGTAATGATTTTGTGGTGCCTTTGGAAACGACGAAACGAGAAAGCTTGGGAGGACATGGTTAAGCCAATCGGCACATCAATTAAAGTAGCTATGGATATGTTGACAGACTGGTTGGCAGTGCAGGAACATAAAACAAGCAACAATAATCATGTGGTTGCAAATTCATTCCATGTTGGTGAAAATAACACGCACATAATTGTTATGGAAAGGAATGCATTGACTAGTACAACAATAACTCAACCTTCCACCTATGCTACAAATGGTGTGAGAGATCTACACACAACCAGCAACTTTGGAGGTAATAATAACAAGTGGTGCAAACCAGTAGCTGGAGAGTTGAAGTGTAATGTGGACGCCACAATTTTTGACGGTGCTACAGGCTACGGAATTGGTATGTGTATCCGAGACGAAAAAGGAAACTTTGTGAGGGCCAAGTCGCTATGGAGAGAGACAAATATTCCACCACAAGAGGCTGAAGCTATTGGATTATATGAAGCGGTATTGTGGCTAAGGGAGTTGGGAGTTCAACGCGTTACCATCGAACTCGATTGCAAATCGGTAGTGGATGGAGTTGTTGGAAACCTTACAAATGTAGCTGAATATGGCACAATCATTAGAAAGTGTAAGTCTCTTTTAAATAGTTTGCAAAACTTTAAGGTTAGTTTTATCCGGAGACAAGCAAACCTTGTGGCTCACACTCTTGCTAGGGCATCAAGGTCTTATGTTAGTTCCACGGTCTTTGATTATAGTCCAACCTGTATTATGAACACTCTTTTACTAGAAATGAAATAAATTTGTTCTTGTCAAAAAAAAAAAAAAAACTTTAATAATATTGTGTGATATCATGATTGATTCACATCGCGACAACCGTAATTCATAACACAACAGTCGTAACGGTTTAAATTGCAAAATCATTAACGCAACTGTGACCACTATTTAAAAATCCTTGGTCTTCATCAACTAGATTATAATCACGATGACAAATTTATTATTTGTTTATATTTGATATTTTACAAATGTTTTTCATTATTTTTCATCATATAGTCTAATGGCTATAATAATTTATAATTGAATTTTTTTATATATAAATTAGTGATCAAAATTTTACTTTTCACCGTGAATAATAGAAGAATTCATAAAAAATATATCAATCTAATCTATTTTTTTATTTTGGTCAAAAATCTAATCTATTATTAAAGAAAATATTGATTTGTTTACGACTACAATGATTATAAAATACAAAAAAAAAAAAAAACTATAAAAAAATAGAATACAAAATAATTATTGCAAAAACAAGCTTAAGACATTGAATTTAGTCACAAAAAAAAAGTTCAAGACATTGAATAGGAAAAGCAGAGAAAATTAAAAGTACTCCAATTTTTACAGTGTTGAAAATGTGAATCCAATCCAAGATCAAGAAACCGCGTTAATTACCTTCCTCCATAAATAACACGACGAGATCTCACTCATTCATTCATTCAAAATCATCAATCACAATTTCTCTATTCTCAAACAACAATGGCAGATTCATCATCCCCGACTCCACCACCGCCGTCAACTAACGGCGACACCACTCGCAAAGTAGCATTGATCACCGGAATCACAGGCCAAGACGGATCATACCTAACCGAATTTCTCCTCAACAAAGGCTACGAAGTTCACGGCCTTATTCGCCGTTCATCCAATTTCAACACTCAACGAATCGATCACATCTATGTCGATCCACACAACGCTCACAAAGCTCGTATGAAACTTCACTACGCCGATCTCTCCGACGCTTCTTCTCTCCGTCGTTGGCTCGATGTGATTCTCCCCGACGAAGTTTACAATCTCGCCGCTCAATCTCATGTCGCTGTTTCTTTCGAGATCCCTGATTATACTGCCGATGTTGTTGCTACTGGTGCACTCCGTCTTCTTGAAGCGGTTAGATCTCACATCGATGCATCTGGTAGATCTCACATTCGATATTATCAAGCTGGATCTTCTGAAATGTTTGGATCAACTCCACCGCCACAATCTGAAACGACACCGTTTCATCCTCGTTCTCCTTACGCAGCTTCGAAAGTCGCTGCGCATTGGTACACTGTGAATTACCGTGAAGCATATGGAATTTTCGCTTGTAACGGAATTCTATTCAATCATGAATCACCTCGTCGAGGTGAGAATTTCGTAACAAGAAAAATTACTCGTGCTGTTGGAAGAATCAAGATCGGGTTACAGAGTAAGCTGTTTCTTGGAAACCTACAAGCTTCAAGAGATTGGGGATTTGCCGGTGATTACGTCGAAGCGATGTGGTTGATGCTGCAGCAAGAGAAGGCTGATGATTATGTCGTAGCGACGGAAGATTCGCATACGGTTGAAGAATTTTTAGATGTTGCTTTTGGTTATGTTGGATTGAATTGGAAGGATCATGTTGTTATTGATAAGAGGTATTTTCGTCCAACTGAAGTTGATAATCTGAAAGGTGATGCAAGTAAAGCTAAGAAAATTCTTGGATGGAAACCTAAGGTTAGTTTTGAAGAGCTTGTTAGAATGATGGTTGATAATGATGTTGAAATGGCTAAGAAGGAGAAAGTTCTTGTTGATGCTGGTTACATTGATGCACAACAACAACCTTGATTTTTATCTTTTTAATAAATGGATTATTATGGTGTTTTTTTTTAATTCATACATTGTTCATGTCATTTTCAGTGATGATTCATTTATAATAGTCGAGGGAGTTTAATTGGATTTGTTAATCTGAGTTGTTTATTTTACAGTTTACATTATAGTTTTGGAATTGTTATTTATTCTGCATTGTCTTTTGTGGAAGTTTAGCTCAATCTTTCTCTGTGATTCTCAGAATCTGATTTTCTTTTTAGTTTTGCAATGTGCTAAGAATTTTGTAATTTGGTTGCTATCATTTGTTTCTTTTGATTCTGGAGTTGAGATTGGTGTACTAGATCAAATCTAAACTAGAATCTAGAAACCTGCACTTGTGTACTTTGTATAACGATACAAAAATGAATTTTTCACAATTACATTAGGTTGTTGTAACTGATCTAGAACGTCTGATTTTTTATGAGTGTCTTAGATAATTTTGCTTTATAAAACCGTTTTAAATATAAATCATCCAATCTCAAATCAACTACTGAGATTGATTACTGCGTGATTAGTATACTACAGTGAATCCGGATCCATACATATCAATCAAAATCTGAGTGTTCCTGAAGTGAAGACAAATGAAAGTGTTTTTTATTAAAAGGACCATAGTTGCAACTTGCAAATTATATATATTTTTAGAATATCTTGTGTTACACTTAATTTCATAGCTTAATATATATTTTACAATCTACATATAGTGGATACAAATTTTGTAAAACCCCACCGAGTTTTTTTTACTGAGCATGTTCAGAAGATACTGTTTATATCATTCTTCCTCTATGCTGAGGCAGTGGCATTCCTACAGATTAACAATCTTTACCTGTAATGAAATATGAAAACATATTCTCCATCTTAACCGGGCCCAAATGAGATCCATATTTAGACCAGATCTATATTGGGGGACCCATCCTTTAGAATCATTTGATAAAAGAATTCATCAGCACTTGAATAACATATTTAATTTGTGAACAATTTAGAACAGACAAAAACAATCTTTATTTGTTAAAATAACACTGTTGAGGACAACAGCAAAATGTTGCACAATTTTACATGATCATGTAAACTATATTGGGAACTTCACAAAACACTAACTTAAAAATGAAGAAACAATTAAATTAAATGATAGCTTCATATCTGATCATGTGTAGTAGTGCTACTGCTATGGCAATTTTTCAATTTGTGGCATCCAATTAGCAAATCCCAAACTTTGGGTGTCGGTGATGAGGATCAAGGCTCCCCACTATAGAAGCAATGGAATGTGGTCCCATTGCTCTAAAGTTGCCATGAGTTAGATCTCAATTAATGAAAAGCTTCGTGCACTCCATCCATAACAAAATTAGTCAATCACGTGATAGTGATGCAAAAGCTCTTCAAGCTCTCAAATTTCCCACTAAAATGCATCAAGCTTCTGATAATATGAGCAATAATCAAACCTGTTAGTCCAACTATTATTCTGCAGAAGGTGGACTTGCTTTTGTTGCTGTTTGCAAGCTAGTTGAACTTGAGCAAATCACTTCATCAGCCTTTGCAATTGCGAAAGGTTTGATAGATGATCGGAGGGGTTCTGGTCCCTCTGCTGCAATCCTCTTGCACAAAGCATCGCAATTGCTGATAACCTCATTCAACCTTCCTTTGAGTTCGCCAATTTCTACCTGCAATGAATTTACTGCATATATATGCACATTCCGAACATAAAGTTAACACATGTTCACAGGCAAGGCAATCATAGAAGACCAGCAGAGTAAGCATATTGATAGTCCCGCGCCCCTAACTAATTATGACAGACATGTAAATGAATAATTATTATATGAATTGTGAGCCTTGTAAAGCAATGAAAGAGGGGATTTTCCTTTTCAATTTAACAGATCATGCAAAGCATGTTTTACAAGGTTACTTGTTGCCTATAAAGCTGTAAATCAAATCGCTGTATTCCAAATATTGCAAGAACAAAGAACTGCGTCTGATAATACCTCCTGATAGATGCCGTGAAGCGGTCTTCATAGTGGACGTTGAGTGATTATAACGCTGAAGAAGTTTGATTGCCAAAGCATCAGCAACTTCTATTCTGTTTTCTATCTCCTCCTGCAACAATTTCGACGTTTATGGCATATACAGAATATCATAGGTTTTACAAATCAGAGAGTGAATGCATGTCCGTTTCCTAATGAAGCAAAAATGTCTAAACATTGATGGAAATAATGTCACTATTTCTCCCTCCAAGTGTAAATTTAATCAACTAAAATTTGTGAAAATTAGCTTCAGGATTCAAAATCTTCTGCTAGATAAACTATAATAATACTTGTAATAGTTTGATTCAATACAATGATACATCCTAGAACAATCACTAAGACCTTTTCTGGCAATTTTGCACTGGAATCTTATAATCAAGAGTAAATCACATATACCTCCCATCTTCAAATTTTAACCTTTTTGACTTTCACATACTAAATTAAATAACCTTCTCATAACTTGTTGAAAAGGTTAACCGTTTCAATAAAATGTGACAAGCCTGTTTACTTTGGAAAACAAATTGCATTCATTTTCTAAAATATATGCATTTAGCTCACTAATAAGAAGATGAAATAATTTTAAAGTGAACTATTTGTGATGGAGAGAAGATGAAATGCTAGTCAGGGAATGATGCATTTCTAGAAATAATGAAAACAATTTTTTTGACATTTTCATTGTTCTTGGAAATACAAATAATTGTTCACTTCAAGAGTCAATTATCTCCATGTTAGCAAATAAAATTAACATAAATTTTAGAAAAAGAAAATATTTTCACAAAGTAAATGACCCTAAGTTTGTTATACTACAAGTCGACTTTATTTACTTTACTTTACATGTAAAAATCAACTACGTTCATCATACTAACTTAACAACTAATATACAAACAATTGCCTATCAAAAAATAAAATTAACCGAGAGGATTGAGAGAGTATTTTTAGTCTATTAATGGTGAATTAGTTTAACCCGGCCGTCCAAGTGTTTCAGGTATTGAAAATGAACGCTAAAGGCGGTTTGGGGGATCTTTTTCATTTCATGTTTGCAATGTTAGCTATAAAAATGTTGTCGTATTTTCATTTTGTTTTAAAAAATATGTATAGGAAATTGTGAAAACAACCTATAAAAGCATCTAATAAAGGATACATAGTCTTAGATTTTGGGTTATGCCTAACTCAACCCGAAAAATCTGACTTATTGGCTGATGTGTGACCCGAGCGCCTGAGAGCGGGCAGCCCAACTGATTGATCTTAATAGGCTTCGATAGAGACTGATACATCTTAAAACTTGGTTTGACAATATTGAACCCCACAAAACTGATTTGTAAGTTGAGAAATGTCTCCCACTTATACGCACGTTTTCAAGCCATATGCCCCATATCACATCCAAATGTGGAACTCCCAACACATAATAAAAACAAGGTGACACTTTTGTATGTACTAATAAACAGAACATCTTAAATCAAAGAGACACTAAAAGAGTAAGTTTGAGTTTGGGTACATGTTTAAATATTTTTCACTTGAAAAGGAATTTTTATCTGCGTTGAAAAAGTCGCCTTTGATCCGAGTGGAGAGAGTGGGTGTATTATAAGAAGTAGAAACTAATATATGAATTAATTGAACTATTCTTATATGAAACAGACCTGGTTTTTGCTTATCTCTTGGACCCTTTCCTCCTGCCAATCACGGTACATTGAGAATAGCTCAAGCAAAACCCTGGGATTCACTGTAGCTGTTTCAACCATGAAAGGGGAGCAACTAAGTATTATCCCAAATAAAATTATCGGTATTAAATGCAGCTGATAGAATACAAAAATAACTACCAGAACAAACATCATATATTCATCAGAAAAAGGATTAAGATTTAAATGTGATTGAAAAACCTGAAGCTTACAAAATTAAATAGGAAAAGTTTATATAGCAAAGGTCTAAAGGACAATTGCCAATATCAACATGCCATTGCAATCTAGCATAAATGCATGACATACTCACACAGTCAGTTCTCATCTGTGAACTATGATAGGGGGATGCAGGCTAAAAGATTTATCAGGAAACAGAGAGATTCCTTAAACACTTACAACAGAAGTTAGATTATCTAGCATATGTTGCAGTGAAAAACAAAAAAATATATAAATCGGGAGAAAATAGATCTCTGTATTTTCATTTTTCTTTGGGAAACTAGTCGGCTTAACAAACATCCCATTGTTAAGCAAAATTCAAAAATGTCTTCCGGGCAATGATATCTTTATTACGTTGTCATTTTAGAATGAGGAATTTAAGAATATTTTAATTGGGAGTAAGTAAATACAGGCAAAGGATGTTAACCAAATGATCTATATGAATTGATGATTTTTCTAGAAAAGTAAACATATGAGATAGAAACAGTATTAATAAAATAAAGAAGTGCTAACTAGTGAGTAGGATTCGTTTGAAGGGTCAATCCATCCCTCCACGGCGGCACAACCCGCCCCGCCACTAGGGAAGTCAACGGGGCAGGGATTGCCGCAACAAGCAAAACAAATGCAGATTATTACGAGGTTCAACTCTCAAGGGCAAGAAAACTTTAAAAATGTAACAAAACACAACATTGGAAATAAACATTATAATAAACACAAGTCATTAGAATAAAAGTTTAATAGTACTTGAAAATGAAAACATGCAAGATTAGCACAGTTCATGTAAAATGGAAGCATTTAGAGAAGTTTATTTAGAGTCAGTTTGACCTAGCTTATTTTAGAGCTTATGCAAACGATTTATGTCATATAAATTAGATTTTATGTTATTTTATAAATTTAAACTAGTGAAAATTGAATTTTTAGAAGCTATTTTATCATAAACTATCTTGAAAAACTTATAATAATACATAAAAATTGCATAAACTGTTTGCATAAGCTCAAAAATAAGCTAGGTCAAACGGACTCTTATACTAATTTTATGTCATAAACACTTGTAGGGTTTAAAAGTCCTCATCAAAAAAGCTTATGATATGTACATAACCTCTTTTTCAACTTATTTGCATAAACTTCCTAAGACAGCTTGTAGAAGCAGCGTATAAATTGTTTGTATGGAATTTCTCTCATTCATTCTTTGATTATATAACCAGTTTATACATAAACTCCAACACTAATATAGTAATACGATAACTTGATAATCCCTCTATTCTAAGAAGTAATAAGATAGTAGTAATCGGTGTCCGTCTGGATTAGCTTCTTTAAGAATATATTAGCATAAATACTTGTAAGATTGTTTGCAAATCTTATCGAAACACATGTTTATAAGCAGCTTACAACTTATTTCCATAAGCTATTTACTGTATAATTGTTTATGACAACAACTTATACTTATATAAGTTATATGAAAACAATTTGACTTTGTTTTACCTTTTGTTATAGAAACAAATTTTACATAAGCATTTATATGATCAACATTTATACTATAAGAGCTTAATTAAGTTGCTTATTCAGATAGTACCTATATAATCACATGTATAACTATAATATGATAACTTAGCGAAAATATACATAGAAGTAACAATCAGTTAACAGCAACAATAAGCCTTTTATAATCTACTGTGAATCAAAATCATTAAGCAATAAGAGATCATTACTTGAAGTCGGCGACGAAGAAGGCCTCTTCACTAAAATATCAGTCAAGCTACCCTCCGTTGGAGGAGACGTCAATACCGGCGGCGTCTACAGCACACAATTCACCGAATAAAATCAAATTCACAGCTTCAAACAAGTACTAATAATCAACAACAACAACAACAACAACAACAACAACAACAACAACAAAATGAAAATAGAAAAAGAAAACATACAATTTTGAGAGATTTAAGGCGCTCTAAAATTGGATCAGAAGCTTCTAATCGTTCTGTTACGGTGGTGATTTTGTCATCCGGCGTCTATAGTAACAATGAATTGAGAGAATTCGGTGAATAAGGAATTAATTAAGAAAATTTTGAAATCGAGAGTGAAAGAAAGAAGAGGAATTAACCTGTACGTTGGAGAAAGTAGACTCTGAAGCGCCCATGATTGGGTTGAGGGTAGAATAGAGCTCAAAAATCACAAGTTAACCGCAAACAAACTATCACTAACTAACATTCTTTGGTGGGTGAGATTTTGGGAACGAGAAGTAAAGAACCCTGTTTTTTTTTTAATGGAGAAAATAAAAATTATTTTTAATTACTTTCTTGCTCGATTTAAATTATTTGCATTACTTTATAAAAGATTAAATAAATTTTTAATCTTTACAAATTTATCAAATTTTAATTTTTTTATAAAAATTAGTATACATCAGATTAATCCATATTTTAAGTGCGCTTTAGTAGTTCGGAAAAATTCGAATTTGGCAGGATGATCGTTTGAATTAGTTCATTTTCACATCTCTGAGTACATTGACAAATCAACGAAGAAAACATAATCTTATCTTTCCCTTCAAGATATTTGATCATACGTAATGGTTGAAATAAATCGACCTTCATAAATAAATTGGCTAAAAGAAGACTCATTTGTAGCTTCTTCTAGCGAGATTGGAATACCAACTTTTATGGCAATAGAAAATATAAATTTTTGACACAACATTTTTGTGGAGCTCTAAAATCCTAAGTCAATATTGGATGAACAATTTTTAATTTAACAACTTTTAAAATAGAATATTATCCTTAAAGTGAACCACATGCACTTAAATGTGATCCTTTACCCCCTTCTAACAAGAGTGAATTCTCTCAATTTAATTTTTTTTAATTTTTCTCAATTATTACACATTCATCATTAAACATGAGAGAGATAAAAAGAAGTAAAATAAATAAAATATAGAAGAATAATGAATACTAAATAATACTAATAAAAAGAAATTTCAAATCAACAACTTAACTAAAAAGAAAAAGACTTAAATCTCGAACGATATTTGAGAAAATAGTCATAAACGATTTTGTTTGAATCCTAAATCAAAATGTGTACCAATCCTATCATGTTAAATGATTCAATTCAACTCACATTGTAATCAATTCTTTCTAGACATCACAGTTGCAAAAAATCAGAATAAAAAAACGAAGCACATTGGAAGAAATTAGAGGATTTAAATCAGCAAGAAAACACACTCACACAGCCAAACTCAAACTCCTCATGTGTGCTTTTTGCCCGCCGTTTAGACCGAATTAACCAACACAAAACAGTTGGCATTCTAATCCACAACCCACAGTCACGTCACGTCACCACTTTCCACAAATAACGCCTATATTCACGCCACGTATACGTTCTAGATCTCTCTTTGTACACGCTGGCAATCCTAACCTCACTCATTCCACCAATAGCATCGAACAAAAATTCCAGCTAGGATTATTTGCTCCCACTATTTATAGATCAAAACGATCGTAACATTCGTTAATCAATCACAAAAATTTACCGTTTCTAATTACTCGCTAAAAAATTACTTAGTTATGTCTGCTACCGGAGAAGTTGATGCTATTGCCCCCGCCGTTGAAGCGGCGGAGGAACCTAAACCTGTGAAGGAAAAGAAACCAAAAGCAACAAAAGAGAAGAAACCTAAACAGACCAAAACAGCTTCACATCCTCCATACTTTCAGGTAATTATTACTTTAATAAATTTGATTTAGTTTTGTAGATGATTATCTGTCAAAGAAAAAAAAAAAACTTAGACTAATTATATTGACTTGTTTTGTAGATGATTAAGGAGGCTTTGTTGGCTCTGAAGGAGAAAAACGGTTCAAGTCCTTACGCTATAGCAAAATTCATGGAGGAGAAGTTTAAGTCGGTGCTTCCAGCGAATTTCAAGAAGATGTTGAATCTGCAGTTGAAGAATCAAGCTGCGAAAGGGAAGCTGGTGAAGATCAAGGCTTCGTATAAGCTATCTGAAGCCGAGAAGCCGAAGAAGGAGAAAAAAGGCGCGAAGGGTGACGTGGCAGATAAGAAGAAACAGAGCCAGAAGAGGAAGAGAAATGTTACGGTTGGTGGTGCGAAGAGTAAGAAAAATGAGGCGGTTAAGAAGGTTGTTAAGAAGAAGAAGAGTAAGAAGGTTTCTGGGCCTGCGAAGCCCAAACAGCCCAAGTCCATTAAGTCGAATAATAATAAGAGAGTTAGAAAAGCTACTGTTGCTAATGCTTGAAGTTAGATTATGATGGTAGATTAATAACCGAAACTATGTATTATATGTGTAAATACGATAATAACTAACTAGTTGTAGCAGTATTGAGTATCCTCTCTTTTGTTCATGTAGTCTCTTTGTAGTATCCGAAGCTCTCTGTTTAGTGTATATATATATATATGAATCAAATGGAGCTTTTTGTAGTTCTTGTTGTTTACTTTTGAGTTTTTGATACATCATTTTGCTATTGTGTTATATCATAATGATATTTTGATAGTGTATTTTATACATAAAACGGTCTTCAACTCCTCCAATTTGATGAGATAAAAATTATATATGTTCAACTCTTTATTCTTTTACTTGTCGTGATTAAATATAGTACAATTAAAATTATCTTGAGTAGTCTTTATTTTTAATAGATTCAAACACTCTAACATCATGTTTGGTTTGAGAGAAAGAAAGATGAAGAAAAGAAAATTACGAAAATTAATTAATGAATGTCAATTATTATTTTTTTTGGTTTACATGTAATATGTTTAGCCATAAATCATTCTTTTCGCGCCTCCCGTGTCTTTTTCGTGCTCCCTGACCATTTAATTTTATCCTTTTTCAACGTAAAAGGCGAGTGTATTAAATTAGAAAATTGGAAAAAAAGAGTCTGCACCATAGAATGCGGACTTTATAATTTTTTTGTCCTATTTACTTTTCTCTCATCTTCCATTGAACAATTTTGAATGAAACACAGTTTACAAGTTAAAATGTGAACCTTTCTTTCACCCCAAAGAAAATATTTTGAATGAAACACTATATATGACCAAGTGATTAAAAAAGGGTTTCCATTTATATAGTTATACGATGTGTATGCGTGTCTGTGTACGTGTGATTGGTTGATACCACCGCAGCCACTCAAGCGGCCATTCAAAATATAGTATTGGACGGCAGCCAAGTTTTTAAAGGTTCACTAGTAAAAGTGGCAACTGAATTCACACTCTAAATAACAAACTGTGTTTCAGTTCGCACTCTAAGTAGCGAACTGATTTTTTCCATAATATTTTCATTCATAGGGGTGTGAAGGGTTTAGACATTGAGCTTGAGTAAAGAATAATTGTCGCTCGCTATGTAGGATGCGAACTGAATTCGCTTTCTAAATAGCGAGAAAAATATTTTGATCATTTCAGGGGGTGCAAAAAACAGTGGAGGGGCGAAAAGAAAAACTCTTATCTTATATCTCTACAAATGGGCTATGGATATTGTTTAATCGGATTTTTTTTTCTACCCCTATATTTATCTTTTTACCCCAATAATTATAATTGAATGGATGAATATACCCTCGTATATAAGCTAAAATTGTAAAAAAGAATCATTTTCTATACTATTTAGAGAAAGTGTTCCGGTATGAAAAAGGAAAAAAAAAGATTAAGTATCGAAATACGTACCGGATCACTTTAACTATAAATTGGTCCCTCTATTTTAGAATTGGTCACTCTATTTTAAAATTCGACAGTTTTGGTCATCCTATCATAATTTTTAACTATAAATTGACAATGCATTATGTTTTAAACGATCTGATATATGATTTGATGATGAGAAAATACTAACATCATTGAAATTGTAAGAAAAATCTTTCATAAAAATAATTTAAAACATATTGTATCATCATAATTCAAACAAAATATATGTTAGGAGGATCAAAACTGACAATTTTTAAAATAGGGGGACCAATTCTTTAAAATTATAAAAATAAGAGGACCAAAACTGTAGTTAAGCTTATTTTCTTTTACTAACGAGTTTTGTTGGGCTATCAGTATTGGGTTTATTGTTTATAAACCAAAATATGGAATTTCCATATTTTCAAAAAAAGACGGGTGTGGAGTTGAGGGCGGGAATTTTATTGTCTAAGCGAGCAACTCTCCTTTAATTTTATTTTATTTTAGGAAAATGCTAAACAGTGCCTCCAGGGCATTGGTTAAGCATATTAAAATAGAAATTTTATCTTAAAATATGTGCATTCAATACCTCAAAAACATAAGAAGTTATGTTTTTAATATTACATTTATTTTTTATTTACTTTTTTGGCATGTTTAACCAATGTCCTGGGGGCACTGTTTAGTATGACCCTTTATTTTATTAAAACAACTTATTTTTGGAGTTGGAGGTGTATCTTTTGTAAGACATTTTGTTCGAAAATGTACTTTTTTACTTTGATACGTGTAGAATTGATGTCAACGATTTTAAAGTAGTCTTCAAGAGATTCTCCAATCGACCGATTTGCATAATATGACGGGGCAAATCAAATATAAAGCTCAATGTGTTCACACATGCTTTAAAATTTATCTGTACAATTATCTTCATTGTGATTTTCATCATATTTATTTTTATTTTATTCATATTTCAATAATCTCTCAATACAAGATTTACTAATAACCATTTCTTTATACGACATTCTGATGATCAAGTTTAACGGTTTTATAGGAAAAGAATTAAAGAGATATTGAAGGGCATTCATGAAGAATCAAACAAGATAGATGTGTTAGAAAAGGCTATATTGTCAGGTTATATAATATAGTTATGCAAGAATGAACGAATTTGCATCATCTCCTTTGAAAATTTTCTATGAGTTTTCTACATTTTCAATCTCCACCACTAAAACACACCACTTATTTTTCTTTTACATTTATTATAATTATAATTTGATTTTAATTTTCTCTCATGTTGGATGAATGAGATTCCACTTGAAAAAACTTGAGAGAAATTTCAATTGAGATAATCCATTCTTGAGGAAAAACCAACTCAACCTAATTCACTAAAAACTCAAATTAATTAACCTCTTACAATAGACTTAGTAATTCTTTATTTTTTAACATAGAAGTAAAATATGAAATCAATTAGTCACCAACATATTAATTGAGTGTTAGAGACGTAAAAATCTCAAAATTGATATTGATTTTTCTTGTCTTTAATTTTTTTAGTACCGCTCCGTCCTAACAAAAATAATAAACTTAGTTGATTAATTCACACAAATTAAAATAAATATATAAATAAAATATATAATTGCATTTTCACTAAGATACTTTTTTCATGTATTGATGTATTCATTTTTACTATAAATAAATAGATGTATAAAATATTGAACTGATAATGATATAAATAGTATTAATTAGAGTATATATAATTGGAGAAAAATAATTAATATATTGTATTCATAATTGAAATTAGTCTATATTGTGAGACAAATTTTCTTGCAAATATTAACTTATATAAGTTTATTTTATTTTTTTTACAAGAGAGAGAAAAATAAAATAAAAGGCTACTCCTTGAGCATCAACAAGGAGGGACAAATACAAATTAGCCAGAGGTGAGTCTAAAATCAATAGGCGAGTTTGAAGAAGTTCCCGTTTTGGCCAAGCAATCTGCACAAGCGTTCGCCTCTCGAAGGGTGTGGTTAATCACAATATTTCATTCTCTGCTTATCAAATGCTGAATACTTTAGATCTCATTCGCAAAGCTATGTTGTGGGGACACCATTTTTAATCAACATAACAACTTGCACGGAATAAAAAAAAAAACATATTTCTGAAGCCATTCTCCCAACATAAATCAAGCCTATACACCACCACTACTATATCCGCAAATAACACACTTAAATGAGATGCAACACCATAAAAGTCTTTGATAAAAATTCATGCAAAATCACGTATAAGTCCACCGAAACCCACTCTTTGTTAATTTGGAACGAAGTGAGTAATCAATTTTAAATCAGTCGTAGTCAAGTCAAAATCTTTAATAAGTAGAAAATTAAGTTGACTATGACTGATTTAAAATTGAGTCGACTAAGTATTTAATATATAATTATTATTTGAAGCATTGATTTTTAATATGTTATGCCCTTAAGACACATGTTAGCACGACTCTAAAAATAATTATTTTTAAAAAAAGTTTTCTTTTACCCATCACTCGACATAAGTGACAGGGTCCTAAACTTGAACCCACACTGCTTTTCAAAAAATAATCGATCCATCATGGTCAACCGATTTTGCCACCGAAACATAAGTCCTCTTGTTGTTGAAGTCGGCATAAAATTTGACTTGATAAAGAGAAAAAAGTGCAAAAAATGAAAAGTATTTTTAGCACTTATCTTCTCAACATTTAAGGCTTATGTTTGGACTTCATTTCATTCCTTACTTATTCATGCATGAGAAACTCATCAAAGCTGCATAGTTGCGTGCCTTAATAGGTATCATTGCTTTTTAAAAAGAAACCTTTGTTAGGGTCAAGCAATGCACTAATTGCTTATCCTTGTTGTTAATCATTTTTTTTGGGTTAATAGGTTTTTATCCCTGCAAAGTAGGCGAGTTTTGCGTTATCTCCCTGTAATATTTTTTTTGAGATTACCCCCTGCAAAATTTATTTTTTTGACTTACCCCTCTATTGCTGACGTGGCAGGCAAAAAAAAAAAACAGAATAATCGATTTAAAAACAACACTTTTTAAATCGGTTGAACAAAATAACCGATTTAAAAAGTGCATTGAAGGGGGTAAATCAAAAAAATAAATTTTGCAGGGGTAATCTAAAAAAAAATAATTACAGGGGGTAAATCAAAACTCGCCTACTTTACAGGGGGTAAAGACCTATTAACCCTTCTTTTTTCTTTCTTTTTTTTCTTTCTCACACACTACTTTGTCTACATTATAAACAAAAAATTTTCCGACCAAGATCTAGTTACCATGTATTCATAACATGAGTGTTAGTGTACTATTAATCATACCAACAAATTATATCCCAACCGAAATCTATAAGACAGATAATGGATAGCCAAATTTCCATAGTAATGTTATTGGTAAGGTAATTAATATTAATTTTAGATATAATTTTATTAGTTTCATTTTTGAAAAAAGTAGAGATTATAAGGCATTTATATTTATAAATACAAAATATGTATTTTTGAAGGTCTAAAGTAATTAAATGTCTTACCGACCTAATGGATTTGTTAGATGTAGTTAGAGTTTGTTAAAGATAGTTAAAAATTGGTTAGTTAATATTTATAATTAGCTTGATTAATTAGATCACTATATAAATATCTAGCAACTTCAAATAATGATCAATTCTTTTTTCAATAAGCTGAATGAGCTTATCACTTTGGTTCTTGTAATCAAATCTCTCTAATTTGATATGATTTTCTTTGGTGGTTGGCTGTTGAGCTGATGCCTCCTAATGTTTTAGAGTTTTTTAGGCTTCCTTCGACGCGGGTATGGGTAGAAAATATGATTTAGAGTGATTGTTAATCTGATATATTATTATGTGGAGTAGACAATCTAAAAATCTTGAAATGACACTTTTTTTTTTGGAATGAACAATTTCTGTCAAGTGTTTAATCGAAAAAATTGTTTTTTTATTTTTTTTATTTTGGAAGTGGTTTCTATGTAAATTTTTTGGCTCCCTTGTTTCTTTTACGAGTAAGGTATTCACTATACTTTTTGTTGGAATCAGTTGAGTTTGTTGGGAGGTCATGTTGGGTCTCAATAAATCAAGGAGATTGGAGATCCTCTTGTTGCTTTGTCTTACATGTGGTTAATCCTTGCCCCTCTCTTTCTAAGAGGTTTTCTTCTTCTCGTAGTGGAGCATTTGAAGGGTTTTAGTTTGTTGGTGGTGTGCGTCATTTTTTCTTGCAGTTTTTCTGCCTGTTTATATTTCTATTTTACTTTAGAAATTGTTAGGTTCTAGTAGAGTGTATTTCTAATACCTCTTTATTTTTCTAAATTTTTACTTGCATTTTTTTTGATTTTATATTTAGGGTCATGTTAACATGTGCTCTAAGGCACATGATAAACTACCTAAAGATAAAAATGTGTATTTAATGATATAGTGAATTTAATGTTTAGACAATTGAATAATACACAAATTGTAATAAATTTTTTTTCCATATTAGTGTTCTTAACATGTGCCCTTAAGGGCACAAGTTAACATTCCCCTTATATTTATATATAATATAATATAGGCATTAAAAAACTCAATCTACTTTTCTTTTTATTAGACTCTATACCTTAGAAAAACAACTTAACAATTAAATAATAACTGTTAAAGAGAAAGACTGTATATTAATTATCTTATAAATTAATTTGGCTGGTTATACAGACATATATAAGAATTATTCTTAACTTTCTATGTGTTAACACATGGACTACTTAGTGATCACTAAGCTTGTGTGCATACTCTTGTGGAAGGTTTCTAGAGAGAGTGAATAATTAGTACAGACCTCTGCAGATTATAATTAAATGTCTCATAAAAGGTAACCATATGGCTTAAATATGTAATTTATATAGCTTAATCTTCATATAAAGTACCAACAATTGTCACTTAATTTTCTTTTACTTTTACATGTTTTGGAACACCTTTTTGTATGTGGAGCACAAAATTGCATATTGCTTTATGGAGTAATGAAGTTCCAATTAATAAACCGAATTGACATTTGACGGACATCTCATGGGATAATTTACTCACTCCTTCTTTATTTATAAGCAAAAGTCAACAAAAACTTTTGACCTTAAATATAAACAAAAGTTACTAAAACTAAGTTCATTTAATGCTATTCTTCCAAAAGTACCCTCATTATTTGTTCTACTTTTTAAAATGATTGTATAGTTCCAATGCAAACTTAAGGTCATTTTAAAAATTGTAATAGACATTTTACATAAAATTAAGACAAAAAAGTAATTCCTTAATAAGTGTGCAAATGAGCATATTTATTTATAAAAATGGTCGGAGGGAGTACCACGAATAGCATTAGTTATCATCAAATTTAGCAACCATTGTTAATAAAAATGGTACAAAATTATTGGTGCTAGAACTAGAAGGTGCTGTGGTGGATTGATACTATTGGCAAACAAAATCAAATTTTTTTAGGCATAATTATATTGGTTTTGGATGATTTCAAGGAACTTGATAGAATTAATGATGCTGCTTCAAAATTTAACAAAGAGTGTGTGTTTCAATTGAGACTCTTGAGGAGTCGACAAAAAGATGAGAATGATCCTTTTAGGGCCAAAAGTTTAGCACACATTGTTTAGCACTTTTGGACCCTACTTGTTGAAAGAGACTACACGTGGATCAATGCCGACTTGTGAGACATGTCTTGAAATGGAACTATCACAAAGTAATAAAAATAGAAAAATGTTAAATAGTACCCGGTGCACTAATTAAGCATATAAATAAGAAAAGTTTGTTTTGAAATGCGTGCATTCAATGCATTGAAAGTGTAAAAAGTTATTTTATTAACATTAACTTTTTGTGTTTATTTCTATTTTTAAAATGCTTAACAAGTACACCTGGTGCACTGTATAGCATGACCCATAAAAATATATTAAAGTTATTTTTTTAATGGCAAATTTAATTATATATAAATAAGAAAGAACGAATATATCAAAAATGTTTATAAAAGAGAATATAAGAAGTATTGAGTATCTATAGAAAAATAATATAATTCGTAAATAGAGAATTTTTAAGACGACTTTTGAATTGACTGAGAGCTGCCAATCCTCAAAGAATTAGACGATCAAAAAGAAAAAAAAAATCAAGAAAAGAAGGTAAAAAATAAGCCCACACCTCCTCAAGACTATCAAGTCCCAAAATCAGCACCACATAAAATTCTAACAATTTAAACACAAAATAAGTTGTATCTCCACTCATAAAAAGTGTTGACTAAAGAATGCTACATTTTGGATGAACGAAATTATTTATTAAAGTTATTAATTAATAATTTGAAAAACATCTATAGGAATGTTACATTTTTTTTTTTTGTCAAATAGTTCAATGACTAGAATTTCACCGTTAAAAATGAATAAGTGGGAGTATCAGGATTCAAACTCCGATCCCTGCAATAATTTACAATGTCCCTACCAATTGAATACTTAATAATGTATGATGTACATTTATATGGATGTATTCACAAACCACATTGCAAATAGTCATATGGTCATAGCCAAACCAAACATATGATAACACCAAACCAACACAAAATCTACCAACAATATGAATAAAACATGACACTAGGGTGTATTTAGTTTTGCGGAAAAAAGTAAAAAGAAAAAAATTATGAAAATCGATGATGAAATTTTCATAATTTTCTTTCCTTTAAACCAAACAAAATCTATAGTATATATGATCTTTACACTTTTGATATAACTCAACTTTAAATTTTTAACATTTAATTTGAGCCAACACCAATTTTGTAGTAACGAACAATAACATAAGATATGGTAATATCAAATTTTGATGATATACATACATATAAAGTTCATACTTTAAGTTAGTGGCTGTCTATACCATTTGGTCCACCTATAGCTAAATTATTTAATCTGTATGGAAAATAGATACTCAATCAGTATGTTTGGAGTGAAATAAAACAGAGTAATTATCAAGCTTCCGTAAGGTATATATAAATATATACTATTTTTTGGGGCCATATTAGCATAGATATACATTTTTTTTTTTGTTTTTTTTTTGGTACAAATTTTGTCAGATACTAACTTAACATAAATATAAAGGGAAAATTCTAACATGGACACAAACACAAATAATTTTATCTTATGTACACTCATAACAAAGGTAAATAATTAAAGTGATTTAGATTTATGTGTCTATTTTTTTTTTTTTTTTTTAAATTTATGTGTATGTGTCTAAATTTGTACCTATATATGAAAAATTTTTGATGCAAAAAATTGAATAAGATTACAATTTAAATGGACGAATTAGGCCCATTTGGTCCATCTAATAGGTTGTAGGCTAGTACTAGAGCAGTTATACTATCAAAATCACCATATGAATAAAGATGAAATTAAAGAGTGTTTTCTTTCAAAGCAAAGAATCACTTGCACATGTACAAGGTTACAATAAGCAAGTAAACCACAATTGTATTCATACATTTTTCGACCTTATTGACTGTCACTATAATTCTCAAATAAAGGGAATCACTTGTCACTATAACAATTGATTGGTTTTGTACGATTTTAATTTTACCTTTTTTTTGTTTGTTTATATTTAGTTGTAGTACTCTTATATGAAGGTTGAAAAACACACAAGAAGGGGGGGGTTGAATTGTGTGAGACTTTTTCTAAGTTAAAACAAATTGCAGCGGATAAGGTATAACACACACAATATATGAGGATAGGGTTAGAGAGAGATGCTCAGAATTTTTATACTGGTTCCTCCCACTAACAGGAGTAGTCCAGTCCTCTTGTCCTTCACAAGAGATTTCACTATAATCACTCAGATTACAAATGCTCAAGCACTAAGCAAGAGACTTCAAACTGCTCAAGCACAAAGCAAGAGACTTCTAACTGCTCAAGCACAAAGCAAGAGACTTCCAATGCTCAAGCACAAAGCAAGAGACTTCCAATGCTCAAGCACAAAGCAAGAGACTTCCAATGCTCAAGCACAAAGCAAGAGACTTCAAACTGGTTTTAATGTTAATAAAGATAAGAGATTAACACTTGATATACAATCAGAGGTGTTTACAAAATACAACGCAGTTACAAGACTAACTTAGAAAATTATCACAAAGTTTCTAAGTGTTTGATAGCTTCAGAATTTGACAGAGTTTCAGCACGTTCAGAAGCTTAAGTCTTGATTACATTTCTTCACAAATCTTCTTCCTTTTATAGATGATAAAATGAACGTTGAAGATTATAGCCGTTTGAAGAATTGAGACGCTCCTTTGTATAGATCAGTGAGCTTATTAGCTGTTCTGATTTGCAGTAGCTTAGGAGCTTAACGTTTACTACAAAATGAGAGATTCCTTTTGGCTTTTGATATTTGAACCTTGGTGAAAGCCAAATAAGGAAATAATCGTTTCTGAAGCCTGACTTGAAAAGGACCTTTCCATGGTCAAACCTTTTCATTCTTGGTTTCTGCGTTTGGACTTAGTCAGGCACAGTCTTCAATAAAATTGTACTCTCAAATGTAGCTTAACACTTATATCTGACGAGCCTTCAGATTTTGATAGGCTCAGAATTACTTGTTTCAGATCTGGTGAGCTCAGATGTTCTTCAGATTTTGATAGGCTCAGATTTACTTGTTTCAGATCTGGTGAGCTCAGATGTTCTTCAGATTTTGATAGGCTCAGAATTACTTGTTTCAGATCTGGTGAGCTCAGAAGTAATTCCTTCAGAAATTCTAAGGTTCAGATAATAACTTCAGAGTTTCACAGGCTCAGAATTACTTGCTTCAGATCTGGTGAGCTCAGAAGTAATTCCTTCAGAAATTCTAAGGTTCAGATAATAACTTCAGAGTTTCACTTGCTTCAGATCTGGTGAGCTCAGAAGTAATTCCTTCAGAAATTCTAAGGTTTTTTAGTACGCAAATTTTAACTTTTAATCCTGCACACTGAATTAAATTATTAGTATTCCAATTTAACCTTAAATACATTGTTATCATCAAAATCAATTAAGGAGATACAAAATCATAATTTTGTTCCAACAATCTCCCCCTTTTTGATGATGACAACTATATGTATTTAAAATCAATTGTTGTTGTTTTTATTTAACATCTTGACTTCAGGTTCTGAGGTTTGCAAGCTCCCCCTGAGTCTGATAAGCTTCAAAAGTTTATCAATGATAAATATAAAACAGTCTAAGAGTAATATTTAATGTCAAATATAATTTCATATATTCTACCTTCAGAATTAGAGGTTTGCAAGCTCTATTTCTTCAGATTGACAAATATAAGATATGGTTTGCAAGCGTATCTTATATTATATGAATTTATGTTGGACAAAATTTATTACTCCCCCTCATTAAAAGTTTAAAAGACTTTAATATAACTTAACAAGAGTAGAGTTCAGAAAATGTGATCTTTAGAGCTTCAGAAATAATTTCACTGCCATAGGAAATGAAATAATATTTTCTCCCCCTTTGTCATTATCAAAAACGGGTCAGTCAAAGCACAAGTTACAGGGTAGTAAATGCACACAGCAAACAACCACCAGCAGTAAATGCATTCAACGGTAAAAGGGAATTGTTAAGTACCATGGTGAAACAGGGAATTGTTTCAGAATGAAGACGAGTTTCTTCAAGATCTGAATCAGTTCCAGGAAAAGGTGGAGTGGTTTGAATGGATGAGGGGTTTGGTTCAGAAGTGGTTGGCTTAGGAGATGAAGTCTGAAGGGGTTCAGTTTGGGATTCAGCAGGGACTTCAGAATTTTGAACATTTGAGGGTTCAGATTGGTCTACGTCCATTGCTATTGGGGTAGACTCAGAATCTTTAATAGGAGATTTCTGAGGGGATTTAGGAGTGTCAGAAATGGTTATAGTGGAAGTTTCAAAATATTGAAAACGTGAGAAGTGATAGTGACTAGTGTGTAGTTAAGTGATTATAGTGGAAGTTTCAAAATATTGGGGAAACAAGATAGTGACGTAATGGGGGCTTGGCAGTTACTTTTAATAAAATCATCATTAGCTCTCCTTCATTACCCAGCGGTTACTAGACATGATGGGAAGTTACACAGATAAGTAGTGTTTTCAGAAGCCAGCTGTCAGTTAGAGAAACTGAGTGGTCAACTAACACTTAGAGTAGGTATCTGAGTCACAAGAAATCATATTTAATAATAAATAATTCTGATTGCTTCAGATGAGAGAGTGCTTCAGAACCTATATAATAGTTTCTGAGCCGTCCAAACTTCTGAGGCCCTTCAGAACCAGTTTATTCATTCAGAGTTAACAGCATTCAGAGATATCATTCAGAAATAAAAACCATGTTCAGATTTTTCTTGATAAAATCGAAACGATCAATAGCAAGAGGTTTGGTAAAGATATCAGCCCATTGATGCTCAGTATCAATGAATTGAATCTTAATTACTCCCTTCTGAACATAGTCTCTAATGAAGTGATGTTTGATCTCAATGTGTTTAGCTCTTGAATGCAAAATAGGATTCTTAGACAAACAGATAGCAGCAGTATTATCACAGAGAAGTGGTATACTACTTATCCTTATCTGATAGTCCTCCAACTGATGTTTCATCCAGAGCAATTGCGTGCAACACTTAGCAGCTGAGATGTACTCTGCTTCTGCTGTAGATAGAGCAATAGTTGCTTGTCTCTTACTAGCCTATGATATAAGGTTTTCACCTAGAAATTGACAGTTTCCACTAGTGGACTTCCTTTCAATTTTATCACCAGCATAGTCAGCATCACAGAATCCAATAAGCTGATAATCTAAGGATTTCTTATAAAGTAATCCAAGATTAGTGGTTCCTTTCAGATATCTAAAGATTCTCTTAACAGCAGTTAGATGAGACTCTCTAGGATCTGATTGAAATCTAGCACACAAGCATACACTGAACAAGATATCTGGTCTAGATGCAGTGAGATAAAGGAGGGAACCAATCATACCTCTGTATAATTTCTGATCTACTTTGCCTTCAGATTCTTCCTTCAGAAGACAGCTAGAGGGATGCATAGGAGTTGACATTGGTTTACAATCTTCAAGACCAAATTTCTTCAGTAAATCCTTTGTGTATTTGGTTTGATGCACATATACTCCTTCTTTTCTTTGATTGATTTGAATTCCCAAGAAGAATGTTAGTTCTCCCATCATACTCATTTCAAATTCATCCTGCATAAGCTTAGAGAAATTCTTGCAAAGAGAAGCATTAGTTGAACCAAAGATAATATCATCAACATAAATCTGAACAATCAAAATATCAGTTTTTAAGGTTTTTCTAAAGAGAGTGTTATCAACATGTCCTTTTTCAAAACCATTTTCTAGAAGAAATATACTTAACCTTTCATACCAAGCTCTTGGAGCTTGTTTCAAACCATACAGAGATTTCTTCAATTTGTAAACATGATCAGGACACTTTATATCTTCAAAGCCAGGAGGTTGTTTAACATAGACTTCTTCATAAATTACTCCATTCAGAAATGCACTCTTAACATCCATTTGAAATAGAGTGATGTCATGATTAACTGCATAGGACAAGAGAAGTCTAATTGCCTCAAGTCTTGCTACTGGTGCAAAGGTTTCAGTGAAATCTATGCCTTCTTGCTGACTATAACCTTGTGCAACCAGTCTAGCTTTATTTCTGACAACTTCTCCCTTTTCATTTGACTTGTTTCTGAATACCCATTTTGTTCCAATAATGTTCTTGTGTTTGGGTTTTGGTACCAGATCCCAAACATCATTTCTTTCAAATTGATTGAGTTCTTCTTGCATTGCAATGATCCACCCATCATCTGAAAGTGCTTCTTCTATGTTTGTGGGTTCAATTAATGAAATTAACCCAACTAAGGATTCATCCTCTTTGAAAGCAGATCTGGTCTTTCTAGGGCTATCCTTGTTACCAACAATTAGCTCTTCAGGATGAGATGATCTATACTTGAATTTACTTTTAGGTGGAGCAGGTATCTGAGAGGGTTCAGGTTCTGAAGGGTCTTCAGATTCAAGACCTTCAGAAACGTCTTCATTCTGAGTCTCAGATGGATATACAACAATGGAGAGATCTTCACATTCAGAATTTGAGGATACTTGAAATTCTGCAAAATTCTCAGCTTGCTCTGACATATTATTGTCAGGCTCTTTATCATCAAATCTAACATGTATAGATTCTTCAACTGTGTGAGTTTCAGAATTATACAATCTGTATGCTTTTGAGCGTTCAGAGTAACCTATAAAGGTACCCTTATAAGCTCTAGCATCAAATTTCTTTCGATAGACCTTGTTGTCTAGAATATAACATGTACATCCAAACTGATGAAAATAAGAAATATTGGGTTTTCTTCCTTTGAACAGTTCATAAGCAGTTTTGTTCAGAATAGGTCTGATGAAGATTCTATTCTGAACATAGCAAGCAGTATTCACTGCTTCTGCCCACAAATACTTAGCTAGGTTAGACTCAAGCATCATGGTACGAGCCATTTCTTGCAAAGATCTATTCTTTCTTTCTACAACACCATTCTGCTGTGGTGTTCTAGGAGAAGAGAATTCATGGATTACTCCATGCTCTGAGCAGAAAGATTCGAAAGAGTCATTTTCGAACTCTCCCCCATGGTCGCTTCTAACCTTCAGAATCCGAAGATCCTTTTCACTTTGTATTTGTGTGCAGAAGTCACTGAACACCACAAGTGCTTCACTCTTAGAACGTAGTTATTTCACCCAAGTCCATCTACTGAAATCATCAACCATGACCAATCCATATTTCTTACCATTGATAGAGGCTGTCGAAACAGGACCAAACAAATCAATGTGAAGCAATTCTAAGGGTCTGGAAGTAGAGACAATGTTTTTAGACTTGAAGGAAGTCTTAGCAAATTTTCCTTTTTGACATGAGCCACAGAGTGCATCTGAGTGATAATCAATGTCAGGCAATCCACTAACAAGCTTTTGTTTGCTAAGCTTAGAGATCAACCTCCAGTTAGCATGACCAAGACGCTTGTGCCATAACCATTTCTCATCATTCAGAGACAAAAGACATATAATCTTTTGGTCAACCAAATCAGAAAAGTTTACTTTATAAACATTGCCAACTCTCATTCCCTTGAATACTACAGATTTGTCAGAGTCTTTTGATACAGTACATGGTTCCTTATTAAATGTAACAACACACCCATTGTCACAAAATTGACTAATGCTCAATAGATTGTGTTTAAGTCCATCAACTAACCAAAAATCTTTAATGGAAAGAGAAGAATTACCAACTGTACCTGTACCAATGATCTTCCCTTTTTGTTTTCCTCCAAATCCCACAGAGCCTCCCTCTTTCAGAGTTAGGGTTTGGAACATATGCTTTTCTCCCGTCATATGTTGTGAGCAACCACTGTCCAGGTACCAGGGCTGCTGTTTTACCTTTCCTTGCATGAGCATCTGAAGCAAACATTATTTCAGATTTTGGTACCCATATTCTGATGGGTCCTTTAGAGTTAGTCTTCTGAATAGTATTCCTTCTTTGTTTTCTATGATCAACACAAGATCTAGAATTAATTAAGCTTTGACAAGAATGTTTAGGCTTAATTTGATTCTTGGATTTTGATCTGGAGTATATCACAGTTCCAAAGGTCAAGCAAGGATCTGAAGTAACTTTACCTTGATTTCTCAGAGGTTCAGATGACTTCTGAGCCTTAACTTGAGAACTTTTGGACTCAGAAATTTTAGGTTCAGAAGAACTTGGAACTTCTGAGTCTTTGGGTTCAGGTTCAGAACCTCCTTCAGAGTTGGATGCCTTCAGATCAAGTGTACCACTTTTAACAAAGGTAGAGAATAATTCAGGTGGAGTATCATCCTCACTATATGATTTCAGAGGTTTATCCCAGTTCTTAAACCGAGAATAACCAATGCCTTCACCATAGTTACGAGTCATATGATAAATCATGGAAGCCATTTTACTCCTATTGAAGGTACAACGAATAAATTCGTGAAGAGCATCTTCATGATCATCATTGAGCTTGTCTGCCAAGACATAGTTAGATTCAACATGACAAATACAAATGTTTAACGATTCATTTTCATCATAAAGAATCTTGGCATCCTTTTTCAATGATTCATGAACATTCTTCAGAATTTTGTGTTGACTTACCATACGAGTGTAATGTTTCACAGCAATCTTAAGAGAATCAATTAATTCAGATTTAGTCATGTTAGAGTATACCTCATTTTCATCATCTGAGTCATCTTCAGAATCTCTATCAGAGTTGTTACCTTCAGAAGTTCTTGCCATTAAAGCCAGATTGCCTTCTTCATCATCTTCTCCTTCAGAGTCATTCTCAATGGTCTCCCAAGTGGCTAACAAACTCTTCCTTACCTTTTCTTTGTACTTTTCTTTCCCAAAGCTCTTATTCTTTCCTTTGTCCTTGGATGACATTTCTGGACAGTCCGCAATGAAGTGTCCAGATTTCTTGCAGTTATAGCAGTTGTTCAGTTCTTCCTTTTTGTCCTTTGAAAAGGAACTTCTTGAGTTGTTTCCTTTGTTTGGAAACCTTTTGTATTTCTTGTTCCATTTCTGAAACCTTCTAACCATTAGTGCCATTTCTTCATTCTCAGAATTTTCATCCATCATATCATCAGAAGTTTCTTCCTCTTGTTCAGACACTTTGATCTTTGCAGCTTTTGAGGAAGTCTGAACAGAGCTTAGAGCCAAGGACTTCATCTTCTTGACAGGTTCATCTGACATAAGTTCTAGCTCATGACTTCTGAGTGAGCTTATTAAATCTTCAAGAGTCACATTGTCCAAATCCTTGGATTCCTGAAAAGCTGTAACTTTTGGTCTCCATTTGGAAGGTAAGCTCCTCAGAATTTTCTTCACGTGATCAGATGCAGTGTAGCTTTTCTTCAGAACTTGAAGACCAGAGACAAGGGTTTGAAACCTTGAATACATGGTTTCAATATCTTCATCTTCCTTCATTCTGAACAGCTCATATTGATGAACTAATAAGTTTGCCTTAGCTTCTTTGACTTGCTTATTTCCTTCATAGGTGGAACATAGAGAGTCCCAGATAGTTTTGGCACATGACTTGTTGGATATTTTTAAATACTCAGCATGAGATATTGCACCAATAAGCATATTCTTAACAGTATGATGCTTCTTATACTGTTTCTTCTTTTCAGCATCAAAGAACTTTCTGTAGGTATTTCTTACAACACCTTCATCATCCATGTGTTCAAAATGTATACCATCTTCAATGATATCCCATAACTCATCATCGGTCCCAATGATGTAACTATACATCTTGGTTTTCCAGAAAGGAAAAGTAGTAGGATCACTGTTGAAGTAAGGTGGTTTGTCTCTGTGATTATCACTGTTCCTTTCCCTATCATAGTTGTGAGGAGGTGGAACACCAGACATGTTTTTCAACTAAGTACCCCTAGATCTTTTACTGTTTCACTGTTAAGTGAAGAGCAACAGACCGGAGCTCTGATGCCAATTGAAGGTTGAAAAACACACAAGAAGGGGGGGGGGGGGGGTTGAATTGTGTGAGACTTTTTCTAAGTTAAAACAAATTGCAGCGGATAAGGTATAACACACACAATATATGAGGATAGGGTTAGAGAGAGATGCTCAGAATTTTTATACTGGTTCCTCCCACTAACAGGAGTAGTCCAGTCCTCTTGTCCTTCACAAGAGATTTCACTATAATCACTCAGATTACAAATGCTCAAGCACTAAGCAAGAGACTTCAAACTGCTCAAGCACAAAGCAAGAGACTTCTAACTGCTCAAGCACAAAGCAAGAGACTTCCAATGCTCAAGCACAAAGCAAGAGACTTCCAATGCTCAAGCACAAAGCAAGAGACTTCCAATGCTCAAGCACAAAGCAAGAGACTTCAAACTGGTTTTAATGTTAATAAAGATAAGAGATTAACACTTGATATACAATCAGAGGTGTTTACAAAATACAACGCAGTTACAAGACTAACTTAGAAAATTATCACAAAGTTTCTAAGTGTTTGATAGCTTCAGAATTTGACAGAGTTTCAGCACGTTCAGAAGCTTAAGTCTTGATTACATTTCTTCACAAATCTTCTTCCTTTTATAGATGATAAAATGAACGTTGAAGATTATAGCCGTTTGAAGAATTGAGACGCTCCTTTGTATAGATCAGTGAGCTTATTAGCTGTTCTGATTTGCAGTAGCTTAGGAGCTTAACGTTTACTACAAAATGAGAGATTCCTTTTGGCTTTTGATATTTGAACCTTGGTGAAAGCCAAATAAGGAAATAATCGTTTCTGAAGCCTGACTTGAAAAGGACCTTTCCATGGTCAAACCTTTTCATTCTTGGTTTCTGCGTTTGGACTTAGTCAGGCACAGTCTTCAATAAAATTGTACTCTCAAATGTAGCTTAACACTTATATCTGACGAGCCTTCAGATTTTGATAGGCTCAGAATTACTTGTTTCAGATCTGGTGAGCTCAGATGTTCTTCAGATTTTGATAGGCTCAGATTTACTTGTTTCAGATCTGGTGAGCTCAGATGTTCTTCAGATTTTGATAGGCTCAGAATTACTTGTTTCAGATCTGGTGAGCTCAGAAGTAATTCCTTCAGAAATTCTAAGGTTCAGATAATAACTTCAGAGTTTCACAGGCTCAGAATTACTTGCTTCAGATCTGGTGAGCTCAGAAGTAATTCCTTCAGAAATTCTAAGGTTCAGATAATAACTTCAGAGTTTCACTTGCTTCAGATCTGGTGAGCTCAGAAGTAATTCCTTCAGAAATTCTAAGGTTTTTTAGTACGCAAATTTTAACTTTTAATCCTGCACACTGAATTAAATTATTAGTATTCCAATTTAACCTTAAATACATTGTTATCATCAAAATCAATTAAGGAGATACAAAATCATAATTTTGTTCCAACATTATATTCAAATGTAGTTATTTATTGTTTATTTTGATTATAGAGTGCATTAGAATATAGGGTGTTTGAGGTCTGCACGACTCTCCGAGAGCCTTAGAGAATTTAAAGATGATCTTTTCCTTAATTTCTTTAGACTTTGTTTGCGAGTTTGGAGGAGAGGGGAAGGGAAGGAAGAGAGAAATGAGGGAAAACATTCTGCTTATTTGGAAGTTAAAAAACCAACCAACAAACAAATGAGATGGAGGGCTTATGTGATAATTTTATTATTTTCCCCTTTTTTCTCTTTTTTTTTTTTGACTAAATACCATTTTTTCTCTTAAAATCTAAAAATTGTGTTATACTTTGAAATTTTGAATTATTGTGAGGTTAAAATGGTTAATTCATATATTTAACCCTCCAATTTGGAGGAACTCTAAATTTGGACAAAATAAGCCCTCCAAAAGACCAAAACCTTCCCCTATTTTTTTAAAACTCCCAAACAAGAGTTTATCCCCCCACAAGTTTTTCATTTCTCTCCCTTCCCCTCCTAAACCCAAGTCTCAAACAAAGCCCCAGAATCCAAATATAGGTGGTTTAGTCGGGGACTCCGTGGCTCTCTCACGTGGGTGATTTATTTGTTTTGCTGGAAAGCTTTTGCACTCCTTTTTCGAAGGCGAAAACGATTTAAGGTCGATTTTACGGTCTATTTGGAAGATCGTAAATAATTTCATTTATCCTCCAAATCATCGTCGGTCGTTGAGATAGTGAAGTCGATTAAACCTTTACCTTGGCAATGGTGTCTACCAAAACTGTTTTTTTTTTTTTTTTTTTTTTTTTTGAACGGCGAAAGATATTATATATATATATATATATATATATAAATCAAAAGGTGAGAACGAGTACAAGTGGTACTAAACCCACGATTGGAGGAAGTACTTGTGGTACTCAACTCGGAACAAAACAAATAACCACACCCAAAAGTGCCAAAGGCTACTCTACCAAAACTGTTTAGTATCACTTGTACTCTATTTTACCTATTTCTTTGATAAAATGTTTTCTTTGACTATTAAAAATACCATGTTTTTATAAGTTGGAATCGGTAAAGTTACTACGATTTCAACCAAAGTTAATAAGCAATAAAAAGGTCTACGGGAAAATTAAAATAAAGAAGGTAAACTTTTCTAGCTAGAAAGTTATTGTATAAATAAAGAAGGAAGAAAAAAATGCATGAGAGCATGGTTGTTTAGTTAGTGCATACCATAATACAAAGCATGGTCAAGAAGAGCAATGGCGCAAAATGCATGCTAGACAAGATACGGATTACGGACCCACGAAAACTCCCCTTGCTCACCAATGAGGCAACGACTACTATCATTCTATCTATCAATCTAATTCATGGATCAATCTAATTATGGGCTTTTATAATATATTTTCTTGAAACAAAATATAATATTTTATAAAAATCTACAAATATTGTAAGCTATACTTTTAGACGGACTTAGATTATATGCAGTTGAGTTCAACCGTAAGGTCACACAGTAAGTTAAAAGTGCTATATAAAAGTTTATTTATTTGCATAAGTTTTTTTTTTTTTTTATAAACTCAAAAATAAATTAATTTAAACGGATTCATATCCAATTACTCTTTTAATTTCAAAAATATAATTTACATATGCTCTAGTTGTAATAAATCTTGTGTATGCTCAGGTTTATACTCATTAAACCTTTAATTGTATATTAATTCTATTGGAGTTTTGAAAAGATATCAGAATAATTCAGGTATTGACCGTTATGTAAACAAAATGATGAGATGTTTTAAAGAAACAATATGAAATTTGAAAGTAATTGACTACTCTGTTTCAACTTTGGGTTACGTTTTTCTCATGGCCGATTGAGTTTTATCTTGGAAGTGAAAAGTAAATTTTGACTACTATTACCTACTATGGAGGCCGCGTTTGTAATAACTAGGTTGCAATATTTATGGCTATGAGAAACAAAAATGGAAGTCAAATTGAAATAACACATAAAAAAATTATATAAATTGAAAAACTGAAATAAAACCCTAATTTTCATCTATTTCTTATTTATTGACATTTTCCCCAATTTTTTTTTTCTTATCTATTAATAAAAGTAAAAGTCAATACACATCTTATTTGAATATGTATCAATATACCGATGAGGTAGATAATTCTGATAGTTTCACATATAATATTTATTACTAATTTTTTAATCTATCAGAATTATCCTCTTCAACAATATATTAGAATGAATGTTCGCCACAACTATATTATATCCATATGTGAAAGCACGTGTCATATAAAAGAGATTGTTGTAGATAAATTATACAACTTCTCTATATAAAAATATGCATGCTTAAAGACAAGGGAACATAAGAAGGTTTATAAATTTCTTCTATGCCAGCAGAAAATGAATAATACCCGCATGTAATTTTGATCAAACTGCCTTCTGTCATAGCTGCCGGAGCCTAGAAAGAGGAACACATTTTTTTATATATCTATGACACAAAATATATATAATGCACCTGCATTGTATGATAAGTGATAACTTAATTAAAATAAAATTCTATCTAGATTCAAGAGCCATTTCATTTGGACGCATGCATCTCAATTTGCACTCACTCATATAGGGCATAGAGATTTTAAATCTTCCACACATATTTTTGCAAAATTATATAATATGTCTCATCTCAACATATATAATATATATATCCATGAAAACATTTATATATATATATAGTAGTACTACAAATAAAATGGTAGTAATTATTTTCTTCTTGCTTTCTTCATTTTTCAAATATGCATATTCCAATATCACTGCAATCTGAACTTCCATTCAAAAAAGGACTTAACTTGTTTCCTTCATCTCTACTAGCTTGCTGCAGTAACATCAATGCCATATCTGAGCTATGATTATTATTTGTTCCACCAAAACTTGACAATAACACTCCTTGATCAGTTTCAACTTCATGACTTAGTTGAGAAGCCACAAATTTATCAAGAGCTCTCCAATCAGTAGTCACATTATTTGTAATTGTATTATTATTATTATTATTATTATTGTTGGATAATAATAATAACCTATTTTGGTCATCAATGTCATCGTTATTAATTTCCGATGATACTAGAGACAATGTGCTTGGCCTCTTTATTAATAATGGCAATGAAGGACTTTCAAGTTGAGGAAGTTGTACAAATTGTTCTGCATGCATGCATGCTTCTATCTCTTGCTTACACATATTGTAAGTTTGAGATAAATAGCTTTGAGGTTGTCTTGAGATTAACTCAATTGGATCCACCATTGAATTGTTGATTCCACTTGGAGCCTCTTCATAGAAGTAGCTTGTTTCCCATCCTTCAATTGTTCTTTTTGTACTTTGGCTATTTGTTGTTCTTTTCTTAAATGCTCTACAAACAACCCATCCTTCTTCCTGCACATATAACATAGTTTAATTTTATTTTTTCTTAATGACAGATTATATAAATATATAATAAAAGAGTAACAAGATACAAACATAGCAAATATAGAGAGGGGAGGGGTATAAGAAGTACTGAAAACCTCAAACATAATTTAATTATAAGTATCAAATTAGAGATGAAATGTAATTTCCTTGAGTTATGGATTTTCTACGGTCAAATAATGACTACAGAAAGATTTTAGTCATCTGATTTTGATTAGTAATTTGTAACATTTTTCATATATTTTGCGAACGTTAAATCAAAATTATTTGTTTCAATCAGACAACTAAAATACACCCATGGTAGGATTCCCTAGAAGTAGAGATTCTAATCCTTGCTTTTAAGATTTTTTTTTTAAACAACCCGTCATTTTTATTGGTTAAGACTTAAGATTTACGTGAATCACAATAAAATTATAATAAACGTATTTTTTAAACGATAAAATCATGTTAGAAAAACAACCTCGATTCAAAAGAATAAAAAAACAAAATGCAAATAAAAACACACACGATATTTGATCAAGAAGTTCAATCCAAATTGCCTAGATCTTTGAATGTAAAATAACTACAATTACTTTCTATTATCAATTACAATTTACAACTAATATGGAAGAATATATATATTGAAAGATTGTTAATTATATAATGCTGTTGAAACTCTATATTCTTTTGTTGCAATGTGTGAAGTTTGAATTTAAGTTGACCAAAGTTGCTATATATTGCAAAGGGAGGGGGGAAAGTAAAAAAGTTAACTCATTAGTGTTTCTGTTTTAATGTATGTTTTGTTGTCCCTTTAGCTTTTACATAAATTTCCATCAATTTGTGAGAGGTAGCTGCAGTCAACTGTAATTAATTACATTTTGAGGTTTACCTTTGACAATCAAAATAGAAACAAAAGTGTGTAAGCATAAAAGGAAGGGAATGAAAGATGATTAATTATTCTCTGTTGAAAGCAGTGACTTTTGACTTTGTTGTTTGGTGAAAGTTATATATGTTGCAAGAAAGTTATAGTGTGGTCTATGAAAAAAAAGTGAAAGTGTGTAATAGAGAAAGAAAGTTTGCACGATTTGCATAAAAAATAAGTAGCAATGACATCACATTGAAGCACTAGAGCGACAGTAATAACTAGATAAAGTTCAACCTATCTTAGCATGGCTACATAGAAAAATGTAAAACAAAAAACAAAAGAAAACAAAATGAATATCATGAACTACTATTAAAATTTAAAATTACACTAATAATCATTTTACATCCGTCTTTATTATAGATTAGTTACTAAATTCATTATTAGTAGTAGTTATTTCGATGAAATCTAAACTTTGTCCCTTAATTATAAAGTCAAATTATAATCACTGAACTGACACTTCGAACAAGAGAAATGGACTACTCAAGAAAGCAGACTAACGAAAATATTTAAACGTTAAAAACCGGTTGAATTTATTATGATAATGTTAATTAGGATTAGAATGATATAAGTTACCTGTGGAGGTCCATTTTCATCAGATTCAAGCCTATACTCATGCATGATCCAATCAGATTTTTGTCCATTAGGTGCTCTTCCTTTGTAGAAAACAAGAGTCTTCCTCATTCCAATCAATTTCATCTTGTCATAAACTGCTTTATCTCTTCCTGTAGCTTTCCAAAACCCAGCCATGGTAGCTCTATTAGTTCTTGTTCCAGTTGGATACTTTTTATCTTTGTGACTGAAAAAATACCACTCATTTTGTTCTTCATATCCAATCCTGCATCTCTCTGCATCAATTTCATTTACATAAATAAATCTTTTATGTTTTATAAAATAAAAAACATAGATCTATCTTGCATACTATAATATATAGCTCTAAATCACTATTGCAGTTGCAGTTACGTTGCGAACCTGGTCAAATATATTAGATCTTCGAAACCCTAAAATTTTATTTGTAAAAGAGTAGCATAGCATGGATTGAAAAAGTATATTTATATGTATATACCTTGAAGATCCCATGGTTCGATACGATAAAGATCGATCTCTCTGATAACATCAAGATCGATTTTCTGAGAAGCAATTTTCTTTCTGAGATAATAACCAACTAGTTCTTCATCGGTTGGATGGAAGCGAAAGCCGGGTGGGACACATGACTCCATGGACTCCATGATATCAAGTTACTCGTGCTGCATAAAATTCACCACCACCATTAATACCCACCACCACACTCACTTGATCACTTTCTTCATGATCATGTTTGAATTATAACCAAACAGGATGTGATGTATAATATGAGTGTGATGAATATGAGTTATATATATGAGAGAGAGAAGATATAATAACTCTAGCGAAGTGAAGTCATGAAAACAAAAAAAAATAAAAAATGAAAAGGTGAAAAAATATAATAATATAATGTTTTAGTAAAAAGGTGACAAGTGTTTTCAGAGATAATCATAAGGTTATTTGGTGGTGAGCAACACTCATAAATAAATTAATTGTGAAAAGATAAATTAGTATAAGCGCGTGTTTATAAACAAAACTTGATAATTTCAGAAACAATGATTTTCTTTAATGGGTCGGGTCGGGTTTAAAAAGATGGAAGAGAAAGAAATGATGAGAGATTTGGTTTTGATAAGGTAGAGAGAGAGAGAGAGAGAGAGATGAGGAATGACATACATAGGTATAGGGTTTGAGTTTGATGATGAAGGGAAGGGTATATAAGAAACGGACAGGTAGAGGGTTGTACTAATGATGTTGTCTTGTGTTAGTGAATGGTGGTGGGAATTATGATTCATCAACAAACGGGGTTCCCCATTCCACATTACCATTCATTATTATACTATATATTATGCATATATATACCATGTATATTTCATAAATGTTGAATTTGATATATATAATAAATAAAAACACTCACTTGTGTTTATATTTATGATCGGAGAAAATATTACTTAACAAAAATACATTTGTAAGTTGGGACAATTGGTTAACTAGGTGCAAAATTGTGGTTAATTCAGTTGAATATTTCCTCTGATTTAAGAATTCATCTTTTAAGTTTATTCAATAACCAAAATATACTCTCTTCGAAGAAAAAATAATATTTTAGTTTTTTTAACAGCAAAGATAGAATATTTATAAATAATTAGAATCGGTATAAGAAGTACTTAACCCACAGTTGAAGGAAAAGTACGGAAAGTACTCAATCCAATCAATTTGCAATAATCGACTACAAAACTATATGTGTCTGGTCCAAAATCTAGATCAGATACATCAATTTTGTAATGAATCTAAAAATTAATTTTTTGTTTATAATAGTGACAAGAGAAAATATATATTAGTTGTTGAATAAATCTAAAAAATGAATTGTTGCTCCTTATATGAAACTGAGTGAAGTATATAGTAATTCAATTCATGATGAAATTTATAGTTAATTCATGTACTGTAGTTGAATTAACCACAATTATAATTGTGAATTGAATGAATCATCTATTCAACTAAATTAATCGTATTAATCATATATTTGAACATGATTAGCTAGGGTTTTTTGTAAATGTACCAAAAGTTAATGTATGTGTATAATTAGTGATTAATTAATTAATGAACCTTGTTAATGACATGGATAAAGCAGACAAAAACAACTTTTTAAGGAAACAAAGATAAGTTAATTTTTTAGAAGAGCAACAAGAGTACAGAACAAAATGCATGCTTATAGTACTAATAAAGCACAAGAGCATTGTGATTAATTAGTACTACTAACTAAGGTCTAACTCTAAGAAAGATGGAAGTGACGTAATCATAATAAAACGGGCACGCGTTTTGTGGAAAGAGAGAAAAAGTTGAGAGACAAAAAGAGAAGAAACGTTTTATTGGATGAAAAGCAAAGATGAGAAAAAGCATAATATAGTGCTTGTTGAGATTAGAGAGACTCTTTCTTTGTTCTTCTCATTGCTGAAACTGAAACTGAAACTGGGACTACTCTGACTTTTATGTCTTTTTGTCGACAATTTTCATGTCACATCTCACTGACTCTTTCATTCTCCTTAACGGATTTTCAGTTAAATGTTCACTGCTACTTTTCTTTCTGGTTTATTTTGTGCACTGTGCACCTTTCTTATAGTAACTAACTTTCATGGTTTTAGGTTCAAGCTCAACAATATATACAAACACACACTCATAATTCTCTAACGACTTTGATCTATATTATAGATCAGATATATTAGTTATGACCGGAGATCAGAGTATAGTTGTGTTGTGCACAGACAAAGATGAAACAAAATGCTACATTCATATACATAATACATGTATTGATTGTATTGTAGTTTACAAAAGACTTGTGATCCTTGATGAAACAAATTAAAATGCATATGCATGAACCTGAATAAAGGAGATATTGCTGAAGAATGTATAATGTACTTTATAGTATATAATTAAGCTAGCTAGCTAGTGTTATAAGCTCACCTGAAGAGTTGTAAATATGATCAAGGAGGTGTTTGTGTTGAGAGAGAGAGAGAGAGAGAGAGAGAGAGAGAGATGGAGAAGAGAGTGTGAGGGGATTAATTATAAAGAATGAATAAATAAATAAAAGAAAGGAAGGAATTTAGGACCGCAGATCAAATTGCGCATGGCTTCATGGTTGTCCCCCCATGTAATGACGTCATTGCCTAACATTCTTACCATTTTACTTTTCTTTTTGTTTCTTTTACTTTTCATTTGCAGAGTTTGTCTAACTCTCAACTCAACAACGGATTCAATAAACAAAATGGCACACATTTTCATCAACTTCGTTCATAGTTAAGCTATGAATGACTTGCATTGCACCACGATTTTTTTTAATGGCATAAAAAGCTAATACTTAATCATAAATATCGTGTCTTATTGAATCCTTGATGAGAGGTAAAAGGTTGATAAGGATTCAACTTAGTCACATATTTGGAGGTCGTCCTAGGGTTTATTCAACTTTTTAATGGCATAAAATGAAATGAATTGTACTAGGCTTGTTCTAGTTTTTCCTAGGCTTGGGAGATGGTAGGAGGTCATATATAGGATGATTATTAATTTGGTATACCGTTAATTGGTCATTTGGATTTTTCGAAATGATCTGATCTTTTCTGGTTGAACTTCATCTGTTGATTACTTGGTTGATAAGGTGAAACTTCTCTCTTAAATGTGGTATTTGGCCAAACATCCTGGCGATCCTTGCTTTTATTATGAATATGTGAGGTGCTATTTGATGTTAAAGCCGTTAGAGTTTGTGTCGTGATGTGAGCCTCAGTCTTGGTGGTATATTCATGGAGTTGGACATGTTTCATGCCTCCTTTTTTGGTGATCTTTTCTTTTCTCTCGAGGCTCCTTAGTGTTTCTTATTTGGGAGCTTCTTGTACCTCTCCCCTCTTTATATTTGCTCTAAATGTATCTTGTTACTCTTATTATATATTTATATAATTTGCCATTAAAAAAAAATTATACTAAACTATGTGTATCTAAAGATTAATATGACTCAATTTTTGTTTTAAAGACACATAAGCTTAATCACGGTTTAAAAATCCTAGTCACGGTTCAAAATTTGGAAGAAAAAAAATCCAATTGAAAAAAAAATATTGACGAATAATTTGTTGTAACTCAATTTATTTTTGCAAGAGAATAAAAATGGTAACTTTTTCATAGACATCAGTTATTAGTTCTCTATTTTTTGTGAGGGACCGAAATAGATTTTCAATCTATATATATTTTAAAAAATTGTTTTGCTTTTTTGAAGGGTGCTACTGCACCTTTTAGAAATAGAAAAGAATTTAAAATTTCTCAACTTGTTTGAAAAAAAGGAGAATTATGTAGAGTTAAATGATTATGGTTGATATTCTTTTGTTTGGAATTATTTTTAAAAAATTGGAAGCTGATGATTTGAAAAATTTGACAAAGCCCTCAATTACCATCCAAAACTATACACTATGATGCATTTACTGAGAGTACTCTCATATAGAATAATTCTTATTTTTTGGAGAAAAATTAATATCCATACAAATTGAAGTGGCCATCATCCCTTCCACTTTACTCATTCTCTCTTCTCTTTTCTTTCTAATTCTCAAACAAAGTCTAGAAAAACTTGCACATTTATTTTTACAGAAGCACATTCCTCTTTGGGTGGTGAGTTTCCAATCTTTATCGAATAATAATAACATGCAAAGTTGGCCCAATAGGGAAAAACACTCAAAACTGACCCTCTGTTATGGCAGAGGCAGGGCCCTTCTTTGTATAGGTATAAATTTTCTTGAGACATATCAATTTCTTTTACATGACTAAGTTTAAAATAAAAAAATCCACAAGACTAAGTTTAAGACTAGCATGGTTAATTTTTGTAAAACAAAACGAAAATATTTGAATCATTAATTAAATGAAGCTTCTATTTGAAGTGGACAATGTTAAATTTTGAGCTTATGATGTAGATGCTTATATTAGAGACGTCGACAAAGGTAATTTTGTGTTAGTAAAAATTAAGTGGTTCTCACCATTATATTCGGTTGAAGAAGGTGAATCGATGGGGCTAGGGGTGTACATGGGTTGTGCAAATCCAATTGACCCACTTAAACCCACCTAATCCAACCCAAAAAAGTGGGTTGGGTTGGGTTATTGGGTTTTTATGGATTTCAAAATAAAAAATCCATAAATAAAATCGGGTTTCGGACAAAACCCAACTCATACTCAAAAAACCCACTGACCCACTGAATCGGTAGTGCTATGATTTTTTAAAATAATTTTCATATTAATATTAAATATTTTTCATCATTAAAAGAGAAAAACCTCTAGTTCAATACTCAAATTTTCAAAATAAGTTGTATGCGTGTTTATTTCAAACGGCAAATACATTACTCTTCCGTACATCACAATTTTAACGCATTCTCTGATCATCCCGTCTTCACTTTTTCACTTCTTTTTGTCACATTTAAAAGTAACAATATTATCATTTTATGATGCTAAAAAAGTAGTGAAAATATGTTACACTATTTTTTAAGAAAATAAAAAATTTGAGTCATTTTTATAAAAAAAGTATGATTATTCGTCATTTAGTCTTTTAATATTAAAAAATAAATAAAAATATTTAAAATTTGGGTAACCCACACAATCCACCCAACCCAACCCGGAAATAAGTGGGTTTATCCAACCCGGCCCAATATTAAAGTGGGTGGTTATTTTGCTCAACCCAATCCGAAATACCCTATATGGTTCGGATTTTGGTTTTGCCTAAACCCAACCCAAACCGGCCCATGTACACCCCTAGATGGGGCTTCTTATTGCATTGCGGTGGGTGAATGATCTTAAAATTGAGAATGTTGATTTTGAACTTGATTAAAAAAAGTGGTTGATCAATTCCACCAAAATAATAACAATGTCTCTGATCGAGTTTGGTGCTATTATTATTGATGATAGACAATTTTTATTTTATTTTTCATTTTTTAAAAACTCTCATGTTGAATTTGTTAAGAGACAATCAATAATGGTGTTCATGCTTTAGCAAAAACGGCCACATTCTTAGCTAGTATCCATCTTTTTATGGATATCCCAACATATATGTATTCCACACCTTATTATAAATGAAATGCTACAAACAATTTATTGTTAAAAAAAACTTGTTTGCTCATAATTTTATGTCATGTAATTAAATCATTTTTTTACTAGCTCATATAGTGTTTTTTTGGTAAAACTTCTTCAAATAATGTTTGTGTTTATACATTTTTTTTTTGTCAACTTCATTATATTAATTAAAATTATTATTTAAAAATAGTTTGCATGTAATTTAATATATTTATCAGCTTGTTCAGCTATTAATTCAAGCATTTTAAATTCAATCCGTTATATGTTATTAGTTCATGGCCTTAAAGTCTGATGTTACATATCCCTTATTTTCTTGCACCTTGATTAATTATTAAAAAAATGCAATGATCCCGTGTCTTCAAAAAATATACCATGACCAAAAAAATAATCATTTTTGTTTCAAAAATTATAGTTCAACTAGAATTCGAGTATAATGATTGCATAAATTCTCCGTGAACTAACAACTGGCTAGCATTGTAAGAGCATTCAAAGGAGATACCACTTTGAGTATCATATAGCACTAACAAGTAGTTTCTATAATGTTATGTAATATTTATACAATTCATATATTTTGCTTCAATGGTGATACTATTTTGAGTATGATACATTATTGATAAGTGGTCATTCTATTTAATTTGATATAAAAAAATTACATTGATGATATAATACCTTAAATAAGGTATCGTATTATCAATTTTGATGCTCTCTATGTCACGTCATCAAATTTTAAAACTAAAAAAAATAAGATATAAATTATTAGTTTATGAAACTTTCATTAATATTTTATCGAAGATGCTCTAATATTAACAGATAATAAGATCAACTGCTATTAGATTACTTATTAAAAATAAACTACTATTAGATGTTAAGTGTCGTATATTTGTCATTAAAAAAAAAAAGATGTTAAGTGTCGTGTCCGGTTAACTATCATCTACATTGTAATTGACGACAAAATTATAATTAAAAATGTAAATATAAATAATTTGCCATGAGGTCATAAGGTTTTTTCTTTAATTCATTCATAGAGATTAGAAACCTTATAAAGAAGCTTTTTGCGGAGGATATTAGAATTCTTTATCACGTACGGTTTCATAACTTCACTACGAAGATTTTAACTTTGTGTCATATGTTGATTCATATAATATATTTCATTTTTCACGTGAGGAATGGAAATTTTTTATGCTTCACAAATTTTAAAAATAAAAAACTAAAGTCTTCCAGTAAGTTAAGCTGTCTCATTGTTTGGATAACATATTTTTTGTAACTAAATGTTTTAAACTAAATTTGTAATTATTAGTTTTTGTTATTTATAGAGTGATAAGATAACAATATCGGATTATATTTTCGCATTACCTTATGAAATCCCCTTTGTGTTGTGGTCTTCTTTTTCCAAGCCGATTTAGTACATACTGCCCATTTTAATTTTTAAATACTAATATCCATATCAATATTTATCGTCTCCGACATTTGAGTTTGGGATGGTAAGATTGTTTCGAGTTGTTAATCCATAGGTTGAACAATGAACTTCATTGAAGGGAAAGTATATTATATATACTCTAACGATCAAGTTAATATGTGTCGGATGTGAGAGAAATGTGCATAGTAAAATGTGTAGGATGATAGTTTGTATGATGCGATCCAAGAGCCCATGTATCTTAATGTGTGTGCATTATATAGTTCGCTCTAATTCGAATGAGTCAGCCCAGTTTACAATGAACTTTGGCCTAATCCGAATCAAATATGTATATAGTAGAGGAATGTTTGCATGGTCACTAAAATTTAGTCACCTCATTTGATCATTCATACATATTTAATAAAAAATAAGAAAAAATAATTAAATAATATATATTTTTAAATAATTAAATTATATATATTTTTATGTGAGTGTGATAAAAAATGGATCTAACTATTGCTGACCAATGACCATGCATATAAATATAAATATTTTTTAGTATAGTATCCATTAATTTAAAGTACCATTACGGTCTTCCAAATCATTTCTCGACAAGTATTTTGGGGAAGCTAGGAACTATGGAAAAAGAAGAAAACGTAAGTTGAGCAATAACAGTGCGATCGATCAACCAACGTGTAAGTCACGAGTTGGTGAATTTGTGATTCAACTTTACGTAGAACATAAACAAAGAAAAGACAAAAAATAACTCTAAAACATTCCTCCTAAGGGCATGCATTTGATTACCCCATAACCCCACTTTCTCTTGTCTAGCTCCAATAAAATAAATAAAATTATTTTCAAGAGTTAGCATCACTCTTCAAATCAAATTACATTAACGTACACATCATATTATTCCTTTCAAACACATTCTTGCTAGTTAATAATGGTGATACTTTATCAATATTCGTTGACCAACATACTTGTTTTAATATTGTGGTTATTATTTTAAGTAATCATACATTTACAAATTGTATATATTTTCATTTATAAAATTAACATATTTACATTCGCAAGGAATCGAATGACAGAAGAAAATGGTTCAATTTAACTGCTATACATTGTTAACATAAAAAAAATAGAATAATCGATATTCTCAAACTACCGGTTGAGCCACTAAAATGATTAAAGCAATTATAAATCCCGTCATTTGATCAGTAATTGTCCGCAATGGCGTGAAATCACTAGTGACTCTTTTATAAGGACACTAGTGTTAATGTACATTGATCATAATTTTTGCACCTTTAAAAATACTAATCATAATTCTCAGTACTCTTTTGAGAATATTGCAACACGAATGGACCATTTGGACCAATAGTGAAAGATTAAGATCTTTTTTCTTTCCCTCTAAAACATGGACGGGTGTGTAGGTTGATGAGGAATATTGATAGCTTGAAATTTAATTAATTTGTAATAGTTACTCTTTTTTTTAAATTTAATGTTAAAATTCTCAAAGAAATAGAGTATGTTAATCTGAGTTTGGTTGGGATTTAATTTTAATAAACCGAACAATTTATTTTCTAAAGAAATCAAACTCGTTTTTTTTTTTTTTAATAAATAATTTGTCTTTTAAAAGAGTTCATTATTCATTTAAGTTCAATCATTTAAATACCTTTTATTAGATATAATGTAAATATTTTCTTCTAGAGGATAAATAAAAATTGTTGTACCAAAAAATAAAAAGAAAGTGACAAGTTAGACAAAGATATTGAACTAGCTATAGTGAAGTATTTATTCAATGTGTGGTCTCCACTGCAGGCCAGATCTAGAAGAAGATCCGACATCTTTAACTATCATTATGTTTGGCAATGTGTGTTGATGAGTTAATCAGTTGCTAGTTATAGAAATTAGAAAGCTTTAGTTATTATTTTTTTTAAAAAAAAAAGCTCTAGTCAAATTATCAAAAAAAATTAAAAGACTTTTTGATGAATATTTTTTATAGTATTGAATCAAGACTGTTATAAATGAATTTTGTGATATTCAATCTTTCTTATGGTAAAAGGGAGGAGAGTCGTCATATTATTTATTGGGTGAAATTAGACAATTTATTAAGGGTTTTTTTTACCTAAAATGTAGAGTTGCGTATGCATTTTGCAATGTTATTTGAACTAAATTGGTACTAACAAGTGTACTTTTGTTTGCGTGAAGGGGATTAAGTGATCACCTTTCTATCAATATTATTATGTGATTAATTAATATGCATGGTAGTCTTTTCTCTATCAATTATTAAGGGTGATTAATATGAAATGGATGTTAGAGTTTGTTGGGTTGTGGTGGAGTGTACTTCTTGTACCTTTTTGTTGTTTTAAACATTTCTTGTATTTTTATCACTTTTATTATATATATATATTTGTCATTCAAAAAAAAAAATGAAATGGATGAAATATTACAACATTTAATATGAACTCCTTCTGTTTCATATTACAAGAGAAAAACAAAAATCATCCTTATTAAGAAAAAGTAAAACATAATGATTAGAACTATATTTTTTTTATATTTTCTTTGAAAAAAATTGAATTGAAAAATGTAAAAACAATTTTTATTGGTTTTTTGTTATGGAAAAATAAGAGAGAATAAATTTTTCTTAAAAAGATAAATGTTTGTGTTTTTTCTCTTATATTTTAGGATCAAAAAATTGATTTTTTGCTCTTATATGTTAAGACGAAGGGAGTACTTTTCTAACATCTCTTTCTAAAGTAACGTGTCATCAACTATTTTGAATTAGTTTAGTATTACTTGTGTTTTGTCTACTAACAACTTCCATGTCGTTCAATTTCACAGTTTGGTGCGTCTCAATAAAGCAATGTGCAATTGTGTTTTCACTCTATATAATTGGCATATCGATTGAGAAAATTATGGAAGCGCTGAGTTTTTATTTATAAACAAAATATTCGCACAACTTACTATAGTAAAATATTTGACCTTAACATGTCCACTAAGACTTTTTGCAAGAGATTTATGAATCTATAGTCATACAAGCATGCATGCATAAGAAAGTTATAGGATCGACAAGATGATCTTTAGGAATACCTGACATCCACTCATTAGAATCCATATTAAATTAATTAATTAATTAATTTCTAAATAAAAATCTAAATAGTCTTTTGATTTTACTTGACCACTTAATCAATTAAGACTCATAATTAATAAATAGCTAATATACTTATATAAAAATATTTACCCAATAATATTATTGGAATATCATAAAACATTCCAATAAAAATAACTATTAAATAGTTTTTTAAAAGAATTTCTAACTACTACTTTTAATTTTATAATATAATACTTTTACACTTTTAAAGACATTTCATTACAAAAATGTTTATCAAATCGTTATCCTTCAACAACTGCTATGAACAAGTATTTATTTAGCTATATATATATATGGGTAATGCTAATGCACACCCACTCACTTTTGTGAAGATGTGCATTAGCAATCTACACCTTTGAATAAGACAAAAAGAATATTGTTTTTAATTTAATAAAAAAACAGAGTTTAATAGAAATATTATTTTGATGTTGTTTGCTCTCACTTTTCCATTTTTTTACCACGTTATATTTGAAATTTAATAAAAAATAGAATATAGAAACTACTATAAAAATCCACAAAAATTTGGGAGCAAAACACAGCTGAGTAAAGAATTAGATCTGTTCCACAAAAATCCAAAATAAAAATGATTCTATCCAAGTTCTCTATTGAAATTTTTTCACTAAAATTTCTTCACTTCTTTTTTAGCAATGAAATTTCTTCACTTAAAATCCAGAAAATTGCTTTTTTTGTATTTCAAGGTAAAAGTTTAATTTAGTAAAATAAAGTCAAAGTCTAATGAACGTTAAAGATTAAAGTTTAGATCTTGATGTTCATTTTTTTTACCATATAATGTTTAGTTAATTAACAAGGAACATGAAAGAGAAACAATAACAAAGTTTTGTTTTCTTCATTTTCTGTTCCTACGATAAGTGTTTGAGTCTTTGAGAGCAAGAGATGACATGAAGGCTATGTGACAAAGTTACATTTCTATCCCTAGATTCTATTTTTTTATTAAATTAAAAACAATCACTACAAGAAATATGATTTTTCGTATGTAGTGAATATTTCTTTTGTCTTATTCAAAGGTGTAGATTGCTAATGAACACTAAAGTGAATGGGTGTGCATTAGCATTACCCATATATATATATATATATATATATATATATATATATATATATATATATCATCATATCATTAGAAAATGTGGAAAGATAGAAAAATGGGGTTAGCTAGCGTAACCAACTAAGCTGAAATCCTTGTGGGGTCCTATAAGAATCTCATACACTTTTTTATAGGACTCTTATTCACTTCTTAAAACAAATACTACTACTTGTTCATTTTATTCAATTTTAATTTATCACGGTTGTTGGTGAAAAATATCACCCTGTTCAACTTAATTTTATTGTGTCCCACGTTATATGTAGATAGATATAATTTAAACATAAATTTAAAATTTGAATTAATACTTATTTCATAAAACTGTTTTATAAGATTGAGATACGTTAAATTTAAATTCTAAGATAGTATCAGAGTTTTTTCCATGATTATGCATACAATTTCATAAATCAAGACAATATATAGTTAAATAGAGACAATATATAATTTATAAAAAGATTTTAGAAAGTTGAGTTAGGTTAAACAAATTTTAATATTTGTGGAGTAATTCGCATAAAGTAAAAAAAAAAAAAAAATAGATAATGTTTGGGCATGTTGTAACTGCATAACTTTGTATTTTACGATTGTTTAGTTTCACGTATCAGTAGACTCTTGTAGTTTTTTTAGGCACATCATATGATGAAAGGACTCGTTTAATTGGTTAATATATATTTCATTTTAATTTGTTAAATAAATAAATAAACGAACCAAATGGGGTTAGTCTTCAAATTCACTACTCCTTGTTTGTGTAGCTAGGTGTGAATCACAAGCTTCTTTCAAGGGGGACATCAACCATGATTGCAACCTCACAGGTGTTAATTTTAACATTTTTCACTGAAAGAGCAATATATATATATATATATATATATATATATATATATATATATGTAATGTGTTCAATTTCTAGAGCCCATACCCTAGCAGCATCTCACTCAATACAACATGATTAATTAATACTTATTTTTAGACCCCCTTGGATGGAATTATTTTGAACCTTTTTTCTAGATTTGTGGGTGTGATATATAAGCACTAATCAATTTGTAATTTTTCATTCTATCTTGTTATGATTGATTATCATGTTTATCAATAGTGGACTTGCCTGTGCTCAATTTCTATTACTCGTTTTAAAAAGTTTGGATTGATTATAAATTCATAAATTGTAACAATGATTTTCTCAAACGAAGTCATTGTGCTGTACCAATGGAAGTTTCTTCTAAATAAGTGTTTAAAATGATTATAGGATTCTAGAGGAGGTGTAACATATGTCTCAATCTGATGGAGATTTCTTCCAATTATGTGTTGGGAGATTTTTATTCCAAAAAAGAAGTTGGGAAATTTTGTGATGTGTTTACGTGACATATTTTTGAGATTTTACCGTAACTAATTAATCTCACTTCGTTTATGAATAGATTAAATGATTCAATCGTATATTCTATATTTAAGGTTATGGATGGAGGTATGATATAATCATATTCTTTTGATGATCCTAAACAATTAGTTTTTCGATGCTTTTATAGACTTTCCAAACTGCAGATCACGTAGAACAATAATCAACTAAGCGATCAAGAGTATCAAGACCACTAAAAAACTTGAACACCTCTACCAAAATCTTTAGACATGGAGTAGATGACTCAATACATTCATTTTTAACTCATTCTTAATCAATATTAGACTAACCACTCGACACTTAAGTTTCTACAATTTTTTTCTTGTAGTGCTAGTCTCCCACATTGATCTATACAACTTCAATATTCTAATATACAACTTATAACTATCATAACTACTAAGAGACTTTATAACACTACATTGTAATGCTAATAAAAAATGTTATTTGAATATCAATTTTCATACAAAAATACGATCACATACGTATATTGGTTTTGTAAGCCAAGCTCTGAAACATGGTTGCAGCTTCTGAAGGCTCCTAGCTTCTGAAGCTCACAAGCTTCTGAAGTGTCTCAGGTTCTGAAGCTCAGCAATTTCTGAAGCTTCGCATCTTCTGAAGCTCAGCAACTTCTGAAGCTTCGCATCTTCTGAAGCTCAGTGTGTTCTGAAGCTTTGCTTTTCTGAAGCTCTGTTTCAGTGAGCTATGTACAGCTGTATTTTCAGTTAGTTTTTTTTTGTCCTAGATAGTTAGGAAACTCTTGTATATATACACCTCATCCAATCAATAAAATACACTTTTTCATTTTTCTCAATTCTTTTAAATTACCTAAAACTTTTCTCTACGTTGTTCTCTTTGTTTGATTCATCCCCAACAAAGTGGTATCTAGAGCATTGTATGTTCCAAGGGACCTTGATCAAGAAGTGATCAAGACTTGATCTTTACCAAGTCTTTCTGGTGTAGAAGGATTTGTTGGTTGATCACTACAATCAACCATGGCTGGAAACAACAATTTTCATGCAAACCTGCCAGTGTTTGATGGGAAAAATTGGGATACTTGGGTGAAGCAAATGAAGGTGATATTCACTTTTCAAGAGGTGTATGATCAAGTGAATGCAGAGGTTGCTCCACTCCCAGCAAATGCAAATGAAGAACAAAGAACAACTCACAGAGAAGCCAAGAGAAAAGACAACAAAGCCTTGTTCTTGATTCATCAGTGTGTGGATTCAAAGGTTTTTGAAAAGATAGCAGATGCAGAGACTTCAAAAGGTGCATGGGACATATTGCAGAAGTGTTATGGTGGTGATGCTAAGGTAAAGAAGGTCAAATTACAAGCATTAAAGAGGCAATATGAATTAATGCAGATGAAGGGTGATGAAAAGATCTCAGATTATTTCACAAGATTAGTGACACTCACTAATCAGATGAAGAATTGTGGAAGTAATCTTGAAGAACAAGAAACTGTAGAGAAAGTGCTTAGGACTTTAACTTCAAAGTTTGATCACATAGTGGTGACAATTGAAGAGACTAAAGATCTAAGTGAGGTGAAGCTTGAAGATTTGCAGAGTACATTGGAGGCTCATGAGATGAAGCATGGTGATAAGGACCAGGTCAAGGAAGATGAGCAAGCCCTGTATGCAAAATTCAAGAAGTTCCAGAACAATAAGAAAAATTGGCAGAAGAGCAAGAATGGCAAAGAAAGTGTTGAAGACAAGCCTGAATCCTCTAATGGAGGAGGAGGGAAACAGAAGAGCAACTCAAAGAAGAAAGACAAGAGTCACATTCAATGCTTCAAGTGTTCAAAGTTTAGACACTATGCAAGTGAATGTGGGAATGAGAAGAAAATCAAGAATCAGAAAAATGGTGAAGAAGCAAATTTGGCTGAGAACAAGGATTCAGATGATGATGTAAGTTTCATGGTGACTATCACTGATGAGACTGCAGAATCTATGGAATGGTACTTTGATACAGGTTGTTCAAACCATATGACCGGAAACAGGAACATTTTGACTGATTTTGATAGTTGTCTCAACACAAAAATTAAACTTGCCAACAGTAAATCCATTGATGCTAAGGGAATTGGCAATGTAGTCATTCAGAGGAAGAATGGAAGAAAGTCAGTGATTGAGAAGGTCTTGTATGTGCCTGGGATGCAGTGTAACTTGATGAGTGTAGGTCAGTTACTTGACAAAGGATTCAAGGTGGTTTTGGAAGATGGAACACTGAAGTTGTTTGATTCAAAACAGAATTTGATCCTTAAGTCAATTCAAAGCAAGAACAGGACTTTCAAGACACAGCTGAAAGCAATTGAACATGAGTGTTTAGCTGCATCAACTGAGATCAAGGAAAGTGAACTATGGCACAAGAGGTATGGTCATTTGAATTTCAAAAGCTTGTCACTATTGAATTCAAAGAACATGGTGTTAGGTCTGCCTAGTGTAATAGCTCCTGTAGAGACCTGTACTACCTGTCTACTTGGAAAACAGCCTAGGGATTCATTCAAAAATCATCTACCAATGAGGTCTAGTGAGGTGTTGAATGTTGTACACTCAGATGTTTGTGGACCTATAGATGTGTTATCTACTGGTGGAAACAAATATTTCATAACATTTGTAGATGAGTTCTCTAGAATGACATGGCTGTATCACATAAAGGCTAAGAGTGAAGTCTTTGATGTGTTCAAAAAATTTAAGGCACTGGTTGAGAAGCAAAGTGGAAAGCCAATCAAAGTGTTGAGAACTGATGGTGGAGGTGAGTATACTTCAACAGAATTTGAGAATTATTGCAAGAGTCAAGGCATAATTCATGAAGTTACAACACCATACACTCCTCAACACAATGGTCTTGCTGAAAGGAGAAACAGAAGTATACTTAACATGGCTAGAAGCATGGTTAAGCAGAAGCAGCTGCCAAAGAGGTTTTGGGGAGAAGCAGTGGCTACTGCAGTATACATCCTCAACAGATCACCTACAAAGAGATTGGTAGACAAAGTTCCAGAGGTGGTTTGGTCAGAAGTCAAGCCAAGTGTGTCACATCTGAAGGTGTTTGGTTCCCTATGCTATAAGCACATCCCTGATGCCAAGAGAAAGAAGCTGGATGACAAGAGTGAAGCTATGATATTGGTAGGATATCATAGAACAGGTGCTTATAGATTGTACAATCCCATCACTGATAAGGTTGAAATCAGTAGAGATGTGAAGGTTATTGAGAATGATAACTGGGATTGGAAACAAAAATCAACATCTAAGAAAGCTTGTGAAGTGGACTTAGCTGATGATTCAGATCAGAACAATGAACCAACCACATTTGTGAATCAGAATCATGGTACAGGCCTTGATGAAGATATGCAAACTTCAAGTGATGATGATGACAGAGTTCAATCAATTAGACCTCAGAGACAAGTTCAAATTCCTAGAAGACTAGCTGATTGTGAGATGGCTTCAGATAACATAGTAGACAATGAAGGAGAAATTGTGCATTATGCTATGCTAGCTGATACTGAGCCTATTAATGTGAAGGCTGCACTAAAGAGCAAGGTCTGGATGGAAGCTATGAATGAAGAGTTAAGGTCAATTGAGAAGAACAGGACCTGGGATTTGTGTAATCTACCATCAGACAAGAAAGCAATTGATGTGAAGTGGGTGTATAAGGCAAAGCAAAACCCTGAAGGCAAGATAATCAAGTACAAAGCAAGGCTTGTAGCTAAAGGTTTCCTGCAGAGACAAGGGTTGGATTATGATGAAGTGTTTTCTCCAGTGGCAAGGCATGAAACTATTAGGCTAGTGATTGCTCTAGCTTGTAGTAGAAGATGGCCCCTATTTCATTTAGATGTGAAGTCAGCATTTCTGAATGGACCCCTAGAGGAAGATGTTTATGTGAAACAACCTCCAGGTTTTGAGCTAAAGGGAAAAGAGGACAAGGTGTTGAAACTGCACAAGGCGTTGTATGGCTTGAAACAGGCACCAAGAGCATGGAACAAGAGAATTGACAACTTTCTTGTTATGCAAGGTTTCAAGAAATGCAGTGTAGAGTATGGTGTTTATGTAAAAGGCAGTGATGGCAATCATATGTTGATCGTATGCTTGTATGTTGATGACCTGTTGGTGACAGGTAGCTCACCTATAGAAATAGAGGAGTTCAAATCACAGATGAAGTGTGAATTTGAAATGACTGACCTAGGGAAGTTGACCTACTTCCTAGGCATGGAGCTCTTGGAAACTCCAAAGGGAATGATACTACATCAATCCAAGTATGCTACTGAGATTCTGAAGAAGTTTGAGATGCTTGACTGCAACTCCTCAGTCACACCTGCAGATACTAAGGTCAAGCTTGAGGAAGAGGCAGGTGGTGACAGTGTTGATCCAACTATGTTCAGGCAGCTAGTTGGTTCATTGAGATACTTGTGTCAAACCAGGCCTGACATAAGCTATGCAGTAGGTTATGTTAGCAGGTTTATGAGTAAACCATTGAAGTGTCATTTGCTAGCAGCAAAGAGGATACTGAGATACATCAATGGTACAATCCACTATGGTGTGCTGTTTCCATACTCTAAGGGTAATGGAAAGCCAGAGTTGTGTGGATTTTCTGATGCTGACTGGTGTGGTGATAAGATAGAAAGGAAGAGCACCAGTGGATACTTGTTTAAATTTCAAAATGCACCTGTGTCTTGGTGCTCCAAGAAACAGTCAGTCATAGCTCTCTCAAGCTGTGAAGCAGAGTATGTAGCAGGGTCTTTAGCAGCTTGTCAAGCTAACTGGTTACAATCACTTCTCAGTGAGATAGGGATTGTTGAAGACATCACAGTGGTGCTGAAGCTTGACAACAAATCAGCAATCAATTTGGCTAAGAATCCTGTTAGTCATGGCAAGAGCAAACACATTGAAACTCGGTTTCATTTTCTCAGAGACCAAGTTAATAAGGCGAAGTTGATCCTGAAGTATTGCCCCACTGAGAACCAACAAGCTGATCTAATGACCAAGGCTGTGAAGAGAGATCAGTTCTTCAAGCTCAGGAGGGAAATAGGAAATGTATGTTTCGATAGCTTGTCTTAAGGAGGAGTATTGGTTTTGTAAGCCAAGCTCTGAAACATGGTTGCAGCTTCTAAAGGCTCCTAGCTTCTGAAGCTCACAAGCTTCTGAAGTGTCTCAGGTTCTGAAGCTCAGCAATTTCTGAAGCTTCGCATCTTCTGAAGCTCAGCAACTTCTGAAGCTTCGCATCTTCTGAAGCTCAGTGTGTTCTGAAGCTTTGCTTTTCTGAAGCTCTGTTTCAGTGAGCTATGTACAGCTGTATTTTCAGTTAGTTTTTTTTTGTCCTAGGTAGTTAGGAAACTCTTGTATATATACACCTCATCCAATCAATAAAATACACTTTTTCATTTTTCTCAATTCTTTTAAATTACCTAAAACTTTTCTCTACGTTGTTCTCTTTGTTTGATTCATCCCCAACAACGTATACGTGCCACTTTTTTTTAATATTTTTTGCATATTTCGAAAATCATGAATAATGAGAGGTAGAATCCAGATGTCGCATTTTTATCATAAAAAAGATGTTAATATAACGTAGTTCAATGTCAATATATTGAAAGTGTGTCGGTGGAGTTAGTGAGAACAGATAATTTGATAACGATCCAAATTCGACTTGAAAACACATATTATGTTATACAACTAAAAATAAAATGTCATGTGATTTGTTCCCATCAACAATTAGGTAGTAGCTAGAAAGAAAGAAAAAAAGTCTACAAAAGAAATGAAAGTGATAGATAAGTATTTAATTTGGACACGAACTCTCTAGGCATGAGATATGATGGGGCCATATATGGTTCTTTTTCTTTTAAAATTTTTCAATTTAAAAAAAAAAAAAAAATTCTGATAATCCAAAATTTGTCACACCAACAAAGACCAAGAGCGTCCTATCTTGTAATTAGTACTAAGAGCGGCTATGAGTAGGAGCTTGAAAATAAAATTCTATCAATAATTTTTTTATCTAAAAAATAAATTTAAATTCTTCTAAATAATTCATCAATTGATATGTAAATCTCGTTAACCATTTAAACTCGATTACTTAATCGTCTTAGATGAATGAAAAAAAGAATAGCTATGATAGTCACAGGCTAACTGAAGGGTCTTGCTCTAGAGGTGATGGTGAATTTCAATGTCATGAGTTTTGAGTGGAGGGTCCAACTCAAATTGATCACAACGCGTAGTGAATTGACTAGTTAAATCTATTGTTGCTTGTGTTACACAGACATGCCTCTTAAAGTTTTGCACTTAAAAATGAATTTTCATTTGTCAAAAAGTTGTGATTCTCATTGTTTTGTAATACCTTAATTTTTCTTGGTTTTATTATGATCAACCAAATGGTAGTCAATGAACTTCTTTACCAAGTTCTGATTGTGACTTATTGTAGCCTTTAATCAATGGAAAAATATTCATAACTTCTGCTCATAATGCCACATAGCCGACCATAAAGAAATACTAGCTTAATCTAGACTTTGAAAAAAATATATTCAAATTTGTTGCATTCGAATACCAGTATAAACAAACGTCAATATCAACAATGAATATGTTCAAGTCGTAAGAGTTTAAAACTCTTTAAGCATGTGATTAATAGTTCGACTATTAACTCGTGCATATAAAAAGAATTCGATTAAACAACTTGTGTTCTAGTGTGGAGGCTCATGGTTCAAAGATTCGAACCAATTGACTCACGAACTCTCCCCGATTTATAATTAAACACTTTAATTTTTCTTAATTCCTCTTATATACTAGAATTTCTTTAATTTCCAACAAAGACCATTGTAATTTAGGAGCATGTTATTAAATGTATTTCCTTTTTGTTGAGTCATGAGAGATTTTATCGAATTGAACCATTATATTGAACTAAGAACAATTACACAAGTGAATCGAGTATCACATCTTTACGCAAAACTTTGAAGATATTGAATTTTATGATTCACTAATGTTCAAATTTTTTCTACTCATTAATCCAATATGAAACAAGAAGCTTATTAACTGCACACCAATGATTTCCATCCTTACCTTTTATTACTACACAAGCATAACATAAACTCAACCATAAAGCAATTAAATTAATTTGATTAAAAAAAAATAGAGTCATATAAACTTGTAAACAACAAGCTTATTAGCTGCGCACGCACTTAATGATTTACATCCTTACCTATTATTACTGCGCAAGCATTACATTGAATTCCACTTTCTTTTTTTTTTTTTTTTTTTTTCACAATCAGTTGAATTTGGTTCGGGAGATAATTCTGGTATCAAGTGGTTTCAACTCTCTCTTAATCACAGTTACAGGAATTGAACAGTGGTCATTCCTACCAAGCTCAGCGTCAATCACCACTAAAACAATTAACGTTGGGTACATTGAATTCCACTTTCACATCAATTATAACTAATCTTACTAATCTCAGCTACAATTCACTTTGCCTAGCATAAAATATTTGATATTAAATTTACCACAATTGAGAATTTCCGATATTTACATAGTTGAAATATTTTTCGCCGTTTGATTCAATAAAATACATATCTTAATTTATGTTTTATAATTTAAAATACTAGTTTAAATTCAAACCATCTGATCTGAAACGAACAATCAATAATATTTTGAATGCGTGAAAGCATATAAGAAAACTCTTCGATATTCATCTAAATGGACGGCTCGACCCCTTTTTTTTTGTAGTTTAAGTATTTAAGAATTGCCAACAAAAAATTACAATGATAGTACTATTATTTTATTTTTTATCTATAGACCAAACGATAGAATAACAATGATAGCACTCAAAATTTAAGACGCGCCAAAGTGTATATATTTATAAATTTACTCCCCATGATATATAAGATGAAATGCTAGCAGAAAATCCATGCTCTAAAAGAAATATGAATGATGAGGCATTAGTATGTATTCGAGTTGAAGGTTTATACACTTTGCTAGTTATACGGGAATTGTACAACTCACAAAGTGATATGAAAACTTTAAAAATTATTAGGCTTCCATATATTAGTGTTTGCCTCTTATAATTATTTCAGTGATGTTCTTTTTGTGATTTACGTACCATATCTGAATAGAATTATGGCAAGTACTGATTCTTCATTGTGAAGGTTCGAACAAATATGGTAACAATTTCAATGGACAAATTATTAAGAATTTAGCTTGCAATGATAACAATTTGATCTTACAAAAAAAGATAAAAAAGATTAAAAAAAAAATAGTACTTTAGTTAAAAGAGAATAATTTTGTTTGTGTGTGTGGATAAAATCCATTGTTAAATAATATTACTTTCATCATTAAATACAAGTCTCATTTGTTCAATGCACAAGATTTGAAAATATGTATATTGAATATTAAATTTTTCAATAATTGTTTGGATTTTTCAAAATTATCCTTCCATTTTTTTCCCACTTCATTAATGACTATCTTAAATTTTAAAATAATTCGGGATAATTTAAAAATAATAATCTGAAATTTTTTTTTCCTACCCCAACAATCTTTTCTATATCCCTACAAATTTTTAAATATTCCTATTTTACCCTTATGTTACTATTTATATAATATTGTTATTTTACTATTTTTAAAATTTTATTTTTTTTGGGTATTTTTCAGAGTTAAAGCGATCTGGTAAGCGATTTACCGGTACACTTTTTAAAAGTATACCGGTATTCTCAATTTCCATAATGCACCGGTACTCTTTTTAAAAGTATACCGGTATTTTAAATTTTCCAGAACACACCGGTACACTTCAAAAAGAACACCGGTGTAGTTAAGTTAGCAGAACATACCAGTACACTTTTAAAACTGTACCGGTATGTTGTTCGAAAACTGTACCGGTACACTTTGGAAAAGTTTACCGGTACAGGTTTATTTTTTATTTTTTTAAAAAATTTTAAAACTTTATTATTATTCACTTTTTTTAAAACTTTATTTTTTTTTTGTACAACAGATATGACTCAAACTGGCGATGCAGATCAAATATCAGTAGATACCACAGCTTTTTTTACGACCAATGAAAAATTTAATACACGAGATGATGTTATAACATGGGCTCAAGATGTTGGAATTGCCAATAAAGTGAGTATAATAATTATTAGAACAGATACAAAGAATGGAATAAGAGGAAGAAATAACAAATTAATTTTGGGCTGTGATAGAGGTGGAAAATATGACTCTTCGAAAATTTCTACGTCAACAGCAACAAAAAAATGTAATTGTCCATTCAAAGTTAGAGCCACACCTTCAACAGATGGTTCAGGATGGAAAGTTCAGGTTAAATGTGGAGTTCACAATCACGGACTACCTGATCAATATGCAGGTCATCCTTGTTTCTCTTATTTGTAATGTTATTTTTTTCATAATATATTATATTTATCTTTGCAATTCAAAAAAAAATAAAAAAATATGCAGGTCATCCTCGTAAGGCGCGTTTAACCGTGGAAGAAAACAAACGTGTTGAAGATCTGTCAAAGTGTAATGTAGCACCAAGGAACATCGTTTTAGACCTAAAAAGAATTAATCCAGATTCTCTTGTTGATGCCAACCAAATATATCGAAAAAGACACATGCTGCAAAAATAAGAAAGAGGTTCTATATCAGAGATGCAACACGTGCTGCAATGTTTAGATGATAAAAAATATGTCACGTGGAATAGAAGAAAAGATGATGGGTCTGATATTTTGAGTGATATTTTTTGGGCACATCCAGATTCAATCAAGTTGTTAAATTTGTTTCCAATTGTTTTGGAAATGGATTGCACATACAAAACAAATAAATACAGACAACAATTGCTTGAAATTATTGGTATAACTTCAACCAAATTGACATTCAATGTTGGATTTGCTTACTTAGAAGCTGAGAAGACGGACAATTATTGTTGGGCATTAGAGAAGTTAAAACAGTTGTTTATTAAGCAAAATAATGTTCCACAAGTAATTTTGACCGACAGGGAGCTTGCTTTGATGAAAGCAATTGAAATTGTATTTCCACGTACTGTAAATTTGCTTTGTACGTGGCACATAAACAAAAATGTGACTGGAAGATGCGGCGTACATGTAATTAAGGATATGCGAGAGTTGGTGAAAAATTTATGGCAAAATGTTGTACGTAGTACAAATGAGGCGGAGTATCATCAACAGTTGAATGCGCTTAAGCAAGCATGTGTTAACTCAAGTACGTTTTTTGACTATGTTAGTAAGACCTGGTTGACCCCTCACAAGGAAAAATTTGTTGCAGCATGGACTAATAAAGTGATGCATTTAAGAAACACAACAACTAATAGGTATGATTATGTCAATTTCAAAATTGAATTTTTTTCTATTTTTTTTCTTTATTTAATTGACTTTTGTGTGGAATTTAATATTTAGAGTCGAGTCATCGCATTGGAAATTGAAGCAGATGTTGGGAAATAGCAAAGGTGACTTATTCAAGTGTTTGACATCCATGAATGACAATATAATTCTTCAAGTTGGCAAAGTGAAGGCATCATTTCAAAAAAGTTTTTATTATACGGAGCCTCTACATAGCAGTCCGTTTTTTAAGAATTTAAGAAGCTTTGTGTCAAGAGCCGCTATGAATCTAATTTCTGAGGAGTTTCAGAGAGTTGGCATTGTTGGAACCGACAAGGACATTTGTGGTTGTATACTTAGGTCAACATGTCAGTTGCCTTGTGCATGTGAATTGGGTGGGTATACAAAGAGCGTTGAATCGATACCATTAGAGGTCGTTCATGGTCATTGGAAGAAATTAACTATGGAGGAACCATTAGAGGATGACACAGATGATAGATATGAGTTAGACATGAGTCGTGCAATAGATGCAATATGGAGTCGATTTCGATCACTTGATACTGTTGGTAAAAGAGCGTTAAACAGTAAAATGTTTGAGCTTGCTTATCCAAATACAAGTTCCTTGATTCCACCGCCTGAAAAAATTAAAACTAGAGGTGGAGTGAAGAACAAAGATAAAGGCAAAGCACCAGTGGGTTATGATGTGTATCGAAGAGCGTGTTGAAAGAGAAGAGCGTGTTTCACAAGGTGCATCGAAGAGGTTGTGTATACAACCATCACAGTCATCTCAGAAGCAACTATCTCAGTCATCTCAGAAGCAACTATCTCAGTCATCTCAGAAGCAACCACCTCAGTCATCTCAGAAGCAACTATCTCAGTCATCTCAGAAGCAACCATCTCAGAAGCAACTATCTCAGACATCTAAAAAAAAATATTTCAAAAGTATTTGTCACAATTTCCAAAGCATATACATCCACATGTTGCTCACATTATTGAAGTCATTGCAGATGGAAATTGTGGTTTTAGAGCTATTGCATCTTTACTTGGTTACACAGAGGATGGTTGGCCCATGGTCCGTCGAGAGTTAGACAATGAATTGAAAAGTAATATCTGTTTGTACGAAAAGTTATTCGGCGAATCGTGTGGTTTTAGAGCAATTAGTTGTTTAATTTTATGATAGATGACATAATTTATATACACATCATCAATCGTTTTAGTAAACTTATATTAAAGATTATTACACGTAACGTCATGTGGTTATTTGCTTTTTTGGTTTGAATCGTGTGATTATTTTAGGACATGAAAATAATTTACGTAAATAAACAAGTGCAAGAAATAACTGTAACAAAAATTTCACAAAAGTACATAGATAAGTACACAAGCAAATGTTTGTCAAAAAAGTACATAAGCAAATGCATCAATGCACATAATGATCAAGATCAACCTCTACACCTTGGCAAATATCCAATGCCATAAAAAGATCATAAAAGGCGTCATCCTCTCTCTGAGCGTCAATCTGAGTGATATATCTCTCAAGCGCGGTAGCAGCTTCATGTCTCCAATAATGCTCGCCTCGTGGTGCATCTCTAGCTGGTGCATCCTCTGGTATCGGATCATCCTTTAATATCGGATCATCTTGCTGTACTGGCACATACTGGGGAACTGGCTGTACTCCATGTGGTCCATCAACAGGGCGACATAATATAGGATGTGACACCATATAGTACCACGACAGATAATCATCTGTAGCCTCAGCAGGATATGTCGCTGCACGTGTCGCCTGAAGGATCTGATCAACATAAATATTTTAACCGATCCAATCGCTATCAATGACAGCAGTGGCAGGAGCTGAAGGTGGTGGTGGTGGTATATACTGTAAGAATCCATACTGCCTAACACACCTCTCAGGCAAATGAGGAACTACCGCACAACCACGCAGATAACCACTATACATACAAATCGGGTCATAAGGTCTAATACCCCTGTGATCTTCAAACGGACGCCAAATCACATCAGACGGGGTCAGTGCATCCATGATCGGTCGATACTCATGAACCTTCAGTTTCCCCTGCTTATATCTCCATCGCATAGCTCGAGGGAAACCGAGTGCATTACAAGAAAACCCGGAATCCGCATCCGCCCGCCGACCAAGGCCAGGGAAATACTCGTGAATCCAACATTGTTACAACAAAAATAAAAAATAAAAAATATGTCTACGCAACGAAAAAAAATATTAAATATTAAAAAAAAAACACATACTAAATTACATTCTAAACATGCAATATGCATACAAAAATGTCCAAAATTAAATAACATCTACAGTACCGAAAAAGAAATGTTACCTGTAGAAGTGTCGCGTACCCTGCAAAAGCCTTTGTGGAGAACATGGAGGCATCATTCAAGTTATCATATAAACAAATTAACGCAGCACTGGCCCAAGAATATGTATGGCATGCAGATAAATCTCTAAACATAGGCAGCCATTTTGCGTCCACGAGCGTGTAGCTTTTATCCGTGAAAATAGTACATCCAACCAACAACATCATCCACGCCCTACCAGCAAAAACAAATCTCCCGTGTTGGCAATTATTCTTATAACACTCATATAGCCACTGCTGAGAAAAATATCCACCCCTCTGCTCTGAAGTTTCTACCAATGCACTCTCAATACTGACCCCCAACAACGCTGCTGCAAGTGATGCAGCTTCTTCCATGCTAACTGATATCGAAGTGTAAAAATTACCCCTAACAGGCAGATGCAACAGACATGACACATCGTCGAGTGTAATCGTCATTTCACCAAATGGCATGTGAAATGACGATGTCTCCGGATGCCACCTCTCAATAAATGCTGCTAAAAGGTTTGGATCAACCTTTGTCAAACTCGTATGCTCAAGCCAGCTCAATCCAGACAATTCCAACCAATTTTTAATAACTGGTGGATGTTGATCAGAAACCCAACTAGCTAACTTTGCTCCTAAAGATGCTATCCTCAAAAGTGGACGATCCTGCATATATTTAAAAAAAAAACATTATCAATAATATTTTAACAGTACTGTTGATATAACTTCATCAATATAACTTAACAAATAATAACAAAATAAACAATTAGTTACCTGATCAAACCATACACGACGAGATACATGCTGCTCGTATCGTGCCAGAAGTCTGGTATCAATGGGACCTCCAGGCCAGCCCACAGCCGCAGGCTGCTCCGGCACAGGCTGATCCTCTGCCTGGCGCTCACGATGATCACCACGACTGGTCCCTCCCATACGTCGAATTCTACCGTCTCGTCCTCTCGTGCGCACCACTGAAGAAAAAAAAAATATTTAGAAAAAAAAAATCTTCAACTGGACCGGTATGAACATGCATACCGGTACAGTCATTGAAAGTGTACCGGTATGAATATTCATACCGGTACACTTTGTATAACTGTACCGGTATGCATATTCATATCGGTACAGTCGCACAAAAGTGTACCGGTATGAATATTCATACCAGTACACTCAAGCCAACTGTACCGGTATGCAAGTTTACATACCGGTATACTTTTACACAAGTGTGCCGGTAAACTCACTTTCTCTGCTCTCTCGGTACACTTTGTTTGCAAATGGTAGAAGTGATAAATTTTTCACTCTTTTAATTTATATATGAGGGCATTTTAGTCATTTCAATTTCAAATGTTGGGATATTGAAAAGATTGTTGGGGTAGGAAAAAAAAATTTCTAATAATCTATAGTGAAATTAACCTTGAAACAAATTTTCAAACCAAAACATTCTTTAATACATATAATGGGAAAACTTTGTTAACATATAAAAAAAAATCGTGAGTTTTTTGCCATAAGAAACTGCATTTTAGAGCAAAAAATGGCACCGGTGGTTGTCTGAATCTTGATCAGTGCATATAAAAATATGTTTGTTAGAAGACGTTACTCCTTAAATAAATCTCATTCATTCATTAAAAGAATAAATCTCAATTACTTTACAAGATTAGTCTTTTATAATTATGTGCGGAAGATATTTTATTTATAATAAAAAAAATAAAGATGTTCCTCGTATGAAAATGAAAGTACATTTTAAGATGAGTAGTTTTTAATTTTAAGAAATGTGGGAGGTGGAAAAAGTAGTTTCCAAAGTCATATCTTAAAAAAGTTTTAAAATCATGAGTTAAATCTCATACTATCTTTTAAGACAGTTCTCTTTCCACCACCAGCGTTACCCAAAACATTTTGGGAAACGCTTTCCGAATTTTTAGTGTAAATTTTACGGAAATTTACACTAGAAATAAACATCGAGACGTGTTTTTCGAAATTTTTTGCATGTTAGGAGGTGAAAAAGAAATATGGGGGTGGAAAAAGAAACTGCATCTTTAAAAACATATCTAGCCTGCTCCCACCAAACCAATGGGTAGTGAAAATTCAATGGGCCAATCTCCATAAAAGGATTTATTTGAAGAAAATTGCTATCTAGGTCCCTCTACTTGCTCTCATATTCCCCTAAAATTCTAAAATACCCCGGATTGAGTGGAAAAAATTATCGTCTTCTACAAACTGAAATCAAAAAATTTTGGTGACTAGAAGACGAAACGCTTCATTTAAACAAAATAACAAACATTTTGTTGTCTAGGCAACGAATAATCTGTCTCCGTGAACTACAAAACGAAATTACTGATTTCGGTAAATACGCGACGAACACGCTGATTTTCGTTGACTGCGAAACGAAATGTGGTGATAAGAGAAAGAGTCAGACAATTCGAAACTCAGTCTTGTAAAAACATAGGGTTTGATATTGGGTGCAATTTCTAGGCGATATGTGTTTGTTTTTCATCCATAACTATTATCCAATCATTGTCATTGATTATCACACATACTAGAAGCGTCAATTCATCCTCAGTGACGGTGTCAAGGAATTTGTCACGTAGAACACGAAATACTAAGTAAGACTTCTGTCAAATTTGTTATTTTTTATGAATTTTTGGTTTCCATTCCGTAATTACATGTTGTTCCCAGTCATTATAGTTGTTTGATTTTGATTTTGAAACTCAATTGCATTTTAGAAACTGATTTGGATGTAGATTGAAATTGATTTGGGGATTTAGAGTTTGTGATTCGAAATTGTGTTGATTATGATTAAATGTTGATTTTGATTTGGGCAAATAGGGTTTTGTGATTCGAAATTGGGTTGATTATGACTGAATGTTGATTTTGATTTGGGCAAATAGGGTTTTGTGATTCGAAATTGTGTTGATTATGATAGAATGTTGATTATAAATTTGCACAAGTTTTCGTCACCTAGGCAACGAACAATAGGGAAAAATACATTTTTTTTAAACATCTTAAAACATCCTTAAGAATGGTTTTGAAATAGTTTTAGAGGTTCTATGATTTTTAACTTCGTCTACTATTTGACGAAATTTTGTACAACTATTACATTATTCGTCACATTGTCAACGAACCTGTAATTATGGCGCATATTTTCTTCAGGTAGACAACGAAAACCAGGGAAAAAGGCATTTTCCTAAAACATCCTTAGGAATGGTTTTGAAATAGTTTTAGAGGTTCCATGATTTTTAACTTCGTTTACTATCTGACGAAAATTTGTATTTTTGAAATAGCACTTAACCATCTGACCTGTCAACTACTCCCTCCGGTTCTATATATAAGCAAATTTTACCTTTCTAGATTCATTGTGAAAATAATGTATCTAGACAATAATATTGTCTAGATATATTACTTTTGCAATGAATCTAAAAAGGTAAAATTTGCTTATATATAGAACCAGAGGGAGTATATACACTAGTTTCGTTGCCTAGACAACGAAATGTGAGTTCGGTAGTTTCGAGACGAAAACATGTGACTCCTGCGCAGGATTCAGGCTAGCCAATGCCTAGACAAGATTTCGTCTAATAGTCAACGAAGGTATTTTTGGTCGTCTTATATGCAACGAAATTGATTATTAGGGACATTTTGGTCAGTTTGGGGGGGCCTGGGAGTAAACACGGGGGCCTATATAGCAATTTTCTTATTTGAATCAAAAGGATTTAAATACTCCGACAATGTAAAATTATTTTACACATGCATCCAATTAAATTATGACATAGATATTTGGAGATATATTTTAGAAACAAACATAAAAATGATATTAAAATGTGATTTCAATGAATGTATGTGTAAAAAAAATTACACCATGAGTGCATAACAACAATCTCCTCCCTAAAGAGGTATTTTACTTGAAGCAAATTTTCGGTAGTGTATTTTGACACATTGTTGAGTATTTTGACATTTTTGAACAATCATTAATTTATTAAGTCCCACAAGTATGAGATTTACTTTTCGCACTCCCGAGTCTCACAAGCACTTTCTTGGTGTTCCATTTTTATTTCTCTCACAAGCACTTCTGATTGTAAAAACGAAAACACCACAGTTCGCATCTTAGGATGCGAACCTTATAAAAGTCAAATTGTTTTGCCCTCTTCACCCTTTTTAAAGTGTAAACTGAGTTTGTTCTCTAAGTAGCGAACTATGTTTTAGTTTGCACTCTAAGTAGCGAGTGTCAATATTTTATACTCCAATTGGACGCCGGCACCTCCCATGGATGAAAAAATCATGCAAAAAAGAGTTCGCTCCCTAGGATGCAAACAGTGCTCGCTCCCTAGGATGCGAACTCTTTTTTTCATGATTTTTCCATTCATGGGGGTGTCGGCATTTAGTTTGAGTATAAAATATTGGCACTCACTACTTAGAGTGCGAAAAGTGCGCACTTTCTAAAAGGCGAGCAAGAATAATTTGATAATTTCAGGGAGTGCTTGAGAAACTCCAAGGGGTACAAAAAATAAATCTCTACAAGTATTAACTTAACACCCATAATTTTTCGATTGTGGGTTGAAAATAAAGCCATAAACTGAAATAGTTGAAAATTTCTTTTTCGGCCCCCCTGTTTCTTTTATACCCCCCAAAAATCCCATTTTGACCCTATAAAATGGCAAAATTTAGTGTAAATTCTGACGGTTTCTACAAACCGAAAAAACCTCCAACTTCGGTTTTTAGAAACCACTCGCTTTTTCTATCGGTTTCGACGAACCGAAGTTTCTCTATATGTAACAGAATTGCAGAAGCCACCTCTTCATTTGTTATTCTTCATTAATACACAACCAAAAGGGGGATACGAAGCAAATCCGTTTTTCACTCGATTTGAAGTTCAAAATCAACATTGCAACGTTAGCTAAGGATTGGGAAACGCATTGAAGCTCAATCTTAAGGTAATGTTCGGTTTAATTTCGTTTATTTCACTGTCATAGGGGTCTAGAATTTCTAGGGATTCTGACACAATTTCGCTCGGTTTCTACAAACCGAAGTGGTCTTCGGTTTCTGCGAACCAACAAAATCTGGAAATTTGAAAAACATGCGCAGCTCTCTGTTAATGCTTGGTCTGGCTTATATAATTGAATTATCGCATGTTATAGGTTATAGTATTTACACATTAGAATTGAATTATGTATATTAGATGTGAAAACACTTAGAAATTTAAATGTGGCTGATTATATGTTGTTTTGTGTTTTTTTAATAGGTAGCTATGTCGAACGAAAGTGAACTGCATCGGTGTGTGGTACTAGGCATTGAAGCACCAGACATTGTTGAGATGAATCCTAGTAGTTCGAAGCCTCCGGTCATACAGATCGACACAGCAGCACATTTCGTTACGGAAAAAACAACTTTCGACCGTGATGAGATGATTGAATGGGCACGAAGCGTCGCGGCAAAGTTAAATTTTGCGATCATCATTGGAAAGTCTGATTGTGGTGGTGGTAAAAGAAAGCAGTTGTAAGTGCACCAGTTCATCCTCATGTTTTAATAATTGTCAAAACACATGAAAATAGAGTAGAACATATTTTGGCAACATTACAAATGACTTGACAACGTGAAACCTTTTTAAAACTTTGAAAAACTGATTTTTAGGTATTATGTATTGATACATAAACATGTGTATCGATACAAATGTCCTGAAATTACTTCTGACTGATTTTGTGCAATTTGTATCGATACATATATCACTTGTATCGATACAAAAGTGGTCACTCAGAGGCAGAAGGTCATCTGTGTATCGAATCATGCTTGCATGTATCGATACACACCCCTACTTCTCAGAAAACCAGTAAGTGCTTGATGTATCGAATCATGCTTGCATGATTTGATACATATCAGTCAAGATTTCAAGAAACTGATATATGTATCGATACACATACGTGTTTGTATCGATACATAGGTCAAAATTTTCAATTTGAACGCTGGTCAAAGGGTTTTGTATCGATACAAACCATCATTTGTATCGATACACGTATGTTAAATTTTGCCCAAAATTGCTCAATTCTATTTTCTCTTTAAATAGCAATTTGGTGTGTCATTGTAACCGAGAGGAAACTAGTGAGAAAGTTCAGAAAACGCTTTGGATACAAATTGAGTGAGAATTTGCATTAAAGGTTTGATTCATCACAAATTCATCATCTTCATCAAGGATTGCAATCAAATTGGATTTTGAGTATGGGATCAATTCAATAAAGATTGTGTTTTTGTGTGATAACGTTCGATACGGTTCACGGTGAATCAGAATCGTAGTCGGGTTGAATTGTGTGACGAAGGTTCTAGTGTTTCTCTCAAGTGATTCAAGATCGTGCGTGTCTTGAAGGATTCGACAACAAGAAACGAAGGACTCAGCTGGACGATCGGGTGCGGTTTGGCACAAGGTGGATCGTTGGAATCAGAGGGCGAAGTTTCGTTGTGTGTCGAGGTTATTCGCATTAGTTTACATTTTGTGTCGTTATAGGATTATAAGATTCAATTGTAAACTGTGCACTCTTTTTGTTCATCAAGTTTTTGATCTATAAACTCTCAAATAACCCGTTTGGTTATTTGGGGGGAGACGTACTCGGACAAACGCGTGGACGACGCGCAATCCGGGGAACTCCCTAATCACATCGTCTCTCTCTCTCTCTCTCTCTCTCTCTCTCTCTCTCTCTCTCTCTCTCTTTTGAATTTCATAATTTCGTTAATTTGTTAATCGATTGAATTTTTGGTGTTCGTATTGGTTCACAAAAATTCAATTGATTCTTGCTTGATTGTGATTGATTTGAATATTGATTTGTAACTTGCTTGGGACTGAATTTAAAATTGTTTAATTTCAATTTATTTTGAACTCAAACATTTTCGTATCTTTTCACAAAATCGTTCAAGGCTTAATACTACTTTTCTTTTGGTCAATCGGTGCGTAGAATACCGATCCGGTGGCTCTTCCGCTCGCTTGATTAAATTGAAACATTATTTTTTAAAAACCTCATTGTTTCAAGGATCACTTATTCAACCCCCCCCCCCCCCCCCCCCCCCCCCCGCTTCTAAGTGATAAGCCTAGTAGTCTAACAAGTGGTATCACGATCCCGGTTCAATTTTGTTTACAAAATTCGGTGGATTGTGCCAATTATTAGAAAACATGGCTTTCGCACCGAAAGGGTCGTATAATAGGGCTCCTACATTCAATGGAGATCATTTTGACTATTGGAAAAGTAGTATGCGCATTCACATCAATTCTTTTGATGGTGAAGTGTGGAATGCTATTGAGGACGGTCCATTTGTTCCAACAATGACCGACCCCAATGGTGTTGTCATAATTAAGCCTATGGCACAATGGACGGATGATGAAAAGAAAAAGGTCAATTACGATGCAAAGGCACAAAACATACTTATTTCATCCCTTGGGATTGAACAATTTTATCATGTGTCGCATTGTTCTACGGCTAAGGAAATGTGGGATACATTAGTTACTCACTTTGAGGGAACTAATGAGGTCAAAATTTCGAAAATAAACACTTTAACCCAAGAGTTTGAGTTGTTCCATATGCAAGATGGTGAAACCATCGCGGATATGCAACAACGATTTGTTAAAATCACCAACAAGTTACATGGTCTAGGCAAACCAATCACTAATCAAGATGCTACTAACAAAATTTTGAGGTGTCTTAATAGGTCATGACAACCTAAGGTCACCGCAATCAAAGAGGCGAATGATCTTGCTACCTTGAGCCTCACAACATTGTTTGGTAAGCTAACGGAACATGAACAAGTGCTTAGTTTGTTGGACAAGCATGAGAAAGGTGAGAAAAAGGAAAAACACCATGAAAAAGAAAAAGAAAAGAACAAGAGGTCAATTGCTCTAAAAGCCTCAAAGTCAAAGTCCAAAAAGGTTGAGCAAGTGGAAAGTAGCTCAAGCGAAGACGATTCCGATAATGAGGAAATGGAGCTCTTCGTTCGACGCTATAATAGATATGTGAGAAAGAATGGGATAAGGCATTCCGATAACAATCTTAAGAAGTTTCGGAAAGATAGTGGTTACCACCGGAAGAATGAAGATGCTAGGTACTCCAAGAAAGGGATATGCTATGAGTGCGGCCAAGTTGGTCACTACAAGCCGGATTGTCCTAATCTCAAGAGAAAAGAGAAGGAGTCATCTTCAAACAAAAGGAGGAGCAAAGGAAAGAAAGCTTATGTTGCATGGGAGAGTAGTTGCTCTTCATCTCATTCATCATCAAGCTCTAGTTCAAGTGATGAAGGCGAAGTGGCTAATGTATGCTTCACAACTCATCATCACAAAAAGAAGGATAAAGCTCCCAAAAAGGTAAACCAAAATCCCTCTAGCTCATATACTTCGTTAGAATATCATGATTTGCAAAGTGCGTTTGAGGATCTATGTAGTGAAACTAGGAAAGCTTTCAAACGATTAAAAGAAATTATAAAAGTTAACAAAGCTCTTGAAAAGAAAGTTTCCGAAACGGAAGAAGAGTTGAAAGCTTTCAAGGTATCATTATTAGAAAGGTCAAGTGCAAGTCATGATAATAGTTACGGTAACGATAGAACCAGATGTGATGGATGCTTTTACTTATATAGAGACTTGCGAAAGTTACAAGATAAGCTAAAAGAACCATCCAAGCCGAAGATTACTTTTGCGGTTGATCCATCTAAATTCAACAAATCGTTAAAACCTAGAAATAAAAAGTATAAATTTGTTGAAAAGGATCCTAAGAAAAGTAATCCTCATATCGTTTGTCATTATTGTTGTGACAAGGGTCATACTATTGCAAAATGCCATGCTCGAAAAATCTTGGTACCAAAAGGCAAATTGCAATGGTTACCTAAGTTAGGCAATAATGGTGCTACTAACCAACTAGGACCCAACATGAGTTGGGGACCTATTTCAAATGTCTAAGTATGTAGGAAAACGTCTTGAACCATTGACGAAAGACACCGACAACAATGGAGTTCAAGACTTATGAACAAGGTATATGATGAGAAAAGCTTCAACTCGATACTTACAAAGTTGTGGAAATTGATCACTTCCTCCACTTAACACTTAAGGGAAGATTCTATTCTTTACCTTTATATTTTTTTACTTAACATTTGTACATTGGTTTCATATACATATAACTTTCACCTTAATATGATATTCGCATTGATAGTTGTCTAATCCTCCATTTCCAAGAATTTTGCTCAAAAATATTTATAAGTTTTTGAGACTCATATGTTTAAAATGGGGATTTGACAAAGATCATTACAAATGCCATATTAAGTTCAGACTTGGCTTGTATATGCTTGTTTTGTTCTTATATGTGACTTTGTGTGCATACATACACATATATTTTCATATGATTAATTTTGGTACTTTGATTCATTTATGTGAATGTCTTATCATGCATATATGGTTTAACATGTGTTCTTATGTTATAATGTGCTTTGGTATTGTTTTTGCTCGCATGCATAAGTATGTACCTTGTTGATTATGTGTTTCATACATACATGTTATTTGGAAGTCGTAAAAATTGCTTATGGCTTCGCTTATTCAATATGGTTGTACGGATAATTTTAATGTTGTCATGGTTGGACAACATTCATTTTGGTTTTGTATAACTTGTTATTTTGGATAATTTTGTTGTATGGATAATCATGTTATGTCTATGCATTTGTTGCATTGCTTAGTTTATTTCGTCCCATATTTGGATATGTTACTTGGTTAAAAATGTCGATGTGTTACGATATTCATGCGTTGGTTTTGGTTTGTTGTTCTACATTCCATGTTTGTCATGATATTTGGTATTCGTCATTGATATATTTTGGCATATCTTTGTATGTATTTATATTGGTTAGGAACTTTTATCATATATGTGCATTTCGACAAATGTAAGTGCACGATATGACTTGGGTCAAAATTGATTGAACTTGATACTTCTAATAGACTCTCTTCTTCTTTTTGATATTGTCAAAGGGGGAGAGATTTGGATGCACAAGCTAAGGATAAAAAGCTAAAGTGTCTTGAGTATTATCTACTATGACAATCGCATTATGGCATCAACTTAGGGGGAGCGTGCTTATTGTCAGCCTTGGTGTTTAATTGCGTCTGTATACATATTGCTATTTTATTTGCATATTAGGTATAGGCTTAGTTAGCTTATGCATAGTTTTGACAATTATCAAAAAGGGGGAGAATGTAAGTGCACCAGTTCATCCTCATGTTTTAATAATTGTCAAAACACATGAAAATAGAGTAGAACATATTTTGGCAACATTACAAATGACTTGACAGCGTGAAACCTTTTTAAAACTTTGAAAAACTGATTTTTAGGTATTATGTATCGATACATAAACATGTGTATCGATACAAATGTCCTGAAATTACTTCTGACTGATTTTGTGCAATTTGTATCGATACATATATCACTTGTATCGATACAAAAGTGGTCACTCAGAGGCAGAAGGTCATCTGTGTATCGAATCATGCTTGCATGTATCGATACACACCAATGCTTCTAAGAAAACCAGTAAGTGGTTGATGTATCGAATCATGCTTGCATGATTTGATACATATCAGTCAAGATTTCAAGAAACTGATATATGTATCGATACACATACGTGTTTGTATCGATACATAGGTCAAAATTTTCAATTTGAACGCTGGTCAAAGGGTTTTGTATCGATACAAACCATCATTTGTATCGATACACGTATGTTAAATTTTGCCCAAAATTGCTCAATTCTATTTTCTCTTTAAATAGCAATGTGGTGTGTCATTGTAACCGAGAGGAAACTAGTGAGAAAGTTCAGAAAACGCTTTGGATACAAATTGAGTGAGAATTTGCATCAAAGGTTTGATTCATCACAAATTCATCATCTTCATCAAGAATTGCAATCAAATTGGATTTTGAGTATGGGATCGTATGGGATCAATTCAATAAAGATTGTGTTTTTGTGTGATAACGTTCGATACGGTTCGCGGTGAATCAGAATCGTAGTCGGGTTGAATTTTGTGACAAAGGTTCTAGTGTTTCTCTCAAGTGATTCAAGATCGTGCGTGTCTTGAAGGATTCGACAACAAGAAACGAAGGACTCAGCTGGACGATCGGGTGCGGTTTGGCACAAGGTGGATCGTTGGAATCAGAGGGCGAAGTTTCGTTGTGTGTCGAGGTTATTCGCATTAGTTTACATTTTGTGTCGTTATAGGATTATAAGATTCAATTGTAAATTGTGCACTCTTTTTGTTCATCAAGTTTTTGATCTATAAACTCTCAAATAACCCGTTTGGTTATTTGGGGGGAGACGTACTCGGACAAACGCGTGGACGACGCGCAATCCGGGGAACTCCCTAATCACATCGTGTCTCTCTCACTCTCTCTCTCTCTCTCTCTCTCTCTCTCTCTCTCTCTCTTTTGAATTTCATAATTTCGTTAATTTGTTAATCGATTGAATTTTTGGTGTTCGTATTGGTTCACAAAAATTCAATTGATTCTTGCTTGATTGTGATTGATTTGAATATTGATTTGTAACTTGCTTGGGACTGAATTTAAAATTGTTTAATTTCAATTTATTTTGAACTCAAACATTTTCGTATCTTTTCACGAAATCGTTCAAGGCTTAATACTACTTTTCTTTTGGTCAATCGGTGCGTAGACTACCGATCCGGTGGCTCTTCCGCTCGCTTGATTAAATTGAAACATTATTTTTTAAAAACCTCATTGTTTCAAGGATCACTTATTCAACCCCCCCCCCCCCCCCCCCTCTCTAAGTGATAAGCCTAGTAGTCTAACAGCAGTTTTTCAGGTTAGAATGTGAACGGGGAGGAACTTATGTCAATGTCCCTTTCGACTCCGAGGTTATTTTCATGCCGATAAAAAATGGCATCTATCTGTTGTGAATGACATGCATAACCACGAGTTGGACAAAGGCTTAGAAGATCATTTGGTTGTGGGTCGATTGAAACGGGAAGAGAAGGAAGCTATGGATGAAATGACAAGGAATTTGGTCGCGCCTAGAAACATTCTTTCAACTTTGAAGGATAGAGATCCAAGCAACAAGACAAATCAGAAGCAAGTGTACAATGCTCGTTATGGTACAATGTTGCATTGAGGGCGTCAATGACGGAAATGCAACACCTCTTCAAAAAACTTGCTGAAAACAACTATTATTTCAAGTCTCGATCGGTTGATATAGATGGATCACCCGTGATTCAGGATGTTTTCTTTGCACATCCTAGGTCTGTGAGTCTCTTCAATTCATTTTCTACTGTGTTAGTGATGGACTCGACAAACAAAACCAACAAATATAAAATGTCGTTGTTTGAGATTGTCGGTTTCACATCTACGGAAAGGACCTTCAATGTTGGTTTTGCGTGGATTAGTAATGAAAAAGAAGACAACTTCAGATGGGTTATAGAGCAATGTCGTAGTCTTTTAAAAAGTGACGACATTTTGCCTAAGGTGATGCTTACTGACAAAGATGTGGCATTAATGAATGTCGTTCCTGAAGTTTTTTCATCCTCCGCTGCTATGGTTTGTCGTTGGCATGTGGAAAAAAATGTTTCTAGTAGGATGAAGGAGTTGGTTAAAGTGAAGAATGGAGAGGGAGTGAGGCAGTCCGATGTGTGGGACAATATAATGCGTGCCTTTAAGGATTTGTTGGACTCGCCTAATGTGGAATGTTATGGAGATGCTGTGATGGGGTTTAGGAAGCTATGTGAGAAGTGGCCGAAATTTGTGGCATATGTGGAGCAAACTGTTTTAGACACCAACAAAGAGAAGGTTGTCCATTGTTGGGTAGACCAGTTTATGCACATGGGAAATTATACCACCAACAGAGTTGAATCGGCGCACGGTGTCTTGAAGGGTTACTTGACGGATGGTAACGGTGATTTGGTGAAGGGTTGGGAAGCGATAAATAAGATGTTGATAAATCAATTTGCGGAGGTCCAAACACAGTTTAGTCAAAGTATGTCTGTTGCGGAACACAGATACGAGGAGAATTATCTTTACTCATATTTGTTTTACAAAATTTCTAGGACCGCAATGGATCATATTTACACCGAAGCAAAAAGAGTCGAAGAAGTCAGGATAGATAGCAAAAAGTGTGGATGTGTTATTAGAAAAACCTTTGGTTTGCCCTGTGCTTGTTTGATTGGTAAGAAGATTAAACACAAGCGTCTGATTCGACTCGATGAGATTTATATTCATTGGAAGAGGCTTTGTTTTGAGGATGATGTGCGAGCTGACGAAGGCGCTGATGATTATGCGTGTTTGGCAGAGTGGCACGCAATTCAGGTTTGTCATATTTAAGCTTATTTTCTTATTTTGTCTATGAATTTAAATTAATTTCGATGATTTAATTTGCCTTGTTACGTTAAGTTTATTTTAAATTACGTTAAATTAATTTCGATGATTAAATTTGCCTTGTAATGTTAATTTTTATTTAAAGATTGTTATTTTTATTACGATTTTATGATTGTTAATTTTCATTTACAAATCCGGATATGTTGTATTGATTATTCTTTTTTTTTTTTTAGGAACGGTTGAAAAGATCGGATGTCACCGTAAAAAATGAAATTCGAAATCAACTTCGTCTAATTGCGTTCCCGGAAACAACCAACTTGAAAGCGCCTCTTGAACCTGCCAAAGCAAAAGGTGCAAAAAAGAATAAAAGCGTTCGTGGTTCTCAACCAAAGACAAATGCATCGACAAGTCGCGAAATTTCTCGTTGGGAACACGTTGATAGACAAGTTGCCGATACACAATGTTCTCAATCAAAGCCGTCATCTTCAAAGAAAAAGGTGTCTAGTTCACAAGGACAGCCGTGCGAGTCACAAGGAATTAATTTGACTCCAACTCCTATTTCATATGCACCTCTTCCTCCAAATCCACTTCTTGAGCATATGCCGAAGTTTATGCATCCTTTCATTGAAGATATAAGAGACACAAATGCTGATGGATATTGCGGGTATCGTGCGATATCTTTGTTCCAAAACAATACTGAAGAGGACTTTGAGCTAGTAAGACTTCACATGATGAGGGAGCTTAGCTTGCATAGGGAGTTGTATTTGAGTCTGTTTGGTGGTCCGGATCGGATGGCATATATTGAAAATGCATTTGTGTCGCCTAAGAGAAGGTCTAGGCATGCTATTTTACCACAAGATAAGTGGTTTACTTTCCCTGACATGGGATTTATTGTTGCTAGTTGCTATGGAAAAGTTGTGGTTCAATTGTCAAAACTTGATAGATGTGGATCATCTAAGACTTGTTTTCCGTTGCGTGGCCATCCATCACATGTTGGTTCGAAGATTATTTGCATTGGGGCAATACTGAATCACTTTATGTTGGTCACTTTGAAGGACAGATCTCCGTTACCTCCCACGGCTCTTGGATGGAGGCAACAATGTAAACCGGAAGCTGTTGAATGAGAGACACTTTTTGCGGACAGACAAATTCAATTCAAACAATTGTTGGAGATTGAAAGAAGCGAGTCACTTGTGGTACACCATGGCGTCGGAAGTAATTCAGAGGACCCGATCAAAATCTAGGCTCATTATTTTGTATTAGGCACATTATTTTTGTATTAGGCGCATTATTTTGGTATGTTGCGTTATGCGCATTGTTTTTTTGTTATGCACATTATGTAGTTATGTTGATGTAATACTTTGATGAATATGGCTGTTTACGGTGAAATTTGGTAAACAAGCGCTAGTCTAAGTATTTTAAGACTTACGAGATCGACTAGTAATCTCAGGACAATTTTATGCTTGTTTTTAGAGAAAGTTTTTATATATTCGTCGAAAATCAACAAATGTTTATCAGTTTTAGGTTTTACTTCGAATTTAACACACAAAAGCTTCGAATCGCCTCGAAACAGAAGTGTTTTTGATGATAGAAAAACAACAGTAAAGATTGCAGGAAAAGATAAATTGCATAAACATAAAGCAAATTACAATAAAGATGGTGCACAAACATACATTGTTTCCTCGCAATTCCTTTCGTTCTTACGCTCGAGTACTCAGAATTTCAGTAGGAAATTTTGTAAGTGTTTTGCGACCTTTATTCTAAACAAAGAAACTATACTAAATACTTCGAAACGGGCAAAACTGCCACTTCGATTTAACGCTCCGGATTGCTCCACGCGTCCCACGTTCCTTCATTTCGAACCGTTGATTTCGAACTTCAATCCTGCTTCGCGCGCTGAACTTCGCTTCGCTGATTTTCCTATTGGGTTAGTTTAAGCCCAATTTCTTCGAACGACGCCGTTGTTAGCTTCGAATAACTTAGCTTCGCTGACACTGGAAAATTTCGAAACATCAAATAACTTAACAAAAATACCAATTTATTTGGCATTCTGTTTAGTTGGACCAACAATTAAATATTCATTTCACATGAATACTAAAAATTAGGCCTAACAAATTGCCCCCCAAAAACTCTGATTTCGAATAAGCATATCGAAGTGAGAAGAAAGAGTTTTTGAAAAGACAACATTTAATGTTTACACATTTCCCAATGACGGCGCTGACGTCATGGTCATGATGACCTTTCTTTCAACCGTCACCTCTTTTACAAACATCATTTGCGCAGATTTCGAGCTAGTGCAGTTTACACGTTTCCCGTTGGAAGCTAAAAAGGTGACACATTTAATTTTGATTTATTTAAATCAAAGACAAAAATGAGTCTATAAATAGAACTTCATCTTCCTCATTCCACTTTTCTGCGTTTTCACTCTTGAGAGCACAGAAAATTTTCTTTGCTTTCTCCTTCATCTTCTGCAATTTCACTGATCTTCTTACCATTTCTCAACATTTTCTCCATAAAAACGCTTTGATTGACAAGCATTTAACCAAACGACAGCGTTCTGCCCATTTTTGTTTAAAACCTAAAAATCTCAATTTTTCAAAGGCTTCAAACATCAACAATGGCGTCAAGTTCTTCTGACATTACAATTCCATTTGTTGGTAAATGGTCTGACATTACGATGAAGACCATGGAGATTAATGAAGTTCCAGAACCAGGATTTCACCCAAAGAATGAAGAAATTTGGGAAAAACAGGTACTTATTCCTTACTCAATCAACAACACTGTTCATGCTTATGGAGGCCCTAAGCCTAAAGAATCGAATAGGAATAAGAATACCATGAGCTTCTTCCCCCTTTACAAACCTAGCATCCCTAGGGTTTTTGTTAACGAACCTTATAATTTTAGTTACATTAAACCACCAAACACCCCTTTTCGATCAGCATCGAAATACAACAAAGATTATGTAGCATGGTTAGAGAGAGTAGAGTGTGATTACGCTGGGATTTGGCAAAGCACAGAGGTTTATCACCTCATCCAACTCTCGAAAACTGGTTTAAAGTGCAACCAAGAGATGTTGATAGCTGCGCTTCATTTCTTTGAATCTTCGACAAACACCTTCCACTTCGAATGTGGAATGATGACTCCCACCCTCTTCGATGTTGCTGCTATTACTGGCTTGCCACCTACTGGGGATAATTACGATCCAACTAGCTCTTCTGGAAATATTAAACTTACTATAAAGGATAAGACCTATTCGAAATATATCCTCGAGCACAATGAACTAACTGGAGAAGTTAGTGCTGAAGAGCATGTAGCATTCTTGGCTTTGTGGTTATCACAATACGTCTTCTGCAACAGATCCCTGCAAGTGGCCATGAAATTTATTCCAATGGCCACTCAAATCCATGAAGGCCAGCAATTCGGGTTTGGACGCTTAATCTTGGGTTGTCTTTATGAAAGCATGAGGACAGCTTGTGAGTTCATCAAGAAAACAGGGGATGGTTCGACTTTCTTAGCCTATGGGCCATTTTGGCTTTTGCAACTATGGCTCAACGCCACGTTCCCTGTCGAATTAGATTTGTTCTTACCAGAGATGTATTATGATGAAGCCAAAGAGAGGGAAGTCGAAGGCACTAGGCTTGCTAGGATGGTTGCAAGGCCAAGAGGTTTATCTCTAGATCAAACCTTCCTCAAGTATTTCGAAGCCTTCTTAAACCTTAAGGAGTTCAAGGCTAGTTTTGCTCCTTTTGTCGATAGAATGGTTGGGCCTTCTTGATTCATTCACCCTTTACCCCCTTTACCTGAAAGCGAGGAAGAGATTACCAGGGTTTGGAGAACTTATCTAACTCCAACATTATTGTCTTGTCGATTCGAACAAACTTCGTCAGAATTTGGCTTAGTTGGCTACCACCCTAACCTGGTTTCTAGGCAATTTGGACTTGCCCAAGTGCATTTACCCGGATGAAAAGCACATTTGCTTAGGTTACTATGGAATGACAGCAGCACATTTCCATCAGCTGCTAGTACAATTTGAAGGGGCGGATTACGAAATCCAACCTTTCCATTTCACACCCACTTTTGCTCACACTAGAGAGTTCGCGAGATGGTGGTCCATTCACTATGAGATCCACCTTGCAGACAAAGAAGTAACAATGATTGCAGTTCGAAATGGATTTAACTCCAGCATTTTGAACAAAATCAAATCAAAGCTCAATGTTAGAGGTAAAAAATTCCTCTTTGGCTTATTTTAATATTCTGACTTCGTTCTTATTCTGAACCTTTTAACTTATTCCAATTCTCTTTTCAGGCAGCAAATCCAAAGTTGACTCGAGGCGGATGTTAACATCCAAAATGAAGCTCAAATTATTGAAGATACTCCACAAGTCCTTTCTGTCGAAAAGAAAAAGAAAAAGAAGAAATCCAAAAAGACTACTTCGACTTCAAAGACCGATGATTTGAAGCCCTCTGCTGAGGAAAAAGAACCAAACTCTCCTGTAAGGGTAAGCTTTACCCTAATCTTTCTTTATCTTTCCAATTTCCTTCTAAGTCTTGACATTTCCTTTCTTTTTCCTCTTAGGAAAATTCTCCAAAACCTGCCAATGTTGATGAAATTTCTCCAGATACTACCGTTAAGCAAATTGTCAAAGAATTGACAAAAGAGCACCCTGATAACGAAGTACAAGAAACTTCACCAGTTCAAAATGTTCAAGGAACACAGCCAAAAGGTCCTGAAGTAGCAACTGAGCACGTCGAAGTACCAAACCTCGATGACCATGACGAAGAGCCTAACAATGCTGCAAAGGACTTAGAGCCAGCAACAGAAGAAACTCCTATTAACATGGTCATTGAAAGAAATGAAACCCAAAGTGAGCATTCAACTAATCACAGTCCACAGCCTAAGGGTCCAAGTGAAGAGCACACTATGAACACTGACGAATTTCTTCGCTCAAGCGCAGGTTATGAGCGTAGCACCAATGCTGATGATTCAGTCGAAGATGATGGGAATTCGAAGGAACAACCACCTTCCGATATTTGCTTACCTTCAGAAATTCTCCAAGGACTCATGGGTTTATCTGCAGAAGAAGCTCTGGAAAAATTATTAAGTGTTCATGGTACCTTCGCTCTTGGCGCTGCTGACAAAGAAGAGGCGCGTCGAAAGGATCTCGAAGATAGTGAAAGGACCTTTCGAAAGGAAATCATTGACGGGGACATTTTGGCGCGCTTGGATAAATAACCTGAGATCTATCTCAATGTTAAAGCTTTGTTCAGTAAGCTCCAAGCTCCTTCAACTCAGCATGAACTCTTCTCCCTTGCTGCACAAGCTGAGACTTTCTTCGACCAGTATGCTAGGGCTGCACATGCATTGAATCAGAATAAGCAACTCTACATGGCTCGCGTGGTTGAACGGCAGCAATGTCTCGCAGAAGCTACTCAGTGTCGCGAAAAAGCTGCTAAGTTGAAAGCTGACTCTGCAGGTGCCTTTCTACAAGTACAAACTTGCAACGAAAATATTTCGAGGTGGCGCGCAGAAATTGTAGAGCTGGAGAGAAAGATTTATGAAGAGACGAAGTTAAAAGAGACTTTCGTCGCCCAAGCTGCAGAAGTGCCTAAAGCTGTGTTGGAAGCACTTGGACGTGAAGGGATCAAGCACTATAATGATGGCCTGCGAGTGAGCAGAGATGTGGAGCGCTTGGTAGAAGAAAACCAAGTCTTAGAACGCAAAATCGCTCACATCTTGGATGAGTACCACAAATTTCAGGCAGCTCATAAGCATTAGGCTTTCTTTTAGTCTAAGTGTATTTCTGACTTTTGTTTTATGATTCGAAATTAAGTAGAATTTCTTTCGAAATGGTTGTAACAGTTAAACATTGTACACCATCTTTGGTTGGCAATTTATTTGCCATTTTAAATTCTAATATTTCGAATTAGCTTTCACTTGTGTTTATTTTGCAATTGTCTGGTCTAAGTTTTCTTTTCCCAAACATTTAAATTTTATGTTTTCAACACACAAAAATCAAGAAATGCTTGGTCACATTTTAATTTGGCAAACACAATACCAAATCCAAAACGGCTTATGGTACTATTCAGTTACCAAACCAAGGCACAACAAACGCATTCCAACTCAGTCAAACTTTGAGTTGTTGAAACTGCCTCTTACGCATTTATTATGAAGTACTAAATACTTCACTATAAATACTACTTGATTGGTTTTTCTTTTTCCATCTCATCAACTTCTCAAGATAAAAACCATGGAAAGACATAACAATACCAAGACAAAATCTCAACAAAAGAAAAAGAAAGCTGAGGTCTCTTCATCCAAAACTAAGCACGCTCCTCCACCCAAACAGGCAAAACCTAAACGAACCATTTCTATCTCCTCCGATTCGTCCATTGAGACTGATGAGGATTATCGTGAATTCTTGAAGACTTATAAGCCTGAAGAATCTTACCATGGCTCTCTCTCTGACAGTGAAGCCACTTCTCGGGTAACTGAAGAACAAGGCCAGAAGAAGACTAAGCCTACTAAGGCCAAATCCAACTCTAAGTGAACAACCTTAATTTGTCGTTTTTACTTTTATGTCTTTTCATGAATAAAGTTGTAGCACTCAAGTTGTCAAAATTTGGTTGTAATGGTCCTTTTATTTAAATTATGGCATTTCGATTTGCCATTTCTTTTGCATGTTTTCTATGTCAACCTGGATCTATGCGTACTTCATGCAATGTTGGCTTATACTTCTTTAAATACTTGCCATTTATGTTCACTGTACGCTGTTCAGGAGCTAGTTCTTCAATTTCGAAAGCACCATTAGAAAGCACTTGAGAGATTTTAAATGGTCCTTCCCAATTTGGGGACCATTTCCCAAAGACTCTATCTCTTCGATCCATAGGTAGAATGACTTTCCAAACTAAATCCCCTGAATTGAAAACCTTAGATTTAACTTTTTTGTTGTAGGCTTTAGCAACTCTTTCCTTTTGCCTAATTAAAACTTCTAAAGCTTGCAATCTTTCCTCATCTAAATCAATTAATTCATCTGACATCATATGCCAATAATGCTCCATGGGTATTTCCATTTGTTTTTGCACCCTTATTGACTGCAACATAACTTCGACAGACAATACAGCGTCATGGCCATAAGTCAATCGAAATGGAGTTGAATTAGTTGACTCTTTAGGGGAATTTCTACATGCCTATAAAACTTGATCTAAAGTTTTGTGCCAATTCCTTGGCTTTTGAGCAATATGCCTCTTAATCAAACCAATTATGGTTTTATTAGCTGCTTCAACTTGACCATTTGCTTGAGCATAATATGGTGTCGAAGTTAGCAATTTAAATCCAGCCTCATCAGCGAACTCTTGCATTTTTCGCCCAATAAAAACTGTACCTTGATCTGTGGTAATAGTTTCTGGCAATCCAAACCTATAAATTATGTGGTTCTGAATAAAACTAATTACAGCTTCTTGATCCACATTAGGTAAAGCAATTGCTTCTATCCACTTTGTAAAATAATCAATGCCAACTAAAATGTAGCGCTGATTTTTCGATGAGGCGGGCTTGATTTCACCAATTAGATCTAAAGCCCAACCTCTGAATGGCCATGGCTTGACAATCGAATGAAGTTCACTTGCAGGAACATGCTGAATACCTGCATGCTTTTGACATTCTTGACAACCTTTTGCGAACTCTATACAATCTTTCAACATAGAGGGCCAGTACAGACCTTGTCGAAACAAAAGCCATTTCATTTTATGACCTGCTTGATGAGCTCCACAAGAACCACTATGAACATTAGAAATAGCTAAATACGCCTCCCCTTCATCAAGACACTTTAATAAGATTCCTTATGGAGTCTTTTTAAATAGTTCATTCCCAATGATGGTGTAACTCAAGGCTCTATACTTCACCTTTCTATCAGTAGTTCCTGTTGGATTCCTCAAGTAATCCACAATTGGTTTCCTCCAATCACTATCTGCCAAATTGTCAATGGCAAAAATTTCTGCCACTAAACCATCGAAATAGGGAAAAGTTTCAAAAATTTCAAAACTCTCATCCACACTTGCCCCCAAATGTTTTGGCATTGACAATTCATTAACAATTGGTTTATCTGAAATCAATTTTTCTTTAATTTCAATAAGTTCTTCCAATTGTTCTTGGGAAACTTTATATCCTGAAGCAATCTAAGCTAAGTCATTTGCCTCTTGGTTTTCAATTCGAGGCACATGTTGTATATCGAAACTGTCAAAGTTTTTCAATAAAGCATAAGCAATGACGAAATACTTCATCAAATGTTCTTGAATGCACTTATACTCTTTCATTAATTGCTTTAAAACCAACTCAGAATCACCTCTTATTTTAATGTGTCTTGCCCCCAAGTCTAGAAGGATTTCTAAACCAACAATCAAAGCTTCATATTCAGCCTCGTTATTAGAACAAGTCCCATTAATTTTGTATTTAAATTTAGTTGGAATTTTCAATGGTGAAATTATTAAAATTCCAATTCATGTACCATACTTATGTTTAGAACCATCGAAATATAAAACCCAAGGTTCAAACTCTAAGTAATTCACTTGTATTTCAACAACTGAGTGATCTGATATAAAATTAGCCACTATCTGGCCTTTCACAGATTTTAGAGGCTTATAAGTTAATGAATATTCTGTTAAAGCTAAAGTCTATTTCCCAATTCTACTATGTAAAACTGGTTTTAATAGCATGTGCTTAATAATATCGAAATGCGAATAAACCAAAACATCAACTGGTTTTATATAATGCTTCAGTTTGGTACAAGAAAAATACAAACAAAGACATAATTTTTCTATTACAGAATACCTAGTCTCAGCATCATTGAGAACTCTACTTAAATAATAAATAGCCTTCTCTACACCATTTTCATCTTCTTGAGCAAGCATGCTCCCAATGGTCGAATCTGATGCTGCTATTTACAGCTTCATTTCTTTACTTCGAATAGGAGGCATTAAAGTTGGTAGACTTGACAAATATGCTTTAATCTCATCAAATGCCTTCTGCTGCTCAGGTCCCCATTGAAACACATCATCTTTCTTGAGTTTGAGCAATGGAGAAAAGGGATGAGCCTTTCCACTTAGATTCGAGATGAAGAAGTTGATTTTACCTAGCACTGATTGAAGTTGTTTCTTTGTTGTTGGAGATTTTGTCTCCATGATTGCCTTTGTCTTGTTTTGGTTGATCTCTATGCCCTTTTTATGTACAACGAAGCCAAGGAAATCTCCTGCATGTACACAAAAAGCACATTTCAGTGGATTCATTTTTAATCCACATTTCCTCATTCTTTCGAACGATTTTCTAAGATGACATAAATGATCATTTTCAGATGCAAACTTAACAACAATATCATCTATGTATATTTGCATAAAAACTTCAATAAAATCATGAAAGATTGAGTTCATTGCCCTTTGATAGGTTGCCCCAGCATTTTTTAAGCCAAAAGGCATTACAACCCACTCATAAGTACCTAGGGCACCGGGACAACGAAAGGCAGTTTTAGGTATATCCTCTTCAGCAATAAAAATTTGGTTATACCCAGAATACCCATCTAACATACTTAAATACTCATGGCCTGCTACTGAATCAACTAGCATTTCTGCTACAGGCATTGAATATTCATTCTTAGGTGTTGCATTATTTAAATCTCTAAAATCTATGCATACCCTAAGAGATCCATTTTTCTTAATGACAGGAACTATGTTAGCTAGCCACTCTACATACCTGGCTGTTCGAATGAAATTGCATCTGAGCAGCCTTTCAATCTCAGTCTTGATTTTCGTCATAATTTCTGGAGCAAACCTCCTTGGAAGTTGCTTCACAGGCTTTTTATCTTAGCGCAATGGCAGTCTATGCTCCACCAATTCTCTGCTCAGACCAGGCATTTCGTGATAATCCCATGCAAAACAATCCTTGTAGTCTTGCAATAACTTGACTACTTTCTCCCTTAAACTTGGACTGATATTTTTACTAATGTAAGTTGGCCTCTTAATGGAGCCATCTCCAATATCAATCTCCTGCAAGGGATCTTGAGCTTGCATCCTTTGGGTCGAACTGATTGGCGTTTCAAAACCCAAGGGTTCATCATCATGGATGCAGTCCAACCTTTGGTTGTTTCCAGGAATTGAAGTAATGGCCTTGGAGGCCATTTTTTATTGTAAATCTTCATTGGCTTCAGCAGCCATGTTTTCTTCTAACAGAATGGCTTCTGCAGCCATTTTCATTCTATTTTCGGCTGCATAAGCCGTAATCTTGTTCCAATTAGATGACTTAATCATCGAAATACTCTGGGCTGCCCCATCCTGTAGCTTTGGGGAAAGCACTTTCATCCATAGGGTTGTCAAGGTGTTCCTTCTCCCAACAAAATCCATGAGTTGGATGAAGCCTGACAGAATGAAGTACACTAGCAGACCCAGCTTCCTCATAAGCTGAGTTTTGATCTCCACATGGAGCAATTGTAGCTAGATTTCCGTCGAAGGTTTGAAGGTTAATGGTATCTGCATCAGCAACATAGGCAGTTTGAGCTGCCTCTACATATTTGATCAGTCCATCTTCTCTCCACACAATCAGTTTCTGGTGCATAGTGGAGGGTACAACACCCACCCCATGTATCCATTCTCGACCCAACAACATGTTGTAATTGGGTTTGGCAGCTATGACCATAAATAAGGTCTTTCTGACAGTGCTACCCACACACACTTCAAGTTGTATGGCCCCAAGAGAGTGGCCAATTTTTCCTTCGTAGTTTGCTAACACCACATTGTGTGTATGCAGATCTGTCTCATATAATCCTAACCTCTTCAGCATGAAGTGAGGTAGAATATTCACTACTACACCACCATCTACCAGAATCTTATTGACTCCTACACCATTTACTTTTGCTCTAATAAATAGTGCCTTGAGGTGGTTCTGCGTTCCCAGATCAGGTTTTTCGAAGATGGCATTCTGTTCTTCAACGCAGCCATTTCCTATTACATAGTAACAAATTGGCTTAGGAACAGCCATTTCTGCAGATTTAGTTTCTTCCTCCACTTCATTTATCTCAGTTTACACATCGACCTCAGCAGGAAGAATCGAAATGACGTTTACCAGCACGTCGAAATCACATTCATCATCTAAGAGGTCGTCATCATCCATGAAGTCCTCATCATCTTCGTCATCTTTGCTTTCAGCTACTGGCTCCAGCCTTTCTTTCATTGGCCTTTTGGCCAATTCAGCTTTCTGAACCACTTTGGAATTAGCCTCACTGCCACTTCCACTCTTGCCCCCAGTAAGAATCTCAAGTTTGCCCCCAGCAACATTTGGAGCTTTGCCTTGAGAAGCAGCTAATTTCTTCTTTCTTTGAAACCTACGCCACTGAGATCGAGACATAGGGTTCTTTCCCTTGTAATTATTTCTGTAAGCATATTTGCTTGCATTGGGAGCAGCATTGGCTTTTTGAGGAGCCATGTTTGTAGTTGAACCTTTGTTAGCAGCAACGATGTTAACATTCACGTTGCTAGAGCTAACTTTTTCCATTACTTTCTTGGTTATAGCAACATTCTGCCCCCTTACCCAAGTGTTGGTTGGGGCTGAGCTTGATGGCCTGAAAGTACGAATAGGCCCTAGCCTCTGATGAACAGAAGGAGGCTTCAAAGCAACGTGGCTCCAGTCAATCCTCTTTTGTGGCCAGCTCTTTTGGTTAGGCTTAGAGCTAGGCCATTTTCTTTTGGTTTCAGCATAAGGGAAGCAGTTGCGGAGGCACTTCGTTGCATCCCTATCACAAACAGCACTGCATCTAGGACACATCATTACCTCAACATTGTTGAGTTTGCACCTGTTGAGGAAATCAGCCAAATCTTCCTCAGGTTTAGGGTAAACAGCTTTCACCCTCTCTTCATACTCCGTTTCAGGGATAGCCTTTATTGGCGCAGGATCTGCCATATCAACCATGTTGCAATCCAGAATTTCGATGTAAGCAGCATCATTAGCAAGTAGTGGATCAGCATCCACTTTCATTTGAGGCTTTCCTTTCTCAGCGAATTTCAGCCTTCCTTCGTTCAAAGCTTTTTGAACTAAGTCCCTGAAAAGAACACATTGATAAGTTCGATGACCCAAATAATTATGAAATTTACAATAACCACGTTTTTTCCTTTGCTCTATTGATGGTATTTTCGAATCTTTTGGCACAATTATCTGGCCATCAGATACCAACGGATCAAATATTTCATCACACTTAGTGATATCAAACGTATAGGTTTTTGTCACAAACTTATCACTCTTAGGTTCAGTGGGATTTTTCCCATGTGAAGGCCTTAACAACTTACAAACATAAGGTGGCCCTGGCTTTAGTTCAGCCAAATTTATTTCACTTTCGTCATACATTGAACACTCAGCATTATCTTCACAGTCACTATCATAAGCATCTACATAATGTACTTCTTTCTTTTTCTGGAACTTAAGATTTTTAAACTTTTCAGCTTTCAGGGTTTCGAGTTGTCTAACTCTATCAGCCAACTGAGACATATCTCGAAGATGTTGAGTGTCTAATTTCTTTCTAATCGAATAGTCTAGGCCACCAGCAGCCATTTCGACTAACTCATGCTCAGGCAATTGAGTAAAGCACCTAGCTTTCAACAAACGAAACCTATTCAAATAATCATCAATGGCTTCATGTGTCTTTCGTTTAACACTGGCCAATTCTTTAAGATTTATCTTTGTTTGGCCCATGTAAAATTGTTCATGGAATAACCTTTCCAATTGTGTCCAATTCTGGATCGAATTAGGTGGCAAGGTAGTGAACCATGTAAAAGCATTTTTTGTTAATGAATTTGGAAAATATTTCATTCTTAAATTTTCATTATTGGCTAAATTTCCAGACTCAGCCAAGAACCTGGCTATGTGTTCGACAGTTGACTCACTAGTATCACCAGAGAACTTAGTATATTTTGGAACTTTCCAACCTCTTGGCAATTCGGTTTGTAACACATATTCAGACAAAGCAGACACAAAGTTTGGCCTCCTAGAGCCAACATTTAAGCCATTTTGGGTTAAAATTGTTTCGACCAAATGGGCCAAGTTATTATGCCCAGCAAAATTATTATTTTGGACATTTTGTACTACTTCATCAGCATTTTGATTTCGATTTACCAAAACTACTCTTGGGGCTTGGTTCACCTCATGTTGGTACTGAGGCTCCTCTTGGGCCATAAAAACTGGCCCTTGGTTCCTTGGTTGGGCCATAAAAGTTGGCCCTTGGTTAATTGGCTGTTCAGGAATTTGGGTTTGGCCCTGGTTTTGGGGCGTTGCAGACAGTGCAGGCATGATCATTTGAGGTGCCTGATAGTTCAACCTAGGTTGGTTTTGGGGAGGAGATGTCCCAAAGAAATCTGCTATTCTACCCATTTGATAAGCCAACATATTATAACTTTCATTGGTGTTTTGGATTAGGGGATTAAACACAGTACCAATTTGTTGTGTTAAGAGATTAACCATTTCGTGGTTACTCTCGTCCATTTGTTGCCTCAAAGATAATAACGAAGAAACCGTTAGAGGCATTTGGGTTACCCTAGGATCAGTATACCTCTCTTGTTCATGTGTAGGAAAGGTTTGAAAACCTTGTGTAGGGGGTGGTATATGTCCAAATAAAGGGTTAGTAATTGAATGCATTCCTGACGTCCCATAATTCGAAAAGGAAGAAGATATCATTGCAGGAATGGACTCTGACTGGGACGAAACCATTGAGTTTGAAACCGTCGAACTAACGGCTACGCTCACAGTGTTAGAATTTTGTGAGGAACTCGGTGATCCTCCAATAGGATTAATATTTTGGTTTCCGCTACCAATCATTGCGTTAGAATTTTGACTATTTGTTGAATTATAAATCTGTGTAGTCCTGGTCATAACCGCAAATTAACAGTTATATTGTTCTAAACGCTTAAACTTTCTACAAATTTCTTAAAAGCACAAAACCAGTCCCACTGGGCGTGCCAATTTGTTTACGGTGAAATTTGGTAAACAAGCGCTAGTCTAAGTATTTTAAGACTTACGAAATCGACTAGTAATCTCAGGACAATTTTATGCTTGTTTTTAGAGAAAGTTTTTATGTATTCGTCGAAAATCAGCAAATGTTTATCAGTTTTAGGTTTTACTTCGAATTTAACACACAAAAGCTTCGAATCGCCTCGAAACAGAAGTGTTTTTTATGATAGAAAAACAATAGTAAAGATTGCAGGAAAAGGTAAATTGCGTAAACATAAAGCAAATTACAATAAAGATGGTGCACAAACATACATTGTTTCCTCGCAATTCCTTTCGTTCTTACGCTCGAGTACTCAGAATTTCAGTAGGAAATTTTGTAAGTGTTTTGCGACCGTTATTCTAAACAAAGAAACTATACTAAATACTTAGAAACGGGCAAAACTGCCGCTTCGATTTGACGCTCCGGATTGCTCCACGCGTCCCACGTTCCTTCATTTCGAACCGTTGATTTCGAACTTCAATCCTGCTTCGCGCGCTGAACTTCGATTCGCTGATTTTCCTTTTGGGTTAGTTTAAGCCCAATTTCTTCGAACGACGTCGTTGTTAGCTTCGAATAACTTAGCTTCGCTGACACTGGAAAATTTCGAAACATCAAATAACTTAACAAAAATACCAATTTATATTTATTTGGCATTCTGTTTAGTTGGACCAACAATTAAATATTCATTTCACATGAATACTAAAAATTACGCCTAACAATGGCATTGCGTTTCGATGTAATTTATAATATGACGATGTAATGTTGAATGTTATTATAATTTGATGTTAGCATCAGACCTCAAATGAATGAAACTGTTTGGTTATGTACGGAAAAAACAGGTTAAGACCTCAAATATTGATTTGAAGTGGTTATGAATTACAGGCCATACTCTCTGTTAAAGCTTCAGGTTTTATCGGTTTCTATAAACCGAAAAACACTTCGGTTTTTGCGAACCGAAAAAAGTGCGATGTTTAAATTTTTTTAACATGGGGGGCATAAAAGATATCATGAGGGGGGAAAAAAGAAAGCGCCATTTCGGTTTCTGCGAACCGAAATAAAGTTTATGAAAAGTTGAAACTTGAGTTCACATTGGGGGCATAAAAGAGTTGTTTAGGGGGGGGGGGGGGGGGAAGATGTTTAGTATTGTCAAAATTCTACCAACATTTTGAATGGTTCAAAATGCACCGACACTTTGCATGGTTTAAAACGCACCGACACTTTGAACGGTTACGATTTTGCCGACACTTTGAACGATTCAAAATGCACCGACACTTTGACAGGTTGTCAAAGTCGAATATAAATTACTGTATCGCACTTTCGACGGTTTTGATTTTGCCGACACTTTGAATGGTTAGGATTACTTCCATATCTACTATAAATAAGTGTCTCACCATCGAACCTAAAGTAAGCAATTTATTTCAAATATGTCTCAAAATTCTTTTCCTGAATCCTATCCATTTACTATCAAGTTTCGGGGTATCGACGAATTGTTTACCGCTGAATTGAATGATACATTAACAACTCTTAGGTCTCTCAAAAATAAGATTCAACGTTTGTATTAGGCCAAATACGCCAAACAAATCAAAATTGACAAAATTTGCCATTACGATCATTACATGAGTTTGGCATGTGATATTCTGAATTACGACGACGCAACACGTATTTACGAGTGGAAAGAGTTGAAAGATGATGATGATGTGGTGTCTATGTTCGGCATCTGCTTAATTGATCCGAAATATCCACGTTTGTATGCTACTTTGATAGTTGAGTAATGATAAACAAGCTGTAAGCTAGTATTTTAATTTGTCGTCTTTTTAATTCTGTTGTTTTTATGATATTATGCAATTGTCGTATTTTAACTTACGTTGTTATGAACTTTAATTTCCCTGTGTTCGCTTGTAATCTGTTTGCAAAATAATAAAAGTAGTACGTTTTTATGTGTGTACGTTTCTTTGTAGAAAGGGTCACGCCTTGCTTAATAGAAAGTAGAAAGGGTCTGAAAATCAATCAATGAATAAATAAATTGTGTAAGCAATTGAAGAGATGAAAAATTAAAGAAAGAAAAGAAGAGTTTAAGAAGAAGAAGAAAGTTTACCAAATTGATGAATCGATTGCGTTGTGTCTCTCAGCGAGCGATGTTGAATCCCAAATCGCAGCAGCAATGAACGAAGTTGGGTCAGTGACTGTAATGAGAGGTGAATGAATGAATGAATGAAATTAAAACAATAAATTGGTTATAGGCACAAAAAATAATATACTATATAAGTTAAATTATATCCAAAACGCACGTAAATTTTTACCTGAAGAAATGACAAGTAGCCAGCCAACTGAGTCACACTTGCATCAGATGCATCATCCAAATAATGTTGCAGATGAACAAGAACAGCAGCACCTCAATTCCATTGATTGATAGTTGACAAGTCCTGAAAGAACTGCAAGTAAACAACGTCCACGTAGTACGAAGTTTTGTTGCTGACTATGGTACAACAAACCAAATGTAACAAAAAAGCCCGTATCGCCCTCTCTCTGTACAGCATAACCTTATGCATAGGCTTTCCTTCAGCTACCGCTTTTTCAGCATAACCCCAATTGTCTATGAAAACAACTTCCACGAATGTATGCCTCAAATTTGGACTCCCAAGCTTAGCAAACAGTGTCATCACCAAATCTTTGTCAACTCCTAGAAACGAACTAACCATGTCAGCCCCTTCATCCCTTGTCATCTTCTTATGGTTCAAAAACTTGCCTTCAATTGGAATATGCAACAGACACCGGACGTCGTCCAATGTCATGCCTAGTTCACCTAGAGGAAGGTGGAAGGTACTCTTCTCCGGATGTCATCTCTCAGCAAAAGACCAAAGAAGCCCAAAGTCAAGGACACTAAAATTAGTCTTGGTTAGCGATCTCAAACCACCAGCATCAATTGGATCCCAAAACCACCTCTGATCGTCATCCGGTTTTTGGATATCTATCACCTTCTTCCCGCTAGCAATGCAACGCAATTTTCTCTTTAACACCTGATACAATTTAAACAAAATAAAAGATTAATAATTATTACATTCGGCATACTTAGTAAATTAATGAAATAAACTTCGTATTTTTCCTTACCTCGTGATTTTGAGAATCTGCCTCTCATATCTGAATTGACCTATGCTTATGGTATTCCGATAATAACGACAAATCGTGCGGTCCTCCTCCATAAACAACTTGTTCTTCAGCTTCTGCCTCTTGTGGTTGTTCTTGCGGCGGTGCTTGTTCTTCGGCTTCCGCATACTCGGCATCATCGTTTATGTATTGATTTGCATGAAAATCAGGTTGGCCAGCAGGCGCATCAACATGTGCTTGGCCTAAACGTGACCGTGCACGTGCATGCGAACGAGAACCACCTGAACCACCGGCTTCATTATCATTTGTTCCTTGAACTACATGTTGTCCATGCTTACCACGACCTCTTTTCGGTGCAGCAGGACCACCATTTGATCGAGCGGAAGCGTGTGCTTTGCTACTATCTCTACCATGCCTACCTCTACCAAGATCTTCTTCCATACCCTATACATAAGAAAATAAATTCAAACTCAATATACGAAACTTGTAATCTATGAAAAATTGAAACTTATAATTCAACCAAACATTTAATCGTAACACAAATGATTCACCTAGACATTTGTTTTTTCACTTAGACATTTTGTCAAACACCTAGGATGCAAGATAATACCAAACAACATCAAATTCAATTAAAACCTAATACTCTACATGCAATCATGTTAACAGGTTCTATTATTTCAAAACTAACAATTAATCAACAAAAACAACAATGCAACCAACAAATTCAACAATTCAAAGACTACAATTAAAAGTTCATAGATTTATGACTACAATTAATGTTAACATGTTCTATTATCACATCAACATGTTCTAATTTATGACTACAATTACTTTGAGCCCAGCCGGGAATGATGGAATGTTAGTAGTGAAAAGGTTCATATTGCAATGAATGAATTAATGAATGAATTTGTGTAAAATGAATAATGGATTGTAATGAATGATGTATAATAAGAAATAGAGGAACGAAAGTGAGAGTGAAGAGTGTAGAAAGTAGAAAGGGTCTGAAAATCAATCAATGAATAAATAAATTGTGTGAGCAATTGAAGAGATGAAAAATTAAAGAAAGAAAAGAAGAGAATAAGATGAAGAAGAAAGTTTACCAAATTGATGAATCGATTGCGTTGTGTCTCTCAGCGAGCGATGTTGAATCCCAAATCGCAGCAGCAATGAACGAAGTTGGGTCAGTGACTGTAATGAGAGGTGAATGAATGAATGAAATTAAAACAATAAATTGGTTATAGGCAAAAAAAATAATATACTATATAAGTTAAATTATATCCAAAACGCACGTAAATTTTTACCTGAAGAAATGACATGTATCCAGCCAACTGAGTCACGCTTGCATCGGATGCATCATCCAAATAATGTTGCAGATGAACAAGAGCAGCAGCACCCCAATTCTATTGATTGATAGTTGACAAGTCCTGAAAGACCTGCAAGTAATCAACGTCCACGTAGTACAAAGTTTTGTTGCTGAATATGGTACAACAGACCAAATGTAGCAAAAAAACATGTATCGCCCTCTCTCTGTACAGCCTAACCTCGTGCATAGGCTTTCCTTCAGCTACCGCTTTTTCAGCATAACCCCAATTGTCTATGAAAACAGCTTCCACGAATGTATGCCTCAAATGTGGACCGCCAAGCTTAGCAAACAGTGTCATCACCAAATCTTTGTCAACACCTAGAAACGAACTAACCATGTCAGCCCCGTCATCCCTTGTCATCTTCTTATGGTTCAAAAACTTGCCTTCAATTGGAATATGCAACAGACACTGGACGTCATCCAATGTGATGTCTAGTTCACCTAGAGGAAGGTGGAAGGTACTCGTCTCCGGATGCCATCTCTCAGCAAAAGACCAGAGAAGCCCATAGTCAAGGACACTAAAATTAGTCTTGGTTAGCGATCTCAAACCACCAGCATCAATTGGATCCCAAAACCACCTCTGATCGTCATTCGGTTTTTGGATATCTATCACCTTCTTCCCGCTAGCAATGCAACGCAATTTTCTCTTTAACACCTAATACAATTTAAACAAAATAAAAGATTAATAATTATAACATTCGACATACTTAGTAAATTAATGAAATAAACTTCGTATTTTTATCTTACCTCATGATTTTGAGAATCTGCCTCCCATATCTGAATTGACTTATGCTTATGGTATTCCGATAATAACGACAAATCGTGCGGTCCTCCTCCATAAACAACTTGTTCTTCAGCTTCTGCCTCTTATGGTTGTTCTTGCGGCGGTGCTTGTTCTTCGGCTTCCGCATACTCGGCATCATCGTTTATGTATTGATTTGCATGAAAATCAGGTTGGCCAGCAGGCGCATCAACATGTGCTTGGCCTAAACGTGACCGTGCACGCGAACGAGAACCACCTGAACCACCGGCTTCATTATCATTTGTTCCTTGAACTACATGTTGTCCATGCTTACCACGACCTCTTTTCGGTGCAATAGGACCACCCTTTGATCGAGCAGAAGCGTGTGCTTTGCTACTATCTCTACCATGCCTACCTCTACCAAGATCTTCTTCCATACCCTATACATAAGAAAATAAATTCAAACTCAATATACGAAACTTGTAATCTATGAAAAATTGAAACTTATAATTCAACCAAACATTTAATCGTAACACAAATGATTCACCTAGACATTTGTTTTTTTACTTAGACATTTTGTCAAACACCTAGGATGCAAGATAATACCAAACAACATCAAATTCAATTAAAACCTAATACTATACATGCAATCATGTTAACACGTTCAATTATTTCAAAACTAACAATTAATCAACAAAAACAACAATGCAACCAACAAATTCAACAATTCAAAGATTACGATTACAAGTTCATAGATTTATGACTACAATTAATGTTAACATGTTCTATTATCACATCAACATGTTCTAATTTATGACTACAATTACTTTGAGCCCAGCCGGGAATGATGGAATGTTAGTAGTGAAAAGGTTCATATTGCAATGAATGAATTAATGAATGAATTTGTGTAAAATGAATAATGGATTGTAATGAATGATGTATAATAAGAAATAGAGGAACGAAAGTGAGAGTGAAGAGTGTAGAAAGTAGAAAGGGTCTGAAAATCAATCAATGAATAAATAAATTGTGTAAGCAATTGAAGAGATGAAAAATTAAAGAAAGAAAAGAAGAAAATAAGAAGAAGAAGAAAGTTTACCAAATTGATGAATCGATTGCGTTGTGTCTCTCAGCGAGCGATGTTGAATCCCAAATAGCAGCAGCAATGAACGAAGTTGGGTCAGTGACTGTAATGAGAGGTGAATGAATGAATGAAATTAAAACAATAAATTGGTTATAGGCAAAAAAAAATATACTATATAAGTTAAATTATATCCAAAACGCACGTAAATTTTTACCTGAAGAAATGACATGTAGCCAGCCAACTGAGTCACGCTTGCATCGGATGCATCATCCAAATAATGTTGCAGATGAACAAGAGCAGCAGCACCCCAATTCTATTGATTGATAGTTGACAAGTCCTGAAAGACCTGCAAGTAAACAACGTCCACGTAGTACGAAGTTTTGTTGCTGAATATGGTACAACAGACCAAATGTAGCAAAAAAACCTGTATCGCCCTCTCTTTGTACAGCCTAACCTCATGCATAGGCTTTCCTTCAGCTACCGCTTTTTCAGCATAACCCCAATTGTCTATGAAAATAGCTTCCACGAATGTATGCCTCAAATGTGGACCACCAAGCTTAGCAAACAGTGTCATCACCAAATCTTTGTCAACTCCAAGAAACGAACTAACCATGTCAGCCCCTCCATCCCTTGTCATCTTATTATGGTTCAAAAACTTGCCTTCAATTGGAATATGCAACAGACACTGGACGTCGTTCAATGTGATGCCTAGTTCACCTAGAGGAAGGTGGAAGGTACTCGTCTCCGGATGCCATCTCTCAGCAAAAGACCAGAGAAGCCCATAGTCAAGGACACTAAAATTAGTCTTGGTTAGCGATCTCAAACCACCAGCATCAATTGGATCCTAAAACCACCTCTGATCGTCATCCAGTTTTTGGATATCTATCACCTTCTTCCCGCTAGCAATGCAACGCAATTTTCTCTTTAACACCTGATACAATTTAAACAAAATAAAAGATTAATAATTATTACATTCGACATACTTAGTAAATTAATGAAATAAACTTCGTATTTTTATCTTACCTCATGATTCTGAGAATCTGCCTCCCATATCTGAGTTGACCTATGCTTTTGGTATTCCGATAATAACGACAAATCGTGCGGTCCTCCTCCATAAACAACTTGTTCTTCAGCTTCTGCCTCTTGTGGTTGTTCTTGCGGCGGTGCTTGTTCTTCGGCTTCCGCATACTCGGCATCATCGTTTATGTATTGATTTGCATCAAAATCAGGTTGTCCAACAGGCGCATCAACATGTGCATGGCCTAAACGTGACCGTGCACGTGCACGCGAACGAGAACCACCCGAACCACCAGCTTCATTACCATTTGTTCCTTGAACTACATGATGTCCATGCTTACCACGACCTCTTTTTGGTGCAGCAGGACCACCCTTTGATCGAGCGGAAGCGTGTGCTTTGCTACTATCTCTACCGTGCCTACCTCTACCAAGATCTTCTTCCATACCCTATACATAAGAAAATAAATTCAAACTCAATATACGAAACTTGTAATCTATGAAAAATTGAAACTTATAATTCAACCAAACATTTAATCGTAACACAAATGATTCACCTAGACATTTGTTTTTTCACTTAGACATTTTGTCAAACACCTAGGATGCAAGATAATACCAAACAACATCAAATTCAATTAAAACCTAATACTCTACATGCAATCATGTTAACATGTTCTATTATTTCAAAACTAACAATTAATCAACAAAAACAACAATGCAACCAACAAATTCAACAATTCAAAGACAAAACTAATATATGAAGAAATAAAAAAAATTTAGAGTAATGAATTTTCAAGACAAGAACAATGAATGATCAAAAAGGATTGGAACTTACTTGATTATGTGTGTTTTTCAAGTTGGATGTTGTAGTTCTTCCAAAATCGTCCAAGAGAAGTTGAGGAGTAGGGTTTTGGTGTTTTTGTGTTTAAAAAACGTAATTGACAGAATAACAGCACTCCTGTCTCTATATAAGATGCTTTCGGTTTTTAGAAACCGGTAGAATAAAAAAGCGAGTGGTTTATAGAAACCGATAGAAAACGTTTTCTCGGTTCGTAAAAACCGATGGATTGCGCAGGGTAAATACGTAAGTAAGGGGGCATAAAAGAAACAGGGGGGGATGGAAAAGAATTTTTTGAAATAGTTTTCATATGGACTCACAAGAGCATGTTTTCTAGGATAGTTGCTATTCGCACCTTAGCTCTTTTTTATTGTTGTCAAACTCGCATTTTAACTTGTATAAATAACAAGGATTTTTCTATCATGTGTAAAGTTGTACATGTTAAAAGGTTTAAGATGGTTAATTCGTATTGGAACTTGTGCATATGGATTCCACTATACACCCTCCGTTAATACTTTATAAGTAAAATTGACTTTTTAGATTCATTGTAAATTTAATGTATCCGATCTATATTATAGACCAAATACATTAAATTTAAAATGAATTTAAAAAGTCAATTTTGCTTATAAAATGTTACGGAAGAAGCAGTTATAAAAATGTAATATTATTAAATCTCTTGAGAAGAGGTTTGCCATCTATTATAATCATATTCAACCGAAAAAATCAATCTTTACGATTGTGCATGAAAACATCCACTTGATAGAAATAGTTAAATATAATTCCATTTCAATTTTTTGTCTTTATTTAATTATTATTTTTTATCAAATAATCTAATAACTAATGTGATAATATCATTTTTTTTTTTTGACTGTTAATGTGATAATATCATGTTCACCATTATTGTTTTCATTTAAATGTAATGGTGAGTAATTTTTTTAGATGAAATGATAATCTATTAAAATTAATTTCACACACAACTATTAGAACTCAGGTTCGAATTCGAATCACGACATCTGACCTAATAATTTTGACATTTATCAGTTGAGCTAGTGTTTTTAGATAATAATTTGCTTTTTATTGCTTGTTTTTATGTGAATATAGTTGTAGTACTTCCTTGTGGTGTGTGTGATAACAAACTTAGCGGATGACCACTCAAGAAATTTCCTTTTGGTCCAATCCAAAATAAACAAACAAATAAATAAATAATTAAATAAAACAAAAACAGTGAGAATAAATCGTAATCGTAATCATAATAATAGATCTATCTATCTTCATCGTTCTCTGCTTCATTCATCAATCATCAAAAAATGGCTGGTTTCAGCGGCGATGAAACTGCTCCTTTCTTCGGCTTCCTCGGCGCCGCCGCTGCATTAGTTTTCTCATGTAAGTCCCAATTTTACCATCCTTCAATCTATAATAATAATTTCAATCGAAAATTGATCGATTGATTGAATTTTTTAGGTATGGGAGCGGCATATGGAACAGCGAAGAGTGGTGTTGGTGTAGCATCGATGGGTGTGATGAGACCTGAACTTGTTATGAAATCGATCGTACCTGTTGTTATGGCTGGTGTTTTGGGTATTTATGGTTTGATTATTGCGGTTATTATTAGTACTGGGATTAATCCTAAGGCTAAATCTTATTATCTTTTTGATGGTTATGCTCATCTTTCTTCTGGTCTTGCTTGTGGTCTTGCTGGTTTATCTGCTGGTATGGCTATTGGAATTGTTGGTGATGCTGGTGTTAGGTTTGCTTCTTTCATCTCTCTCTCTATGCCTTTTTTTACTAAATAATAATAATCTATTTGATTCTGATTAGTTATGCATTTTTTGTTTTCATATTTGATTTGATATATACTTGTGAATGAATTACTGAAAACTGACATGTATATGGAAGTGATTGTATGTAATTACACTTGTATTTGAACGTTTACTTTACGCATTTATTTAATTATTTGTTTTTGAGAAATGATGTTTCGATATCAACATGGGCAAGCCCGGGCGGTTGCCCTGGCTATCGTAAAAAATTTTGGTATTTTTAGTGGTTTGTTTAGGGCAAAATTAAGATTTTTAGGTGTTAGTTTAGGGCAAAATTGAGATTTCTTGTTCAACATTGAAATAAACTGAAATTTTTATGGGTTAATTTAGGGCAAAACTGAGAACTTTTTGTTAGACTAAAATTTTGTCCAGACTCAAAATACTGATGGTGCGTTTTTAAGTGTTTTCTGTATGGTAGATAAAAAGTAGGAGATGATAGTTGGGATAAACACATATGGTGTTAAAGTGTCTGATTTTTTTATGTTTAAATAACAAAATTGTTTTTATTATGACACATTTTCAATCTGAAGTGTCGGTGGTAGTGTTTGTGTGTGTGTTATAAGGATTTTGACTCTTTAAATTGAGTAGTTAATAAAATAAGAATGTAAAAAATAGTTTTTTTTCATGCAAAATCAAGAGTATATATTTATTTAGGAATGATTAGTTATCTACATATAATATCAATTGCTGTCTTGTTGATATTACTGAATTTACATTATAGAGTAAGCGATTGTTCACTTTAGATGAACTTGATCCATATTATAATATCTCTAGTATGTGATTGAATAAGGTAAGATGCGTATTGTTGTAATTATTTTCTTGGTTTTGTTACCAGTGGTGTTGCTTTCCTCTCCCAACATGGATAGATAAAGATCATTCAATTGTGCATAAAGGTCATATTTACTAGAGTTTGATCAAAGCTTTTGAGCTGGGTTGGATGGATTTTTTTACAAACATCTGAAGGATAAAAAATTAAGATAATCTTGCAATTACTATGATGCAAGTTGGATTAACTTGTATGTGTAACTTTTTATAGAGATATGTATTCGATTCCAATCTAACAAAAGAAGCCCTTAAATTTATAGGTGGTATTGGAGAAGTAAGATGAATAAGCTTTTGAAAGCGTTAAGACTTGAGATGTGGAAGATCATTTAGCAAAATCGACGTGCTTTCGTAGTTTTGCATCCGCATTATAGGGTTCGCGGGTGAAATCCCTCAAATACCATTTTTTTCAACCGTTCTGTTTTTCTTAAGAGCGTACTGGTCATTTAGTATTATTTATCCTTCTCCTCCTTCGTAAACACATTTCTTCTGCGGCTGTTAATCTCCTATATCGCGAAATTCTATTCTCCTGTGTGAGGTGCATTCTCCTTCTGTGCCAAGCCTACTTCTCTGTTCTGTTGGTTTACTTTCCTCTGTTCTTCGTGTCTTTTCTGTTCTGTTGGTTTATTCTCCTCTGTTCTTTGTGCCTTTTCTGTCTGTTGGTATACTTTTTTCGTGTTCTTCGTAGTCTGCTCTTCTGTTCTGTTTGGTTACTTTTAGGACTTGATTTAATGAGTTGTTATTTTGATTACTTTTAAAACTTGATTTTAATGGGATGCCATTTTAATTACTCAGAACTTTTAATTAGTAGTTAAGTTATTTTGGGTTTCGATTTTTAATGTTAGTGACAAATGATCAAAGTTGCTTATAATTATTAAGTATGATTACCTTTTTAATCGTGTGTATTTTTATTTTTTGAGTATTTTATGTAACCTGTTAGAATTAATGTGTTTAGTTTGTATACTTTTAGTCTTTCCCATCATAGCTGCTATCCCACTATAGCGGTTTTGGGGTCCAGCACTCCACGCCGCTACCCGAAGTTAACAAAATATATTTCAGCAATATGTATGTGATAGGTACCTGGCTATTATGGGTGTCCAAGTCCCACATCATGCGGTATGGGATGCTCAGTGGAGTATTTAAGTGGTTTCGTTTCCCTCTTGATAGCTAGCTTATACGGGAGGTTTCTCCAAGTTCTTATCTGGTTGCTGGTGGCTCGGAAAGGGCTACCTTTGGAGTGGTTATCTGAAAAGTTGAATATAGCGTTGTAGTATGGGATGTCCAGTGTAGTATTTAAGTGGCTTGGATCTTCCCCCTTGATAGCACTAGCTTTTAAGAGAGGGATCACTGGTTTAGAGATACTTATCAGTATGCTGACTTAATAATTCCATATGGTTGTGCTAAGTACTTCATGTATTGCATTGGTTGGTGGATATTCATAGCTAGTTCTACTTACTTAAAACACATCATTTTATAGGTAGAGTTAAGAAATAGCATTAGTATTGTCGAGTTCATTAATCTCTTTGACAGCATGCTGGAGTACAAATCCTTGATAGTCTGTTTTCGGTTAAATTATAGGTGAAAATCATTTAATGTTAGACTAATATCATTATTCACCACTGCTGCTACTGCTTTTGATATTATGATGCTATGCTCACAGAGAGATTGTTTAACTCGGACTGAATAAATATGTTTATTTTTTATTTTACTGTATTGAATTTAATATACTGAAAATGTACTATTTTTGTAGAGCAAATGCCCAACAGCCGAAGCTTTTCGTTGGAATGATTCTCATTCTCATCTTTGCTGAGGCATTGGCGTTGTATGGTCTCATTGTTGGCATCATCCTCTCTTCCCGTGCTGGCCAATCCAGAGCTGAGTAATATGAATTTTATTGTTGCTTGTAGTGCACAGAGCCACAGATTTATGGATTGTGAACTTTATCAGAGACTTGGGCATGGTCATGGTAGAGATTTGTCATGCTCTTCTTTCGTCTTATGACTCTTATCTACTTGTTATAAAATTGAGGTTATCATGGAATAAAGCCTATCAAACTATTTCCTTGGCATTACTGTACTTAATTATGTTGAGTCAAACTAGATTAAACATCGCTAAAATAATCTTTTTGTATGTGTTGATTTCAATAATATTTAGTTATTCCCTTCTATCATTGTCTTTCTGTTTGTTTTTACGATTGTATTGAGATGTAGTATGGTTATTTTGTATCAGTTCTGTACATCATTGATCATTTTCGGAAGCAAGTGTGACTAGTAATTTGTGTAGGTCATGATTTATGAATAGAGCTGTAAATGAATCACGCAGTTTGTGTTAATCGTGTAATAAAAGGTGTCGTTTGGTAGTTGGTACAGTTGATAAATGATCTTGACATTGCATTGGACTTCCTTGTGAAGTACAACAACTTATTTTAGAAGATTACTTGTATGTTAAATAGATGTAGATAACAAACTAATAGTTTTATTGAAATTTCTAACCTCTTGTCATCATGTATATGCTTATAAAAGAAACAGTTCTTTTATTTCTTATATAAATTATATAAACATTAGCAACTTTTTTTATTGGAAAAATAACACTCATCCCCCTAGTAGTTTTCTTTGTTCTACAAACATTTTAGGGGGTTGTAAGTGCAATTATAAATAACTTAAATAAAGTGCAAAATAATGGCTTTCCTATTTAAAAAATCTCTGAAGTTTCAATAACTATCTGCTTCTCTACGATTATGCTTCATTTTAGCCTTCCACCCATGTTGGATGAAGAAGATAAGAAATCTCTTTGAGCCAAGGTTCCAGGTATTGAATCTTGACAACTTTGTTGTAAATCATGCTTACAATTGTGATATTAATCAATTTCAAAAATCACATTGTTCATTCATAATTTCCTTGTCAGATTAATGCCAATGAGCAGCCCTGGTAACTTAGCTAGCTAGTAATACATAATCTGGGCCTAATGTGTGTTACCTTTAACATACACTTCAGATGGAAGTTGAAGCAAAGAGGATTTATCATCTCTTACTCTATAACATCACCTGATTATTATTAATCTCTTCCAATAGGCTTACTCCCATTTTAGTTTTTTGAGAGAAAACAATGCAGTTTTTAACTTTCCAAAGACCACACACACTACAAGAAAACCAAGTTTTTGCGACGGCCAAAAGCCCTCGCTAAGGGGTAAAAGCCGTCGCTAATGGAGTGTGTACCGGCGGCCAGCTGGTGGCCTCTGGGCGTCGCTAAAACTGGCGTCGGTAAATTTTGTGACGGCCTAAGCCGTCAGTAACGGAGAAGAGATCAGTTAGCATGAATCTTATCGAACAATTTTGTTTCTAGATTCCATTCAATCCAAGACTAAATAATATTTCCCGTTTATCATTTTCCACGGGGATAGAATGCTCTCAAAATTATTTAACGTCATCTCAGTCGCGTAAAACATGCCTAAGAGATTCAGACGATTGTGACGTAATAGAAAATGTTCTGAGAACTCTTTAACGTTGTTTAAGTTTCAACTGAGAATTCCTTCTCATCCCAAGGGATAGAAGTCATAATTTATAATCCAATTATCTCTCCAAAATCTAGCATCCTTAACATTACTTATCACCCAAATAATGGTCATATTTGTGCATTGGTACATGGTAGTGTATTTTTCTATTTGAGCAACACGGGAGAGAAGAATAATCCTCATTTTATTTAGCCACATCGTATTGCTCTTGCAGTTGGAAAGTAATTCACGTAAACATAACTCGATCGGTAAGGATATTTGTATTATATATGGAGAGATCGGAGTGCAAATCCTGAACACTCCACTTATTCAATAAAAAAGAACCATACATATCAATTTTTAACTGTGTAAAGTTTATGCAATTGAATCCTAACCAATAATTTGCTACTATTTTCATTTTTCGGTATGTCAAACATAATTAAAAGTCTAGATCAGCACTGAACACTCTCTAGTGATAATTCACGGTAGAGGATCTCCCTCCCTCATTTGGTCGATTGGGTACACAATCCTAGAGGACCAACTGACAAAACTAAAGTTTAGTTTCAAGAATCCTGGTCTTGAGGGCACCCATTGCACGACATGGATAGGTTATCACTTCGGGAAAATGTTAAATAGTGCTCTCAGATACTTAGTTAAGAATACCAAATATAGTATAATAATTTTGAAATTTGTATAGTCAACATATTTAAAATATGAATAATTTTATATTCAATGCAAAATATATTTTTTTAGTTTCTTAAAGACACTAGTTAGCATAACTTATTCAAGGAATAGTAAAAAAAAAATTATATGTTAAGGCTCTTTATTCAAAATTTATTCAACACTAGCTTGAATTTATAATTTAGAACATTTACCTCTGCTTAAATTTGTTCTCTTTTAATTTATTTTTTTTCTTTTTTTTTTATGAAGTTCTCTTTTAAATTTATTGTTAAACTATCCAAATATATCTAAACATAAATTATTTTACGTGTAACTCCTCTTTATCTTAAATAAATTCATTCAAAATCATTTTTCACTGCTGCCTAATCAATCAGATGGGTACAAAATACAAAAGGAAAATATCTGGTTAACTTAGCTAAGTACATGTGCAGCATAATACAAATCTTTCCTTTTCTTTAATTTGGTCCTACCACAGTACCACATGTTACTCGTGCTAGAATTTAAGAAATTATAAGTAATGTAAGTATTTCATTAGTTAATGACCCCCACTCTGTGATGTGAACTCTGTTTATTTAATATTGTATGAGCTGTTCTAGTACAAGTTTATGATAAGTACTTATTTAACTCACTGTCCTCTCTTTACTAAAAACACTCACTAGGTACGATCTTGCATATTATTTAAGGGACAGTTTAAATATATTATTTAGATTCAATTGTGCAAATTTAAAAATTATTATTTTTAGTTATTGATATATATATATATATATATATATATATATATATATATATATATATGTTAGGTGTAATTTGGCTTAATAACTTGTAATTGAAGTAATTCTAGTGTAGGCTTAGTTTAGGCTTTGTTTAGTGCAGCCTGTAGACGCGCCCAAGCCTGGGCCAGGCTTGCTAGAGCTAGACGCGCGCGCTCTTGGCCTAGCTTGGCTGTTGCTTGTATGCTAAGCTTGGGCAATCATCCTTTGTACTTAGCCTATAAAAGGCATGCTTGTGAATGAGAATAACATAGAGTATTGCTTACTCAACAATTGGTATCAGTATACCTCTAGTACGATCTCTTAATCTTTGTCTAATAACCGCAGTTAGTTACACAAAGAACGCGTCTCATTCATTTCTTTCTTCCTTCTTGTTCTTGCTTTGCATGATTCATGGCTGAATCAAGCAATTTCATGCAACCTTCTATCCCTAGGTTTGATGGCCACTACGATCATTGGGCCATGTTGATGGAAAATCTCTTGAGATCCAAGGAGTATTGGTCACTTATTGAGCACAGTGTTACCACTGCACGCGAGGGTGCAACTGCAGCAGAATTGGCCACGGCCAATGAGAGCAAGCTCAAAGATCTCAATGCCAAAAACTACTTGTTTCAAGCAATTGACAGGACAATTCTTGAAACCATTCTCACAAGAAACACTGCTAAGGAGATTTGGGATTCAATGCGACAAAAATACCAAGGATCAACGAAGGTGAAGCGGGCACAGCTGCAAGCACTCAAGAAAGAGTTTGAGGTTCTGAACATGAAGATCGGTGAATCTGTAGAAGATTACTTTGCCAGAACGTTAGCCATTGCTAACAAGATGAGTGCCCATGGAGATACCATTACTCAGAGCACGATAGTTGAGAAAATCTTGCGTTCGTTAACATCAAGATTCAACTATGTGGTATGCTCCATTGAGGAGTCTAATGATGTGACTACCATGACTGTGGATGAGCTTCAGAGTAGCTTTGTTGTGCATGAGCAACGCATGAGGATTCAGAGGGACGAAGAACAAGTTCTGAAGGTTTCTCATGCTGGTAGAGGTGGTAGAGGTGGTAGAGGTCGTGGTAGCTCTGCAACTACTAGCAGAGGTAGGGGAAGAGGTGGTAGAGGCTCTAGAATGAATAAAGAGAATGTAGAATGCTTCAAATGTCACAAACTAGGGCACTTTCAATCTGAGTGTCCTAGCTGGGAAGAGGATAATGCTAACTATGCACAGTTCAATGAAGAAGAAGAAATTTTGCTACTGGCTCAAGAAGTAAAAGAAGTAGATGAAAGGCAAGAAATCTGGTTCTTGGACTCAGGGTGTAGTAATCATATGATTGGCAACAAAGAATGGTTATTTGACTTTGATGAAAGCTTTAAGGATTCAGTGAAACTTGGTGATGATTCAAAAATGAAAGTTGAAGGTAAGGGAAATCTGAAGCTCTATATTGAAGGTTATGTTCAAGTGTTCACAAGTGTGTACTATCTGCCTGGCCTGAAGAACAATTTGCTGAGCATAGGTCAACTCCAACAAAAGAATCTCACCATAATATTCAAGAATGATACCTGCAAGGTGTTTCATGAAGAGAAAGGGTTAATCATGCATACACATATGTCTCAGAATAGAATGTATATAATCAAAGCACCAGTCATTGTTCCAAAGTGTTTGAAAATCACACATAGTGATGAAGCTCAGCTATGGCATCAAAGATATGGTCACCTTAGTTTCAAAGGAATCAGTGTATTAATTCAAAAGGGAATGGTGAGAGGATTACCTAATGTGAAAGAACCTGAAGGAAAATGCACAAACTGCATGAAAGGGAAGCAACAGAGAGAAGTAATTCCAAAGAAGAACAATTGGAGAGCCAGTGTGAAGCTTGAACTGATACATAGTGACATCTGTGGACCCATCAACCCTGAATCTAATGGCAAGAAAAGGTACTTCATTACTTTCACTGATGATTTAAGTAGAAAGACTTGGATATATTTCTTGAGTGAGAAGTCAGAAGCATTAACTATGTTTCAAAAATTCAAAGAGCTAGTTGAAAATGAATCTCAACACAAAATTCAGTGTTTGAGAAGTGATAGAGGTGGAGAATACACTTCTGCTCCCTTTAATGAATTTTGTGATCTTCATGACATTAGAAGACAGCTCACAGCAGCTTACACACCACAGCAAAATGGTGTATCTGAGAGGAAGAACAGGACCATATTGAATATGGTTAGGTGCATGTTAAGTGAGAAGAATGTGCCTAAGAAATTTTGGCCAGAAGCAGTCAAGCTAGCAGTACACATTCTCAACAGGTGTCCTACTTTCTCAGTCAAAGATTGCACTCCTGAGGAAGCTTGGAGTGGAAGAAAGCCCTCAGTAAGTCACTTTAGAGTGTTTGGTTCCATTGCCTTTGTTCATACTCCTGATAATCTGAGAAAAAAACTTGATGACAAGAGCTCTGTGTGCATCTATATGGGCATTAGTGAAGAATCAAAAGCATACAAGCTATATGATCCCATTAAGAAGAAAATTGTTGTCAGCAAAGATGTGAGGTTTGATGAAACTAAGCAGTGGAGTTGGGAGAATAAAAGGATTGAATCTCAAAATGAAGGTGGAAGAATCATAGTAGATACAGATGCTTGTTCTACAAGCAAACTTGATGAAGATGAAGTTGAAACAGATGAGGTAGCCTCTCAGAACAATGAAGAAGAAATTATAGAGCAAGTGGTTCCTGACTCTGAAGAAAGTGAGAATGAAAATGAAGAGCTTGGCCTTGGGAAAAGAGTTACAAGAAGACCAAGGCACCTTGATGATTACATAACTGAACAAGAGATGAATTACAATGCTCAAGCATTACATAATTTGGCAATTTTTAGTCCAAGACAAGATCCCAACACCTATGATGAAGCTGTCAAATTTGATGTGTGGAAGAAAGCTATGGATGCTGAAATATCTGCTATAGAAAGCAATGACACCTGGGAATTAACTACATTGCCTGCTGGTGCTAAGAAAATTGGAGTGAAATGGGTCTACAAAACAAAGTACAATGAACAAGGGAAAATTGAAAAGTATAAGGCCAGACTAGTTGCTAAGGGATACTCCCAACAATATGGGATAGACTACAATGAGGTATTTGCTCCAGTTGCTAGGTGGGATACCATTAGAACTATATTGGCTTATGCTGCTATGAAGGGTTGGTATGTGTTTCAGTTAGATGTCAAGAGTGCATTTTTGCATGGAGAATTGAATGAAGAAGTATATGTGGATCAACCACTTGGCTACCAAAAGAAGAACAGGGATTTGGTGTACAGGTTAAAAAAATCTCTCTATGGATTGAGACAAGCTCCCAGAGCTTGGTATAGTAAGATAGAAGCTTACTTTAGCAGTGAAGGATTTGAGAAGTGCCCTCATGAACACACCCTATTTGTGAAGCATGATTCTAAGGATAGGGTGATTATTGTCAGTTTGTATGTGGATGATTTGATCTTCACAGGAAATGATCAAAGCTTGTTTGAAGATTTCAAAGCATCTATGAGAAGGAATTTTTGCTATGACAGACTTGGGAAGAATGAGATACTTTCTTGGGATAGAAGTAAAACAGGATCACAATGGTATTTTCATTCATCAGCAAAAATATGCTCTTGAGATCATAAAAAGGTTTGGTATGGTTGACTGTAATAGTGTGTGTAATCCTATTGTACCTGGAAGCAAGCTACAGAAAGATGAAAAGGGTAAAGCTTCTGACTCAACTAACTATAAGCAAATGGTGGGAAGCTTGATGTATTTGCTAGCTACTAGGCCAGATCTTGCTTTTTCTGTGTGTTATGTTGCCAGATATATGGAGAGACCTACAGAAATTCATGTTGCAGCAGTAAAAAGAATCATTAGGTATCTGAAGGGTTCTAGTGATCTTGGCTTGTGGTATGAAAGAGGAAAGGGTGATGAGCATGTTGGTTGGTCAGATTCAGATTATGCTAGTGACTTGGATGATAGGAGAAGCACCTCAGGGTATGTGTTCATGATTGGTACTAAGGTTGTATCCTGGTCTTCAAAGAAACAACCTATAGTTACTCTATCTACCACTGAGGCAGAGTTCATAGCTGCAGCTAGCAGTGCCTGTCAAGGTATTTGGTTGTCCAGGATTTTGGCTCAGATAAGCAAGCAAGAAGAAAAATGCTTTACTATTTTTTGTGACAACAGCTCCTCCATCAAACTATCCAAGAATCCTGTTATGCATGGGAGGAGCAAGCATATTGATGTTAGGTTTCATTTTCTAAGAGATCTAAGCAAGGAAGGTGTTGTTCAGCTGGAGCATTGTTCATCCTTTGAACAAATTGCTGATATTATGACAAAAGCTCTAAGCCTCGAAAGTTTTTGCAGATTTAGAGATAAGCTTGGTCTTTGTAAGCTTGATTTAGTAAACTGATGGCTCAGTTTAGGGGAAGATATGTTAGGTGTAATTTGGCTTAATAACTTGTAATTGAAGTAATTCTAGTGTAGGCTTTGTTTAGTGCAGCCTGTAGACGCGCCCAAGCCTGGGCCAGGCTTGCTAGAGCTAGACGCGCGCGCTCTTGGCCTAGCTTGGCTGTTGCTTGTATGCTAAACTTGGGCAATCATCCTTTGTACTTAGCCTATAAAAGGCATGCTTGTGAATGAGAATAACATAAAGTATTGCTTACTCAACAATATATATATGACCTAATATAATTATGACGTGCGTCGTATGATTCAATAAGGTGACTTTAAAGAAAAACAACTATATTTAACATTTATTGATTGATAAAATATATATGTTAAATTTGTTTTGGTAAAAGAAAAGGAAAAAAAAAAAAAAAAAAACTGTTTTTGAATTTACAAAACTCATTTAACCGAAACAATTTACAGGACTAAAATTGTGAAACACCATAACTAATATTATATTTAAACCTTAAGGGATTATAAAATTTGGGACGATGCTTAACGGTCACTGCACTATATTTGGCGCTTGTGTTCATGACCAGTCAAATTGCATCTTAGATTTCAGATGATAAAAATAAACAAACTCTTGTTGTACATAATAACATCAGTATATATATTTAGTAGTTTAACTTTTTCCATGATTGCCCATGTTAAGAGACTCAACGGATCAAATCATGTTGGTGTAGTTTAATGTATATATATATTACTCTTTCTTCTTTTGGAATATTAATGTGTACTATATACTATTACTTTGTAAAACATGGTTTTGTTATCATTCTTCATACCATTCCCACCGGTGTGAGTATTTGGATCCTCTCTAGTCATTTTTCTCGAATTTTTCATCTTGAGTTGATCTTAATTGTTCTTTCACTATTTAATATCGTTGAATGTATATAATAGACTAAATGGTTGAGATTGCAGCAGCATCATTTTACCATTGAAGAGAGTCCAGATTCGGTGGAAAATCTCAGTGTGTTGAGTCGCTTCTCTTTGCCACCTCTACGATTTTATTAACCATGTTCTCCTATAATAAAGGAAAAGAACTTAGGAAAAACATAATTACAATCTTCAACCTACTATTTCGAAAGCATCCACAAGGAGAATATTTTGCTCCTGGGAAAAACAATGGGTCAAAATTTTGAACAAAATATGCTACTCTAAGCAAAAAGTATGTAATCGGCACGCTTGTTACCCTGCGAAAAATATGTTGAAAAGAAACAGATCAATCACAATGACAAAGATGAGAAATCTAACCCATCAAAAGAGCCTTAATATTTGAGTCATGTTAAGGGCACATGTTGATGTATTTAAAATTCTACATATATGAACTTTATATTTAATAATAGTACAAAATATTTAATACTTAAATAGTTAAAACAAATTCTAAATAAAAATTTCTACGGTAATCTCCTTGACATATGTCTTTTTCATTAATATTTTCGTCAAAAGGAAAAGGAGTCTTAGCATTTACTTCTCGACAATTTTTCTTGTTTTTTCTTTCAATAAAATTAAATTGAAGAATAAACCAATCAAGTGTTGTGATTTAAAGAAAAGGAATATAACTTTTAGGATAAAAAGAGAAGGAATATAAAAAAAAAAAAAAGTTACTGTCCCATAATCCAAAATGGATTACAGATGTAGGGAAGAATAAAGGACCGTGGCTTCATTTGTCAAAGAAAAAAGGACATTGTCTTCAAATTGGATTTACATCGCCACAAAACTTGATATGATGACATACACGAATCTTCTTTGCAGATCTTTTAATTTAATTATTTTATAATAATACAGATTTTAATTTTAGTACAAAAAATGGGAAAATTCATACAAATAATTGTGACCCAATACCAAATCTGAAAAGCAAAAATATGGTAATAAGACAGAATCAAATCCAAAAAAATTAATGCTGGTTAGGAATAAGAAAAGACCCACAAAAAGTTCAAGAGTAGTTGAGCCATGGACCAAAAGGTTTCATCAAATCACGTTATTGAATTATAGTACCTCTATTCTAACGCCGTTTCTCACGCCTTTTTTTCCTTACACAGTAAACATCAAAAATACACACAAACTGAATAGGACAAATGGCACTGCACCAAACTAAAGTACACCAAACAAACACCAATGCTATACCTTTGGGAACAGTACATCGTACCCCACAATTTTAACGGCTACATATCCACCTTCGTTGCCGGCAACTGTGCCAAAACCCACATGATAATGTCAGATAACCAGCTCCGTCAAGCAGACGGAAACAGTGACATTATTTGTGCCGTTCTGTTTGTCAGCAAATGCAACAAAGGACCCCACTAGTGTCTTAAACTAAGCTACATTTGTCAAAGACATTGACTGCTTCAAAGCTCACAAAGTGCACAAGCCAAACAGAGAGAAAGTAACTGGCCCCTATGTTGTCACCACCACTTTGAAGAAAACCAGAAAATGGACAAAAATGGCTGCAATGTTTTTTTCTAGTTGAGAAAATAGTAATAACATGGAGTTACTGCTACTACTAATACTAATGTTACATTTCTTAAGGAATCGAATTTGAAAAATTAAATGTGGAATTTTTAAAACCAAAGCATTAAAAAAATGACAAAATTAGACAGTGGAAAGTTGAAGTTTTGTGTTATGCTGGAGAATGATGAGAGGTGGGATCAGCTGAGGATGGAATATCGGGACCAACACGACAACCTTCGAGCATGAAAACAATGTCGGACATGGTTGGTCGATCGAGAGGATCTGGTGCTGTGCAAAGTAAACCAACTTTCACACCTAGTAAAAACTCTTCCCATTCTGATGATTCTGGGTCCAATTCAAGTAAACCAGGTTCTAATAGCTCTGTTATTTGACCTCTTTGAAGCTGTTTTTTCACCCACTTCACTATGTCTTCATCTTGTGTGAACATTACTGGTCTCTTTCCTGTTAGAAGTTCCAACAACACAATGCCAAAGCTGTAAACATCGGATTCCTTTGTGACTTCGCCGGTTAAGATTGCTTCGGGTGAAACATAACCCAATGTGCCAACTGAAGTTGAACTGGAGGCTGTGTCTCCTAAAGTGGCTACTGTTAGTCTTTCTAACCCGAAATCTGATAAATGGGCTTCGAAGTCTGCGTCGAATAGAACGTTTTGAGGTTTCACGTCGCCATGGACCATTGTGGATTGGTGTATGAAGGCTAACCCACGGGCGATTCCTAGTGCAATGAGGTGTCGCATTGGCCAATTTAGAACATGACCGTCTTGGTGAGAAGCTTCTTGGAGGAGTGTTGCAAGGTTTCCATTGGGCATGTAATCATAGGCCAAGAGTCTCATATCTGGTGGTCCTGCATAGTAACCTCTGAGAACCGTCAAATTCCGGTGCTTTATTTTGCCTAGAGATTCAGCTTCTTTTCTGAACATGTTCTCATCCAATGATCCATCAGGGAGCCTGCGAATTGAAAGGACCATTCCATCATTGTAGCAGGCCTTGAATACTAATCCAAACCTTGTTCTGCTTAGTACATTTTCTTCGTCGAATTGTCTTGTTGCTTCAATTGTTTCGGCAAGTGTGATTTTGCTGTTGAACATCACGAGTTTTGGTCCACCATTTTCGCTGCTGCCACGACCTCCGCTTGCTCCTGAACTTGCTCTTGCCGGACTCTTTTTCTTCTCCCCAGAAACCCTTTCTTTGAGCTTCTTGCGCCATCTCCATAAGCCAATGATGTAAAAACAGCAAAACAGGACTAATATGCAAGCTCCTATTGCAATGATGATAATCAACACAATCAACCTCTTTTTGTCCCTATTGTCAGTACCTTCACACTTTGATTCCAATGGCTTCCCACATAAACCCTGATTATTAGCAAATACAGCAGGGTTGTTGAACCGTGATCCCAAAGTTTGCGGTATCTCACCTTCCAAATTGTTCCCCGAGACATTGAAATAGACCAAACCAGGGATCATAGACAAATTATTAGGAATTGCCCCAGTCAAGTTGTTAGCAGAGAGATCCAGCATTGTTAGCTTTGACAGATTCGACAATGACCCTGGTATGGCACCAGCAAGATTGTTGTGATCTACTAACAACGTGGTCAATGACAAACATTTGGAGATTTCCTCAGGCATATCCCCAGTTAATTTGTTACCACCCAAATCAAGCACTTTCAAATGTGTTAGGCGAGAAAGCTCAGTAGGAATACGACCTGCCAAAGAATTTGATCCAAGCTCAAGAATTTCAATATCAGAGCTGTTTCCAATTCCTGAAGGAATTATTCCTGTAATGTGATTATGAGACAATGAAAGAACAACCAACGATCGAAGAAAACCATAGTTCTCAGGAATATGCCCAGAGAAAGCATTAGAACTAAGATTGACATACTGCAAACTCATCAAACTGCTGAAACCTTCAGGCACTACACCAGACAACTTGTTCTCCTGCAGAGCAATAACCAGCAGATTGGGCAACCCAGAGAGCTCAAATGGTAACGCTCCAGAGAGATTCTGTTTGCTCAAATCAAGTGTAGTTAGTCTGAAAAGATTTCCCAAACTAGAAGGGATTTTTCCAGAGAAGCCATTACCACTCAGATTTAGAACCGTTAATCGATTCAAATTCCCAATACTATCGTAAATTACACCAGTAAACTTGTTATCACTAAGGTCCAGTGTTGTCAAATTGCTCAAACTCATTATCATTTCAGGCATAGTTCCATTCAATCTATTGCTTCTCAAATTCAAGGTTTCAAGTAAAGAAAGGTTACCAAAACTCACAGGAACTGAACCAAAGAAGCGATTTCCACCAAGAGAAAGCGCCTTGAGTCCCTTCATATCGCCGAAAAACGAAGGAACTTCACCGGCAAAATTGTTGCCTTCAAAATCAACAACACCGAGGGACCCACATTTCTTGATTTCCAACGGAATGACACCAGTGAATGAATTATTAGCCACCTTCAACTCCGTCAACGCAGCGAGATTCCCTATCTGCCGCGGAATCTCGCCGGAAAGTGCATTGCTCGAAAGATCAAGCACTGATAACGTGGTTACATTGGTCAACCACAAGGGAAACGTGCCTCTTATGTGATTGTGTTGAATATCCAAAACCTGAAGAACACTGTAACACGTGCTTGTCTCGACTCCAACGAAATCCGTGAAACCATTGAATCCAAGTTGAACTATCCGCAACGACGGCGCGTGAACAGAAACATTGCAGATAACAGAAGCAGGAATTGAACCAGTAAGATTATTCTGAGAAAGAGACAACACCTGAAGCATTGGAAGCGCCGAAATCGCCGACGGAATCACGCCGCCGAGTGAATTTCCCTCTGCGCTTAGATGAACAAGCGAAGAACAATTAGCAAGTGCAGAAGGTAAAGTTCCTCCAAGAAAATTATGATCAAGCCATAGATATTGCAGTTTCTGAAGCTCCTCGAACGTCGCCGGAATCTCACCGGAGAAGTGATTATACGAAAGATTGATAAGCTGAAGAAGAGAGAGATTACCAACGGTACTCGGAATCTCGCCGGAGAAAGCATTCGAAGATAAGTCAAGATACTTCAAACCAATCGGAAGCTCTCTAGGAACAGTTCCAGATAGATTATTCTGAGCAACATTGAGAATCTTAAGACCGGTAAGGTTTCCGATCTCCGGCGGAATCTCACCGGAAAACACATTATCTTGTAAGAACAAAAACCGAAGTAGCTTACATTTCATCAAAGCTCTCGGAATCGTTCCGTTGAAGAAATTCGAACGAAGACTTAGTTTCCTTAACATGCGTAACTCTGAAAGACGTTCACTGAGTCTACCAGCGAGTTGAAGACGAGGTAAACGAAGCTCAGTGACTCGGTCATTGTAACAAGCAACACCGCGCCAGTCACACGGTGCTTCCGGTGAAGATGGATCCCAACCGTCGAGTGCTCCGAGAGGATCATGGAGGTTTAGCTTAAACGACGTTAAAGCTTGGATCTCTGTTACGGTTACGGTTGTGTTACTGTTATCGGCGTAGGATAAGAATGGTGCGCAGAGTAACAGAATGAAGAGAAAAGTGTGCATGGTTTTGTTGAAAAGTGTAATAGAGATTAGAGAAGAAGAGTAATGAAGAAGATTGAAATACTCCGTAGTGTGCTAAGGTTAACTTAACACTTAGCAGCGTAAATTAGCAGAGTTGTAAGATTCTAAGATAGAAAACTCAGCTATGAAGAATTAATGAATGAATTATAATTGCACACAAGTTTTTATTCTTCTCTCTCATTTTTCTGTGTCTATTTTTGAGTGTTGTGGAATTGCACTGTGAGTGTTTCTTTTTTTATTTTTTGTAATTATTTTTATTTGTGTGTCTCTATTTGTAGGGTCTTTATTTTTAGGAAATAGAGAGTTTTTTGTAGGAAACTATAGAAGGCTTTGAACGAACACTTTTTTGAAAATGGTGCTGGTAGTACTGTGTGACGTTTTAGCTGGGACCCCATGCTATACAAACTTTTTAACCTCAATATGATGTGATATGGTATGACTTGAATCATTATTTATGTCCCACTCTATCTTTTCTGTTTTCTTTACAATTATAAGCAAAAATAATTTTTTTTAAAAATTTATTAAATAATTGATATATACTACTCCCTATGATCTTGATTATAGTAAGAAAAAAAAGTAAGAAGAGTATATAAAGTACTCCCTCCGTCACTATATATAAGCTACTCAAGAGAAATTTCATGTTTATTAATAAAAGTTGATAGTGTAATTAATGTATACTTTTTAAATATTACAATTATTAAATTGTCCTTGGTGAAAAGATGTATTTATAATTGACTTTACGTATTTCAATGCAAAGTGAGATTATGTTTGGAAAAGTAATAATAAACATGTCTAGGGAAATGAAAAGGGGCTTATATTTAGGGACAAATAAAATATTTGTAAGGGTGCTTATAATAAGGGACGGAGGAAATATAAAAAAAAAAATTACATTTACAATTTATTTTTTAAAAAGTTTTAAAAATCGTAGTAATGATTATAAGTTTGTAGTAATATGAAAAACATTGAGAAAGTAAAATTAAGAGTAAAGTTAAAATATTCAAAATAAATATAATAATTGTGGTATCTTTTATTTATATTTAAGACTTTCTGAATTTCTTTTAGTTTTTTATACAGTATTTGAGACCATAGTATTGAATTAAATTATATTTTAATAAAGTATTAATTATTTAATAAATTAAAAAAATATTATTATAATTATCGTTGGAAGGAGTAACTATTAAAAATATTTAGAGTCAATGTTTAATTTCGTCACTTTTATGAAATCGGTGGCATAGTCCTCTAAATTAACAAAATTGCTTAATTTTTAATTTTTTTAAAATGTTAATCGAGTTAGTCTGCATGTCATCTCAAATTAACTAACAGATATGTTACATTATTTCACATTATAGTATAAAAAAAATAAAAGTTACATTGTGTGTAGCCAGCCCGACCCCTGAGGGTAGGCAATGGGTGCGACGGTCTGAGGCCTAATATTTTAAGAGGCCCAAATTTTTTTATACCTACCTACTAATATAAAAAATATATATATATTTAAAAGAAAAAAAAATGATTAGGCCACGGAAATATGTGTAAGATTATTAAAGAAAATATCATTAAGGGGCCCAATATTGGTAGAAAATATGATTAGGTATAATTAGTAGGAAGTTTGATTAATGCACTAGAAAGTTTTTATTAATGCACTAGAAAGTTTTGAATTTTTGTTTGGTATGGTTATTTGGTACGACATTTTATTTGCTATTAATATGGTCAATAAAAAGTTGCAATTTAAGTATATGTGCATTGATGCTACTTGAGATCATCAATGTTACAAGAAAGATTGAACGGTTTGGCAACTTTGTCAATTGAGAAAAAAATATGTTGGTAGACATTGATGTTGATGGGTTTATTAATGATTTTGCATCTCAAAATGCTCGAAGAAATCACTTCTTATAAATTTTTAAGTAATTTTTTTTTTATATTTTATAAAATTTATTATGTATTAATGCTATATATATTGAATGAAAGAGATTTTTTTTTATGTTTAGCCTAAAGCCCATAAAATATCAGGAACGGGACTGTGTGTGGCATGTCTCAAAAATCAAAGAGAGTAAGAACAAGAAGAATAATCAAACTAAATAAGATGATATAAAAAGGATATGAATAATAGAGACGAATCAAACCTATTTGTTTATTTAATTACAAAAAATAAAATATAAGAGAATGAATAAACAAAAGCATATAGCAAGAATTGGTATCCAAATTTTTTTTAGCAAGAAGCAATGAAATAGGCATTAATGTTCATGCTATTTGAGTGAAGAAACTCTAACAAATGGAGGAGGAAGAAAAAGGGAACGATCACAATTTTAAGGAAAGGTGGAGTCAATCTAGAGGGAGGAGATCCTCTCCCATCACATTACCATCTAGTGATATCATGCCCATCCTTTTTTTTCACTGCATAATAAGTTTTTATGAAAATTATGTGAATTCAATGCATAATAAGTTTTTATGAAAATTATGTGGATTCAATGAGATAATTAAAATTGAAATATTTAACCTTTTAACAAATAATTTCTTTATTTAGAATTTTTAGATTGTGCTTTAAAGATGTTCGTCGGATTGAACTAGTGATGTGTTCGGTTGCATGTTTGGTGGCAGGAAAATGGAGTTTCTACTTTAGGAATTTTGATACTCTTCAATTTTCTCTTCAATGTTTTTTTATCATTTTCTTAATCCAATATCTTAATCATTCATTTGTTTATTTTCTTTTTCTTAAGTATTTTTTTAATTTATCTTAAAAATTTGTAAGTTGGAGGCTTAGATTATAAGTTTGAATAAAATAAAAACTAAATCGATAAATGCATTTTAGATTTTCTATTTATCTTAACTATCATATATAATAGAATTATTTATTTTCTTATGACTTTTTAAAAAAAATAAAATTAAACTGTTTATTTAGTAACGTCAATTATTTTCATTTAAAATTATATAAAGTTATTTAATTTCTAAAATTATGAAGTATTACATAAACATTTAGAAAAAAATGTAGGGTCATGCTAACTAGTGCACCGGATGCACTAGTTAAGGAATAAAAAAGGAAAAGTTTACATTGAAAATTGTATTTTTTATATTTTAACTACACAAACTTCAAAATAACTTTAATATATTAAGTTTTCTTAACTAGTGCACCGAATTCACTATTTAGCGTTTTCAAAAAAAAATTCTTTTTTTTTTACAATAATGTAATTGATATATAACAATAATTTTGTCATTTAAATAGAGTTCATATTTTATCATATCATTATGAGGTGGATACCAAAAATATATAATGAAATAATATTATTGTGTTTGTTATCCTACATGCACTAAACACATGCATAATAATATAACATAACTATTACTAGTACTAGTATATCTTATCATATTATTATTATTATTATTAGTTTTGAGACCCGTGCATTTGCACGGATTTATTGACTTTTATTTATAAAATATAAGTGACGTTGTATACAAAAAAAAATAAAAATAATAAGTGACGTTATTCTGCTGTCTTTTTTTAAAATTCATTAAATTAAGTAAAAAAAAATATTAAAGCAATTGTCCCGTTTATGACTTTTGTGTAATAAATTATAATTAATAATAACAAACATTTATTATTCATTTCCTTTTTTTATTAAAGCAATTGTCCCGTGTATGATTAATTTTTTTTTTATTAAAACAATTGTCTCGTGTATTATTATAATATATATATTCATCATCAATTGTTCCATGTATTATTTCCTTTTTTTTATTAAAGCAATTGTCCCGTGTATGATTAAATTTTTTTATTAAAACAATTGTCCCGTGTGTTATTATTATAATATATATTTACCCAATAATTATTATAATATATATTCATGAATAATACACTTCTCCTGTATTTTTTATATAAGAGTAAACAAAAATATAGTAGAATTTTTTATTATAAATATCGAGTACAATTTAACTATTATATAGAAAAATAGTAAATTGAAAAATATAATTTATTTTGTTACGAAATAGAAGATTTGAAATATTTTTAAGAATTGGTGAGGACAAATTAAGATTTTTAATAGTAATACCTTTAATATATTGGGCCCGTTTGAATTTCCTTTATTTTTAAGCTTATGAAAATACTTTATGATTATAGTTTATAAATAAACTTTTATGTTATTTCATAAGTTTTTTTTGCGCATGTTAATTCATAAGTTTTCACTGACAAAAATTATATCTTTATAATTTGTTTTCATAAACTATATTAAAAAACTTATAATAATACATAAAATCTTATATATTTGCATAAGTTATTTCGCATAAAATCATAAATAAGTCAATCCAAACGGGCCCATTGCGTTTTTGTTTTTGTTTTTATGTTCTTTTAGTTTTAAGCTCATAAATAAGTACTCCCTCCGTTCCTTTTTGTTTGATGTTTTAGGAAACAAAAATTGTTTCAAATTGTTTGATGTTTTGATAATTTAAGGTTATATATATTTTGTCTATTATACCCTCCTTCCTAATTTTTTTTTTACTAAATTTTATATAATCTTTTTATTGTATATTTATTTTTTACTAAACTTCTTCATATAATCTTTTTATTGTATTTTTTTTTTTTACCAAACTTCTTCATTTAATCTTTTTATTGTTTTTTTTGGAAAGATAAAGTGTGTGCAAAAAAATAGGAATTTTTTTGTGATTAAAATTTGAGTATAATATATTTCAAAAAAAAGGGTATAATAGGAAAATAAAGTGCAAAATTACACTTTCTTAATTTGGCCTTTTTTTTCTCAAACATCAAACAAAAAGGAACTGAGGGAGTATCTTCTTTTATTAGGTTCTTCTATTTTTATTTTTTATATATAAGTTTTTATATGTTAGATTGAGTTACTATATTTTCATTAAAAAAAAAAGTTACTATTTTTGCGCATATCTTTTATGATGATTTTTGTTTATATTTTTATGCGTAAATTTATTTTAATTAATTTTTTTGTTCTTATTTTTGAAGTTAAAATAGATTGTATTATTATATTTTTTTAGAGGTGGTTTCCGTTGTTATTTTTATGGGAAATTTCTTTTATGCTTATCTTTTTTTTTCTCCTTTTCTTGTTTGTTTAAAGATGTGGTTTTTAATGCTATTTTTATGGGAATATTTGTTTTATGCTTATCTTTCTTTTTTTAATATTTTTTTTTTATTAATTTAGAGTTAAAATTACATTTAAGAGCGCAAAACGTGAAACACCGTTAAAAGTTATAAGGACAAATTTGGTTTTTTTTTTTTTTGAACAGCTAAATTTTATTAATAACAAAATTGCACTCAAGACGAGTACAATATGTGATACGAACACATTACAAGAGAAATAATAAACTAAAACAACACTTAAATCCACCGACATCCATATCGGGACCCTTACACCAAATATCGTCAATCCCGCCCATCCAACACAAACTCCATCTCAACAATAGCAATTCAAACGGCAGCTCTCAAGCCAAACAAAAATCATTGCACCTTACACCAACACCAATATATTGTAATAAGTAGATTATTATTATTAATGTTTTATCATCTATGGGGTGGCAAAGCAGACGACCCGTTCCGTTTAGGTTCGTTCTGCCTAAAGGCCGCCTAAAAGTGGGCGGGGCGGGCCTACTTAAGTGTCTGAGCTCAAAACTAGTGGCCGTTCCATTTAATGATGAGTTGGCGGGTCGGCCCGCCAAACAATTTTTTTTACGATTTAAATTATTAATTTAATTATAAAATTATTTAGTATTATCGATCAAATAGGCAAATAAAATATATTTTTTAAAAGCGCATAATCGAACTTCAACAATAACAAAAACAAACATACAAAATGAAAACAAACACACATTAAATTACATTTAAACATCATTTCATTCAATGTTGCTACAACAATGTTAAGACAAAAATCGATCAAAACAACTTCACAATATCAAAAAATATAACTATGTGAGTATACCCATGCGTGCACGGGAAATAATTTCTTTGAATTAAAAATAAATTTGATTTAGATAAATCATTGAAAATTAGAGGCTTTATGCACTTAAAAAATAAATTTTGAATCATTTATTAGTATTAAAAACATATTGAACATAAAAGTTGAATATAGAAAATAAAAATTTGTATATAATAAAAGTATAAAATAAATAAAAATAACATGTAGAAATATAAAATAATGGTGTATATATATATATATATCACCTAATTATAATTTTAGTTTAGGATGCACATTAACTATATCATTCAAAAGGATTAAAAAACTTGAAATCAAAATTTAAGATAAGCTTAAGATGACCTATTTTCATCTAAGTAAAAAAAAAAAAAAATTTAACAAAACTCGCGGGCAATCCCGCCTCCGACCTGTTTTTTAAGCGGACTAAGTGGGACAGGTCAATTTAAAATACCAAGTCAAAAATTTCAGTCTGACCCCTCAGAATGATGGGTTAAACAGCGCAGCCCATTTTATCATCCCTACATATAATGTGCACGAAACATATTCTTAAACATATTAATATAGTTAATAGAAAAAAAAAATAGCTAATCAAATAAAACTCCCAAATCTCTGCAAACAACTCACTCTGCTCCTAAATCTCGGTTGAATTTGAAAATTAAGCAAATATCCTCCCCCCATAGGGCTCATAATAAAGTTTAATTTATTGAATTTAAATGTTTATTTAGAAATAATCCTAAAAGAAATGGGTATATATGAGGGGCAGATAAGACCTCAGTCGGTCTGGACATTTGTCCGGACTCAACTCTAAATTTTTGATATTTTAGATGTTAGTTTTATGGTAAAATTGAAATTTTTAAATATTAATTTAGTATAAAATTGAGATATATTATTCAAAATTTGAAATATTTTAATATAAAATTGAATTTTTTATTTAAAACTGAAATTTTTCTCAAATTTTTTATATGCAAAAGCATCAAAACAATTTTAAAGATGTATAATTGATTTTATCCAAAGAAATAATTCTACTTGTTAGTAATAATTATAGTATTGATTTTTACACTAAGCAATTTTTTTACTTATTTTAATATTTAAGTAATGTTTTTTTCCTTTTGTTTTGGGATTGAGATTGCTTTGGGGTCCATCTCAGCTATATTTTCTTTTTCTTAAATTGGAGCTATTCAATTGTGGAATTGACAAGTGGTGAGCCAAAACAATCCCATGGGGGCTATGATTGTGTATTTGGGGGGAAACTAATTGGGACTTTTCATACTTGGACGGCTATGGCATATGACATTTATATTTTTATTATCTCTTTTGGCACTTTATTGTTTCACCCTCCATGATTTTGGCTTAATGTTAGGTGTTTTTCTTCACTTTAAAAAGTCTATATTATACATTGTGAGTGTTCCCTTTCAATTGAATTGTCAATATATATAGACTGAAATTGAAAGCAAAAGGAGCCAAGTTTTTTTAACTATTAGTTAGCCTTTTGAATCTATTTAGTATTTAGCCACAAAGTTTTTGTGGGAAAGTACAGCAAATAAGCTAAAGTGAAATCCACAAGAAGCAGATTGGATTAATGTCAATCAATTTGGTGGACCACAAATCTGATAGTCACATTATTATACTGTGGTTGATACTTTTAACAATGTGAGAACAAACCCATTTTGCAATAATTAATTTCAAATTAATGCATTGTCTTTGGACATTGGCTTACAACTATTTTTAGTAATAATTAATTTTACTCGTAATTAAAGAAAAATATGGAGGGAAAAAAATAAAAGAAGAGAACAAAAGAGTCACCATCATTGTTTAACAAATTGAAGAATCAAATGTGTGAGGCCTTCGAATCTTAGTTCAATATTAATTGTTGATCTAACATCAACTTTAAAATTGAAGGATTAATTGTTTATCCATTATCAGAGATTTTAGATTGGACATTTTTCATATCTACATAGAGTAGCACACAACTGACATAAATGCTAAATAGTATTTTCGGGGCATTTTTTAACCATTTAAATAAGTTTTATTAAAAGAACTATGAAAATGTGTGAAGTCAACGCATTGAGAATTAAAATGTTCAATTTAAAAAAAAAAATTATTTTCTTAAATGGAATCCTTAAAAAGTGTCCCGAGGGTAACGTTTAACAAGACCCAACATAAGACAAATGCTAAATAGTGTCAGACACTATTTAAGCCTTTAAATAGTAAAATTTTATTAAAAGGATTATGAAAATGTTTAATTGAAGTCAAACGCATTGAGAATTGAAATGTTCAATTTTTAAAAAAAATTATTTTCTTAAATGGAATTCTTAAAAAGTGTTGAGAGGCGGCGTTTAGCAAAACTCTATATATAAATGCTTTTTTTTTCTTTATAAAAAAATAAAAATAATATTAAATGCTTTTTTTTTTCTGCGACTGAATTACCATTGAAGCTATTTTTGTCAAGTTGCATTAAAGATGACCATTAAGCATCAACTTATGCACAATAAGTTTAAGCTTTCTTTTTTAAGAATTTCCAAATTTCTGCTTTTGTTTAGTTTGCTTGATGTAATCTTTTTAGATTTTTTTTTTGCAATGCTTTTTTCTCTTCACTATAATTGTATTTATTTGGATTTTCTTAGTAAGATTTTTAAGAAGCTACTAATTGTTGTACCACATCTTCTTTGTTTTCTTGGATTATAATTAGTTCCTCTAGCTACTCAATTATTTTTCTTTATTTTATTTCAATATTTTTTAGGGTACTCTAAGTGATAGGTGGTAATCTTGTGGTGTTAATATAGTTGGACTTGGATTAATGTACGATGTACTTGCACTCTAATTTTTGCCTTCAAAGAAAAATCAAGAACCCCTAATTCTAAAAATATGTTGTTAAAATTACAATAATTTTCACGTAGACTACTTACTTGTTCAAAAAAAAGGTTTAATAGAAGAAAATTATAAAAGCTAATATATGAGCATGTACTTGTTCAAAAAAAAAAAAAAAGTGTGTGTGAGATTTATAAACTTATTTAGATTTTCTGGTGTCATTTGCTCTCACCATTTTCAACATACAAGATTTGTTTTGTATAATGTATAGTGTTGGACCGTGAGGTAGAGCTTATTGAATTGAATCAGCATATTGAGCATTAAACAACTATATGAATGAATTTGATATCACGTATTCACCCAAAATTTAAAGCATTGAATTTTTTTGGACCAACATAATATTTATATATTACTCGATATCAACTCTTTTAACTAATATTGCTCAACATCAAGTTACACTTGATATTACACTTGATATATCTCAATTCTCAATGCATATACTGATTATTGATTAATGTTTCTAAAGTTCAACCTACCAATTTGATTAGGTTTTTATAATAGAAAAATGCAAAAAAGTTCCCTAAGGCACTTGTTATAGATATAATATATGATAATAATATGTTAAAAGTTGTATAGTCAATTTTTTAAAAATATTTTTTAATGCAAAACTTCATTCTTTTTAATTCATTAATAAGTGCCCCACTTGTTAGTATGACCCTTTCAATATTGGTCATTATTGATATATTCCATTATGCCAATTCAAAAGGGTTTCATATTTTGACAAAAAAAAAAAAAAAATTCATTTTAACATGATTCTTCATTTCATAATTATGCAGTAATTGAACGATGGTCCATCTAGCAGTGAGTGGTTTAACAGTACCATTGAATGCTCACAAACTTGTTAGCTTAATTGGGTTGAGTAGGAGTGACCCCTATGGTGTAAAGTGGGTCAGAAATGGAATTATGGACATGCCTCAATTTAAAGCTTTGAAGATCCATCATCATGAAAGTATTGTGTTTAGCAAGCATAGAGCATTTAATTTTACCTATACAGTATGCCTATCTTTGTGATTAAATTGAATGCCAAATAAGAAGCAATTTTGATCAGTGAAAGCAGCAGGGTCTCGATAAGGTGACTTAATAATGAAAAAATAAAGATATTTTCGAGTTTGAATATGAGTGAAAAAATTCAATTAAATAATATCAATATTTTCAGTTGAATTAGATCTTACAGACATCCGAGACTCTTTTTCGTTCACACATTCATTTGTAATCTTAGCTAATTGCTAGCTTGTTCACACATTTAGGGTCCATTTGACCTAGCTCATTTTTAAGCTTATGCAAATAGTTTATGTAATATGAATTAGGTTTTATGCTATTTTATAAGTTCAAATTAGTGAAAATTGAATTTTTATAAACTATTTTATCATAAACTACTTTGACAAACTTATAATAATACATAAAAATTGCATAAATTATTTGCATTTAGTCAAAAATAAGCTAAGCCAAACGGACCCTTAATAAGACTAGACCAACTTTTTTTGTTATTTGATTGTAGATATTTGAAAGGTTTGTGGCTCAGATTTTACATCCCATCCTCCTCACCATGAACAAGACTGGACCTGCAGCTTATTACATGATGGTTTGTAAATTCTTTCTTTTCAACTATAAAATTAAAAATTTACCATCGATAAATTTTAGTTCAACCGGTAGAAATGTCAAAATTATTAGTATTGGACTAGATGACTTTTAGTTCAATTGTACGTGAGAGTTTTCAATGACTTGTCATTTTATCTATCTATTATTTTTTATTTATTATTTATTTACAAATTCTAATAATTATTTTCTGATTATGTATGAGATTAACTTTTTCAGCTTTATAAAACTTGACGTCACTGGGCAAATTTTTGTTGGCTATTTACTCGACGTCTTAAGGAGATATTAAGTCCGATTATTATTATAAGTAAAAATTTAATCTTTAGATTCATTAAATAATTAATATATCTGATTTTTTTTTTTTATAAAACAATAGAGTGCGCATGCATCATATGATAACCATGACATCCCAACTATGATTCTTACATTAATCATCCAATGAATCTAAATAGTCAATTTTTTGTTATAGTAACCGAAATAAGTATTTTGTATTAATTGAGGTTTTCTATTTTATAGGACTAAATTGTTCAATTTATTTATAATTTTGATGACCAAAAATATTGATCTACTAATATATAATAATTTCCTCTACATGCTTTTTCTAATTGAAATCAAACTACAACAAGATAAGCTCTGAGTCAAATCATGAAATATTTGATTCTTTTTTCTTTTTTAACTTCTGAAAAACATCTTTCCCTCATGCCTTGGTGCATTCTTGTATTGTCACAATTTATTTTGCCTGTGTGGGCACTTAATGTTCAAGTGTATTACTTGCACGCTTGTCACACAAAGTATTAATCATACATGTTTTAGGAATGGGACCATTAGAAGTGTGTTGTACATTCAAAATTGAAACAGACATTTCCCTTTGTTGTCATCTTGTCATTTATTCTCTCCATCTCACAATTTCCCGCAAATTTAAGACTAAAACAATTGACAATGCTGATATTGTTAGATTGAACATATTTATAAAGGTTCAAAGTCAGGAGTCGGAACTTTACAGTTGTGTCACTTGTGTGTGCGTGTGAATTTTTGTGGTGCTTATCACTTCGTTTACGAAAACAAGGAATGTAAATAAAAGAGAGCAAAAATACTAATTTTACGAATCTATTTTTATTAAACATTAGTGTATTAAGGTTAAGGTTTTATATAAAGTGAGAATTATCTCTACCGATAAACTTTTGTTCAGGCCTTATCTCATTCAATGTGAGACTCTTATAGTTACGTAACAATGGAAGCTCCCAATCCACATCCAAGTATGAAGAATTACATGTAGTAGACATTATGGATGCATCTCTGCCATGTTGACCTGCAGATATGCTGCAGAATCTTTTAAGGGATAGACAGGTGATATTAAAAATACCAGTCCAATTTCATGAAAGAGAGAACACAATGGTGTCAAGGCTAAATAGAAATGGCAAATACTCGGTCAAATCGGCTTATTTCCATCTTAATGGAAATAGTTATTGATAATAGTAACCTCAGATTGGAAGGAGATTGGAACGAAATCTGGAAATTAAAGGTGCCAAATAAGATCAAAATGTTCATTTGGAGGTTTGCTTGTGGGTCCTTTCTATGCGTGAGAGAGTGGTTATGAAAGAGGTTCAGTGTTCAACACAATGCCGTGATGCGCTCTGTGTGGTAAGGCTTTTGAGGACGATTGGCACTGTTTTATTGTCTGTAATCATGCATTGCAGGTCTGGACCGAGGCCGGATGCTAGAATCAATTGAAAAATATCACAGGAAATGCATCAGATTTTGCAGATTTTGTATTCCTCATGCTGGAAAATCTTTCGGGTCAGCAGTGGAATTTATTTACAGCAACTATGCAAGGGATTTGGTGGAAAAGAAACAACAAAATTCGGGAGAATGAGGATCGAAATGTCACTGCAGTCTTGAGGAGAGCAGCTGATATGGTGCAGACTGCGGAGTTAGTAGCAGTACCACTGCAGTGAAACAAAAGCCAGATATCAAAGTCACCCGAGGCACACACGCTGGCAGAAACCAAGGATAGGAATCATCAAGCGCAACATCAATGGAGGAAATTTTTTACAAGCATTTTCAACATGGTGCTTAGTTTCACCAGATGCACAGGAGGCGGAGGCAGATGATCTAAGGGAGACACTAAAATGGCTCCAGCAGGTGAATGTTGGGGAAGTCCATAATACCGAGATGGACTGTTTATCTGTGGTATAAAGCCTCAAAAGAAGAATAGACAATGACACCAAAAATATGAAGTATTTTGATGCTTTGTAAGCAATTTCTGGATTGTCATAATAACTTTACGGCGTCTGTTGCTCACTCGTTGGCGAGGACTTCACGTTTATTTACTAGTCACCAAATTTTTTATTACATGCCTACTTATTGCAGACATTACTCAAATTGAAATGAATTGAGTTCATTCCTTTCCACAACAAAAAGGGATATGATCTGATGCAAATACAGATTGAGATTTTTTCTTGCACACCTTTATCTTTTCGAAACATATTCCCACTGCCTAATAAAGTTCACATTCCAGCTTATCCTGGCAAATACCATGTTTTGAATCTTGATTGAATTATCTTTATTTCGTACTGTTTTTGTGACGCTTACCTTTATTAAAGATTGATTCTATTCATACCATTCCTAATATCCACTAAAGAATGAATGCTAAAAGAATTCAATAGTACATACTAGTACTTTACAAAAAAAAATCATATAACATTTAAGAAATCCAGTTAACAACCATAGTTAACAATACTTGGACTCTTGCAGAGAGTCTACAAGATATGAACAAATCTATAACCTTACAAGTTACAACAACACATTTACAATCAATATAAATAAGAGTTAGAAACATACAACAAAAAACCACAAGAGAAAGGAGAATTATGTTATATATATATATATATATATATATATATATATATAAGACCTTGAAATTTTTAACATGGTCATAAAAAACTACCTAAAAAAAGTAATCCAAACTCACAAAATCTACCTCATACTGTTAGTAAAAGACCAACTAAAAGATTTCCTACTTGTGGTGGGCCTTGGAGCAAAGTTGAGGCCAAACATTTCCTTAAGAGCTTGATCTGGCTCTACTGGACCAACCAGTTTTGCAACAACTGCTGCACTCTCTTGAATGTGATCCATGTTGTTTGTGTCAGTCCATAAATGATGAGCCAACTGTAACCTCCTATGCTTTGAACTCAAACGAAGGCCCCATTTCAAGTATAAATTTTCTCTCTCAGATTTAGATAGCTTCCTCTGCATTTGATTGCACAACATTTGCCTCTCTCTTTTGAGATATCTCATGCTGTTTTCAAGTTAAAAAACATTGTAGTTTGTAAGTTTCATTATTAAACATAGGTTAAATAGTTCAATACAGTGCAAAACATAGATAGCTGTAGTTCCTTTCCTTGTGTGTTGTATTTACAGTTTTTTTTTTTAATTGAAATTCAATACATAGACTTTTTTTATAATTTTTTTTATGAATCTAGTATCTCTGTATGCAACTGCAAAGACTAATCCCTCAACTTGGGTAGGACCACAATGGGTGGCAAAACTCTTCCTCAAGAGATTTAACAGTGTTGTATTCCCATAGCTGGATCCAAACCTAGAACCTCTGGTTAAGCTATAAGATATCTCTTACCATCTCATCCAATAGATTGTGTATCTATTAGTATAAAGTGCACAAACCAAATAAATTTGAATTTAATTAAAAAAATTAATCTACAAGACATGTTATAATTGTACCTACAGAACATTAGATACATTTTTGTTCTTTAATTAACTAGACAAATGTCTAATATTTTGTCGCGATCACACATAATATTATTTTTTTAAGGCTTAAATATGCTTTTGGTCCCTGCAATATACACTTGTTTTGAAAAGAGCCCCTGTAAAAAAAAATTGATTTTAGTTCCTGCAATTTCTAAAAACTTTGAAAAGAGCCCCTAAGTAGGATTTTTTGCTGACATGTCACTTGAATTGACAGGTGGCACATGCTGACTGGGACAATTAGCTGATCTGGCACATTTTTTGACACTTGGACATTACATGTCATTTTTCTTTTTTTTTAAAAAAAAAGAATTACCTTTTTCCAATTTATTTTTTTTGAAAAACAAATTAAAATTGTTTTGCTTGTTATGCAAAATCACAAAACTCCAAGCATATCATCTTCTTCAAACAAAGACTGCAAAACCTCCCTTTCATCTCCATCTCTCACTATTGTTATTAGCAACAGAAGCAATTTCAAAGTGCCAAAGTCTTCCAACACCTTTCACCAAATTCTTCTTACAAAGAAACTCTTCAGCAAAAACCTTCTCAACCCTCCGATCCACATCGTGTAAAACCACTCGGTGTTGTAAATCTTGTCTGGAAGATTATGAAGAGCCAGTTTACATTTCTCGTTTCCACGTATCGTGGCTTTCGCCGGAGAACAAGCCGGCTCGGATCTATAAGTTTTGAGAAGCTCATCGGCTTGTTGAAGCTGAGAGGTATCTTCTTCTCCTCTTGTTGTGACAACTCGTTTTGGACGAAGCTGGGGAACGATTTCGATTTGGGGAAGAAAGAAAACGAAATTGCAGAGAACGATGGAGAAGAAGGATATTGCAGAGAACGATGGAGAAGAAGGAAGTCGAGGAAAGAAAGAGAACGAAATTGCAGAGAACAATTTCGATTTGGAGAAGTTGAATCAAATTGATTCTTGATCTATGATTTTCTACAAACCTTAATTCCTTTTTGATTTTAAACCCAGATTTTTTTTTTCTTTTTGCTAATTTCCAGATTTTTTTTTCTTGGTTAAGAGATAAAAATGTTTTGATTTATAATTAAATGTTTATTTTTTTATTTTGTTTTTTTTTTTTGATTTTCACCACCAGTTGAATTTGGTTCGGGGGTCAGTTCTGGCATCAAGTGGTTCCAGCCCCCTCCCTTTTTATTTTGTTTTTTAGAAAATTGATAAATAAATTTTTCAAATTTAAATTTAAATGAAAAATTCATGTAAATGCCACGTCATAAAAAAATCCTACTCAGCAACATCCAAATCATCAACAAGACATGTCAGCAAAAAATACTACTCAGGGGCTCTTTTCAAAGTTTTTAGAAATTGCAGGGACTAAAATCAAATTTTTTTTTTTTTACAGGGACTCTTTTCAAAACAAGTGTATATTGCAGGGACCAAAAACATATTTAAGCCTTTTTTTAAACATCTCATAGTTGTTTATTTTATATGTAAATATGTAATTCAATTAAAAAAAATTATATTTGAAATGTTACCTTGTCACAGGAGTAAGAGTTCTTCCATCTTCAAGAGTCTTATTGCCTTGTAAAAATGTTTGCTTAAGATATGATAGCCTTCTGTGTTCTACCTCCATATAAATAGAATCTAATGGATCCCCTTTGAAGAGAAGGAAAAAGTAAGTTCTGTGAACCAATGAAACATTACAAGCATCCCAGAGTTCAACAATCTCCTTTTGCAGCCTCTTAAATTTTGAAGGCCAGTCTGAATCACTTTCTCCATCAGCTTGCATTGGGTCCAAACCTATATCTTTGACATTCTTTCCGGACATGATGGCCTCCAATCCTGTCCCAGGAACCTACCATGCAAAACAAACTCAAACAATTACTGACTAAATTTTCAGTCCAACCAGGCTTCTGGTATGTTTATGTGCTACTTATCTCAATAACAAAAATGGTTATGAAAATCTTAAAATTTTGGTTGAGCCTAACACAACTCTACAAAATCAGTTTATAAGGTGAGGGTTGCCTAACGGGTGTTCCAATATCTATTTGATAGATTATGATAACATCCTAGAGATTTGTATTGGGACTAACTTAAAATTGCCTCACTCCCAGAATTTGATATCTCGATAAAAACATGATATTATCTTAGAATTTGCTTTGGGCCTAACTCAACCCCACAAAACCAGATTATAAGGTGAGGGATGTCTCTCTCTCACTTATAAATTCATTTTCAGACAATATCTCATCTAATGTTGGACTCTTTACACACACTTGGAGTCTTGGACTCTTAACAGTTAACAGAAGAATTATCCAAATGAACCAATAGAGCAACAGTTTATATATATATATATATATATATATATATATATATATATATATATATATATATATATATTCAATAACTAATATATGGTTATCAGGGCTGGGAAGTAAAGCCAATAATAAATGGAAGGAACAAAACAAGGAGTGGAGATTTATGATAGAAGCTTACCTCATGGTCATCAAGTAAATTCAGTCTCTTAAGATTTTCTGTATCCTTTGTTTTTGGAGTTAAAGGACCATTGCTCTCACTTTCCTTGTCAATGAATGATTTCACATTCTGTACATCATCAGAAGCTGAATTTTCCATAGAATTCATCTCTGCATTTGCATTATAATGTAGTGTATGAACCTTCCTCAGAAATCCGTCAGGTCTTCCAGCAAAGTCTTTTTCATTCCCTATTGGAGGTGTGTTCTGAATCACATCATCATCTTCAAACCAATCGGAAGATAAATTCCTCATTAGACCGGCTTTACAACTTCTACTTCGGCTCAACTTCAACGATCTAGAACTAGAACTACTTCTATTACTTTCTATCATCCAAGGCGTACTATTTTCTGGAGTCGGAAGAGCAAAATATTCACGCATATTGATCAGTCTATTGTCTTCCTTTAACCCTGACAAGCGCAAATCTGTATCGGTTTTGTTCTCAGCACCAACTACAATCAATCCTGACATATCTGTCTTTGCTTGATGAGGAGATGATGCACTAGAATCAGTATATGTATTTGATCTTAAATCTTCTGAGTTTGTACGTGCATGTGTGTTTGTGATAGGCTCTTCTAACTCAATGCACCTAACTTCTTTACAATAGTCCTCTTCATTCTGATCTTCAATGTTCTTCTGATCCAAATCATTCCGTAAAGCATTGTTAATGCTTGTAACTGATAGCCTTGGTGAAGAATTTCTAACCATAAGATTCTTTTCAAGGTCAGGGAGTTGGAACAAATTATCATCAGAACTAATACTATGCCCATCTGAATATTGAGATGCATCAAAGGACCGAACACTTTCTTCACAGTCAATACTTAATACATTTGGTTCCGGTTCTGGTTCCTGTCTTTGATTTTCAAAGTTCCATGTATTTCTCACGCGCAGTTTGGGATACCGGGGAACTAAACTCTCCTGGAGATTTGGAAGGAAAATAGATTAGATCAAATTAAAAAGGCACAGTTACTATTGTTAAGGCTATAGTGTATGCAAATATAACTTACCACTCCTATTAAACAAGATGCGTTATCTCCAGCTTCTTGGAGCATGTCCTTAATTTGAACTTGCGCAAGATCGCGCTGCAATGTCAGCTCCCTTACCTCTTTCTTTAACTGTATATAAAGAGTTTGTATTTACAATGAAATAAAAAATACATATAAAGAGTGTTTGAATCACAAGCTTTATTATTACCATCTCAATCTCTTGATCTTTCTCTCTCAACAATTCTGAAGAATCAGAATTATTAGGATGGGATGATCGTGAATATCTCAATTCACTTTCCAGGTTAGCCAACTGCTTTTGTAATTGTTTGACTAGTGCTTTATCAGACACCACTACGTTAACTTGTGCATTAGTTTCAACTTCTTTAGCACAGCTTGCAAATAAGAGTGTGTTTCTGGTTTGTTCAGCGTGGCTCCGTGCAGGGCTCATGGTGCAGATGATTGCAGTTCTAGCATTGCCTCCTAATGAGGATTGCAATATGCGCGTTAGCTTTGAATCTCTGAAAGGAATGTGTCCATTTCTTCCCTTACTGCAACCAAATTTATTACTTTTTAAATAAAAGTGAAACAAATATTCACCCCTTCACCCAAAATAGGAATAGCTTGAAGTTTCTGAAAATAGAAAAGACTAGCTTGAAACACAATGTGATTCGCTGCTATGTTTAGAATTTAAGCATATCGTAAATATTGAAACATAATCTTCATAAGCTAACCTGAGTTTGCGGATTACAGTTCCTAGAGTTAGTAAACTACGATTTATGTGGCAACCTTCTTTCAACCTGGCACCAGCCGAATTGGTTTGGGACGCCCTTTCACTTCCAGCAAGATCAACAAAATTCTGTAGCACAAAAAATAATCAGCATCATATTTCCTAACGATATCCATTAACTTAACAAACTTGATAGAAATATATTCTCATAAAATGAGCAAATCAGTCATACCACTGAAGCAGAAAGAGAGCTACACTTGTCATTTCCAAGGAATTCACGTGCCGAACTTTCAACTGTCTGAAGAACCACATTGTTAAGCAAATGTAAGACAAGATATGCCATAAAATTCTCTAAAGTTCTTCAACAAAAATTACAACATATCATACCAGTCTAAGAATCTGATGAGATCTAGAGCTTGCTTCATTCAGTGATGTCTCTCCTATCTGCCTTTGTGCTGCAAAATTTCGCATTGAACAGTAAGTATTTTATTAGCAAAAGAGGAAATAAATTCAATTTACGTATCCGGTTTGAATAATTAAAAACCTTCTTACCTTCACAAAAAGAAATAAGTTCGGTAAAATGGTTCCAATCTATTATAGTTTCCTCGGTAAGTTTCTCAACGACTGTTCCTCTCTGTCAAATTAACACAAACCATAAGAAAAATGCATCCGTATTTACTAACTCTTTGGAAAATGATGAAGAATCTATTTATTTACCTCAGGATCATCAAGAAGTCGAAGAGGAGTACAATCTGGACTAAGAAGATCTCTGACAGATTCATTATAAATCTCAATTGCTGAAAATTTCAACATGAATTCTCTCTCCATGTGCTATAAAAACAAGTAAACCCAAATAAAATAATTTCGTTTAAGAAAGTCGACACAATACAAGGAATCAGATCCTCGACCGCATTACAACAGTGTAGCAGAAAATTTATTCTAGTAACAAAATAATTTGCTCCACCGCTCCACCGTAGGAGAGGATCTGAGTCCATAATACAATGATGTGTGTGCGCGCACGCGTTTCTCATTTACCTTATCAATATAGTTAAAAATATCAGCTACAGTGCATTCAGTTATACCACTCATGGTGTATGTTTTTCCACTGCTTGTTTGTCCATAAGCAAAAATGCTTGCTGATTGATTAAAGCATCAAAGAAAAATGTTAACATGAAATTAAACTTCCATTCAAGCTAATTCTGATAAAAAAAATCAAAGAAAATAAACTCACAATTGATTCCACTAACAACAGAAAGAGCAACTTCTTTAGCTGCTTCTTCATACACCTCCCTTGTTCCACAGTCTGATCTAAATACTCTGTCTATAACCAAATCACCATAAAAAAAGTAAAAATTTATATACATTCATATCACCAAGATTTATCAAAACACATTTATTAAATTAAAACTTTATGGTAAAGAAATATAATCAAACACATAGTGTGCAACATACCAAATGAATATGCAGTAGGATATAGAGATCTTTCAGAAACTGAAACATTATTTCTATATATAATTGTAGTATCATTGATACATTCCCAATCAGATACATCATTTCTTGCAATTTCCTTATCATTTAAAGGCCGAATACGAATCGAAACTCGAATTCGCTCTTCATGATTTTTTGCAGCTTCTTCAATTGCCTCTTCTCCTCCAACAGAACCCATTTTTTTTCTGAGTTTGTTCTCAATAAAAATCTAAACTTTATTGCTATTATTATCACATGTCAATGTGAGTAATTTATTTAATGTTGTTATTTTTGAATTGTTGGGATGGTTTGAAACACAAGGACCACTCATGGCTTCAACCCCCAATCATTTTATCTGCAGAGACAAATTAATCAAAGGTTAAATAAACAAAATATTGATTCATAAGAAGAAGAAAAAAAATATTAATATTTTGTAGACATGTTTTGTGTACTTTATAATATATAATTTAACTAATAATCTATAAAGTTCTATGATTTAAAAATGAGTTGGTTTCTGTATTTTTATGGAAAGATTGGAGCTTTGTGAAATGGTCCCCATTCTATTGAACAGATTGTCAAATACAACATCACATGGAATGTGGAAAAAAGTTTAGATTTTTTTTTTTTTTTTTTTTTTTTTTGAGGAGGAAAATGAAAATTTACCATAGGGTAAGGAAAATTCTTTATTCTTTATTGAATTCAGTATTCAACTTTATGTGAAGATAAATTCAGAGAGATAGAGATGTTTCTGAAAATGGAAGGAGGAAGAAAACAATGAATGGTTTGTGTTCTATTTTGGTTTTTTTTTTTTTTAAATCTTTTGAGTAGTTCTAAATTAGGAATGTATAGTGTAATTTAAATAGAAAGGTAGTGGAAAATGGAAATTAAAATTTTGAAATTGGGTTTTGATGTGAATAAAAATAAATGGAATTTCAGAAACTAGAAATTGTCAGAGTTTAAACTAGATTCTAATAAGATTGTTACTGACAGAAAGTGGAAAATATTTGTACTAGTATTACATAAGTAACCTCAAATGCAAGTAAATGTCACATTTTTCAGCATAGACAAACAAAATTTTTTGTTTGATTCTAGACTTTATGACAAACACGTCTTTATTAAACAGCTATAACTTGGAAAAATTCAGCAAAAGTTTTGTAAAAACTATTTATAGGTTTCCTTCATGTGGGTTAAGCGGTAATCATATTCGAGTCGTGTTATGTTAAAACTACGTGTGAATATTTCTTTTAATTAATCAAAATTCGAACATTAATTTGATACGTTGTAAATTCACTCTCTTTTGCAAGATTTTTTTTATCTTTGCAAAGCATATTTTTATCGATGAGTTTTTGTATATATATTTTTATTAAATAAAAGTGATTAAAAATTCATATGTTAAGTGAAAAATTATGAATTCGAATTTCAACTATATATATAATGTGAAGTAGCTAAGAGTTTTTATATTATTTTTAGAATTAGAATGTGGTATGGGGTGAAGAACACTATGTGGTGGAAGTTAAAGTTTCAAAGTCAACAGATTCAAGGCAAATGAAGAAAAAAATAAGAATTGCATTTAAAGAAAATATAAAATAATTTAATTACAACCATGCTAATGAGCTGTCAAATGTTAAAGAAGATCATAACTACTAGTGAAGAAAATAAATGAGAGGCTATTAAAGTAAAAGGTGAATGCAGAAATTGCATTTTCTCTCTTTATCTTTTACTACTGTCAAAAGGGAATGTCTCTATCTGTAGATGTTTCTTTATTGCTATGACTTAGCTTTTGAAACTGAGTGTAAGTTATTGCATCTCTTTCTTAATTTTTTAGACTTGATTATCTTAATTTTTCACTTAAATAATTACTATATGGATTGTTAGTTAATTTCTGTGATTTAATGGTATTAATTTTAGCTTCTACATCTCTCTCCATTTGAATCAATCATCACGTATATCCCTTTCTAAAGAAGACCATCACTAGTGAAGAAAATAAATGAGAGGCTATTAATTAAAGTAAAAATGAACGCATAAAATTGCATTTTCTTTCTTTATGTATATTTGAGTTGATATATCATATTTTATAAATGTGTTTACTATATGATATTGTAAACCAACATATTGGTTGATATTTTTTTAGGCTAAAAAACTTTACTATTACGCTCTTTCTAAATAGACTAAATAGTCGTTAATCATATCATTTGAAAACAGTGCACTCCATAGAACTGGGATGCCAAAGGAATGACGTTATCAGGGAGAACACATGAAACCCCTAGCCAAAATGTAATACCATATCACACCAAAATTAGGACATTTCAAGAATAAGTGGTGAACATTCTCCACTCTAGTACAACCAACTGAGCACAAAATAGAATCATTACGAAGGCACCGACATTCAAATAAGTTATGCTTCATAGGTAACCCATCGTACATAAAACGCTACGCAAAAGTAGAAACCTTCAGCGGAACAAACAAGCTTATTCCAAACAAGCTCACAATAAGAATACAACTCTGTCAAAGTTAGTCGAAGTCAGATGAGTTAGAACATGATATTCCCCGCTAGCTGAGTAACTTGCATCCAGATCCGACAGTCATTCCCACTCATCAGGAATATCAACCCGCAATAAAGCACTAGCTAAAACAGCACGACACTCTCCCCACAATTCCTCCCATGCGAATAATCGTCTATGCCACCGTCAGCCATTTCCACAAAAGCCCCATCCTAATTTGCGCATATTTGCCAACGACCTATTCTTGTCAAGAGACAAATTAAAAAGTCTACTAAAATTACTTTTCAGCAGAGTCCCATCCACCTAGCCTTCCTTTCAAAATAACGTCAGCTCACCATCCCCTACTTTCCGTATAATACATTAATAATTAAACATACTTATATATAAGACCAAAATGAGTAACTCACATTGACTAATTTTGGCTTCTACTCGTCATTTGAATTATCATGTATCATTTCTAACTGAATTTTCATCTTCAATTAACTTTGACTTCTGACAACTAAGCTTTTACGGCCTTTAACTCAAGAAATTCATTCTCACACATGAAAAATTACAATAATCTATTCTTCTGCACCAACAAACAAAAAAAAGTCAATTATACTTATTATTGTTTGATCCATAACAAAATAATAAGAGATCATGTTAGTCTCTCACAAAATAAAATAAAAAATGTCATTTTAGTCTCTCTACAACTTCAAAGAAAAAACCCAATTAATTTGTATGAGCATAAGAGAAATGGACTTCTAAACATCCAAAGATATGTATGTTGAGATTCAAATTATATGATGTTGATCCTTCAATTAGATAGAAGAAATGGAATAAAGAGGAAGAGAACGGACTTCTAATTTAGTGATTTTTTTAAAAAATAAATGGGGACCAGATCGTCCCCAAAACATTACCTTTTTTTTTTCCACCACCAGTATAATTGGATTTGGGTCAGTTTTGACATCAAGTGGTAGCAATCATCTTCCGATTATAGTTGTGGGAAATCAAATTGTAATCTTCCCTACTAAATTCAGCGTCAACGATCACCACTGAACCAACTAACGGCTGGTCAAAACATTACCTTTTTGTTAATGTGTTGAGTAATCACAAGTCTAGTGTAACAATTTATACATGATTGAAATTGTTGTTTAACAAAATAAAACTTCAAATGAAAAAAGTAAAATCATAAAAATAAACTAATTTGATAGTAGAGACTTAAAATGGTAGATGAATAAAAATAGGAGACTATTTTTTACTCATACATCGAAGACTTTAGGGTTTAGGCGATGTTTCATACCGTCAAATTCTAAACTTATGATTTATAATTTATAAGTTCATTTAAAAATAAAAATTTATTTAGAGATTTTTTTTTACGAGCTTATCATTTTTTTCTTTCAATAAAATCGTTTCATCTTGCTCAGAAAAAGTTAAATATTAATAAAATATTTTTTTATGTAATTTTGTATTTATAAACTAATTCAATTGTAAATTTTATGAACTTATCTTCTCTAAACTATCTTATCAATTATCTTATCTTATCAATTATCTGCTATTTTTTATTAAACAATATTTAAATGTATTTAAGATTTTAAATTAATTTTAATGACTTACTTGTACTAAATAATAAAGTAGCACAATAGTAATTTAGAGCAAAGAAACATATGATTGAAAAGACTGCAAAATAACTTTTGAATGAATCACATAATAACGCCATACTCCATAGTCCAACCATCATAAGGTCCGCAAACATGTGGTGGCGGTACCTTTTCACCACTTTTTTATTGCAAAAAAGTTATGATAACACTTTCAAGTGCTCTAAAAAACTACTTTTAAGTCTCAAGGTCCTTTATCGCTCAAAAAAGAATTTTGCTTTGACTATGATATTTAGTTCGAGTAAATGAGCTCTAAAACGAATTGTTTACAAAAATTCAAGTTTAATTTTTTATAGGAACAACTTTTAGAAATATACATAATATAAATGTACTTTAAAATAATTTAATATTGTAAAAGTCTTTTTGAATATCGTAAAATATTTTTATTATAATTCTTTTTAAAATAATTCTTTAAAATTTCAATCCAACTCCTGAATCTTTTTCTTCAAAAAATCAAATCAAATCACTATTGATTGGAGTATTATACGGTTATTTATAAAAAAAATTATACTTTAAAATTTAGACCAACCCTTAAAAAACTCTCTTTTTTTAAACAAATATAATTAGTAATATTGCAATACTAATTATATTCCTTAATTTATTATAATAATACTATATTTGTTTTCATATATTATTTTAATAAGTAAAGGAATATAGTTAATTTTATATAAATAAAAAATATATGTTATTTTTAAAATTATACTTTATTGATAATATGAGAAAAATAAATTTAAGAATTAAACGAAAATAGAGCAATAATTAATATATAAAAAGTATGATAAAAAATAGATAAAATTACACTGCAGATCATTTATCTTATTTTTTATAACACTTTAGTCTTTTACTTTTTATTTAAATTTGTAATATTTTTGCCCTTTATCTTATTTATCTCTAACACTTTGGTCTTCTATCTTTTATTTGTAACACTTTAATCCTTTATATTTTATGACATTCACATATAAACCATTTTTTCATTTATTTATTTATTAAAATTAAATAAAACTCATAATTTTGATGAATATGTTCATCATCTTCATCAATTCTTTCATATGATCTTATCTTTTTTAAAGACCAAAGTGTTATAAATTAAAGATAAAGGATCAAAATGTTATAATAAAAAAAAGAGAAAAGATCAAAATATTACAAATAAAAGATAAAAGACTAAAGTGTTACAAAAAATAAGATAAAAGATCTGTGGTGTAATTTTGCCTAAAAAATAACTATTTTTTTTTATAATATGAGGACCGTAGCCCGAAAAGAAAAATTACACTGGAATGGACCGCAAAGTCACTATCCCCAATACATCGACTAATATCACCATATGATACTCGATAGGACAAGTCTCCTAATAAATCATATCGGAGTCCAGGGGCGGCTCTGTGGCATGTGCCACATGAGCCATGGCATAGGGCCTCTTCAAAACTCTTCAAAATGAGGGCCTCAAAAAAGAAATTATAGAGTAGTAGTATTAGTAAATTAGAAGTGTAAAAATTAATTATATTACAACAAACTGTAAGGCCCAATAGTCTAACCCAATAAAAAGATTTGATGGTTTAACATTGATAGCAATTGAGAATAATCTCTTTGAGGATATACAATATGAAGACTTGATTGATGAATTTGCTTCAAAAAATACTAAAATAATGAATCGTGTTAAGTAGTTAAAAGATATTTTATTGTTATTATTCGACTATGAATTTTTTTACGTTAATTACAAGAACAATTTTTTTATGTTATATATTTCCAATTTAAATTGAGGATTTTTTTTTAAAAAAATAATAATTCTTTTACTAAAGGGCCACTTTTACATTATGCACATAGCCTCCAAAAACTCGGAGACGCCCCTGTCGGAGTCCATAGTACATTCAATATCAGTAAGCATATCGACACTACACTACTTATTTGTTTCCCGATATGAGTGAGTAATCACGACTTTCCAATCAAACACTAATAAATACCAATATGCATAACTAATGATCCACCAAGCAGTCTCCCATAAACATTTAGCATGAGATAACGCAAAATACGTCCACTTAGCAGTGGAATAACAACTTATTAACCCTATAAAATATTACTATTTGTTTAAGAAAATAGATAAAAAAATATTAGTGTACCTTTTATTGAGTATTACGTTGTTCGCATTATTCCCTAAGGTGAGGCAATGGAAAAAGGATGTTGTTGGGGGACCTTTTGACCAAAACAAGTAATGTAAATTGAACATACCATGTGCATGTTGTAGGAGGGGGTCCTAATTAAGATTGGAGAGAGAAATATATATATGATTGACTTGACTGGAAAAGGCGAGATCCATTACTCATATATGTATGTTTTGTACTATGAAAATGAATGTGTTACGTAAACGACAATGTATGTAGAATACAAAACTTATATATATGAGAATCTTAAACATAAGAATGCATGTTATTCTGTATCTATTATTTGTTATATAAATAAAGTGTTTAAGCAACTATAGCACATGCATGCATGCTCTTTACTATAGAATGGGGAATTTCTTTACATTAATCATTGTAAGATAAGATAATTAATGAGAAAGTTTCGATCATGAAAGTTATATTTAATGATAGATGAGATAACCTTACCAAAGTTTGAGTCTCATATATAGTATAAATGCGTCTATATTTGGTGTCAACAATTAGAATCAGCCCAACTTATTTATAGGTTTAAAACAAATTTTATAACGAGTCTTTTATAAAATAATATAAGACTTATAAAAATGTGTTGAGTATAATTAATAATAGATATAGTTGATAAGAGAACAATATTTTGTGTTGGAATTGTTAGATTGATGTCTTGTTGTGGTGACCGTTACTTTTAATGGTCTGGGCGCAGTGTGAGTCTATTTTTTATCTCATATATTAGTTATTTTTTCTCTTATCTAAAAATTTATAAAAATCTTATATTTATGACAAACAATTTTATTTATTTTTTGTTAATAGTCTTATGTATAATTAAGGATAGATGAAGTATTTATAATACTAGATTAAAAAAATCAATTCTTTTTTAGTCCAAAATTTGAAAACCTAAAACTAACTTGAATTGTTAATGAACCTTTCTTACAATGAGATAGGAGTGGCTTATATAACTAATCAAGTTTTCACAGTTGTTTAGAAGACTTATTTAGTTTTATTGTTATTTTGAAATTCAATACTACTATAGTAATGTGAATTAGCATTGACAAAACAAAAACAATATGTTCTATTTCAACTTATCTCGTTGTCGGAGTGATAACAACGATAGTAATTGAAAGTGAAAGGGAATTTAGTGATGAACATTTGATAATAGTGGAGATTAGGTGTTAGTTAAGGTGCATATTAGGTGAGGGGTAATTATCAATTAAACTTGATCAAATAGATATGTTTGCAAACCGACGAATAAGGGCAAAACAACGATTGATAGCTTAATGCTTTGCCTATAAAAAGATGTACTCTAGCTTAATACTTTTAGCATTTATAAGTACTTTTTTTCTCATTGCACTTGTGTGGATTAGGTTGCGCAAACGTGAAATCACAATCGCCTGTAAGTAACATTTGGAGTTTGGACCATAATAATTGAATGTATTTATATTATTATTATTATTATTTATTTTTTACCAATTTTTTTAAGACAGCCAAAAAATACGGAATATTAAAAACTTTAAGAATAAACATTGTGCCTAAAATAAGAATGGGTCTTGCTAACAAGTGCATCCGGTGCAGTCTTTAAGCATATTACTAGTATGTTAGCTCGTGCCGTGCACGGGATTATTCTCTTTTTAAATATTATTTATATATTTATTTTAATATATTATTTGAACAATTTAGTTAAAAATAGTAAGATAAAATTGATATAAATTTTGCATGATATATATTTGTTGGATATTTGGTTGTTGGCATCATTTTGCTAAAACAAATATACAAGCAAGATGTTGGATACAATGTTTCAACATTGTATACCTGTTCAGTATGCCATGTCTGCGTGTTGATCTCGTGTCATGTGTACGCGTTTTTTTTTTCTTTCTTGAATCATACTATTTTTGGTATCTTCAGATATTTTCTTGAGCACCAAGATGTTGGTTTCTCTCTCTATTGACTGAAGATTCTATGAAGATTATTTATTTCCTAAAGATGTGATATATTTAAAGAAAGATTATATTTGGTTCAAGAATACTTTTAAGCTGGATCTAACACGTTTTTCCAGCTGTGTTTGAAGCCCAATTTGCTCAGAAAGCCCATGCTAACTCGTGGCTATTTAAAGGAAGGAGCTAAACCTAGTTTCTTCACCGAAACCAATATATCAAAATGTAGACTTTTAGGGTTCGTGTCTTTGTAAGCATTGTACTTTATTTGTGAGCCTCTCTAGTATCATCTTGATGCTTTTGTAGGACTGTGTTTTTGAGTTGTAACTCTGTAGTTTCTCCAAAGTTTTTAAGCATGGAGTATGGTTGTCTCTTGTGCATCACTCTAAGCCTTTAGGTATGAGTGGTTTAGTTTCTAGGAGTGTGTCTCCAAATCTTTATGTGTGTTTGCTTGTAAACAGTGTTGTCTGTACTGTTGTGGTAGGAAGTGAGATGGGATCTCAGACTTAGGAGTTTCTAGGTTGAAGTTGCACGGATAGTGTCTAGGCAATAAGTTGTAAACGGGGGAGTTTAGCTTTGAACTAGGACTATTATAGTGGATTTCCTTCCTGGATTGGTATCCACCAGACTAGGGCTTGTTTTAAGCGTCGAACTGGGTTAACAAATATCCCGTGTCTTTTACTTGCTTTCAGTTATTTGCTTATTTTTATATTGTGATAAAAGTGTTAAGGTGCTTAGAACATCGTATCGCACATCGTGCTTAGCGTGCCAGAAATTTCAATTGGCATAAGAGCAGGCACCCTAACTATACTTGGGTGAGCTCCAGGGAGTATTTTCTGGTAATATGGACAAGGATGATGAAGATGAGGATACAGAAGGCAGTGCTGACATCTGATGTACCATGTTTATGTTGTTTATGCCTAATCTGGTATTGAGGGGGAGAAACATGTGATAGGCGTTGTTTGTGCATGATCTCTGTGCTGGTAAGTAGTCTCTTTCATAGCAATATGGTGACTGTTTACTTAAAATCACTTTCATAGAAATATGGTGATTGGGTCTCTTTCATAGCAATATGGTGACCTGAGTAGCTGCATTCATAGCAATATGGGTAGCATTTTGATTGCACAAATTATGTTGTATGCTCAAGTTGAGGGGGAGTATATGTTTTGATGTTAAGGGGGAGTGCCTCTATGTTGTGATGTTCTGCAGAATGTTGAAACATCCAGTTTGCTTGTGTGCATTGTATGAGAGTTTATTTCTCTCTAAGACCTTCAAAGGTTAATGTTGTGATATGCTTCCGTTGTTGATTGCCTTTGATGCTCTTTACTGGTACAATTATTATTCTTGTACTCTTGAAGATAGTTTTGAAGACAAGTTACTTTCCTTCATGTTATGTGTGCTTATGTTGATTTAAAAGAAATGTATCTGTTGTATCTCTTTAGACTGTCTATGTGGTCTTAATTTGTTTTAGCCAAGAATTTCGCCAAAGGGGGAGATTGTTGGATATTTGGTTGTTGGCTTTGCTAAAACAAATATACAAGCAAGATGTTGGATACAATGTTTCAACATTGTATACCTGTTCAGTATGCCATGTCTGCGCGTTGATCTCGTGCCATGTGTACGCGTTTTTTTTCTTTTCGTTCTTGAATCCTACTATTTTTGGTATCTTCAAATATTTTCTTGAGCACCAAGATGTTGGTTTCTCTCTCTATTGACTGAAGATTCTATGAAGATTATTTATTTCCTAAAGATGTGATATATTTAAGGAAAGATTATATTTGGTTCAAGAATACTTTTAAGCTGGATCTAACACGTTTTTCCAGCTGTGTTTGAAGCCCAATTTGCTCAGAAAGCCCATGCTAACTCGTGGCTATTTAAAGGAAGGAGTTAAACCTAGTTTCTTCATCGAAACCAATATATCAAAATGTAAACTTTTAGGGTTTCGTGTCTTTGTAAGCATTGTGCTTTATTTGTGAGCCTCTCTAGTATCATCTTGATGCTTTTGTAGGACTGTGTTTTTGAGTTGTAACTCTGTAGTTTCTCCAAAGCTTCTAAGCATGGAGTATGGTTGTCTCTTGTGCATCACTCTAAGCCTTTTGGTATGAGTAGTTTAGTTTCTAGGAGTGTGTCTCCAAATCCTTATATGTGTTTGCTTGTAAACAGTGTTGTCTGTAATGTTGTGGTAAGAAGTGAGATGGGATCTCAGACTTAGGAGTTCCTAGGTTGAAGTTGCACAGGTAGTGTCTAGGCGATAAGTTGTAAACGGGGGAGTTTAGCTTTGAACTAGGACTATTATAGTGGATTTCCTTCCTGGATTGATATCCCCCAGACTAGGGCTTGTTTTAAGCGTCGAACTGGGTTAACAAATATCCCGTGTCTTTTACTTGCTTTCAGTTATTTGCTTATTTTTATATTGTGATAAAAGTGTTAAGGTGCTTAGAACATCATAACGCACATCGTGCTTAGCGTGCCAGAAATTTCAATATTTAATAATGTTATGGAATAAAGCGAGATGAAGAATATTATTTTGCTTCCCGTTATACACTATTAAGAGATAAATTTTTTCTTTCATCGTCATCTTCAGAACTATACAGTGACCCTTTAAATATAAAATAATTATAAACTTCATTATCAAATGAAAATTTAATTAATTTAGGTGCATTTTTAATAGTGGGATAGAAAGTGTTACGCGTTTCTCATTCTACACCCGTGAGAGATTATATATATATATATATATATATATATATATCTGTCTCTCTCACTATTTCTACATTTCTCCCACATGATAATTTTTATTTTTAATAATATTGATTTGCTTATGTTCTTCATTTTCTTTTGAAGGTTGTCTATGTCATTTTTCATTTTATATTATTTTGAATGTTGCCTATATTTTTCTTTCAATTATTTATGAAATTGATTTTATTTAATTTAGTTGAGTATGAAAATGCAATATATGTTTAAGGATGTTATAGGGACATAGTAGGATGAGAAATACTCTCTCATTCCCCGTTCAACAACACTATGAGATTCTTTCTCCCTCACTTTCTCTCACGTCTCTATAGGGACTCCATCAACAAAAAATAATTGTAAATTTTATAATATTTTTCATATGAATATTAACATACTTTGATCGTGTTTCTATACTCAAACTAATTTTTGTCATTGTACCACAAATAATCAATTTTCATGTGTGACCGTCAAATGGAAAAATCTATGTATGAATCTTCACTCACATTGATAAATTAGCATCCAGAAAAAGATTTGAACGAATGTTTATGGAAAGCTTAAAATCGAAATTATAAATAAAAAACCGATTGATTATAAAAAATTAAAATTATATTAATTTATTTTAGGTTTCAATTTCCATAAAATTTTTCAGTTGGATGTAATATAGTGAAAGTGCAATGTACACATAATATGGAAAAACTCCCTGTAGTCGGAATTCAAATTTTAATTAGTCAATATATATTTTTAATAGTGTAGTGAGAAGTGTTTTCTGTTTCACATTATATACCATTGAAAGATTCTCTCTCTCTCTCTCTCTCTCTCTCTCTCTCTCTCTCTTTTTCTCTCTCTCCCCCTCTCTCTCTCTCTATCTCTTTAGTCTCAGTTACACTATTTTTATAATGAATATGAATAAAAAATTTGTGTTCATTTATCACTATCTTCTATATACACTTTCTTCATGGTGAACCAATTTTCATCGTGCTAAATAAAATTTTGAATAAGGAATCCCCGTAATAAAATATGAAAATATGGATAAGCCCTACTGTTAGAATTCAAATTTTAATTAGTCAGTGTGTATTTTTAATAGTTGGGTGCAAAGTACTTCCGATTTTTCATTTTATACCACCAAGAAATATATCTCTCTGTCTCTCTCTCTCTCTCTCTGTCTCTCTCTCTCTTTAGGGGTTCTATAAATAAAAAAGTTGTTAATTCAATATTTTTTTAATGGATATCAATAAAATTCTCGTGCTCAGTTCTCACTATCATCTATATACAGTTTTCATCATGGGGATCATGTTTCATCGTGCTAAATAAAATTTTGAATAAGTAATCCCAATGACAAAATATGAAATTATGGATAACTTCCACATTCAAAATTCAAATTTTAATTTGTCAATGTATATTTTTAATAGTGAGGGTTACCATCAAAACTCTCTCTCTAATTCTATCTGTCTTCCGTATCCATTACGCGACTCTATAGCTACTCCATGAACAAAAAATAGTTGTTAATTCTTTATTATTTTTTAAAAAAATCAACATAGAAATATTACATGTAATTGAATGATTGGATAATAGATACATGTCAAATCAAATTTTAGCCAAAGTGTTCACATAGTTTTTATATAGAAAATATATAATATTTAATTATGGATTAAATAAGTTTGTCGTCATTAAAAATATAATATATGTTAGTAATTAAAATATAATATTTTAATTTCTACAAAAAAAAATATATAATATTAGAAAAACTGTAATTGAATTTCACCAACGCAATATTATTAAAATATAATAATAAAAATATTAAGATGTGTATAATATTAGAGTTTCTAAAATTAAAAAGTACCGATCCTCACAAAAAGAAAGAGTTTCTACAAAAAAAAAATATCAGAGACTCTTAAAAAAAGTATTAGATTTTTTACAAAAAAATATACTCGCATAATATTAAAATTTCTACAATAAAAAAATATTAGAGAATCTCTAATTGAGTGACAAAAAAAAATACAAACTCAATAAAAAAAAATATAAAAAAGAAAAAAAGCTCTAGTTTAGTTGTATATATCCAACAATTTTGTTTTATAATAATGGGTTAGAGAGATATATCCGATTAATTTAATAGTATATATCCAAAAATTTGTTTTCTTAAAAAATAATGGGTTAGAGAAGATTAAAAAAATACAAAATAAAATAGAAAAACTCTAATTGAATGCCACATAAGCAAAAACTCTAATAACTCTAATTAAATGCCACATAAGCAATTTTTTTGAGAATGCACGAGAAGGCTCCGTGAGAATCTCGCTATGTATATAATAAAGATAAAGATAAAGATTTAAAGAAAATTTTTAATCAAAAAGTTAAAGAACACAATTTTCAATGCGTTGACTTTATATAATTTTATAAAAATTATGTACAAACTTACTATTTAGTATTTAAGGGGCTTAAAGAGTGCACCCAGTGCACTCTTTAGCATTTGCCAATAAGAATTCATACAAAAAAGATAATGCAAAAACAAAGCATCGCCCTATCACAAGTTTTTGGGTTTAACATTTAATGATTTATGTCGGAATAAAAACATTTTTTCTTTGCTTTTAACCACCATCAAACTTGAATTTTGACGTTGAAGATTAATCTTTCAATAGAAATTTCCTTTTAACTAAAAACTCTCTTATTTCTATCTTTTTAAATGTACCAAATTGAGACTAACCAAATTGTTTGTAAACATTTTTTAGTATTTTAACAAAAATTATACGCCGCCACAAAACTGATATGCCAACGAAATTGCATTATTAAGAAAAACGTATGTTATCCCTAACCATGAAATAATCCCACTCCAAAGTACACCAAAAATTGGTACGGAACTATTTTTGCCAAAATAATTACTCTTGCAATCTCTAAACTTAATTTTTTTATAATGAACTGATATGATCTTTTATCTCTTTTTCAAGTTTTTTTTTTTTTTCAATTTTTATACTTTATCTATCTTTTTATATAATTTTACAAATTTTAAATTTATGGTTTTCTTTCAGGCATAACTTATATTTATAATAGAAAGTGCACAGAGAAAGAAAATCATCTAAATTTAAAGCTTGAAACTAATATACAAACAAAGGAAAAAAGATTAAAATAAATGACTAAATTACTATTTAAAATTAATTTAAAGAACCACAAGAGTAATTTTATTTTTTATTATCTATTTTTTTATCAAATAATCTATTAACTAAACTCACATTTTAACAACTAAAGAACAAGGAATCCTAAATTTAAATTTAAATATTTGCATATGAATGTCTGCAGTACCAAATACTACTCGATCATATAGTGTATGTTTAATATCGCAGTAAGCATGCTAGAATCAGAGCAATTCGCCGTGATTTTACGAAAATTATTGAGTGTACCTTTTAAAAAATTACGATCACTACTAAAAAACTCGCGTTTAGCAACCGATTTAGCGACCGATTTTGGTGAAAATCGGTCACTAAATGCATTAGCGACGAATTTAGCAACCGATTAAAATCAGTAGCAAAAACCCTGGTTGCTGATCAGTTGTGACCAAATTAGCAACTGATTTGGTAGCGACTGAATTAGCGACTGAATTTAGAGACTGAAATAGCAACCGATAACAGCGACCGAATTAGAGATTGAATTCAATAAACAGTTTAGAGACAGATTTTGCAACGCAATGTGCGACGCTATTAGCAACTGATTTAGTCACTAATTGTAGCAACTGATTTAGTCACCAAATTTATTTAATTTTTAAACAAATCGGGTGCTAATTCGGTTGCTAATTTCAATTTTTTTGAAAAAAAAAATTATAGCCCCTGTAATATATATCTATATAGGACACACACATATAAACATAACAACACATTAGTAAATTAAAGTCTTATAAAGCTCTGCATAATCAAAGATTACATAGAAAAATTACAATAGAAACAACGCAATTCAGGAATCGCAATTTGGTAATATTGGAATAATACATACAAACATAAACTATATATATATATATATATATATCATCGGAGATAACTTTCTGAAGAAGATCACTGAATCTGATAATTTGATCGAAATCGATGAAAATCGTGTTTGACTCGTTAGCTCTCATCACTTCAATCTCCACTTCGTAATACAGTTCATTTCGTTAAATCAGATACAATTCTGGATCTGAAACTGATGTTTCAACACAAACAGATACAATAGTTCAGTTAATAATTCAGTTAAATCAATCCCCACAAAACAGATATTCCCCACAAAGTATATATTTAATTTTAAATTTAACATTTTATTGATGTATATACTTCAACACACAAACAGATACAATAATCCATTTATTCACCTATTTAGTCATTCCCCACAAAACCACAGAGCTAGGAAATCCCATTTATTCAACAAAATGGTGTAAATCAGGGTTGTATCAAACCAAAATAACAAGCTAGTAAAAAATGAACTAAAAGTCATGTCGTGTATTTGATCATAGGAACAAGCTAGTCTAAATTGCATCAAAATTGCAACTGCAAAAGCATTCTTTACGCATCATGAAAGTGTAACTCTACTCAAATAAATGTAACTTGCAATTTAGCACTGATAACCATAGAACAAGTATAAGGTATAATATTCATATCATAGTCATATAATAATCACACCACAAACTTTAAGAAACTTTACCTACAGATTAAGTCTATCCATTACCTTCATACTTGCAAACTAAGGCTTAAGTACATCTTATTACTAATTTATGTTTTTCCTAAACATGTGAAAGAGAACTCAAACCTTTACGTTCTGTTAGCATGTAAGAATTTCAAGCTAGGGACCAGTCTAGAGTTTATAATGTGCATCATCTAGGAAAGCGAGAAACTAACACAAGAAATTGGTATTATAGGTGGTTCAATGGAAAATCTAGAAGCTGCTTGAAAGTTATATTATGCACTTGAAAGTTTAAACACATAACAAAGAGAGAAACTAATACATAATAAACACAATTTATGTTTTATTTTTCTGGGGATCCACATTTACTTATGCAGCTTGTCTTGTGATGCTCAAAGTGCTTAAATGGGAAATACATAAGCAACTTCTTTAGGATGTGGGTTAAACTTCTCACTCTTGCTTTGAGAATAGTTGAAAGGTTAATTGATATATACTTGAAAAGTTGATTGATCGTTGCAAACAGAACAATAGCATACATAAACAAAAATGAAAAATTTGAATGACCAAGTTGGGATACTATCAGAGTTAACAATGATTTTACCTGCATTGACAAGACCAGTTCAGCATTGCCATCAGATGCATGAATAGCTCAAGATTCTCGCAATCCTCTTCTCTCTACTCTCACGAAGTCACAATCATGTCTCTGGCCCTTGCTTCCTAGTTCCTACTGCCCCTTGTCTACAAACATCGTGACCAAAATCATAACAAAATTCTTGCACTAAACTTCACCAGCACTTGACGATAAGGAGTACAAGAACCAAAGATAACATTCGCAAGAACCAAATCAACATAATAAAGACTGCATCGAAAACATATATTATGCAGTCAAAAGGTCAATCGATCTCAGAGTTTATCCAAAAGACACATTTAACAAACACATAATCCAGCTAAGAAAACAACACCATTTAATCCTCAGGTTATAGTGGTAAACGTGATTACCTTTTTTTATCAAAAGTAGCTTGTTATGAATTCCTAGCAACATTATTGTAGGCACCACCACAAATCCAATTTATACTATATTTTGCTAAACTTAAATTACACTAATTTAGCCAATTTATATCCTATTTTATTCTAACTCAATCTATTCCAATTTATTTTGCTTCCTGCAAGTCATAACAAAATGCTTTCTAAAACAATCTTTTCTTATTTCGAATTATCATTGATATACCATTCCTTGGACTTATATAAGATAAAGAACAAGAGTACTCACAAGTTTGTTAAATTCTGAATTCCAATCTAACCTGCATACTCAAAATAACCATTGTAAGCATAACTTCATTAAGAAAACAACCAATTTAAATCTAAGGCTACCTTTCATAATATGGATATTCTTCAGATAATCATAGGCTTTCCTAATTTAAAGTCTAAACTCTCATCTTCTTCTTTTTTTCTTTTCAAAAGAAACGTCTTAATGGATGAATTGTTATTCATCGATCAATCCAACATATACATTCATAAACAAAGGTAATATTGATTCTCACCAACCTATTATAAAAAAAGCTAAACAAGTTGTAGTTACATCAAAGTTTCTGTTTAGATATTACCTCAAGTGATGGCTTTACATACACATAATTAGAATCTTCAACTATTATATACATATTGGCTCTTTCAAGCACAAGGTGCTAGGTTTGTTTGATAGAAATATAAATATTTTGTTCATGTCAAACATGATTGATTGTGTCTAAAGCTCAATTTGACTAAAATTGATACCAGACTAGTATAAACTATTATATTTTTCTAACTCATCTCTAACCCCTCAACAAGCACACACTTGCACACTAAGAACATAATCAGATAAGAAAACAGAACAGAACATAAACTATAAACTATTATACTTTTCTAACTCATCTCTATTTCCAAACTAAACATAAGAGAAACAGAATCAGAAATTGCAGAAATTTTAGAACATAAACAGAACAGAAACAAAATCAGCACCATAGAACATAAACAAAACAAAATCGATGAGAAATTGCAGAAATTTTAGAACATGAATAGAACGAAATCAGTACCTTAGGGTTCAGTGAGCCTTGAATTTTTCAATTTGTGACGAGAAAGAGCTTCAATTCGTGAGATTCTTAGTGAGAGGGAAAGAGAGAGATGAACGAGTGACATTGATGAGCGATCGAGTGACAGTGATGAGCGATCGAGTGACAGTGAGGGAGTTCGGTGATGGCCATGGAGGCTAGGGTTTGTGATCGGGTACGAGAAAGAGAGAGAGAGTGAGAGTTCGAGAGTAGGCAGCACTGATGAGAGTTCAGATCGAGAGTTCGAGAGAGATGATGGAGAGTTCGAGTGAGGGTGAGAGCGATGAAGTTATCCCTCTTCTTCTTTCTATTTTGCAAAAATCTCTCAAGAAACTATAAGAAAAGAGAAGACTAAAGCGTATATAAATAAATAAAAGAATTTACAAATATTTGATTAATTTTTTTTAGTGATTTGTTAAAAAAAATTTCGACGGATTTGTTGAACGCTAATTATCGGTCTCTAATTCAGTCTCTATAGCGATCGATTTAATGGTTGCTAATTATCGGTCTCTAATTCGGTCTCTATAATTAAGTAGCGACCGATATAGCAACCGATTTTTTTTTTTACTTTGATGCTCAAAAAATCGGTCTCTAATTCGGTCTCTAAAGCGACCGAAATATTTCGGTCTCTAAATCGGTTGCTAAAAGTGAATTTTCTAGTAGTGGGTGGCATCATTCAGAAACATCCAACATAATACCAAACATAGTCATAAAAATGGGGAGTAAGTCTCCTATATATAAAAACAATTCTAAATAAAATATATTTAGGCACGCGCACACATAAAAAAGTTCTAAAATATATATAATATATAATCATATTATTTAACATCACTTAATTTTATTTTATGTAGGGGCATCTATTTTTTTTAGTTGAATTTATATCCATACAAGTATTTCTCATAAAAATGAGAGCTTATATTATATTTATATCCCATGTCAACAACAACAATAATAATTTTGATACTTCAAAAGAAAACGAGCTATTATCAAGTCATATGATATGACTTGTTACCAAAAAGTCATACTATATAACTTAATGTTTTTTATTACAAAAGATCAGACTTGGTAAAGAAACTTTTAATCATTGACCTTAAGATATTTTTATCTCACTTAATTATTATTCTTTACAACATCTCACTTAACTAAAATTAGATGGATGTTATGTAAGTTTAATTTAATTAGCAGTAACATTATATTTTGTTCCTATTTATAAGAGTCAGTTTGATAAAATACAGATTTTAAGAAAGTTCAATTTAATATTAAATTGATTAATAAATTATATTGATTTTTCATGTAATTGTTTTTCTATAATTAATAGTATCCACTTACAAAAAAGAATTAAATGCTATTCAAAAAAATATGTAAAGTAAATAAGGGTAGTTATCAAAACAAAAAAAAAAATCAATGTTATTGATAATTGCAAAAGGGTCTTATAAAAATGGATAATTTTTTTGTTAAACTAGATCTTATAAAAAGGGACGGAGGGAGTATTATATATGTAAAAATTGGAGTTCAAACTCCGAACATTACATTTTTTCATTCCTCTCCAACATCCATTTTAGTAGTTTTTCAACTTGGTCTTCTATTATTCGAGCAAAAGACATCTTCAAAGACGATTTTTCTTGTGTGCAGGTTTGTGATCTTCTTCCTTTTGGCTCACTCCTTAGACCACTCTTGGCCGTCTTGGAATCAATAGTTCTCTATGTCGATATACATGATCAATATATATATATATATATATATATATATATATATATGCATGGATGCGTATAGAACACAATTATCAGTTTTATCACATAGGACAGGTAGCAGATGAATACTATCTATATCCATGGAATCAAATTTTTCAAGGGGGCGATGATTTATTATTTTAGCTAATAGTTACTATTTTTGTCCCAAAGCAATTGATCTATTTTCAAAACAACATCAACATTATTTACCTTTTTAATTGTAACTTATAATTAATACTATTTGTATCACTCTCGATTTGCTATCTTTCACTTTGCATTCATGGTAAAGGTGAACACACCATCCCTTGAGTACCAAAAGCACGTGTGTGCACCAAAAGCACAAGGTGGTCTTAATTTGATATCCCTTGAGTACTGGAATAAAGCTAACTTGACTAAGCTGTTCTGGAACATTAATGCTAAGGCTGACAGCTTATGGATACAGTGGATTCACAGTTACTACATTAAAGATGAGCAGCTATTGACTATGCAAGTGAAGCAAAATTGTTCCTAGATTCTAAAGGCTATCCTTGAACAAAGAGCTACGCTCCAACAATTACTAAGGAGGACCACCTTGAAAGAGAAGTCCATCACGCAGACAGCCTATAGATTACTGAAAATGACTTTCCACAGGTTGATTGGAGACAAACTATGTATCAGAACATCGCCCGGCCTAGAGCTATTTTCATTTTTTGGCTTGCATGTCATAACAGGTTGGCAACAAAGGATAGGCTTCTTAAGTATGGTGTACAGGTTGACTTGAAATGTTGTTTTTGTGACAAGGAGGAAACTATGTCCCATTTGTTTTTTGGGTGCACTACGTTGAAACTAGTGTGGCAGAATGTCCTTAGGTGGATGCATGTAGATCATGACCCTATGGATTGGAATGATGAATTGAAGTGGATTTGCAAACATAGTAAAGGCAAAGGTGGAAGGCCCAACTCTTGAAAAGTGCTACTGCGGAAATAGTCTATGCCCTTTGGAAATATAGAAATGATACTTGCTTTGGTAACACATTATATGATACAAGTATAGGAGAAAACATTATTAATACTATAGTGTATAGAGGTTCGAGGAGTCCTAAGCTTAGGGAGCACATTGCTCAATTGCTTATCTAGCTTTTTTTCCTCTCTTTGTCTGCTTTGTCCTTATGGAGGGTTGGATCCTTTATGATCACCTTGTACAGTTTTGCTCTTTTGAATCTTAATAAAATTTCTTTTGATTCAAAAAAGGTGAACACACCATCACAAAAATATCACGGGGTATTTAGCATTTTACTGAGAATATTTTAGTAAAATTATCTTTCTTGCTTTTTCATTTATACATTTTTTTTAATATATGTGAATTGACCAACTGGATCAATTATTTTGAAACAAAGAGAGATTAAATAGTAGGTACAATGGGATTGTCCACTAAATTCTTTGAGAAATGCTTTGAAAATATTATAAGGAAAAAAATCTTCATCCTTTGTGTTACTTGAAAGTTGCCACACATGGTGTGTCATGTTTACTTTTTGGTTAATATGGTTGTTTGGCAGAGGTTGAGTAGACAAAATATTGATGCCTGGGCCAGTGTACCCGCCCCATTTATTGATGGGCCCAATGCAGGACCAAGAGCAGCTGCTACAAGGGCTTAGGGCCACTTGTTGTATATTGGGCTTAGAAGTGATTTATCCAATATTATAATGAATGACATTTTTCACACCCCCACACTTAGTTTCCTTGCCTCCAACATATATTTTTAAATAATAAAATAAATAACATTTTTCACCTATAACAACCTTCCGATTTTACTCCCAATGAGTTTTACATAAAAGAAAGTAAGCTAACGAGATTTATAAAATAAATTTTGAAAATTTTATCAATTTGATTTTACTCTCCGTCAACATGCGCTTTAGTCCCGATAATTGGTGCTTTTATCGAAAGTTAGTCCACAAATAAGGATATTTATAGGTGAGTGTTCCACTGAACACTGGTAGGTGGGTGAATTCACCAAAAAAGAAAAGACTCATTGAGTCGGTGCCGATTGAGTAAAAGCCATTATGGACGCCGACTCTTAAATAGCGTGACAATGTATTTTCAGGTGCAGTGTATTTTTGTACATTACTAGTATATAATTATGTGGAGGTGAATTAGGTATGGGTGTTATTTATATCATTATATTTGACATCACATTTTGCCACCCTACCGGTTACTTGTGTTCCCTATGCCTTTCGCATTTTACCCTTCCATTACTTAAGTAGAGGACATTATAAAAAAGACAAATTTTGAAAAATGTTGTCCGTTACTTAAGCAGTGAATGTTATAAATGTAAAATCTGGTTGGCTATTGTAAGACCCGTAATTCTACTGTACTATACGCAAGATATAAGCGTAATTAGTGGCTAAGAGTTTTAGGGTTCAGTTAAGTTTATTTCGTAGTTATCGTTGTAATAATCAGCGTCGTCACTGAGGTGGAGACTGCTTTTTCCTTATGTGTTAATAAAACCTAGACTTTTGACCCGTAATCTGTATTTATCAATCTGAACACTGGTGTGCTTTCAGAATTTTGAGTTTCGACTTTCTCCGTTTATTGGAAAAACGAGTAGAAAATGGTATCCGCTGCGGAAAAATTTACGGTTTCTATTTTCCGTCGAAATTTAACCACAAACTTTATATATCTGCACGAGTTAGAATCTGGAGTCAGAATATTTTTGGGAGTTAAGAACCAATATTACAGTCGGCGAATAAAGTTTAGCGATAATTTTTGGAAATGTTTTACGACGGACAATCACGTCGTAAGTTTTCTAATTTTCATGAGACGGACCGTCGACGAAGTACGACTCGTCTGCGAGCGCAAGAGAAATATCTAGATATTTTTCTTATAAGTAATCATTACTTACATTTGATCCAAGGGCTAGGGATTGGTTAGAAAACTTTTATATTTGATCCAATGGCTCATAGTTCACCTAGGCAAAATGGGTGAGACATTTCATCTCACATGATCAAAGAGAGAAAATCACAAACCACTCCCCTTCCTTGCTCTCCCTCGGCCGACCTCACTCTCTCACTCTCACACTTCAAAAAAAATTCTCTTCCTCTCAAGAAACTTGCTTGGATTGTGCTAGGAATCATCAAAGAGTTGATCATCTTCTTTCTCTTGAGGTAACAAGACCTCTTCTCTACCCTTGTCCCTTGATTTCTTTTAAGTTCATAGAAATTCAAGGTTTTACTAGAAATTGTTCTTGAGAGAAAAATTCTAGAAACATGTTAGAATTGCTAGAAGATTGGAGTTTTGAGCTCATGAGTGTTAGTTAGACAACATTAACAAAGCTTGTAAGGATTCTCATGGTGTTTAGAAAATTTCTCAAAATTGTTGGTAAGGGTTTGAAGAAAAAAGTGTATAAATGATTTTAACTTCTTTTGTGTTGATTGTATTTGAATTTTGAAGTTAGATTAGAGCTTTGTGACAAAGTAGTATGGTGCTTATGAATTTTATTTTGAAAAATAAGAAAATTTATTTTTCGTGTTCTTGAGCGACTCGAAGAACACGTTTTTGAAAATTTCGTGTCGAGTCTCGAAAATAGTCGAATGCACGATTGAACATCATTATGAATCAACAATGTCATGCTAGGGTTTAGAATGATAGAATGTGTGGAGTTGGCCGTTTTGCCCATTTGGGCGTGGCACACATAAAAAGTCCGAGGAATCGATTTTTCGAAAACTTCTTTGAGGCAAATAGTTCCCCATAGCCTTTGTTTTAATTGTTTGATTGGTTATGGGAGGTTTTGAAAACTAGAGGATCATTTTCTTTAAGAAAAGCCTTAAATGAGATTTCTCGAATTTTGCGATTCGACTCTATAATTTCTAAATCGCTTTGATAAGTTCTAGTTAGGTATTATGGGATATTACCATGTATTAAAAAGTGAAAAATTTGGCGCGGAAGCCCGACTTCCAAGTCCAAGGCCGTGGCCTTCTTAAGGGTGGGGAAGAAAATCTCAAATTTTTTCTAAGTCCACATTTTATGCAAAAATCTTGTGTGTGTTGGACAACTTTAGTTTTGAAGAGAAATGAGTATAGGAAAGGTTGTTAGGAAGAAAAAAAAAATGTGTAACTTGTAACGCAAGAAAACTTCGATTTTTCATTCAAAATATTTTTGAAAAGTTTTAGTTGTATTTCAAATGGTGTTGTGGTGCGTGAAACAAGTCCTTGAAGTGGAAAATCCAAAATGGTTTTAGTTTATGATTTGAAGACAAAATGATTTTCGTGTTATAAAAATAGTACAATTAACTTCGTGAATTTTTAAACACTATGAGAATAACCTGAAATCATTGAGGGATAGCTTTAGAAAGTACTTTAGACCCCTCTGGAACTTTGAGAGCAAGTTTCGTTTCGATAGGATAATCGAGGAGTATTTTACTGATTATACACTGCTTAACTTTTAGGTAGCGCGTATAATAGTTTAGACGAGAAAGAGATTAAGGAAAGCTTGCTGAGGTAAGGACACCTTTATTTTTTCATCATATATGTGTATGCTTGGTTCTAGATTGTGTGAATGCTTGGCATGATTATATTATGTATTCTCGTGATGAGAAGGTGTTTTGTATCGCATGTGTGGTTTACATATGTTTGAGAATATATGTATGAATATGTGATTGGCGTGCATATGATTTTGAAAATATATGTACATATTATGATTGGTTTACATACGCTTGAGAGGTATGTATTTGTTGCATTAGCATATATGGGGAATCGTATGCTCATGCATTCATTGTAAGTGGTTATCGGGAACGGACCACGGGGTGTGATTATCGGGAATGGATCCACCTTAATCCTTCGGGATTTATTGAGTCCAATATGTGGTTATCGGGAATGGACCACGGAGTGTGATTATCGGGAATGGATCCACTCTAATCCTTCGGGATTGTATTGATATTAGTAGGGGTTGGACCTACGACTCTCTGCGGAGAGGTAAAATTCCGGAATTCATGCATGTGAAAAAGACCCGGGTAGGGTGATCACAATCATTTAGAGTCTGCATTGATAGGCTGGTGTGCATTTCAATACTGTGTGCAAGTACATGAACTGCTAAGTGTTTATTCGCTTTTATATATACATGCTATTTGCTGTTGTGTTATGTGTGGTGACCCTTACAATGAAACATGAACGGGTTACCCCCACCTAGACGATGGTTTCCCGTCTGAGACTGTGGGTCGTGAGGACGACGGTGGCTTCCTGGGCCCTCAGTGATCGAGTGGCATGTTGGACCTAGTTAGGTGGTGTGCCGGTGTGTCTTGTACACCGTGCTTTTGGTTATAGTAGAATTCTGACTCTTTGGGATGACTGTATTTGAATACTTATACTTGTGGTCTAGACTGCGATATTTTGGGATGTAAGTATTCAGGTACACACTTTGCTTCTCCGAGAAGCACTATGATGCATATAGTACTATTCCAGTCATCTGGTTGGTCGTACTATTATATGCTTTAGTTCTGTTGTATGAATAACGCCGGCTCTTGTAAAATATTTTCCGCGCACTCTGTCTCGTGTTTTAAAAAAAAAAAAAAGTGCCTTCTTTTGGGCCTTTGAAAAACGGGGTGTTACAGCTATTTTAAGGGGGTGTCCGCTACTTAAGTAGTGGACAAAATATTTTGATAAATTTATAGAGTGCATAAGAAAAATGGTAGGGTGCTAAAATTAATTGTCTAATATTTTAAGCCCTTCTTTCTGACCCAAGAAACTACAAGCATTCAGCCCAGTTCATTCTTCAATTCACAATAACAGGCTTTCCTTTACGTTGGAAAAATTATTTAATCCTAGACAATTTTTTGTTTTTAAAAATAATATTTATATTTATACATCAAAATCTTTACATTATTTTTACACTTAATTTAAAATCTTTATATTATTTTTAGTTTTACACTTTTTTATTTAAAACATAGACTAAAAAATGTGTTTAATAATCGAATTTTAAATACATTTTTTCTTGTGCAAACGTTATTGTTATCTTAAAATTTTGTTCCAGTGCATATTGGTAAGTTTGAGCTGGGAAGCTTCTTGGAATACACACAAAGGACAATAATAATTCCAAATTTGAGGTTGGAAGCATCAAAGAAATTTCTCAGTATATTCTCCCATGGGACCTCACTGATACAATTGAACCATCATTTTACAACAGCCAAAAATTGTAACATAAAAAATCAAGCTTAGGAATTTCCATTCTCCACTCTTTTAACGTTTTCTAGCTTAGTAGTATGTTTTGGATAGATTATTATTTTGAGAAAAAGAGAAGATAAGAGAGGATTTTAAAAAAATAAATTAGGGAAGCAATGAAATATGTCTAATTTTTTTAAGATTTAATATTCGGCCTATTCTCCGTTTAATTTGAGGAAGATTAATTTTATTGTGCACTAATTAAAAACTCAATTGTAGTCAGAATTTTGTTCTATACGGACTGACACAACAAAATCAATTAAAGTTATAACTTTGTTCTATATAGATTGATCCAACACAAATGACTCCAGGAGGATTCAACCACATTGAGAATAATACACTCCAAGGTCTCAAGTAGGGGTGTAAGTGGATAAAAAAAAATTGATTAAATTGACAAATTAAATTGAAAATTAACCGATTTAGTTTGGTTCGGATAACAAATCGAACCAAAGAAAACCAAACTAGTTTTGTTCGATTTTCAGAATTCAATTTAAAAATCGGTGAATCGAACTGAACCTATTACTAAGGTTATTTTTATAAATATTAGATGAAATAGTATGATTCAATGTATAAAAATTTATGAAAATAGATGATTTTTACCAAGAAAATAAAATTATGTTAGCTTAAACCCTAAATTAGTTTTTCTTTTACTAGGACTTAATTAGTTTTCAATTGGGCTATTTAATTTAAGAACATATCTTAAAGATTTAATTCTAAACATATGTTAGGAACAAACAAAATGAACTAAGATAGTGTGGAATTGAATTCAGATCTTTTAGGTAAGATTTTTACATTTGAATCTTATTAATGGAAAATATATCATTTTAAAAGAGATTACTATAAGTGGTTAACTAAGAGCACCTTTAATGGTGCAACTAATTTTGAGTTTTTCTGAAGGACTCTACAATGCCATATCATTTCGAAACAACGCTTTTATTTTCCTCTTCAATGATAAAATTTAAAAACTCATTTTGGGTCTTACAACTTTAACTCATATATTAATATTATATTTAACTCACAATTTTCATGGTCTTTTCTCCACATTTCAAATACCTATTATTATATTGCAATTTGTCATTGATGAACCATGTATGAACGTTGCTTGGTGAAGCAACACACTAGTTCAGCCGGTGACCTAGATTGGGTCAAGCCATTGCCTTTTTCTAAAACACACTTTACAGTTGGCGGACACAAGCTGAAGAATATCCGCTGGAGCTGCTCTAAATTCTCAAAAAAAGAAGAAAAAAAATCGATAGTTGGTCTAGCGGTGATTGACATTGGACTTGTTAGGGAGGATCACGGTTCGATCATTCGCAACTGCAATTGAAAGAGGGCTGAAACCACTTAATACTAAAACCGACCGCTGAACCAAATTAAGCATTTCAATAGACCGAATACACATAGTGAAAACAAACAAAAAAAATCTCCAAAAAAAAAAATAATTATCAACAAATTAATAAGTACTTTTTTTGGTACATAATTAATAAGTACTAATTGACACTAATAATACAATTAAATGCTATAGGCCTAAACAATGTACTAGTAACTAGTATGTTAATATGGTAATAGTGTAATACTGCCCGTGTCAATGTGTTTCCTTTGATCAAAAGAATCTTCCAGGAAAGTTCCTAGATGGTAACCAAATTCATGCTTTATATAAGAACCATCTTTATTAATGGGATAATTCACTGCAAAATAGAAAGCTAATTAAGCTTATCAATGCAGGTACTTGATTCATCAATAGAACAAGAGTGGAAAATGTCTTACAAAATGGAGATTGAGGAAGTTTGTGAATCACAAGCACTTCCATTGCTCTCATTGAATCATGTGTCTCTATGTTGTAGATCAGTTTGGGAGTCTATGAAATTTTATGAAGATGTTTTGGGCTTTGTTCCCATCAAAAGACCATCTTCTTTCAAATTTACTGGAGCATGGTTAGTTAAATGTGGTCAGTTTATAATTTATATTTCAATTTTTTGCTACATAAAATATTAGTGTAGTTACATTTTTTATGTAATTTTTTTGTAGGTTTTATAATTATGGTATTGGAATACATTTGATTCAGAATCCAGAGATTGATGAATTTGATACCTCCTACTTGAATGAATCAAGGCCTATTAATCCCAAGGATAACCATATCTCATTCCAGGTAAAAAACAACAAAACAGATATTTATAATTGTGACTAAAAATAGTCATTTTGAAATGTTAGGTAGTATTTACTTATTTATCTATAATGTAATTTATGAAAAAATGTTAGCTTTTAGTATTATTTTTGCGTGAATAAACCCAAAACGGATATATTTCTCGAAATTTAATGTGTTTACGCAGTTAACATCTCTAATCCAATCCAACCATGAATGATAACCTAGATTTCGAGCACACATTTTTTCAAACACGGTCGTATTCATACAATAGTTGTCTGATTAAAAATTTTAAACTGACTGTACGAATGGAAAATATCCGCCGAGAATCAAAACTTCTTATTAGTATAGATGCTTTAATTGGTCACATGATTCACAATTCATGTAGCTTGCTACTATTTTTAGAAATTCTTGCAATAAAATACACCCTACTAAATATTGTTAAAGAACATTTAATACAACCTATGTAAAAAAGATTGCACATACTAACCACAAATATTTTGTTAAAAATAAAAATGACCCACATGGATTGCGACGGATGATTGCTATGTTTACCAAACAAATTTTTTGCAATTTGGTTTTGTGCAGTGTACGGACGTTGAACTTGTTAAGAAGAGATTAGAAGAAAAGGGAATGAGATATGTTACAGCATTGGTAGAGGATGAAGGAATCAAAGTGGACCAAGTGTTTTTCCATGACCCTGATGGCTACATGATTGAGCTATGCAACTGTGAAAATATCCCAATCATTCCTATTTCTTCATGCTCTGCCTCTTTCAAGCCTAGAAGCCATAGCTTTAAGAGATCTACTTCTAATTCCAAGTGTGGATTCATGGAGAATGTTATGATGCAAAGCTTGAGCATGCACATGATGGACTTTGCCTTTTAATATGATAAAAGTGAACAAGATTAAGTCTAGGTTTGGTATCATAGTGACTATATGAAAATTACGGTGATTTATTGTTATTTCACAAAAGCTATGTAGCTTTTGAAAAATCACAACGGATCACCATAATTCTGATGTATCCACCGTGATATTAAATATAGACTAATTTCACTTGCTTTTTTGTTAGTTATTACCGGTGTCTAGCACAAGTGGTTCGTCAGCAGATTTTGTATGTGTTGTAAATTATGAGGTATTGAAATTTATTTTTTAATCATTAAAAAAGTTAAGATAAGAAAAGTGTGTTAATCAAAATGGAACAACAAATAGGATAGGTTGGAGAACAATTATAAGAATGTAAGATTGTTTTTGGTAAATGTTTAGATGTATCCAAAAGTTGTTGGTCTTGATTTAATTGCAAGGGAAGAGTGGTCCAAAGAAGAATTGTATTGTATTTGTAATTTGTATTAAGTGGTGTTTAAAATAATAAGAAATTGTGAGATATTTCTATTTGAATATTATTAGGTTTATGTTTACATGATGATTTGTCTATTATAATCTTTTGATTTGAATTTTCGCACGAGGGAAATGAGTGGTGAAATTTGTAGCTTACCAAAATTGTGTTGCTTCCACAAAGTGCAAAGTAAAGTCGGCAAGGGTACAACAAGGTCCCCAATTGTATGGTTCAAAATCAATGTAAAAAAGTATAGCAACATTTGTGCGTATGAAATGCAAATATATTTATCAAGGAAAATGCAAATAATAGTGTTCACCTAAATGACTAATGTATCATAAATATGGTAGTTTAAAATCTTGGAGACTATTGTTGCGTGATTGCAGTATAATATCCTATTGGGATAATATTCTTCTCCATGCAAATAGGGTATTATTATTATTATTATTTTAAAAACCAATTAATACAAATAGGGTAGTTATGCTTTTTTATATTATTATTATTATTATAAAAAAATTAGGATTAAAAATGGTGCCTCAATCTAAAGCAGAAAAGACTTTAGAACTTTTAAAAACTGAACCTAAACTCTATTCTTTTATCACTAAATCAAATTTTTAGAGTTAATAATTAAATGTTTGTTAAAAAAAAGTTAATAATTAATACTTTTTAAATCATTCGGAATTTAGATATGCACTTACAATTTGTGTTTTCCAGGCAACCTTTTTATAAAACAAACATTGTTTTTTCTTGTAATAAGATTGCTTTTTAAGTCAAGGCTGATTCTAGGGTGAGAAAGTGAAATAGGTCTCCTATGGTGGGAGACTTAATTTCACCCTTAGATCATGAAGGCTCACAGTAGACCATACTAAATTTTTCACACGTTGTACTCTCCTCAAGAGTTTAAGGATTTTTTTTATAAAAAAAAATACAAAAACACTTATTCCCAAATTGAAACCCATATGAACCCAGATGCATTTCTTCCATTATCTTCTTCCTAAGCAAACTAGTGAGTAGGAACAAATCCTAGATGGAGAGAACAAAAAATTTGAGAATGTTAATGTGTTTTTGTCTTCTTTGTTGACATAACTTCCATCTTAACCCAAGCGATTCCGACTGTGAAATTAACCATTGCGGTAACCACTGAGAGAGACACAGTGAAAGGGAGACGAAATAAATTGGATGTTCCAAGCGGGCTTTGCAATCTTGAAGAAGAAATTGGGTTCTGTCGTTACTTCATTTGGAATGCTCCGAGGGAGAAATGGATATGGGGTTCAATGTGTTTTCACTGAGTTTTAATTTTTGATGAAATTGAGAATTGTCGCTGTCATGAACATAAAAGTGAGAAAGAAGATGAATATTATGAATGAACCAAACTTCAAATTTCTCTAACTCTCAAATCTGGGTTTTAATTGTGTCAAAATACAATTTGGGATTTTGTTTTATTTTAAAGAAAAAACAACCAAAAGTTATGCATATGAAATCTTCATGACCTTTATGATATTGATAGTGTAAAGATTTCTAGTTAAATATTTAATTTCAATGGCTTGTTATCAAGTATCATAGTGCTGGAATTGTTCATTGTATTTTTAGTGTGATAATGATCTTCATCGTTGACAACTTTTCCTATGATTAAGTATGAAGTGCCCAAGTTTCATGATATATAGATCCCATATTAGTTCCAATTCTACTATTAAATTCATTAAGGTTAAAAAACTTTGGTTTTTAATTTCAGAATTTTGACAGAAATTTGAATGAAAGAGTATAGTAAATGATCAAGTGTAGGCAGGAGTAGGATGCACTTGCAAAAAATTTGGTCTCCCACCGTGGGAGACCCATTCTCCTTTCCCACCCTAGAAGGGGCCTTAAGTCAATTTATTGCTGCCAATTCAATTCAACTATAGTCTATAGTTGGTTTTTGCTGTAAAGTGGTCATGTGATCACATGGTTAAGGAGAAGTATTATAAAAAATTGGTAAAGGACTAAGGAGAAGTTATGAACAAAAGAGAAAAAAACATGAGATTATTATGAAGTTTTCATTATTGTTTTAGCAATGACTAATGTATATCAAGAAACTTGTGGAACACATAACATAGGTTTTCTTTTCCAAACTAAATATTTTTCGCCGTTAATAATCAAATTTCTAATTATTTATTAAGAGAATTGAAGCTCATACCACTTGAATCAATTTTTTATCGAGAAATAACATGCAATTTTATTAAAATATAATATTGTAACCAGCTAAAAAATATTCTTATTCATTATCATAAATATAAAGCATAAAATAATTCATCTTTCTAAATTTCAATTTTTTGCCCTCAAAGTATAACATTTGTTACATTTTTTTAAAAAAATGTAGCTTCTTCAAAAATACATTTGTTACATTTTTTTTCACGTTACATGTAAAAAAGTTACAAAACTCACGCTATGGATGTGAGTGTTGAAACAACCAAATAAATAATCAAATTTATTAAAATTAGTTTATACATCATCAAGAATCAATCCTAAACATGCAACAAATCTCTAGTTAAACATGGTAGCTTTTAAAATGCATGAGCCATGCCTAAACAAAGTGACGTGGAACAATTAAGCTGAAGGTGTCCATTTATACATCTAATTTGGGAAAGTTCTTATAGGAGCAACAACAATTATTGATTTATTAATGTTCTTCTATAATTATATATGGACCCGTTGTGAACAGCAATGTATAGCCTATTATTTGTTTTTTTGCTCATCTATAGAAAGTTGTTTAAAATTATTGACTCTTTCACATGTCACCCTTAACTAGCATACATAGATATCGATCAATCCAAATCCACCAAGCACTATAAGTTGCAAATAATTTATTGCACAATAAAATCTTTGCAATATTATGTTTCTCTCAAAATGGAAATTCTATAACCTTAGTTTCACGGTGGCCGTACACTTTCTCTCTAATCTAGTTTGTCGTTTTTCTTTTCATCCATTAAGGGGTGATTTACGATCAATAATTGTCAACCCAAAATCATCTTTTAAATCATTTTTTTTTATTTAAATAAGTGATTTTCACATATATTTAATTTTTCTTTTATGATTTCGTCATCTTATAATGTGATGTTATGTTGTTCGTCGTCTTGATACGAAGTTGTTTTTATTTTCTTGTCTTGTACAATATTTGTTCAGATTAAATTGTCAAATTCAATTCGATGTTGATTCGATCATCAATGACTTTAACATCATTAATGTTGCAGATCTGAAAGCATAGTATTTGACGACTTTTAAATTTATATTGTAGGATATATTCTATGATTTTGAATGCTGCTTTTAATAATAATATAAAACAAAAATTCTTTCGACGTAATGGACTAGACCAAGCTGGAAAAACACACAGTAGGTTCGTACTCTAGCTACAAGCGCACAACCTGAGATTTCGTATACGGAATGGACTAGACCAAGTGTAGGAAGGTTTTAGTGCAATGTTGATGCATTTTTCTCTACCACCCAAAATAAAGTGAGAACATGAATGTGTATTAGAGACGAACAAGGACATTTCATGGCAACAAAGACAAAATGAGAATCACGTATTCTTGAGGAAGAGCTAGGATAAGCATTAGATTTTATGAGTGCTCTCTAGTGGACTAACGAGATGCAACTGCATTCCATGAAGTTTAAAATTGATTGTAGCGGGTTGTAGATAACCTCTATATTACCAAAACTTATACGATTTTGGGACTATCATTATTGATTGTAAGCTTTTACTAACCATAAACATGGTAAACTCTCATGTTAAGTAGAATAGGAGACAAATCAATGAAGTTTCTCATTGTCTTGCTCGGGCGGCTTCATAGTTTACTAGTTTCCATAGTTTTAACGAGATTCCAACATGTATACACTCTATTATTATGAATGGAATGAGATAAGCTATTTGTCTTAAAAAAAAAAAATTCATGTTAACTAGTACTCCGAACACTAATTAACAATAAAAAAAGATAAATTTTATATTAAAAAAATAATATTTTTCATACTTTATAAATGTTGTGTATTTTTATTATATATAAGGTTTTCTAAACTAATGACCAAATACACGATTTAGTTTTTTTTTTTTTTTAAATATACCAAAAGGGATGTTGGGAGATAAGCCATGGTTGAATTATTAATGATTTTTCTAATTCTAAAAACCTAAGGACACCTGTCAATGGTCTCCTAGATTTTTTGGATTTTCAATAGACCATGAGTCACATTTTGGATTTTTGTCATATCCACATATTCCGTATTTGTAGATCTAAATTATTCGATAAAGAATGGACCACACTTAATTTCATTTTATTTTATTATATAAAAAGTCCACACTTATTTTGGATAAATGGTTTCTTTACTTGTATTTTAAGATAAATTTAAATGTTTCAACTAAAAAATAAGAAATTGTAAAGGAAATTTAGTGAAATCAAAGAATTAGCCATCCAAAGAAAAATATTCTTATGAAAAGTCTAATAAATTTTCAACCATTGATTTGGCATGGAAGAGAGGAGAAAATGTTAATTTAAAAATGAAGATTTCTACCTAATTATATATTGACCAATTTTCATTCAAATAATCTTATATAAGTTTGATTTATTTATTGTTCTATTATAAAAGAGATAAATACATTGAACTTAAATGATTAATAAGCTTCTTAGGACGAATTATTCGAAAGAATTCAAGTTCAATTTTTTATAAAAACAATTTTTAATCAAATTTTACTAAATAATATATTTTTTTATAATAAAATTATTGCTAAATATGTTAATATTTTTTTGGGTGGTTGTTAATAGAGAGGAAGAGAGGGGCATTGGCAATTTGGCATGCACTAAAAGGCAAATATTAGGGTGGACAACAATAAGTAATAAACAAACAAAAATACAATAAAATAGGTCCCATGTGAGATAAGTAAATTAGTGGGTAAGAATGAATCAATAGTTGTTGTCAACCCCACATTGGCTTTGAACTTGTGGCTACCAAGTAACATCATAGTTGACAACACTACACAAACATTCAACAAACAAACAATACTCTCTCTCTCCTCTTCAAATATTCATTTCATTATTATTTGTGTCTCTCTTTGATTTCTCACATCTCAAAAATCAAACCCTTCAAAACCCAATAAATCAAAAGGTCCCCCCAACTCCTTCAATATCCTACAACTTTCCATCATCAACAACCACCACCACCACCTTCATCAAACTTCATCACAACCCAACATCTAATTTTTATAAAAAACAAAACTTTCTTACATACCAACATGGATTTGGTGAATATTTGTCTTTTTTTTTGTTCTCTTCTTTATTTTTTTAAAGTAGATAATTCATGTGGTTTATTATTATTATTTATTATTATTCTTGTTCTGTATCTGAATTCAACTCTGTTTCTATTTTTGTTTGTTGAATTTTTATTGAAGCAATGAAAGTGAGAGAGTTTAATTATGCGAACGCTTTGTGATGCTTGTGAGAGCGCTGCCGCTATAGTTTTTTGTGCTGCTGATGAAGCTGCACTCTGTCGTGCTTGTGATGAGAAGGTATCTTAGCTTATAATATACTAAATTTGTGAAATTATCATCAATATTTTATAATCACTATTCAAGTTCATCTTGATTCTTGTTTTTGTTTGTTGTTAGTTACTTGTTATGATATGATGTTTTTTTGTTAGTGTAATGTTTCATTATTAATGTATCAATATTGAAATATGAAATCTTGCTTAACTTGGATAAGTTCATTTATGTTGGATTAAGTTAAAGATTGGAGGGACCACTTGCAATTTAGTTTCATAATTCATAAATATTTTCTTTTATTTTATTTGATATTTTTTTGTGGACTTGTGTAAATTTGAAATCTAAGGTCTCAGTTCAGTGGTAAGAGTTTGACCTAATAACAGCTCTCGACGGTTGTTGTCACTTCAATTAATTAATAATAGTTTCTCGTCCCCATTTTTTTCTAAAAAAATCTAAGTTGGTTTTAAGCTTAATATGGTATTTGAATTTGATTGACTTTCATGGTCAAATGTCTTTCAACCAATGGCTTAAAGTTTGGAAATTATGGAAATGACAGGTTCATATGTGCAATAAGCTAGCTAGTAGACATGTTAGGGTTGGTCTTGCAAGTCCAAGTGATGTGCCGCGCTGCGACATATGTGAGAATGCACCTGGTAAGAAGTTTCATCTTTTTACCCTTGTTCTTCTGATTCTGTTTCTTTGCTTATGTGCTTAATCGTCTTTTCAATGTCTTTGTAGCTTTCTTTTATTGCGAAACAGATGGAAGTTCCCTTTGTTTGCAATGTGATATGATAGTTCATGTTGGTGGTAAAAGAACACATGGAAGATATCTTTTGTTTAGGCAAAGAGTTGAGGTGTGTCTATCTTTTATCGAAAGTGAATTAGTCTTATATTTGTTAGATTCATACCATTTCTTTAGAAAGACAAATGTTAGTATATTAGTTATGTTCGTATTTTTTTTTCACCAAGATTTGAACTCTGATCCTTCAACTCTTTTAACGCTTATCTTCATACCTTAAAATGTATAATATCTCTTTGTTCCATAGTTTCCAGGTGATAAATCTAGTAATGCAGACAATCCAGCTTCACAACCTTTGGATCCCGGCGATATTAAAAGAGGACAAAGTCCACTTCCCAAACAAAAATCGGGAGAGAAGCAACAAAATAATCACCGGATGCCTCCGGTTCCAACTTCAGAACCTGATGGTGGTGGAAATACTAAGATGGACAATAAATTGATTGATTTGAACATGAAGCCTAACAACAGAATACATGAACATGCATCAAATCATCAGGTTAGAGTTCATGCGAAGTAAATTTTGTTCTGATGATTCAAATTTCTAGTGTGATATAGTCATGTCATGTGTTGAGCATCGATTACTGCAGATGCTTGCAAACTGAAATTGTTAAACGTATCGGCTATATGGCTATTTCTATTAGTACACATTGATCACACTAAAAATTGATTCATTTCTACTTAGGGGTGCTAAATTAATCTCTAATGCATCAAATATTGTGACCTTGTTTGTATAGCTATTAGCTGATGCTAATGTAGATATGATTGGGATATGGGACTGAAACTGCCATTTCATGCGATTGTTGGATTACTTTATGATTATCTACGAATGATGAAACCCTTCACAGTTGAACTTGAATTCAATCTTCCAACTTTTGAACTATTCCGATGAATAAGTAATCATCCACCTTTCTGGATCTAGTTAGTTCCACATTTCACTTCACAGGTGAATCAGGTCCGTTGGATTTGTGCAGTAAGCAATTCACGTGTTCGCGCATTTAGTGTATTGGTGACGTTAGATTAAGATCAGACGGTCCCGATGTCAAGCTTGGTATTTCAATTTTTCTTAAAATTCAAAATATGCATTGAAATTGAGACCGTCTGATCTCGATCCAACAACCACCAACGTGTTGACTGTGTCAATGAGTGGAATTGCTGGCTGCAACAAATCCAAATCTGACAAATAGAGAGATGATTCCTCTTTATTGTGGTTTGAATTATCACCTTAAAGAATGTATGTATCAAACTCATTTTAAACTTTTTCTGATCGACTCTTCATTATTATTTTTTGAACGACAATCATTTCATTTTTCGTCTTCAATGCAATCATCCAACACTCGGACAAAGTAGAACCTTTTAAGTGCATGTTTGATATACCATTAGTCCATTACACATTCCAAAATCATCAATACATGACATGCATTGATTGACATATATATGCATCTCAAAAACACTTTTTTTTTCTTTTCTCGGCAGCCATAGGTCGTGCTACTAGACAATGCGATTCAGACACCAGAAATCTCCCAAAGGCAAAAGCTTCATGTTGTTCTCATGCATGTTAATTACAAAAGTGGCATGTTCTATTAACAATCATGTTGTGGCAAATGAAGCATTGGAGCATCAAAGTCTGAAGAATTTGTTCTCTCATGTAGGAATTTAGTTTGTTAGTTCAACACATAGTATTTGTACTTCAAAGAATTGTTAACTATACATATCTGATCCTTTTCAATGAACTGTGTGTTGAATTTTGTTTTTGGTTTTAGTTTTGTATGTGACATTTGTGCATCCCCAGAACATAGAGGATAATACTTCTTTTATTTTTTTAAATAAAATAAAAAAATGTGTTTAGCCAAATCACATTTGATGGCAGAAATTGAAGGACTGCAGTTTATGAATTATTTGGCATCTATTAATCAATCTTTAAAAGACACCATACATCATTTAAAAACGGATTTGGATTGTCTTCTACATTCAAAAATCCTACATTCACTTACATTTAATTTATTTTCAAGAATAATTTTATCATTACAATCTATCATATTATCTTTCTTCATTCTCTCTCGTAGCATTTTTACACTAAATGCAAGTGAATGTATGAATTTTGAATGTAGAAAATTTAAATTCATTTAAAACCACGAGGAACTTGCACGGCTATGCAAATGTTTGGAACTGCGGCTGAAGTTTCGTTTTTGTGTCTTGAGACTTTCTGGCCGTATAAACTAGGAAGCTATAAAACACAGCTTCTACGTTGATGTGGTACTTCGACGTGGTTTTTCTAAAATCACTGCATGACTAAATAAGTGATACTATATATATTTATCTTTTTTTTTTTAAAAAAAATTATCTTATGCAATTTTAGAATATTTCAAAAATACACTCAAATTTTTTTAAAGATAATGTATTTGAGATCAACATTTTGATGTACAAGAATGATTTACTTTTCTAAAATGTATTCCTTGAAAGAGTCAAATTCTTTGTTCAGCGTACATGGAACCAAATAATTGAAAGCTATATTTGAGCAAACATTGTTGATATTGGTAGAAGAAATAATGAAAGTATTGTATAGTGATTAAGATTGATAATGATATTAAGGGTGCAGTTGTTTGTGTTTTGTGGTGTGTATGAGATTTGTGTGGTCTCCTTATAGGAATTGCTTTTGGAAGACTCCAGCTCGCTTTCTTGTTTCAATTGAACTTGTCAGGTTGCGGATTACATTAACCAACCGACATCATTTTATTTTTCTTTAATAATTTCATTGGTTTTTTTCTAATTTATCTCCTAAAATAACATTTTATCGATTTTTTTGTACAGAAGAGAGAAAAAAAGGAAAAACAAATGAACCAAAGGATTACTCCTTGAGCATCCGCAAAGAGGGCCAAATGCATGTCCTAAGATCATAAGAGGCGAGTCTGAGGTGGGTCCTCTTTTCGCCAAACAATCTACATAGGTGTTTTCTTCCCGAAGAGTATGGTTAATCTCAACATTTCAATCTCTACTTAACAAAAACCGAATACTATGAATCTCATTCACGAATCTATGATGTGGGAACACACCATTTAAGTAGAGGTGTGAAACAGATAAATAAATAAATAAATAAATAAAGTTCCATAAAATTTAAATTTACTTGATAATAACAAAAGTCACTCATAGATGCAGCAGTAGAAAAACCTAATTAACATAACAAAAATAACAAATATGATAGAGGTGATACCTCATTCTCACATAGGAAAGGTATTGAGCTAATCAAAAACAAAAAATAAAATGGCGAAAAGGTGGAGAAAGAAGAATAGATGGGAGATAAAAACGAAATTCGACGACGATGAGACCAAGAAAAAGAGTAAGATTTAACACGTAAGCATAAACAAAATTTTTATGTTAACATCAACACCACAGCAAAACAAAACAAAAAATCAAATCTACAAATCAAACACATGAAACTATTTTAGATTTGACACTTAAAAATCATAACAATAAATAACTATAAAAGAAAGTAATCACTTATAAATCTAGATCGGTATACTCATCTTCTTTGCCAATAACAAAAATTAGTGCTTCTTCCTCTTCTCCTTCATGGTACTATATTGTCTAGAGAAAGAGTGTGCGGGTTGATGCCGATCAAAAATTGGGTTGAAATATAGAGACAGAAGAAGGAATGTATTAAGGGAGAAGATTAAAAAAAAAAAGGTGGGTTGAGAGAGCGGTGAGTGAGAAGCAAGAAGAGAAAAACGTGGATAAAAGAATCAGAAGCGTATAATGATAGAGAGATAATGGAGAGATGCCACATTTTTAATGCATAAAAACTAATGAAGACTTTTGTAAAAAAAAAAAAAATATAGAAACTAATAAAGGCCAATTCAAAATTCAAATTGAGGATGATTTAATAAGTGGCGGGCCATAGTAATTAATATGTGATTTAAAGATTAAGAGAGAAATTAAGAGGGGGAAAATTAGGATTAATATGAAGCAAAACCTTACTTTTATTATAATTAAGATTAAGATTAAGATTAAGATTAAGATATTTGACTTTAATCGCATTATTTATAATATCATCAGTATGATTTTGTTATGATTTTTTTGTGCAAATCGGGTATCCTCTGCGCGCAACTGCCGAGATTAATCCCTCGAGTCTTGTGGGACTCAAATGGGTGACAAACTCTCCCTAAGAGTTTTAACACTGCTGCATGTCCAAGCCAAAGATCGAACTCAAGAGCTTGATTAAGCTAGAAGAGACCCGCATCATCTCATCTAAGTGCTATTGGGTATCATTTTGTTATGATTTGAAAAAAATGAACAATTTCTTTTTTTCTTCCATATTTTTAATTTTAGTAAATAACATTAGAAGAAAGAAAAAAAACCCGGTTAATTAATTGTCAAAGGTTAGTAGAACACGGGGTTGACGTGGAAAAGATGAGACAGTGTTGGACGACGATGAAGTCACCGTGTTTGTCGGTGTTTCTGTCACTACTGTTCTTCTCTACGGTGACGGCAACACCTCGTTCGCTACAACATCGTTTCTCTGAATCTAAATCTGGAAACACCAACTATTATCTGACCAAGGAAGAATTGTGGTTTTCCCAAACACTCGACCACTACTCTCCCTATGTACTTGTCATTCTCTTTTCATCTCTTTGTTACTTAAACTGTTATGTTATGTTCCTAATACTAAATTTAAGATTTCTAGTATTTGATATTCTAAATTTCCAATGATTATGTAGTACCTTACCTTGCATGTTTAAGTTTTAACACTCAATATTGTCAAATAACCGATTATCCCAAAAGCTTAAGCTTTTAGGAAATGCCACATCAATGGTTTTATATTCTTTCTAACAAATATGACCTATATTGAATTCGTAGAATATCACATTTTGAGTGCCTTTAATTAGCTAAAAAATAAGGGACTAGACACGATAGTCGTGTTGCATTTTATTTTAAAATTGTTTTGGGACTGAACTAATTGGTTGCGTTTGATTTTAAAACTGTTTTTGGGACTGAACTAACTGGAGAACAAGGGACCTGACAAAGTCTGAAATTTTTGTCCCTCAATAAACTATCGGACAACTTTCTTTGTTACATTTTTGTCCCGTAGTTTAACGAGGGACAAAAATGCCAAACTAATCATTTGTCCACCCAAAAGACTAGTCCAATACCACAGGGTTCGGCAGTTTCCCTCACCTATCGGTATTTGGTGGGGCATAGCACCAATTGTTAGGACTTAAGCACACAAAGAGAGCCCAACCCAAAAAGATTAGTCCAATAGGTGGGAAAGCCTCATGGCTTAAATACCAAATTGAGCACTTTGAAATACTCGATGTGGGACTCCTAACAAAAACCGCACAAGACAACAAGTTATTCAACACCTTAAAAGTTATATTGTTATGTCTTGTGGTGTTCTGTCCAATACTTATCTTTTGCAAATCAAATAGACCCTTTGTGAAATTAAAGCGTACTAGCTGGTTGAAAATCAAACTGTTTAAAAACTATCAAATTATGCACTAATTTGAGAAAAGAGGATATATTGATGGTCTTGTGTTATAGTAAAATTTTCTTTGTAACATTTTTCACGAGTTATGGAATCTGTTTGTTCTCTTTGCTTATCGAAGTCTAATTTGATTGATTTTTCTTATTTGTATGTTGCATCAATGCACTGCAGGATCACCGCAAATTTCAGCAGCGTTACTATGAGTTTCTTGACTATTTTAAGATTCCAGATGGACCCGTTTTTTTGGTGATTTGTGGTGAATATTCATGCGATGGGATAAAAAATGACTATATTGGTGTAAGCTGTTATTCTTGGTCCAATTTATACTTTTTGTCCTAATAAGCCTTGATTGAGTCCGATATATCATAGTGACCAATAAGATTGATTGTCTTTTAAATATAAATGTGTTTTATTTGTTAACATCTATAGGTTCTGGCCAAGAAGTTTGGAGCAGCTGTGGTTTCTCTTGAGCATCGCTATTATGGGAAGAGTTCGCCATTTAAATCTCTGAAGACAGAAAATTTGAGATATCTTTCGTCCAAGCAGGCACTGTTTGATTTGGCTGTTTTCCGCCAAAATTATCAGGCAAGTAGTACCTTAAGAAACTATTGGTAAATGTTTAGATATCTAGGTATCTAGTTCATGCATAATTATAAGTAACTTAAAATAAAATTATAGAATTTATAAACTTACAAATGCTTGTTGCACTGCATGCAGTACTAAATGAAATAATCTTGCAGGACTCCTTAAATGCAAAGCTTAATAGAACAAAAACCGATAATCCCTGGTTTGTATTTGGTGTCTCATATCCTGGAGCCCTCAGTGCATGGTTCCGTCTTAAGTTTCCCCATTTAACATGTGGAAGTCTTGCAAGTTCTGCCGTTGTTCTTGCTGTTTACAACTTCACAGAATTTGATCAGCAGGTGAAGATAGTGATTTCTCCTTCTTGGCCATATTTTATTGTGTCACAAAATGGCGAACATTTTACAAATTTCCCTATATTTTAGTGTCGAAGTTTAGATTTCTATCTTTAATATGCAGATTGGTGAGTCAGCCGGTCCTGAATGTAAGGCAGCATTACAAGAAACTACGAAACTTATCGATCAAAAACTTGCAACTGATGGAAAAGCATTGAAGGCTTCTTTTTATGCAGCTGATGTATGTTTTTTTCTTTCTGTTTAAACAAATCTCACTCCCGAGTTGCCAGATTTTCTTCTAGGATTCTCATTTTGGACCTTCTCCTGGTTTTGCAGCTTGAAATTGATGGTGACTTTTTGTATTTCTTGGCTGATGCTGGTGTTACAGCGGTAATTGATATGACTCGTACTTTTTCTTTATTAATTTATTCTTGCAATATCTTGTATTCAAAATTTACCATATCTTTCTTCTTTTTGTGGTTTTCTGTACATCTTTCAGTTTCAGTATGGAAATCCGGATATATTATGCAAGCCTATTGTTAAAGCAAAGAAAAATGGAGACGATTTGGTGGTATGCTTTTCAAATTCAATTTAGCTATTTTCGCCAAAACATTTTGAAATAGCTAAATCCTAGTTTTGGATATTCAAATTAAACGAACCTTTTATTTTTGTTTCTTTGCTTCATGTATATGAGAATACTATTTTTCCTTTCTCACTATGCAGGATGCTTATGCCAAATTTGTCAAAGATTTTTACATTGGATCTGAAGGTGTTAGTACACAATCTTATAACCAAAAGAACTTGAAGAAAACTGTTATCGATGAAAACAGTTCCGATAGACTATGGTGGTTTCAAGTTTGCACTGAGGTTGCATACTTTCAGGTGGCTCCCTCAAACGACAGTATACGCTCCCCAAAAGTTGACACAAGGCAATCTCCTTTTTGACACTGTTCATACACTTCTTCCTTGACAATATTTTTCTCCTTAAACTATAGTTTTGATATTTCTAGTTTTTACATATGTTTTCATCATGATCGTATAAATGTTTATGAATTGGTTCTCTTAAATTGCAGATACCATTTGGATCTTTGCAAAAATGTCTTTGGAAAGGGTATATTTCCTGATGTTGATGCAACTAATATATATTATGGAGGCACAAAAATTGCTGGTTAGAAACTTGCCTCCTCCTGAATTTTATGTTTCTTTTTGTTTTCTTTATTTTGATTGTTTTGAGTCTCGCATCAACTAGAGATATGACCTTAGTAGCGCTTATATGTCATAAGCCTTGGACAGTCCTGGTATTAAAAACCGCTTCTTTTAAATTTAGTTAAGCTTAATTAAAAGCCCAAATTCTATGAATTTTGTAAATATTAATTTGCTTGCATATTGGACTAAATGTTATCTTTATCATGCCTTGTTCCTTGTCTTTAAATTCGTTGTGAATATGTATGTCTTTCATGTTTACATATATTAAAATTATTCTAAATTGGGTACTTCTACTTATGAGTTATTAAAGTAATCTTCTGGTTAAAAACTTCTTCATGGCTTATCTTAGAATTTAGGCTTCCGGCCAAATTCAACTCCACAAAACCGGCTTATAGGTTAGGAATGTATAGGCTTTATATGCTCTTCTTAGGCGGACCTATGATAAACTCTTCTATGAGCTTAGAATCTGGACTTCTGAACCTAACTCGACCTAAACCTCATAGGTTGTATAAGATTGCCTAAGCTTTATAAGCTATTTTTAGGTCATACTTCTAGCCTATGTGGGGCTTAGGTTTTTCCCAATAGCTTATTTTGGGTGGACACTACATAGTATTTTACATTCTTCTAGATTTTATTCTGAATATACTATTGTATAATCATCTTAAAATTCGACTTCATTTCATATATCCAAATTTAATGTGCATGGACAGGTTCCAAAATAGTATTCACAAATGGCTCACAAGATCCTTGGCGTCGTGCATCAAAACAAATTTCATCACCTGATAGTGAGTTAGAATTTAATTTAATCAAGTTAGACCAAACCATTCTTTATTCGCATAACAATTACTATGTTCTGGGAACATTTTCTGAATGTTTTATCACTACTTATTTTCAGTGCCTTCCTACACTATCACTTGTCATAATTGCGGCCATGGAACTGACATGCGGGGATGCCCTCAAAGTCCCTTTAATATTGAAGGTTCTTCTAAATCTTAACTCTAATCATTATAAGATTTAAATTCAAGGAATATATTTGTTCTCCAGCCCATCAACAAAGAATATATTTTTTTTATTAATAATAATAATGATGAAAATGTTAAGAAAGAAATTGACCAACAAAATATTCGACCAATGTGTTAGTTGCTTGTAATATGCACACATTATTACGTTATTGTGATATCTCATTTTAGGTTTCTCGCAGTAGCGTATGTTGGCTGGATACCACATATTTTACATTCTAATTGTGAAATCTATTTTTAGGCAATGAGAAGAACTGCACATCCCCTGATGCTGTTCACAAAGTTAGGCAAAAGATCATAGAACATATGGATTTATGGCTGTCTCAGTGCGATGATATGAACAGAAGTTGTATATGATTATTTGTATGAGTTGCAATATGATGATGTATGACTAGAAGTTACTCTGGTTTCTAGTACACAACTAACCCTGAGTTATATTGTTTTGAATAACTGTGTAAGCCAACCAAATGCAAGGCAAAACAGATTTGTACATAATAATGCAATTTCAGGCAATATCAAGAAAATACTATCAGTTATTATATGTATAACACTTGGGGTGCCATTAGCCTATTGTGAAAATTTACCAAGAAAATGTGTTTACTGGTAGTGCCACTGGTGCATAATGAGTCATTATTTTCTGTCTTTGTTTCTTCACCGTTTTAGAATTGACAATTTGTTAGCATGCACGAACCATGTAATTCAGCTGAGGTGAACATCTGTTAACCACTAGTAAACAGTCTCAAGCTAACAGACAGGACTAAAAGAAATTAAAACATATCATTGAGGACGAGATCAAAACTATAAATATAAGAGGAACAAAGACGAAAAATTGCAAATTTGAACCAAAAGGTTCATTGAGCCAATATTATATTTTGTATGTATAGATTGTAGGAAAAGTGTGAAGACAGTCATCTGAAAGTTAGAGAATTGAGAATTTATTGCATTTGCAAGACTGTATCAGTTAATTACATAATTTATGTACAATTCGTTACACAGCTGTACAAATTTGCCGCAGCCCATTGACATGATAATATGATGGTGATGGTTGAACTATACATATTTTATACACAATTAACGTACAAAGCCTGCTGCTTCTTGTTAAGTTCCGCAACCACACTTCACAATTCTTGGAACGATAGGCAGAGAGATTAAGAGTAACCAAACTCCAAAAGCCCCTGCAGCAATGCATAAAGATATATAATTCCATGAAATAACTTGGATTTTTATGATTGAACCAATGATTAAGATTTTAAAAAAGCAAACTAAGGTTATTACTACTTACTAGTACTTGTTACTTGCTATTTAATTTAAATAAAGTTGAAATTTACATGAAAAAAACACAATATAAGAAATGTACCATCATCATGACTGGAAGAGAGTTATTGTTGCAATATAACCATTTTTCATCACCTGCTAAAATCACCAAAGTATAGCTTAGGGGACACTCAAAGGCATCATAATAGACTTAACTAGTAATTAATTTAGGCAGAGCATTATAAACACAAAGAATGACGCACCTCAAAAGCAATGTTTTGATAACCATATACAAGAGTAGAACCAAATGGGTTACTGGCAGAACCTTGTGTCTGAATGGCAGCTCGCCCACAATCCCCAAGTATTTCCTACAAGAAACCATTGCATGCTATTATATAATAAAAACTTATTTTTATTATTATAAGAAACTCACATCAAAGCTACTCACAATTTTCTTCCACAAATTACTTTATGCATTATACATAATTACATACAGATTTTCCATAACTCGCTATCTTCCAAGACGAAACATCATTATAAGGCAACCGTACAATTTGGAAGGGATAAAGGCTCACCTTCACTTGTTCCCACTTTGTGCTAGGTGTAATGACCCTCTGTTTGCTATTATTTACATCCTGAAAAGATCCTCCAACAGCTGGAATGGGGAAAATGATTTTATCACTTTTTTCACAGCAAAAATGATATAACTGTTACAATGAGACCAATCTAAATACTGCAATGCAAATAATCTGCTTACCATCAGAGCAATAGATAACAAAGTTGCACTTCATGTATGAATTAAAATCAGCATGACCTGGGTAGTTCGTATGTAAAACAAACTTCTTGATTTTGTGAGTCTGAAAATACACGACATATAAGAGGAAGCAATGAGTGTCAATTGTATGATTGTGTGTATATATACAAAAGAATGGGGTAAAGTGCAAACCTGTCCATCAAATAAGATGTCCAGACCACGAGTAAAATAATTATAAAAGTAATCTCCACATATAGTTGTCCGTGGCCGAAGATCGGAGGCAGAATGTATAACCATTTGATCTACCTGTAGAACTAATGTGTCAGAATCCACAAGAATCCTACAAAAGAACCATATTCCATTTTTCAGAACTAGTAAATTTATGGTACCTGCTTTTGATGAATACCACAGGGACGTCCTAACTCAGTCCACACATCCTGTGCATAAAATAGGAAGCATAAAATACAAAAAAAAAAAAAAAAAAAAAAAAAATCAAACAAAATAAAATACAAGTGGAAGGTGACGAGAAGAAATGAAAGCATAGGAAAATAATCTGATAAAGGCATAACCAACAATTTTGATTGAATGTAAAGCTTACCTGTGGGGATGCACCAAAAGGAATACGTTGAGAGCCAACAGTGAAGTACAATTCTTCCCCCAGCTATATAACGGAGAAAGAACTGAATTAGACACTAAATAACAGTTACCTTGCAAAAATAAGCAGAAAGTTCATGCAGCTGATAACTAAAGGTGTCATACTAAATAAGCAAAATACAAACTACTGTAATTTAGATTTTAAAGATTAAAGAAACTAAACCTTAACGTGAACCTCTTCCATGTAAATGCTGCCAGTGGGTAATGGGGGGGCAGAAGCCTTATCCATTAAGGACCCTACACCAACCTTCTTACCAGAGGAACTATCATATATAGAAACACGGCATGTAACTGGTGTTGTTCCATCTGGAAACTCCAACGGCAATTCCACTAACAGAATGAAAAGAAACAAAGTTAACATATGAAAACTAGAAAACTTAAAACTTTACAAATTGATGATGATATACCTCCCCCATCATGACAGCAGTCTGTAAACTGACCCGGAATAGGAAATGCAAAGGAAAGCCCCTAAAGACAAAACAAATAAAAAACATAAACCAGAATACTTTAATGTGGAATAGTAGAACCAAAATAAAGACCAAAACAGATGCATTACCGGGTAAAACAGCGTGTAGATGCCTCTATCCTTATCGAAAATTCCAGGGTATGTGGGTCCAAACAGTGCATATACGGCAACAAACGTAGCTAGAGTTGTTGGACCCCTAGAAGTTGAAAAGAATATCAGTTAAGTGTTTTATAATAAGATTTAGTTTGGATAAACTTCTCAATAATCATTTGTGGAGAAAGAAATACTGACAGAATATTATAGTAACTATGGGTTTTTGAAAACAATAGCCTTTCATAAAAGTTGAAATTAGCTTCTACATTTTATTTTATTCAGAAAAACTCTTATTTAACTTGCCATAAATACCTACAAGCTTACAATGACTTTTTTGTAAGTGAAGAACCAAAATATTAACTAAGTGTATGAGTTAGAATCAAATCCAACTGGGTGTAAGTATAGATTGTAGCAAAATTGTAGGTCCAGAGACTCACCCAATCAAAGAAGTAGAATAGCGCATTTGAAGCCGCTTTACATCAAATATTTCAATAAGGCGCAGTCTCTAAAATAATATTGGAAAATTTTGTCATGATAAACCCATCTTGTTAAGTATGGAAATAAATTAATAAAAAAAAAAAAATTTTAAAAAAAAAAAAAAAAAAAAAAAAAAGCCTCTCTGCGACAGCACAAAATCATTAAAGCATAAGAACTGCTACATACAGCTGAGGTTGGAACTTTAAATCTATAAAAGAGAAAAGATCGGAAGTGGTGCTTTGGTGCACAATTTTATGACTATGCAATATCAGCTTAAAAAATACAATGTCTCTAGCATGATATCATCTTCACAGGAAGGAAAGGAACACGTAACTGTAAGTCTGTAATAAAAGAACGTAAGAAATGGACCTAGTGTAGGAAAACCCCTCACTTTCAAATAATCCATCCCCAGTGAACTTGAAGAAATGAAGTACTGCTACATTATAAACTACAATTACATACTTACACAATTTACATTTGCATGGGGATAGGAACACAATATTTACACGGTTTTCATTGTTATTATTCTCTTATCAGATTCTGCTTAGGTTTAGCCATTTAGGGTCTAACTCAACCCTACAAAATCCGTTTCTAAAATAAGAATTGTCCGACCTTTGTGAGTTCTATTTAGACATATCCCTAGCCAATGTAGGACTCGAGTTTTTTGCAATAACCTCTGTCACGTCCAAGGCTATTGGGTCAGCTGCGTGGATAATGTGGGAGGCCCAATAATTGGTTCCTGAGACTTTCATACCATCTTAAGTTTTGGGCTTAACTCAGCCCCAGAAAATTGACTTGCAAGGTGATAATTACCTAACCTTTATAAGCTCTATTTAGATCATACCTCTAACCAATGCGGAACTTTGGTTTTTCTCAATAATTCTACATAGATTGCATGAACTTCAATGAAAATGCAAACTAAAAACTACATACTTTTTCCTATGAAAATCCTGAAACATTCAGAACCCATTAATTTCTGCAGGTATCCATATACACATTCTTAAATATATTACCAAATAATTCAATAAAATTTTGATAGTCATCCGGACAACCCCAACAATAACCTAAAGCAACAATGACGGTTCCCATCAAATAAATTGTAAAAATATTTGTGATTTTGGCATCATAACAGAGGGGTAAAACAGGGAAAAAAGAAAAACCTGAGACCAGGGATCAAAACGAAGATGAAAACCATGATCAGGAAAGCTAATAACAATATCCAACTTCAGGGGTTCCTGCAAATGCACAAAGCATTACAAATTAAAAAATATAGAACAGCAGATGCCTCCAGATACAAAACCATCAACAGTAGTCAACCCACAGCAGGAAGCCAGTTCCATAAAATTGAAGAAACCAAAGTGCAATACTATGTTATAATTCTATTATCTCATTTCTATCCTTTAGTTCACATGACCATCGACGACAAAACGAAAAAGTTACAAACCTCATCAAAATACTTCACGTGCACCACATCATACAAATTAGGTTGCTGTTCTATCTGAGCAAATGCTTCACATATAGGCATCCCTAAACATCACCAAAAAGAAAACAACAACCTTGTAAAACACGGTACAAAAACTCAAGCAAAAATACCTAATAACACAAACTTCAATTATTCAAAAATTATCAAATAAGCTACTAAACAAAAACTCCACAATACTAACAACATTATTACACAACTTAGTAATAATTAATAATCCAAAATCGCTCAAAAACAAACAAAAACCACAATATGTTTGACCTAAATTCATAAACAAGCTAACGAACAACAATTACTATAATATCATTCATAAATTAAAACCTAATCGATGAAATCAAATGAAATGAAGTGAAATTGGGATAATTACTCGATTGAAAATTAACAGCGATGAAAATAGTAATTGAATCGGTGAAATGATCGAAGAAGATAACGGAATCTCGAGAAATGGAAAATTACCGAGGGAGAAAGGACCGATTCCGAGACCGGGACGAAGATCGAGAACGATAGCTCCCATGGCTGTACCTTCGCAACGGCGTCTAGGTCTCTGCAACATAGTGGTTAGAAGAAGAAGGAGGAGTTGGAGGGTATTTTAGAGATTTTATGTAATTGGTTCCGTTACTTTCGGTGGTGATGAAAGCGCTCCAAGGTGTTTTGTGTTGAATTGAATGTTGATATATATGATGAGTTTGTTTATGATTGGATTTTTCATATTCATTTTTGGACGAAAAACAAACTTTACGGTTTTTGATTTTGGACACCGCATAACGCAATAGATGCCGGATTTAGATTTGCTGCTATTGTTATATTATAAGGTTACATCTAATAATTAATCTTGAATGTTGAGTTAAGATCAAACGGTACATATGATTTATGTGGGGAAATCACCATTTTGATCCCTGAAAGTGTAAATCGCTGTCATATTAGTCCTTGAATGTATCGAAATTGCAAATCGGTCCCTAGTATCTCATTTTATAGTAATTTTTTGGACTAAATTGACCAACAAGAAACGCATTCAATGACTAAATTGACTATTTAAAACCTGTGTTACATAGGTGCGGGTACGGTATCGGTATCCGGTACCGATACTGGTACGAGGTACGGCATTTTTAGAAAAACTAAGGTACGGGTACGTGTGTATAATTTTTTTTAATATAATTATATAAATAAAATAATGGAATTATATTCTTAAAACAAATAATTAAACATAAAAAGTACCACATAAGTAATTCAAAAGCAATTAGATAAAAAGATTTAAATTGTTATTGCTTATTAGTAAAGCTGTTACTTTTATATTATAAACAAATAAGAAACATAAATCTTCCAATGAATCAAAAATGAATCAAAAAAATGGAAAATAATTTACCGGTACTCTCCTTAAAATGGAGTACCCGTGCTTCATAGCTTAAAACATATTCGAGAACCAAAATAACTAATAAAAAATATATTTGTGGATCTGTTTGCAATTTTAATACATTCGGAGACTAATTTAACAGCGAGTTATACATTCAAAGACTAAAAAGACTATTTGCCCGATGTATGTGTTAAAAACTTAAAGTAATCTCGGCCATTTGTTAGCAGCAGACGGTTGAAGCAGTAATTGTGTTGTTGCAGTTATAGCAGGGAATCTGTTTCCGTAGATGCCCCCTCTTGCACGCCACCCAAAACTACCTTTATCCTTCTTCTTTTTTTTTTGTAAAAATACTAATAATGTCTGAATTAACTAACTTTGGTTTTTTAAGATGGAGAACATTTTTATACACATTGGATATGTTTTATATATCGTTGTGGTGCATAAATTTAATAGTTTTTGTGCAAAAAATGATTATAATAGATTCATATAGTGTTTGATATAAAAAATAATTAATTTCTTTTATCGAACAAACAAAAATAAAATATATAATAACCAACTAAACGAGTCTTTTCAGCATAAGGTTTGCCAAAAAGACTAAAAGAGTTTACATATACATGAAGCTAACACAATGGTGAAAATAAAGATACATAGTTACAACATGCTTAAACAAGTAAATTGACCCATCCACCAGCTATAATAATTATAAACCAAATCAGTAGAGTAAAGTTTGACCTTGTCCAGCAACTGAGGTAAGGACGGTTGGAGTATTATTTATTATCTTTGAATGTTGAAAAACACAAGAATGGGAGGTTGAATTGTGTTGGCTTTTTCTCGAAGTTAAAAATAGTTTTTCTAAAACAGTAAGAAAGGTATGAGAAATGAGACAAAGACACACAAGATTTATACTAGTTCCTCCCACAACTTAGGAGTAGTCCAGTCCATTTGTCCCTCACAATAGATTTCACTATAATCGCAAAGATTACAGTTGTTCAAACACAAAGCAAAAGACTTTCAATGCTCAAACACAAAGCAAGAGACTTCTTAACAAGGTGATTTTACAATAGTGATTAGAGATGAACACTTGATATACTATTAGTGGTGTTTACAAAATACAACGCAGATTACAAGACTTGCTTAGAGATTCCTAAAAGAAATTCCTAAGTGTTTTTCAGCTTTTGAATTTGACGGAGTTTATGTAAGTTCAGAGGCTGCAAGTCTTGTTAATAATCTTAAATGTTCTTCTTCCTTTTATAGATGGAGATGAGAGACATTGAGATTATATCATGTGGAAAATTCTTGGAACTTCACGAAACATATATCAGAGAGCAAAATAGATGAATTCTTCTCCAAACTTTTGACTCTTGACAAACTGTTAATATCATTTGAGGTAAACCTTGAACATGCACGCTGACTTGAAAGCTACCCATCACATTTTGTCTTCTTTTAAGTCAAACCTTATCTTCTTGATTTCTTCAATGAGTTAGAGCTTCTTATTGAACAAGATTCATAAACATCAGATTCTGAATTCTTCAGAATCTATAACTTACGTTCAAGTTCAGGTTTGCTTCCTTCAGGTTCAGGTTCGCTTTCTTCAGGTTTGCTTCCTTCAGGTTCAGATTCGCTTTCTTCAGGTTTGCTTCATTCAGGTTCCCACTTATGCGCCAAGATTCAGAGTCACATTTTACTCATATATATATATATAGAGGATATATCTTATGAGAATGCATCTTTATATGAGAATGATAGGAACGATTAATAGCCATTAGATTAAAATGTGTAGCTGAGATTATAAGATCGATTAAATGAGTCGCTACACAGAAGCTGAAACACGCTCAACACCCCTTTCTCCCTTCAATCACTGAACACATCACCTTCTTCCCTTTGCATTGAACACCTCCAGATACATGTAATTCATGTCCTTTTGATCTCTCATTCTATTCATTCAGATAACTGTTTTTTTTTTTCCCTTTTCTACTCATTCATCATAAGCCTCCAAGTACCAGCCTTGAAAATATCACTTGAGATAAAAATGGCAGGAAATTGGACCAAAAGAACAAAGGAATTTAACTTTAAGCACTTGAAAAAAGCTCAAATTAAACAATTTAATTCAACAATTTAACTTTAAGCAATACAAATCGAGAAATAAAGTATAGAAAATAAACTAATAAAATTAAATTAAAAAACAAACAGAAAACCCAATTTACAAAATCAATCCAACAATAAACTCGTACAAATTGAAATTAGAAGGGGGATATTAAAACAAAAGCTTCAAATCCAAAACACAAATTGTTTTGGAAGATGAAATCACTAAATAAAATTGTTGATTTGCAGCACAACTAAAGAGAAGAGAAGGGGAAGAGTTGACAGGGAGCAGATACGAGAGGGAATAAGGGATGACCGAATCGTAGTTGATGAGGTGGTTGCGGCGTTGGATATCTGAAGACTGGGCATGTAGAGATCCATGAAAAGGTACCGACAATGGAGATGAATGGCTAATGTGGCCTGAAGGAGAAAGAGGTGCACTGTGTTATGTTTTAATCTTAGCCATGTGTTTTTATTCAATGGCTTGGATTTATTCTCATCATTCTCACATAAAAATATCATTCTCATAAGATATGTACTATATATATATATTCTGCACACTAAAGTAAATATTAGCAATAACAATTGATCTTTTAAATACTTGTTCTCATCAAAATCAACTAAAGGATTAGTAAACCAATTTTGTTCCAACAATCTGCAACCACCAATAAGAGTAAAGTTTGACATTGTCCAATCACTGAAATAAGAATTGTTCTAGATTTCTGGAAAGACGTTGATTTCTTTCATTCCAAATAACTCGGACACATAAGAGTCAGATAAGCTGAAGGAATGAGCGATACGCTTTGAGACCGCCAGCTGAGAAAGAATTAATAAATATTATTTGTGAATTTATCATAATGTATTGATCCATATCTATATAAGATGTGTATCGGAAAAAAAATTTGGTAAATTGTGTACCGAAAAATTGATCAAAGATAAAAATGTTAACAAGCACATGTTAAAAATATAAAAGATAATATAGATAATATATTAATCCCCCCCAACCAAACAATCGTCTCTAAGACAACGAAGATCAATCTTTTGTATCAGTTGTCCAAAAGTTCTACTTGGGAGCGACTTTGAAAAAGTTTGCTAGATTATCATACAAACGAATTTGTTGAATGCTCATATCACCATTATTCAAGAAGATCACGGGTAAAAAGAATTTTAGGAAAAGTTTTGCTCGATATCCTTTGATGCAACCCTCTTTCAACTGAGCAATGCACGCATTATTCTTCTTCTTCAAATTTGTCGTGCTTGAGATAATTCATATTGAATGTGTTGTGAATTCGATTAACTCACACCAATAACCTTTAGTGTGTGGAGCAAATAAATTAAGCAACCAATAAGCGAGAATAGCAATATAATCACGAACAAGAATAAACAGCGAAAGCGGTAAAGAACACAATAGAATTTGTTGACCCAGTTCGGTGTTAATGAACCTAATCTGGGGGGAAGGCGACCCTCTACGTTCCACTTATCAATAGAAACCTTGATTACAATAAGATTCTCCACAAGAGTTACAAGAATTTGTGTTTTCCTAATTCTACCCTAGTCCCGAATCTCTCCCCGTGACCAAGAGATTCAATTTCAAGTGTTTCTCAAGGTGATAATATGTTTCCCCAACCCTAGAGTCTTTCTTAGAACTTTTTCTATTAACCGTAGTCTTTGTGTCGGCTCCAGAAACCATAAAATCCCCTTATACAACTCAGAAAACGCAAACAACCTTATATATAGGCTCCTGGACATGCGCGCGCGCACAGCGCCACATGTCCCGCGCACGGCGCCACAAACAGATAAGACAGAGCTTTCTAGAGCTCTCCTGGTGCACGGCGCCATGCTTCCTGCGCCGCCACCAGCCTCTTTTCTGTTTTTTTCCTGTTTCTGAGTTTTAAAGGCAATGTCCAACAATCTCCACCTTGCCTTCAAAACGATGGTGATGTCAACTTCCCATCAACCACCCTGATTACACCATACCCTCTTTGAACCCCGAAGTGAACCGCTTCGTACTCTCAAAGAAACTCTTGCCTCCAATTGTCCTTGGAATTTTAGGACAATCTTACAAGCTACCATACCCTCTTCAGCCACCTGATTGTTCATGTTCGTCCTCCAGAAGAATTGCTTGCCTCTCAACTTAGCCTTGAAATTTTAGCTAAGTTCCACAAGCTATAACATCTGACTTTCCTTGTACCCAATTACCTTCAATAGCCCTACAAGTTCCCAAGTCTGATAGTCACAAACTTCCAATTGCCTCCCTGAAGATCTTTCAAGTTTTGCACTTCTTCAGACACAATTGGATATAACACACAAGGTCTCCATAGCCATACCACTTTGGTGCAACACTACCACTCTCTTCCCTATTTCTCACTAGATAGCCAAGAGTTATTGTTGATTGTTTGTCTTCCTCTAGTACCACTAGTAACAAACTCCACCTTAAACCGAGATTCCTCCACCAAAGACTCAAACCGGTATTTCCACTATGTCTTCCACCTTGTAACGCAAAACTATCCAACTACTCTGAAACACACTTCAAGCCATTGTTAGTCTCCAACACTTCCCGTTTAGTTCTAGCACCTAGTTCAACTTTGTTTCACTAGTCCAACCAAAACTTGTGTCACTGAAAAATTCCACCCGAAGCTTCACAACTAGACCACATCATGAGAATTTCCACTAGTAACAAAATGCATGACCACATTAAGGTTAGGAATATACCTCGCATCATAAAAAATCTCACCATACCTTGAACCTTACAAGCTTTCCCGTCTTCAAGATGAACGTCTCCACCTTCAACTAGCTCTAGGATCCAAAAGTATCCATTCTTTGAACACATGTGATAGGAGCATCAAAGTCCACGACTCAAGACTCCACCGATTCCCAACTTCCACTAGCATCTTCACATCCTCATAATAACGTTGTCGTTTCAATAGTAACCTGAGTATTATTAGCACCGCCTCTCCAGGCCGATGTCGAGTATTATTCCACTGCCTCTCCAGGCCGATGTCGAGTATTATTTCACCGCCTCTCCAGGCTGATGTCGAGTATTATTCCACCGCCTCTCCAGGCCGATCAATCATATATGGTTCACAACATGTGACTATGAGTGCTCCCGCAGTCTCATAGCCTTCCTTATGAGCTTCATCACTAACGGCAACCTGAGCTGACGAACTACCACCGCCTCCTCTCCGAGGACATTCCTTCTTGAAGTGACCCGGTTCATGACAATGGTAACATTTGAACTTGCCACCACCATCACCACTTTTCTTAGACTTGGACCAATTTTTCTTCCCTTTCCCTTTGCCTTCGTTCTCGCTTCTACCCCTTGCCACATTCAATCCTTCTCCACTATCATCAACCCTCAAGTCTCTCAGCTTAGTCAGTTCCTTGGTTCTCAAAGCCGATGAAACTTCATCCAAGCTGATAGTGTCTTCCTTACCAAACAGTAACGCATCCTTGAGATTCTCAAGTGACTTAGGAAAAGCACACAGCAAATGAAAGGCCTTGTCTTCGTCTTCCAAACTCACATCAACGTTCGCCAAATCATCAACAATCTTGTTGAACTCCGTAAGTTGCTCCACCACAGATTTGTTCTCAACCATACGGAAGAAGTACAGTTGTTGCTTCAGTAGCTGTTTATGTGCCAGGGACTTGGTCATATACAATGATTCAAGTTTGGTCCACATCTCCACAGCCGTCTTCTCCTTGGCAACCTCTCTCAAAACCTTATCACCGAGGCACAAAATAATAGCACTAAGTGCTTTCTCATCCATCTCAGTTTTCTCCGCATCCGAGAGATTTGCCGGCATCAATGTCTTACCCTTTAACGCCTCAACACACTTCTGTTGGATTAATATCGCCTTCACCTTCCACAGACCAAAGTCGTTACTCCCAGTGAATTTCTCAATCTCCCACTTAGAACCTATGGTACTCAATTCTTTTGATCCTTAGCCCCACAGTGGGCGCCAATTGTTGTGAATTCGATTAACTCACACCAATAACCTTTAGTGTGTGGAGCAAATAAATTAAGCAACCAATAAGCGAGAATAGCAATATAATCACGAACAAGAACAAACAGCGAAAGCGGTAAAGAACACAATAGAATTTGTTCACCCAGTTCGGATGAACCTAATCTGGGGGGAGGGCGACCCTCTCTGTTCCACTTATCAATAGAAACCTTGATTACAATAAGATTCTCCACAAGAGTTACAAGAATTAGTGTTTTCCTAATTCTACCCTAGTCCCAAATCTCTCCCCGTGACCAAGAGATTCAATTCCAAGAGTTTCTCATGGTGATAGTATGTTTCCCCAACCCTAGAGTCTTCCTTAGAACTTTTTCTATTAACCCTAGTCTTTGTGTCGGCTCTAGAAACCCTAAAATCCCCTTATACAACTTAGAAAACGCAAACAGCCTTATATATAGGCTCCTGGACGCGCGCGCAGCGCCACATGTCCCGCGCACGGCGCCACAGACAGAGAAGACAGAGCTTTCTAGAGCTCTCCTGGCGCACGGCGCCATGCTTCCTGCGCCCTGCGCCGCCACCAGCCCCTTTCCTGTTTTTTCCTGTTTCTGAGTTTTCAAGGCAATGTCCAACAGAATGGTTGAAACTTTCAACTTGAAAGGACTCCTTATAGAATGAGAAAATCACAAGTTTATTGTATGTGGAAACTTGTAACCCTTAATAAAAAGCATTATTCGGTTCCTTGATTATGTTGTTTATCTAAGATACTAAACGTGTATTTGACTTTGTTCGGATACTTGTAATTTACAAATATTGAAGAAAAAAAATACCACGATACATATAATTAAAAAAAAACATTAATGTCCTAATTTGAACTATAAGAAATGGTACTTCACGATCAATTCAAGTTGTTCGTCATTTCTTTAAAGACGTGATCTATACTAACATCAAAATCATTATAGTTCACAATGAACTAGATTTGTCCGTATCAAATTTTAATACATTTGCTACATAAGTTTCGATAAAAGTTTCTTGATGCATAAAATCTCATTTTAAACAATAAATTTGCAAATCCAAACAAATTTTTTGCGTGCGTCATATATGCAATTTTAAATCTTTCTATAATCAACATATTTTAGGATCTCTTCTTGTAGAGTCCTAATAATATTTATATCATCATAAAATCGATTATAATAAATTCACTTTCAAATACTTAGAATAAACATATGATGTCGTTTCTTCAGTGTATATCATAAAAATTATCTCCTTCAAAAAGTTTCATATAACCATCAATTCAAGTGAGTCATACAAATATATTATAACATAATATATTTCATATGAATTTAGTCTTTCAAGTGCTATTAGACTCAGGGGCGGTGCCATTTGTATGTGAGGCTGAAATTTTAAAATTTTCATTAATACTCCTATGTTTTTTGCACTTTGCACCCCTTAATTTTTGTTTTGTTTTGCACCACTTACTCAAAGATTCAATACACTTTTTATTATTCTCATATTTTTCTTCCAATTTTTCTCTAAAATTGAATCCTCTCAAATATAAGATCAAACCAAATACGTAAAATAGTGATAAATCATCCAACAACTTTGAAAAAACACTAATGTAATCAATAAAAAATCTATAGTTTTGGATTTTAAAATTTGGATTTTATTTTTCTATATTTTCAACAGTGATAAATTGGTTGATTAATTATTCAATAGGGGTTTTAATAACATATTTGTGTGTTTCGTTGGTTGCTTGTTTATAATTTGATCGAAATACATCTTTGGATTTATGTTCTACGATTTCTAACTAAGTCATCTACAAATTTGTTTCAATTTTTGCCATGTCAAAATCAGCGTTTTCATAAAGCTAGCTAACATATAATTATTGGTTTGTGTATACTCAAGTGATAGATAGAATTTTTTTTTATCAATATCGAGTAACGAGAAAACTAACCACTTGATCATGTGTTTGTGTTGCTACCATATCAATACTTATACACCATTTTAATTTCTTTTTTATTTGATATGTTTCTTGTGTGATCAATACTTATGTCGAAAGAAATTTGTTCAACAATATGGATAATAAGTTGATTATTTAAGATTCCAAAACATGAAACCGCGTAGCGAACAATTGTCAGACATATATATGTAATTTTTTAGTACAATTATATATATATATATATATATATATATATATATATATATATATATATATAATTGTCGATTAAAAATTTGCTCCCCTAAGTCAAGGTCAGAGCACCGCTACTAATTAGATTTAATCAAGCAAGAAAAATTTATTGAATTCACTTCGAGTGAATATGTCTCATCAAAATAAATTGTAGATATTTATCATCCACTTTTGGTGAACATATCAAACTTTATAAGTATGTATTATATCAATATAATTCTCTTTAGTGTAAAATAATTATATATCTAATTAACTTCACATCTTTAAGTGTACGAACTCTATAAGCAGGGGCGGATCTGTGTAAGGCTTGGTGTGGCTATAGCCACACCAGCCTAGCCCAATTTTTTAAAAAATATAATAATAATAATTTTATAAATAATTTTAAATTATTCTATATACATATTCGTACAAATATTAATGTAAATATTAGTTTATAGTTTATTATTGATAATTATAATTTTTTCTGTACATATTAGTTTATGTATTAGTGCAAATATAGATTTATAATTTATTATTGATGATTTTAAGTGTTTGGTTATACGTAGTGTATTATTTAAGTTATATACTTAATTTTATACGGTAATAACATTGACTTTGTTTGTCAAAAAATAATGAATAACTAAGTGAAATTGTAATATTGGATAAAATTTATTAACGATTGAACTAGCATATGAATATGAAATGACATCAAATAATAGATTTAATTTTTTCAAGTAAGATGATATGGGTACAATTAGAATACAAATTAATAAGTTATAAGTTTGTATAATTTTGTGCTCTATATATTTTGGTCCAAGGTAGAATCTTGATAAGTATCAAACAATAATAATATGTATGATTTAAAAAATATTCAATAAGTTATAGCCATTTTTTCCGAATAGAAAATTTGTGGTTTTTTGAATATATTTTATTAGTTTGCTGATATATATTTTTTTCTAAATATAAATTTTATGGTTTGTTGGTGTTCTTTTTTTGAATGTACATGCTGTATTCTATATATTATTTGTTGTTTAACTGAATTATTAGGATGAATTTTTTTTCTTCAATAATGTCAATCTTTTTTAGCCCCACTAATAATTTCCGTCCAGATCCACCCATGTCTATAAGTATTTATGGATTGTTTAAATAAGCACCGATGGAGTAAAAATATAATGACTTGCTCAAAGATACCGTTTAACATTTTTTAAAATCATAGTATTAATTAAAGAAAAAAAATAATACTACTAATTAAAGGAAAATTTGTTGTGCAACAACAATAATCAGAAAAAACTTATTCCAAACAAGATTTGTGGATAAGTCTACCAAAATCAGGTAAAAAGGTGAATTATCAATCAAGCTTGATATCCATATACTACTCCATATATTTCTTGTCTTTTCACCATGTCCATATGGAACATGTGTTACAGTTTAGCCAAGGTTCAAAACAAATTCAACGTTTTCCCTCTAACTCAAAACAACTTAATCAATGAGTCGAACAAAACATTTATTTGAACACCGTCATTACATAAATAATGTTAGTTACGTACTGTACTCATCCTAATAAACTTGTGCTATGAGTTAATCCCTCAATCATAAATTCATTTTTCAGTCTCCTACTTCACATTATTTTTTTCCATAAGGATATATTTTAGGTAGAATATCAAAAACATTATGCTTTACTCGCTTTAGAATAATACCCCTCCAAAAAGGCATTGAATTGAAATAATAAATTAAATTAAAGGGACGTAGAAATAGATAGAAAAGTTTTTTGTATTGTATAGTACTATATACTGATGAAATAAAAAAAAGAATAAGATACCCCTTTTGTGTCACATGAATAATCCCAGACCCAACTTTTCCATTTTAAAAAACACAAGAGTTGGATCGTGTTTTCGGCGTTGAACAAAATAGGGCAAGTGGCTCCCACATTGGCTGGCCTTTCTTTGGCACCCACTAACCACGTGGTGCTGCTCTAGAAACACTAATCAGATATTATCAAAAAAATAAGATTACGTACAGTATTAGTGCTTGATGATTATTCATACATTGTACTATTTCATTTGATTTTTATTTTTTTTGAGAATTGTAATAATCGTACATGAAAAAATTAAAACGTTACTACTACTAACTAATCCATTGCCAAAACATGTTAGTTGAGTCATATACTTAACCGGTGAGAACGTAAGTTAAGATTTCACTCTTAATGTAAAAAAATTGTAGATGGATAATATATAAGTAATTTCATAGTGTTAAGTTCTTTATAAACGAGTAATATGTAAATACTTTTGTAAGAAATTTTTATAAATGATTGATTTATAAATATTTGTATCCGACAATTAATAAATGTATTTTAAGACGAGTAATATGTAAATACTTTTGTAAGAAATTTTTATAAACAAATGATTTATAAATATTTGTATCCGACAATTAATAAATGTATTTTAAGACGTTAGTTTATAATGAGTGCATTCATAGTGAGTGATTTATAAATTAGTTTATAATAGACAATTCAGTTGGTTGAACTTATTTATAAATAGATATAACAAATAAAGTAATTGCATCGAGTTATTAAAATAAGCTATTATTAAAAAAAATGTTACTATAACAAATTATATGTTTCATATATGAACTTATAAGTTACTTCTTTCGTTTTTTCTTATAATAAATTTTTTTTTTTTATCAATTGAATGATTGATGTGTCGCATCTATAATATAAATTAAAGAATTTTGGCTTGTTAAAAAAATAATATAAATTAAAGAAAAATGCTACTTAGCTAGTGTCTTCATGGCACTAGTTACGGATTGAAACTTATGCAATCTATCTTTCAACTTTTACAAATGGTTTATTCAATAAAAATTTATCTTTTTTGATATCTTTAAATTTAATTAGTGCCCTTGGGGATTAACTAGTTAGCATGATCCTAAATTTTCATTTATGGCATGTTTGTTCTCGGTGGAGTGGAGGTAGACTTGGGTTTTCTCAACTCTACCACTTGTAGCTTCTCTTCCATCGTGAGTTTTTATCGTGATTTTTAATTTTACCAAGTGTGAACCGAGTCCCATATGCCTTTTATGTGAGTTGAGTTTCACATCGGATAAAACATTGAATTAAGGTATATGTTGGTATTTTAAGTGCGATATGAATCCCACATCGAATAAAACAGTGAATGTTAAATAATTTATAAGTGAGAGAACTCATAAATCCAACAACACCTTTAAATTTTGGATTTAACTGTGATGTTTAATTCACTTGTCTGATGTCCAGTTCACTTATTTAATTATTCAAAGTCCGATATAATGATATCTGAACCCATTCATACCCATTCATAATCCAATTGTATAGATCATAAATATGACTGTGCTGATAAAAAAACACTACATACAATGTACAAAAATCAAAATTCAATTCTGAAATACATGCACTTAATTACTTTAAAATTAGTAAAGTTTAAATTTTGGCAATGTTTGGCATTGTAAAAAACCTTTTTGTAGAAAAAAATTAATTAATCTACTAATTAAAGGTTAACAGTACTAAAAGGAAAGAAACAAAAGAAAAAAGAGTAATTAGAGGGTGTACCACATTGAACCAATCGTGAGTGAGCAATAGTAGGCATGTTGTGTCTACTTTCTTTTTCTTTCTTCTCTTCTTCTGAGTGATGATAGTCAGAGGTCAGAGTTCCTCACTTTTTCTCTCTTTCTCTCTCTACTTTCTCTCCCTAGCATTATAGCTATCTCTCTCTATTCTATTTGATGATACGAAATTACCAAAAAAATACCAAACAGTTCCTAGTTACATCTGAACCCAGTCCATTTTCATTTTCACTTCCATGTGCTTCAATTCCCTTCACCTAGGGCTTCCATTTTCATCTTCCTTCACGCAACTTAACTCAACTCAAATTCAACTCATGTTACCTAATTATTCATAATTGATTATTGATTTTCTCTTTCTTCGATTCGATTTTTTATTTTTAAATTATTTTTTATGGAAAATCCGAAGCCGGAAACACCGGCGACTGATGCGGAGACGAAGCAAGTCGAAGTGAATGTTTCCGATGTCAAGATGACGGAGAGAGACGGTGGTTATTGTCCGCCTAAAGTAGTTCTAGCTGTTGCCGCTGCGGATAGTGATGTTTTGAAGAAGAAGCGTGGTCGTCCGACGAAAGGAGTTCCGAAAACAGCTCCTCCGCCGAAGCAGAAGAAAGAAGATGAAGATGTTTGTTTTATATGCTTTGACGGTGGAAGTCTCGTTCTCTGCGATCGCCGGTGAGTGACTACGACGACGATGATGATGATTGAAATTGCGAATTTGCGATTGCGAGGGTTTAGCGATTGTTTCAGCTAGAAATGGAATGATGATTTGGAACTTTGATTATTCAATATTGATTTTATAGATTCTATCTTCGATTGGCTTTTAGTTTGCAATTAAGGTCGCTCATGCGTTATTCAATTTCAATCATTATCATCAATGTTTTTTGTATTTAATAGTAATTTATTTATATTTATTTTTTCATTTTTATTTCTAGCGGTTGCCCTAAAGCGTATCATCCGGCATGTGTCAAGCGAGATGAAGCATTCTTCCGTTCAAAGGCCAAATGGAATTGCGGTATTTTATTTACTTTCTTAAACCGTGTTTGTTCTTTAGATTTATTTGATTCATTTAGTAATTATTTGCATGCAATTAGATTTTACTTAACTAACCCTATATTTGCTTTATGTATGTGTGTTCTTTGTGTTTTTGCTTGGATCATTTGCATAAATGTAGTAGGTTATACAAAATCTACTAAATAATCTGTCATGCTATTCCGAAATGATATTTTGACACAAATTGGACCGTAAAGCGCTGCAGCTCATTAACCATTCACCGATTCACTGAACATAATAATCACGATTTCAACTGTATATTTGAATACTAAAAATTTAGGTTAACGACGATCGAAGTTGTGGTTAATTGTGTTCAGTGAATGATTAATGAGCAACCATATACTATTTGAAATGTGCTAACAATTTATTTTGTTGTCGAAATTTGATGTCAAATTTGTGTGTCAAAATAATACAACTCTATACTATTATGAATCTATTAGCCCAATTAATAGAGTGTGGCATTTTTTAATTTGTTAATCAGCACTCAGTCATTCCTTTTTTTGAGAAATCTAATGCCAATCAGCTTTCCTTTAATAGACATTTGGTTTTGTGCTGCTCAGGTTGGCATATATGTAGCTCTTGTCAGAAAGCATCCCATTATATGTGCTATACTTGCACGTATTCTTTGTGCAAGGGGTGTATACAAAATGCTGATTTTGTTTGTGTCAGAGGAAATAAAGGTTTGTGTGGAATATGCAAGAAAACTATAATGCTGATTGAGAACAGTGCCCAGGGAAATAAGGAAATGGTATGCTTATCTTTCTTATCTATATATGCTGTTACCCTTAGTAAAGTTTTCCATTTACTCTATAATTTGATTGAGAAAATGATACATGCTTTTTAATTTTACTGACCTATGCTACTTTTACAGTGTGAAGTGGATTTTGATGACAAGAGCAGCTGGGAGTATCTTTTCAAGGTTTATTGGATATATTTGAAAGAGAATCTATCTTTAACATTTGATGAGCTCCTTCAAGCTAAAAACCCATCGAGAGTTGCTGCTCCTATGGTACAAACTTCCTATGAACTTCATCATCGTAAAGATGACAAAGGTTCTGGTTCTGAGAACTCCTGTATAGACATAGAATCAAATAATTTGAAAATCAAGAAGTCTAAGGGACCTTCAGGTGGTAACACGGGCGTGCCTTTGCCTGATTGCACGAGATGGGCATCAAAGGAGCTTCTTGAGTTTGTCTCATATATGAAAAATGGTGATACATCTCTCCTGACTCAATTTGATGTCCAGAATCTCTTGCTGGAGTATGTTAAGAAAAACAATCTGCGCGATCCTCAACAGAAATCCCAGATTGTTTGTGACTCTAGACTAGTAAATTTGTTTGGAAAAGCACGTCTTGGCCACCTTGAAATGCTAGTGCTCCTTGAGCCTCACTTTCTTATAAAAGACAATACCGGTGTAGAAAATACTGCTGGAGGAATTAGTGATGCTGTTGCTAATGGAAAGGAGGCCATTGACAATGACAATAAACAGTCGATATTAGTTAACGACAAGAGATGTACACCAAGTAAAAAGGATGAAGTGCCTGTGCCACTAAATAATCATGATGCATATGCTACAATAAATGCTCACAACATTAACTTGATCTACTTGCGGCGAAGTCTGATGGAGAGTCTGACTGATGATATTGAAAGGATTCATGAGAAGGTTGTTGGTTCTTTTGTGCGGATAAGAATCTCTAGTGGTGACCAGAAACAAGATATGTATAGACTTGTCCAAGTTGTAGGTATGTGAACTTTTACCACATTTGATACTTGGTGAATTTTACATATTGTAGATTTCATAACTTGAAATTAGTTTTGGTAACTAATTGTGCAGGTACAAGCAAGGTTGCCGAACCCTACAAAATTGGCACAAGAACAACTGATATTAAGCTTGAAATTTTAAACTTAAACCGGAAGGAGGTCATACCCATAGATGAGATTTCGAATCAGGAGTTCTCAGAGGTAAATAAGAAATTAAGCATGTTACGAATCTTTAAATTGTGTAGAGGAGTCAAGTTTCTTCCTTTGGAGTTTGCTGATGATTAATATATCTATCCTGTGTCCAGGATGAATGCAAGCGATTGCGTCAGAGTATAAAGTATGGGCTTTCAAAGAGATTGACTGTGGTTAGTGTGTATATTATCTCAGCTTCCATAAAGTGTGCTATATTTTGTATGAGTTTACAATGGCTGTTATTGTTGGTTGTAGGGAGAGATTCTGAACAAAGCATTGACATTTCAAGAAATTAGAGTTAATGACGTAAGTTTTTTCTTTGTCTAGTTTAGTAATCTGACTTATGGATCAGGATTAATGCCTATTTAATTGCATGAAAACATCAATGTGTAAAAATTCATACTGAAATTTAACAAAGTAGCATGCCTAAATAATTTTAATGCCATACTTTTTAACTGTTACTTAATTATTGCCAAATGCCATGTGAATTTAATGTGTGAAATGCTTTGGTTAAATTAGCAACTCTTGAACTTTGAAAGCACACTATTTCCCTCCCCTCCCTTTTTTTATCATCATCAATGTCATCATTGAATATGGTTTCTTTAAAATTTGACTGTCGGCTTAATTTTAAATGCCTCTTTTATTGATGCAGTTGTTGGAAGCCGAGAAAATGCGGCTTAATAATCTTCGTGATAGAGCAAGCGAGAAGGGGCACAGAAAAGAATATCCTTTTACCATTTACTTCTTTTCTCAATTTGTTAAACTGTAGGTACTGAATAATGCATATTTGATACTTGATTCTACAAATATTGATCATTCATATGTGAAATGTTTACTTATAAATGAACATAAGTATATACAAATTAAGCCATTAGAGATGATTGGATGTTACAATCATCATAGGAATACTGTGTAGGCACATGAAGCAACCCCCCCTTCTTTTGATTAATCTTTCTAATTTCTTCTAGTGCATCTCTTTATTTTTCCTGTAGCTAACTACATTTTTTATTTACTGTGTTGCTCGTAATTTATGTCTGCTTAATACTTAAATGAAATTGCAGTAATGTGACATGGTTCACAATTTTTTAATCAGAATTAGGCACGCATGCTAGAAATAAATTTAACAAGGATATGTTCAGCAATAAGTGGGTAGGTGCGTGTTAGTCGGTTTCTTGGCGATTGCCTTTTCTGCTTATTCATTCACGTGCCACAGACATGATAATGGTTCCTTAACCAAACCGCACGCTTAAAGAATGCGTGGAGAAGTTGCAGCTACTAAATTCACCGGAGGAACGTCAGCGCAGGCTGCATGAAATTCCAGATGTACACTCTGACCCTAATTTGGATTCATTGTATGAGTCTGATGAAGATGCTGGAGAATCAGATGACAATAAAAAAGGTAGAATTCATTTGCACCACCGACTTGGTTTTCAAGTTTCTATTAGCAGTTGTCTTCCGAACAGTGCTTATCTCACTGTAACCATAATTATACATATGCAGATGGCAATATGCCTATTTTCTCCAGAATTTGGGATGATGTCTTGAATGGTGTTGGGGGAAGAACAAGAGACTTGACCACTGCAAGTGACCCAATTAGGAATACATGCTTAGCAAAGCAGGATACCAGCCCAAACGAAACTGCTACTGATGACAATGCTAATGCTGTAATGAAATCAGAAGTGTCTAGTGTTGCAGTGGATATTTCATCTCCACTTCTCTCTACAGGGATTGAGCAGTCATTTGACGATTTTATGAATGATAAATCATGGCATTATCAGGATCCATCTGGGAAGGTTCAAGGACCTTTTTCTATGTTGCAGCTGTATAAGTGGAATGTTAGTGGACATTTCCCTCCAGAACTCAGAATATGGAGGATAGGTGACAAACCAGTAAACTCTATATTGTTAACTGATGCACTTAATGGGAAGTGCTCCAAAAATGTGTCATTGCAGAACAACAACCTATTGCTCTCTTTAGGAGCCAGTGTTGCACTGGGTGACAAAGAAAGCAGTCAGGATGGCGGGAGGAATTCAATGACGACTGAAATTTCTGCAGATAGTCAAATCATCGAACAGATAAGAGAACAAAAAGTGGATGATACTTCTACCCAGTCTAATGGTAAAGATGATTCCGTTAGGAGCAATGGATGGCTTGACCATTCACATGTACACCCTTCGCTACAACCAACGGCCTTTTCTGAAAAATTGAATGAGAATCATACCAACAAATTAATGGAGGATCGTGTGATTGAGAAAAACTCTGAAGATATTGGAAATCATGGCTCAAACAGGACTTCTGGTGGTCAGGGTAATAGTGGTCAGGATCATCAGAAGCAATCCGATAGTGAAGACAACTCGGGGCAATCTTCAGGGCAAAACTGGAGACACCCAAATGTAAATATTTCTTCCAATTGCTTGGATACCACATCGACTCAAGTTTCTGGGACAATAACATCACCTCTTAAGCTGGGATTTGATTTGCACCAACCCCCTTCTCCTCCAGCATGTAATGCAACTACATGGCAGGCTATTATTGGTGAACCAGATGATTTTGATGAATCAGTTTCAGATCTTTTGGCAGAGGTGGAAGCTATGGAGTCACTTGGTGGCCTGGAATCTCCCACTTCAATCATGAAACGTAGCGAGGAATTGACTGATGGTTCTAAAAATCTCTGTCTCAGTTTTCCAGAGCTTAGCCCAATGCTTGATGCAGGTAAAGGCGATGCATTGAGCTCCACAAGTGATTTACAGTTATTATCTCAATCCACAGCAGCAGAGGAACCATTACAGCAAGCAGTCCAACATCATCAAAGAATATCAGTGGAGCTTTCCTCAAGAAATTCTAAAGTTGATGTGGGTTCAAAGGACATATGTGTTTCAAGTAATCAATGGGAGTCGGGCTCGGAAAATTCTCATATTTTTCCGTCCACTGCAACATTGAGCATGACTGTAGACACCACTTGGAGACTTGGATTGGACAGTACACACCTGGAATGGGGAGGAATGGATCAACGAAATGCAAACACGAATTGGGCAGTAGGACAGACGGCAGTAAATGAGAACAGAAGCTCAAATTCACGCACTTCTGTAGTAACTCCAAGCTATGGGGATAACCAAACAAGATATGGAAATGATCGGTTTTCTGTGCCCAGAGATCGGGGTTTTCCTGGTCATGGTAGGGAACCAGGTTTAGTTAGAGGTAGAGCTCCGTGGAACAGGCAACCAATATTTGGTGTTGGTAATGGAGGTTCATATAGACCTCCGCCCAGAGGGCAGCGAGTTTGTAAATTTTATGAAAGTGGGTACTGTAAGAAAGGGGCATCCTGTGATTACTTCCACCCATGATTTTGGACCCCATTAGCATTGGTCACATTTGATTTTTGTAATCCGTAACATATCTGAAGTTGGCTCTTTCCGATTGTTGTAATTTAACCTGGCAGTATTAGTCAAGTGTCAATTTTTTTATATGAAACTACTCCAGCATAGTATACCTGTTTTTTCTGATTGCTCATTATCAATTTGTTTGCTGATTTTGTTTCCGTTCATTCTTTTTCTTTCTTTCTAACCCCAAAATTTCATTTTATTATTGTGATACCGATTAGTATGGTCATATTCTTGGATGTCAGCTGTCAAAAATTTCCTCAACAAATAGTTCGAGTCGTCAAATCTCAATAAAACTAATGCATTCAGTTCTCAATGTAGTGGATTTGCATGTCGGCCTCTGCTCGAGTCAGGTGAGTTGGTGACAATAGAACACATCAGAGAAAAAAAAGATAAGTTAAAGAAATTGTTCTGGCTATATGTGAGAGATCAATTTGAAAGGTTATGGTGGCCAGTTATTGGTACTTCGGCTCCAATTTGGGACACCTTGATCCATTTATTGGAGCTAGGGAATATGCAGCTGGTAGTGCTGCTGGAACTGTTGCTAGTTCTGCATCATTTGGAGGTATATTTGCCTTATGTGATTGGATTTTTTTATCATATTTTCACCCTATGCAAAGGATATCTTCAGTCTACATGGCAATTAAACAGGCATTGTGGTTTTCCTTGTGCTGTTTAAGGATTTTGTCAGAACTACCAAGTTATTCATATTTTATGTGTTGAGTGTATTCAATTTGGGGTTTTCGGATTGGTCCTCGGTATGCTTTTTGTGCTACATTACTTTTTTTACAGCTTTGTTGCTGCAATTCATTGATTTGCATGCTTACCGCAGTTTCTTCAAGAAGTTAGATAACTGTCGGTCAAGATGGGAGTGCAACTTATAAATTTCCTTTTTATAAGGGCTATTTGATGAATTTGTGATGAGTGATTCATTCCCATCAATTATGTTCTGTTATCCCAAAGAAGGTACAGTCAGTGACATAGTGATATTAATTTTTTTGTCATTTTTTCTACCAACTTCTGGAGCTGGAAGCAAAATGGCTTTAGGACCTTGGAGGGTTTGGGAGTGTAAATCGGTTTGATGTCAAAGCCAGAAGAAAATCCATAACTATGGCATAAGTTTTATTCATTTCAATTTTCACAATGCTACTGTCCACTTACTACTTGAGTTGTGATGTGTGTCCTTGAGTACACTCTTTCCCGAACATCGTCACCTTTCTCGTTTTATCAAACACTATTTTTGTGCTCAGTTTATTGTTACAAATTGGTCTCTTTTTGAACATATGCTTGCAGAGGCTGCAGCTTGATATATTGATTTCTGCTTCTCTGGATTCAGCAGTGAGGAAGACTTTTAAATGATAGAGTGATAGGTACACATCACTGCCGTTTGCCATCTAATATGGGGCACAGTACACATGTTTGGTTAATCAATATGCGGGTAATTACAAGTTTAGTACTAATTGTGTACATTTTCCTTGAATGCAATTAATTCTCTTTGGTCAACGAAGGTAACATAACATAAGCACTAAATATGATTGATGTTGATGCAAATTGATGTATTATATTTGTAACCACCTTGTATTTTCCTTCAGTTTATTTTAGAGACTCCAATGCTAATATTCTAACGATCAACGATCATAGTAAAACAAATGAACATTTCATATGCACTTGCAAGAAGATAGATTTGCAATAGTTGTCTAGTTGGTTTTGGTTTTTGGGTGATGGTACAATTTTGTAGTATATTTAAATAGTGTGTATGATGTCAATATTGCTTTGATTTGCATTCCGATTGTTGTTGAGCTGATGAAGCAAGGGGCAGCAGGCAACAATGACTGTCGCGAATGCTTTTCTAACCATATTGGGCTTGGCCCGCTGCAATACAGCCAACAACTGATTTCATAGAAGGCACGTGGCAATTACTATCGATGTGTTCATTTTTATCCCGCGATTGTTTAGGTCTGCATGGTGAGGTGAAAAACTTCTACCATTATTAACTTCCCTAAAAAGATATCAAAACTGCTAGAAATGGAGGAAAATGGTTTTATTTAGTTTTCACAACAAAAAATTACTAATCACTACAACATCAAATCAAGGCAAATCTAAATTCTGCGATGCAATTGCTTAAAATCTAAGCTATAATTAGCCAATTAGGGAATGAAGTTTGCATGGATTCAACCAGTTTTACTTTAGAGCATATATGGTAAAAAAAATAATGGGGTTAAGTGCAATCTTCCGATCATTTTTTTCTATATCTGACAGGCAAGGATCTAGGCAACAGTTTGTATTCGAAGAGTGGCCCTCTTGAGATCATAAAAGGAAAATGATACTGTAAATAACTAAGTAAGTATATTTAATAGAACATTTGCCAAGTTTTAACTTGCTAAAACAAATAGACTAGCTTGATTGGGTCTTTCAAACATTTATCAACTAATGCATAATTTCTCCATAAGAAAGTACCTTAAAAATAGTAATTTACTATTTTCAGTATCCTTATTGCGAAATCGATATTTATGTATAATCTTTTGTTTATTTAATGTTATATAATCTCGACACATGCATTTATAAGGGAACCACACAAGCATTCATAAGAAAACCGTACAAGCATTTAACAAGAGTTATAAGAGAAAGTATAGAAAATCCACACAAATATCCAATGCCATTATTTGATAGATGATAACTTAGTGGTATTTTACTACTAACTCCGTCCCAAAATATATGAATTTTTTGAGTATTGCACGTATGACAATGTATAATTTTAATTACGAATATCTTTAATTGTGTATTAGTAAAAAATATAGAAATTTGATATAGGAGAACATTATAGGGAAGCAACACACACAATTAATATAGTTCATGGAGAAGCAACTCATCAATTAGATTTAGTGCATTTGAATGAGCTTATGAGTAGCTAACTTTCGCTAATTGTATTTGATGAAAGGAAAATGCTATTTAGTAAGAATTTTGGTATGCAGGAAAGAGAAGAATTATATGTGGTAATATTTGATAGGTTAAATTATAATCACTTTGTCTAGAAGTCCTAGCTCAACTGGCAAAAATGCCGAAATTGTTAGGCCGAACGTCATGACCCGGGTTCGAACCCGGGATCTCACAGTTGTGTGAGTTTAATTTCAGTGGATTTACCATTTCATCTAAGACAAAAAAAAAAATTATAATCATTTTCTCTCTCATGTATGGTTATCCAATCCTTGATTGGTCAAATTCCGTACTTTTATGCATTCTTCTTTTTATTGTGTCAAAATTTCTTACTAAATAGTAATGCTACTAAAATATCATAAGAAAGCACTACACCCATTTATATGGGGAAGCATATTGTGTATTTATAGAGAACACACATAAATATTTAATATGACTTATAAGAAGAAAACACATAAACCTCCGCAACTGCGATCGAAAGGGGGCTGGAACCACTTGATGACAGAACTGACCCTCGAACCAGATTTAACTGGTGGTGAAAAACGAAAAAAAAAACACGCATAGAGATTTTTTTTCTTTGGTACTATTTTTTTTGGCCATCCCAAAATGAAATGAAATGTTCCAATTTATTAATTTTATAAAGAACTACAAATGAATCTATGTTGAATAATTTTTATTTTTTTGAGGTAGGGGGTAGTGAGGATGTTAAGAAAATCTCTAGTATCAGTTGGTTGACTATTTGTTTGCACATGAAGTATGAAGGGTTGAGGGTTATGCGGATGACAGAGTTTAACACTATTCTTTTAGATGGGGGATTGTGGTACATAGTGCTAGCAGCCCACCATTGGGAGGAGTGAGGGTTTTTGAGAGAGGGGGTAGGAGTGAGTCCGTGTGGTGGAGGAAGATTGTGAAAATCCGTGATGGGATGGGTGACATTGGGGAAGGGTGGTTGAGGAGTGTGCGCGGAGGCGGATGGGGGACGATGTGGATACATTCTTCTGGGCTGGATGGGATCTCATTGAGTGTGAGGTATATGCGGTTGTTCAAGTTAGTGAAGAATAAATCAATTTCGGTAGCCGAGATGTGCTCTTCAGAGTGGGATGCAGCTAAGGAGACGTGGGTGTGGAGGAAACAGTTGAGCGCGCGTGGGAAGATGAGATGTTGAGAGAGTGTCAGACTTTAGTTCAACCTGTTCACCCGTAGGTACATTTTTCAGGTACTTGGCAGTGGCTGCCAAACCCCGTTATTGGCTATACAGTTCGTGGAGCTTACCAAATTTTGACCTCCAAAAGGCAACCCCCAAGATGCAACACAATATCATTTGGCATAAGTAGATCCCCTTGAAGGTATCAAATTTTGCTTGGAGACTCATGCGCGATCGGCTGCCAACAAAAGTCAACCCGGCGAGCCACAACATCATCCCTTTCAGCGGATCTCTCCTTTGTGTATGCTTGCGGCGGAAGCGACTCAACTTAGCATTTATTTATCACTTACATCACCTTTGGCTCCATTTGGTCGTTGGTCTGGTCGTGGATTGAGTTTTCGTCAGTGGATCCGCAACACATCTCGGATACCGTTATTCAGTTTACTTATGCCTCTGGGACCTTCGAGCGCGACGATCCTTTCTTCAGCTCATTTGGCTTCTATGTGTGTGGGTTCTTTGGACTGAAAAAATTATAGGTTATTCCGATATTTAGAGTCGTCTATATATCAACTTGTGGACAAGGTTAAACATTACTCTTACTGATAGCTGAAATCATCAAACACTAGTTTAGTTTCAAATTATTTTAGTTGGGGGTCCACCCTTTTACTTGTCTGGGTGTTGACTAGTTGCTTTTTGTTATATCAGCTCTTTGTCGTTATTGTAAACTATCATAGTCTGTTGTGGCACACCTTGTGCTGCAAAGAGTAGTTAATTTTGGTTAATATATAAGCTTAAATAACATTTTGATTCCCGAAAGTACGCAATTTTTTTATTTTAGTTCCTGTATTATTTTTTGTTGCAAATATACCCTTGGATGTGCAAATCTTGTTGATTTTCGTTCCTCCCGACTGCGTTTGTAGCTAACTGGTAGCTGTTTTGTAGCTAATTAGCTACAAACACAGTCATTTTTTAATGGGAGGAACTAAAACCAACAAGATTTGCACATTCATGGGTATATTTGCAACCAAAAATGATACAGAGATCTAAACAAAATTCGCGTACTTATAGAGACCAAAAAGTTATTTAAGCCTAATATATATCTCATTTTTGTTTGTAAAAAAAAAGAACTAAAGATGTTATTTTTTTTGTAGGGGGTGTTAGTTTCAAGTTTAGAGATAACATTCCTGTGATTATATGATTAGGAATACATACCTATTATCGATTTGGCCTTTAAGCCATATGTTAGGGAGCATATGATTAGGAATACATACCTATTTTGGATTGGACCTTTAAGCCCGTATGTTAGGGAGCAGACTTCCTTCCCGTCGAGCACAACCCAACGAGGGCGAAGCTCAGAAGAACCAAGAAGCATGTTTGTAACAGCCTGAACCCTACCATCATAGGTGGTCCCGACACTGCCACCTCAGTACCTCACGATCTTCTTCACCACCCTCTCTAGTGGAGTTTTTTTGCCTTCTGTAGGAATCGAACTATGTACCTTGAGTTTCAAGTACATGTTCAATGCATTCCCACTACCGCTTTTCACTTGTTTTTCGACCGCCAATGATGATCACCAATACACTGGCATGATCAACTCTAATCAGGATATGTATGTTTAATACAAGGTTGACATAAAATTATTCTTAGCTATGAAAATTCTTTGGAATAAAATAATTCCAATAACTTCTTTTATTCTCAAGAAAATATATTGGAAATAAAAGTTCCTATAAAAATAAAAAATACATTTTAAATAATTTTTAATAACTTCTCTTTTAGTTATCTTTACCAATAATTAAAAAGAACAAAATTAATATCAATCAAATAATCTTTTTTTAAAAAATATCTTAAAATAAAATTCCTATTATTACAGTATTTCCTAAAAATATTATTTCTAGAAATATATTTAACATCTTAAAACAAATGTCCCATATATTTATCTAGACTTCGTCTTCTGTCCTAGGGACTAAAAAGACTTTTCCGTCTTATGCATTTTTTCTTTTTAAAGAAATAAATATTTTTCTTTCACAAAGTTTAAAAGGAATGATACTGTAGTTTACCTAACTACCACTTGATTAAACAATTTCATAAATTAACAGTTAAGTGAGAATGCAAAGACCAAAAAAATTAGTATGACTAATAAATTGAGAAAGGAAGGGTTGCTATATGGATCATGTTTATGTCGTGGATGTAAATAATACAGTGGGTCCCACACACATTGAGGGGTGTGATCTTTCCCTCTGATGACAACTAACCACGTGCATTTCGAGAGACCCAGATTCGGACACGCTCATCCTCACCTTTTCTCCACTCATCATCACATTACTAACAAACATTTTTCCTTTCTTCTATGATAAAATAATTTAGGAGTTTGTATTTGACTTTTTAGAAATACTCCAAATACTAGTATTTTCAATGTTAAAATTATTTGTTTTAGTATTTAGTACTGCATTCGACTTTATTTATAAAAAAGAATTACTTTTTAAATTTAATAAATAATTGATGTATTTAATTAATATTTAAATTAAATATATTAATAATTAAATGAATTTAAAAAGTAATTTTTATTTATAAATAAAATCAAAAAAATATCTTAAGAGTACTAATTAACATGATCCTATTTTTAATTATGAACTTTTCAATTGAGTCCAACATTTTTACCACTTACTACTATTAAGAAATAATTATCAATCACCGTGAATATAACTCAATTTGTAGAATCATTGCGGGTAAAATGCAGAATTGATGTTCGAAAATTTTGGTAATTTTTTTTTGCCAAATACAAACAAATAATTAAAATATCACATTTGTTTTCTAATTTAGTTAAAATTTGTTAAAAAAGGTAAAAAAGCAAAAAGAATAAAATATATAGAAAATTTGACTAAAATTTACTAATAAGAAGAGTAACGATAAAAAGAAGAAAGAAACAAAAAAGAAATAAATAAAAACAACGTGTTGTTACATCATCTGCACTTAGTCCATTTCCCCAATTTCAATTTCGTTTCCGTGTTTGTGTGTCCACTCACCATATCAATCAGATCAAATCCACCGAAAATCCCCCAATTCCTAGGGTTTCTCTCTCTCTCTCTCTCTCTCTCTCTCTCTCTCTCACAATTCAACTCATTTTCTTCAATCTTTGATTCCAATTGACTTCATGATGGAAGAACTACAGCAGCAACAGATTCAGCAACCGGTGGTGATACCGGTGACCGGAGAAGTTAGGGTTTCTGAGAATTCTCAGATGATGATCGGAGTCAACGCTTCAGATGTTGACTTTAGGATGACCGACGGTGGTAGTTGTGACACTGTTTTGAAAAGGAAGCGTGGTCGTCCACCGAAAGGAACTCTTCCTCCTCATCCTCATCCACGGTTGAAAAAGCCTAAAGATGAAGAAGATGTTTGTTTTATTTGTTTTGATGGTGGTTCACTTGTTCTCTGTGATTATCGGTGAGTTCATTGTTTATAGTTTACTTTATGATGAGTTTTTGTTTCTTGAAATTTAGCTACACTTTGTTTTTATGATTTTTGAGCTATAATTGTTTATTTGTTTGTGTTTCTGTTGATTTAGGGGTTGTCCTAAGGCGTATCATCCGGCGTGTGTTAAGCGTGATGAAGAGTTTTTCCGTTTAACTGAGAAATGGAATTGTGGTATGTTGATTTTTGTACTTTATATTTGGTTTTAATAACATGCAGAGATTGAATTGAAGTTTAATGTTGTGATTTATACTTGTTAAGGTGGATATGATGTTGTCACGTTTGTTTGCTTATATGATATAAGAAATTTTATTGCGTGTTCAAGGGGATGGATAAGATATGTTTAATCATATTTGTACATCACTTTTGAATTTAAGGTTTTTTCTAAAAAAAGTAAAATAGTTTATGTTTTTCTTATGGTGGATGAACTAAACTGGGGAAAATGTTGCTGCCTAGATATTAGATAGCCTTGAGAAAACTTATTATGAATGTGAAGATGATCATTGGTGTCATTTTACTTTTGCTTATATATATATGAAGTATGGGGGCTTGGTTTTCCTTCGTTAGACATGAATTTTGGGTTTTTGTTTATGGAAATTGTTGAGGATCAAGGAGTGATGCTTGTTGTAGGGAAGTTGTAGCTCAAGTTTTCTTTTCCTTGATCTCAATTGTCTGTCGACCAGTTCAAGTTTTTTCCTGTCTGCACATGTGTGACGATCATAAATACGTCAATGAAAATTTAGGATTAATTACTGATTTAACCAATTTTGTCAAGGGTGCATTAATTTGGAAGAACAATTTGAATGTGGAAGTGACATTAGATTAGATCCCTTGTATCGATCATGTTTTGTTTTATAGAATAGATTTCTTGTGCATGGTTCATTTGTTTTTTTGCTTGAAAGATGTGGATAAATGTCTCTAATTATGTAGAATTAATTCAATATTTAACAATGCTATTCATTTATTATCTCTTATTATAGTAGAGTGTCGCGCTATTATTACATTTGCTAAGTGCACCTTTCTTATTTTTGACAAGTTGATAATTTTTTTTAGTTGTAGATTTTTATTTTTATTGAGAGTCTAATGGCATAGCTAAGTGTTCGTTTTTGCACTGCTTAGGTTGGCATCTATGTAGCGATTGTGGTAAATCATGCCACTACATGTGCTACACTTGTACATATTCTCTGTGCAAGGGATGTACAAAAAAAGAATCTGATTTTGTTAGTGTCAGAGGAAACAAAGGTTTGTGTGGAGCATGCAAGAGGACAATAATGCTGATCGAAAACAGTGCCCTGGGAATTAAGGTAATGGTTTGTTGAACTTTGTTATGAGTACTCTACTATTTTCCCATCCCTCCCTTTAATTTCGAGTGTTAGGGAGCGAGGGGAGGTAGGGATAATATGCCAGTAGATGTTGAGTTAATGATGCATGTAATCACGATGGTCTAATTTTTATCTTTTTATTTCCTGTTGCTACTTTTTTAGTGTGAAGTGGATTTTGATGACAAAAGCAGCTGGGAGTATCTTTTCAAGGTGTATTGGTCGTACTTGAAAGAAAAACTATCTCTTGATTTTGATGAGATTCTTCGAGCTAAAAATCCATGGAAAAGTGCTGTTCGTGCGAGCTGCAAGGTTCAAACTCCCCGAAAAATTCATCATCTTAAAGCTGACAATGGTTATGGATCCGAGAATTCCTGTGTAGTAGATTCAAATAGTCCAATAAACGAGAAGGTTAAGGAAAATATTTGGGACAGTTTCTTGGATGGTGCCGGACACAATGCACAAGACTTGTCGACTACCTATGAGCTAAATGGGAATACATGTGTAATAAAGAACCAAATCAATCCTAATGAATCAGCAATCGATGATCCCACAAATCCAAGAGGTGTGAGACTAAGAGAAACAGTCTGGCATTATCAAGATCCAAATGGGAAGGTTCATGGTCCTGTTAGTATGTTGTTGCTGTGCAAGTTGAAAGGAACTGAACGTCTCCCTCCAGATCTCAGAATATGGAGGATAGATGAGAAACAAGAGAACTCTATATTATTATCTGATGCACTGAGTTTGAAGTGTTTCCAAAAAGTATCATTGCCATTCAACTGTGAACAACAGTCTTTGGGGGCCAGTGTTACATTAGAAACCACCACAGAAAATAGTCAGGGTGGTCTTAGCAATGAAACAAGGAGTGAAATTTGTGCCAACAACCAAACTGTCAAGCAGGGCGAGGCGGAAAAGGTGGGTGATACTTATACCCCACCTAATGGTACAGATGAATCTGTTAAGAGCAATGGAGGGCACACTCCATCTCCTGGTTTGACTACACAAGCAGATGGGAATATAAGTGACGGGCAAAGTGGTCATTTTGAACGAAGGGAAGGGTCACCCAAATGTGACATTTCTTGTCATGATGGTCCCGACGTACACCCTTCACTACCTTCAACTGCATTTGATGAGAAATTGAATGACAAGCCTTATGATAAAGTGGTGGAAGGTTGTGGGAATGAGCAAAAATTTGAAGTGAATGGAAATTTGGGTTCCAATGGGTCCTCTGAGGGTCCGAGTAATAGCGGGCAAAGTGATCAGAAGCAATCTGACAATGAAGAGAATTCGGGCCAATCTTCTGGTCAGAATTGGAGAGGCCCTAGTGTAATTCATCATCCACCAATGGATGCTTCTTCATGGATAGCATCAATCTTTGGCGATACTGATTGCCCATTAGTTGATGATTCAGTTTCAGATCTGTTGGAACAAGTAGCAGCAAAGGAGAAAGATGGTGTATTGGAAACTCCCACAGCAATAGAGTGGGATGATGAGTTGACCGAGGGTGCTATAACTGATTGTTTCAGTTTCGCCGCTAATGCACTTAGCCCAATGCTTGATGCAGGTAAAGGTGATGCACTGAGCTCCTCAAGTGATTTACATTTACCATCTCAATCCACTGCAGCAGAGGAGCCATTTCGGCAAGTAAACGTGCATAATCATCAAACTATATATGGGGAGCAATCCTCAAAAGCTCCTGAAGTTGAGGTGCGTACAAAGAATATAATTGTTATGTAATCAACTGGAGTTAGGCTCTGAAAACCATCCCACCCGTTGGTCTCGTGTAAAATGTTTTTCAAAATTTAGTTTAAATTAACATTTGGTGTCAATTATGTGCAGTCTACTTTTTCGGGTGTTAGCTGGAATCCAACTCATCAATTTTCATGGGATCCGACTCGTAAGTTTATCTATCTGCTTCACTCATGACTATTTTTGCAAGTAGCTTTCATATATTGTATAATTATTGCAAAGGCTTTTTCAATTCACAATTCATTGAATTTGGATATTTTGCTAAAAAGTTTGTTTGGGATTTCAGGTTGACTTGGCAGATTACATTGAAGGCTATTTTTCTCATCTTTAGGCTAAAACAGATCTTAGACCAACTTGAATCGGATGCTTAATATCCTGTGTTTATAACAACATTCTTTTGCAAACAGTGACCTCTCACCTTCCTTCAATGTTGAGGAAGAAATGGAAGAGCGTCGTTCTTCATAGCCAACTTTATTTTGACTTTCATTTCATTGAATTTTAAATGCGAGAAACGGATTCTCATTACTTTAATTTTTATCGCAGAAATTTATAATCAGCGGTATATATTTCTTTCTTTGCATTATATGGATGATATACTATTTAGCTTGCCATTGATTTGAACAACTTACCTTAGTATGTTATTATGAAACTGAAGTTGTGCACTTTAATGTGCCAACATTTTCTCTCATATGTCGTGGGAAACAAAATAGTTTGCTTTTCTTCTTTGCATTTTATTTAAGATAATTGATTGAAATATGTTGGAATATCAGAAAGACGGAGCCCCCCTTGCAAGATTGTGGGCAATTTTATTTGCTTGTCTTCTAATGAACTTGACATGAGAGTTTATAAGAGTTGTAGATAATACTGAAATCAGAGACGCTTGTTTTCTTACTATAGAGTTTGCCAACCACCCGTTTCATGTCTTACTAGAAAAGAATGCATCCACATTGCATTTATATCGACTTGGGGATGGTGTAAACCAAACTATTATTGCACTCTTCACTTGTTTAGCTGAAGCAAAATTATGCGTTTATTGTGCATTTTTCCAACTCGAGTAACATGCTAGCTCTATCACACATCACTTGGATCATTTCAAATTCAATTGTGTTATTCCAAACTTTGTTGTTTCTTTGTTTTCAAAGATTCCAAAGCATAACCCTTAAATATTTCTATCTGATTTCTTAAATAGCAAACAAGTTATGAGTAATAGAAGAGATAACATCCAACACATCAAGGATCACGGTCCATAGTCCTATGCGCTGCCAGCGTTGAGTGCTTTTCTTACACAGGAAAAAAAAAATGCACATTGTCTTCACCATATTCATTACAAACAGCACAATGAGTTGGACACTAAACACCATGCAATGCGTACTAAGCTTAACTCGTGCGGGGATGCAGTTATGACCAACACACCAAATAAAGTTTTTGACTTTTGATGGGATTTTAGCTTTTCAAATGATTCGTTAACTTTCTGATTCTTCACGGATCTCTTTCCAAAATATAACTTTCCCATCGTGGTAATCCATTGTTGCACGAGGTTAACTATCGAATTGGCTTCTGGCTTCAACATGAAAGTTTTTCATATCTTTATCATACATTTTTCGAAAAAATAAGAAAAATATTAACGTCTCTAAAATTGCCGAAAAAGTGTTAAAACGTAATTCACACCCGTTGTTCATATCTTTATCATACATTTTTCGAAAAAAGTAAGAAAAATATTAACGTCTCTAAAATTGCCGAAAAAGTGTTAAAACGTAATTCACACCCGTTGTTCATATCTTTATCATACATTTTTCGAAAAAAGTAAGAAAAATATTAACGTCTCTAAAATTGCCGAAAAAGTGTTAAAACGTAATTCCCCCCCCCCCCCAAAAAAAAAAGAATAGCACAATGAGTTGGACACTAAACACCATGCAACGCGTACTAGAGTTCAGGTTTGCTCCATTTACATTTCCTCCATTTATTCCATTTCAATGCATAGATGTATAACATGTGGCAAGAAGAAATTCAAGGGCTGAGATTTAACATTTTAATAATTAAAAGAAAAACAGAGAAACATGTAACAACAACAGTTTCTCCTTCTTCCTCTTATGCTTCGTCGCTGCTACCTCATGCCCCCATCGCCGCCGCCGTTTCCTCTCAGGCCGTCCCTTCCTTTCCTCTCACTGCCGCCTTCCACTGCCGCCGCCCCTCTCCGGCCGTACCAACAAGCGACGGCCATTTGCATCTACATGTGTTCTTCCCATCGCCGCCAAAAAGAAGTATTCGATCAAAAAATCACTGTTATTCAACATCTAATGGAGCATTGAAACACAATAAAAAAGAAACATAGCTTGATTATTCTATTTCTGGGCAGCATCACAATGGTTTTGACACCATTAGAGGTTGTATTGTTAAGATTCAGAATAAGAAAAAATGGCGATTTGGATGATGACAGTGGCGCAGAGAGGTTGTCTGTGCCGGTGAGGAAGAATACATGTACCAAAAGGGATGAGACGGCCGCCGTCGGGACGGCCGAAGCAGGAGAGGGAAAGGGATGAGGTAGCAGCGACGAAGCATAAGAGGAAGAAGGAGAAACTGTTGTTGTTACATGTTTCTCTGTTTTTCTTTTAATTATTAAAATGTTAAATCTCAGCCCTTGAATTTCTTCTTGCCACATGTTATACATCTATGCATTGAAATGGGATAAATGGAGGAAAGGTAAATGGAGCAAACCTGAACTCCGCGTACTAAGCTTAACTCGTGCGGGGATGCAGTTACGACCAACACACAAAATAAAGTTTTTGACTTTTGGTGGAATTTTAGCTTTCCAAATGATTCCTTAAATTTCAGATTCTTCACGGATCTCTTTCCAAAATATAACTTTCCCATACATTTAGTTGTTCATATCTTTATCCATACATTTAGTCAAAGTTATAAAATGAAAAACTTATAAAAATTGAGTTCCAAATATTTAGCCACGATTACACCATGGTTAATTTTTTTTTCTTCCAAAACACCTAGATTAAGTTTTCTGTAAAAATTGCAAATTCAAACAATTGACAAAATTATTTCCGAGCGTGGTTAAAAATAAGAGTCTTGCTAACGAGTTCTCCCGGAGCATTCTTTAAGCATCCCAATTAAAAAAACTTTTTATTCAAAAAGTTAAACACTATAATGACTCCGTTTGGATTAACTTATTTTTGAGATTATGCAAACAGTTTATGCAATTTTTATGTATTATTATAAGTTTGTCAAGATAGTTTATGATAAAATAGCATATAAAAATACAATTTTCACTAGTTTGAACTTAAAAATCAGCATAAAATCTAATTTATATTGCATAAGCTGTTTACATAAGCTCAAAAATAAGCTAATCCAAACAGGAGCAATTTCCAATACGTCGAGTTTACAAATTTTCATAAAAAACTTTATAAAAATTTACTATTTAGGATCTTATTCTAAAAACAAGTTTAAAACAAACCCCATTAATAAAAAATGCAAAATTTAACATTGGAATATAAAAGCTAAAAGGGTAGTTCTAAAAACAAGTATAAAAATCTATAACAAACATACCCTTAATCATGGCTAAATTTTTGGAACTCATTTTTGAAGTTTTTTAGTTTGTGACTTTGACTAAATATAAATGTGAATTCAAATAATAAAATAAAAGAGAAAAATGAGTTGTTTGTAGAGAATGAAGAGTTAAACGTAAGGTTGTGATAATGTATTTTTTTTTCAACAAATATAATAGGGTTAAATATATTTTTAGTCCCTACTTTTATGTGAGTTTCGACTTTTAATTTTTATATTTTTTTATTATACTTTTAGCCCCTCACATTTTCGCCGTTTGCATTTTTAGTCCTTACTGTCAATTTTTTGTGACTTGGATAACAAAATTAGTCACATAGGATGACACATAGATGTCACGTCATTCGATGCAAATGTTATCCTAATAAATTTAAGTTATCTTATATGGTCAATTTTATTATCCTAATCATAAAAAATTGACTAAAAATATAATAAAAAAATATAACTAAAATCAAAACTAATATAAAAGTAGGACTAAAAATATAGTTAACCTAATACAATAACCATGATACTCTGTCACCGGGTCAAAGCATTCAGATCTATAGTCCGGATACAATAAAAAGCCTATAGTGGCACCGGGTCAAATATCCACCCCGCCACGAATACAAAAAATGACACCATATATACTATGTTTCGCTCTTTGATAACAAAACAAAAAAGAAAGTTAGGGTTTTTGGCAACTTCCTTCCAGAATGATTCGTTCCTCCAATGGCGTCAGGCTTCTTGCATCTTTTCTAATCCGTGACGCCTGCAAATCTGTACTCTCTCTATCTCTCTCTTTGTTTCACGACTCTCCTTGATCTGTATTTTAAAATTTGGTTGGCGAATTTCAGATATATGATGGAGTGTTCCATAGGACAGTGGATTCTGGAGTTTGGACTCTTTCCAGAGGTTCTTATTCACCTTTTCATTTTCTAAATAAACCAAGCACCGACACCGGACACGACACTTACACGTCCGATAATAATTTGAGAAAATGATATAATTCGATGTAATCATAAGTGTCGTGTCAGTACAGACACGTGTCCGACACCGACAATCATAATCCGAGAAGTGTCCGTGCTTGATGTGATCATATTCACATTTATCTTGCTAATCTTTTATCACTTTTTACAATTGCAGTTCGAGGACATGGAACTGTTAATCCCAACAACCGTGTGCTACCAAATACATCAATTCGCGGTTCAGGTATTAGTTAATTATTATTTAGCTTAATTGCAATTTTGATCTCTCCAAAATTGTGATTGTTGAATCTAAAGACTAAACTAAATATCACTTATGAGACCAAAATTGTCGTTTTCATGCCTATCACTTTTATTTTCCCATTTCAGTATCACTGTCAAGAGCCGATTATGAAATAAGTTCTGTTCCAGGTTATTCGCCAATACCACCTATTGATGGGGTAGGTTTTACTTAAACTGTGTCAATTTGTTTTATCCCCTTTGTTGTTGTTCCATCTAAACAAACTTTCTCGTCATAAAACTTTGTGATAATGCATCACTCATGCCTTTTAAATTTTCAATATAGTTTGTGGATACATTTCACCAATTAATAGTTTGTGGATACATGGTTCATTTCCTCAATTAATAATTTGGAATCTATTGCAAGATGAAGAGCTTGTTTTGTACCATGTTTCTCTTTCATTTTGTTTTATATGCAATCACTTATTCACACGTGATAATAATATTCATCCATGTCTTTAATTTGTGTGTTCAATTTCTATACTTGATACCATCTGTATTTTAATGTTTCCACGTGTTCTATGCCTCATTTTTGTCAATACAAGGTCTCTGAAGCAGACTTTCAAGAAGGGTTCGAAGATTTCTGCAAGCGATATAACAAAATCTTCTCCTCAGAGGGAGAGAAAGATTACATGTTCAAGTGGTTTTGTGACAATTTTCCCTACGGTCGCCTTTTTTCTTTTGGTTGTGCCCCTCGCAGTGCCCTCATAGATCACATTCGCAAATATGGAAATGTACACACTAAAATATCGAATGTGGCTTTGTTGGAAAAGTTGAGGTGCTCAAATTTACTCTTGATGCATGTCTATTCTATTATTCGACTATTTTACGTGCCAATCACTGTTTATAAAGTTTCCCGTATCTGCACAAACAGAATATTTTTGCCATATAGCTTTGTAGTCTGTGATAATTTAGTATTTCTAGATGTTTATCTTCACTATTGAGATATATTGCGTTAACCAAGTAATTAGCTCAAGTGCTTAATTAGAAAGCACATTGTCTTCACCATATTCGTTACAAACAGCACAATGAGTTGGACACTAAACACCATGCAATGCGTACTAAGCTTAACTCGTGCGGGGATGCAGTTATGACCAACACACCAAATAAAGTTTTTGACTTTTGATGGGATTTTAGCTTTTCAAATGATTCGTTAACTTTCTGATTCTTCACGGATCTCTTTCCAAAATATAACTTTCCCATCGTGGTAATCCATTGTTGCACGAGGTTAACTATCGAATTGGCTTCTGGCTTCAACATGAAAGTTTTTCATATCTTTATCATACATTTTTCGAAAAAATAAGAAAAATATTAACGTCTCTAAAATTGCCGAAAAAGTGTTAAAACGTAATTCACACCCGTTGTTCATATCTTTATCATACATTTTTCGAAAAAAGTAAGAAAAATATTAACGTCTCTAAAATTGCCGAAAAAGTGTTAAAACGTAATTCCCCCCCCCCCCCAAAAAAAAAAAAAGAATAGCACAATGAGTTGGACACTAAACACCATGCAACGCGTACTAGAGTTCAGGTTTGCTCCATTTACATTTCCTCCATTTATTCCATTTCAATGCATAGATGTATAACATGTGGCAAGAAGAAATTCAAGGGCTGAGATTTAACATTTTAATAATTAAAAGAAAAACAGAGAAACATGTAACAACAACAGTTTCTCCTTCTTCCTCTTATGCTTCGTCGCTGCTACCTCATGCCCCCATCGCCGCCGCCGTTTCCTCTCCGGCCGTCCCTTCCTTTCCTCTCACTGCCGCCTTCCACTGCCGCCGCCCCTCTCCGGCCGTACCAACAAGCGACGGCCATTTGCATCTACATGTGTTCTTCCCATCGCCGCCAAAAAGAAGTATTCGATCAAAAAATCACTGTTATTCAACATCTAATGGAGCATTGAAACACAATAAAAAGAAACATAGCTTGATTATTCTATTTCTGGGCAGCATCACAATGGTTTTGACACCATTAGAGGTTGTATTGTTAAGATTCAGAATAAGAAAAAATGGCGATTTGGATGATGACAGTGGCGCAGAGAGGTTGTCTGTGCCGGTGAGGAAGAATACATGTATCAAAAGGGATGAGACGGCCGCCGTCGGGACGGCCGAAGCAGGAGAGGGAAAGGGATGAGGTAGCAGCGACGAAGCATAAGAGGAAGAAGGAGAAACTGTTGTTGTTACATGTTTCTCTGTTTTTCTTTTAATTATTAAAATGTTAAATCTCAGCCCTTGAATTTCTTCTTGCCACATGTTATACATCTATGCATTGAAATGGGATAAATGGAGGAAAGGTAAATGGAGCAAACCTGAACTCCGCGTACTAAGCTTAACTCGTGCGGGGATGCAGTTACGACCAACACACAAAATAAAGTTTTTGACTTTTGGTGGAATTTTAGCTTTCCAAATGATTCCTTAAATTTCAGATTCTTCACGGATCTCTTTCCAAAATATAACTTTCCCATACATTTAGTTGTTCATATCTTTATCCATACATTTAGTCAAAGTTATAAAATGAAAAACTTATAAAAATTGAGTTCCAAATATTTAGCCACGATTAAACCATGGTTAATTTTTTTTCTTCCAAAACACCTAGATTAAGTTTTCTGATAAAAATTGCAAATTCAAACAATTGACAAAATTATTTCCGAGCGTGGTTAAAAATAAGAGTCTTGCTAACGAGTTCTCCCGGAGCATTCTTTAAGCATCCCAATTAAAAAAACTTTTTATTCAAAAAGTTAAACACTATAATGACTCCGTTTGGATTAACTTATTTTTGAGATTATGCAAACAGTTTATGCAATTTTTATGTATTATTATAAGTTTGTCAAGATAGTTTATGATAAAATAGCATATAAAAATACAATTTTCACTAGTTTGAACTTAAAAATCAGCATAAAATCTAATTTATATTGCATAAGCTGTTTACATAAGCTCAAAAATAAGCTAATCCAAGCAGGAGCAATTTCCAATACGTCGAGTTTACAAATTTTCATAAAAAACTTTATAAAAATTTACTATTTAGGATCTTATTCTAAAAACAAGTTTAAAACAAACCCCATTAATAAAAAATGCAAAATTTAACATTGGAATATAAAAGCTAAAAGGGTAGTTCTAAAAACAAGTATAAAAATCTATAACAAACATACCCTTAATCATGGCTAAATTTTTGGAACTCATTTTTGAAGTTTTTTAGTTTGTGACTTTGACTAAATATAAATGTGAATTCAAATAATGAAATAAAAGAGAATAATGAGTTGTTTGTAGAGAATGAAGAGTTAAACGTAAGGTTGTGATAATGTATTTTTTTTTCAACAAATATAATAGGGTTAAATATATTTTTAGTCCCTACTTTTATGTGAGTTTCGACTTTTAATTTTTATATTTTTTTATTATACTTTTAGCCCCTCACATTTTCGCCGTTTGCATTTTTAGTTCTTACTGTCAATTTTTTGTGACTTGGATAACAAAATTAGTCACATAGGATGACACATAGATGTCACGTCATTCGATGCAAATGTTATCCTAATAAATTTAAGTTATCTTATATGGTCAATTTTATTATCCTAATCATAAAAAATTGACTAAAAATATAATAAAAAAATATAACTAAAATCAAAACTAATATAAAAGTAGGACTAAAAATATAGTTAACCTAATACAATAACCATGATACTCTGTCACCGGGTCAAAGCATTCAGATCCATAGTCCGGATACAATAAAAAGCCTATAGTGGCACCGGGTCAAATATCCACCCCGCCACGAATACAAAAAATGACACCATATATACTATGTTTCGCTCTTTGATAACAAAACAAAAAAGAAAGTTAGGGTTTTTGGCAACTTCCTTCCAGAATGATTCGTTCCTCCAATGGCGTCAGGCTTCTTGCATCTTTTCTAATCCGTGACGCCTGCAAATCTGTACTCTCTCTATCTATCTCTTTGTTTCACGACTCTCCTTGATCTGTATTTTAAAATTTGGTAATTTCAGATATATGATGGAGTGTTCCATAGGACAGTGGATTCTGGAGTTTGGACTCTTTCCAGAGGTTCTTATTCACCTTTTCATTTTCTAAATAAACCAAGCACCGACACCGGACACGACATTTACACGTCCGATAATAATTTGAGAAAATGATATAATTCGATGTAATCATAAGTGTCGTGTCAGTACAGACACGTGTCCGACACCGACAATCATAATCCGAGAAGTGTCCGTGCTTGATGTGATCATATTCACATTTATCTTGCTAATCTTTTATCACTTTTTACAATTGCAGTTCGAGGACATGGAACTGTTAATCCCAACAACCGTGTGCTACCAAATACATCAATTCGCGGTTCAGGTATTAGTTAATTATTATTTAGCTTAATTGCAATTTTGATCTCTCCAAAATTGTGATTGTTGAATCTAAAGACTAAACTAAATATCACTTATGAGACCAAAATTGTCGTTTTCATGCCTATCACTTTTATTTTCCCATTTCAGTATCACTGTCAAGAGCCGATTATGAAATAAGTTCTGTTCCAGGTTATTCGCCAATACCACCTATTGATGGGGTAGGTTTTACTTAAACTGTGTCAATTTGTTTTATCCCCTTTGTTGTTGTTCCATCTAAACAAACTTTCTCGTCATAAAACTTTGTGATAATGCATCACTCATGCCTTTTAAATTTTCAATATAGTTTGTGGATACATTTCACCAATTAATAGTTTGTGGATACATGGTTCATTTCCTCAATTAATAATTTGGAATCTATTGCAAGATGAAGAGCTTGTTTTGTACCATGTTTCTCTTTCATTTTGTTTTATATGCAATCACTTATTCACACGTGATAATAATATTCATCCATGTCTTTAATTTGTGTGTTCAATTTCTATACTTGATACCATCTGTATTTTAATGTTTCCACGTGTTCTATGCCTCATTTTTGTCAATACAAGGTCTCTGAAGCAGACTTTCAAGAAGGGTTCGAAGATTTCTGCAAGCGATATAACAAAATCTTCTCCTCAGAGGGAGAGAAAGATTACATGTTCAAGTGGTTTTGTGACAATTTTCCCTACGGTCGCCTTTTTTCTTTTGGTTGTGCCCCTCGCAGTGCCCTCATAGATCACATTCGCAAATATGGAAATGTACACACTAAAATATCGAATGTGGCTTTGTTGGAAAAGTTGAGGTGCTCAAATTTACTCTTGATGCATGTCTATTCTATTATTCGACTATTTTACGTGCCAATCACTGTTTATAAAGTTTCCCGTATCTGCACAAACAGAATATTTTTGCCATATAGCTTTGTAGTCTGTGATAATTTAGTATTTCTAGATGTTTATCTTCACTATGGGAGATATATGCGTTAACCAAGTAATTAGGCTCAAGTGGTTAATAAGTTCTCCCTAGGATGAATTGTTCGGGAGAACCCGAGTTCGATTCCTGTTGGAAACAATTATTCGTTAGACTTTACTTATCTCGCGGTCAAATTCAGGATTACCAGGGTCTCTTCCCCTATAAACCACTCGCTATAACTTATCACCATTTTCATTATTTTTGTATTTATGTTCTTATTAGATTCAGTTGGATATTTTTTTACCTTTTCGAGATCTACTTTGCTACTTAGGTATTCTTGTGTGTATACATGTGACATGTTTAAAGGGGTGTCATACTGTCATTTAGCCTAATATATGATTTGAGAGATTATTTGTTATAGCATGTCTCTGATGTTTTTTCAAAGTTTTAAGTTTATTTTAAAACCATATTTAATAAGTATTGAACGGTTTTGTACATTCCTTATTTAATTATTTTTTTCCTGCACATGAAGACAAGCTCCAGCCTTTCCCCCTGATGATGAGGAGGATACTACAGAGGTGTACTGCTCAAATAAGCTTTCTTGGGATGAACTCGATGAATATAAGGCAAAATGTTGTTCTGGCCGTTACATTGGCAGCGACCGACTGACTGACATTGAACACGACACCTAGTTTATATATAACAATGGAGACTATAATAACGTAAGACTGAATTGAATGATCATTTTCTTGGTTTTTTTTTTGTCCTATCTTCTTATTGGCTTTAAGGTGGGATAAAATCATGATTATGGTAGTAGTGGCTGTCATATACAATAAGTACACTAGAGTTTAAAATGGTGAATAGGTTTGGTAATGAGCTTGAAATTCTATGCACTCCTTCAGTAGTGCAGTGCTTTGTGTCATTGCCATGATTTACCATGTTTTATCAACACATTTCTTATTATTTTGGGTCATGTAATATGTTTATTCTATTATTTGACTTATTTGTGTGCTAATCGTCATAGGTTTACAAACAAAATGTTTTTGTTGTATAGCTTTGTAATCTCCAAACTATATGTCATAATATTATATTTTTAGATGTTTGTCTTCATTTTGGGCGATATACCTTATCACCATGTTGCATTTTGTTTTGATATTCTTATTTGGATTGTATTGCATACTTTTACTTTCACATCTACCTGGTCACTTTAGTATTGTCGTATTGTTGTGTGTATACATGTGTCGTATTTAAATGGGGCTCATTTAACATTAAACTTTGAGACATGGTTTTTTTGTAAGTTCAAAGGTGTTATAAACTACCTTGGGCAACGCCAGCATTGCTATCTTGTTAAGAGGATCAAGAGATACATTAAGGGTACAACTAATCATGGTGTTCTTATGCCAAGTCTGAAGAGCATTAACAAGAAGATAAGTGTACTTAGCTACTTAGATTCTGACTGGGGAGGATACCAAAATGATAAGAAAAGCACAGCAGGCTGCCTATTCATGTTAGGATGAGCTTTGATTCGTTGGAGCTCCAAGAAACAAGGAATTATAGCATTGTCATCCTGTGAAGCTGAGTATGTAGCAACATCTTATGCAGCTTGTCAAACTGTGTGGATTGAGATGTTGTTGGAGGAACTTATGATTAGTGACACAATCAAGGTGAACTTGTTTGAGGTGTAAGGAAATTAAAGTATTCAATAAAACCCAAAAACCGTTAATTTTGATGACCTTAATAACATATCAAATAATTTTCAATTTCTTTAAAAAAAATAATGGATGATCTATATGATATAAATTTGTGATTCAACGGTGAATTATGTTGTATGTCGTATTCTTTACAATGGTATTTACTACTTGTGCACCATGCACCACTTGAGAGAAAAATGCCCCTTATAAGTCATAAGTTCATTAGAAAAAAGCCTCGGAGAAAAACATAAATCCTTCTCTGAGAAAACAAATTATAAAAATGAGACAATAATTTTGCAACTTTTCAAAAATTCAAGCAACTATTTTATACTTCAATTTCAAATTCACTTTAGACCTCATTTAGTGTTGAGCCAACTCTATTTGCTTAAGGATTGATATGACTTTTTTTGAAATCCAACTCAAACTTGTTCAAAAGTCTAAAATTACTCCTAAATAAACACACTTAAAATTCCTAAGTTTTTAGTTACCAGGAAAATAAGATATTTTTTATTTAACGAAACACTGTAAATTAATAAAATAAATTTCTTTGCCAAACATCTTTATTTTGATCAAATACTAGAAAGCCTGAATTCATAACTTGTATGTATCTTATTTTTGTGTGTAAATCATTGGGTTATCTTTTAAGGGAAGAGACTTTGGTACTCCGAAATTCAGTCGAAAGATAAGTTAAATATGACAAAATCATTGTACCTAACAATCAAACTCCGATTATATTCAGTCTTTAGTGGAGACATTTCTTATTTACACCCATAACTGACAATTTTACCTAGTAATGAAAATTGCATAGCCATAACCATAACTACTAATTGAAAATTAACACATCCCCCGAACTAGATTAGGCGGTCCATAGACCAGATAGTAGTGGTGAAAAAAAAAATCCTATCCCCATCTTGGTGTAGTAACATTATCAAATTTAATTTAATGCCATTCTAAATACCAATTGTGGGCAGTAAGGCCAAATTCTTATTTACTTATTTTGGGCAAACAAGTTTGATAGATAATTACCATGCAAGCTTTCTTTACTTCTTTACTTATTTTAAGATACAATAAAGTCAAATTATGATCAATCAAGCTTATAAGTCATTTTCATAAGCTATTTTGGAGGATTTATGAATATAAACTAGAACAGATTATAGACATGTCATAGAGTATTTCCATACCACCACCAAATAAGCTCAAAATAAGGTAATTTAGAGGGAAATGAACCTAAGAGCACAATTATCGGGAGTGGCATTGGCAAAGTTTGGCTACTGTGTCAATTTGGATACCACTATTTGAACAATATTGGGTGTCTGTTTTTGACCACGTATCCAATTCATTTAGATTTTTGATGAGTGATATTAATATTTAGAGAAAATAGTAGAGTGGTTTAAAAAGTTAAAAAGTGCAAAATAATATTAAAAAATTAGCGGGGTCCATTTAAACTATCAATTTGAATGGTATGAATGTGGATGCTCTAAGATTTGAGCTATTAATCTTTACGTGTGAAAAAGTTTGACCTGATCTCACAACAATTGGGAACTATTTTGAAAGCAAGTTGATAAAGGCAAAATTTCTTAAGTAAAGAGCCATGAATCATTGAGAATTCACTCCCTTAAAAATAGGGAATGGTTAGTTAAGAAAAAAAATTAGCACCCTAACTAAACAATATGAAATTTTAGGCACAACTTAGGAAACATAGCCTAAGAGCGAGGAATAGAAACCTTTCCTCATTGTATTGTCTTGAACAACAGAAATCAGACAGCAAGTCAACCAATTCTAATCAGCTGATGAGCCGAATCTTGATACTAAATAGAATCACCTCAAATCCGAAAACTTGTATTCATGAGAATAAAATGGACATGTTAGTAGGGTGAACTCTACTATTGCCAGTAAAACACATTTTGGAAAAGGTTGCTCAAAATCATTCGAGAACCAGACAAGGCGACCTCCTCCTGCCAAGAAATCTTCTCTACCTGCCTAAGGATTGGTGGGAAGAAACATTTATCACTACAACCAATGCTAGCTTATAGAAGAAGAAACCAGAGTACAAAACCTAAATAGTACAAGAAGCAACAGTGGTGGTGTTGTCCAGGGATTGATCTGGTAATTGAAGTCGTAATAACCAGCATAGCAATGTGTGAAGCAGTCACTACTTCGTATGACGTAAGAGAAAGATCAAAACAGATATCCATTTATAAAGGCATTTCGGTCAAACCAAATAAACAGGTTAAGACTAAAAATGGATTTGGTAACATGTTTCTTCAAAATAAACTCCATATAACATCCAACCATAAAATTCTGGACATTGTGCATCATAAATTAAGCAAGATCCTCAACAGCTAAATGAAGAACCCATTATCCAAAAGGGAAACAAAAGAGCAAAGAACTAAACGCCACAGGTTCTTTGGAACATAATAAGTTTCTATGCACGTATATACACATATATATGTAGCAGCAGCAATGACAGTCTATTCAGTTCATGGACTACGAGGAAAACGAGCTCAGACTGGCGTCTTTGACAGACGTACCCTGCATATTGCATACCAGACATAAGAGTGGTTCAGATGCCAGCCATTATAAGAGTTTTTAATTAGGACAGTTGAAATCAAAGAGAAATCCAGCAAACCTTATAGGCAGCGCACCCAAAATCACGCCACTGCAGCTTAGAGCTGCAATTGCACTCTCAGCCTGAAAGAATGAGGCAAATAAAATCTTCAGACCGCCAATAATAGAAAAGACACATGGCAAACAAAGAGTAGTGAAAAGAAATATTTTGAGACAACTGCTTGTGCAATTCAATCACTCCAACATTTTAGCATTTTACTAGGAGGGAGAAGATCAGGACCACACCAATTAATTAAGAACAAAACCAAACGCAAAGATATATCATACAAAAAAGAAAATTGACTAACATAACCACACATCGACTAACATTTGTCTATCAAAAAGAGAGAATTAGAATTTAAAATAGTCTATCTAACAAAACATCACAAAGCAATATATGATGTTATAAAATAGCTAAGCAAACCAGTGTTGAGCAAACAAAATTAAGAAGGTTGGAAAGCTCGTGAGTAATTACCACTGTGAACTCAATAAATGCAATCCGAGTTGAATGCTGGTAATCCCCAAGAAGCCTCAGCCGTTGGACCTAGATAATACACCAAGATAATGAAAATTATCTTACAAGATACTTAAATTCAACTAACAACAAAAAACTCAAGCTTTGAAACCATGGAACACGCCAATATAATGGAAAATATTTCACTAGATAGTACAAATTTAACCACACAAAAAAAAAAACTACAAACCTCTCCACAGGTCGATTCAAATAAGTGTTTCACATCTGCTTGAGTCAGCTGCAAGTATAACAAGAAAATAACTTTTTAAGAATTACGAGCCTAAATTGCGACAAACCAGATATAGAAAAAGACCCAGTAGTTCCTCGAAGCAAGATTTAATGAAAGTGTAAGAATCCTAAACTACCTTCTTGTCGATGTTTGTGCAATAAATTGTTCTTGAGTACATCTCCCTTTCATCTTCAGACTGAGAACACAACACCATCACAGAAGTAAGAAATAAAATAGATAAATTGTTATCCACTCTGGTCATTTATTTTCTAGAACATGTAATAAGCATATCTAAGAGAAGCATTACCCTGGGAAAAAATGTTGCATTGACAGGTTCAATAGCAGTTTTGGAAGGCAGCACTCTCAGTGGATAATATCCCAGCATAGTTCCAGACAGGCTTACAGCAGCCCTAGCACTTTCTGCAAGCATAACACACTATTAATACATTGAAGTGTTGATAATAAATGCACCATGTGAACAACACATATTTAGCAATGGTGTTATACCTTCATCAGTAAACTCAATTAAGGCAAATCGGAGAACAGAATTGGGATCTCCGCATACACGGCAATCAACAACCTACAGCCAGGAAAGAGGAGTTGACTCGGTAACATGGTAAACCATCATTAAGAAAGGAAGAACCCTAAATAGCACAAACAACGTGACGTAACAAAAGAATCCGATGCGTCACTTTCTATTGCTTAGAATGACAATGTGACGGAACAAAAGAATCCGACGCATCATTTTCTATTGCATGGAGTGACAATGTAACGGAACAAAAGAATCTGACATGTCATTTATTATTGCTTGGACCTTCGTATATGATTAATTAATTAGTTAACAAATGTACCTTTGATGAGCTCGGTTCAAACTAGATTAATTACAGTACATTTTTGCGTGATATTTTTTTATACAATATAATAATTCTTTTGTGAAAAAATCAAACACCATAAACATTAAACAATAATATTTTTATACATATGGGTTACTACCTGGCCGCAATTAAGAAAGAGAGATGCCAACTGCTCTTCAGTAACCTATATTCCGACAAAAAACAACAATCATTGAAATGGATACAAATGGTAAGCATTATAAGTTATAGCTGAAATAAGAAATCTACAAAGCATATCAAATTCCTACAAGTTGATCTATGTCAAAAACATAAACAGTCCTCCTATTCATCTCTTCTCTTTTCTCCATATCTACTTTATGATTCACACTTTGCTTCCCATTAGTAGTATGGTCATTCTTCCTCTGCAAACCACACCACTGTATTGAAACAAAGAAAAAAAAAGGTTAAAACATGGCATCAGAACCCAACAAGAAAATAATGAAATAGATTAAAACAATATATTCACACCCTTTGGTTAGTTTGGCCGTTAGCATTAGCATAATTATTCAGAAGCATCAAATTGTTAGGGTAACCAAGTCCAGCAGTAGGTCCAGCAGCTAAGTAGCCCTGATTGTTTGTTAGTGATGGGGGCACAAATTCCTCAGCTATGGGATTCAGCTTTGACAACAGCTCTTCCGAATCCCTCATTTCACGCTTGAAACTCTCGCCGTCATTGTTTTCTTCAATCTCTCCACCAAGTCCTCTAAAGTAAGGTCTTCTGCGAAATCTTCTTTTGCCACTATGATGGATTATCAGATACCACGCATTCATTGCGATGTTGCATTGCCCGAATTTAGTTCCATTATTTCGCTTCAGTAAAAAAAATCCTTTGTCACCCCATCCTTCACCCCATGAGTTTTGTAAAACCCAATAGTCACTTCCATTGCTTGAACCATAGCCTACGAGTAATACAGCATGATTGACATCATTACCAACCATTGCTTTCAATTTGCCCTCTTTATTAACAATGTGACATCTCGGTGCATCGAAAATTTCACCCTAATACAAGTCAACATAAGCTTAAAATTAGGAACAAAAAGTATTATAATAAAACAAATTATAATAAAACAAACTAAATTGTTGTTGTATGTATACCTTTTGATAACAAACAAGCTCTTGGCCAGCACATATGGTTACGGATATTGGTTGATTCAATACCGCTCTCATCAAACTTTCCTCATTACTCTTACATTTAGTGAAACCATCAATAAAAACACGTCTACTTACCTGCTCACAAGTATTTTGTTAAATAAATAAATTATAAAAATAAATAATATAATTTTAAGCAAAAGTTGAATACTATAAATAAAATTCATCAGTGTACAAATCTTTCCTCTACCAATAAATAATAAATTTCCACATCCGACGGTAATTGAGATTTTTCACTTACAATAAAATCTTTAAAACAGGTTGTGCCAAGTAATTTACAAATATTTAAAAAATTTACACTAACAACGGCTCATAGAGCTCTTTCTCAAGTCTGGTGATCCTTGTTAAAAAGAAAGACGTGTGGATTATAGAGCCCTCAATAAGGCTACAATTCCTGATAAATACTCAATACTTATTGTTGATGAATTGTTGGGTGAGTTACATGGAGTTACAATTTTTTCAAAGATAAACTTGAAATCCAGGTATCACCAAATTCGAGTTCATGAAAATGATGTGCTCTAACAATTCAAACTATAAATATGAACCAAAATCATAAGCAATTGTTAATGATGAGGTACAAGATGAAGAAAATACCGTCTCACATGGAAGATCGTACGCATCGTCATACGGGTAATACTTTTCTAAAGCAATGCCGTATCGATATATGTAGTTGTACGATAAATCGATCCATCCACCCTCTTCCTTCTCGTGGTAAACACAGTCTAATAATTCCTGCTTCGAGAGCACCTCGGATACACCCCTGTTAAGCTTTAGGGAGGCTTGGATTGCATGTGTGACAGAGAAAGTCCAACAAGAAGCTGTAAATGTAACAAATACAAATATCAAAAGAAAATAAAAATAATTAGGAAAAATATATTCATTGTATTATAAAGGGAAAAACAATTTTACCACTACGGCCTTGATTTCTGGACCTTACCAACACACCACTATAGTCTCGCCAATCAAATGATTCAGGAAGCTCAGACCATGCTACATATAAAAAAATGTGTTAAATTTTAATCAACTCTAAATCCTACATCTAAAAACCTAAACAGAAACAATCAAAAATTGAAGAGTGAAAAGAGACTCACAAGAGTGAAATCTCCATTGTTTCATTGCCATAAATGATTTGAAAAAAAACTTGGAGGGTTTTGATAAAGCCATATTTTCTAAGGAACGGCTATAAGCTGAAAGAGAAAGGTTATTCTCGATCTAAGCTGTTATTTTCTAAGGAACGGCTATAAGCTGAAAGAGAAAGGTTATTCTAGATCTAAGCTGCTATTTTCTAAGGAACGGCTATAAGCTGAAAGAGAAAGGTTATTCTAGATCTAAGCTGTTATTTTCCAAGGAACGGCTGTGTCCTGGTTAAATTGGCTCAATTGCAACCCACACTAATGTTGAAACGGTGAGGGGCATTGGTTCACTTCATGATGGTATTCACCGTGCATTATTTTTTTTTCTCCCTCTCCATTATATAATAATCAAATTACTTAAAAAGAAAAATGCAATTTTTTGACACATTTAAATAAAAAAAAGCAAATCTCTACAATATATATTACAAAATTTCCAGGAAGCTCTGTTGCATTTTATTTTTAATAGAAATTGCTTCAATTAGAGTTTTTATAAAAAAAATTCTGCAGAAACTATAATATATATTTTTTTAATTAAAATTATAATATTATATATTTTTTTAAAAACTCTAATATCATTATTTTTTTTAAAAACTCTAATATAGTAATTTCTATAATCTCTATCACAATCTCTATAATATAGATTACGAAATTTCCACGGAGTTCTCTCGTGCATTCTCGATAGAAATTTATTAGGTGACGCTTCATTAGAGCTTCTCTAATACATTTCTTCGATAGAAACTCTTATATTATATTTTTGACTTAACTATATTTTTGGTCCCTTATGTTTATTTTAGGTTTGAATCAGGTCCCTTACGTTTTAAAAGTTTCAATTTGGTCCAACATGTTATCAACATTTGCATTAGTTAGTCCTTTCCATCAAATTTTTCACTAAATCCGTTTGATTCTTACATGTGACTGACAGTTTGGACACATGGACACTATTTTGAACATGTTCAGTGCCATTTGAGATGCTAACTATGTAAAAAAAATAATTAAAAATAATATATATTACTTATAATAATGTAATTGGCCCCAAAAAAAGTGTCCAAAATAGTGTCAACGTGTCCAAAATAACGTTCACGTATCCAAACCGTCAGCCACGTGTAAAAATCAAACGGAGTTAGTGAAATATTTGACGTAATGGACTAACTAATGCAAAAGTTAATAACGTGAGGGACCAAATTGAAACTTTTAAAACGTAAGGGACCTGATTCAAACCTAAAATAAACGTAAACGACCAAAAGTACGGTTTAACCTATATTTTTTTTAGTTGAAACTTGAATATTATATTTTTTAAAAGAAACTCTAATATTATATTTTTTTGTCAAATGCATGCGTAGGTCCTTTAAGTTTTGCAATAATATCAGATAAGTCCTTTAAGTTTTTTTGTTTCAAATAGATCTTTTACGTTTTTAAAATGTATCATCTAGATTCTTCTGTTATATTCCGTTACAAAAAAGATGACGTAACCGTTAACTTAATGATGTGAAACGAACTAGATGATACATAAATACAAGAAGAACAAATTCTAGAATCTGTTTTCTTTAGACACATCATTTTTTTTTGTAACATAATACAACTGAATGACCTATATGATACATTTTAAAAATTTAAAGGACCTATTTGAAACAAAAAAATTAAATAAAGACATCTGATACAAACGTAAAACTTAAATAACTTACATATGCATTTGACCTTTTTTTTTAAAACTCTAATATAGTAATCACTATCTCATAGATTACGAGATTCTCACGGAGTTCTCTCGTGTATTTTCAACGAAAATTGTTTAGGTGACATTCAATTAGTTTCTCTAATGTATTTTTTTAGAATTTTTTTTTCAAGTAATAAGCTAGAAATTTCACCTTTATGGTAGATAAGTGAGATGACCGGGATTCGAACCTTGGTCCCTTGTATAATGTAATATTCTACGAATTAAGTTAAGCTCACGTGACTTTTTCTTAGAAAGTTCAATGTTATATTATATGACTCTGTTTAGATCGACTTATTTTTGAGTTTATGTGAAACAACTTTTGCAAATAAATAAATTTTTATGAATTATTATAAAAGCTTGTTTGGATTGGCTTATTTTTGAACTTAAACGAACAATTTATGCAAATAAATAAGCTTTTATGTATTAGTATAAATTTTTCAAGGTAGTTTATGAGAAAACAGCTTATAAAAAGACAATTTTTATCAATAAAAAGTTATGAATTAACACAATTTTATTTATTTGCATAAACTATTTTAATAAGCTAAAAAATAAGCTCAATCCAAATGGGGCCTAAGTTTTTCAAGATAGTTTATGATAAAACAACTTATAAAAAGAGAATTTTTGTTAAAGAAAACTTGTAAATTAACACACGATTTTATTTATTTGCATAAGTTATTTTTCATAAGCTTAAAAATAAGTTATGGGCCCGTTTGGATTAGCTTAATTTTTATTTTATGCAAACAACTTATGCAATTTTTATGTATTATTATAAGTTTCTCAAGTTAGCTTATGATAAAATAGCTTATAAAAATACAATTTTCACTAATTTAAACTTATAAAATAGCATAAAACCTAATTTATATTGTATCAGCTGTTTGCATAAGCTCAAAATTAAATTAATTCAACCAGAGCATAAATCCAATCAGGCCCTATATATTGTTTTTAGAAACTTTGATATTATATTATATTTTTTTTTGTAGAACTCTAATATCTCTATTATATACATAGCGAGATTTTCACGGAGCTCTCAAACTACTATTAAAAATACACATGGCTAATTAAAATCACAGGCGCACTATCTATCTCCCGCTGATGAAATCTTTGGAAACATAAAATAAATTATTATAATTTTAATATTTTATAATCTATGAATATTTTTTTTATAATTCCACATTTAAACTTTTCATAAATCTTTGTTCAAATCATTTTAGAGATATTTATCAATGTGAGTGGTCATCCACACATAATTTATTTTTTAAATTTTTAAATAAGGGATGAATTAAATATGGATTTTTAAATTTTTTACGCTTAAAAGTTCATAAATAATTCATCTTCGGATAAAAAATTAAAATTTTGTGTGAGATGTTCTTATAATATTATAAATATAATACAAAACAAAACTTAAAAGTACAAAAAAGTTGATTAAAAGTAGGAACAAAAAATATTTTGAGGACCAAAAGTTGCTAAAAAATTTATATGAATTAAAAGTGAAATTCGAGATAATTATAAGGACCAAAAATTTGAAATAATTCATCTAATTATAGTTTTCTTTTACTAAATAATGATAGTTTACTTAGGTGATTTAATTACTAACCCTAACATTCTGAAACATTTTAAATTAATTGGGTATTTAATTTGTTTAATGATATTTTTTGTCGCGTAAGTTTTCTGTCTAAAAAACAAATTAAAGGACTAAATTTGAAAACAAGAGTAAAATATAGGATTTTTAACTGTGTCAATTAACCTTTTTTTATCATATGTGCATAAAATAAATGATATGATAAGTGTTTATCCTATCCCATTCTTATTATATTTTCATGCACATGAAACGGGCCCTAAACTAAATTTCATGAGGTTAAAAATGCTTACTTGGTGATTGCAGGATAGGAGCAACAGCAACAGGCAGTGCCTGCCCAAAGAGGTTTTCATTATTAGTCGCAATAGACCTGTCGCACCAGCAGAAATATTAACATAAGGATCCAAACATGTTTTAGGAAATCAAATAGGTCAGTGGAATGGATAACCAAAAAACACAATAGCATCTTATTATTAAAACATGCTTTCATATATTTATTAGAAATAGAAATAAAGCATCATACGCCATTCAAAAATAAAAAATAAAATAAAGCATCATATAGGTCCTTACAAATATCAAGGTTTCCTGTATTAGACTTTTGAAGATTTTTACTACTTTGAAATGCGTGTAAGAATAGGTTCCAAAAGATGCACAATATGTTCTTCAACTCCACTATTCCAACCTGAATATTATTATCACTTCAAAACATAAATATGATCGTTTGATGAGAAATATAGACTTTGGAAAAAATAACAGATATAAAGCAGATGAGCTTATAAACTATAGTATTTATCTTACCGCGAATAAGCTATTTAAAATATTGTTTGAAAAATAAACTATAAACTAAAAAAAAATAAGCTATAAGCAATTTTTAAAAAAACATTTACCAAACGGATCTTTTTTAATCATAGGAACTTATAAGCTATAAACTCAAAATCAAAAGTCTTACCAAACATAGCCATAAAAAACAAAACAATTGAAATAATTTGTTTGAAAAAAAAACCACAAATATTTCACCCTTTATGCCACCACACTATTATAACCTATGTTATATGATAAATGTGCTTGAAAAGGAATAGATTATCCATATAAAACCTTAAGCTGAATTTAAAATGCTTATTGTAGGATAGGAGCAAACGGGCAGTGGCTGGCCAATAAGAAAAAGAAAAAACAGAGTTACCAGTCAATCTAGTTGCATAAATTAACATAAGCGAAAAAGAAAAGAGTAGATTTATCTAAAGTTAGACATACGATAACATGATTCACTATAAATTACAATGAATTTGACAGGACACTAGTCACATACCCATAAATCTTTTTTGGAGAATTTGTTGTACTATTATTCAGCTGACAAGATATTGTATTTCTCAAAAGATCACCAACAAACAGGGTTTCAGCTGGAGAGATTAAAAGCACAATGATATTATTATCACTTCAACAGATAACTCTAGTGAGAGAAATATAATGAACAAATAAATAACATAGACAATCATTTTTTCCCCTAAACAACCAAATAAACTTAATTATCTCTATAGAAAGGAGAACTGAATTAAATCAAGATAAATTTGCAGACACACACTAATCGATATCTGAACAAAATAACACCAAATTATAATTCAACCTACCCCCTGTTCAAACAAACCAAAATAAGCTTAATTATCTCTAAAGAAGGATAATTGAGATGAATTAGCAGAACCAATCATCCTGACTTACGGAGGAAAGAGATACACTCTTTTGGTCGCAGTCCCGAGACGGCCAGATCTATAGCCAATTATCATTGTCATCGCAATAGAAAGAGAAAGAGAGATCAGATCGGAAGAAGAACCAGAGAGGCAGACGGGGGGATGGATGGGATCGAAAGTTTGTTATGGTTGGAAGGAGAGAGAGAGAGAGAGAGAGAGAGAGAGAGAGAAGAAGAACGTGTTGAAACAAAATCAGGGTTGCGGAGTTCATTAGATTTGTGCAGAGTGTGTCTACTTTGTCACAGTTTACTGTTTTATTTTTTTTATTTACTTTTTAATGTTAACAGTTATATATTATTGAGTGCATTGCTTGCACCTGTTTAGGGTAAATTTTTTTACTTTCGACTTTCTATGTCTCATTCTTTTTGGAAATTATATGATTATTTTTTTTATTAATTAATTTTTGGCTTAAATATCATTTGGGTCCCTGTATGTTCGTGAATTTTTGGTTTTAGTCTTTGTATCTTTTTTTGTTGCAAATAAGTCCCTGAATGTATAATTTTTTTTGGTTTTAGTCCCTGTTGTCTTCTATCGTTACAAAAAATGCAAATTTCTCAAACGTTTGCACACGTGACCGCTATAATGTGTCAACTTAAGTTGATCCGGTCATAAATGGATGATCAAAATCACATTTACGATAGAGAAAAAAATACATGCTTACACCATAATTTTGTTTGAATTTTCACCAAGGTTTGATTTTGGTCCTCCATTTATGACCGGACTAGCTTAACTTGACACATCATAGCGACCATATGTGCAAACGTTTGAGAAATCTGCGTTTTTTTGTAACGGTAGCAGACGACAGGGACTAAAACCAAAATTTTGATACATTCAGGGACTTTTTTGCAACAAAAAAAGATACAGGGACTAAAACCAAAAATTCGCGAACATACAGGGACAAAAATGATATTTAACCCTTAATTTTTTGATGGCGAGTCCGTCAGTCCGTTTTTTTTTTTTTATTATTGTCCGTGTCGGTTTGTATGATACGTATTTTCTATCATACTAACTTATATGTTAAAAATTATTATAAATTTTTTGCACATCTATTTTTAATTTTATGAATAGTTGGCTTGTGCAAAATAACAAATTAAGTCACATAGAAGCGTATAATTGAATGTGAAAAATCACTTAAGTGAAAAAAATGAGGACAAAAATTTCTAATAGTGAAAAATCTCGTTTGTGTGGTCTATATTTTCTATTATGTTAACTTATGTTGAAAAATATTCTAAATTTGTTAGACATCTATTTTTGTATGAAAATGCAAACATCTCATAGGATGAACTATCTTACATTATTATGACGTACATGTATGTCCGCTTTTTCTCTCCTACTAACTAACGTTGTAAATTGTAAACAATGGTTTTTTTAATTTTAATAAATTTTTGTCTGTTTTTTTTTTCTTTGTTTATTTATACTCCACTTCGCAGAAGTTTCGAACACCGATTCCATAACATATTTTGATATAGTATCCACACCAAATGAGTTGTGTTCATGGGGACTACAATTGAACATTTATGATGCTATGAAAGAACATACGATCACAATTTTTGCTACCAACAAAAGGAAAGGGAAAATAAGTGTCGTATAGAGAATATGGATTAAATAATTGTCCGTTTGTGTGATCTGGTAATTACGTTTTGTATATGTTAAAGAAAAAAATTTCTTCCACCCCTACAATTATACTTTCACCCCTACAAATAATTTTTTTTCTTCCAATTGTACTATTTTCATCATTTGACTTCACCCCTACAAATTATTTTTCAATACTCAAAATTTTTTAAGTAGTCAAAATTTCAAACCAGCACAGTTGACAAAAGAATTCCGGAACAATACTTTTACCGGAATTCTCATCCATTTGTTTTTCGGTTTGTAACCATTACATTTTTACCGAATAATAATGAAATGTTTGTCGGTTTGATGAAACAAATTGGAAGAACCCAATCGGTAGGATCAGAAACAATCGGGGGGCATTTTAATGGGATGAATTAAATCTGAATAGTTTTATTGGAATCTCTGGTGATTAATTCAACATTGAATTTAATTTCTAGATATGAGAACATAACAAAGTCATACTCATAGAACAAGATTAATATTAGGAAAACTAAAAGAACTCAAACCTACCCAAACTTACATCAATACAAAAGTATATTAGTTACCATACTCGTGCGTTCGCACGGTCAATAATAATAACACAATATTAACACTATATATACATATATAAATCAATATACTATATGAAATGAAGAAATTGTATAAGATGGCAAAAAATAGGATATAAAGCGATAAATCGTTCAAAATATGATATTAAATAGTTGATGATGTCAAATACATTTTGCAAATTTTAAAAAGATTGATATTACATATTTTTTTACAAATTTCGAAAGATTTCTTGGTAAATTACATTTGAAGTTGTATTTGTAAATTGTTGTCATCGTCAACCAAAAAAAATTTCAACCCATGTCTCGACGTGACTCATGATACAACAACGTATAATTGACCATGTGAAAATACTGATTGCGGAAGATATACCCCAACGTGTTTCATTGACTTTCCTTGACTTTTGTTAATCGTCATGGCTAATGATACACCAATAGGAAACTGCCGACGTTGAAATTTGAAATTTGTTACCATGTTGCTTATGTCTTCCACATCTAGTGCTTAACGCATGTTCTCATTAGTATATGGCAAGGCTGAAACCAAAACAAAATAGAAGTTATGTTATATAGATTTGTTGAGAAAGAAAAAGATATAAACAAAATTCTTCAACTGGCTACCTAATGAGCAAATGAAAGTGCGGTAGACAAACAATCCCTGCTGTATAAAGCAAATGAAAGTACAGCAGACAAACAATCCCTACTGTATGAAAGTGCAGTAGACAAATAATTACCTGGATGAAGCAATTTCAAAGCAAGTTGTTATTTAGAAAGAAATTTAACCTAGTTGCTTATGAGAAAACTCATAAGTAAGTAATCTTCTATCTGGAAATAACATGTATATTTAGACTAATAATCTCTTTGGCTTATTTTTTTATTAAATTGGAAACACTTTCTTTTGGTAACATTAAATTCATCACAATATAGATATTAAATTAGTATAACAACGAAAATTTACATTCTTTAACATAGTATTAAGGTCTTTATAAAGCCATCAAACATTCTATCAAACACATCAAAGGCATTCTTTAAAATATCAACATTCATAAAGGAGCAATGTTAGCTAGAGCTTACCTTAGACCAAACAAATGTTAAATGCTTGGTGAAAATTGCTTCCAATGGCGGATTTTAAAGAAGTATCAATAATTTACAAATTAATTGTTAGATAAAATTTTAACAAAAACATATATTGAAATAGAGATATAGCCTTTTTAAACATATTTCTAACACTGAAATAGAAAAGAAGAGTAATTGAGTCTTATAAAACAAAATGGTGAAGCAAGACTATTAATAAAATAAGATAAGATGCATTGGGAAAATTTATAACATTCAGTGATGATGAAACGACTCCGCCCAAGTCCAATGTTCGGTGATTATGGCGGCACCGCTGCATCTCGTTCATAATTCAACGCACGCATCTGGTGGTTTGCTTGGTAAAAAGTATCTCCTTGTCCCATAGAAGGTTCATAAAGAAAATGAGAAAGAAGAAAGTGAAGAGAAAAAAATAGAGACCAAAATTTCAGAGAGAAAATTATTAAATGAGAGAGACACGATGGAGAGAAAATGAGAAAGAGAAAAGAGTGGCCAAAATTTTTAGGGAATAAAAACTAATAAATGCTATTAGTTGGGAAGTGGTGTGTATATTTCTCTTTCTTCTGGAATAAAGCCTCCATCTTAAGCTTTTTATAGACAACTGCCACATGTCTCATAGGAGCATGTATATTTGTGTTGAAAGGGTGTGGTAATACTTTATCACAGATTCCATTCATGGACACGGTTCCATTCATTTTTTCTTTTCTTTTTTCATTCAAAAGCTTTTGTATATTGTGAATTTTGTGAGACCATATTAGAGTTTTGAATGAGTGGTATGGTTATTTAAAAAGTAAGGTTGATTGGTTTAAATAATTGAAAAATGTAAAATAATATAATATATTATATAGGGCCCATTTATACCACTCATAAGGTTAGCATCTTATCTTAGGCATTTAATTAGGAGAATTCCCGCCCATTAGCAAGATAATTAGGGTTTAGTTAGTTGCAATTAGGAAAATTAGAGTATAGAAAGATATCAAATCAAATCTTTCTATTATGTGAAACAATTGAATTTTAATATTTGAGTTCATTGTGAAATTCCGGCAGTATCAGTAGACAGATGTGATAGCAGATGTGCTAACACCTGTCGCAACAACGTTGGACTGGGAGACAGATGTTCCCACGTTTGTCTCCACGAGAGATGACTGAACAAATGATAAAGCGAATAAAAAGGCATAAAGTAAATTTGCACGCTTTGTTTGTTAACCCAGTTCGGACGCAACTGCTCCTAATCTGGGGGATACCAATCCAGGAATGAATCCACTATAATAGTATTGATTTAGAGTCTAACTACCCGTTAACCCTCCTCACTCAATCACTATCTGTGCAAACTCTACCTAGGCCTAACCTAGATATGATCAGCCCAGGTCACTTCCTTAACAATGATGCTACACCACACCATTAGACACCTACTGGGGTATAAAACACATTCAACTGAATGGTTGTTGGAGACACCCTCCTAGACACTCTATGCACTTTTACCTAAAGGCTTCAAGTGCTCAATCAAACCAAACTCCTTGCTTCAAAGCTTCGGAGAAGGTAACATACAACTCAATAAAACCTAGTCCTTAACATGCATTAATGTGATGCAAGAAAGGCTCACAAAGTGAATACCTAAACACTTAAAAACTACGGCTAGACTCCTACCTAAACTAGGTTTTGTCTTCACGTATTTATAGCCCCTGAGTTGATGGGCTTCTTGAATCATTAGGTCTTCAACAAAACTTCAGCTCTAAGACAAATATATTTTTTACAAATATATTTGCACCAAATATTCCTTTCATAAATATATATTTTTAATAATAATATTCTTGAAGCACAAAGATATATTTGAAATATATCTTTATATTTTCTCCAGCAATCTTACAACTGGAGTAAGCGAAAGATTTCACACAAAAAATATTTCTTGAACCAAAAGATTTGTTTTTAAAATATATTGTCATATATTTTAAAATTAAATCTTTCTATTAATTCTTCAGCAAGCTGGCTGATTTCGTGCAAGCTAAACCTGAAACAAAGGAAATATTAGGGTTCAAAGAAACGGCGCGCTTATGTGGCGCGTATTAAGGTTCCAAATCCAGCTGGCGACAGCTGGCAGTGTTGCTAGACAGATGTTACCACATATGTCTCAACCTGTAGACTAGCATCTTGTTTTTGCAAAATGAAGCCAACATCTAAAAAAACCCAACAATCTCCCCCTTTGGCAAATTTTGGCTAAAACAACCTTAGCACGTTCTGGAGAGAAGTCTTCAGCAAATTCCTTCAAGAGATATGATGCAGAAGGAACTACACATTTTGCAATATGTTACCCTAGGTAACTTACAAGTCATCAGAGGCAGCGGTTAGATGCTGCTAGCCTCAAGGTCAACACTTAGAGGAGTTAGACTCCTATAGTGGACTCAAATATGGAACACTGAGTTCCTTACATAAGTGAAATACCACAAGAGCGTGGCTCAGGAAAAAAATGAATCTCTGATATCCTAAGAACCTAAATTCCCAGTAAAACATGCAAGTGTAGAGAGCACAAGCACAAGCATTGCCAATGTGCAGATAGCACAAGGCACCATCAGATGTGACAACATCTGTCACCACATCTGGTCTTCAGACTTAAACACTATTTCAGCCTTCAAGAGAAATACAAGCTCACTTAATTATGAGCACACAGCAAGACGCCAGATAGAAATATCCAGCGTAATACTCCCCCTGGAGTTATGCATACTGAGAAACTAAGTTTCCCAGAGATGGGGTGCAACTCATTTGCACAAATGCAGAGAACCTGTAACCTGCTTGAGAGAGTATAAGGATTACTCCCCCTTAACACCTGCATTACTTGTTACTCCCCCTGAATACAGTACCTGTGTAAATTTTTTGAGATATACACTAGTACCACAACCTGTCTTGTGTATCCACATGTTGGCACATGTGACACACCTGTACCTGCCAGAACCAATACTACTCCCCCTTTTTAGCCACAATTTTGACAAACCATACTGCAGCATAGGAGTATTAAAGGCCCATAATCAAAATAGTAACAAGAAATTAGATGTTTCCTATGGCAAGGCCACAGACGTTGGGACATTTGGCACAACATTCGACTCATGTAGAGTTTCTTTGAGCGAGTCAATAGCAGTATCAACAACCTTGGTAGGTGACATATTGGCACATTCAACAGCTGTATTCAAACTAGGTTGTCATGAAGCAGAGGCAGAGTCGCTTACTGGGATATATGTTCCTTTCTTCACCGTAGAAGTTTTAGTTTCATTCTTCTTTGCGGCAGTTGCTGGAACAATAGTAATGTCAGTTGCTTTGGCGATTTGAGCAGAAGAGTCCTCTTTGGATTTCCATTCTTTCATACCTTGAACAGTCTTACTACTAACTTTTGGTTGAACACGAGCCTGAGGATATCCATACAATTTGTAACAGTATGGCCTTATGTGACCGCTCATTCCACAGTGATGACACACCCAAGAATGTTTCTTCTTATTGGCCTTTGCTTTCTGAGGTTGAACAAGATGTTGCAACGTCTGTCTTGTCATAGTAGGATCATGCTCTTTCATGGCTGGAACAAACTTTCTAGCAGTGGCTGGTTGTTGTTGCTTATTCAAGAATGTGTAATTAAAGCCAATACCCTTAGTGTTTCCAGGCTTTTGCCCAACTTCTAAGATTTCATCTAGTAAATCAGTTCTGGAGTTCAACATCCTTACTTGTTTACCCATATTTTCAAGTTTTGAGGTTAATAGAGTTACCTCATTCTTGAGACCTAAAATTTGGGTTAAATGATCATTTCTTTCAGCTTGTAACTCCAGTATGAGGTTCTTTTGATTTTCATTAGTTCTGCACACCTCCTTGTAAGACACTTCTTCATCACAATACCACTTTCCTGTAAAAGCCACCACCTGGTTGGCTGTCTCATCATCATATTCTTGAAATTGAGATCCTTTGCCTTTGTTTGGTCTTTCATCAGCTCTTGATTTCCTTTGAGTGCTGCCATTTTTACCAATGTCGAGACAGATGTGCTCCACATTTGTCCTGGGTTGTACATCCATCCTTCTTAGCACCTTTTTAAGTAGCCTTTCAATAAGGACAAGAGCCTCTGAGATGCTCTCCTTGGTATCCATCACACCTAGCACTCCATCATCATCATCATTAGGGTTTGAGACAGAATCAATGCTTTTGTTTTTCTTTTCATATCTTTCATTCATGGTAAGCTCAAAGGTTTGCAAAGAACCCACCAATTCCTCAATTTTCAAACTAGATATGTCTTGAGCCTCTTCAATGGCTGTGACCTTCATGTCAAATTTCTTAGGGAGAGACCTTAGAATTTTTCTTACCAGCTTCTCTTCAGGAATCTTCTCACCAAGGAAATCAAATTGATTAGCATAATCAATTATATTCATGTGAAAGTCATGAACACTATCATCTTCTCTCATTTGAAGATTCTCAAATTTTGTTGTAAGTAGTTGTAATCTTGACATCTTAACCTTGGAGGTGCCTTCATGAGTAGTCTTGAGGATTCCCCAAGCATCTTTCGCCACAGTGCATTGTTTGATAAGTCTGAACATATTCTTGTCCACACCATTAAATATTGCATTCAATGCTTTGGAGTTTCCAAGAGAAAGCTCATCTTCTTTCTTAGTCCAGATCTCTTCTGGCTTCAATTCAGTTGTGCCTCTCACAACAGGGTGTTCCCAGCCTTTGATAACTGCTTTCCAAGTTTGGCTATCCATAGATTTTAGAAAAGCCACCATACGCGACTTCCAGTAATCATAGTTGGTGCCATCCAAAAGTGGTGGTCTGTCAACATATCCTCCTCCCTGTTCCATATTGCCAGAAAATACTCCTTGGAGCTCACCCAAGTATAGTCAGGGTGCCTGCTCTGATGCCAATTGAAATTCCGGCAGTATCAGTAGACAGATGTGATAGCAGATGTGCTAACACCTGTCGCAACAACGTTGGACTGGGAGACAGATGTTCCCACGTTTGTCTCCACGAGAGATGACTGAACAAATGATAAAGCGAATAAAAAGGCATAAAGTAAATTTGCACGCTTTGTTTGTTAACCCAGTTCGGACGCAACTGCTCCTAATCTGGGGGATACCAATCCAGGAATGAATTCACTATAATAGTATTGATTCAGAGTCTAACTACCCGTTAGCCCTCCTCACTCAATCACTATCTGTGCAAACTCTACCTAGGCCTAACCTAGATATGATCAGCCCAGGTCACTTCCTTAACAATGATGCTACACCACACCATTAGACACCTACTGGGGTATAAAACACATTCAACTGAATGGTTGTTGGAGACACCCTCCTAGACACTCTATGCACTTTTACCTAAAGGCTTCAAGTGCTCAATCAAACCAAACTCCTTGCTTCAAAGCTTCGGAGAAGGTAACATACAACTCAATAAAACCTAGTCCTTAACATGCATCAATGTGATGCAAGAAAGGCTCACAAAGTGAATACCTAAACACTTAAAAACTACGGCTAGACTCCTACCTAAACTAGGTTTTGTCTTCACGTATTTATAGCCCCTGAGTTGATGGGCTTCTTGAATCATTAGGTCTTCAACAAAACTTCAGCTCTAAGACAAATATATTTTTTACAAATATATTTGCACCAAATATTCCTTTCATAAATATATATTTTTAATAATAATATTCTTGAAGCACAAAGATATATTTGAAATATATCTTTATATTTTCTCCAGCAATCTTACAGCCGGAGTAAGCGAAAGATTTCACACAAAAAATATTTCTTGAACCAAAAGATTTGTTTTTAAAATATATTGTCATATATTTTAAAATTAAATCTTTCTATTAATTCTTCAGCAAGCTGGCTGATTTCGTGCAAGCTAAACCTGAAACAAAGGAAATATTAGGGTTCAAAGAAACGGCGCGCTTATGTGGCGCGTATTAAGGTTCCAAATCCAGCTGGCGACAGCTGGCAGTGTTGCTAGACAGATGTTACCACATCTGTCTCAACCTGTAGACTAGCATCTTGTTTTTGCAAAATGAAGCCAACATCTAAAAAAACCCAACACATTGAATTTTCAAATTGTGATAGATGAGAATACGGAGGAGACGGTTGATGGTGTTGAGAGAAACGTAGAAGGTGAATTCGACGGAACGGTGAAGGAGAATGTCAAATAACACGCAAGAGCTCACTTGGGCTTGAAGCGTGGATAATGCATAGGCCCACCTACCATATGCTTAAATTCCACTTTTAATTAGAAAGTGAGGGGAGCGGAAATCAAACCCTAGACTACTTAGTCATAGAGGCTCTGATACCATGTCAAATATCCAATTATCCCAAAAGCTTAAGCTGTTAGGATTTGGCACATCAATGATTTTATATTATTTCTAACAGAGAAGACTAGTGATGGGTGAGACAAATGATAAAAATGATAAAATTGGAAAGAAAAATCAGTTTGTAGGGATAAAGATACAATTGTAGGGGTGGAAAAAGAAATTTCCTATGTTAAAAATAACAGTCCTAATTTGATTCCTATTAAGTCTAATTTGAAAATTATAATCTGGGGCCTATAATAATACTATACACGTTTTGGAAAGTTGCTCTTTAGGCCTCCCGTCATTACTCTCAGGCCCTCCATCGTGACAAAAATACCCTTACAAAGGGTTTTGTAGGCTAGAATATGAAATAACCTAATATTGTATCCTAGGATATAAAATCATATTTACGCGTAAAAAACACAATTCGTATCCTAGGATATGAAATTGACATTTTTCTGAAAAACAAGCTTAAGATTTCAGCCTGTAGAATACAAAATACACATTTTTTAAAACATTCCAGTTTCATATTCTAGGATACAAAAACGCTTAGTTTCGTATCCTAAGATATGAAAATTATTAATTTCGTATTCTAGGATACGAAGCCGACGTATATATCTATATTTTTTGCCCTAGCATTTTTTTCATAACCCCTTCAACACTCAACCCTCAAAATACGATGTTACACGACTTTTTAACGTTTGGAAGGCTATAAATCAAGTTTCTTCACTCATTGAAGGTTCTTACACTCATTTGGAGTCATATAACAGGTAAGGTTACCACACGCATCATGCATTTGTTTATGAATTATATTTATGATGATTTTGATTGTAGTATTTGATATATGAATGTGTTTAGATGGCCGAACCTCTGGTTGAATTGAAACAACAAATTGAAACTCCCTCATCTGACTAACTGACATTCATAGATTTTCCTTAAACTCCCTCATCTAACATTCACAAGCACATACAAAAGTAGTATTTCATTCCCTATTATCTTTGGTATATGCATGTTCCATCACCAACAAATTCTACTAGAACTTATGTCATTTTGATAGAATCCACTGAGAACTACACAGTGGCACCAAAACTTTGATGCTAGAAACAACTCATCAACCAAACATTGACAATGCTGCTCCACCAAGAAATTGAGAATCAATTCAAAATTTCAATTCACAAACTTCAATTTCATTCTAGAAGCAAAAATAAAAATTCTGGTCATACTAACTGATTTATAAAACTATAATACATTTAAAAATCATGGTCGACACATGCACAATTTGATCTTTTGTGAGACACTGCTAAACTTCCTATGAAAATAGCATGCCATTTAAAAAGGAGAATTAAAATTGTATCAACACGAAAATCACACTTTTATTTCTCAATCGCAGAACTAACAAAGACCTGAGTATGACTTTCAATTTTGTGATAGGGATTAAAAAAATCTTATTTGGTGATTCGTTTTGTAGAATACGGAATCGCTCTTTTTTCGTGACTTTAACCGGAGAATGGAGAACGAGATTTCACAAATCTATTAAACTGGAGATTGAATGGAGAAGAAGATTTGACAAATTGAAACCCTAAAATCTCCCCTCTTGTTTCCGTTGGCGTTCTTCCTTCGTGAGAATAGAGACACATCGCCTATTTGTTTGGTTTCTCACGCCCCCCTTTTGTTTAACGCGTTTTCATATTGTAGAATATGAAATTAGGCGTTTTCATACTCTAGAATATGAAACTAGAATTTTCAGATCGTAGAATATGAAATTAGGCGTTTTCATATTCTAGAATATGAAATTAGTCATTTTCAGATTGTAGAATATGAAATTAAGCGTAAATCATTATTTCATATTCTACTATACGAAAAACATATAATTTCGTATCCTAAACTACATAGTATCCTGGATCCATAATTAGGGGCATTTTTGGATTTTAGGGGGGTTTGAGAGCAAGTAAGGGGGTCTAAAGAGCAATTTTCCACGTTTTGTGTATCATAATAGAATAGATTTATGGATCCTTAAGAAAAACAGATTTATGGAACTTAGAAAATTATTTGCTAATAAACTATATATAATTCCCATTTAATGGATGGATAAAATAAAGTGAAAAACCTGTTCTTTAATTATATTGTTGAATTAGATTTAGTCTCTCTTTTCCTGCTCATAATTGAAACTAATTAGTGCATAGCACCAAATATTTTTTTTTTTGTCGAGTAGGTAGCACCATTTTTTTTTTTTTTGGTACATAGAAGAATTGACAAAGTAAATATAAGAAATTCTCACACAAGTGAGAGAGCCGGGGTTCGAACCTCGGTCATGACGTCCATGCCTTGCAATTTCGGTAATTGTTACCAGTTGAGCTAGGATTTATAGGACTACGTAGCACCAATTTAAATTAGACATTTTGGAAAAAATAAATATATAATTACTGGAAAAATGGATAAAATAAAACATATTTTGTGAATGTTTTTCTTTTTGACTAAATCAAGTTTTCACCAATGTTTTGTAAATGACGCTCTGTTTGAGCGTGTGATTTTTCCTTTAATTTATAGAGTATAAAATTGTCCGATAATGACGTGTCGGATGCTTCTTATTTATTTTTTTAGGCAAACAGAAATATATTAATAAAAAAGAGTACAAAAGCTAGGGGGCAAAAACCTGACCTAGCAACCACATAAAGTGTAAAAAGTAACCCAGAAGGATGATAAAACGATAAACAGCGTACACAAAGGTGGTATACAAAACAAACCGGACCAAAATTTAGTGGAGGAGCCAAATGCGAAACACACTAATACACATCAACACAATTCAACAAGCCCAACACGAGACCCGAAACCAAATTGCAAAAGAAAGAGATGTGTAAAAGATGCAACCATTACGAAATTATCATTTACTGAACTCTTATTGTTTTCAAGAAACTCAATAAAGTCTCAACTTCTTTTTCTCTTGAGCGTTTCTTTTTATCCTGTGCAACAATAGTGAAATTAGGGTTCTAAAATGAGAATAGAAAATTAAACCAAAAAACAAAGAGAATTAATACAACAAAAATTAACTTTGACGTTTTTATACTCATGCATGTTTACATGTATGAACTTCCCTAACATGTAAACTTCAATAACAAAATGACATTATAAAAGATTAGGTACTCCAATAATAAAGAAAAAATTCAAATATAAAATATCACGGTTTAAGTCCTCTGCATATGCTTCCTCTTGATTTTTCGCTTTAATGTACCATAGACACTAAAAAAAAGAAAAAGGAATTAAGAATGAGTATAAGTAAAAAACTAAATTAATAAAAAAAATATATAGTAAATGTTTTTACTCTGAGTTATATCATAGAATCCCAAAAATCAAATAATGTACCTTTGTATATATAAATTCATATGTTTTTGTGATTTTCTCCTTTGATTTTTTATTGTTGCAAGTTTTTCCTTCACTTCACATTCTCTTCCTTTCTACAATCCTTGCTTGCCTTTCCAATGCCCCATAACAAACATTCTGTATACAAACCATAGAATAGTTCATTTATATCTTTTGCTTGTCTTTTGATTTGTGGTTTGAAAAAGAAAGTACATGAGAAAATTAAGTAACTATATGTGTTTTTTCAAAATAAAAAGGTAACCCAACACCACATTAATCCCATTTTCATTTGCAATCAATCACTTCATTCATTTACAAAAAAATTATGCCTCAATCCTACAAAAAATTATAAAGCAACATCAGGAAGAAAAAAAATGATAAACCAAACAACGATGCATCCTCTTTTGTACAACTCCTCCCCGTTTAGCTTTTTTCTGTCTCTCTTTCCATCAGAGTTTCTTGTCATGGAAGGAAATGACAATGATTCGTGGAGGTTACTCTCTTATGTGCACATCAGAGAATGTAAATAAAAATATGAGATTAGCCGTGGAAGAAAAAATTGTAGGTATGCAGTTAAATATAAAATTTCAATGGAAGTTACATATGTGTTTTGAAATAGTATCCTTATAAATCTATGAGCGGTTTGGTAAAGAAATGTCATACTTACAGTTACTTGAAATTGTGGTTATTTTAAGGGTAAAATGGAAAGATAATGCAATGAAAATCATTATAGAGAACTATACCGGCCTCTTTGTTGTTCATCACTCCACCGCAACACCTTTCACAACCATTATCTTTTTCTTTTCATGTTGAATGTTTGCATTCAGAGTTCAGGCAATCACACAATTGCCGAACTTTTCACCGTTCACAGCCGTCGTTGTCAGGCAGTATAGTTTCATTCTTTCCGTTAATATAGTTTTGAGCTATATCTGTGTCAAACTGAACATTAAAACAAAAGAAAAGGATCCACACCAATTGTCATGGTTCATTATGTCTGCGTGGTTTCAATTGTGAAATTCAGTGTTGTGACCATGCACGTGGACGCGACAGTCGGGGAAATATTACGTACCAATTGTCCTACACCCTTGGGTGTATGATGGCATATGCAACCTCCCTATATTGCCCTCTATCATCTTCTGCACTCTCCCGTCATGTTCTATTTGACTATTGCTCGTGTGAACCCCTCTCTGTGTAGTAACAACGCTGCAACATTAAAGTTATGATGTACATATATTCAATATCACTGCATATATAAAAAGATTTATATCAGCACAATCAATTATAAATAACATGAACCAAGACAGAAAAGTAAAACAACTGAGCATAATATATACAAACCAAAGGAAAAATGAAAGAAGAAACGAATATAACATTATAAAGTCATTTGTCTCTGCATTTATAGTCCTCTATTAAATTCCGGCACGCAGGTTTGGAATGTGCTTTGCAATGTTCCAACACTTGAGATGTTGAGTACGATGTTGGAACATTCACCAAAAAGCACGAACGATAAAATAAATAAAGTTAACAAGAAGTAAAGGACACGGTTCAATTGTTAACCCAGTTCGGCGCTTAAACAAGCCCTAGTCTGGGGGATACCAATCCAGGAGAGGAGTCCACTATGATAGTTCTAATCCTAAGCTAAACACACCCGTTTACAACTTATGACTTAGACACTATCTTGTGCAACTACAACTTAGGAACTCCTAAGTCTGAGATCTCATCTCACCTCCTAATCAATCACACACCTTGTGATACTAGACAGAGATATAGTAATTTGAGTACACACTCTAAAACAAAACCAACTCCGTGCTTCAAAGCTTTGGAGTAGTCTTACACACAAATACAATATCCTATGTCCTAGACTTGCATAAAGGAAATGCAAGGTAGGCTCACAAGTTATCTAACACAAAATCCTAACACAAAAAGATATGCTTTCAGAATACAACACACACGTACTGAAACTAGGGTTACAAAGAAGCTTATATACTAAGAGTCTTCATGGGCTTCTTTGAAACTTGGGCTTCAATATCCTTGCACAATTCCACACGTGATTTGTGAGCTTGGTCAAATGTTTCCATAAGCAAAGCAGAGCACTTCTGGAAATAATCACGTAGAGATCTTCTAATAAATGAACCATAATCAAGAAGGCGCGTTTTCCATATTTAAAGGATGACACTTTAAATGAGCGCGCGTTTCACTTAACCTGGAAAGGTATCCGGATGTTGAAACATTGCATCCAACATTGTAGCACAAAGTTGTTCATACAAAAATGAGCCAATCAACAAACATTAACAATCTCCCCCTTTGGCGAAATTTTTGGCTAAAACAACCTAGAACCTGGTAGACAATCATATATAGCACAGATGGTATGAATCTTCTGATCAACACAAACACACAAATCAAGAGAGCATTCATACACTACACTTATACTTAAGATGAACATCAGAGGCAAAACACACAGCAGAAGCACACAGAATTTGCCATAAGATTCTATATCACATGCACGAATGTTTCAACATCATGTAACACATTGAGGGATAAAACATAAGCACACTCCCCCTCAATCACTGATCACCTGCAAGGACAACATCACTCCCCCTCAATCCAGTATGGGAGGATGTTTCAACATCATCTGGCACATCGCAGAACACATAGCAGAGCATAGAAATTAAAGCACAAGCACATTTACTCCCCCTTTTAGTCACAAAATTTGCCAAATAAAGGCATACCATAAGCAGGAAATAAATTATAGATCCACACAAGTAGTCAGGGCCTAGCCCAATATTACAGACCAGCAGAGAAAATAGGGTTGTCCACACATAGTACTAGAAGTAAAAGTAACAAAATAGCAAAAGAAAAAATAAGAAGATGATCAATCTTCAGCGCTGCTATCAGTCTCTTCCTCATCTCCAGAATTAGCAGCCTCAGACTCAGTGTTGTCTTTAGCATTCTCTTCCTCATTCTGGCTACCTACAGCTTCAACAACCTCTTCTTCCTTCTCAAGTGCAGCTATCATCTTTTCAAACAGAGATTTCTTCTCATCCAGCATAGCACAGGTGTCCTTCAGAGCATCAACAATTTCTTTCCTTGACATGGTGATTTCTGGGGCTTTAGTACCAGATGTTCCAACAATGTCTGGAGCATGATGCTTGGCAAACAGCTTGAAGTGGAAGGACAGTGGGGCCTCTCTAGGCTTGGCCACATCAGCAACAGTCTTGAGGACAGGCTGTTGTTCAAGTATAAGATCACACAACAGAGTGGGGAAAGCAATTGGGAGTTTGACAGCTGTTGTCTTGGCATGCTTCATGGTCTGATCAAAAATAAACTTACCCAGATTGATCCTTTTGTGAGTTCCAATAGCAAAAATCAACCTTCCTAACTCAGTGGCTACATCAGAAGAATGGGTAGTAGGAACCCAGTTGGTTGCAGCTATCCTATTTAACATAGCATACTTCACAGACAGCTTGACAGAAGGAATCTTACCTTTCTTTGGCCAGACTTTGATTTGGTTTGCAGTTATCACTTTGCAAACCTGAGAATCAGACACCTTCAGTGGTTCACACTCTTCCTCCACAATACCCAGATAATTGTTAATGATTTGAGGAGAGAATTTGATTATTTCACCTCTGACAAAGACAGTTTGAAAATCATCAGATGCAGGGTCATCACAATCTTCAGGGATATTAACCAGGAATTCCTTGACAATTTGCTCATAACAGGGACCCAACTTAGAGACAGTTTTCATAAGGCCAGCTTCTCTAATTAAATCCACAATCTCCACAACTTTCATAGCTTCCTCTCCTAATTCCCTTTCCAAAGCCAGTCTTCTGTGATAAATGAATTTCCACCTATGTGAATACTCAGGATAGTGGAAAGAGATCTTGTCAGTTGGCACAGATTTGACAATAGGAGGGACTCTCTTCACAGCAGACTTTTTCACACTAGAACTAGTAACTGGGATGTTTGGCACATCCTCTTCAACATTGTAATCTGTCTCACTTGAGGCAGCAGCCTTCCTTTTCCTTGTCTTAACAGCAGAGACTTGGGGAGTCACCTTACTCCAACCCTTCTTAGGACCTATTCCCGCACTTTTACCTGTAGCCTTCTTCACAGGTTGAGGTGTTTCTTGTAACCCAGCAACACATTTGCCCTTGCTACTCCTCAAGCGCTTGGAGATTCCAAAAACTTGAGAGATAGGGACCTCATCAACACCATCATCAGCAGTATCAGCTACATCAATGACCTCATGTTCCTGATGAACAGAGGTTTCCTCATCCTCAGAATGAATTTCAACAGTGGTTTCAGGCATGCCCTGAGTATTTTTAGCCAAATCAGGGTCACTAGATGGCTTACTAACTTCCTTCTCAGCATCAACTACAACATCATCCTTCTCAGCAACTACCTCTGTATTACCCTCAGAGATGTTGGCTTGTTGGTCCAAGGATGTTTCAACATCCGGTCTAACATTCTGAGTATCCTCAGGAATCTCAGGGGTTTGATGAACAGTATCATCCCCTTTCTTTTCAACTACTACAGCAGGCTAATCAACATCCATGTTATCAATCGCTTCATTCAAGGCATCTAGACCTAGGTTTTCAGCAGATCCTAGGGTTTCAGAAAAATTACCTTTATTAGATTTGGTAGAAGCGGCAACATTAGTGGCTTTGGAAGACGCTCCAACATCTGCATCTTTGATAGGATCCTTAGATGATTCAACATCGCCCTTTTTCTCGAGATTGAAAGGATCATCCTTAGTCATGAGATCATGCATGTTCAAAGGGAAACGACACTCACCCCTTTTCAGCTTTCGTTCCTTCTTCTTAGGTTCAGTGACCGTTTGAGATTCTGGAACGGATTTGCTACTCTTCTTTGATTTCTTCTTCTTTGATTTCGTCTTAGGAGGAGTAATAGCAATGATCTCATCAGGGAGAACAGTGGAGATAGGGTCAGCATTCAAAGGAACCTCGTTAGTAGCAGTTTGATTGATAGGAACAGAGGTTGTAGATCGTGACTTTGTGGGGGTTTTTGTGGATGAAGACATGATTTGACCAATCTTTGATAATCGTTGCAGAGAGTTGAGAGAGATGGAGGGTTTTATGACGGCAACGATAAAACTAGGATTAGAAACACAGGAAGTTGAGAAGTGAGGTATATAACGTGTGAGGAACGGTTGAAAAAGGAAAGTAATGATATGATTCTGATTTTCCTTGGATTGCGTGCAAAAATATAAGAGAGAGGGAAAAGTGACAGTTGCACGCCTAAAGCCCATTAACTGCTATAATTCCTCATGCAAGCAAATACCCAACATACCCCTGAGCTTCTCAAATTGCTTCAAGTCTAACGCCTTTGTGAATATATCAGCGATTTGTTCTTCTGTATTCACATGTTCCAATGTAATAACATTATCTTCAACAAGATCCCTTATAAAGTGATGACGAATGTCAATATGCTTAGTTCTACTATGCTGAATAGGGTTCTTGGAGATGTTAATTGCGCTCAAATTATCACAGTACAATGTTAGAACATCCTGTTCAACATTGTATTCTTGAAGCATTTGTTTCATCCACATCATTTGAGAGCACGAACTACCAGCTGCAATATATTCTGCCTCTGCAGTAGATAAAGCCACACTATTTTGTTTCTTACTAAACCAAGAGATTAGATTGTTACCTAGGAAGAAACAACCACCAGAGGTACTTTTTCTGTCATCTGCACTTCCTGCCCAATCTGCATCACAATATCCAATGAGCTTACAGCAATCACTGTGAGAATATAGAATTCCATAATCACAGGTTCCATTGACATATTTCAAAATTCTCTTCACTTGAGCAAGATGACTGACTTTTGGGTCAGCTTGATATCTGGCACACACACCAACAGCAAAAGTAATATCTGGCCTGCTTGCAGTGAGATAGAGCAAGCTCCCTATCATACTTCTATACTGACTTTGATCAACAGACATGCCACTTTCATCCTTGGTCAACTTTAAATGTGTGGGTGCTGGAGTCTTCTTGTGACTAGCTGAATCTAGACCAAACTTCTTCACAATATTCTTAGCATATTTGCTTTGCGAGATGAATATTGTGTCTTCCATTTGCTTGACCTGTAGTCCTAGAAAGTAAGTTAATTCTCCTACCAAACTCATTTCAAACTCTGATTGCATCTGGGAAATGAAATGTTGGACCATCTGATTCGACATTCCCCCAAACACTATGTCATCAACATAAATCTGAGCTATCATCAAATTTCCTTCACTTTCCTTAACAAATAGAGTTTTGTCTGATCCTCCCTTCCTGCAGCCATGATTTATCAAAAATTGGGTAAGTCTTTCATACCAAGCTCTAGGAGCATGCTTTAGACCATACAAGGCCTTCTTCAGTTTGTACACATAGTCAGGATACTTGGTGTCCACAAACCCTTTAGGTTGCTCAACATAAACTTCTTCCTGTAGATACCCATTCAAGAAAGCACTTTTGACATCCATTTGATACAGTTTGAACTTCAAAATACATGCAACCCCTAGTAGTAGTCTGACAGCTTCCAACCTAGCCACTGGTGCAAAAGTTTCATCAAAATCAAGACCTTCCACCTGAGTGTACCCTTGAGCAACCAACCTTGCCTTGTTTCTGGTGACTACTCCTTTCTCATCAGATTTGTTCTTATAGACCCATTTAGTACCAATGACATTGACTCCATTTGGTCTAGGTACTAGATCCCAAACTTCACTTCTTTTAAATTGGTTGAGCTCTTCTTGCATAGCCTCAATCCAGTATTCATCTTTAAGAGCTTCCTTGACATTCTTTGGTTCCATCAGAGATACAAAACAGGAATTACTAATTACCTCATTAGTTCTTCTGGTAGTGATTCCTTGTTGAGGATCACCAATAATGAGTTCTTGAGGATGGTTCTTCTGAACCCTGACTGAGGGACCTTTGCTGACAGTGTGAGTCTCCCTTACTTCTTCATCTTCTTGAGCATCTGTCCTGTTTTCAACAGATGTTCCTGTAGGAGGGGATGTTTCAACATCTGCTGCAACATCTGCATCAATGTCAGTACCAAGATCATCAATTACCACATTTATTGATTCCATCATGGTCATGGTTCTAGAGTTATAGACCCTGTAGGCTCTACTATTTGTTGAGTATCCCAAGAAAATCCCTTCATCACTCTTTGGATCCATTTTTCTTCTTTGTTCTCTGTCAGCCAGGATATAACACTTACTTCCAAATACATGGAAATACTTTACAGTTGGTTTCCTATCCTTCCATAGCTCATAGATAGTGCAGTTTGTACCTTTTCTCATGGTCACTCTATTGTGAACATAGCAAGCAGTGTTCATAGCCTCAGCCCAAAAGTGGTATGGGAGTTTCTTGGCATGTAACATGGCTCTTGCAGATTCTTGTAGGGTCCTGTTTTTCCTTTCCACTACTCCATTTTGTTGTGGGGTAATTGGTGAGGAAAACTCATGCTTTATTCCTTCTGACTCACAGAATTCAGAGAGCTTAGCATTTTCAAATTCTCTTCCATGGTCACTTCTGATCCTCACAATTGACAGATCCTTCTCTCTTTGAAGTTGTAAGCAGAGAAGCTTGAGAGCATCAAAACTGTCTGATTTTTCTCTGATGAAGTTAATCCATGTGAACCTTGAGAAGTCATCAACTACTACCAGAGCATACCTTCTTCCCCCTATGCTTTCCACTTGCATTGGTCCCATAAGGTCTATGTGCAGTAGTTCAAGAGGCTTTGTGGTTACCTGATGTTCCAACTTCTGATGGGACATTCTAGTTTGCTTACCAATCTGGCATTCACCACATATTCTGCCCTCTTCAATGTTGAGCTTAGGCAGGTCTCTTATTGCTCCAGTTGAAATGGCTTTCTTCATCCCTCTCAGATGTAGATGGCCTAACTTCTGGTGCCACAGCCAAACTTCCTCTTCCTTACTAACCAGACATGTAGAGATGTTTGCATCTTCAACATCAACCCAGTGATAGCAGTTGTCCTTTGATCTCATTCCTGTCATCACCACTTTACCCTGTGCATTTCTAACTTCACATTTAGAATCAGTGAAATCCACTTTCATACCTTGATCACATAGTTGGCTGATACTGATCAGGTTTGCAGTTAATCCCTTCACAAGCAGCACCTTTTCTAGCTTAGGTAGTCCTCTCTTGACAGTTTTCCCAATGCCAACAATCTCACCTTTGGCTCCACCTCCAAAAGTCACATAGCTAGTAGCATATGGTTCAAGCTCATCTAGGTAACCATCTTCCCCAGTCATGTGTCTTGAACACCCACTGTCAAAATACCAACAGTTTCTAGAAGTGGCTTTGAGAGCAATGTGAGCAATCTGAGTTGTTTCCTTATTTTCAAGTTTTGGCTTCCATTCCTTCTCAGGCTGGTGTGTGGAAGTGTTGACTTGTTCAGCTGTATTGTGATGGTACCATTGAGGATATCCATATAGTTTGAAACAGTAAGGCCTTATGTGTCCTCTTTTGCCACAATGATGACAAACCCATCTTCTAGGTCTTCTGTTTGAGCTTGACCCATGATGTTGAACAGGACGTTTCAACATCTGCTTTCCAGATGTGGGATCATATACATTCTCTGCAGGAATGAACTTCTCTGTATTCTTGTGTTGTTTCATCTTCCTGTAGTCAAAACCTATTCCAACACCTTTGTTCTTTTCTTGACTATCCAGAATCTCATCCAAGACTGCTGTTCCAGTATTTAACATTCTGATCTGCTTCATGGTATTCTCCAGCTGAGAATTAAGTTGACCAACTTCATCAGTTAGTCCTGCTATTTTCTTTAATCCTTCATCTCTTTCAATAGTAAGTTGAGCAATGGTCTTCTTTTGCTTATGTAGCACCTTGTTGATTTCCAAGTCCTTCTCATATAGGTCTCTATAAGATGCAAGAAGATCATCATATGATAGTCCTTCATCAACAGACTCAACATCTGATGCACATACTCCAGCAAGAGCAGTTACACATTTTGCTGATTCACTTTCTTCCTCAGAGTCATCTTCATCAGACCAAGTAACAGTCATGCTCTTCTTCTGTTTCTTGAGAAAGGTAGCACACTCAGTTCTTATGTGACCATACCCTTCACATTCATGACATTGTACACCTTTTGAGGGGACCTGCTTCTCATCACTTTTACCTCTTTTGAACCTGTCAGGCTGAGTGTTGATGTTGAATCGGATGTTCTGCCCATTTGGTTTTTGTTTCCAAGCTTGTCTGAGTTTTCTACCAACCATGGCCAAGGCTTCAGAGAATCCATCATCTTCATCAAAACCATCAGTAGATTCACAATCATCAGTGTTGGAGGCAAAAGCTATACTCTTGCTCTTTTTGTCACCTCTTTCATTTATAGCCAATTCAAAAGTTTCAAGAGAGCCAATTAGTTCATCAACCTTCATGGTGTTGATATCATGTGCCTCTTCTATAGCTGTGACTTTCATATCAAATCTCTTAGGGAGTGATCTGAGAATTTTCCTGACCAACTTAGCATCACTCATTTTTTCACCAAGTACATCAAACGAGTTGGCTATATCAAGAATGTTCATGTAGAATTCATGAACACTTTCATCCTCTTTCATCTTTAAGCTTTCAAACTTTGTAGTAAGAAGTTGAAGTCTAGACATTTTTACCTTAGATGTTCCTTCATGTACAGTTTCCAAGATGTCCCAGGCTTCTTTGGCAACTACACATTTCTTGATCAACCGAAACATGCTTCTATCAACCCCATTGAACAAGGCATTGATGGCTTTGGAGTTGTAGGTAGACAGATCTTGTTCTTCCTTAGTCCACTCAAGCTCTGCTTTCAGAACATTTGTTTTGTTCCCATCTTTGTCAGTGACAACAGGAGCTTCCCAACCTGACAAAATAGCCCTCCAGACTTGAGAGTCAATGGACTTGAGAAATGCAGCCATACGAGACTTCCAGTAATCATAATTCGTTCCATCCAACAAAGGTGGTCTGTTGACAAATCCTCCTTCCTTTTCCATAGCGCCAGAAAATATCTTCCCTAGATCTCACCCAGGTACAGGCAGGGTGCCTGCTCTGATGTCAATTGAAATTCCGGCATGCAGGTTTGGAATGTGCTATGCAATGTTCCAACACTTGAGATGTTGAGTACGATGTTGGAACATTCACCAAAAAGCACGAACGATAAAATAAATAAAGTTAACAAGAAGTAAAGGACACGGTTCAATTGTTAACCCAGTTCGGCGCTTAAACAAGCCCTAGTCTGGGGGATACCAATCCAGGAGAGGAGTCCACTATGATAGTTCTAATCCTAAGCTAAACACACCCGTTTACAACTTATGACTTAGACACTATCTTGTGCAACTACAACTTAGGAACTCCTAAGTCTGAGATCTCATCTCACCTCCTAATCAATCACACACCTTGTGATACTAGACAGAGATATAGTAATTTGAGTACACACTCTAAAACAAAATCAACTCCGTGCTTCAAAGCTTTGGACTAGTCTTACACACAAATACAATATCCTATGTCCTAGACTTGCATAAAGGAAATGCAAGGTAGGCTCACAAGTTATCTAACACAAAATCCTAACACAAAAAGATATGCTTTCAGAATACAACACACACATACTGAAACTAGGGTTACAAAGAAGCTTATATACTAAGAGTCTTCATGGGCTTCTTTGAAACTTGGGCTTCAATATCCTTGCACAATTCCACACGTGATTTGTGAGCTTGGTCAAATGTTTCCATAAGCAAAGCAGAGCACTTCTGGAAATAATCACGTAGAGATCTTCTAATAAATGAACCATAATCAAGAAGGCGCGTTTTCCATATTTAAAGGATGACACATTAAATGAGCGCGCGTTTCACTCAACCTGGAAAGGTATCCGAATGTTGAAACATTGCATCCAACATTGTAGCACAAAGTTGTTCATACAAAAATGAGCCAATCAACAAACATTAACACTCTAATCTATATTTAAGATGGGAATTGGTTTATTTGTGTTAACATTATCAAGTCAAACCAGGTAGCCAACAACATCAAGTTCCATTTATGAAACAAAAATAATACATGATAAAAATTCATCTATAATTAAACAAAAATTAATACATAATTGAGTAAATAAGTAAAAACAGTCAAAATCTAAAATGGATAGATGTAAAAGAGAGTAGAAATATAAGAGTTTACCCCTAATTTTCGTCAATCGGCCAATGGTTCCTGAAACCATTGTTATTGTGTCACAGTGAGAGCAAAAGATATTTGTCTTCCTTCTCCTTCTCAGAATTCCAATAATCTTCCATCTATAATCACTTGGGTTGCTTGAACTTCACAATTGTCTCGATTAAGGGAATTGAATAAGTTATTTATTATTGTCGCGAAGCAAGTGATGATTAAAATAAGAATAAGAAAAAGTCAGCACAAAATAAAAAATATAATGAGAGTTAGATGAGAGATCACCTCTTTCAAATTGAAGTCACCCTCTACGCATCATCCCTCTCGTCATCTCACAATTGTTATGCAGTGCATTATTCCAGTTTCATAAATGGTACCACGAATTTTGTTTTTATTTGATGATGATGATAACAGGTTTAGAAATTAGGAATCCGCCGCCTAAAGGTTTAATTTTTAGCGGTTATATTTTTACGTGAGTGTTGTAGCCGATGGTTATGAATGCATTTAAATTTTGACAAAAGAAAATGGTAGCTGAAGTCGTAAGAGAAATCTGCCTTACCAAGCGGTTGAAATTTGGAAGAAATTTGGCGTGTTTTGATTCTGGAAAAAAGAAAAGGGTTTTATTTAGTTAGAAGCAAGGATATAAATGGAAATACAAAAAATCCACCCAAAAAAAACATATATCCTACATTGCCAATAAAGTTTTACAACCGAGAGTATAAAAATCAACCAATTATTCTTAAAAAAAATAAAGTATTAATTAATTACCATCTCTCAATTGCTACACGGCGTAGTGAGGCCTACAATCAACTGCTTCCCAAATTTCCCTTATTTTATCTTTGTTTGCCAAATTTATAGATATCCATCCTTGTTTCAAATATTGAATTGAGAAAACAAACTACTACACAACATAGTGAGGCAAAGTAGAGGCATCAGTTTAATTACTTATGTTAAATTTGTAAAGTGAGAGTAATCGTTGAACTTCTCATGTTTTTAGATTATAATTCTAAGTTATTTTAAAGATGTTCCAAAAAACCAATAAACTTGTCTATAAATTAAGTTGATCAAATAGTTTTGCAACATATATCCACAATTTCATATATCAAGAATTCCTCAATTTCATATTTCAAATTGCACACTTTGCAATTTGAAATATTGTGAAAACAATTCATATATAGTCACTTCCATGTCATCATTTTAACGTTTGTAATAACAAAAGATTGACAAATAAAATAAAACAAATGCTAAACATTCAATACAATTAGGGTTGGGAATAATAGGCATGTCATGCCATGCTTTGCCAGGCCTAAGCCCGACGTATGATTTTTCTTTAAGCCTAACTCTAACCTATGGTTTATTAAATGTTCTTTTTTTTCGGCCTGGCCTGAGCTTATTTATAGTCTAGCATTGTAGCATGTTTAAAAGCTTGTGTTAAATATAGGTGTCTATATAATTTTTTTAAATAGGCTAATTAAATAGGCCTTGAAGCATATTTCACAATTAAATTTTCATAATTTTTACAACATTAAAAAAAAGTTAATAAAATGATTAGCACAATAATTAAAAGCTAATAAAATAACAAATATGATTACGACAAATAAACATTTTATATTTATATAAATCATTTTTTTTATACAAGATGATATAAATAATTATAATAATATTATATAAATAATAATAATTAAATATAAACAGGCCGGCCTATTAGGTTTTTTTAAAAGCCTAAGTCTGATCTATTTATGTAAATAAGCTCTTTTCAAAGCCTAAGTCTGACCTATTTATCTTCTATTATACTAAAAGGTCGTGGGGTTTTTCCCCTTTCCAAGCCAAAACCCTAACACCCTATGTCACATCTTATGTCATGATGATGTCAATTGTATATGTGTCCCAATAACCTCTCAACAAGTTGCTATATTATGCCCACTTGGATGCCATCTTAGCCCTATTTTTGCCTTGGCCAATGGTTGGTTCACAAATTTATCAACTTATCCACATCATTCTATATATGTGGCATGTTTACTATTTCATCCATTGTCTATTTGTGCTAGGAACTATTGAAAATGGCTATGATCACTCTTATGCCATCATCTTATCACATGACAATGAGCTTATTAATTCATTTGCTTCGTTGACCTTTGCATATTTTCCCCTACAACACAAGTAATGTTTTGTCAACGTACACAAGGATATTGGTACACATGGAGAATGTTACTATTGTGACATCCTATGATGCACGGGTACTCCATTCGAGGAAGAGTACCGGTACCGGGTACGTACCCGTATCAGTACCGGGTACATATTCGTACCTAAATTTATAACCATACATGTTCATTCATTTTTTAAAAATTGCCGTACCCCGTACCACTACCCGTATCGGGTACATACGATACTCGTACCCGCACCTATGCAACATAGGTGACATCACATGTTTGCTTGGTTTTTCCTCACAGCACAAAGCATATAAACTCCTTTCACTAACTCCATGTGACATCCTTCATCAAAAGACAAGTGACAAGTGTTATCATGCATGTATATCAATGAACAAGTGTCTTCCACAAATCACTTCATCAATCCTATATAAACCAACTACTCCTAAACTACACTACTCACTTCACTTCCCATCCTTCAGCTCACACGCTCAATCAATCTCTTTCTTCTTTTATTTTTTAAAGTTCTAATTTTTCTTTCCTATATTCATTCATCTTCTTTCTCTTATCTCTCACTTTCAACAATTTATTTTCTTTTAATATGTTATATAATATTTAAATTCTATTTTTTTTTTCTCTTATCTCTCACTTTCTTCAATTTATTTTCTACATTGCATTTTGTTTACTACTAATCCTTCTTATTGCAATTTTTTTAAATATTGTTATATAATATTATTAACAAATATTGTGTTTTTTTTTCTTGCAGGTGAGGATGACCGAATGAAAAAAAGGATTACATCTGGGGTTATTGTTGTTTAATTTATTTATTTTTTGTTTTAGACCCCATTTGTATAAGAAAAGAAATGTATAGAAACTCTTCAATTTTGTCCAATGATTAAGGTTTGGTGGATTTTGAATGTGTTGTTTTGTTTTGATTAAGATTTTATGTTCTTGATCATGAAGATTTTGATGAGATTGAGAATTTGTATGGTTTAGAATGATAAGAAAAAATGTTAAAACATAGTGAAATGAAAGTATTATTGACGTTTTCAAGCAATCACGACATTTTTCACAGAAATCTTTTTACAGAGCAAGCATACGTTCAAGAAACTGTCAAATTCTTATTCTACATTCACCCATAATAACATGTGCGTTTCACAGTTAGACAAACAAAATATAGCTTTTATACCGTTATCTCACTTTGAGTGAGTGGAAATACTAAAGAATATAAATTTTCAGATTTTGTTGCAACCAAAGTACTTACTTTTCTTATTATTCTCAACTAGATATCACATGCTTCATCTTTTAATTTATTTTTTTACTTACATGCTTCATCTTTTGAAATGCATATATGTATGAGTATCTATAAGTTCAGCACAAATTGTGCAACATGAATTGAGCACTATGCGTTTAATATCAAAAAGAACATACTCAATTCTCAATCAGAAAAAAAATAATAAAAATCAACTCAAGACAAATGTTATTTTCCTATTACACTTTTCTCACACCACTTTTTTTACATATGTTCTTTGTCATAGAGATTGGATGATTTGAATTGATAAGGCAACAAAAATATAAATAAAAGTAAAAAATTTAAGTTGAATTTTTTTTGTTTTTAAGGTTCAAGATATTAAATATATGACTTTCATAATTTTTTTTTTAAGTTTCAAGACATTAAATAAACAACTTTCAAGAGGATCGATCCTTGAGTGAAATATAAGGCTTTATTTGATTATCTATTCTACAAATTGCTACTATTCTTCAATCCATATTCTTTGTGTGTATAATACATGATTTTGTACATTTTGGTTTCACTAATCATCATTTTCTCTAAACAATTTCACAAAGAGTATTCTTTAATTTTGTATGGTAGTTTTTGTTTTCTTTCTCGGTGTTCGCATTTAAGGTCTCATTTATTTTCTTATATTAATTAATATAATATGAAATTGATAAAGATTGAGGGTATATTGATGTTGGAGGGTTTCAATGAAAGGAGGACAATCCAAATAATTTAGAAATATAAATATGTGTCTCATTTTTAAATTAATGCTATAGTACCTACTGTTGGTGTACAAGGTGATGAATCAATGAAATAGTAAGGAGAGAACAAAGACAGCAGCCACAAAAATATGAAAGGAAGAATTAATTGCATTGATAAAAGAGTAGCTATTTATACAAAGAGTAAAGTTTGCCACATAGGCCCTAAAATTGAAAAACTTAACAGACAAGTTCAAAAGTACTTAACATAGTAAATACTAAAATACCCTTAAATATAAATTACTTCTAACACCATCCCTTAATTTATATTTAGACAAAACTGACAACACCAATTCCATCCCTCAAACGAAGAAATTGATCAGTTTTGATAGCCTTTGTCAACACATCTGCCAGCTGCTTCTGAGTGCTACAGTGCACAACTTCAAGCACTCCATTCTGAACCTGATTCCTCAGAAAGTGATACTTGGTCTCAATATGCTTGCTTCTTCCATGCAGCACTGGATTCTTGGCAAGATTGATTGCAGACTTGTTATCAATCATCAACTTCAGAGGCTTGTTTACCTTGATCTTCAGATCCTGCAGTAAGTTCAGAAGCCACACAGCTTGGCATGCAGTCACAGCGCCTGCAATATATTCAGCTTCACAGGTTGATAGAGCAACAACAGGTTGCTTCTTGGAACACCACGAAATAGGACCTCCCAGAAATTTAAATAAATATCCAGAAGTGCTTCTTCTATCAACTCTGTCTCCACACCAATCAGAATCTGAATAACTCAGAAGTTCTGATTCAGTCCTTCCTTCAGAGGGAAATAGCACTCCATGCTTCAGAGTCCCCTTGATATACCTCAGAATCCTGACAGCAGCTTGGTAATGGGACCATTTTGGTTTACTCATAAATCTGCTAACCATTCCAACTGCAAAACAAATATCAGGTCTGGTATTACACAAATACCTCAGAGAACCAACCAACTGTTTGAAGGTTGTAGCATCCACATCCTCTCCATCAGAATCGGAATTCAACTTTTGATTCGTATCAGAGGGTGTGATAGCAACTTTGCAATTCTCCAGCTTAAATCTCTTCAGAAGCTCAAGTTCATACTTCAACTGATGCAAAATGATTCCTTTCTCAGAATATAGAAATTCCATCCCTAGAAAGTAACTCATTTTTCCAAGGTCTGTCATCTCAAACTCATTCATCAGAACCTTCTTGAACTTAGCTATCTCTTGTTCAGAACTTCCTGTCAGCAATATATCATCAACATACAAACATACCAGAATCATATTGCCTTCTGAAGTGTGCTGAACATAAACACCATACTCCAACTCACATTTCTGAAACCCTTGTTTCTTGAAAAATGAATCAATCCTCATATTCCAGGCTCTGGGCGCTTGTTTCAATCCATAGAGGGCTTTATGCAATCTATACACCATCCCTTCCTGATTCTTTTTCTCAAAACCAGGAGGTTGTGACACATATACCTCTTCTTGTAATGGACCGTTCAGAAATGCAGATTTCACATCTAAATGCATCAGAGGCCAATTCTTGTTAGCAGCTATTGCAATTACCAGTCTAATTGTTTCGTGTCTTGCTACAGGTGCAAACACTTCAGAATAATCTAGTCCAGGTTTCTGCAGAAATCCTCTTGCTACTAACCTCGCTTTGTGTTTGCCAATTGATCCATCTGGCTTTAGTTTCTGCTTGAAAACCCATCTGACGCTGATGGCTTTCTTGCCTTTTGGAAGTTCTGAAAGCTTCCAAGTCTTGTTCCTCTTTATAGCATCAAGTTCTTCTTTCATGGCCTGCAACCAGACTTGTTGCTTAAGAGCATCTTCTGTACTCACGGGTTCAGAATCTACTAACATTGCACACTGAATAATTTCTCCCTCAGAGTCTACTTCAGTGTCTTGCAACATTTCAAATCCTGCAAATCTTCTTGGGATGCTTCTGATTCTCTATAGCCTCTGAACTTGTTCAGAAGCATCTTCAGAAGTTTTTGACTCAGAGGCTTCACCTTCAGAAATTCTTTCTTCAGAATTTTGACCTTCAGAATTGTCTTCAGAATTCTGACCTTCAGAATTGGCTTCAGAATTGGCTTCAGAATTCTGACCTTCAAAATTGGCTTCAGAATTCTGACCTTCAGAATTGGCTTCAGAATTCTGACCTTCAGAATTGGCTTCAGAATTCTGACCTTCAGAATTGGCTTCAGAATTCTGACCTTCAGAATCGTCTTCAGAGTCAGATTCAGAATCACCATCAGACTCAGAGTCACCATCAGAGTCATCTCCATCTTCTGAATCATCTTCAGAGCCTTCAGATTCTGACTCACCTTCAGAGCCATCCTTTGAGATTCTCACATCAGAATTTGATTGAGACTTGTTCCAATCCCAAATTTCAGATTCCTTCACAATGACGTCTCTGCTGAATTCAATTTTATTAGTCTCTGGACAATAAAGCTTGTACGCACCTGTACTGTGGTACCCCACCAGTAACATTACTTTGCTTCTATCATCCAGCTTCTGTCTTCTGGCTTCTGGAACATGTTTATAGCATACAGATCCAAACACCTTCAGATGACTAACACTTTGCTTATCTCCAGTCCACTTCTGAATAGGAACTATTTCCTTCAGCTTCTTCGTTGGACATCTGTTGAGCACATATGTTGCAGCGGCAACAGCTTCTCCCCATAAATGATGAGGAAGCTTCTTCTCTTTCAGCATGCTTCTCACCATATCAAGCAAAGTACGATTTCTTCTCTCAGCAAGACCATTGTGTTGAGGAGTATAAGGAGCTGTAACCTCATGCTCAATTCCATTCTCCTCACAGAAAGTTTTAAACTCGTTAGAATTAAACTCACCACCACCATCAGTTCTGAGAATCTTCAGCTTCTGACCACTCTGTTTCTCAGCCTTCACCTTGAACTTCTGAAACTCAGCAAACACTTCATGCTTGAACTTGATGAGTGTTACCCATGTCATCCTTGTGAATTCATCAACAAAAGATACAAAATACTTGTTTCCTCCAAGTGAAGGTACTGGAAATGGTCCACACACATCAGAATGTACTACTCCCAAGGCATGTTTTGCTCTTGGAGCTACTTCTGATGCAAACGGCAGTCTTGGTTGCTTCCCTTTCATGCACACCTCGCATGATTTTTCAGGCTTCTTGATTATAGGAATTCCATGTACCAGATTCTTTGACTTCAGATGCCCCAAGCTTCTGAAATTCAGATGACCAAATCTTCTGTGCCACAACTCACTATCCTTCTCAACACTTGTTGCACTAAGACATTCAGAATCTGCAGTTCTAACATTCACCTTGAATGTTCTGTTCCTTCCCTGTTCTGACTCCATAATCAGCTTCTGATTATCGTCATACAGCTTCAGAAGATTGTCTTCAATAGTAACTGAAAAACCTTTCTCAATCAATTGACCCACACTCATCAGATTGCTTTTCATGCCTGGTACATACCACACGTTCTGAATCAATGCTGCTTTCCCATTGTTCAAAATGACTTTGACATTTCCCATACCTTCAGCGTTGAGATATTTATCATCAGCACATCTGATCTTTGTACTCTTTCTAGAGTCAAAATCAACCAACCACTTCTTGTTTCCAGTAAGATGGTTTGAACACCCTGTATCCATATACCACCACTCTGAATTCACATCATCAGATTCAGAAGCCATTAGTAAAACAAATTCACTATCAGAGTCATCAGAACTTCTGGCTATATTTGCTTCTTCTGACTTTCTTTCTTTGTTTGACTTGCACTCAGATGCAAAATGGCCAAACTTCTGACAAGAGTAACACCGTACCTTTGTCTTGTCTTTTCCTTTCTGAGCATACTTCTGCTTTCCAGAAGTTGAGGTTTTTGGATTCTGAGCTCCATCAGATCTATTCTTGGCTTCTGACCAAGGCTTCTTCTGAAGCTTCTTCTCAGAGGCTGCTTTCAGAGCCTGCTGCTCTACTTCTCTTTCAGAGTTTCTCTCAGTTAGACGCAACTCTTGTGCTTCTAGACTGCTCTGTAACTCTTCTATTCTCATGGTTTCCAAATCTTTGGAATGTTCAATAGATACAACAATGTAATCAAACTGAGGGGTAAGGGATCTCAATACCTTCTCAATGATTACTTGTTCTGAAAGAGTTTCTCCACAAGCTTTCATCTCATTAGTAATCAGAATTAGTCTGGAGATGTACTCACAAACCTTCTCATTGTTCTTCATGTTGAGATTCTCATACTGTTTTCTGAGGGTTTGAAGCTTTACCTTCTTTACTGACGCATCACCACCGTAACACCTTGTCAGAAGATCCCAAGCCTCCTTCGCCGTCACTGAATCAGCAATCTTCTCAAACACACTCTCATTCACACACTGATGAATGTAGAACAACGCCTTCTGATCCTTCTTTCTTGTAGCTTTCTGCGCCTCTTTCTGCTCCTCTGTTGCATCTGCTGCAACAGGAACGTATCCTTCAGTGACAAGCTCAAGCACACCTTGAGCACCGAACAATACAAGCATTTGTTTCATCCAACGATTCCAGTTTTTGCCATCAAACACTGGAAGCTTGGTACTCATGCCACCGTTTCCGTTCATCTTAAACCTTGTACAGTACACTCAAATCTCACTAACACTCGTGTTTCCCAATCCCACAAAATCAGAAAAAGTGATTCTGTTCAGATTTTTTGTTCAAGATTCAACACAAATCAAGAACCAAAAATCAAACACACACAACTCACGTTTCACTCGTGTTTCCCGTGGATTCTAACCGGAGCTCTAGATACCAATTTGTTGGTGTACAAGGTGATGAATCAATGAAATAGTAAGGAGAGAACAAAGACAACAGCCACAAAAATATGAAAGGAAGAATTAATTGGATTGATAAAAGAGTAGCTATTTATACAAAGAGTAAAGTTTGCCACATAGGCCCTAAAATTGAAAAACTTAACAGACAAGTTCAAAAGTACTTAACATAGTAAATACTAAAATACCCTTAAATATAAATTACTTCTAACACCTACTTGATTTCAAGAGAAATATCAAATCAAAAATAGAATAGAAAATAAAAGAGAAATTATTATTATTATTATTATTATTATTATTATTATTATTATTATCTCTTAAAAGGAAGTTAAGTTGTTTCTAAGCCTCCATTTTACCTATGTGGCATGCTTTAGAGAGCTTCTCATATTTATTTAAAATTTATCTCATAATTTATTTTGTGTGTCCATTCATCCTCCAAAGTAATTATCTATATATGTTACAATAATAATATGTGTATTTGAACATTTTAATACACGGGTCATTCATCTCAGATTTGTGCCTCCCTTAGGCCCTTGAACAAGTTTGGTTGAACTACTTCCAAATTCTAAGGCAAAACTTTATTATATGGAACCTATGTACTTGATTGAATTATGTAGTGATAATAAAATAAATTTACTAGGAACCTATAAAATAATGTACACATTTTATAATAATGTAGTGAAAAATAGTGAATAGGTTGAAAAATATTTAATTTCCTATGAAAAGAATGAATAGAGTGCTCAAAATAAATTTAGCATTCTACTTATAAATACATAAAAAAATTAGACATAGACAAAATAATAGGAATCTAGGTGATTTCATCTAAATATTTGGCATAGTTGCTAAAATAATGACACATAGAAGTTTGTAAATGAATTACTTGCAAATATTGGCTAGCTTAGCAATTGTGAGTTTTGTGTATTAAATAACATTTGCCAATTTAAAACTATATATATACTTGATTATATTATGTATTAATAATTATTAGATTTCATATACATTTTAAGTCATATTTATTTCAAGGTATTATTTGCTTTCAATTTATTTAAATTCTATAAAACAAATGTTGATATTGATACATGTGGACCTTAAGGGTATCATGAAAATGATATCACCCAAATGTTGTGAACAGTGGTAGTTATCATTCAATATCATTGCATTTCATTTCATATTCCCAATAATGAATAGTTACACACAACTAATTATTATACATGAAAGTTTCTATTTGGATTGCTTGCAAATAATACCAAGCATGTTGTGAAGACAATGATTCACTTAGAAATTTGAAGTCAACTATTTTTACACTTTTTTTTGGTTATACTGTTTTGTCCATCTCGCTTTGTGTTCCCAATATCAAGTGTGGATTTTAACAATGAAAATAGAGTGAATCCTAATAGGAATTTATGGATAAAAAATACCTCGCATTAAGATTAATTTTCTAATAGCATATGAAAAAATGTACAAACTTTGTAATAAAATAAATTTCCTAATGCCACATAAAAAAATGTAAAAACTTTATAATAATGTAGTGAAATATAGTGAATAGGTTGAAAAATATTTAATTTCCTATGACAAGAATGTATAGAGATTTGTATTTAAATTTGTTGATGCGTATAAATTAATGGATGAAACAGTCATCCCATTGGCAGTAAACTTGCGCCTATTAACTATTAACTAGAGGTCTGGGGTTCGAATCCCCCTCGCCCCAGACCTTGCAGCAAACTTGCGCCTATTAACTATTAAATAGAGGTTTGGGGTTCGAATCCCCCTCGCCCCAGGCCTTTTATTTTATCCAATTTTTTTAAATTAAGTTTGTATTTAAATTTATTGACGTGTATAAATTAATGGATAGATCTACTCAATATCATTGCATTTCATTTCATATTCTCAATAATGAATAGTTACACATAACTAATTATTATACATGAAAATTTGTATTTGGATTGCTTGCAAGTATTACCAAGCATGTTGTGAAAACAATGTTACAATAATAATATGTGTATTTGAACCTTTTAATACACGGGTCATTCATCTCAGATTTGTGTCTCCCTTGGGTATTTCAACAAGTTTGGTTGAATCACTTTCAAATTCCAAGGCAAAACCTTATTATATGATTGAACATTTTTTAATATAAGTTGTTTACTATGTGGTATTTTATCTAAAATTGTATTAGTATGAGATTATTAGCTATTACGTTTTGGTTTTAAAGTTGTCTTGCTCTTTAAGATGTAACAATTAGGTAATGTATTTCTTGATCCTATTATCAATGATTATATGAATGAAGTTTTTTATTTTGAATTTCATGGTTTAGTTTCACAATCTAAAATATCTAAAATGAGATACTTGAATTGGAAGTGGGTTGATTATGTTTGTGTATCAACTTTAGAATTACAAATTAATGTATTAATTGGAGATTAATGGACTTGCAATATATTTTTTAAAATGTACTTAAAAGTCATCATTTTTTTTGCAGAATCTGTCATCATCACTTACCTGAATTTTCATTTGAATTAACCCTATCAACACTTTTAATTCACGGGTAGATGACTATTTTTTATCAGCAATAAAAATTTTAAAATCACTATTATAAGTTATTATTAAATTTTTTTAAAACTCACGGGGAGATGACAATTTTTACTGCTGATAACAAATTTAAAAACAATATTACAAATTAATATTGTTATGAAATTTTAATTTACGGAGAGATGACATTTTTAATCTTGGTAAAAAAAATTAAAATAACTATTATAAGTTATTACTAATAAAATTTCAATTCACGGGCATATGACTTTTTTTTATCAGCAATAAAATTTTTAAAATCACTATTATAAGTTATTACTAATTAAATTTTTATCTTGGTTATTTCCTTATATGTTCTTTGTATGCATTTGAACTTTACTATATATCCTAACTTTTAATGTTATTGTGGATATGCATATGTCAAGATCAATCTTTACCAAAAATTTATGTCGTACCCCTAATCCAAACTGTGACCATGATTGGCAACGACCATGATTGGCATGGATATGCCGTTCTAGCGAACCCGTGCAACGCACGGACATCACACTAGTTTAATAAACATGCCATGCCAGGCCTAATTTCTTCTCCACACTTAGAAAAGGTGAGAGATTCATATGGAGTCTTCAGTCCGAAGAAGCTTTTTAAAAGCTCAAAACTTTTCTGGCTTCACCCTCAATCTTAACTTGCCCATAGAAAGGAAATACTCTGTACATGTATCTTGCCGTGTCAGATAACGCCCTTAGTTCAACATTCAGTGGCGGAGCCACACAACCACCAGGGGGTTCACTTGCACCCCCTCAACTTTTAAAAATTACAATAATAATTCTATATATTTCTATGATGAACCCCCTAACTTTATAGTATTGCACCAGTTGGATGCATATTTATCCAAAGCCAGCTCACACTCATAATACCACTAAACAATATTTCATGTGAATTTGGTAGTCCAAAAAAAAAAGTGAATTGATAGAATTATTATAATCATAATTAAAGAAATTTATATTACTTTTGTCATGTATTTAGGGTCAATTTAGATTAGCTTTTTTTTTTTGACACAATAGATTAGCTTTTTTTGAGTTTAAGCAAAATAATATTTATGCAAATAAACACATTTCTACGTATTATTATAAATTTGTCCAGGTGTTTTTACGATAAAAAAAACTTATAAAAATCCTTACAATTTTTTTTTATAAAAATACAAATTTTGTTAGTAGAAACTTATAAATTAACATAATAACTTATTTATTTGCATAAGTTGTTTTATATAAACTCAAAAATAAACTAATCCAAACATACCCTCAGTGTGATAAACAACATGAACATTTTATATTTTGTGGGGTAAATTCGAACCCGTAATTATTGACTTCATAGTATTTAGCAAGTGAATTTTACCACTAAACTCTTTAAAAAAAATCATAGTAGTTTTAAATATTTAATTATTATTTTTTTTGTCAAATTAAAGATTTAAGTTTTAACTTGTGCCTTGTTGATTTAAGCAATAATATATTAAAAGCACTTTAATATAGGTAATAACTTAGTTTAAATTATTTTTTTAAAAAAACTAGTTTAATTTTTTTTAAAAATATAGTTTAAATTTCAACAGATGAATTGTATGGAGAAAAATTATAAGGTACATATTTTTTTTTTATTAAATTATATATATTAGTAAATCCTTAAATATTTGCACCTCCTGTTTTAGGGTCCTGGCTATGCCACTGTCAACATTAGTACAAGGAATCAAGGGCGAGGAAAAACCAATTTATTTTGTCAGCAGGACATTCAAGGGTGCTGAAGACAAATATCAAAAGATTGAGAAGCTATCCCTGACATTTGTCATCACGGCGAGAAAACTAAGTCATAGATTGAAGCATAAACTTAATCGGTATTTCTCTCCCCACTTGAAAGAGGCATCCGCTACTCCAAGAATTATTCTTCCATATTTTATGCTTCACAAATTTAAAAGTGGTTATTTGATCGTTTTCGTGTGCGGTAAAAATTAAGTAAAGTTATAAAATATAGTAACAAGGTAGTTAACCTTATCTTTCGAATTGGCTTCTGAGTTTAACATGAAATTTATAGCTCTTTGTCTTATCTTTCCAACGTATGCTCACACACCTCAATCCAATATTTGTAGCTTAAGTTATGGTCTGTAGAGTGAGAAGAGGTCAAACTGCTGTTTATTTATAAAATAAGTACTGAAAATAAAAATTTTGATTGTTCCATTTAGGGATGTTCAAGGCACGAGTCAATCCGCGAACCCGCCAATCCAATCCATAATTTACTTGAATCCAATCATTTGCGGGTAGACCCCGGTCCAACCCGCCAAACCCAAAAGTAGTTGATTCGGGTATTGAATTTGAGTTTTTGAACCCGTATACCCGTGAATCCAACCTGGTCATTGAATGCATATTTGAAATGTGTTATCGTAGGATACATACACTTTACTTTTGTTGAAATTATGTAATTTGATAATTGAAATTATTTAATTTGTTGCTACTATCTATTGGAACTTAAATAATTTGCAATTATGGATGAATTTTTAGTTGAAATTAAATAAGTGTGCTTTATTCAATTCAAGTGCTAGAAACATATCTTATAGGGTAATGATTATGCATTATAGTTTTTTTTAGAAGTTTTTAAAAAACATATATTTTTTTTCTATCAATTTTTTTTAATTTTTTTATAAACAGCCCGCGAATCCAACCCAACTCAATCCGTTAATAATCGAGTTGATTCAGTTCAGATTTGATAGTTAAACCGTGGGTTTGATGATGAATCAAATTCAATAAATATTGAACGAGCCTCTTCAAAAAAAATAAATATTGAACGAGTTGTGTAACGAATTAGGCCAAATGCAGTTCAACCCAAGCCGCCTACACCCCTACTTCCAGTTTATAATTTTTTATCGAAAATTTTAATTCAAGTGTTCCGAAAAAGTTTACCTAGAATTTAGGGCTCGTTTGGATTAACTTATTTTTGAGCTTATGTAATTTTTATGTATTATTATAAGTTTGTCAAAATAGTTTATAATAAAATAACTTATAAAAATACAATTTTCATTAGTGTTAACTTATAAAATAATATAAAATCTAATTTATATTGCATAAACTTAAAAATAAGCTAATCCAAATGAACCTTAATCGTGACTAAATTTTTGAAAATCATTTTGAAAGTTTTTTAGTTTGTGAGTAACTAAAAATAGATGTGAATTCAAATAATAAAAGAGATAATATAAAGAGAATAATGAATTGTTTGTAGAGAGTTAAGAGTTCAACGTAAGGTTGTGATGATATTTTTTTCTTCAACAAATACAATAACCAATGGTATTCAGATATGAAAAATATTTGGTTAGACACAACCATAAATAATACATGTTAGGCACACACATGAATTTTCAAAAAAATAAAAAAATAAAAAAATTAATTAATACAAAGTGATATAATTAAATTATTTACTATTTATTTTTTCTTCTTTATATGTGTGTGCCCAAATAAATTGTATTTGAGGTTGTGCCTATGAGCCTATCAAGCTATGTAAGTGTTGCTCCTCAGATACTGTGGCACCGGGTCAAACTATTGAGATCCATTTTCAGCTGTGGGCCGGATACAATAATTATGCCTATTGTGGAACCGGGTCAAATATCCACCCGGCCACGAAAACAAAAAATGATATTACTATATATACTCAATAATACTGCGTTTCGCTCTTTTTTGGTTAACGAAACAAAAAAGAAAGAAAGTTAGGGTTTCTGGAAATCATCTTCAAGCAGCTTCCAGAATGATTCGTTCCTCCAATGGCGTGAGGCTTCTTTCATCTCATCTAATCCGTGACGCCTGCAGATCTGTATGCTCTCTCTATCTCTGTTTCACGACGCTACTTTATCTGTATTTTAAAATTTGGTTGGCGAATTTCAGATATACCAAGGAGTGTTCCATACGACAGTGGATTCTGGAGTTTGGACTCTTTCTAGAGGTTCTTATTCACGTTTTCATTTTGTAAATAAATAAACCATCATATTTACATTTATATATCTCGCTTATAATCTTTTATCACTTTTTACAATTGCAGTTCGAGGGCATGGAACTGTTAATCCCAACAACCGCGTGCTACCAAATACATCAATTCGCGGTTCAGGTATTAGTTAATTATTATTTAGCTTAATTGCAATTTTGATCTCTCCAAAATTGTGATTGTTGAATCTAAAGACTAAACTAAATATTAATTCATGCCTATCACTTTTATTTTCCCATTTCAGTATCACTGTCAAGAGCAGATTATGAAATAAGTTATGTTCCAGGTTATTCGCCAATACCACCTATTGATGGGGTAGGTTTTACTTAAATTGTGTCAATTTGTTTTATCCCCTTTGTTGTTGTTCCATCTAAACAACCTTTCTCGTCCTAAAACTTTGTGATAATGCATCACTCATGCCTTTTAAATTTTCAATATAGTTTGTGGATACATCATACATGGATCATTTGACTCATTTCACCAATTAATAGTTTGTGGATACACAGTTCATTTCCTCGATTAATAGTTTGTGGATACATGTACCATGTTTCTCTTTCATTTTGTTTTATATGCAATCACTTATACACATGTGATAATAGTATTCATCCATTGTCTTTAATTTGTGTGTTCAATTTCTATACTTGATACCATCTGTATTTTAATGTTTCCACGTGTTCTATGCCTCATTTTTGTCAATACAAGGTCTCTGAAGCAGACTTTCAAGAAGGGTTCGAAGATTTTTGCAAGCGTTATAACAAAATCTTCTCCTCAGAGGGAGAGAAAGATTACATGTTCAAGTGGTTTTGTGACCATTTTCCCTACGGTCGCCTTTTTTCTTTTGGTTGTGCCCCTCGCAGTGCCCTCATAGATCACATTCGCAAATATGGAAATGTACACACTAAAATATCGAATGTGGCTTTGTTGGAAAAGTTGAGGTATTCTTGTGTATACATGTGTCATGTTTAAAGGGGTGTCATACTGTCATTTAGCTTAATATATGATTTGAGAGATTATTTGTTATAGCATGTCTCTGATGTTTTTTAAAGTTCTGAGTTTATTTTAAAACCATATTTAATATGCAGAAGTATTGAACGGTTTTGTACTTTCCTTATTTAATTATTTTTTTCCTGCACATGAAGACAAGCTCCAGCCTTTCCCCCTGATGATGAGGAGGATACTACAGAGGTGTACTGCTCAAATAAGCTTTCTTGGGATGAACTCGATGAATATAAGGCAAAATGTTGTTCTCGCCGACGCCGTTACATTGGCAGCGGCCGACTGACTGACATTGAACGCGAGACTCTATAATAAGGTAAGACTGAATTGAATGACTATTTTCTTGGTTTTTTTTTTGGTCCTATCTTCTTATTATGGTGGCTTTAAGGTGGGATAAAATCATGATTATGGTAGTTATTAGAGTATATTGAATAAACCATAGTTAGTTTATATGTAAACTATGGTTAGTTGGTTAGTTAGGTAGTTATGAGTTAGTTAGACTAACTCACCCCTATAAATTAAATACCTATGTTTAATTACAGGGGGGTAAAACAAAACTCGCCTACTTTGCAGGGGGTAAAGACCTATTAACCCTAAAATTTTTATAGGTTCCAAAATAACTAAATATATGTTCTACTACAAAGTAAAATGCTTGGTAGTAACAACATCAAGTAATGTCCCAGTATTAGCAGCACCAGAAACATTAACAAAATAATCATCTTACTAAGCAAACACACCAAGATTCAAATCACTTTTGTATGAATAACATTAAATAAAATGTCAGAAAGATAAAACAACCGTCTCAGACAACGCGTAAGACATATGTCCCTTGACGAATATAATTTACAAATCTTGATGAATTTGTCACTAAAGGTATCAGATTTGCAGATAACAGTCAAGTGAACTCTGAAGGAATTGGAAGTATCTTGGTGAAGAGAAAAAATGGACAAGAAGTTATTATCACTAATGTGTCGCATGTACCCTCTATGAAGAGCAATTTGATAAGCATAGGTCAATTGCTAGAAAAGAATTATTCAGTGAAAATGCGTGGTAAGGAGCTGAAACTGTTTGATGCAAAAGACAGGCTGATTCTGAAAGCTCCATTGTCTAATAACAAAAATTTCAAGATTTCAACCAATATGATTGATCATCAATGTCTTGTCACAACTGTGAATGATGATAAGAACTAAATTTGGCATCACAGATTCACAGATATGGTCATTTGAGTTTCAGGAGTCTGAGCTTGTTAAATTTGAAGAAAATGGTGCATGATCTTCCTTAGATTAAAGCTCCAAAGCAACTATGCAAAGAATGTTGCATAGCCAAGTCATCAAGGAAGTCATTCAAACATGACTGGCCCATGAAGTCATCTTAGAAGCTTCAAGTGATTCACAGATGTCTGTGGACCTTTAAAAGTTCAATAATTAGAAGTAATTAATATTTTCTCACTTTCATAGATGAATTCACTAGATATGTGTGGATTTATATGATTGAAAAAAAGAGGGAGGTGTTCATTAATAAGAAAGTGAATGTAGCATTAATAAATTGAGAACTGATGGTGGAGGTGAATATGACTCCAATGAATTTGCTAAATTCTGTGAACAAAAGGGTACAATTCATGAAATTCTTGCTCCTTACACACCACAACATAATGAAATAGTCGATATAAAGAATAGAAGCATTCTGAAAGGAAAATGAATGCCTAATAGATTATGGGCTGAAGCAGCTGCAACTTTAAGGTATTTGCACAAGACACCGTATGAAGCATGAACTGGTGTGAAGCCTAGTGTAGGTTACTTTAAGGTATTTGTTCACTATGTTTTAGACATGTGCCAGGACATCTTAGAAGGAAGTTAGATGATATGAGTCCAGCTATGGTTTTCATTGGTTATCACTTAAACGAGGATTACAAATTGTATCCTCCAACAGAAAACAAGATGGTTACAAGTATAAATGTGCAGTTTTGATGAAGCAAAAAGTGGAATTTGAGTGATAACTTTGTACACAAAGATGTCGCATCATCTAGTGTAAGAACCATATTTGATGAGACTGAAGAGATGGCAAATGAAGTTGATAATGCACCAAATCAACCAATAAGGAGATCAACTAGAACAAGAGTTCAGTCAGCGAGATTGACAAACTTTGAGAGATTTCCTGATCAAGCAATTGGTCAAGATGGTGAATTACTCGAGGAAGCTATGCTAGCAGAGTTTGAACCTATCAATTTGGATCAAGCCATGAATGAATCAAATTGGTTAGAAGCAATGAAAAAAGAGATAAATTCTATAGAAAAGAACAAGACTTGGTATCTGGTTGAGAAGACAGATAAAATAGCAATAGATGTGAAATGGATTTACAAGCTGAAGCTGAGACCAAATGGTGAGATAGTCAAACACAAGGCAAGATTGGTAGCCAGAGGTTTACTTTTGAAAGCTGGAATTGACTTTAATGAAGTCAATGCACTTGTTACAAGACTTGAGACTATAAGAATAGTGGTAGCCATTGCACCTCATAATGGTTGGAGAATGCATCAATTAAATGTGAAGTCAGCCTTTCTGAATGGACCACACCAGGTTTTGAGGTCAAAGGTCAAGAGTAAACGGTGTATAGATTGAGAAAGACATTGTATGGTTTGAAACAAGCACCAAGAGCTTGAAACAAAAGGATTGGTGGGTTTCTTATGAAGGTTGGATTCACTAAGTGTGTCTTAGAACATGAAGTATACATGAAGGGCTCAAGTAAGTTTGATCATATAATTATATGTATTTATAATGGCCTATTGATCATAAGTGCTAATGAGAAAGATATTCTAAAGTTCAAATCCAATTTGATGCAAGAGTTTGAAATGTCTGAACTTGGGAATTTGTCATATTTCCTTGGAATGGAATTCAAACACACAGATAGAGGGGTTCGGTTGCATCAAAATAAATATGCAGAAGATATTTTGAAAAGGTTCAACATGGTTAACTGCAATGCAGCTATCACACCAATGGAGACAGGTTCGAAACTTAGCAAAAATTCAACTTATGAGCTTGTAGATGCTACCTTATACAAGCAGATCATTGGTTAATTTACTAACAAAGATAATATTACAATTTAGAGTAGGAACAAATAAGACATCGGGTATTGATAGAGAAGGTGAGAGGGATACAATACCAACACCTTCAATAGGAGATTTGACTACATTGGCATTAATAATGACAGTTTTGGAACAATAAGGAAAAAAATTAGTAAATATGCGAGGATCACGAGTCATATGATCAGAAGCACCTGTATCAATTATCCAATCACTACTCCTAGTAACAACAGAAAGATTAAGAGCAGAGTTAGATATACCTTACTTTGTTACAAATCCAGTGGCAGTAGAAACATGGCCCTTAGTATTTTCTGCCTTGTTATTGGAAGTAGATTTGCCTTTTGGGTGCCAATTTGGATAGACATGGAGTTTAAAACACGCATCTACTAAATGATTATCCGCATTACAGTGGGTACACTTGCAAACTCCTTTCTTAGGATACTTATTGACAGCAAGGGCAGACCCCTTGGAAGACTCACTACCGAGCATAGCTTCTTGGCGATTTGCCTCATCACAAACAATTGCATAAACAGCTTGAACGCTTGGGAGTGGAGTTGTAGCAAGAACACGACCACGAACTCCATCCAAGTGTGAATCCAAACCAGCCAAAAAAATATAAACACGTTGAGAATTAACAGTGTTGTTATACTTCTCAACATCTTTAGTGCACTCCATGGTATAATTTGCAATGGCATCATACTCTTGCCACAACCTTTTTAATTTTCCAAAATAGATAATCACAGAGCCTCCATTTTGATTAGTAGAAATAACTTCACGGTATAATTGATATGCCCTAGATGCATCTTGGTCGACTAAATATGTCTCCTTGACAGTGTCCCATATTTCTTTCGCCGTAGCCAAACGAATGAAGAGTGATTTGATGTCTTTGGTCATAGAGTCAAGAAGCCATGACTTAACCAAACAAGCATAATTACGCGCCTATTGAGCATTTTTCCAACTCAAGAGTAACCTGCTAGCTCTATCAAACATCACTTGGATCGTTTCAATTGTGTTATTCCAAACTTTGTTGTTTCTTTGTTTCCAAAGACTTAAAAGCATAACCCTAAATATTTCTTGTTGACTTCTATCTAGTTTCTAAAATAGCAAACAAGTTATGAGTAATAGAAGAGGTAATATCCACCACATCAAGGAACACTGTCCACAGTCCTATGCGCCGCCAGCATCGAGTGCTTGTGACACATGAAAATAAATTGCAGACTATCTTCACCATCTTCGTTACAAATATCACAATTTGTCGGACACTAAACACCACGCGGATTAAGCTTAGCTCGAGTGGGGATGCAGTTACGACCAACAAGCCAAATAATGTTTTTGACTTTTGGTGGGATTTTAGCTTTTCAAATGATTCTCCAATTGCATGCAATCTGATGGTGTTCAGCAAAAGCAGTTTGATTATCACAGAAATGGTAAACACTGCGCACCGAATAAGCTCCATCCTTCTCAAATTTCCAGACAACAGTGTCATTTTGAACATAAGGAAACAGAGGCATGCATGCACATGATTTGATTAGCGATGCTAGTCTAAAAAATATCATACCATCAGGTTGGGAAACATTCAAATTCTCTACCAATACCATATAACTTAATTGTAGGGGCTGGTGTACAACCATTCCACTTTTTAATCCACTTATTGTTTCAAACTGATGTATACTCACCTGAGCCAATACTCCAATGATACCTTTCTTCAACGACGAATTTTGCACTCCAAATACTTTGCCAAACATAGCTTGGATTATGACCAATACTTGATGCAAGAAAATCACAAATTAGGATAATACTTAGCTTTGAGTAGTTTAGTGATTAAATTACCCAGAATCATGAACAACTTCCAAGCTTGCTTACCAAACATAGCAAAATTAAAGTGTTTGAGACTTTTGAAACCCATACCACTGTGGTCTTTGTGAGTAGAAAGTAGTGTGTATCCCCACCAAAAAGAGTTAAACATTTTCTCAAGTTCATCAATTAGAGAACTAGGAAGGAGAAAAATGGTCATCACATAAGATGTAATAGATTGAAGCATTGACTTAATGGGTATTTATCTTCCCACTTGAAAGAGGCATCCTGTTAGAAATAATATAAAATCATTGATGTGCCAAATCCTAACAGCTTAAGCTTTTGGGATAATTGGTTATTTGACATGGTATCAGAGCCTTTATGACTAAGTGGTCTAGGGTTCGATTCCCGCTCCTCTCACTTTCTAATTAAAAGTGGAATTTAAGCATATGTTAGGTGGGCCTATGCATTATCCACGCTTCAAGTCCAAGTGGGCTCTTGCGTGAGGGGGCGTGTTAGAAATAATATAAAATCATTTACCAATCGTTAGGGAGGACCACGGTTCGATCCCCCGCAACTGCGATCGGGAGGGTGCTGGAACCACCTGATGCCAGAACTGACCCCCAAACCAAATTCAACTGGTGGTGAAAACAAAAAAAATAAAAAATAAAAAATTATTGATGTGCTAAATCCTAACAGCTTAAGCTTTTGGGATAATTTGTTATTTGACACATCCGCTACTCCAAGAATTAATCTTCCATATTTTATGCTTCACAAATTTAAAAGTGGTTATTTGATTGTTTTCGTGGAGCCCAGGTATCCTCCATTTATGAAACTATCCATTTACCCCGTTCTCTCCACCGATGAATGACACGTGGCACAAAATGTAGTTTCATAAAAAATTAAGTAAAGTTATAAAATGTAGTAACAAGGTAGTTAACTTTAGTCGTCTCACAAGAACTATTATTCAATTTAACAATATTAGAATCAAGTAAAAACTTTTTGAGTCTTCGCAGATCTCTTTCCAAAATATAAGTTTTTGTAACGCCCCAACTAAAATGTCTAGAATATTTAGTCGGAACATTAATAACTGGAATCTGAGTGCATTAAATTATAAAGGGATTAACTGAATAATAAATTATCGTTAAGATAATATTAGAATGTTCAATACAAACTGCGGAAAGAGTTGATAACAGAATAACAAGCTAATTAAAAACAAGGAAGAAGAATAAATCTTTTAAGCTGACAATCCAAGCTCAGCTCCAATCGTCAAATCCATCCTGGTCCCTGCTCCGAAATAACCCGTCTTACCTAAAAAAATAAATGGAGTGGGGTGAGACTACTAACTCTCAGTGGGTCCTACTACCCTCCTAATGGCGACTACGCCGGGTACCTAATCAGTCCATATATTATTCTAACATATCATAACATAATCATAAACATAATTAAAGTGTATCACAAAGAACATCTTATTAATTTTATTCCGCTAAGACACTTCGAGGTGAGCATGTCTCGAAGGCCCGCCATATCCGTCAATCGATTCGACCACGGCATTAAGCTCACAATCATTTTCCTAATGGGTTGTTCCATTGGAAGCCCATAAGCAGCATACTAAACCGCACATGATTGACTGATACTAATTGTTGAGTTACATACTACCATAATTATCCCAAACCCGGGGAGCATACATCATTTCTAAATTCCTAGGTCATACCCTATGACTGCATCGTGATTACAAACTATACATATTCTATATTAATTATATTATTGCAAGAAATATCAATTTAATTCGAGGATCTAAAACAAGTGTAAGGTTTTGAGAAAAATAATAAAAATTAGGGTAATTCTGACTTTACCCGCCACGATGAGCAATTCAACAAGCCCAGACAATTGATCATGTTCTGGTCTGGATGAGCTCGCTGAGCCAGCAAGTGCTCGCTGGGAGAGCAGAAGCTCGCCGGGCTAGCAATTGCTCGCCGGGCTAGCAATTGCTCGCCGGGCCACTCATCAGCTGCCCAGAAGATCATCACTCGCTAGAAGGCTCGCCGGCTGCTCGCCGGGCGAGAACTGCCCTTGTTTTACAGAAAATCACCTACAATCCTCAAACTAAACCTATGCCATAATATTATAGATATAAAATACGACAGTTTGGAGAGGAATTTGGGAGTTAATTCCTCTCACATATTTTCCCTAATTTCCTAGTGTTAGCATGCAATATTGATTTCATGGGAAACTAAACTACCTAGCCTAAGAACCCACCTGTTATGGAGCTTTAATCCATGCTTCCTGGGCTCTACACAGCTACAGTAAACCCTCAGCAATACCCACGAACTCTTGGCAGAATTTTGGAAAAGTTGAAGAACTTGAAATCCAAGTCTTTGCTTTATGTAGAGTTGGATTGAAGCTTGAATCAACTGAGATTTAGGGGTTTTGACAGGGTCAGAACAGTAGAGTTATGTTCTGTATTTGGGTTGCATGCAACTTATTGAATAGAAAGTGGATGTAATTGAAATTGGTGTTGTTTAGCATATTTGGTGAGTTTAAGAAATGGAAAAGGTAATAGCTTTAGAGTGATTCTTTGTTTTGAATGGAAAAGGTAATAGCTTTAGGGTCAGAACAGTAGAGTTATGTTCTGTATTTGTGATGAGAAGTTTCTGAAGCTAGAACAGTTTTGAATGTAGAGAGTTGACGAGAATATGATGAATATGTGAGAATGGAAGAAATGGAGACTTTGGGAACTTATTGTGTGTGTGTGTTATATCGTGAGAGAGAAGAGAGCATTGAGAGGGAATTTGTTGTGTTTATTTTGCTGAATGTTGTAGAGAGAAATAAGTAGGTAGTTGTTTGCATGAAATCTAAGTGGGTTAGAGTAATATTGTATAAACTGAAAATAATATTGTATAAACTGTTTACATAAGCTTAAAAATAAGCTAATCCAGGTTATACCGGAAAGTCGCCAACATGGGGTAGGTTTTACTTAACTTGTGTCAATTTGCATGCATTCTTATGACACTTTTTTTCCCCTGGTTGTTGTTCCATCTAAACAAACTTTCTCGTCCTAAAACTTTGTGATAATGCATCACTCATGCCTTTTAAATTTTCAATATAGTTTGTGGATACATGGATCATTTGACTCATTTCACCAATTAATAGTTTGTGGATACACGGTTCATTTCCTCGATTAATAATTTGGAATCCATTGCAAGATGAAGAGCTTGTTTTGTACCATGTTTCTCTTTCATTTTGTTTTATATGCAATCACTTATTCACACGTGATAATAGTATTCATCCATGTCTTTAATTTGTGTGTTCAATTTCTATACTTGATACCATCTGTATTTTAATGTTTCCACGTGTTCTATGCCTCATTTTTGTGAATACAAGGTCTCTGAAGCAGACTTTCAAAAAGATTTCGAAGATTTCTGCAAGCGTTATAACAAAATCTTCTCCTCAGAGGGAGAGAAAGATTACATGTTCAAATGGTTTTGTGACAATTTTCCCTATTTTTTGTTTTGGTGGTCTCCCTCGCAGTGCCCTCATAGATCACATTCGCAAATATGGAAATGTACACACTAAAATATCAAATGTGGCTTTGTTGGAAAAGTTGAGGTGCTCAAATTTACTCTTGATGCATGTTTATTCTATTATTCTAATTTTTTACGTGCCAATCACTGTGTTTATAAAGTTTCCCATAACTACACAAACTGAATATTTTTGCCGTATAGTTTTGTAGTCTGTGATAATTTAGTATTTCTAGATGTTTATCTTCACTATGGGAGATATATGCGTTAACCAAGTAATTAGGCTCAAGTGGTTAATAAGTTCTCCCTAGGACGAATTGTTTGGGAGAACCCGAGTTCGATTCCTGTTAAAAACAATTATTGGTTAGACTTTACTTATCTCGCGGTCGAATTTTGGATTACCGGGGTCTCTTTCCCCGAGAAACCACTCACTATAACTTATCACCATTTTCATTATTTTTGTAGTTATGTTCTTATGCCAGCACATAAGCTTACGGATATTGGTTGATTCAATACGGCTTTCATCAAACTTTCCTCACTACTATCTCGCAGTCGAATTTTGAATTATCAGGATCTCTTTCCCCTAGAAACCACTCGCTATAACTTATCACCATTTTCATTATTTTTGTAGTTATGTTCTTATTGGATTCGATTGGATATTTTTTTACCTTTTGAGATCTACTTTGTTACTTAGGTATTCTTGTGTGTATACATGTGTCATGTTTGAAGGGGTGTCATACTGTCATTTAGATTAATATATGATTTGAGAGATTATTTGTTATAGCATGTCTCTGGTGTTTTTTCAAAGTTCTAAGTTTATTTTAAAACCATATTTAATATGTAGAAGTATTGAACGGTTTTGTACATTCCTTATTTAATTTTTTTTTCCTGCATGCACATGAAGACAAGCTCCAGCCTTTCCCCATGATGATGAGGAGGATACTGCAGAGGTGTACTACTCAAATAAGACCCTATAAGGTATTTAGATTCAAGTTTATTTATAAGTTGGATATAATGTTATCATGTTTATTTGCTTATATGATATAAGCAATTTTATTGTGTGTTCAAGGGGATGGATGAGATATGTTTAATCACTTGAATGAAACATTTTAGGTATATTTTTTTAAATAAAGTAAAATAGTTTATGTTTTTGTTATGGTGGATGAACTAAACTAGGGAAAATGTTGCTGCCTAGATATTAGATAGCTTAGGGAAAATTTAGGGTTAATTACTTATTTTACCAATTTTGTCAAGGGTGCATTAATTTGGAAGAAAAATATGAATGTGGAAGTGACATTAGATTAGATCCCTTGCATCGATCATGTTTTTATTTTATAGAATTGATTTCTTGTGCATGGTTCATTTGTATTTTTGCTTGAAAGACGTGGATAAATGTCTCCAATTATGTATAATTAATTAAATATTTAACAATGCTATTCATTTATTATCTCTTATTATTATAGTAGAGTGTCGCTATTATTACATTTTCCAAGTGCACCTTCCTTATTTTTGACAAGTTGATCACTTTTTTTAGTTGTAGATTTTTATCGAGAGTCTAATGGCATAGCTAAGTGTTCTTTTTTGCATTGCTTGTGTTATTCCCAACTTTGTTTCCAAAGACTCCAAAAAGCATAACACTAAATATTTGTTGTTGACTTCTATCTATTTTTTGTAAAACTAGTCGCCGAACCCGTGCATCTTATGCCAATAATGGTCGTTGTTTAGATTAGGAGTACGATATAAGGTAATTATCAAATGAAGTTGATCTTAATTAAATTTTTAGGTTTTCATAGCAATTTTCAAATTATAATTTTGATAAAAACAACACAAAATCTTAACATAAAGATTAAGATTGACAAATTCAAACACATACTAAGAATTTCAAACACATACTATTAATCATGAAAATAGTGAGTTTGAGTTTGCCTAATTGTTACATCCAAAAGATTTTGCATTAAAAGACCCTATTATTATATATAAGGTTAACATACACCAAGTTTTATGGTCATTCCCTCAACCAATTTATTTGCCTTGCATATCTCTTTCCATTCACCAAAAAATTTACATGTCATATATGGATCATTACCAAAGTCCAGCACACCCACTCTCACATATGACCTATAAAATCCACAACAATCAACTCACACGTAACACTCACACGTAACACACATGAGTTTATCGGTTGAAGGGAGGAGTCCAATGACAATACTTCATCCCAAGTGACCCAACCTCCAAAGGTGATGTTGTAGAAATCTCTAATAGCAAACCAACCATCTTTAAAACAAATATTTTCATTCTTCATCACAATAGAAATTTCACTCTCATTACCATTGGGATCAGACAACTTTGCATACTTTCCAATGTATAATCCAAATTTTGCAGTAAAACGGGATGAGAGCCTAGCTCTGGACTGTAAAAATATTGAACAAAAAAAGTTGCACTTTAGTACACATTTAGGACAGTACCATATGCGAAACTAATAGTAGTGAACATCTAAAGTATAATAAATAGTGATAAAAACTTATCTTTTAATTGTTCCTCTTTGGATATAACCAAGGTTTTAAATATCGGTAACGGTAACGATTGCGGTCGCGTTAAGGTTTTCACGATTTCGGCCGTTACGGGTGTTACGTTACAGATTGCGGCCGTCGCGGTGTGAATTAATCGTAATGTTGCACAAATCTTACTAAAATTCTGCGTATTATCATAATAATAAAAATATAATTATAAGAGATACTTGTACATTTCAAAAAGTCAAATAGGAGTAAAAATTAGTAGAATTCACTTTCCTTAGCTACAACCACTTCTTCTCGTTCACCTTACATTGTTCCTTCTAGGTTTTTCTTTTTCATTTCAGAAGCAAGTTCACAAACCAAAAATCTCATCTCCAAAGTTCAAACTCACTCAAAGTTCCAATTTTATTTCTCTAAAAATCATATTATCTCTATTACACACTTAGAGAACAACACCCAAATATAGAGTATGAGTTAAAATTGAAATTAATTGAAGAAGAATAGCCTATAAATTGAAGAGGAAGCAAAAAATATTAATGAATGATGAGGCTGCACAAAGAGAGGAAGAGAAAGAGAGAAGAAACAAATCTGAAATTTTCGCGTCAGCAATGTGTTTCGCGGTTGTAACGGCGTGTTTCAGGGCCGTAACGGCGTATAGCGGCGTTTTGCGGTCGTAACGGTGTTACGTAACGGCGTTTCACTGTGATATTTTTTCTCACCTTTAAAACGGACAATAACGGTATCGGTGGCTGCATTTACCGTTTTGTAACGGCCTTTTTCGCGGTAACGTTCCTTTATTTAAAACCTTGGATATAACTTTCACATTAAGTTCTCATTTTCTAGACATTGTGGTGCATCAAAGCATGGGCAACCGTGTCACCCGTAGGCGGAGCTGTTTTTGCGATATTAATAAATATAAAATCATCATACCTTTCAAACTAAGCAAAACACTTGAAACATGGTTTTCATTGTTGTTGTAATTGATAAAATCTTCCAAATGAGACATAATTCTTTAATGTAGATGACAGTGGATAAGAGATGATACAATGGAGCTTGTGTAGAAGATAATCAAGTGATAAGAGATGTCAATCTTTGGAATGTGTATGCATTTAATAAAAGCTTCTCTTATCAATTACTATTGGTCATTTATTTTGTTGCAGTTCTCTTAATAACATTAATTCAGTAGAGCAAGTCTATAGATTGGAGAGTTTGTAGATGGGACTTAGGTTCAATTGTAGACCATGTTTCTCATATCATTTACTAATTTTAAATAGTATTGATCAATAGAGTAAGTCTAGAGATTGGATAGTTTAAGTAAGGAGGAATAGGAGGCAAGGTAGCGAAAGAAGCTAAGTGTGGGAGGAGGAGTTCAATTGTGATTGTAAAATTAGTAAAAATAAAATTAGTTAAACTCTATTTAAATGAAATTATTTTTCTTCTATCATGCATATAGTGGTAAAGAGTAGAAAAGAAACTTACACTGTTAATATCAAACTCCAAATGGTATGTCTCTAAAGAAGATGAAAGAAAACAAAGAAGTGGTATCTATCATCATAGTAAATAAATCAAAACATTAAATGACACAAAATTTTGGTATAAATTTCACATAAGCAAATAAATCAAAACGAATTGAAATAAGATTACTTTGGAAAATGCTAGTCTTGTTGAATGGCTTGCGTAGAGAAGTATGCATAGAGCCTATAAATTCTTCTTATTTCATCTTAACCTCCATCATGTACATAACATGGTGAACAATAAATCTGCAAAACACACAATTGTAATCCAAAAAGAACTTGAGTGGTTTAAAGGCATTTCACGATAAAAGAAAAGAAGTAATCATAAAATGTAATGCATAAGTAACAGATCAACATCATTTTAAATTCTAAACATAGTGAAAACAAAATCTATCCAATACACTTGGAGAAGATAAGAGTGAATAATGAATTTGATCATGCTCATAGTAAGTAACCAATACACTTGGAGGTTTTCCTAGAAATAGATGCTTAGATACGACATCAAAATTTGTGTTTCTAAGATGTGTGTTATTTAGGCACGTAAAATTTAGACAATATAAAAATTAAAAACTATATAAATATATGATATTGACGTCGAATTTTGTGTATATGAATTTTGTGTCTAATGTTGGGGAGTGGCAGAATTTTCTGAGCCAAAACAGCCCGGTTACTATGTAAAGAAGCATTCACCAAAATAGAGTAGAGTTACCTGAGAATTTGTGCAAGAAACTCCTTGTGAGAAAAAACCTTGATGAGCAAGCTGCAATTTCACCAAAATATGTCAAAATCGTGCATATTCATGTGCATGTGTGATAATAAAAGCAATAATAGAAGATTGCACTACCTGAGATAGTAACAAATGGAAACTTAAACTCTAAAACACTCAATTTGTTTCTTGATCCCTCTAAGTTGCATGTTCTTCACAGAGGACCTTCCACTTCCACTTTGACCCACAAAAGCAGTAGTTGTTCCTGAAGGTGTGAAAAACACAAGAGGGGGGGGGGGGGGGGGGGGGGGGAGGTTGAATTGTGTTTTGGTTAATTTAACAACTTCTTCTAAGTTTTTCAACTTATCAGATTTCGCAGCGGGCCAAAACTCAAACACAAACAACTTCTGGTGAAGATACAGAAAACAGAGTATGAGAGAAATAAAACAGAGAGAAGAGAGAAGAGATGACACAAGAGATTTTATACTGGTTCCTCTCACAAACCGAGAGTAGTCCAGTCCCCTTGCACTTCCAAGGGATTTCACTATAATCACCAAGATTACAATTGCTCAAGCTCACAGCAAGAGACTTCCAATGCTCAAGTAACTCCTTACAAGAGACTTCCAATGCTCAAGCTCACAAGCAAGAGACTTCTAACACAAAACAAATACAATGTTTTGAACGACTGATAAACAATTATCAGAGTTCAGAGAACAAAGAAATACAACTTAATATAACAAGACTGTTCTTAGAATTCTTAAAGAAAACTAAGGTTCAACTACTGACAGGCCAGAAGTTGAAAACTAATGTCTTGAATTTGAATATCAACTCAAGTTGTATCTAAGTTAAAAATAGCTCTTTGAAATTTAGCAGAATAACAGCTCTTTGTTCGTAGTTATGTTGTATCACGTCTTCAAATTCTTCCTCCTTTTATAGGCGTTGTTGGAGCGTCTTGAATTTAAGCAGATACTGATGAAAGCAGCTAGGTAGTACTGTACTATTGTTTTCGTTTGAAATGTGCTTATTCAAATCAAGTAAAGATCAACTTCTGATCCTTGATTTCGAATATTCGCCCAAATCAGGAAAACAAAGTTAGTACAATAGTACAAACATCATTGTCAAGAGAATAACGGTCTGAATTAAGTTCTTCTGCCTCTTCAGATCCTTTTCCATATAGATGATAGTCGTTAAGGTAATGAAATGTTCTTTGACGTCTTCTGCTGTTTCATCATCATCAGAATTTGCAGATAATCAATGATCTTCTGATGACTTCATCTTCTGGTTGACTTTGACTTGCAACTTCTGATGTTTTGAACTTCTGTGTTGGCTTCAGAACTTGCATTTTCCCAATTTCTGGGGATACTAGAACGTGGCAACCAGAACTTGAATCTTCTAGTGTATAATAAATTTTAACTTGTATATCTGCACACTAGAGTAAATTATCAGTATTCCCTATTGTATATTAATACTATTGTTATCATCAAAACTACTTGGGTTATGTCAAAACCAACTTTGTTCCAACAATCTCCCCCTTTTTGATTGATGACAAACCAAGTATTAATTTACAATGGTTGTTATTTTAATCATATAATTCGTCCTTCAGGTTTATGAGGTTTGCAAGCTCCCCCTTAGTTCAGTAATGAATGATTAAAATAGTTTAAAATTTTAATGTTGAATTCCGAACTTCTGTATACACTTTGACTTCCAGAAGATAGGTTTGCAAGCTTTCTTCTGTTGTCAGATCTACCTAAGAGAAAAGTGCAATCTTCTCATACGTGTATCATGTATAGAAAGTTCTGATCTCAATAGAAAAATTTCCATAGAGAGAAAATATTGATAACTGATAAATATGTAATAACTGAACTTAAATGAATTAAAAAAATTTAATTTGTCTTCAGTTAGTGTTCTTAAATTAATTTACTCTTACTCCCCCTTTTGTCATTAAACAAAAAGAATCAAATAAAAAGGGTTAAAGAATAAAACAGAACACGTGACTAAAGAATTAGTCAAGTCAAAAATATGCATTAAAATAGATGATAAAAACCATAATTAGTTAATGCAAATGCTAAAAACGAGGTAACTCCTACCAACCCAAAATTGCTATAAAAGCACACCAATTCTTTGTCATTTCACTCAACGCTTCCATGAGAGAAAACAAATTCTTCATCAAAATGAAAGAAAGTATTTGTGAGGATAGAAGAGTGATTGAAAGAAATGGATTTAAGAAATTTTCAAAGAAGAACCAGAGAAGAATCGTAATATCATTAGATGCAGTCTCATGGAATATGATGTCTAAGAAACATCAGAACATGTTGAAGGTCCTTGCTTCAAAATCAGATGCAAGTTTCTCAACTTTCTTCTGTTCTTAGAAGATCAAGAAGTTCTTCTTATGCAGGAGGATGAGATGGAGTCTCGACAAGAGGCTCCAAGTATACAAGACAGAAGCTTGTAGCTCGGGAGTTTTAGAGGCTCCCAGGTTAAAGTTTGGGGCACAATCCTCTTCAGCATCTCTTTCTCATCATCTTGTAAAAATTTCCTTTTAGGTTTAGGAGGATCAGATTTTCATGTTAAAAACATCTTTACTCAGAGAGCAATGATGAAATGCAAAAAACATGTAAAATCAAAGCAATGATGAAATGCAAAAACTATTGTAATGTAGTTTTTATATGAATGAAAATTGTTTGAATGCATGTTTATGTTTTTATGTTTATGCAGCAATTTTATATATAGATCTATCTTCTGAACAATAAAGAAAATAAATCAACATAATCATAACTGCAATATCATAAACCAAAAATAATTATCCAAGACAATAATCAAACAAATCCAAAAATAAAATTGTCTAAGCAGAACATGAACAAAACAAGATTAACAACAAACAACAAATAAAACACAGAGATCCTAAGGTTGAGAGGTAAGAGAGGGGTTCAACAGTTTGTCTTGAAGCTTCTTCAGAGCTTCTTCAGATATAGACTTCATCTTCTGCAGCACAACTTCTGTACCCATCTTATCAACCACAGATTCTGATTCAGAGTCCACCTTGACAATCTTTTCCAGTTCTTGCTCAAAGAAGGTAGAAAACTGATCCACAGCCCTATTCATTACCAGATTCATCTTCTCTTCATGCAACCTCTTTGCTCTTCTGATCCTATACTCTGCAGCCTTATACTCAGTAAACTTGTGCCTTGCAAGAGTCATGATATAGCTTCTTCTGTACTGAGAACTAAGATCATGCATCATCTGAGTGCACATAGTTGCAATAGCAGAGCATTCACCATCCATTTGATCAGGTGCAAAACCAAGAGCATCAAGATCTTTATGAATATCCTTAACCTTGTCATTAATGCCCATCAACACACGTTGAACATCTTCTGGTGTGATGGCTTGAAGGGTGGTAAGGACAGATGAAGATGAGGGCTTATCTAGGATATTTGAGGGCTCAGGTGTTTTAGTTTGTTCTGTTGGAGGGGTAATGACTTCTGCAAAAGTGTTCAGATAGTCATTTTCAAAAGTTGTGAGTTGAGGGGGTTGAGATTTTTGAGGTGAGGGTTGATGAAGTTCCAACTCAAGTAGTTGCAAAGCTTTGGCAGAAGTGCCAGCTTCAACTAGGGTTTCAGTTTGAGAAGCCTGATGATCTGATAGGGTCTTCTCAGAGTCTATGGAACTTTGTGACACAGGGTTAGGAACATGAACAACAAGGGTAATCTCTTGGAGAATAGCTTCAGAAGTTGCAACCTCTGCATTAACTTCTGTTGCTATTACTTCAACATTCTCCACAGAAGTAGGAGTAGAGACATCTGCTTCTGGAATAGTAAACAATACATGTTCAGATAACTGTTTCAAAGGGTCAGAAGATGGTTCAATGCTAACAGCTGGTGTTTCAACAGAAGCACTAACTGAAACTTCTTCTATACAGTTTGGTTTTGGAGTTAAATCTGTAAGGATTTTTGAAAAGGAGTTTTGAACAGGAACTGTATAGGGGATGTTTTTAGCAAACTTAGCAAGCTCTGGACCATTAATGACAAAATCAGGAATACCATTAAAATTGATCTTTCTGTAAATACCTTGATTTGCCAACTTCTGAGCTAACTCATCTTTGGGAATGGGAGCATCCAGAAAATCATTTTGATCAGCTTCAATCCCACTTTCCCAACTTGTTTCTTCCCAGGTCTTATACATTTCAACCTCAGCAATAGCAACATCACGCTCAGCATCCTCATCTGATTCAAGAATCAGCAACTTTTGCTTTCTCTTCCTCTTTGGATTAGTTCTGCTTTTCCTAACAACTTCTGGAGCAGCAGGTCCAGAAGCACTAGCCTTCTGAGAGGCTTCAGCATCAACCTCTGCTTGAGCAGCAGGTTCAGAATGTTCAGGGTTCATTTCTTCAACAACTATATTCTTACCAGCAACCTCTGAAGTCTTATTCACACTAGAAGTATTTCCAGACTTCTTCTGGGGTGTAGAACTTCTTGTCCTTTTAGGTTGTGGTTCCTCAGACACAGATTCAGTTCTTCTTGTATTCTTCTTCTTCTTCACTTGCACAGGCAACAACCTCTGTGTTGTTAGCCTGTCTTCCATTTTAACATCAGTTCCTTCTTCCAGAATTCTCTTGTGCTTGGCAGCAATTTCAGCAACTTCTTCTATAGACACACGAGTCATGTAGAAGTATTTGTTGCTCTCATCCTTCCTTGGTCTATATTGATTCAGAGGAGTAATTACAGGTCCTTGAGTCTTAAGGACTTTCTTTACACTCAAACCACCAATCAGAGAGGGATAAACATCAATGCTAGATGCATAACCAGGAAAAGTGGTTTTGAGAGATTGAATCAAATAACTTCTGTGAAACATGAAAGAGAGCAGTCTGCAGTAATGAGCATTAGTCCTACGCTTGGTCTGACTATCAGTGATGGCTCTACACATGTGCTCAAAAATTAGAAGGGCACAGTCCATTTCAACCTCCTTTCCAAAATAATATAAAGCAAGTTTATATAAGTTGGAAACTTGGTCAGATGAACCAACCTTGGGTAAAATTGAGTCACAGAGGATCCTGTAAAGCATCTTGTAGAAAGGTACCATGTCGTTGTTGTTCTTGGACGTAGACTTCTTCCCATAGATTTCCTCTTGAATAATAGGACTCACATCTTCAGCATTAGATGGAATAATACCGTGCGGGGTAACTGTACTACTTGTCTGATATGCTCTGGTCTAATTCTGATTAGAACACCACCAACTTCTGAACGAATTTCCTTGCCATAGTATTCTTCTGCAGGAATCTGATTGCTCACACAAACTTGTGCCTTCATCCAGAAATCTTTAACAATCTCTGAATAGACAGGTCCATTAAGGCAATCTAGGTATGTTGTTATCTTCTGATGGACAAATACTTGCTTCATATTCCCACAGCCATTAACCCTTAGAGCTTCGAAATCGACTGGTCTTTCAATGTGAAGAAATAATTTCGAAATAGGAAAAGTTACCCTATCCGGAGTAACAACACCAGGTTTCGATCCTTTGATATCAGCAATTGGGGGTACATTCGTGTTTCTTTCAGCTTGAGTTTGAATACGCTTGACAGAGGAGGAGGCCATGATTCTGAGTTTAGGGGTTATGGTTTGCTAAAGTGAGAGAAGAAAGAATTGCTCTGAGTTTTAGAAGAGATGAAAGTGTGGGTAGTGATTGTGTAAAGTGTGTGAATGTGAACAGTTAGTGTTTAAAAAGGAAAGAAAAACAAACCGCGCAAAAACGTACTAACTGAAAGGACAGGGGTACTAGAGTAACTTAACAATTCACAAATGAATTAGAACACAATCATCACTAACCAACTTCTTTCTCTAGTAGCAAACAAACACGTGTATTAGAAGGTTAATTAAATACCTGACACGTAAGTGACAGCAGTTGAAGAGGTAACTCAACAGTTATTGCCACGTCACGTTCAGAATCACTCACAATCTTCTGATAGAAATACAAAAGATGGATTTGTCAACTTCTGATACACAAGTTCTGACTCCCCTTATCTTCTGATATTAAATACCAGAAGATGGTTAGTCTAAACTTCTGATAGAAAGCCTGACTCCCCTTATCTTCTGTTAAACTTCCAGAATTTCCTAAAATAATATTCTTCACTAGAGTTTCAGCTTATTCACAGATTTCCATCATATTAAGATTCTTTTTGATAAAATCAAATCTCTCTACAGCTAAGGGTTTTGTAAAGATATCAGCCCATTGATTTTCAGTATCAATAAACTTGAGATCAATTACTCCCTTCTGTACATAATCTCTTATAAAATGATGTTTAATCTCAATATGCTTAGCTCTTGAGTGCAGAATAGGATTTTTAGAAAGATGAATGGCAGCAGTGTTATCACAATATAAAGGAATATTATGACTGCTTATTTGATAATCTTCCAATTGATATTTCATCCAAAGTAGTTGTGTACAACACTTGGCTGCTGAAATGTATTCTGCTTCTGCAGTTGACATAGCTATGGTGGTTTGCCTTTTACTGGCCCAAGAAATCAATTTCTCACCAATGAATTGACAACTTCCACTAGTGGATTTTCTTTCAAGTTTATCACCAGCATAGTCAGCATCACAGAATCCAATCAGTTTGTAATCATTTGATTTCTGATACAGTAATCCAATGTGACAAGTAGCCTTCAGATATCTAAAGATTCTCTTTACAACAGTAAAATGAGATTCTCTAGGATCTGATTGAAATCTTGCACACAAACATACACTGAATAATATATCTGGTCTAGAAGCTGTTAGATAGAGAAGAGATCCAATCATACCTCTATATAATTTATGGTCAACTTTATCTTCAGACTCACCTTTGTCAAGACTTGATGTAGGATGCATTGGAGTGTTCATGGGTTTGCAATCTTCAAGATTATACTTCTTCAGAAGATCTTTGATATACTTTGACTGATGAATGAAGTTCCCTTTCTTTGTTTGATTGATCTGAATTCCCAGAAAGTACTTCAATTCTCCCATCATGCTCATCTCAAATTCATCTTGCATCATCTTAGAAAAGTTCTTGCAGAGTCCAGCATTAGTTGATCCAAAAATGATGTCATCAACATAGATTTGAATGATCAGAATGTCTTTCTTCATGGTTTTCTTGAATAATGTATTATCAACTTGACCTTTAACAAAACCATTGTCAACCAAGAAGTTGCTCAGTCTCTCATACCAAGCTCTGGGAGCTTGTTTGAGTCCATAGAGTGACTTCTTTAGTCTGAACACATGATCTGGATTAGAAATATCTTCAAATCCTGGAGGTTGTTTGACATATACTTCTTCAGAGATTACACCATTTAGAAATGCACTCTTAACATCCATCTGATAAAGTGTAATGTTGTTGTTGACAGCATAAGAAGTAACCAATCTTATAGCTTCCAATCTTGCAACTGGAGCATAAGCCTCTGTATAATCAATGCCTTCTTGTTGACTGTATCCTTGTGCAACAAGTCTAGCTTTGTTTCTTGTAACTTCTCCTTGTTCATTCAGCTTGTTTCTGTATACCCACTTTGTTCCAATAATGTTCTTGCCTCTTGGTTTGGGTACCAGATCCCATACATCATTCCTTTGAAATTGATTCAGTTCTTCTTCCATAGCAACTATCCAAGCATCATCAGTTAATGCTTCATCAATGGTCTTAGGTTCAATCAAGGAAACTAGACCAAATAAGGATTCTTCATCCCTAAAGCTTGATCTTGTTTTCCTAGGACTGTTCTTATTACCCATGATGAGCTCTTCAGGATGTGATGACTTATACTTGAAAGTATTCTTGGGAATAGTTGTTTCTTCTACTTCATGATCTTCTGTTGGTGTTGTTTGATGATCATCAGATTCTGGTACTTGATTATCCTCTGGTGCTTCCAGAAGTTGAGGAGTGGGAATAGGTTCACAATCTTCATCTTCCGAGTCTTGAGAATCTGAAATTTCTATAGTAGGCTCTGACTTTTCATGATCAGGCACTTTATCATCAAAACTTACATGCATAGATTCTTCAACAGATTGTGTTTCAGAATTATACACTCTGTATGACTTGGAGCGCTCAGAGTATCCAATAAAGATACCCTTACTAGCTTTAGAGTCAAATTTCTTTAGATAGACTTTTGTATTCAGATGGTAACAAGTACAACCAAATTGGTGAAAATAAGAAATGTTAGGTTTCCTTCCTCTAAAAAGTTCATATGTTGTTTTATTCAGAATAGGTCTAATATAGATTCTGTTCTGAATATAACAAGCAGTGTTTATTGCTTCTGCCCAAAATGATTTTGCCAAGGAGTTTTCATGCATCAAGGTTCTAGCCATCTCTTGCAAAGATCTGTTCTTTCTTTCTACAACTACATTTTGCTGTGGAGTTCTAGGAGAAGAGAACTCATGGAAAATTCCATGTTCTTCACAAAAAGATTCAAAGGGCTCATTCTCAAACTCTCCACCATGATCATTCTTTACCTTTAGGATCCTCAAATCCTTTTCATTCTGAATCTGGGCACATAAGACACTAAACTCTTTATATGTATCATTCTTAGATTTCAGAAATCTTACCCATGTCCATCTACTATAATCATCAACAATGACTAGTCCATACTTATTTCCATTGAGTGAAGCAGCACTAACTGGTCCAAACAAATCAATGTGCAGAAGTTCTAAAGGTCTAGAGGTAGAGACAATGTTCTTGGGTTTAAATGAGCTTTTGACAAATTTCCCTTTTTGACAAGAGTCACAAAGAGAATCTGAGTGATAAGACAATTTAGGAAGGCCTCTTACAAGATTGTCTTTGCTAAGCTTAGAGATTAATCTCCAGTTAGCATGACCCAATCTCTTATGCCAAACCCATTTCTCATCACTTAGAGTCAACAAACAAAGCACATTCTGATCCTCAAGATCAGATAGATTCACCTTATAAACATTGCCTTTTCTACAACCTTTAAATAAAATGGACTTGTCAGAATTGTTAATTACAATACATGAATTCTTATTAAACACAACATCATAATTACTGTCACATAATTGACTTATGCTAAGTAAATTATGTTGTAGTCCATCAACCAACCAAACATCAGAAATAGAAAGAGAAGAATTACCTACTTTACCTATACCAATGATTTTGCCTTTCTGGTTCCCACCAAATCCTACAGTTCCTCCCTCTCTCAGAGTCAGGGTGAGGAACAAGTGCTTGTCTCCTGTCATGTGTCGTGAACATCCACTGTCCAGATACCATGGGCTTTGCCTTTTTCTTGGGGTGCATACCTGCAGTAAACATTATCTCAGGCTTTGGTACCCATATTCTGATGGGTCCTCAATAGTTAGTTCTTTTATCCTTCTTCTGTCTCTTGTAGTTTCCAGAGGGTCCATAGTGAGGTGAGCCTTTGAAAACAGGTTTAGGCTTAGCCTTTCCTTTGGACCTTGACCCAGAGTGTGTCAGCAAACCAGCTTTCAAGTTTGTACAGCCTGATCCCATGCCCCGAGTACTCATAGGCTTGAAGATCTTCTGTACTCCTTTATAAGACTTGGATACTGAAGCAATGGGAGCAGAGGTTTTCAAAGACTCCACGCTTACTTGAGCATCTGACACTTTTGGATTTTCTGTACTACTACTAGAAACAAAATTAGAATAAAGATCAGAAGATGTTCTGCTAATACACAAAGACTGATTTGAGTTTCCTTTGACAGTACACCCCAAACCCTGTCCAGTGTATTTGCCAGCACCATAAATCATAGAGGCTAACTTGTGCTTGTCAATATTGTGATGAACAAACTCTTGAAGAGCAATCTCATGCTTAGGGTTTGTTACATGTTCTGCAACCATTTTCAAGAACTTGAATAGTCTTTAAGGACTTCTTATAATCTTCTTGAATATGATTGACTTTATCATTGAGCATGTTAAACTTTTGCTTGAAAAGCTCTAGCTCATTTGATTTTTCCATGTATTTCATCACAGTATCTTTCAAAGCCTTAGAGAGTTGAGTGTCAGAGAGTTTAGAAATAACTTGTTCAATATATTCTGAATCTGACTCAACATCACTTTCAACATCTGATTCTGCTGTGGCCATAAGTGCCAAATTAGCTTCTGCATCTTCAGCTTCATCATCAGACAGCTTGTCAAGATCTTCCCATGTAACTAGAAGACTCTTCTTAGCCTTGTTCTTGAAAGTGCTCTTTCTTCCTTTTTCCCTTGGTGCTCAAGTCAGGACAATCAGCAATGAGGTGTCCAGGCTTGTTGCAGTTAAAGCAATTCTTAGAATCATCCTTCTTATCTTTATTTCCAGAACTTCTGTAACCAGAACCTTTGGATCCAGAACTTCTGCCAGAATATCTTGGCTTTCTTCTTGTCCACTTCTGGAACCTCTTGCTTAGAAGTGCAAATACATCATCATCTGATCCATCTTCTTGATCATCTGCAGAAGATTCTTCTGTTTCAGATTCAACAACCTTAGCCTTGAGAGCCTTAGAAGGTCCAGAAGTAGCTGGCAGAGCCAAAGACTTCATTCTCTTCTGAGGTTCATCAGAGGATAGTTCAATCTCATGACTCATGAGTGAACTAATCAAACCCTCTAGACTTAGGGTGTCCAAATCCTTTGCTTCCTGAATAGCAGTGACCTTAGGTCTCCACTTAGCAGGTAAGCTTCTAAGAATCTTCTTCACATGATCTGAAGTAGTATAACTTTTCTTCAGAACTTGAAGGCCTGTGACTAGAACTTTGAATCTAGAAAACATAGATTCAATGTTCTCATCATCCTTCATTCTAAAAAGTTCAAACTGTTGAATCAAAAGTGTTGCTTTTGCCTCCTGAACCTGTTTGTTTCCATCATAAGATGAGCATAAAGAATCATAGATACTCTTAGCAGTAGATTTATCTGTGATCTTAAGGTACTCTTCATGAGATATGCAGCTTATCAAGATATCCTTGACTTTGTGGTGCTTCTTGTACGCTTTCTTATCCTTGTCAGTGAAAGCTTGCCTTGTATCATAATCTAATCTTCCTCTTTCATCCAAACCTTGAAACGTAGTTCCTCTTTCAACCAAGTCCCAAAGGTCATCATCAATACCAACTAGATGACTGTAGATTCTATCTTTCCACCAGGAGAAGGTAGAACCATCACCATTGAATTTAGGAGCTTTGCTGTTGTTTTTCTCCTCAGCCTCATAGTTGTAATGAATCTCAGTTTTCTTGCTGTTGTTACCAGGTTCACCCATAGTGTTTTGTCACAACAAATAATTGTCTCACTGCAAAGTGATATAACAGAACCGGGTTCTAGATGCCAATTGAAGGTGTGAAAAACACAAGAAAAGGGGGGGGGGGGGGGGGGGGGGGGTTGAATTGTGTTTTGGTTAATTTAACAACTTCTTCTAAGTTTTTCAACTTATCAGATTTCGCAGCGGGCCAAAACTCAAACACAAACAACTTCTGGTGAAGATACAGAAAACAGAGTTTGAGAGAAATAAAACAGAGAGAAGAGAGAAGAGATGACACAAGAGATTTTATACTGGTTCCTCTCACAAACCGAGAGTAGTCCAGTCCCCTTGCACTTCCAAGGGATTTCACTATAATCACCAAGATTACAATTGCTCAAGCTCACAGCAAGAGACTTCCAATGCTCAAGTAACTCCTTACAAGAGACTTCCAATGCTCAAGTAACTCCTTACAAGAGACTTCCAATGCTCAAGCTCACAAGCAAGAGACTTCTAACACAAAACAAATACAATGTTTTGAACGACTGATAAACAATTATCAGAGTTCAGAGAACAAAGAAATACAACTTAATATAACAAGACTGTTCTTAGAATTCTTAAAGAAAACTAAGGTTCAACTACTGACATGCCAGAAGTTGAAAACTAATGTCTTGAATTTGAATATCAACTCAAGTTGTATCTAAGTTAAAAATAGCTCTTTGAAATTTAGCAGAATAACAGCTCTTTGTTCGTAGTTGTGTTGTATCACGTCTTCAAATTCTTCCTCCTTTTATAGGCGTTGTTGGAGCGTCTTGAATTTGAGCAGATACTGATGAAAGCAGCTAGGTAGTACTGTACCATTGTTTTCGTTTGAAATGTGCTTATTCAAATCAAGTAAAGATCAACTTCTGATCCTTGATTTCGAATATTCGCCCAAATCAGGAAAACAAAGTTAGTACAATAGTACAAACATCATTGTCAAGAGAATAACGGTCTGAATTAAGTTCTTCTGCTTCTTCAGATCCTTTTCCATATAGATGATAGTCGTTAAGGTAATGAAATGTTCTTTGACGTCTTCTGCTGTTTCATCATCATCAGAATTTGCAGATAATCAATGATCTTCTGATGACTTCATCTTCTGGTTGACTTTGACTTGCAACTTCTGATGTTTTGAACTTCTGTGTTGGCTTCAGAACTTGCATTTTCCCAATTTCTGGGGATACTAGAACGTGGCAACCAGAACTTGAATCTTCTAGTGTATAATAAATTTTAATACTATTGTTATCATCAAAACTACTTGGGTTATGTCAAAACCAACTTTGTTCCAACAATCTCCCCCTTTTTGATTGATGACAAACCAAGTATTAATTTACAATGGTTGTTATTTTAATCATATAATTCGTCCTTCAGGTTTCTGAGGTTTTCAAGCTCCCCCTTAGTTCAGTAATGAATGATTAAAATAGTTTAAAATTTTAATGTTGAATTCCGAACTTCTGTATACACTTTGACTTCCAGAAGATAGGTTTGCAAGCTTTCTTCTGTTGTCAGATCTACCTAAGAGAAAAGTGCAATCTTCTCATACGTGTATCATGTATAGAAAGTTCTGATCTCAATAGAAAAATTTCCATGGAGAGAAAATATTGATAACTGATAAATATGTAATAACTGAACTTAAATGAATTAAAAAAATTTAATTTGGCTTCAGTTAGTGTTCTTAAATTAATTTACTCTTACTCCCCCTTTTGTCATTAAACAAAAAGAATCAAATAAAAAGGGTTAAAGAATAAAACAGAACACGTGACTAAAGAATTAGTCAAGTCAAAAATATGCATTAAAATAGATTGAAATTCTGGTGGCAAGTGTCAGATGTGTAGCACGATGTGTACACTTTAGGAATCGTACGATGTGTAGCCTAATGTGTCAACATCGTGAACATGCTGAACTTGATGAACAAGTAAACAATTTAAAGTGCAGGAAACAATAAAACACAGTGAGTTTGTTAACCCAGTTCGGCGCTTAAACAAGCCCTAATCTGGAGGATACCAATCCAGGGATGAATCCACTATGGTAGTATCAATTCAAAGCTAAACTCCCCCGTTTACAACTTCTCACTTAATCACTACCCGTGCTAATTCTACCTAGGAACTCCTAGATATGAGAACCTCTGCTCACTCCCCCTCAACCTTACCTAGTAAGGATTTAATAACAAACTCAGTTTGGAGACACACTCCTAGAAACCTATGCACTCGTACCTAAAGGCTTTGAGTGTTGCACACTCTAACTCCTTGCTTCAAAGCTTTGGAGAAAGAACACTAGAGATTACAACTCTATCAAACTCAGTCCTTACTTGTATCAAAATTATGATTCAATTGAAGGCTCACAATGAACAATAAACAGACTAAGACCTAAGACTCGATTTCTTCAACTCTTGGCTTCGTGCTTCATTATGTCTTCAGTCTTCCTTTATATAAAACAAGTTTCATGGGCTTGGATCTTCAATGTTGACAGCTGGCCTTTGTTAATTCTCCTTGAGATTTATTTGATCATAATCTTTTAATTGTTTGTTTCAAATCTTTTTGATCAAAGTCGGCCAATAAAATAAAACAGAACCATGAAAGATTATCTTGTTCCTTGGCGCGCAAGCTGGCACGATTTAATTTGAAAAACAAATCTTTTTCAAAAGATCGCGTGTAAATAAATAAAGGCGCGTCCAGCTAGGGCGTCCAGATGTGAAACCTGATGTGCCACACATCATGCTCCACATCATGGAATCAGGTTTATTTTACCAAATGAAGCCAACACCCTAAAATCCTCAACAATCTCCCCCTTTGGCAAATTTTGGGCTAAAATAATCTTTGAGTCACCCAACAAAACTTGGAGAGATGTGTAGGCACATCAGAGGCATGCAGCAGCGGATCAGAGCCTCACAAATGAAGAGAGAATTAAACTCTCACAAGATAGGAAAGTAACTTCCCAAAGACTGAGAAAAATAAATTCTCAGACACATACAAGCATGAGATTCCATGCACACATAAGGAAGGGTAGCAAACCCAGTAGTAGTCTACTCCCCTTTGAACTAGAGCATTTTCCATGTACTCCCCCTAAATCTCATATTCCCTATAGGCTTCTTCAGAATGCATGACCTAGAGAGAAATAGAGAAGTTTTAAACTTGGCTTCTTAAGAATGCATGACCAAGTTAAAACTCACAGATGTGTCAAACATCACACAAATTAGCAACTTCTACAGGCTTCTTAAGAATGCATTACCATGTAGAAATCATACAAATGGATCAACCATTACACAAATTAACATCTTCAATTGGACTTCTTAAGAATGCATCACCCAGTTGAAAACGTACAGATTAAGTTTTCAGAAAAAACATGCTTTAGAAAACTAATTCTTCAAAAAGTTGTTGAGAAAACATTTGAAGAAAAATAAGCATGTATGCCAGATGTGTAGTCAGATGTGCCACACATCACAATTTGCTGCAGTTTTAAGACTTCAAAGAATTGTTCATTTTTACTCCCCCTTTTTAGCCATAAATTTTGACAAATATAGTCAAACACACAGAGAGTGAGTAAAACACCATAGAATGCAGATAGCATGAGATGTAGAGATGATGGTGCATGAACAGAAAAAGGCACTCAGGCCATTAATAGTGCAGCAGTACAAGAACAGGCACACAAAGGTGCTACAGAAATCCAGGGCATAGCCCACAAAATACAAGCAAAACAACAGGAAATACTGAGTAAAGGGAAATATTGAATTACAAAGATTCAAATATCCTGGCTCCCATCAGTTTCCTCAGCTTCAGAGTCATTGGGCTCCTCCTCCTCCAATTCCTCATCCTCAGCCATTGTTTGCTCATCCTCAAGCTCCAGTCCAGCAATGACTGCTTCCAGCTTGGCCTTCTTCTCATCCAGAGCCTTACAAGTCTCCTTTAAAGCAGTAATCATGTCTGTCCTAGACATTGCATTAGTTGAGCTGGATGTGCCCACATCAGGAATCACATCAGACTGCTTGAGACTAAAAGAAATAGCAGACTCTCTTCTGCAAGACAAATCATCCTTGCCCAGAACATCAGGTCTCTGGCTCAATATGATTCCACACAGCAGGGAAGGAAATGCAATGGGTAGTTTGACAGCTAGGGTTTTGGCATGTTTGATAGTCAGATCAAAAATATAAGTACCAAAATCAAAGTTAATTTTGTTACCTACAATATAGATGAACCTAGCCAAACATGTAGCCACATCACAGTTGTGTGTGGTAGGCACCCAGTTAGCAGCAGCAATCCTATTCAGGATGTTGTAGATTGGAGTGAGCTTGCTTGCTTGCAACTTTCCCTTCTTAGGCCAAGTCTTGACCTTTCCAGCTGTGATGGCCTTGATTATGTAGTTGTCATTGGCCTCCATCTCAGCATAGGGCTCCTCACTTCTGCCCAGAAATTTGTTGATAATAGTGGGAGAGAAGTGAATTTCCTTGCCTCTCACAAAGATTGTTTGATACTCCTTGTCCAAAGGATTATCACAGCCAGCAGGAATGTTTACCAAAAACTCTTTGACCACCTTCTCATAGCAGTCACTCAGCCCAGACACAGACTTCATCAAGCCAGCACGCTTGATCAATCTCATAACTTCCTTGCACTGCAAGGCTTCAGCACTTAGCTCCCTCTCCAGAGCTAACCTTCTATGAGCAATGTACTTCCATTTACCAGCATGTGCAGGGTTGTGGAAGGAAATCAAATCAACTGGGATGTCAGGAATTCCCTGAGGAATTTTCTTCTTCCCATAGCTCTTCTTTACAGCAGACTCAATGTGGACTACATCAAGCTCCACATTCTGCTCCCCAGCAGATTCTTCTTCAGACTCACTGATGTGAGCTACATCCTGCTCCACATCGTATTCTGAGTCACTTGTAGGTGGCTCTTTTCTTTTCTGAGTTTTCTTCTTTGCAGGTGGAACCACAGCTTTACTAAATCCCTTCTTCGGACCATACATAACTTGCCTTTTGACAGGCTTCTTTTTCTCCTTAGCAGCAACAGGAGAACTTTCAGTAATAGCAGGACCTTTACCACTTCTTGTCCTTCTAGCAATGCTATCCTCAGCAAGTTTCTTCAAGGGGATGTCAGAATTGTAGCCTTCTACATCCACAACAATTGTATCTCCATCAACATCCTTGTCAGAAGGATTGGAGTCTTCCACATCTTCAGAACCTTTGGCTTCTTTACCCTTGTCAGACTGGGTATCATCTTCAGGTTCCTCAACCTCAGCAGGTTGATCTTCTTCAACAAATCCCTGTTCTGGAGAATCAGGAACATCAGCAGGTTCTTCAGCAACAATAGTCTCTTTTTCAGCAGTAGGAGACTTTTCTTCATCTTGTGGCAATGATGTGCCAACATCTGCCACAACATCAGGTTCTTGCAGGGCCTGAAGTACAGAATCAATGATCTTCTGAGTCAAGGGGTGTCTTTGACCCTCAGAGATCTTTACAGCAGCCTTCTCAGGGTTAGGGTTTGAAGAACCTATACCCACAGATGCCTCAGCATCAGCATCACCAGATTTAGCAGGAAGAGGTTCAATATACAGACTTTCCATGGTGTGAACCCTCTTTGGTGAGCCAATCTTTGGCTTCTTGCTTTTCTTCTTCTTCTTCTTGGATTTTTCTGTGGAAGGAGAAGGAACAACATCTTCCTCTGCAGCAATGGGAGTTGATTCCCTTCTTGATCGTTTAGACTTCTTCTTCTTTGATCCAGATGGCTTGATCATTGAAACAGGAGTGGCATTAACGATCATGTCACTTTGAATTTCTTCATGATGAGGTTTTGGTGATGATGGAGCAGTTGTGGTTTTGGTTGAAGGAGATGTTTTGGTTGCAGTAGACATGATGATGATGGTGATTTGGTATGAAGATTTTCAAAGAAAAATTGCAGAGAGATGAACAGAGGTTTTGAGAGAGAGATCAAGACAAGTTCTTGGTCGTTTGAGTGTTAGAGAGATGAATGTAGTGATCAATGTGGTAGGCAATGAGAGAAAATCTTGAATAAACGGATTTCTTGGAGTTTTGATCGCGAAATAGCCGTTGGAAATATTTTTGTAATGATTGCCTTTGGATTGCGTGCAACTGTGGATGGAGGGAAAGACAGGTAACCGTTGCACGCCGGAATAGCTATTATGGCTATTGATCCTCAAAGAGGCAAATACCAAGTTTGCCCCTTAACACCTCAAACCTATTTGCATCTAAAGCCTTTGTGAAAATATCTGCCAGTTGATTCTCTGTGGCAACATGCTCTAGAGTCACAATATTGTCTTCAACAAGATTTCTAATAAAATGGTGACGTATATCAATGTGCTTTGTCCTACTATGTTGGATAGGATTTTTGGAAATATTTATAGCACTTAGATTGTCACAGTATAATGTGAGCACATCTTGCTGCACATTGTACTCCCCCAACATCTGCTTCATCCAAAGTAGCTGAGAGCAACTACTTCCTGCTGCAATATACTCAGCCTCAGCTGTAGAAAGAGAAACACAATTTTGTTTCTTGCTGAACCATGATATAAGGTTGCTTCCCAAAAAGAAACATCCACCAGAAGTGCTCTTCCTATCATCAGCACTACCTGCCTAGTCAGCATCACAATAACCCAACAATCTTGTGTCTTCACCATGAGAGTAGAGAATTCCATAATCACTTGTACCACTGACATACTTAAGAATCCTTTTGACTTGATTCAGATGACTCATCTTAGGCTCAGCTTGGTACCTTGCACACACACCAACAGCAAAGCTAATGTCAGGTCTACTTGCAGTGAGGTAGAGTAGACTGCCAATCATGCTTCTGTATAAACTTTGATCAACACTGACACCATGCTCATCTTTAGAGAGTTTGAGATGGGTTGCTGCAGGAGTTCTCTTGTGATTTGCATTCTCCATTCCAAATTTCTTCACAATGTTCTTGGCATACTTGCTTTGAGAGATGAAAATTGTATCTTCCATCTGTTTGACTTGCAGACCAAGAAAGTAGGTAAGTTCACCTACAAGGCTCATCTCAAATTCAGACTGCATCTGATTCACAAACATCTTGACCATTGGATCAGACATTCCTCCAAACACAATGTCATCTACATAGATTTGTGCAATCATGAACTTGCCCTTTTCTTCTCTAACAAACAAGGTTTTATCTGATTCTCCTTTTCTATAACCTTGCTGCACAAGAAATTTGGTTAGCCTCTCATACCATGCCCTAGGAGCTTGCTTTAATCCATATAATTCCTTCTTCAATTTGTAGACATGATCTGGATAATTTGGATCAACAAATCCCTTGGGCTGCTCCACATAAACTTCCTCATTCAAGTAGCCATTGAGGAAAGAACTCTTCACATCCATCTGGAATAGCTTGAATTTCAAGATACATGCTACTCCCAAAAGTAACCTTATGGACTCAATACGTGCCACATGAGCAAATGTTTCATCAAAGTCCACTCCTTCAATCTGAGAGTAACCTTGAGCCACAAGCCTAGCCTTGTTTCTAGTCACAACACCACTTTCATCAGATTTATTCCTATAAACCCATTTAGTTCCAATGATGTTGACTCCTTCAGGTCTAGGTACTAAATCCCATACTTCATTCCTCTTGAACTGGTTCAGCTCCTCTTGCATAGCTTCAATCCAAAACTCATCTGTCAAGGCTTCTTTCACATTCTTTGGTTCTACTTTTGACACAAAACAAGCATTGGATACAACCTCTCTTGATCTTGTCATAACCCCTGACTCAGGACTCCCTATTATAAGTTCTTTGGGATGATTCTTTTGAACTCTAACAGAGGGACCCTTGTTCACTGGAGTCACATCTTCTTGCTGATCAGTCTTCTCAGGAATCTCTATGACTTCAGAGTCTTCAGGCAGGGGGTGAGATGTGTCCACATCAGGATCAACATCAGGCGCATTGTCTGAACAGTCATCTATGACAACATTGATGGATTCCATCATAGCTCTTGTTCTGTTGTTGAAGACTCTATAGGCTCTGCTGGTTAGGGAATAGCCTAGAAAGATTCCTTCATCACTCTTGGGATCCATCTTCCTCCTTTGCTCCCTGTCAACTAAGATATAGCACTTGCTACCAAAGACATGGAAGTGTTTGACAGTTGGTTTTCTTCCTTTCCATATCTCATACAGTGTGGTTGAAGTACCTTTTCTCAGAGTCACCCTGTTGTGTACATAGCATGCAGTACTCATGGCCTCTGCCCAGAAATAGTAAGGTAGCTTCTTGGCATGTAGCATAACTCTTGCAGCCTCTTGCAAGGTTCTGTTCTTCCTTTCAACTACACCATTTTGTTGGGGTGTGATTGGTGAGGAGAACTCATGCCCAATTCCTTCATCAGCACAAAACTCAGAGAATCTTGAATTTTCAAACTCTTTCCCATGATCACTTCTGATTCTAACAATGTCACTATCCTTCTCTCTTTGTAGTCTAAGGCATAGTTCTTTGAATGCATCAAAAGTGTCAGACTTCTCTCTGATGAAGCTAACCCAAGTGAACCTTGAGAAATCATCTACAACCACAAAGACATATCTTTTGCCACCAATACTCTCTACCTGCATTGGTCCCATCAAGTCCATATGTAGCAGTTCAAGAACTCTGGATGTCACCTGATGTTGCAACATTGGGTGTGACATCTGAACCTGCTTTCCAACTTGACATTCACCACAGATACTGCCTTCAACAATCTTAAGCTTTGGTAGTCCTTTAATAGCTTCCTTGGACATAATCTTCTTCATTCCCTTTAGATTCAAATGACTAAGTCTTTGGTGCCAAAGCTTAACTTCTTCTTCCTGACTAATAAGACATGTAGTAAAGTGAGCAGTTTCATCAGGAATCCATAGATAGCAGTTGTCTCTTGACCTAGATCCTCTCATCAACAATTCTCTTTTGTCAGAAGTAATAAGACATTCATTCTTTGTGAAGTTGACTTTAAGACCTTGATCACACAGTTGGCTTATGCTTATAAGATTAGCCTTCAAGCCTTTAACAAGTAACACATCATCTAGGTTAGGTAAGCTTTTGCTGCTGAGTTTACCACTGCCCTTGATTTCACCTTTTGCTCCATCACCAAAGGTTACAAAGCTTGTTGTATGAGGCTTGATATTAGTGAGAAATTTCTCAACACCAGTCATGTGCCTAGAACAACCACTATCAAAATACCAATCATCACTGGAAGATGCTCTAAGAGAAGTGTGAGCAATATGAGCAGTTTCAGAAACTTTAGGCTTCCACATCTTCTTAGGAGTGACCCTTGCTGATTTGGCTTGCACCTGAGACCTTTTCTTGGGATACCCATAGAGTTTGTAGCAGAAGGGCTTGATGTGACCATTCTTCCCACAGTAGTGGCATCTCCAAGCATTAAACTTCTCTTTGCCAGCAGGTCTCTGATGTGGGGTGTGATGTGTCCACATTCTGCCAGGGTCATGTTTCTTCTGAGCAGGAACAAACTTAGTATTTGTATTCTTGTTGTAATGTTTGTTCTTAAATCCTACACCAGATGAGTCACCAGCATGCTTTCCCACTTTCAAAATTTCAGCAAGCATGTTAGTTCCAGGATTGAGCATCTTTACAGACTTGGTCATATTATTCAAGTTAGTTGATAGTAACTTGACTTCACTTTCAAGACTAACTACTTGACTCTGTAGTAGATCCTTCTCTGTCTCTAGTTGACCGATGATCACCTTCTGTTCTTTATTGATCTTGCACAGTTTCTCACTCTTGATAGATAGCTTTTTGTAGACTGAGACCAGTTCATTAAAAGTGAGTTCTTCATCATCAGAATCAACATCAGTACTGCACACACCAGTCATGGCACTAACATGATTAGCAGCAACATTCTCTGAGTCAGTGTCAGAGTCTTCATCAGACCATGATACAGTTAGGCCTTTCTTCTGCTTCTTCAGATATGTGCCACATTCAGCTCTTATATGACCAAAGCCTTCACATTCATGACATTGAACACCCTTGTTCTGAGTTGACTTATCATCAGTTTTGGTTTTTGTTGAAGTGTTACCTAGTTTACTGATGTCAGTCTGGATGTTCCTCACATTCCTCCTTGGTCTTCTATCCACCCTTCTTTGAAGCTTGTTGAATTGTCTTCCTAACATAGCTATGTCATTTGAGAGATCATCATCTGATTCATCAGCTTCTTCCTCTTCACCAGCACAAGATACAAAGGCTATACCTTTTCCTTTCTTCTCAGTTTGCTCACCTAAGTTCATCTCAAAAGTTTGAAGAGAGCTCACAAGTTCTTCAAGTTTCATACTTGGGATGTCTTGAGCCTCTTCAATAGCTGTGATTTTCATGTTAAATCTCTTGGGTAGGGATCTAAGCATCTTTCTCACAAGCTTTTCTTCAGACAATTTCTCACCTAGAGCCTCAAAGGAATTGTCTACCTCAAGCAAATTCATGTGAAATTCATGAATTGATTCTTCTTCTTTCATCCTGAGTTCAAACTTAGTGTTGAGAAGTTGGATTCTTGAGTTTTTTACCTTGGCATTGCCTTCATGAGTGGTTCTGAGTATCTCCCAAGCATTCTTTGCAATAGTACACTGCTTGATCAATCTGAACATGTTCTTGTCCACTCCATTGAATAAAGCATTCAAAGCTTTGGAGTTTCCAAGTGATGCAGTGTCTTCTGCAGCAGACCAATCTTCCTCTGGCTTGAGTACACCAGTGTCAACACCATTAGCATCCAAAATTTTGGGATGCTCCCAGCCTTTGAGCACAGCTTTCCAAGTCCTGCTGTCAAGTGACTTTAGGAAGGCAATCATCCTTATCATCCTTGGCTTCCAGTAGTCATAATTAGTTCCATCCAGGAGGGGTGGTTTGTTGACCGTTGTTCCATCCTTGTCCATGTTTCCAGAAAGTAACTTCCCTGGAGCTCACCCTCAAACAGGCAGGGTGCCTGCTCTGATGCCAATTGAAATTCTGGTGGCAAGTGTAAGATGTGTAGCACGATGTGTACACTTTAGGAATCGTACGATGTGTAGCCTAATGTGTCAACATCGTGAACATGCTGAACTTGATGAATAAGTAAACAATTTAAAGTGCAGGAAACAATAAAACACAGTGAGTTTGTTAACCCAGTTCGGCGCTTAAACAAGCCCTAATCTGGAGGATACCAATCCAGGGATGAATCCACTATGGTAGTATCAATTCAAAGCTAAACTCCCCCGTTTACAACTTCTCACTTAATCATTACCCGTGCTAATTCTACCTAGGAACTCCTAGATATGAGAACCTCTGCTCACTCCCCCTCAACCTTACCCAGTAAGGATTTAATAACAAACTCAGTTTGGAGACACACTCCTAGAAACCTATGCACTCGTACCTAAAGGCTTTGAGTGTTGCACACTCTAACTCCTTGCTTCAAAGCTTTGGAGAAAGAACACTAGAGATTACAACTCTATCAAACTCAGTCCTTACTTGTATCAAAATTATGATTCAAGTGAAGGCTCACAATGAACAATAAACAGACTAAGACCTAAGACTCGATTTCTTCAACTCTTGGCTTCGTGCTTCATTATGTCTTCAGTCTTCCTTTATATAGAACAAGTTTCATGGGCTTGGATCTTCAATGTTGACAGCTGGCCTTTGTTAATTCTCCTTGAGATTTATTTGATCATAATCTTTTAATTGTTTGTTTCAAATCTTTTTGATCAAAGTCGGCCAATAAAATAAAACAGAACCATGAAAGATTATCTTGTTCCTTGGCGCGCAAGCTGGTACGATTTAATTTGAAAAACAAATCTTTTTCAAAAGATCGCGTGTAAATAAATAAAGGCGCGTCCAGCTAGGGCGTCCAGATGTGAAACCTGATGTGCCACACATCATGCTCCACATCATGGAATCAGGTTTATTTTACCAAATGAAGCCAACACCCTAAAATCCTCAACATAGATGATAAAAACCATAATTAGTTAATGCAAATGCTAAAAACGAGGTAACTCCTACCAACCCAAAATTGCTATAAAAGCACACCAATTCTTTGTCATTTCACTCAACGCTTCCATGAGAGAAAACAAATTCTTCATCAAAATGAAAGAAAGTATTTGTGAGGATAGAAGAGTGATTGAAAGAAATGGGTTTAAGAAATTTTCAAAGAAGAACCAGAGAAGAATCGTAATATCATTAGATGCAGTCTCATGGAATATGATGTCTAAGAAACATCAGAACATGTTGAAGGTCCTTGCTTCAAAATCAGATGCAAGTTTCTCAACTTTCTTCTGTTCTTAGAAGATCAAGAAGTTCTTCTTATGCAGGAGGATGAGATGGAGTCTCGACAAGAGGCTCCAAGTATACAAGACAGAAGCTTGTAGCTCGGGAGTTTTAGAGGCTCCCAGGTTAAAGTTTGGGGCACAATCCTCTTCAGCATCTCTTTCTCATCATCTTGTAAAAATTTCCTTTTAGGTTTAGGAGGATCAGATTTTCATGTTAAAAACATCTTTACTCAGAGAGCAATGATGAAATGCAAAAAACATGTAAAATCAAAGCAATGATGAAATGCAAAAACTATTGTAATGTAGTTTTTATATGAATGAAAATTGTTTGAATGCATGTTTATGTTTTTATGTTTATGCAGCAATTTTATATATAGATCTATCTTCTGAACAATAAAGAAAATAAATCAACATAATCATAACTGCAATATCATAAACCAAAAATAATTATCCAAGACAATAATCAAACAAATCCAAAAATAAAATTGTCTAAGCAGAACATGAACAAAACAAGATTAACAACAAACAACAAATAAAACACAGAGATCCTAAGGTTGAGAGGTAAGAGAGGGGTTCAACAGTTTGTCTTGAAGCTTCTTCAGAGCTTCTTCAGATATAGACTTCATCTTCTGCAGCACAACTTCTGTACCCATCTTATCAACCACAGATTCTGATTCAGAGTCTACCTTGACAATCTTTTCCAGTTCTTGCTCAAAGAAGGTAGAAAACTGATCCACAGCCCTATTCATTACCAGATTCATCTTCTCTTCATGCAACCTCTTTGCTCTTCTGATCCTATACTCTGCAGCCTTATACTCAGTAAACTTGTGCCTTGCAAGAGTCATGATATAGCTTCTTCTGTACTGAGAACTAAGATCATGCATCATCTGAGTGCACATAGTTGCAATAGCAGAGCATTCACCATCCATTTGATCAGGTGCAAAACCAAGAGCATCAAGATCTTTATGAATATCCTTAACCTTGTCATTAATGCCCATCAACACACGTTGAACATCTTCTGGTGTGATGGCTTGAAGGGTGGTAAGGACAGATGAAGATGAGGGCTTATCTAGGATATTTGAGGGCTCAGGTGTTTTAGTTTGTTCTGTTGGAGGGGTAATGACTTCTGCAAAAGTGTTCAGATAGTCATTTTCAAAAGTTGTGAGTTGAGGGGGTTGAGATTTTTGAGGTGAGGGTTGATGAAGTTCCAACTCAAGTAGTTGCAAAGCTTTGGCAGAAGTGCCAGCTTCAACTAGGGTTTCAGTTTGAGAAGCCTGATGATCTGATAGGGTCTTCTCAGAGTCTATGGAACTTTGTGACACAGGGTTAGGAACATGAACAACAGGGGTAATCTCTTGGAGAATAGCTTCAGAAGTTGCAACCTCTGCATTAACTTCTGTTGCTATTACTTCAACATTCTCCACAGAAGTAGGAGTAGAGACATCTGCTTCTGGAATAGTAAACAATACATGTTCAGATAACTGTTTCAAAGGGTCAGAAGATGGTTCAATGCTAACAGCTGGTGTTTCAACAGAAGCACTAACTGAAACTTCTTCTATACAGTTTGGTTTTGGAGTTAAATCTGTAAGGATTTTTGAAAAAGAGTTTTGAACAGGAACTGTATAGGGGATGTTTTTAGCAAACTTAGCAAGCTTTGGACCATTAATGACAAAATCAGGAATACCATTAAAATTGATCTTTCTGTAAATACCTTGATTTGCCAACTTCTGAGCTAACTCATCTTTGGGAATGGGAGCATCCAGAAAATCATTTTGATCAGCTTCAATCCCACTTTCCCAACTTGTTTCTTCCCAGGTCTTATACATTTCAACCTCAGCAATAGCAACATCACGCTCAGCATCCTCATCTGATTCAAGAATCAGCAACTTTTGCTTTCTCTTCCTCTTTGGATTAGTTCTGCTTTTCCTAACAACTTCTGGAGCAGCAGGTCCAGAAGCACTAGCCTTCTGAGAGGCTTCAGCATCAACCTCTGCTTGAGCAGCAGGTTCAGAATGTTCAGGGTTCATTTCTTCAACAACTATATTCTTACCAGCAACCTCTGAAGTCTTATTCACACCAGAAGTATTTCCAGACTTCTTCTGGGGTGTAGAACTTCTTGTCCTTTTAGGTTGTGGTTCCTCAGACACAGATTCAGTTCTTCTTGTATTCTTCTTCTTCTTCACTTGCACAGGCAACAACCTCTGTGTTGTTAGCCTGTCTTCCATTTTAACATCAGTTCCTTCTTCCAGAATTCTCTTGTGCTTGGCAGCAATTTCAGCAACTTCTTCTATAGACACACGAGTCATGTAGAAGTATTTGTTGCTCTCATCCTTCCTTGGTCTATATTGATTCAGAGGAGTAATTACAGGTCCTTGAGTCTTAAGGACTTTCTTTACACTCAAACCACCAATCAGAGAGGGATAAACATCAATGCTAGATGCATAACCAGGAAAAGTGGTTTTGAGAGATTGAATCAAATAACTTCTGTGAAACATGAAAGAGAGCAGTCTGCAGTAATGAGCATTAGTCCTACGCTTGGTCTGACTATCAGTGATGGCTCTACACATGTGCTCAAAAATTAGAAGGCCACAGTCCATTTCAACCTCCTTTCCAAAATAATATAAAGCAAGTTTATATAAGTTGGAAACTTGGTCAGATGAACCAACCTTGGGTAAAATTGAGTCACAGAGGATCCTGTAAAGCATCTTGTAGAAAGGTACCATGTCGTTGTTGTTCTTGGACGTAGACTTCTTCCCATAGATTTCCTCTTGAATAATAGGACTCACATCTTCAGCATTAGATGGAATAATACCGTGCGGGGTAACTGTACTGCTTGTCTGATATGCTCTGGTCTAATTCTGATTTGAACACCACCAACTTCTGAACGAATTTCCTTGCCATAGTATTCTTCTGCAGGAATCTGATTGCTCACACAAACTTGTGCCTTCATCCAGAAATCTTTAACAATCTCTGAATAGACAGGTCCATTAAGGCAATCTAGGTATGTTGTCATCTTCTGATGGACAAATACTTGCTTCATATTCCCACAGCCATTAACCCTTAGAGCTTAGAAATCGACTGGTCTTTCAATGTGAAGAAATAATTCCGAAATAGGAAAAGTTACCCTATCCGGAGTAACAACACCAGGTTTCGATCCTTTGATATCAGCAATTGGGGGTACATTCGTGTTTCTTTCAGCTTGAGTTTGAATACGCTTGACAGAGGAGGAGGCCATGATTCTGAGTTTAGGGGTTATGGTTTGCTAAAGTGAGAGAAGAAAGAATTGCTCTGAGTTTTAGAAGAGATGAAAGTGTGGGTAGTGATTGTGTAAAGTGTGTGAATGTGAACAGTTAGTGTTTAAAAAGGAAAGAAAAACAAACCGCGCAAAAACGTACTAACTGAAAGGACAGGGGTACTAGAGTAACTTAACAATTCACAAATGAATTAGAACACAATCATCGCTAACCAACTTCTTTCTCTAGTAGCAAACAGACACGTGTATTAGAAGGTTAATTAAATATCTGACACGTAAGTGACAGCAGTTGAAGAGGTAACTCAACAGTTATTGCCACGTCACGTTCAGAATCACTCACAATCTTCTGATAGAAATACAGAAGATGGATTTGTCAACTTCTGATACACAAGTTCTGACTCCCCTTATCTTCTGATATTAAATACCAGAAGATGGTTAGTCTAAACTTCTGATAGAAAGCCTGACTCCCCTTATCTTCTGTTAAACTTCCAGAATTTCCTAAAATAATATTCTTCACCAGAGTTTCAGCTTATTCACAGATTTCCATCATATTAAGATTCTTTTTGATAAAATCAAATCTCTCTACAGCTAAGGGTTTTGTAAAGATATCAGCCCATTGATTTTCAGTATCAATAAACTTGAGATCAATTACTCCCTTCTGTACATAATCTCTTATAAAATGATGTTTAATCTCAATATGCTTAGCTCTTGAGTGCAGAATAGGATTTTTAGAAAGATGAATGGCAGCAGTGTTATCACAATATAAAGGAATATTATGACTGCTTATTTGATAATCTTCCAATTGATATTTCATCCAAAGTAGTTGTGTACAACACTTGGCTGCTGAAATGTATTCTGCTTCTGCAGTTGACATAGCTATAGTGGTTTGCCTTTTACTGGCCCAAGAAATCAAATTCTCACCAATGAATTGACAACTTCCACTAGTGGATTTTCTTTCAAGTTTATCACCAGCATAGTCAGCATCACAGAATCCAATCAGTTTGTAATCATTTGATTTCTGATACAGTAATCCAATGTTACAATATTTGTGTAATCATTTGATTTCCCCTGTGGGACTCAGATTCCTTGTATATGCTGCTAAGATGTTAACACCTGGTGCAATTAAATCAGGCTTCAATATTTGTGGGGTTATTGAATTTGGCCCTCGTAAGCTTGTCTTTGCAACAACAGGTGATGGCTCAATCCCGATCCTTGTTCCTTGAAACACAATTGTGCCCATAGGTTTTGGATCAGAAAATAAATAGTTTTTGATTTCTTCACCATCTTTGAGGTCCACATTAATTGCTGGTATTAAGTGGGCATCTTCCCATATGTCTTCTCCATCTATCTTAGTGTTGGCTAACACCATACCCAATCCACCAGCAGATTTTACTATATTTCCTTTCTCAATTGAAGCAATCTTTCCCCGATCACACAACACAATCTTTCCAGATACCTTCTCTGGATCTAAGTTACCTGGAAGACATGTACCGATACCTTTTCCTTCTTCATTGGTTGCATTCCCTGCATATATGAATGGTAATAGAGTATTGGGCAAAGAACTACCATTAGAAAAGGATGCACCTAAGTATTTTTTTCCATTTCCAAGACTGACATATACAGGAAAATCTCGATCTAGTGTGCCGGAACCCACAGTCGTAATCCAAGGTGCTATATTTGAGATAGTTCGACTAAAAAAATCATAGTTCCCTGCAGCGCATGAAACTAGAATCCCATGCTCCATTGCTGCAAAGGCTCCAATTGCAATGTCATCATCAAAGTAAGGAATTGATCCACCTCCAATAGACAATGAAAGAACATTGACGTTGTCGGAAATTGCCTGATCAATTGCAGCCAATATATCAGAACCCTTGCATCCTTTGTTCCAACAAACCTTATAGACGACAATTCTAGCACCAACAGCCATCCCACGTGCTGTCCCATTGGCGTAACTGAAAAAATTTGCATTCTCCACTGGAGATCCAACAGCTATGCTCGCCGTGTGGGTTCCATGGCCATCATCATCTTGAGGTGATCTAGACTCGATAGTTTCATTAATCGGACCTGTAGATGCCTCTTGTCCCTTTAGAAAGAACCTCGCACCAATCAATTTCTTATTACAATTTGAGGTCGTGAAATTGGTACCTATTTCACAGTTTCCTTTCCAAGTGTGGGGGATTGGTTCGTATCCGGTATCATCGAAGCTCTTACTTTCAGGCCATACACCTGTGTCAAGGACTCCCACAATTACGTCACTACTTTTGTTTGTTGTGGGGAACATACTAGAGATTTTATCGAGCCCAAGGAACTCAGGTGTTTGAGTTGTGAAAAGTTTATACATTTTATCTGGTGTCACCTTTAGAATCCCAACTCGGCTCTTTAGTGACTGGAGTTCTTCAACTGTCAAACTTGTTGAGAATCCATTAATTGCATTATTATACGTGTAGAGCATTTAAGCGGATTCAGATACCGACTTAAGAATTGATTCATACCAGATTGAATGGTGATTGAAGCTTGTTGGCATTTCGGATTTGGCAACATGTACTATGTAAGTAATCTTCTCATTTTCACTCTACTCCATCCGTTTTTTTAAGTGTCGTTTTAGCATAAAACTCTTCAACCATGGTAGTTCGAATGTTGTATTATTTTTCTAATTATACCCTTATTTAATCCACCATTTACCTTTTCTTTCAAAATAAATTTAGCATACAAACTCTTCTTCTCTCAATTAAATTTTATGGAAAATTTGAAGTGAAGTTAATGAGAAAGTAAGGGTATAATTGACAAATAATACCTTGAACTATCAAAACGACGCTTAAATAAGAACAAAAAATTATTCTAAAACGACACTTAAAAAGGAACGGATGAAGTATATATTAAATTATAATTTTGACTTGTGCTATGATGCTATTAGTGATAACTTGTTCATATATGAATAACATTGAACTTGTTGTGGTAATATTTTTCATTTTAATAGTAGTAATTTCTCATAAAAGTTGGTGAAATTTTTAATAGGGACTAAAAATGAAACTTGGTTTCACAATTTCTAGCCTATTTTCTTGTTTTTTTTTTATTTTTTATTTATTTAAAGAAAGTATATTTTCCATTCATTTCAGAGATTTAAGGATTCATATATATGCTATTTGTGTAAAAAAAAGAAAATTAACCCCATTAATTATAATTATTAATTCATTTAAAATATTTGACTTGATTTTTTTGGTAAGTTTTTATTATCTTAATTAATAATATTTTAAATTTAAAAAATGAATGGTAATGGTATGAAATCAATGAATTGACTTTTTTCAATCTTACGATATAAAATGTAAACTGAAAATATATAGCCTATAGTTATTAGGTATGTTTATAAATAAATTTAAATATAATTTTTTTTTTTATAGAAATGATAGCTTAATGTTTATATTTTAAAAATATTCACGAGTTTTCAAAAATTTATTATATCTAACATAAAAATTTGTTTATGCAAATGAACAAATAAAATCTGCTCGTGTTTTAAAATATGGATCAGATCAACCAATCTAATTGAAAACCATTGAAAAGCAGATTTGTAAGCAAACAATTGAAAAGTCCGATATACAATCAAGCCGGTGTGACCTGCAATGAACCAGACCGGTATAATACATGAGTTAAAATTTTATAAAAGACTTAAATGCAGGTTTATCTCATATTTTAAATGAATCGAAATTTTACTCTTCCTATTTTAAAATTTGGAATTTTACCCCTTCTATTTTAAAATCCAAAATTTTACCTCCCTTATTTTATAATTTTTTGAATTTTGCTCCCTTTATACACTACAAAAATTTCTGAGATTAGCTATGATGGAGTTTGTAGCTAATTGGTAGCTATTTTTAAAAAAAACTTGGAAGCTGCATATGAAAGCTCCATTTGTCACACTAGACACCATGCCCGTGCGAATGCACGGGTCATATATGTGACATAACAATTTATATATATATATATATATATATATATATATATATATATATATGTGTGTGTGTGTGACATACAGATAATATGGAAAACTTCTTTATAAACAACATTTCCAGTTTCATCCGTATCTTTTTTTATTTCATCAGTTATCAATATTTTCAAGTATTTCCTTAAAGTTACTCTTGACATTACAACATATAGTTGACCATGAGAGTAAATAGACTGTGGAATATATACACCAACATGTTTAAGTGACTGATCCTGACTCTTGTTGATCGTCATAGCAAAGGAAACAACCACCGGAAACTGTCTACGTTGAAACTTGAACGGGATTCTTTTATATAAAGGAGTCAATAATAATCTAGAAATAAAATCTTTTTCACCAATATTTGTTGTCGGATATCACTTTACCTCAACGATATATGATCATAATTTTGTAACTATCAACTGTGTATCATTACATAATCTCAAAGATTGTTCAATGTTTCTGAGCAACATTATCGGTATTCCAGCTTTTAATCTTAACTTATGATTCGGAACTCCATATGCAATGGTGGCGTTTAAGAATTCAGGTGTATGAATATCATTTAGTGTGTCAAAATTTGATTTGGATTGACAAGAAGAATCATAACTCAAAAACAGATTTTTCTTCTCCATGAATTAAATCCAAAGTATAATCATTTATTGCATCAACAATTGTATTTTTAGGAGTTAATATAGCATTAATTAGTTATTTTATAAAGAATTTTAAAAAGTTCCATATAAAAACTAATTGAATTTTATAAGCAATAAAACAATTTATAGTATAAAAAGAAAAATCGAGGATATAATAAAAAAAAATTCAAAAGAAAAAAAAGGAAATACAATATCGTTCCGTCACAACCAAATATTTAAAAAATGTAGTTCAGTTACATCAAACAACAATAATTGGATTAAAAGAAGATTGAAAGTGCGATGAAAAATAAAATGTAGTTGATGCATTGAAAATCATAGTTATTAGGTAATATTACCAACATATTTCAAATGAATTCATGTGGCTTAGTGGCTGAATATTAAAATAGTATAGAGGAAAATTTCAAAAATAAGAAAGAAAAAAAAGAAATACAATATTGTTCGTCACAACTAAAATATTTAAAAATATAGTTCAGGTAAATCAAACAACAATAATTGGATTAAAAAAAGATTGAAAGTGCGATGAAAAATAAAATGTACTTGATGCATTGAAAGTCGTAGTTATTAGGTGGTGTTACCAAAATATTTCAAATAAATTCAAGTAGCTTAGTGGTTAAATAATAAAGCTATATAGAGAGGTCATTGGTTCAAATCCAGCTTAAACAATTTTTTATATTATTTAGTCTTCCTAAGCAATTCCCTCCAAAATAGCAAATGTGATTAGGGTTTAGGTAGTGGCATGTTATTCCCATTAGATATACTAGACACCATGCTCGTGCATTCGCACGGGTCATATATGTGACATAACAATTTATATATATGTGACATACGGATAATACGAAAAACTTCTTTATAAACAACATTTTCAGTTTCATCCGTATTTTTTTCTTTTTCGTCAGTTATCAATATTTTCAAGTTTTTTCTTAAAGTTACTCTTGACATTACAACATATAGTTGACCTTCAACGACATATGATCCCAATTTTGTAACTATCAATCGTGTACCATTGCATAATCCCAAAGATTGTTCAATGTTTTTGAGCAGCATTATCGATACTCCAACTTTTAATCTTAACTTATGATTCAGAATGCAATGGTGGTGTTTAAGAATTCAGGTGTATGAATATCATCTGGTGTGTCAAAATTTGATTTGGATTGACACGAAGAATCATAACTCAAAAACAATTTTTTCTACTCCATGAATTAAAACCAAAGCATAATCATTTATTGCATCAACAATTGTATTTTTATGAGCTAATATAGCATTAATTAGTTAGTTTATAAAAAAATTTAAAAAGTTCCATATAAAGACTGATTGAGTTTTATAAGCAATGAAAAAATTGAATTTATAGTATAAAAAGAAAAATCAAGAATATGATAAAAAAATTGCAATGCTACAAAAAAATTTCAAGAGAAAAAAAAGGAAATACAATATCGTTCCGTCACAACCAAATATTTAAAAAATGTAGTTCAGGTACATCAAACAACAATAATTGAATTAAAAAAGATTGAAAGTGCGATGAAAAATAAAATGTAGTTGATGCATTGAAAGTCATAGTTATTAGGTGGTGTTACAAACATATTTCAAATGAATTCAAGTGGCTTAGTGGCTGTATATTAAAACTGTATAGAGAAAAATTTCAAAAATAAGGAAAACAAAAAGAAATACAATATTGTTCGTCACAACTAAAATAATAAAAAATATAGTTCAGGTACATCAAACAACAATAATAGGATTAAAAAAAATATATTAAAAGTACGATGAAAAATAAAATGTAGTTGATGCATTGAAAGTCATAGTTATTAGGTGGTGTTACCAAAATATTGCAAACGAATTCAAGTGGCTTAGTGGTTAAATAATAAAGCTGTATAGAGAGGTCATGTGTTCAAATCCAACTGAAACAACTTTTTTATATTATTTAGTCTTCCTAAGCAATTCCCTCCAAAATAGCAAATGTGATTAGGGTTTAGGTAGTATCATGTTATTTCCATTACATACATACCATGTCTTTTTGAGATTTTAAACAAACCAAAGTAGATTGAATTTTACCTCTTCTCTTCATTTTTCCTGCCGCGGCTCCCTGATTGAATATACTAAAATTTTGTAATGTCTACTTCAATTTCATTCCACACCCAAAATCTGAAAGAAAAAACCATAAACAAAATATAAATGACTAGTACATAGATAAAAGTAAACATGAAATGAATCTACTTCTTCGTCTTCATTGCAATTAACTTGAGACTTAAATTCAACAGACTCATCTTCCTTTGTAGAATTTTTCATCCTCATGAAAAATGAAGTTCAATCCACCACTGAAAAATTAAATGGTAAAAACGGTGTAGATAGGAAAATGTATCAACTAATCAAGTGGTATGCATCCACAATATGAACAGATTCAAAATAACTCCGCAAAAAAAAAAAAAAAGAAATTAAAGAGAAGGAAACATATATGTCTCGGGTTAAAATTGAATCAACAAACAGAACCAAACCATCGAAAATTAAACTATCTAATAAAGGATTTTTTTTATTTTTTTTTATATATGAATCCCTTGAAGTTATGTGTATAGAAAAGACTCTTTTGGTAGCCTTGAAGTCACAATGATTTATGACAGAAACACTTGAATGCGATTACAATGTCTCATACTACAAGAAAATCTGGGAAGTTGCTGCCTAACTCTTGAATACGATTACACTTGAATACGATCACAATGATTTATAACTTGATCAAGAGCACAAAATCATTCATTTCTTGCCAACAACATCCCATTTTCATGCATATTTTCTTACCAACAATAGTAAAATTCATATGTAACTTTCAAACTAGACCATAAACTAAAACTGAAAATCATTATGAACAAACAGTTTAAAAAAGATATATCATCAAATACCTAAAAGAGCGCTCACCAACCAAGCCACCAGCAGTCATGTCCAAAGACATGGAATCCTCACCTCACCTGTCCAAACAACTGAAACTGGCAGTCTATTATGGAGCAATGTAGCTGAATTTGGAGAGATCGATGTAAATCTATTATGGAGCAATGTACTACTCATTTTCTTTACCAATTAATGAATGCGGAAACCCTCTCATGAATACAGATTCTTCCTCCGCCTCAGTAGCTCCAAGTGAATCAGCTATCTCATAGAACTTGACAAAATGATTATACGGATTCTCATGAGGTAAAACTAAAAAAAGGTTAGCATATAACAATTGGATGTATCCAATTTTCATCTCAATCTGTATGGCTCCTCTTTGTGGTCTTGCCAAGTGAGTCGGGCGTCTTGGACTGTTATGGCATGGCATAGCTCTTTGTGGTCCTTCAGGCTTTGTCTCTATCATTGTTTCTTCGACAATAGAAGATGTTGAAGAAATAGAAACAAAAGTTCCTTCTTGCCACTATTAATCAATTTTATCACGTATTACTCTTCGTACGTTTTTGTTCCCAAATAACGACGAGAAACTATTGCCCCTATCAACCCTTGATCCCTCAGGTGATTAATAAATACAATATCCTTAAAACCTAATACTTGAGTGAATATTAAACCCAAATATATTCCTAGAGTTTAGATTCAATAGATATTATCATAGTTCAATGATTCAAAACATATATCTCTATACTATTTCAAATCAAAAGAATGAAACAATAATAACAAGGATAATATCAAGATTGATTAAATCACTAAAACCATATATAATACTAAGATCAAGAGAAATACATATTAATAGAGTAATTTACATCCAATCCCAACAATAAAGAAGTTTAGTTACCCATAGTATTCTTACAAAGATGAGGAGAATTGAAGTGGACAAACAAACATCATGAGTTGATTCCTCAACAAAGTTGTATAATCCACCTTCAAGAACTCTTAAAACAAGCCTCCTAGCGTTTTCTCTAGTATTTTTGTACAAGAAGTAAAGATAGATCATAAAAAACTGCAACTGAGATCTACTTATACTAAATCAGAAAACAGAGTTCTCGCTAAGCAAGAAATGGCTCGCTACGCGAGAGGGCCTTTCTTCATTAGTGAGGGCTCTCGCAATCACCTTGTTGGGCGAGCCACCTACCTTGAATCCCTGCCTATTTTTTGCTCTTCCTCACTACTGGCTCGCCTAGCGAGCCACCTAATCTAAACTTCCTACCTAATTTGTGCTCTTCATCGCTACTGGCTCTCCTAGCCAAAATCGAAATACTTCAAACCTTTATTCCTTGGTCAGAAAACAGGCCTTTGCTCAAAAACCTACAAATTTGGTTAGAATTAGGTATATTAAGCTAAACTTACTCATTTTGCTACTAAACTAATTATTTACATAATATTGAGGAATTTGACATGAATAACTTGTAAAATAAGTTAATAAATACCTTGATTAAATATGCAATTTCACTACTTTTTGACATTTATCACTCTGCATTTTTTAGTTGTTTATAAATGTAAGAGATAATTGTTAAAAGAGATTCACAAACTACACTAAACTAATCCACTTGAATTGGTAAGGTGATATTGGCTTGGGACTTGTGATTGTGATCTTCTTAAGGTCTCAGGTTCGATTTCTAAACTAACTTTTTTCATTCATTTTACTTGGATTATTACATTCACCCAGGTCTTTATTAATAACAATGGTTAACCCTAATAAACTAATCCTTCTAAAAGTATGATTAATCATCTAAACTCATCTAATACATCTTGAGCCTATTTTACTCCCCAGAGTATTTCGATTCATTTAGATGCTTACATACAAGTAGGTCGGGAATAGGCCAGGCCAGGCTTTGACAGGCCTGAGCCTGGCCTTTGATTTTTTTAAAGCCTAAGTCTGGCCTCAACCTATTAAATGTTCTCTTTTTTTTTGTCTGGCCTGAGCCTCTTTAAAGCCTGGTCTGGTCTTGTAGCATGTTTAAAAGTCTGTGTTACATATAGGCCTCTATATAGTCTTTTTAAATAGGCTACTTAAATAGGCCTTAAAGCCTATTTCACATCTAAATTTTTATAATTTCTAAAACATTAAGAAAAAGATAATAAAATGACTAGCACAATAATTAAAAACTAATAAAATAACAAATATATTTTGTATTCATATAAATAATATTTTTTTTCACAACATGATATAAATAATAATATTATATAAATAATAATTATAATTATTAAATATAAACATGTCAGTTTAACAGGTTTCATACGCTTTTTCAAAGGCCTAAGTGTAGCCTATTTATCTAAATACGCTTTTTTCCAAAGTCTGAGCCTGTCATTTTTATTAAACAGGTCAGATCAGACTTAAAGCAGGCTAGGCCGCAGGCCCCTGGAGGCCGCCTGACCTATTCCCAGTGCTGCATACAAATATTTTACTAGTTTGAACAAGAAAAATATTAAACTCTCTTGTTTTAGTATTTCTTTAAAAAGAAAACAAAAAAGAATCCATGTAAAAATAGAAATGTTGTACCATGTACCAAAAACAAAAAAGGAAATATATAGAAATCAAATCAATTAGAGTATAAACAAAACCGCTTTAAAATTTTGACGCTATAGTAAGTTGAATTCCGAAAGCCACCGCCAAAGTTGCAATTGCAAGATCAGAATTATTACAATTCAATTCCGATCACTCTGCACGACGGAACGAACTCATGGCGTCAACGCCGCCGTCGTCTTCGTATCTTACACCGACGCAGAGGTACGCAGCCGGAGCATTAATGGGCCTGGCTCTGCATCAAGCACAACTTCATCAGACTCATCCACTAGGCCTTTCAACAGATGAATTTCCTTCTCCGAGTAGTTCCACCTCCACTGCGGTTTTTGAAGATCCTGACCTTTGGGTTCATCACACCTCCGGTTTGCTTCGCCCCGTTTTCATGTACGATATTCAAAATTACAATTGCATGGTTTTAGATTTATATTTTTTTAAAAAATTTTAATTGTAACTTTTCTTGGAGATGTTGATTATATTGATGTATAATGCTATATTGCTATGTTTGGTTCTGTCTTATTTGCAGATTTCTTGATATTGATAAGGGAGCATGGTCTGGAATTGAAGAAACTTCTGGATCTTCTTTGGCCACACGTCATGTGGGACCGGTATGTTATTCCACTATTTCCTGGCTTTCCCTTTGTGTGTGTGTTTTTTTGGGATTGAATGTATGTTTGATTTGATTTTGAGTGAATTGATTATGTAAAATTGATTCTGGCTAAAACTAAGGTGAAATGATTTATGTTTGAATACATAAAAGCGAGTTGAACGATAAAATTTGAGTGTAAAAATCAATTCTAGAATTAGAAGCTACAATTTCTAGCTTCAAAGTATAATCATTTCTGGAGGCAAAATCAATTTTACTCTAGAGGAACTGAGCAAGCCAAAATCAATATACACCTCTATAATCAATTTGGCTCCTCTAAAAGTGGATCCAAACATGCACAACGTAAGTAGATTTTGATTAATTTTGTAGAATTGATTTTAGTTAAAATTGAGTTTAGGGTGATATGATTTTATACCATTTGCATTTGACACCTTCGGCTTCCTAGCACCAGAGACTGTAGACCTTCTGAAAAGAGTTCAAAGGGTCATGTATAACAATGTTGTGACGCCTAGGTCTATGGATGTAGTTTTTCGTAGGTTGGACAAAAAGGTTTACCAGCACAACTTGTTGCCCGTCCACCTTTCGTTCATGTGTAATTATCTTAAATTTATATATAAATGAAATTATAATTATAGATATATGGTCATGCAAAAGTGACTTATTTAATAAATTTAAGTGTAAAATTCAAGTACGGAGGCAAAAGTTACAATTGTAGTTTCAAGTTAGAATCAATTGTAGAAGCAAAATCAATCCTAATTGAACCATCAAACATACCAAAATCAATTTTCATTCTTCAGAATCTCTTACGGGTTTTCCAAAAGTGAGTCCAATCACGTACCTAGTGTTGTATAGAGTCTCATGTAGTAGTAGTAGTAGTAATGTTTTCACATTTTACAGTTATGTCTTCTAATGTTTTGTTGCTAAGTATGTTTCTTTCTATATTCTTTTTTTTTTTTTTGACAAAATTTCTTTCTTTCTATATTCTAAATCATGTTAAGTGTTAATTTTTCATTTATTGCCTACATCCTTTGTTTATATGATGAGGGGATTATAACACCAAACCTATTTGTTTATTGATTGTCTTTTTACCAAGTAAATCACGTAAATATAATACATGTCAATGCTGCAGTTTTTGAGACTATTGTCAGGAGAATATGATGATGATGATAATGCTAAAAGGTTAGATCAAGAACTTGCTTTGTCGGAAGCAGTTGATGCTTTGGTTCTTAGCTTGGAAAAAAATTCAGAGTCATCGAGGTCAAAAAGAGAGAAGTCGCGTGAATATGAGCATCAATGTCGTGAGAAGTTTTCGACTGCTGATGTTCAATCAAACTCTGAGAAGGTCGACATGCATTTGGAAAGTCAACAGCAGGAGGATAACATTTTCTTTGAATGTGAAGAAGACCCACATCAGGGATCTTCTAACAGTAAGACTGATGAGGGTCCAGATGAAGAGTTAATGAAGCTCAGCTATCAAAGGAAAGTGACAGTTCTCTACGAACTTCTCGCTGCTTGTTTGTCAGATTTAGGTGAAAAAGACACAAAATATACTCGGAGAAGAAAGGGATATGATGCTCGACATCGTGTGGCTCTACGGTTGCTTGCAACTTGGCTTGATATCAAGTGGACAAAAATGGTTTGTCAAATAAATCTTTTCATTAGTAAATTTACTGTGTAAAAATGATTGGGAACCAATTTTTATAAGTTGCAGTGATCATGAGATATGACTAAGATTTTCTTTTACTGTGTATAATGTATTTAAAAGACATGTAAACAATCAATCCTCGTCCCCGTGAGCATAACTCGGTAGGGACATCGCATTTTATATGCAAAAGCCGGGGTTCGAACCCCATACATTCCACTTATTTATAACTTAAGGGTGGAATTCTAGCCACTAGGCTACTTGACCAAAGAAAAAAAATCCATCCTCACTCCGGTGAATACAGCCAATAAATTCATCTTGATTCTTAAGTCACATGTTGAGCCTGGTTCTACATGATTTTATGTTATAAGCTTTGGTTTATATTATATTTTTTAAGTTCTCACATTAACCGGCCCCATTGCCCCATATCTTCCACTTCTAATGATGATAATGAAATTTCACTTTGCAGGAGGCCATTGAGATGATAATTTCTAGTTCTGCAATGGCTATCATTAAAGAGCAAGAATCAAATAAAGAAGAAACTCAATCAAAAGAAAGCAGCTGGGAAAGATGGAAGCGGGGTGGTATTATTGGTGCTGCAGCATTAACTGGAGGAACTTTGATGGCTATTACTGGTGGTATAAATGAATACCTCCATAACATGTTATCTGTGTTTTGATTTGAATTGAGTAAGTTTCCTTGTGGATTTGACTGTTTTCACTTTTAAGCATAAAACAGGATTAGCTGCCCCAGCAATTGCTGCAGGACTTGGTGCTTTGGCTCCAACTTTAGGTACTTTGATCCCTGTAATTGGAGCAGGTGGATTTGCAGCAGCTGCTAGTGCTGCAGGAACCGTTGCTGGTTCTGTTGCTGTTGCTGCCTCGTTTGGAGGTATAAATGTATGCCTATGTGTGATTGAATTTTTAGAATCTTCTCATGCCTAGCAGCTCTCTGTGATTTCTGTGTTGTTTAATGATACCATCAGGACCACCAAGTCATTATTCATATGCTTGTGTCTTATACATTTAGACCGGCATTATTTTCAATTTGGGGTTTTTCTCAACGTGATGGTTTTTGTGCTACATTACTGCGCAATTTATACATTTTATTGATTAACTTGCATGCAGTAATTTCATGAATGAGATAAGTTTTATAACTGCCAGTCAAACTATAAAGGGAACCATTTGTGTTGCCTATTTAGAAGTTCTTTAACAAATCTGGTGGAAAACAGATGCCCATTAATACGTCCTATATGTTATTATCCTGAGGACGGGATTCAATTTACAATATTTCTTTGTAGTACTAGTACATGCTATTTTTATCTATTTTTAGGACATATTTATGATCTGTAGGACAATTCTCTTCTACATTTTTTTGTTACCGTTAATGATGTTCCTTTTGTAGACAATTAAAATAGTTTATCTATCTTTTTTCTACCAGCTGCTGGAGCAGGACTTACCGGAACCAAAATGGCTAGGAGAGTTGGGAGTGTTGACGAATTTGAATTCAAAGCTATAGGAGACAACCATAACCAAGGCGTAAGCATTTATTGATTTCATACTCTTACTTTCTGGTGACATTTCTTGCTTGATCGAGTTATGATCCATGTAAATGCAAGGACATGTTTCTAACCTTTCTTTCTTGTATTATATAACAATATTTTTGCACTTAATTCATGTTCCATATCAGATTCTTATTCGACTTCTGCTTGCAGAGGCTGGCGGTTGAGATATTGGTCTCTGGCTTTGTCTTTGAAGAAGATGATTTTGTAAGGCCCTGGGAAGGACAAAACGACAATTTGGAACGGTAGTAATTTTGCCATTTTCTATCGCCTGATTTTTTTTTTAATAATCATTATTTAGGAAAAGGTAGGTGATATTGTTAAGATCCCACATCAGCTAGCTAGGTATAAGGCAGAAATACTGTGTCAATTGACTTTAATAATCTTTCCCTCTTTAGCTTTTGAGATTAAGTTAGCCTAGCCTATTCTATTGCATTATCTTGTGGCTTTCACAAAAGGGGCTATTGTGGTCGCAAATACTGTAGCGAGTACGGTAGATCTCTTGCCTACTGTGGAATAGAAGGTAGTTTTATTTATTATTTGATAAAAAGAACGGAATAATCACAGATATTTCATAAGAATATTATATGAATTAAAGGGCAATGCACCATGGAATGAATATTTGTTTTGTCTTTTATTTTGACCTTTTTAGTGTTAGTTTTTTTAACAATTGAATTGGTTTGGTCTGGTCTGGGAAATATTTAAAAGGATGCATTGTAAATATATCTGTTTCTTGTCTTTCATTTCGAATCTTCAAATATTTTTATTTTTCTGTTTTGAACATTTCAACTTTTGAGTTAGTACATTTTCGCCATTTAGTCTGGTCTGAGAAATATTTCATAGGATGCAGGATGAGTGGAATTTGTCTTTTATTGAATTTTTTTTAATGTTTTCGGTGTTTTATTTTGAATAATTTGTGTACATTAGAGCATATATTTTTTTATATATCTAGCTGATTTATTTCAACTGCTTTGGCACTTATCACTTATGCTATTTGGCTGCGATGCTATGAACGATTTTATATAGCAGATTTTTGGCTTTCCGCCATTTTCTGCAATCTGTTAGTGATAACAATTATAATGGGTTCGCTTGTAAATATTATTGTTTAATACATTTTTTGCTAGCCAAATACATTCCAATACAACATGTTGATGGGAAATCATTGTATTATACTGTAATCGCGTATTTCCGTGCTGTTTCTTTATATCTGTAAAATTGCAATGTTAATACCCTAATGATTCATGATCTTAGCAAAAGAAATGACATTTCATATGGCCTTGCCAAAAGTTAGGTATGCACTGCAGTGGGAGTCCAAGAATCTACTTGCCGTGAGCACTGCAATTCAGGATTGGCTTACTTCAAGTAATTGATTTGGGTTTGAGGCTACTAATATTTTTTACTATTTGTAAAGTAGAGTTGTATATAATGTCAATATTTATGTGATGCATTAGGAATTGCGACGGAGCTGATGAAACATGGGGCAATGTTGACTGTGTTAGGTGGACTTGTAACTGCATTGGCTTGGCCAGCTGCATTGCTTTCAGCTACTGATTGGATCGACAGCATTTGGTCAATTGCTATTGACAGGTTTAATTTTATCTTAGTTTTAAGTGGAATAGAACTTTTGCAAAGTAAGGGAAAATCATCTACTTGCCTTTTGTTAATGTGATTTAGGCAATTAATGGAGTTTCAATTGTTTTTGCTGGACACTTTACCATGATATAATTGATTGTCAGTGGATTATGATAGCTTATGCGTGAAAAACTATCATGGAAGTTGACAATGAATGTAGTCATATGTGCTATTCCTAGCTCCAAGACTTCTTCATAGCCATGGAATCTTGCATTGTACCTATTCTCTGTTTGTTTCATGCCAAAAATGAGTCAAAACCATATAGTATACGAAGAGTGAAAAGTTACCGTCTCGATTCATTCATAGTTTACTTAACTTTTCAGATCAGACAAGGCAGGGAAGCTGCTTGCTGAAGTATTATTGGGAGGATTGCAGGGAAATAGGTATTTATCTTGTTTAGGATTTATTTAAAAAATTAAGCTGCGATAAATCTGTGGAATATGCAATATTTTTAATCTGAGTTTCAGGCCTGTGACACTTATAGGTTACTCACTCGGAGCAAGAGTTATTTTCAAGTGTCTAGAGTGTTTGGCTGAAACAGAAAACCGTGGTAGGTATTTCTATTTTGTTTCTTTCAAAAACAAAAAATTGTCTTCGATACGATAGATTATTTTCCTTTCTTTATTACTGGTCAAAGGATAAGCATTTCTCCCTTAAAACTTTTCAACTCTGATGATGAATACATACATAAGACTTTATGTCTATGTGGGTTTTATGTATGTTTATCGGTTAAATGAGATGTTAACTTTGTTATTGATTCAAAGGTGCTCATTTTTACTGGCAGCTGAACTTGTAGAAAGAGTTGTCCTTCTTGGAGCACCCGTTGCAATCAAGGATGAGAATTGGGAAGCTGCTAGAAAGGTCGAAAGGAATTTGAATTTTCTCTTAATAGTTAGACGTTGGTACATTCTCACATGTATCAAAAATATCGTTTTTATTAGTTTCAATGATTTCCTGGTATTCTGTAGGTGGTAGCAGGAAGATTTATAAATGCTTATTCAACGACGGACTGGATGCTTGGAGTTGCTTTCCGTGCCAGGTACATGAAAACGTAGTGGTAGAATTTATGCAGCATTGTGGCTTCTTTCAGTTGATCCACAGCACATAGGGATTAGGGACAATTCTTGCAAGAATTCAGTTCAAAATTAAAAATTAAAACTGATGGAATGGCTTGAAATTGTATTTGTGGTTCTCACTACATAAACTATTATAGATCAGTTTTTTTCATGCAGTTATATGCATTAAGTTGCAAGTTATGGGACAATCTGATGCTGCAACAGTGAATAGTATTCCATATTTTCATCGATTTTGTTTTATAACTTTTATCTGTTGATCTGGACCCATAACCTTATCATGAATTGTTTTTTACCGATTAAGTGCATGCTTTGGTGATTCGAATAAAGTTTTCGCTAACATATTTTTAGAAAAATTTGGATTACTTCTACACTTTTAGTAGACTTAAACTGATCTTCTAATTTTATGCAGCCTACTTACTCAAGGTTTAGCCGGAATCCAACCAATCGATATTCCTGGGATCCAAAATGTACGTTTTTTCATCATCTTTGCTACACATTATTTTCAAATATTTTTAATAATATTCTTGGTTACATTTGTAAATTGCTAATTTAATTTAATTTGTAATTGTATGATTAGTGCTAGAATTCATAGTTTATTGGATTTGGAAATTTTGCTAAAATGGTTCTCTGGATTTTAAGGTTGATGTGACAGATCACATTGAAGGTCACTCTTCTTATTTGTGGGCTACACAACGAATCTTGGATGACCTTGAACTGGAAACGTATTATCCTGTTTATAACAGCATTCTTCCTAAAGAGTAAACCCCTCCCAATCTCACCTTTTTCTTGTTTGAATATAAAGAAGATTATTTATAGTGTGATTTTCAAGATATGTATTGCCTCATGTATGATATGAGGTGAGATGTGTATTGTTTTCATATATTCAAGTATAAAACATGTAATGATGAGTTATCGTAAAAAAAAAAAAAATGTAATGATGAGTTTGATACATGAACAATGTGTATAAAGGAAATTTACTCTGAAAATTTAGGGTAGTTCATTCTGTTTGTTACGTTATTTGATTAAAAATAAAGTTTTTTTTTTTTATAACTAAAATATTAGTTTTAGGCATTTTGAGGAAAGTTGTGTTTGGAGTTTTTATTTTTTTAAGGGTTAATAGGTCGTTACACCCTTGCTAAGTGGGCGTGTTTTGCGTTACCCCCTGCTAATTTTTTTTTTAAGATTGCCCCTTTGCAAAGTTTTTTTTTTTTGGTTTTCCCGTTGAGTGCACTTTTTACATCGGTTATTTTGTTCAACCGATTTAAAAAGTTCAAATTTCTTGCATCCAAGAGAGGAAAAAGGTGGAAACCAAAAAAACCTTTGCAAGGGGACAATCTTAAAAAAAAAATTAGCAGGGGTAATGCAAAACACGCTCACTTAGCAGGGGATAAAGACATATTAACCCTTTTTTTAAAAAGGGTAAAATATATTTTCAGTGCATACTTTTATAATGAGTTTTGATTTTCGTTCTTATAAAATAAAATCACTTGTTTCATTCCTTTAAAATTTTTACCTTTGTTAAATATAATATGAACTTATATTGATTTATGATGATATATATAATAATATAAACTATTTTGAATATAAAAATATCATAATATTGGCATTAACATGTTAAAACAAATAAACAAATGTTTTTATTTTACAGGACGAAAATCAAAAATCATGATAAAAATAGGGACTGAAAAAATAGACAAAGGACTAATGATCGACAGAGAGATGGGTAGAAATAAGTATGTCATGAAGAATTCAGATCATCACATTTACAATACAAAGAGTAACACTTTGATGAATCATGGGTATAAATTAGTCCGACACTGTATATATAAACGGAGTAGATACAATTTCATTTTTTTTATTAGACCTCTTTCTTCGAGTCAATTAATATTTATAAATGATGTTTTGTAGTGTTGGAATATTGTATCAACTTTTTTATGTTTTTTTTGTTAAAACTTTTTTATGTTTAAATTTAAAGAGAGTCACATTATTAATATTTGTAAGTAATGTATTTTTAGTGTCGGAATATATTATCAACCTTTTTTTTATGTTCAAATTTAAAGAAAAAAGGATTTGAGGAAACATTAATCAAATATACTATAAATGATATTTCTTTTTTGTCTTTTGTCGCATGTAAATGATATTACTTGATGAACCGGTTTTATATTTTCATTTAATTACCGTATTATTTTAGGAAAATGCTATTATTTAGTAGGAATTTTTGTATGCAAGAAAGAGAAAAATTTTATGTGGCAATATTTGATTGATCAAATTATAATCACACTCTCTCCCAAAAAAGGGAAGAATTGGACAAACATTTTAAAGTATTGTAATCGAAATTTTTTCTTCTTCTAGTGTACTAAATATTATTTTAGTATTTTAGATAGTTTTATATTAGGATAATTTTTTTAATCCCACATCTTCACTTTATCTAATTCTAAAAATGATTTTTAAAATCAAACAGAATTGGTGTAACTTATGAAACCAAAATACAATCTAAACCGTACATTAAAAAAACCCTGAATCAAAACAATTCCCACATGGGCATTGTGTCTGTCTTTGGGACCAACAAAATCGTGTCGTAATCGTAATGGTATCTTTTTGATTCAAAATAGGTTGATTGATAAACTAGGAAGAACCAATCAACCAACCGCGTAATCCCCTTTTTTTATATTCTAATTTCCCACCAATTACTTCCCTAATCCTCATTTTATCTCATTCTTCATCATTCATGCTTCACAATTAATCTCTCCTCATATTCACATTCAGGTAAACTCTTCTCAAACATGATTATGTTTTTTCTATTTTGTTTCCCATGAAATGAATTATTATCAAGATCAAATTTTTTGTGCTTTTAGTTTTAATTGATTGATTTTTTGTTTATGGGGTTCATGATTGTGTTCTTTTTTGTTAGAATTTTTTCTGCTGCTATAAAGTTTGTGTGATCATTGGTTTGGAATTGTTGGAGGAATTTTTGGTTGAAGAAGAGTTTTTGTTGTTTGGAATCAAATGGCCGCGGTGGCGGCTTGTAGACGATTGGGAATTTTAGGGACCAATTCTGGGATTGGTTTAACTGGATTTGGAGGAGTAGCCTTTGGAAATAGGGCTTTGAAGGTTTCACCTTCCATTTATAATTCTAGTCCTATGCACTTTTCTCAATTTGTCAAATCAAATGGACAACGATTATTTCTCGTTGATACATTAGCCCTTGTAATTCACATTCCTCTTTTATACTTTGTTTTTTAACATTTCATGTCCTTATTCCAATGTTTTAAAAACCGGACATCGAACCAGCGAAGTATCTGGGTCATGGTTCAACCGTCTTAAACAGTTTTTTGAGCTTGGATGATACTATGATCGAGCTGCTTAAATAATTGAACCGTAGTAAAGGGTGGTTCAAGGTTCAATTGATTGAGCTGTCTGGTTCGGTTTTTAAAACACTGGCTTATTCCATTAGTTATGAAGAAAGGCTTAATTTTTGCATCCTTTGTTTTTGTGTATTGTGTAGGTTAAAAGACTTGAGGGACAAGGAGTGCCTTTAAAGCAAGCCGAGGCAATAACTGCTGCTATAACTGAGGTTTTGAATGATAGTTTGGAGAATGTTTCTCTGTCATTGGTATCAAAAGAAGAAATGCAAAGGGTAATAATGCCCTTTTGAAACATATTTACTGTCCTTTTACAATTCCATGAATGTTTGATTTTACTTGCGTTGCCTTATTTCAAGTTTTATTGGCTTTAGAACTGCGATAGAAAACTTATGAACTGATTTTTGTTGTTTTGATTCCTGTTTTTGTCCGAAGACTGAGATGCTACAAGAAGCCAACTTGTCCAAATTCAAAGCAGAAGTGCAGAGTTCACAGGTATTCATTAATTGAGAAGTCGTGTTATATGTAGATTTTGAAATAACTGTATGCATATATATGGACTGCAAGTACTTCAAATTTTTCTTTACTATTGTCTTGAATATAAGCCACGCGAATCATAACAAAAACCCTTACTACATATGCTTGTTTTCTTATTAGCAAAGAGTAAGAATTGAAAAAAGTGAGTACAAGTGTAGTCCAACCCGTTTACAATACAAGTCTAGCACCTTTTTGTTTGGTAGAATATAAGTCTAGCACCTAAGAACACAGGGAAATAGAAGCGATTGAATTTATACGCCAATCAGAAAAGGTTAATAAAAACTACATTTTAACTTTGATCGAGTCTGAAACAGCAAAAATATCGAACCTGCCTTTTTTGAAGACAATGTTGTTCCTTCCTTAATGACCTTATAGAGACGACACTAAAGTGTGCCAAATGCAATAAAAGGATTTCCTTGAATTTTTCCTGCAGCTAGCTTCCCGAACTGAGAAGACAATTCCAAAGTAGAGAAAGGCATAGAGGAAAAAATCCAAGCTAGGCATATATGGTGACAGACAGAACAAGAAAGCAATAAATCATTAACATCCTCTTTACTAGAATTACAGAAGATGCAATAAGCCCCTGCAGAGTTAACAAAAACACCTCTCTTAGATAGAACAGCCCTTAGGGGCAAACCTTTCCAAAATCAAATAACAAGAAAGTACTTTCAAAGGAGTCAAACTTTTCCAATTTTTTAAAAATAGCATCAGCAGAAACCAAAGAGAGCACCATTGATGATTTTCAAAAATACATAAGCAGAGCAACATAACATATTATAGCAAAGATTGCCAGCTACATGTACCAAGCCAAGTATCAGACCAGAGTTGAATTTAATACTATTACCACGTCATGCTTCTCCTGTTATGATTAGGTAGTAAAATGCAAAGTAAACATTCTCTGTCATTGTTTTGTACAGCAATAAAACATTCTAATTCCGTTGTTTAGATGATTTTTCTGAAAGTAAAAAGCTCATTCAATAAAGTGATAAATTTTCGAGCAGAGCACATAGTTAGTTACCACCCTTTCCCTACCTTTTTACTATTTTGACACTTTTCCATTTTTCTTTCTTTTCTTTCCCTCCCTTTCTTTTATTATAGGGTTGTTCTTGTATTGCTTGTCATGATGCTGTCACTGGCCTGTATAGTCTTTCCTTGATTGCTTCCTTTTGATGTTCATGTTACTGATACATAAGACTAGTGCAAAAAGAGTGATATAAATTTTGGAGTTAAGCATACACATTACTGGAATGATATATTTGATCTTTTGGATTTGGTCTGTTAAGCTGCATTTAGAAGTGAAAAGAAATGGATAAAAGAGATGATTTGTGTGTATTAATATATACTACTCTTTATTGGAATGTTATATTTGATCTATAAAATTTGGTCTGTTAAACTGCATTTAGTTGTGAAATTTATTAACCCTTTCCCTCTCCCATTGTCTAGTTGACTTCTGATCTTCAAACGATAAGGACGTATGTATTCTAGAAATTATCTGTGTGATTATTGTAACAAGGAGAGGAGGGATTTCGTTGGCCTAATGCGGTCATATAATGAAAATATCATAACGCAGGGGCATCACTTTTCTCTGCTGCAACATGAGACCGAGAAGCTTAGGAATGATATAGAGAAGATGCGTAGTGAATTGAGGTCTGGTTTATCTTGCTTTCATGAATTGTCCTTGATCAAATACTATTTTCATTTGTCAAATAATAATCTCTATGGTACATTGTTCTGGATTGTCGTGTAGGTATGAGATAGATAAAGTAACCGCTGGACAGCGTTTGGATTTGAACCTTGAAAGGGGGTAAGAATTATGAATGAAAAACCAATCGTTGAACATTACAGAACTTGCGTTTCATTGCAATATCACATTTTCCACCATGATTGTTGATGTTTTACCGTAATTGCAGGAGGATAAGGGAGGAGCTAGCCAATCAGAATGCTGAAACTAACAACCTGACTAACAAACTTGATAGGGTAAGCAAATTAGTGGACAATAGTAATCTCCCTTACAAAATAACTGACGTCTTTGGTTTTTTCACTCGGATTAAAAAAGCTATAAATAAATTTAAGTTAGTGCAGACAATATCAATTTATGAGTAGAATTGGAGAAGTTTTTTTTTAATGTCACAAGGTCGGCACATATTATCAGAACGGTGTCATTTTGATTTTCTTTAATTTTAATACAATGTTCAGGAAATCCATGCTTTAAGGGCTCAGCTGGAAGCAGCCAAGTATGATGTGATAAAATACTGCATAGGAACCCTTGTTTCAATATCTGCCGTCGGCCTTGCCGTTATACGTATCTTGATGTAAAACAGAATGTATTCAGATTAACACTAACAAGATTAAGGTAAGGAAAACTAGAGCAGCTGTTTGGAAGATGTTGTATGTTCTGTAAGATAAACAATATCATTGCAGTGCTGGTGGAGCTGAAGTAGTTTCCATTAGATATCAAATGGGCCTTTTTTTTTCAAAGCCCATATTCTTTACGTATAATTTTTCTTGATTTGTTTTTTTCAATACTGTGTGACAGTAGGCCAACTATTTTACTAGCCTTACTGTTGCTTATGAGTACTTGTACAATTTGTACCTTAACATATAATTAATGAGTATAATTACACACATTTGATTTGTTTGTATTTGTTATTTTACTGCATCAGTTGATGTGATTTTCTGAGAAAAGATTACAAGTTTTAGATTTGTTACCTTCTTAAAAATGGAAAAAGTTCAGGCTCCATTTCAGATGACAATGAATCAAAGAGTTATTTGTTTGTTGATAGGAGTGTTCGGGTGTATCGTCTTAGAGCATCCACAATGGAGCTTCTTATTTTTGGATACTTAACCGGGTATCCCATATATACATTATTCATTTATAATTTTTTAATATATTGGTAGTTACTAACCCCACACCTCTTAAAAAGTTTTAAACGTATTTCCCACTAATAAGTAATAACTCTATATCACATTAATAACTCTACATCATTATTAGTGGGCCCCACCAAAATATATATGTGCTGATTCTTATTTAAGAAGTATTACTGATAGGATCCACGTGGCTGCAGAAGAGAGGCCTCAGGAGCAATTAATTCATCACACTACAGGTGGTCCCAGGGTCCTTAAGGTTTATTCTAGAAGGAAGGGCAGAAAGGGAAATAGTGGCTGAGGTTGTTATTGTGATGTGACGTGTTGATGGGAGAGAGCATCATAGTATTCCATTCCTAGATATAAGGAAGCGGATAGTAGATTTATCAGTATCTTGGCATTTGGCTTTTTGTGCAAGAAGGATAGAGAGTACTCTCTCTATTGAAGAGCTTAGCTCTTGGCAGATCTAGGGATTCGTGTATTCCCAATTTCTGTACTCTGCTTTTTCCCTTTTCCATCATTATAATAAAAGCTCTATTCTCCCAATAATTGTTTCATTATTACTGTTTTATTGTACTTTGTTAGTTGGTCCGTATCAATTGGTTCGACCTGCCGGATTACGAGAAAACGTACCAGTGAATGCCAAACCGGAAAGTTACGCTTACTGCATTTTCCAAAATGGATGCTAGAGTCGACGCGTTGGAGGTGGGGTTGACGGAAGTACGAGCAGCAATTGCTGACGTACAACAGACGGTGCGTGACAGCTGCACGAACATGGTCGTGTTGTTGGAGAAATACCTGGGGAAGAAGATCATGTTGACGGAAGATGAGTCGATTCCGGAAGAGATTATCACTGAGCCGAAGGAGAAACCGGGATCTAGCAGAGGAAGTTCGGAGGAGTTCCGTCAATCAGCAAAAAAGGTTGAGTTGCCGTCGTTTGATGGTAATGATCCTGCTGGTTGGATTTCGCGTGCAGAAGTGTATTTTCGAGTACAAGGAACGACGCCGGCGGTGAAGGTGAGTCTTGCACAGTTGTGCATGGACGGACCAACGATTCACTTTTTCAACTCGATTTTACGAGACAAGGAGGATCTGAGTTGGGAAGAGTTGAAGGAAGCGTTGCTGGAACGCTATGGTGGTCATGGAGAAGGTGATGTTTATGAACAACTCACTGACTTGAAGCAAGAGGGGTCCATTGATGATTACATTACCGATTTTGAGTATTTGGTGGCTCAAATTCCCAGGTTACCGGAGAAACAGTACCAAGGGTACTTCCTGCATGGGTTGAAATCTGAGGTAAGAGGAAGAGTAAGAAGTTTGGTGGCTTTAGGTGACATAAGTCGCACAAAACTCTTACAAGTTGCTAGAGCAGTAGAGAAAGAAGTGGGAGGTGTCCATGGGTCTAATTCCAATCGTGGGCTTAGATCTGGTGGAGGATCTTACAAAACCGGATCTGGATCGGGTAGAGGTGGATCAGATTGGGTCTTGGTAAGAGGAAGGGATGGTAGTAATAGTGGGGGTGTGAAGAGTAATGTTGATGGGCTGAAAGGAGATAGAAAGAAAATTGGGCCTCGTGATAGAGGATTCACCCAACTTTCCTATAATGAGGTGATGGAGTGTAAACAGAAGGGTTTATGTTTTAAGTGCAAAGGGCCTTTTGGGCCGATGCATCGTTGTCCTGCCAAACACCTTAAGGTGTTAATAGTAGAAGATGGGGAGTTAGAGGAGGAAGAAGAGAAGATTCTGGCTGTGGAAGTAGATGATGAGGAGGATGAGAAGGGAGAGATGAGCATATTGAATTTGCATCACATTGCTCATGAAACTCATCACACCATGAAGTTCCTAGGGATGATACGAGGAGTGGAGGTGTTAATCTTATTGGATAGTGGTGCCACTCATAATTTTATTTCCCAAAAGTTAGTTCATCAAATGGATTGGCCAATAGAACCCACGGCCCAAATGAATGTCAAGCTTGGGAATGGGGTTCAAATTTCCACTCAAGGTGTGTGTAGGGGGTTGGAGATGAGCATTGGAGAATTGAAGATTAAACCGAAAATGCATTTGTTTGAGTTGGGAGGCATTGATGTAGTTTTAGGCATTGAATGGCTTAAAACACTTGGAGACACCATAACAAATTGGAGACAACAGACCATGAGTTTTTGGAAGGATAAAGCATGGGTGACTCTCAAGGGGCAGGAGGGGTGCAGGAAGCAAAACGTGGCATTACAAAGTATTCTCAATAGGCCCAAGCCCATTTCACAAGGCCTATTATGGGAGATAGAAGACGGGAAACATAAGGACAAAGGGATAAGCAACCTTTCCACAAAGCAACAAGCAGAGATTGAGATGTTGCTCAACAAATTCGACCACGTGTTCCAAACACCGACAGGATTACCGCCAAGGAGAAGCAGAGATCACGCCATTACTCTCGTCGATGGTCAAGGACCGGTAAACGTTCGACCTTACAGGTACCCTCATCACCATAAAAACGAGATAGAGAAGCAGGTGAAGGAGATGTTGGCCACAGGAATTATCCGTCACAGTTCAAGTGCGTTTTCTAGTCCTGTAATTCTTGTCAAGAAGAAAGACGGAACGTGGAGGATGTGTATTGATTTCCGTGCTCTTAACAAGGTAACTATTCCGGATAAATTCCCAATTCCGGTGATCGAAGAACTGTTGGATGAGTTACATGGGGCTGGATATTTTTCCAAGTTGGATCTGAAGTCAGGGTATCATCAAGTGAGAGTCAAGGAGTCAGATATCTGCAAAACAGCATTCAGGACTCACGAAGGACACTATGAATTTTTGGTGATGCCGTTTGGGCTGACCAATGCGCCGGCAACATTCCAAAGTCTCATGAACGAAATTTTTCGCCCTTTACTCAGGAAAAATGTCTTGGTGTTTTTTGATGACATTTTGGTGTACAGTAAAGATTGGGAAACTCATTTGCGTCACTTGGAGGAAGTGTTGAAATTGTTAGCAGCTCATAGTCTTGTTGCTAATAAGAAAAAAATGTTATTTTGGACAGAAAAGTGTTGAGTACTTGGGACACATGGTCACTGAAGAAGGAGTAGCAGTGGATCCAGGGAAGGTGAGTAGTGTGCTGGGTTGGCCGCAGCCAAAAAACGTTAAAGGGGTACGAGGTTTTCTAGGCCTCACAGGTTACTATCGAAAATTTATCCGTGATTATGGGAAAATAGCGAAACCCCTCACTGAGCTTACCAAGAAGGAGGGATTCAAATGGGGAGTGGAAGCTCAAGATGCTTTTGATGAATTGAAGAAGAGACTCACCACAGCTCCTGTTTTGGCATTACCAAATTTTTCTAAGGACTTTGTGATTGAATGTGACGCATCGGGAAGTGGATTAGGCGCGATTCTAATGCAGGACAAGAGACCAATTGCGTATTTCAGCAAGGCATTGAGAGTTAGGAATCTGACCAAATCGGCCTATGAGAAAGAGCTTATGGCAGTGGTTTTAGCCATTCAACATTGGCGACCTTATCTGTTAGGAAGAAAATTTATGGTTTCCACCGATCAGAAATCACTGAAGCAGCTGTTACAGCAGAAAATAATCACCAAGGAGCAGCAAAATTGGACGGCAAAATTACTGGGATACGATTTTGAGATTGTTTACAAGCAGGGAAGGTTGAATAAGGGTGCAGACGCGCTATCCAGGATGCATGAGACAGGGGAATTGCAATCTATATTCTCACAGGCCAAGTGGGTACAAGAAGAGCAACTGAAGGCAGAGAATTCTAGAGATGAAAAGTTGCAGAAAATCATGGCTGAAGTGCAGCAAAATCCAGACAAGTGGCCAGGTTATGAGTATCGGCATGGGGTGTTATTATTTGAAGGAAGGTTAGTTATATCCAATCAATCCTTGATGATTCCCACACTATTAGAAGAATTCCACTCTACTCCTCAAGGAGGACATTCCGGGTTTTACAAGACCTATAGGAGGTTGGCAGCAAACGTATATTGGATTGGAATGAAGAGTCAGGTGCAGGAGTTTGTGAGGCAGTGTGATACTTGTCAAAGACAGAAGTACATGGCAACGTCACCGGGAGGATTGTTACAACCCTTGCCTGTTCCTAATCAAATCTGGGAAGATATATCTATGGACTTTATCACCGGCTTACCCAAGTCCAAGGGATATGAAGCGATTTTTGTAGTAGTGGATCGATTGTCCAAATACGTGCATTTTATTCCCCTTAAGCACCCGTATACAGCGAAGAGCATTGCAGAGATCTTTTGCAAAGAAGTAGTGAGGCTGCACGGCATGCCCTTGTCCATAGTTAGCGACAGGGATCCCATTTTCATTAGTAGCTTTTGGAAGGAAATGTTTAAGCTACAAGGAACCAAACTGCAAATGAGCACGGCATATCATCCGGAGACGGATGGACAAACGGAAGTGGTGAATAGGTGTTTGGAAACATACTTGAGGTGCTTTATCACCGATCAACCTAAGACTTGGGCATCATGGGTACATTGGGCTGAATATTGGTTTAACACTACATTTCACAGTTCAACGGAGAAGACCCCTTTTGAGATAGTTTATGGAAGGCCACCACCTTTATTGTACAAATGGGTGATGGGAGAGACTAGAGTGGAGGCTGTGCAAAGGGACTTGGTGGATAGAGATGAAGCTCTCAGGCAGCTAAGGAATCAATTACTCAGAGCTCAGGAAAAGATGAAAACGCAGGCAGACAAGAGAAGAAATGATAGAAGTTTTATATGCGGTGAATGGGTGTTTGTGAAATTGAGAGCACACCGACAGAAGTCTGTGGTTAATAGGATCAATGCGAAGTTAGTTGCAAGGTATTTTGGTCCTTACCCGATTGTTGAAAGAATTGGGCCTGTTGCGTATAAATTGAAGCTGCCAGAAGGGTCGAGGGTACACCCTGTTTTTCATGTTTCATTACTCAAAAAGGCGGTGGGAACGTATCAGGATGATGATGAGTTGCCTGAATTGATGGAGGAACCGGTAGAAATCTATAGTCCAGAGGCGGTATTGGCCACTAGAAGAGTTAAGCATCAGGATGAAGAAGTCAAACAAGTTCTGATTCATTGGAAGGGCAGATTGGCAGAGGAAGCAACGTGGGAAGACGAAATCATGATCAGAAGTCAATTTCCTGACTTTGGCCTTGAGGACAAGGCCAATCTTGAAGGAGGGGGTGTTGATAGGATCCACGTGGCTGCAGAAGAGAGGCCTCAGGAGCAATTAATTCATCACACTACAGGTGGTCCCAAGGTCCTTAAGGTTTATTCTAGAAGGAAGGGCAGAAAGGGAAATAGTGGCTGAGGTTGTTATTGTGATGTGACGTGTTGATGGGAGAGAGCATCATAGTATTCCATTCCTAGATATAAGGAAGCGGATAGTAGATTTATCAGTATCTTGGCATTTGGCTTTTTGTGCAAGAAGGATAGAGAGTACTCTCTCTATTGAAGAGCTTAGCTCTTGGCAGATCTAGGGATTCGTGTATTCCCAATTTCTGTACTCTGCTTTTTCCCTTTTCCATCATTATAATAAAAGCTCTATTCTCCCAATCATTGTTTCATTATTACTGTTTTATTGTACTTTGTTAGTTGGTCCGTATCAATTACTTATTAGGTACTCAATTGTGTTTTTCTCCAATGAGAGTTTCTATTAGATACCGGTACTTAAAAAATAAGTACCACCATTGGAGATGGTATTATGGAGTGTTTGGTCTCATAGTGTTCTATTAGTTGGCGAGTTTTTTTTTTTTTTTTTTTAAGATTCAGTATTCGATTTAAGGTCGACTGTGTAATTAGAGAGACACAAATCTCAATGTTCACAAGTGAGGAGCCTATTTAAATGAGGAGTTTCACTTGTAACCATTTGAAGTGTTTAGGGTTGATGTCTCAAGAACTTTTGTATTTTGTTTGTTGTCTTGTTATCTAGTACATGGTAGGGTTAGGCCTTCTTCAATCATTCCTACAATCATTACTTTTTTATTGTCGATGATAATGATTTGATTTAAGGTATTTTTTCTTCAATCGCAACAAAAAGGGTGGGCAAACATTTGAATGAAATTCTCTAATTATCGAAAATCTTAATTAGAGTGAATTATATTAGCGTGTCAAGATAAATATAATATACTCACACATAATTATAAGATTTTGAATTCGGACGCAAATAAAAATATTCAATCTAACAATATTGATATTATCAGTTAAACTTAATATGTTAACGAACTTGACAGACTTTTGATTTTTTAAAAAAAGCAGGAGCCCCATTTTTTGTTGGCTCTGTTTTTAAGTAGCAAGAAGCAAAGGAATTTGTAAAATACAAAATTACACATTAAAAAGGATTATATAAATTAATAATCAAAGGATAACAATAGAACAATTATATATTTTGTCAAAAAAAAGAACAATTCTATAGTAAAATACCGATTATTATTATTATTATTATTATTATTATTATTATTATTATTACTAGTGGCCAAACGGGCGCGTCCCGCGCCCGTTTGTGTGACCTTCATTTTCTATTTTGCTAGCGTATATAAATTGTATATAGTGATTTATTATAAATTTGGTACTATAATAATTGCTAAAGTTATTTTGTGCAAGAATCCTATTTATAGGACACAAATAAGGAAGTGAAAGAATCAAGATAATTAAATTCCACTCACTTAGTGGGAGTTATAGCAAAGGGAAGAAACATGGACATCCACTAATTCTTATTATTCATAACTCTTATTATTGATAACATCATAGTAATATTCACAAATGTAAAATTCAAATAATCAATTGAATAAAAATATATGTATGCTATACTTGCTTGGCCGAGAGGCCCTTCATTTAAAGTGACAAAAGTTCAGACAACAACATCTAAGAAAAAAAAAGCATGCTTCAATAGCATGAAATAGTAGTTCATACCATTGTGTACATATAAGAATGTTTGTGATAATATATTTTATATACCTATATATATTTGTATCAATTGTAAACATACATAGCACTTAAAAGAACTCATGATGTCCAAAAAAATTCTTGCTCTATATAGGTTACAGATCTGAGTAATACCCATCTCTCTTGAATCCAAGAAATTTACAATTTTTGTATACATGAATTTAAAATTATTTAATACATTGAAGCAAGAAGAAAACAACCAAAGTAGAGTTGAATAGCACGATGTCCTTGTTCACATCCTGAAGAAAATAATTGATGCTCTACATTAGTATAAAAATGAATCCAGCAATGGTAATCCATTAATGGATTTCCATTTCAACAATAATCATTTCACTTTTAAAACTACATCACTTCAAAGGCATCAAAACTTGAAGATTAAACAGACTTTGTTAGTGGAATTTTATTAAGAAGCTGATGTATTTATAAGAGACAAAAGAATATATATTGACAGTGTAAAATTTTAAACTATTAACCAATAATAATTATGTGTTTCTCCACGTCACACCATTTTAATCCACTTTCTTAAGGTGATATAGACATAATTGAAGATTATTTTAAATTTTTATTTTATAAATAATTTTTTTATTAATAGTTGGCGTTTGAAAAACATGCAAGGCATATTAAAATTCATGATATGGCATAAACTACAATTGAAATTTTTATATTTTGACAAAATTAACTACAATTAAAGTTATTGAACAAATAACATGGTACTAAAGTAAACCTTATAATGAAAATAAAGTTAAATTGAAAACCCTTTTTTGCAAAGTATCTTCATCTCTATCCATCATTCATTCATTCTTTTTTTTCTCTTCTATTTGTATCTTCATTTCTTCTTAATTACTTCCTCTAACTTCTGTCTTGTACCCAATTTCTTTCCCATTCTGCATCTTTTTTCTGTCTAATATATGTGATCAGCAGAAGGCACATGTACTTATTAACAAACTATGAAAGTAAAGGGAAGAAAATTAAAATAAAATGTTCATGAAACCTGAAACCTCTTCTTGTTAACAATAATTGTATATAGATCCGATTTTGTCTTAGTAACCACCAAATACAGCCAATAATTGGACCTGCAAATACAAAGAGCGTCTAAAAAAAAGAAAGAAAAATTAACCATGCTCAATTGCTGATGCAAGAGTTAGCTTTTACATTAGATAAAAAAACATGTTGAATGCTATATGTAAGTGACTAAAATAATAATAAATGGTTTTCAAATTGCAGCATCCATAATTTTGGTAATTTTTTCAACAACATAGAACCACTATTGCAATTTGGTCTCGAATCATGTGTATCATATCGTAACCGCATCATAAATTACACCAAACAATTGTGATCATGTTCGTTTAAATCTTCTCATCAAAATTTAAAAAATATGAAGCATAAATTCTACTTAGCCTTATATCTAATAACAAATGTTACCCTTAATGGTTCTTTCATGAAACTGCTTTATCCCTGCAAATTCCTTTTTTGAGAACCAAATGCTCTCTTAGTAGAGATCCGACCTTTAAATAACAGCAAAAAGGAAGAATTAGATAGAGAGCATTATACTTTAACAACATATATAAATTTATAACCGTGTGAGCACAACTTCACTCCAATGTCTCATTTTGGATAGTTATGTAATACAACTTCAATTATTTTCTTTAACATCATCCCTCAAATTATGGTATGTTAGAATTTTTGGGTCACAAATGTAATGTTACATGTGTTAGGGTCATTATATAATTAGCCAAAGTTGTGGTGGTCTAATTAATAATAAGTCTATGACTAAAAGTATAAATATCATGAAAGCTAATATTATTGTGCAGATACAAGTCAATATCTAATTTGATGAGAGGCCGAATTAAAATATTGAAAACTAAGAAATAACCCTAGGTTATTTATAAGGGTTATGGTCCCCAATTGTAGATAACGTTAAAACGGCGCTCATCGGGAAACTCTCTTCATCCCCATTAGAAGAGATTCACGGAGCCATAAGGAACTCTACAGTTGGAAGATCATATCTCCAATGACCTTCAATTGATTCCGATGTGAAACTCTCAGGTACGCTTCCGCTTATGTCTATGATATTTTTTTTTTTGATGATTAACATGATTGGATTCTAGGATTTACGAATTATGTTTAATTCTAACATGTGGTATCAGAGCCATTCATGCTTGATTATTAAGAAAATAAGTTTTTTTTTGTGCCGTATTTGGTTTTCTGGACATTGTTTCTTTTCGGCAACTATTTATTCAGTTGTCTCATATGATTTGTTTTGGGAATATGAGTTAAATATGAATTCGATTTTGGTTTGTACATCATATATTGATTTATGTTCCGAAAACATGCTTCAGTGGTTCTTCAGTTTGATACAAACTAAGAAAATAAATTTGTTTTGTTCTTTTCTGCCGTAATTCTTCGGGTTGTTTAATTGTTTTCGGCAATTGATGGAGTCATTCCTAATAAGTGTATGATCTTCAATATTGTGGTTTGACAGAATCATGTTTTTTTTTTTTTGGGTTTATCATTTGTGGTATATATATAATCAATTCGATTTGATTATCATCAAATGTGGTGAAAATTTGATTTCAAGCTATCATGTTCTGATTCAAATTGAATTGAATTCAGTTTTATTAAAGTAAATACATAAAGTTATACACAGCTTGATATTGATTGAATTTGAAAGGATCAGCTTTAATTAATTTATACTTTTCGGATTTATTTAATAGCATATGCTGTGCTTTTGGTTGCAAATAGCTATTTTCTTGTGTTGTTTGGATTCAGTTTGGCATTGTGCATTCATGCTTTTGGTTTAAAATGGCTATAGAAATTTTGGTTTGCACGTTCTATTGCAAAGTCAGGCCTATGGGCAATTTCAGTTTGGTCTCAATTGATGGATTTCAACTTCAGAAGCATTAGAGACTTGTTTGTTTGGCCTCAATTGCCAAGTTTGGTTTTAATCTAAATTGATGATATATGCAGCTTTGATTTTGTTTTGTATTTAACAGTTTTTTCAGAAACATATTGATTGGAATAAGAATAAGCATTTAATCTATGAGTTACTAATATTTTAAAACAGTGGCTCGTATAAATCCATACTTAAGTTATGGAAATTGTAAGTTATTTTTGCAAATTTGATTACAATTTTGGTTAACGGTTATGGAAAATTGCAAGTTGTATTGCTATACTGAGCAAATTTGGTTGCAATTTTGGTTAACGGTTTTGGAAAATTGCAAGTTGTATTGCTATACTTAGCAACTTTGGTTGCAATTTTGGTTAAGTAATTTAAAATCAAATATTGGACGGCTTGGGTATATATTTTTGGATGAATTGATTGAAACACTATGTTGCTAAAGTAACCTCTTTTGTGGATGTTAATTTATTTTGAAATATAGAAGGTTATGTGCTTGTAACTTATGTGAATATTTAACCGGCCCATAGGAAGGTGACTATTTTACAAAATTATAAGTGCAGCTGTGGTGATAAACGCGTGATAATTATTCGGTTTTACGTGTGAATTGTAAATTGGCCTAAAGAAAAATTTATTATTCGACATGTTCTTATTATCAGTGTTTGATTGCTACGTCAAGGTATCACTGAAAAGTTAATATTTTGTCCAAAGATAGAATGTTAATGATTCCCGATATCTTGTAATGGGATTTACCTTTATTTGAATATAAAATTACTTTTATATTGAGGCTTATTTGAGCATGTTTTGCTTGATTTTTGTTCTCTTTTCGGTTATGAATGACTTGTTGAAGTTTACTTCCAACATCAATTTAGTTAAATGGCTCAAAAGTCAAGTTCTAGAAAGTAAACCTTTTGATAGTTCTTGAAGCATGGATCTCGACGTTATGTTAAGGATTGATTTTCCCTCACCTCTTACGGAATTTGAAAGGTGAGAGAGGTCAAATTGCATATGTTTGATGATCACAAGGAAAGCCATTATGGATACATTCAAGGGCAAATTACCTGAAAAGATAAATACGGTAACATGGTTCGTTAAGGAAATTGAAAAGAGGTTTCTCAATAAGGAAAAGTGTACTTACGCTTTTGGAAAATCTTAATTCAATAAAGTATAAGGATAAGCTGCAGATACAGTGTCTCAAAAGGAATAACAACATAAATAATTTAAATCAGGTAACAATAATTGTTACTTTTGAGGAGCTAAAGGATAAAGAATCATTACTTTAACTGTCAAACATGGCGTGTTAAGGTAGTACACGGTTTCTTAATTTGGTTTGTTTTGAGGTAAATTTAACCTTGGTGCGTAGACACACGTGTTGGATATATTCTGGTGCTACAACTCACAACGGTGTGTTTATGCAATGTTTTATGAATTGTCGGAAACCAATTGATGGTGAAAGACACATCTATACGGCCGACGATAAAAGAATTTAAGTTGAGGCAATTGAAAAATTTAGATTATTGATAAAGACTAAATTTTATTTGGATTTTGATTAAACTACTTTTGTATTGTTTTTCCAGTCGAAAAGAAATTTAATTTCTATTAATCTTTTGAACCTATTTGATTTTTCTTGATTATTTGAGAATGAAAATTTAAATGGTTTCAAAATTCAAAATTAGTTGGTTTTGGTTCTTTGTCAGGTTACAATAATCTCTATTTATTTGACACAATTGCTTCATTTAATTAACCAATGAGAATTCAGATTCAGGTGCATTTGACACAAGATATTGAGTGATATTTCCAAACAAAATAGAGAACTTGTGTCAAATGTAATCTCATACTCATGTATTTCCAGAAAAGGGAAAACAAACCAATAAAGGAGATATGTTGCCAATAAGACTTCAGACGTCTTTGAACTTATAAAATATTGATATATGCGTTCATTCTTTACGGGTTTTTTGGAATGGTAAACAATATTTACAATGTTCATAGATGATTTTCTACATGGCACCATTATCTCATTCATGATACAAGAAATTCATTGGACATGTTCAATATTTATTCAGGCTGGAGTTGTGAATCAACTCGACTAAAGAATCAAAAATGTTAATTCTAACTGTGGTGGTAAATACTATGGTAGCTTTAACAATTCAGGTGAACAACGTCCAATAATTTTTATTTATTTATCAATTAAAATTGCAGCATATGTCTTTAATATGGTTCCAATTATAGCAGCTACAAAACCTCGTGACTATTTTTTGGATACTCCAAAAGGATCTAGGGGTACAAGTTTTATGATCCCACAATTAAGTTTGGTTTTTTGAATCAGAAAATGTCGGTTCTTTGAGGATGTCGAGTTTGCAGGGGGAGATATGGTTAGGGATAATGATAATCCCATATGTGTTTAATTCCCCATACAAGAAATTGTTCCAGAAGAACAAACTCTTACACCTCAAGAACTTATGTCATTCAGGTGGATCGATGCCATGAATAAAGTGATGAAATCCATAAAGGACGATGACATTTGGTATCTTTTTCCATGCCATAAGGTGCAATGTGAAGAGGTAAAAAGTTTGTCTTGTCACAAAGGGATTTACATATAAAGAAGGCATTGATTATAAAGAGACTTTCTTTTCGGTTTCTTCGAAAGACTCTTTTAGGACCATAATGGCATTGGTGACACATTTAGAACTTGAGTTACATATGATGGATCTAAAGACAACGTTTCTAAATAGCAACATTGATGAAACAATGTATATGGTGCAACCAGAAAGCTTTGTTTCAAAGGGATTCAAAGTTTATGGTATGTAAATTTAAGAAATCCATATATGAACTCAAGTTAGCATCTCAACTATGGTATATCAAAATTCATAAATTGATCATCTTGTTTGGTTTTGAGGTGAATTAGGTTGATGATTGTATATACCATGTGGTATGTGGGAGCATGTATATTTTATTGGTTTATATGTCGATCACAAGGCAATAAACCATGTGATACCCCTATGGCTAAGGGAGACAAGTTTAGTCTCAACTAGTGCCCTATGAGTAATTTTAAGGAAAAGTAAATACAGAAGATTCTTTATGCAAAAGTAGTAAGGAGTCTAATGTATATTCAGTTTCGTACACGTTTGGCTATTGCGTACAATTTTTGGCATGTTGGGCAAGTATTTAAGAAATTCAAGAATAGACCATTTGAAAGCAGCCAAATGGGTCATACAGTACTTAAAGAGAACTAAAGATTACATGTTCATATATTGGAGGTCAGGTCATCTTGAGATCATTTGGTATACTGACTCCGATTTTGTTGGATGCAAGGATAACATATCATGAGGCATCCGATTATAGAACTTTGTCACAAGGCTGCACATAGTGGATAAGGAATTAAAAAACCACTAAAGTTATTTTGTGACAATAATTCAGTAGTTCTTTTTTGAATAACAGTAAGGACTTGAAGATGTAAAACAGATAGAGATCAAGTTCCTTGTTGTTAAAGATTAAGTTCAGAGTGAACGGTTGTCTATAGAGCATATCAGTATAAACTCCATATTTGCGGATCCGCTTACTAAAGTTTTCCACCTAAAAGGCTTCATGAGCATATTGCTCGTATGGGTGTTAAGTCATTAAGTGATATTCAGTTCCAGTGGGAGTTTGTTGTTTTTTATGCTTCTATGATATAGACATATTTCAGTTCAAGTAAGGCTTAAGAATATTTTCTGCAGAAATAAAATTTTGGTATTTTACACTCTGATTTCGGTTATGGTTTGATCTCACTAAGGATTAAGGAGGACCAGTTGAAAATCGACATATACAGACCAACTTCATGTGATTTTCATGCTGCATATTTCATGATGGATCTATGTCATTTAGTTGTGTCACTATTGGTGATCATTGATAGGTTTAGTTATGATTGATATAACGAAAATCACCTTGGTTCTATATATTGACATGACTAATGGACGGGATAATTTGGATATGCTTAAGGAATATAATGGCGAATTTTGAGCTCATAAAGTCTAACACATGTGTAGGATCACATATGTGACCAGTGGGAGATTGTTAGAATTTTTGGGTCACAAATGTAATGTTACATGTGTTAGGGCCATTATATAATTAGCCAAAGTTGTGGTGGTCTAATTAATAACAAGTCTATGGCTAAAAGTATAAATATCATGAAAGCTAATATTATTGTGCAGATACTATAAGTCAATATCTAATTTGATGAGGGGCCGAATTTGAATATTGAAAACTAAGAAATAACCCTAGGTTATTTATAAGGGTTATGGTCCCCAATTGTAGATAACGTTAAAACGACGCTCATCAGGAAACTCTCTTCATCCCCATCAGAAGAGATTCACGGAGCCCATAAGGAACTCTACAGTTGGAAGATCATATCTCCAATGACCTTCAATTGATTCCGATGTGAAACTCTCAGGTACGCTTCCGCTTATGTCTACGATATTTTTTTGATGATTAACATGATTGGATTCTAGGGTTTACGAATTATGTTTAATTCTAACATGGTAGGCCTATGTCCGATTTTGTACAACTACCAATGATTTCCAACAAAATTAAGATGTTAGTAGAATCATACAAAAACGTAAATCATACATTTGCAGGTTCAATTAAAATGTGGTAGAATCTATTTCATTGATGTACTCCATGAGATGTTGATTCAATTTCCATCTATCAAATAGAAGAGAACCGATTTAGTCACATTGAAACCTCCTTTATCCAAGAAAAATTATGGCAACAGACTTCCCATTCTCAATCTCGGTTCAATGTGGTTTTGAAACTTTGAATTTAGAAAATCATATTGTGATGTGGTTGTATAGTTTTGTTTACGGGATGTAGGCATGTGGCATTGCGGTTACATTGTATTCTTTTGAAAAAATTAGTAAATTACAATATGTGAAGTTAAAAAGGGTATTATGGTATTTTATGTGGTTGGTTTTGGAAGTTAAGAAGGGTATTGTGGTATTTAAAAAAAAGCTACACCAAATGTGAGTTTTCCCTTTATCTATTAGTATAGATTATTATTATTATTATTATTATTACTCGTATTATTTTTTGGTGCATAAAACACCGATTATTTACAAGGCTTATTAATTGTATATGAAACCAATCTAAAACTAATATTACAGGAAGCTCCTATGACAGTAACTAAGCAAAAATCAATATAGCCACACCTAGACAAAATAAGTAAAACAAACTTACTTATCACCCAACTACAAGCAAGTCCAAGCCTTAGCTTTAAATCACAACTAATCACCTACTTTTCACCAACAATACTATTAAAAAAGTTGAAATAGCAATAGAGATTTAGAAAAGAAAAAAAAAAAATCGTCTTGAAATTTACTTTTAAGTGTTAAAAATTAATGTCAAATTTAATCCATTATAATAGTTAGCTATTAGACACAAAAATTTATAATGTTATTTATCTTTTCACTTTTACCTATATAATTAGAATACCCTACTTAATTAGCAACATAAGAAAATTGTATATATGAAGACTCCAACACATCTCTCTCAACTTAGCAACACTCATATAGTTGCAAACAATACCTTCAAATCCCAAAAACACAACAACACTATATGCACATAATTCACACTCTGGCTAGATATATATTTAGCCATCCAAATTAACAACAACAAAAAATCATATGGATTCGCTTCTAAAATTGCCAATCATAGAGAGCTTTAAGGAAGAACCATTCCTTATGGCCATCATGTTCATCATACCACTAATAGTTCTTTTGGGTTTAGTATCACTAATCCTCAAAAAGCCAAAATATCCACCTGGACCAAAAGGATTACCATTTATAGGTAACATGCTGATGATGGATCAATTAACCCACCGTGGTTTAGCCAACATTGCAAAACAATACGGTGGCATCTTTCATCTACGTATGGGATTCCTCCACATGGTAGTTATTTCTGACGCGGACGCGGCACGCCAAGTTCTCCAAGTTCAAGACAATATCTTTTCCAACCATCCGGCGACCCTAGCCAACAAATATCTAACTTATGACCGTGCTGGCATAGTATTTGCTCACTACGGACCCAACTGACGCCAAATGCGAAAACTCTTGTGTCATGAAGCTTTTCGGCCGCAAGCATGCGCAATCCTGGCAATCAGTCAGAGACGAGGCTGACCATGTTGTCCGAACTGTTTCAGACAACATAGGTAATCCTGTGAACATTGGAGAGCTCGTGTTCAACTTAACCAAAAATATTGTCCATCGAGCGGCTTTCGGGTCGAGCTCGAGAGAAGGACAAGATGAGTTTATTCTGATAATGCAAGAGTTTTCCAAATTGTTTGGAGCTTTTAATATTTCTGACTTTGTACCTTGTTTTAGAGCTATTGACCCTCAAGGGCTTAATGCTAGGCTTGTTAAGGCTCGTAAATCGTTGGATAGTTTCTTAGACAAAATCATAGATGAACACATTCAGAAGAAGAAGAATGTTGGTAATGATTCAGACGACTTGCAAAGTTCCATCAAACTCACCAAGGATAACATCAAAGCAATCATCATGGTACGTGTGTTCTAATAATTTCTTACACTCAGCTTTCATAAATTATTTTTTAAAAGTATCTATCTATCTAATATTAGTACTTGCCAACAATATGTGGTTGCATATTCTGTGGTTTGAGTTGGTAAAAGGTGTCATTCATATGTCCACATTTTCCTTTCTTAATATATTTACACTCAACCTTTTACTTTCTTGTTCAAAACCCAACATTAGATATAATTAAATCCTTAAACAAACTAATAAATTGTCATTTTCATTATAGGATGTGATGTTTGGAGGAACGGAAACAACAGCCTCAACAATCGAGTGGGGCATGGCTGAGCTAATGAAAAGCCCAAAAGATTTTAAAAAAGTTCAACAAGAGTTAGATGAAGTTGTGGGGCTGAACCGTCGAGTCGAAGAGTCCGATATCCAGAAACTAACTTAAATGTATTCTTAAAGAAACCCTACGCCTTCACCCACCAATTCCGCTGCTTCTCCACGAAACTACAGATAATGCTATTGTTAATGGTTATTATATTCCAAAATGTGCACGTGTGATGATAAACGCATGGGCAATTGGGAGAGACAAAAATTGTTGGGAGGATCCCGAGAATTTTAAGCCTTCACGGATTTTGAAACCAGGTATGCCTGATTTTAAGGGGAGTAATTTTGAGTTTATTCTGTTTGGGTCGGGTCGTAGATCTTGTCCCGGAATGCAGTTGGGTTTGCATGCGCTTGATTTGTCAATGACTCATTTGCTTCATTGTTTTACTTGGGAGTTGTCGGATGGAATGAAACCAAGTGAAATGGATATGAGTGATGTGTTTGGACTCATTGCTCCCAGGGCGAATCGACTCGTTGCTATTCCTACTAAGCGTGTTTTCTGCCATCTGGATTAGAAAAATGGGAGAAAAAAAATTGGATTTATGGTGGGTGTGGGAGATGATAATGGATGTTGTTGTTGATGATGATGGTTTGGGTGTTGAGTTTGAACTTTTTTTTTTTTTTTTTTTCGGTATTCACCACCAGTTGAATCTGGTTCGGGGGTCAGTTCTGGCATCAAGTGGTTCCAGCCCCCTCCCGATCGCAGTTGCGGGGGATCGAACCGTGGTCCTCCCTACCAAGTTCAGCGCCAATCACCACTGAACCAACTAACGATTGGTTGTTGAGTTTGAACTTTGAAGATGTTGGAGAATGGAAAAAAAGATAATTGATTTTCTTTGCTACACTTTTTAATTGATTTTGAATTTGTAAATAAAATAATAAGATAAATAACAACAATAATGATATGGAAAACATTTTTTTCCAATTTACTAATGTCAAGTCAGTACCATGTCATTAACGACGGTAGCAAATCATCAAAATTGGCTGGCGACTAAATTTTTTGCTGTCTTTCATAATTGAGGGTTCAAAAAGTTAATTTTAGAAATAGGGAATTAAAAGTTTAAAAATATGTAAATAGGGGAATTAAAAGTGCATTTAAACCTTAAATTTATTACTATTTTCGTCCCTAAATATAAGACTCTTTTGAGAAAAATATGGAGATTAAAAAATTGATTGTGGTATTAAATTTGTTGATAATCGGTATTGCTTTTACAATTTTATCTTTTAGAAGAAAGAATCAGTTGATATTTTTTAGTGTATTTATTAGAGATTGTAGAAAACAAAATGTACTTTAATTAGGAGTATATTGTGATAATTTTTGTAATGCCTTTAAAAACTTGAAAGAAGTCATATAAAAAGAAAAAAAAAAAATCTCAAAAGAATCTTAGGTAGGGAGTATATATTTTTAGTTTAAAATTAAGGTTACTGCCTTTAAGTATAATTTGGTAATCTCATATGGTACACCACACATTCTCTTCAATTTGACATATATCTAAATAGGAAAATACTATTTAGTAAGAGAATCTATAGAGAAGAATTGCAAGAATAAATTCTCCACCTTTATTTACATCAACTACCCCCCATGATTTCTACTAAAAGAGGAGATTAAAATTACATCATCCTATAAGATAATGCCATGTGTTATATATTCTTGCATTTCTTCTCTAAAATAATTCTTACTAAATAGCAATACTCATCTAAATAAATTCATATCGATTTTCTAATTAGAGTTACTTTGTTGTTCCCCTTAAAATAAGAGAGATATCTCATGTTCAAACACAAAACACTATAAATTCAATCTGCCAATAATGCCAATATTGAGTAAAGATTTGTAGATCATTTTTTTTTTAATCTATTCGGGTTACAAATAAATTTCTATTGGAATATTTAATTTACAAATTATGTTATAAATTTAATAATTCATTTTTTGCCTAAAAAAAATTGCTCTTTTATTAGCAAAATATAAATATGATTGATACACAGTAACAAAAAGTCAATCTTAAGCGTGTTAAATTCAAAAAATTTAATCTTATAAAAAAATAATAATTGATTAACGGTCAACTCTAAACCTAACATAGTAAGCTAACCCTAATTTTATTTTCTCTCTTTTTTATTTTTAGGCGGCTCACATCCAATAAATTAATTATATTATTGTTCCTGCAAGGAATCGGAGGGGTGTGTTACGTCTGTACTTAGTTAGATGATGATTCTAGGCTTAAGTTTGTATGATAGTTAGTAAGTTAGATTTTTTGTGTGTCCCTTCCAAGAGTAAATGGGGGTCTATTTATAGCTGGTTCTCTACTTTAGGCGGGTAAGAGATCATGTTAGGGGAGATGGGGTATCAATTGTCCATGGGCATATAGGCCCCCCAAGCACAAGGCTATGAGGAGGCGCATTGCTTTGATTGACGCATTTATATTTATTAATCTTCATAGGCGAGATAATGTATTTGTTCAACGAATACAACTTGATAGTGTTATATATTCTTCCATAACATATATTGTTCGGACAATAAATAAATTTAATCAAATAGAGCCTGACAACGTCATTTTTTCGCGGCAAAATAGTTTTGCTAACTTTGGGTTGGCCGGATAACATCATTTCCGCTATAATAATAAGTCTTTGGCAAGATGACATTAATTTGGATAAATTGAATCTTAATATTAAAAGTTGGAAGCTTGCACTAAATTTGCATAGGATAATAAACGATGACGATATAATCTCATTTTTAATATGGTAACCAATATTGGTGATATAGTCACAATTTCATCATGACGGGTGTTGTTGGTAGGACAAACTTAACTTTATAATGATCTCCACATATTAAGAGGTTGACACTTAGTTTCAATATGGTTTTTGAAATACATAATTTAAAAATAAAATAAAAAAGATACTTTACATATTTCCATTTAAATTATTACGCTTAAAATATATTAATGTATTACTTTTAATTTATGCATTGTAATCATCTCAAAAACATTTTTATCTTGCGCACAATTCTTTCATTCATACACGTTTTTTTTTTTTTTTGCAAATTTGACCATGTCTCATAATTTAATTGAAATCAATCTTGCTATTCGTTGTTTGAGATATACAATTCTCTCATAGGTTTTATTTTATTTATATTTTTGTATACCTTTTCCTATAGTAATTACTAATTGTTTTCTTTATGAAATAAATTTGTCTTTTGGATCCAAATCCCATAATTGATCAAGACAAATACATCAATGATTTACGAATTAAATATCGAACTTATTATGTAGAATATGATGTTTTTTTGAAGAAGCTAAATCAATCCACTTAAATGTAGAGTATGATGTTAATGAGGTGAATTTAACATTTATTTATTATCTCATTCGTTGTATAATATATTTTATGAATATTATATTTGTGATTATAATTTTGTTATTTTCATTTTAGGGTGCTGTTACCTAAAATGTTTGCTATTGATTTTGGCAACGAAATCAATGCTATGCGAATTTGGTTGATCCAAAAAGAAACCAGTTTGAAGTTTTAGTTGAAAGGATTAATAACAATGTATTTTTGACACATGAGTGGTATGTAATACTTGATTTCTATGGAATTCAGACTGGTACTTGGGTTTTAATGTTATACATTGGAATAGGTCAGTTACTGATAGATATATCGTATTATCGTATTATTTACTGTTCGATATTACGGCTAATTAAATCCGTGCACCGCACGGATCGATGTTCTTGTTGATACTCATCTCAAATCCGCACGCTTATATCAAAATTATATTTTAGCCTCTTAAATTAAAAACCCTCAAACAAACTTTTAAAACCATGTTCATTTTTTTTAAGTTGAGTATTAACCAAATTGTTTTTTTTTCTTTGTTTGAAAAAATCATATATTGGAACAAAGTAATTTTGGACTTATAATTTGTTTTTTTTTCTAATATAAAAAAAATACTAAAATGCAATCTAAGTTCATATACAAACTCCGTCGGATATGAGTTTGAATTTTTCTTTTCATCTCCTTTAAAAGTTGGGATGGACATGAGAATACCCGAACTAATTTATGGATTTGTAGAGGGCAAAATCTTCTCCATCCACAATATCATGCTTAAATCAAACCCCTAAAAAAATATACACTAGTTTTGTGTGGGTAAATTGATATTCAATTTTATTTAAAATATATTTTTATTAATTGAAATTATATGGTCACATTTTATTATAGTTGTTCAGGAAATCCATGCTTTAAGGGCTCAGCTGGAAGCAGCCAAGTATGATGTGATAAAATACTGCATAGGAACCCTTGTTTCAAATAAAACAGAATGTATTCAGATTAACACTAACAAGATTAATGTAAAGAAAACTAGAGCAGCTGTTTGGAACATGTTGTATGTTCTGTAAGAGATCGAACAGTATCATTGCAGTGTTGGTGGAGCTGAAGTAGTTTCCATTAGGTATCAAATGGGCCTTTTTTCAAAGCCCATATTCTTTACATATAATTTTGACTTTTGCCGATTATTCATGCATCCTTAAGCCTTTCTCATTTCATTCTTCCACTATTTAAGTAGCAAACAATGTAAGAATGAGTAATTTCTTGAAAAACAACTCTACATGAAAACACCTTACTAGGAATTTGAGAAAAAAATGAATTTTGAGAAAAAAAATAAAAACCTACATAAAAATTTCTCATTTTTATAACATATGCTATTTAAGTAGCATATTTTATCTTCTAAGTAACGGATGTTATAAAAATGAGAATTAAAAAAAAACACCCTTTTAACATGAAATTTTTAAGATTTTAAATGTAGAATTTATTAAATAACGGACGAATGTATTATGATAATTTTATAGGGCACGTGGGAAATGAATGAGGTAGGATGGCATAGATAATTCTCTATATTTTTCTTGATTACCATAAACTGTGACAGTAGGCCAACTATTTTACTAGCCTTGCTGTTGCTCATGAGTACTTGTACAATTTGTAACTTGACATATAATTAATGACTATAATTACACACATTTGATTTGTTTGTATTTGTTACTTTTTTTTATAGGAGTGTTCGGATGGTACTATGAAGTGTTTGGTTTCATACTGTTTTATTAGTTGACAAGTTGATTTTTTATTTTTTTAAAATTCAGTATGTAGTTATTATTATTATTTTTTTTAATGGCAAATTGTTAGTTGTTAATATATTACATATTGTTAGTTTTTCTTTTTGCCAGAACTTGAACTATGAACCTCCAAACTCATTTACTTTTAGCTCAACTAGTATAACCCAAGGTTTTCAGAACCGGACCGGTCATCGAACTGGTGAGCTTATCGGTTCAAGTGGTCGGACCGGGGTCGGACCGGGTTAGACCGTTTTTAATTAAATATATATTTTAATTAATATATAAATAAAAATAAATAAATTAATAATGACGCAATATTCTCTATTTTTAAGCACCGATCCTCTTCTCCCGGAGTTGAAGTTTCAATTTTCTTTCGTCGCCGTTCAGGAACTGTGGTGGTGTCACCGAAGGTTCTGAGGTGGTGATAGGTTCTTCTGTTTTGCGATGGTCTGTGGGTTCGCCGGAGTTGTGCTCTGTGTGCGCTCGTCGTCGTCGTAGGTGCTTTGTACTCTTTGGTTGCTGGGTGTGTTGCTATTATATTTTTTCCAGCACAAACAGAGTTGTTACTGTGTTCCATTCAAACCACGGTGTCTTGTTGCCATTGGTGTTCTTGCTTGGACCTTGTTTATCGGTGGCTCTTGGTGTTGCGTTGCTTTGATTACTGGTTCTTCTTCTAGACCTGTTGAGGTCTGCAGTTTTCTCGTTGTTGGTAATGCTTAGAGGCACTGTCGAATTGGGTTTGATTGGCTCGAAAGAGTCGTTTTTGTCTGCTTGTTTTAGGGGGCTGTGGTACTTGAATTTGTCCGTGTTGACGGTCGATTCATTCGCCATTTCATATCTCAATAAATACTGACACATCATTTTTTGCTACTTGGTTTCGTGCCCGTATGCGGGTTCGCTGGGTAGTGTTCGATGTGTCTGTATTTGTTTTGATTTTTACCTGTCAGGGTTGGATCTAAAATCACTTGTAGTTGGATTGAGTTGTTTTATCTTTTATTACTACAAAAGGTTAACTGGGTCAGGTTGATGTCCCCCCAGTTTATTGTATTATATTTTATTTGATGTTTAATATATTTCGGATAGAGTTGAGGGTTTCCTCTGCTCTCCTTTCGCTTAAAAAAAAATATATATATATATATATATATATATATAAACAAAACGGCGTTGTTTTGACTTTTTTTTAAAATAAAAAAAACGAAACCATCAAACCGCTTGGACCGGCCAGTTCACCGGTTTTTTTCGGTTCAGGACCGGTCCGACTGGTTTTTTTTCGGTTTGCCTGCGGGCCGGTTTTTAGGCCTAACCGGACCGGATACATTACTGGTTCACGATTTGACCGGTCTAACCGGCCGGTTCGGTCCGGTTTTAACAACCTTAGTATAACCAATTGAGCTATCCATCTCACTGTAGTCATTTGAAGTGTTTAGGGTTGATGTCTTATGAAGTTTTGTATTTGTATTTTGTTAGTTGTCTTGTTACCTAGCACATTTTAGGCTAGGCCTTCTTTAATCATTCATACAATCATTAAATTTTTTTAGTTGATGGTAATGATTTGATTTAAGATATTTTTTCTTCAATCATTCATAAAATATGTGGGCAAATATTTGAATGAAATTTTTTAATTATCGAAAATAATAAGAGTGAATCATATTATTGTGTCATAATAAATATAATATATGAGCATTGATATTTAATAAGAAATATTTACACAAAAAAGAGAATAATTCATAAAAATAGGGAATTTGACCAATAAAAAATTAACTTACCATCCACAAGAGATAATAATTATGATTTGTAAGTGTTAAATGATGCCACATATAATTTTTCTCTTTCGTGCTCAAATTTTTTCTTATTAAATAATATTTTCCATAATATATTCTATAATATCTAATTTAAATGACATTGTCGATATTCATGTTTGAATTCAAAATATCATAATTATGTATGAGTTCTATGTAATATAACTTGGTGATAACACACACACACACACATAACTTTATGAAAAGGAAATTTAGAAGTCCTAGCTCAACTGTCAAATGCCGGAATTGTTAGGCCGGACGTCGTGACCCGGGTTCGAATCCGGGACCTCACAGTTGTGTGTGAGTTTAATTTCAGTAGATTACCACTTCATATAAAACAAAAAAAAAACTTTATGAAAACGAAGATATGGCTTATATTCGGCCAGGTTTAAAAATAAAATCTCAAATTTAATATATTAAGTTGTATATAGAATGTTTGTACCCAAAAAACTTGTATTCATCGGTTCAAAAATAAAATCTCAAATTTAATTGGTTAGATATCTATCGTTTTATTATAATAACATATTTTATGACATGTTTTTTATTTTAGTTTTTTATTTTTAGAAAACCCTACGTGTGTGGTTGCAGAGAGACAAATTTCTTCAAAGATCTAGAGCATATTTAAAAGTTAATTTGGGAGATTGTTTTTGTTTTTTGGTTCAGTGTTCGGCTGGGTTTTTATTTTTTTATAATTTCATGAATTTTGATCAAAATTCATAAATTATATAAACAAAATTATTATTAAAAACTTCAATTTCATCTTTAATTCCACAATTTTTTAAGTACAGTAATCTGATAAAATGATCAAAATGAGTGATTTTAAAATAAAAGGCTTAATTTCATAAATAAATGAAAATAGGAGATGAAAACTAAAATTGAGCTAATATTACAAGTGGTCATAATGAGTTTCTCAATAAATAAATGTGCAATTTTATATTTTTAGATTTAATCATAGTTTTGATGATTATTTTCACCGGTTTGTAATTGGTTCATCTATTTAAAATTTAACAGTTTTAGTCCATTATAATAATTTTTTATTTAATAAATGGTGCTGTGATATGTTTTAAGTGGAGTTTATAAAAAATTTACTTACAATTTCATCGATCTTATCTTTTGTCATTATTATATCATAATCACGTTATTTAAAACATATCACATTCAAATTTAATATGTGTTTTTTTGAGAAACTCATTATAGACCACTTGCTGAAAAAAAAAAAATCTTTATAATGATCCTATTCAAATTCAATGGACAAATAAGGAATCAAAAAGTATTTAGGGAGTATGAGAAAACATAGAAAAGCTTACCTAAATTAGTATATTTATGTATGTTGAAAATAATTATATCACGTTGCGAAAAGTCCTCCCACGGATAGCAAAGAGATCCATTCATACAAAGACAAGCAACATGGACGGTATGTCAAGGCAATCTAAGGTGAAATGTCAAGACAGATAAGAGTGGTCCTAATTTGTATGTATACCATACATTAGAATTCCAAGAGAAATTTCAAACAGCTTGTAAATGATAATGTTAGTTGGGACGGATACATGGTGTGACACTATTGATCAATGATATCACATTCTAGACTTATAACAAAACTTACATTTATGACACTCAGCATTATTATAAAAGAAATATGTGGAAACAGACTTATAACAAAACTTACATTTATGACACTCAGCATTATTATAAAAGAAATATGTGGAAACAAACGTTTGCAAAAAAATAATATTTTGTCTAAATAGTAAGAGTTGTTTGGTCACGACTTCTAATGAAAAGGATTTAAGCACACATGACACACATAATTGAGAAAAAAATAAAGAATAATTTAATAATAATGCCAGTATGTATTTTTATATAAGTAAATAATATTATATATTTTGATGTTTGTGTACTCAAGTTTTTTTTTTTTTTCAAATTTATTTAGGGTTGTGATCAAATAAGCTTTGTTTTAATCTGTGTCTTTCTATCTAACAAAAGAGTAGTATCTTTGGAATTTGAATTGCTTGCGGTCAGAGAAGATCTGACCGTCTGATCAAGATCGGGCAGTCTAGATATAAAGAAGATTTAATCAAATTGTTTGACTACTTTCTATCTGGACCGTTTAATTTTAATCGGACGGCCACATCTTCTCTGACTGCATACAATCCAAATATATATCCTCTGTGTGCCACATTAAGTGATTAGCAAACAAATTATCGTTATATATGTTTCATCAATTTCTAATTCTAGGCAGACCATTATAGCTAGATTTTTTTATTATCTAAATTTAAATTTATTATATAAACATTTTGTCATTACAGGTCTTATATAAACATTTGGAGTTGTGGAACATTATAAAATTAACACTTGTTTTGTCTCGATTAATCATCTTCTTACTCGGCTCTATTGGGGAGTTTAGAAGAACTTGAGAGAAACGAGTCAAATGCTTCAAGATCACATGAGAGAGACATTATATACAGGGACGAAGCTACTGCCCAGCATATCAGGGCACGTGCTCGGGCTCAACCCCAATCTTTTTTAGGGTTCTTGTATTAATCCAAAAATTTGAATTTTTGAGTAAGAATTAATAATATTTAAGTGTATATTCATAATCCTGATGAAATTCTAAACAAAATGGTATATTTACATATCCAATATGGTGCAAGAATGAAAAATGATTTTTGAAATTTTAGTGAGCATGAGGTTGAAAATGATAAACAATGTAATAAAAATAATTTTACTACATATATTTGTTAAGCTGTATCTTTAAATATAGACGCTGGCGTACTGATCTTGCTATTGGTTGAGCATGTGGAAGGCCTAGGTTCAATTCCCACTTCCTCTCTTTATATTTTGCCCTTTCGTTTTTTTTACTTCATTTACTTTAGTTTGTTTGCTTTATATTTTACCTTTTTGTTTTGTTTTTCTTATTTTATTTTCTTTTATTTGTTTGTATACATTATTAAAAACATAAAAAATATCTAAAAATTCAAAATATATATTTCTTTGTTTTCTTTATAAAAAATACTAAAAATATCAATTTTGTTTCCTTTTTATATATGTTAAAAATAGTAAAAAATGTATTATTAATTATTATTATTATTATTATTGTTTTTCTTTGATTTTAATTTTTTACCTCATGCTTAAATATAACCCAAAATACGAAAAAAATATGTTTGACTGGTTTTGTGATAATCTCAAATATGTAAAATATGTTGTAATTCTACTTTCTTTCGTATGTAGGATTGTGGGGAGTTTATGACCTTTACTTATGTAGTTATTATGAATCAAATATTTAAATTAAATCCTTAAAAATTAATTACTTTTATTATAGTTTCAATATATATATATATATGGTTGAACCCCGATCCAAAAACCTTAAACCAATAAACATTTGTGCATTTGCAGTAAAAATTGTGCCCAGACTTAACATTATTCCTTACTCTGCCACTAGTTATATGTTCACTCAAAACCTTAAGACATTACGTTAATGTTATATCACTCACACTTTGAGCCCAACAATCTCCCCTAAAGTGTGAGTTCTCACATCTTATAGTTGACTCAATATTATTATCGACTCTTGCTCCCCATCAAGTCAAACCACTACTTTGATACCACTTGTTGAAGAGTCGGAGGAAATTTGAGTAATACGCTTTATGACTACAAGAGAGGGAAATACCACATATATATATATATATATATATATATATATATATATATATATATATATATATATATATATATATATATACCTAAAATCTTAAGATATTAAGTTAATGAGTTACCTCTCTTATACATTATTTTGATTGATAATTATTGATGTAAAATTTAACTACTCATATTTAAGACCCAATAATCTCCCCTGTCCCCTCACATTTGAGACCCAACAACTTGGCTCACTCGTCTACTTACTCGATCATCCTTCCTCATATTTAGTTCACTCTTTCACTTACTAGTCACATATCCGTATATTTATAAGAATAACCTCTTATAGACCCATGAGTGCCATGATAATAATATATTTAACTTCAACCTCTAAATATAGAAAACCTGTCTCATTTAGAAAGGGAAACAATGATTCTCATATCTTGCGTCGAATATAATTATGTTGCATCTATTTTATTTATAAGAAAAGAGTTATCTTAACTTGTGCCTTAAGGGCACATGATAAGATACCTAAAAATAAAAATGTAGCATTTAATGATACAAAAAATTCAATGCAAGATATGTAGCATTTAATGATACATGTTTTAATAAATGTTTTCCATATTTATCTTCTTATCATGTGCCTTAAGGGCACAAGTTAACTATGGAAAACATTTATTAAAATGTCTGTATAAAAAAGTGACTGCACTTAATCCATTTAGAAAGAGAGAGTATTAATTATTCTCATATCTTGCATTGAATATAATTATGTATCTATTTTATTTATAAGAAAATATTAGTCATAAATCAAATTATCATTTTGTTATTTTATATATATATACCTTTTCTTAACTAGAATGGGAGTACTCTTCAGATTTAGTCATTACATATGTGAACGGAATTGGATGCTGTGCAGTCGAATTTTCGCTGCAGTTGTTTTACAATCGTCCGATCTTGATCGGATGATTTAAATAAATGCAGTCTTCAAATTAAATGTTTAAATTATGATCGTCCGATCTCGATAGAACGGCTTTAAACAGGCTGACTGCACGACTGCACCAAAAAATTGAATGCATGCAATCCGAATCCTATGTGAACACAACCAATTTATAAAGGTGACACAACTCAAAAAGAAAATAAATAGGGTTGCCGTCTTTTGAGATTACTTCTATTATTTAGACTAATTAATGTTGTAAGATAATTTGGCTGTTATATGCACTTTCTTCATAATTTTCTTTAAGCTGGCAGGTGTAAGATTTTTCTTTTCTTGATTTTCTTAATTAGCTTATACCAGCTTCAAGTCAAGCGAGGTTTATCTTTTTAAGAAGCTAGGTGGGTCTCTATTTTGACAAGCAAGTACTCCCTCCGTCCCAATTTATTTGAGCCATTTAGAATGTTTGCATTATTCATATATTTTACTTTGACCATATTTTTCTCTCAATAAATAAAAATAAATATTAGCATATAAGATGTCGTTGGATTCATCTCGATGAGTATTTCAAAATATTAAATTTTTATAATTTTTACTATTATACAATTAAAAATATTAATCATCAAAATTGTATATTAATATGCGTGCTGAAGTCAACTGGCTCAAAAAAATTGGGACGGAGGGAGTATCTATCTAGTCTAGGTTTAAACTTAGAAATCTAACTTGTCAAAAAGATCGCATTTATTTTCTTCTTTCTTTACCGTCAAAAAAAGAAAAGAAAAGGTCATCTAAAATTAATGTTTTCAAACTATAATATATTAGTCAATGCAAATAATGTAAGTATGTAACTAATTAATATTACTTTGTCCCTATTTGTAAATTCACTTGAAGCATATTTTCGTCCGTGAATATAAATCCTTATAATAAGGAACAAATAAATTGTATGTACAAATTATATAAAAGTCATATTATAATTAATATTCAAGGTTCTTCTTAGATGCAAATTAGTTTTTTAGATAATTTATTAAGTTAATTAATTACACTTTAAACTCTAAACATAGTAGAGCTGTTAAAATGAGATTAGCCCATATAAAGGCGTATGGGTAATTGTGAAGCAAGTGTATATTTTATATTGGGTACCACAATAATATACTGCACGACAAGCTTCAATAATCAAGGGAGAATTCAACAATAGTTTTGAGATCGACAAGGATGATAAATTTCAAGACAGTTTGTATACCACGACGAACCTCAACGCATTTCCTATTAAAGTGGGTAATGGAGAAAGTTAAATTTTTAGCATGTGTTATTTCAAGATATAAATTCGACGAAATATCAATTGATGAAGAATAATTTTAGAGTGTGTGTAGATTTTTAGCACACGGTTTGTTGAGAATATCTAAACAACGTAACTGGCACTCTATTGTTAAAGTGGCCGTTACTTTTCTTTTTTCATATAAATAAGAGTTCTTAAAAGGAATAGACATGGTCGGACATTTTTGAAACTTACTCCTAATCAGAAACAAATTCAAACTTTCTAGAATTTCACCTTCTTTTAAATTTCTTTACGTTTGTTTACCTGTCGAAGCATTTTTTTTTTAATTCCCTTAATTTTCTTGAATTTTACTTTTTCAAGTATTGAGAATTCAACTATTTAATTTCCATGCTATATACACAAGTTCTTTCACTTCAAGTCATTTAATTTCCAATACTTCAACTATTAAACCACTTATTGTCTTAATTCGGCCTATTTCAACCATGAAAACCCGAATCCAATTTGGAGACATTTTCAAAACCGACCACCAAGCTCGTGAATTTAGCTGTTAATTTATTTGAAGGAATGACAAACTTTAGGAGGAGAGACCTTTGTAGGATTTATTCTTTTTAATAATATAAAATTTTCCTAATTTTGAAGAGCTCAAAAATTGTATTGGAGTGTTACGGAATTGGATAAATCCTCCAAATCCAATCTATTTTGGTATTTAATAAATATATATATATATATATATATATATATATATATATATATATATATATATATTAATAATTTTTTTAAGGAATTCTCTATTTTCTTCTCATACTCCACTCCCTCCAACAATTAGAAAGATAATTAATTTATCAAAATAAACAAGGAATTTATTTTTTATAGGATAATACACAATGATATTTGAAATAGAAGTTTACAACAAAAAGAGTAAAGAAAATTCCCACTCTTTTAAACTATCACGTTCTTATTATGTGTCTTACTTTATCTTCACATAATATTTTAACTTATGTCTAATAGGATAATTAAAAAGGAAATCCAATTTTTTTTTTTTCTTTCCATTTTTTAATTGAGAGGGCACAAAACACGCTTAGTAGGAATAGCAACAAGTCGACTTGCTCTAGGAGCAGTGAGTCCAAACACATCACTCATATCCATTTCACTTGGCTTCATTCCATCCGGCAACTCCCAAGTAAAACAATGAAGTAAATGAGTCACCGCCAAATTAAGCGCATATAAACCCAATTGCATTCCGGGACAAGATCTACGACCCGATCCAAATGGAATAAATTCAAAATTATTCCCCTTAAAATCAGGCACACCTGGTTTCAAAAACCGTGAAGGCTTAAAACTTTCAGGATCCTCCCAACAATTTTTATCTCTTCCAATTGCCCATGCATTTATCATTACACGTGCACGCTTTGGAATAAAATAACCATTAACAGTAGCATTCTCTGAAGTTTCGTGGAGAAGCAACGGAATTGGTGGATGAAGGCGTAGGGTTTCTTTAAGAACACATTTGAGATAAGTTAATTTCTCGAAATCGAACTCTTCGACTCGACGGGTCAGCCCCACAACTTCATCTAACTCTTGTTGGACTATTTTTAAATCTTTTGGGCTTTTCATTAACTCAGCCATAGCCCACTCGATTGCTGAGGCTACTGTTTCCGTTCCTCCAAACATCACATCCTGTAATGAGAATGACAATTTATTAATCTATATAATTAAGGATTTAATTAATTAACATCACGTTCCAACAATCTTGTGTTGGCTTTTGAACTATAAATTAGAGGTTGAGTGTAAATTAATAAAGGAAATGTGGACATATGAATGACACCTCTTATCAACTCAAACCACAAAATATGCAACCCCAAGTCGCTGTATGTTTGGTTGGTGCCTTTTAATTTGTTTTTGTACACTCGTATACATAAATAGATTTGAAAAGACATTATTTGGATTTGATCTTATATTAAGGGTTAGTAGGTCTTTACCTCCTGCAAAATAGGCATGCTTTACTTTATTTTCTGTAAAAAATTTCTTTAAGTTTTCTCCTTGCAAAATATTTTTTTTTGTTTTCCCTTTTGAATGCACTTTTTGAATCGGTTATTTTGTTCAATTTATTTAAAAAGTTCTATTATTTAAATCAATTATTCTATTCAACCGATTTAAAAAGTGTAAATTTCTTGCACCAAAGGGGAAAACAAAAAAATATATTTTACAAGGGTGAAAATTTAAAGAAATTTTTTATAGGAAGATAAAACAAAATACGTCTACAAGGGGTAAAAACCTATTAACCTTATACTTAAATAGATTTATAAATCCAGGTCACTAAAATCATTTGAGTACGTCACAAAAAATACTTTTAATTTTGATTATTAATATTATATATTATTACATCAAAGGGGTATTATTGGGCTTGAGGCTCCACTATTGAATTTGATAAGTATATAAATGAAGGTGAACCGGTCAATAAACTCTCATACCATAATTGTGGACATGAAAATTAATCACATTAATTGATTTGTAAGCTGAGTAAAATTAGTGTAAATTACCATTTTGGTCCTTATAAGTGTATTTCACTGTCATGTTCATTTTTAAATGTATCAAAATTGCAATTATATTTTAAAGTATTTCTTTTATTAGTTATTTTGGTTCTCAAATATGTTTATCAATTAGTTATCAAGTGTGGTTTTCATTGACCAATTTAGTCCAGCAAATTATTAACAAAAAATGTATAAAATATTGGGTGTGTTTGTTTTGGATTTGTTTTTAAGAAAAAATCTATTTTTTTCTTTAAAAAAAGAATTTTATAATTTTGATAGTGTTTGTTATAAATTTTTAAAAAAATCAATTTTTGAAAAAAAACCATTTTTAATCCCAAAATGAAAAGTTATTTCTAATAGCTTTTCAAGAATCTATTTCTTTTAAAACTAATGAACTTAAGTGCAGGAATTTTCTATTTTTAAAAAATATATTATAGTAAACAAAAGGAAAGTAACTTTAATTTTTTTTTAAAAAAATCTCTAAATTTTTTCAAAATAAAATCACATCTTTTAAAGTTTAAACAAGCGCATCCATTATTTATTGTTTCAATACATTTAAAGATAAATATCACGATAAATTATCTTTAGAATCTAAAACAGTGGTTTGCATGTAAAATTTACCGACTTGCAGGTATAATTTAAAAATGGATTTTTTTATTTATTTTTAATACAAAAATTATCTTTTTAGTATTTATTTTTGTTTTTATTACATAAAGGGGATAAAGCCCAAGCTTTTTAGTATTCTTAGCTGTGCTACGAAAAAATCAATTAACATATCTTTCAAATATTTACACATTAACTATTATATAGCCGAAACTTCCCTTAAAAAGTGACAAGTCATAATAATCATCATTATTGGGCAATGTCATGTGTATTTTGGTACAATTTGTACAGTTGTATTTGTATGTCGTGACTATGAGACCCACAGTGCCTTAATTCCTCGTGGCTAATACACAAAATTTGTTATCAATTTTTAACTTTTTGGCAAAAAGATATTACTAGTTACTACTGTCAATCAACTTCAAGAAAATGAGATATATCTATCTATTTAACAATTGTTGGCAAGTGCTAATATTAGATAGATAGATAGTACTTTTAAAAAATAATTTATGAAAGTTGAGTGTAAGAAATTATTAGAACACATACCATGATGATAGCTTTGATGTTATCCTTGGTAAGTTTGATGGAACTTTGCAAATCATCAGATTCATTATTCAATTTAGCTTCCTCACTATAGAAAGCAAGCAATTCATCCACCATATCCGTTTCTTCATCACCAACATCCTTCTTCTTCTTCTTCTGCATGTGTTCATCTATGATTTTGTCTATGAAACTATCCAATGCTTTACGAGCCTTAACAAGCCTAGCATTAAGCCCTTGAGGGTCAATAGCTCCAAAACAAGGTACAAAGTCAGAAATATTAAAAGCTCCAAACAATTTGGAAAACTCTTGCAATATCCCAATAAATTCATCTTGTCCTTCTCTCGAGCTCGACCCAAAAGCCGCTCGATAGATAATATTTTTTGTTAAGTTGAACACGAGCTCTCCAATGTTCACTGGATTACCTATGTTGTCTGAAACAGTTCTGACAGCATGGTCAACCTCATCTCTAACTGATTGCCAGGATTCTGCGTGCTTGCGGCTAAAAAGCTTCACAACACAGAGTTTTCGCATCTGGCGCCAGAAGGGTCCGTAGTGAGCAAATGCCATGTCAGCATGGTCATAAGTTAAATATTTTATGGCTACGGTCGCTGGACGATTGGAAAATATATTGTCATGAACTTGGAGAACTTGACGTGCCGCGTCCGCGTCGGAAATAGCTATCATGTGGAGGAATCCCATACGTAGGTGAAAGATGCCACCGTATTGTTTTGCAATGTTGGCTAAACCACGGTGGGTTAATTGATCCATCATTAGCATGTTACCTATAAATGGTAATCCTTTTGGTCCAGGTGGATATTTTGGCTTTTTGAGGATTAGTGATACTAAACCCAAAAGAAGTATTAATGGTATGATGAACATGATGGCCATAAAGAATGGTTCTTCCTTAAAGCTATCTATGATTGGCAATTTTAGAAGCGAATCCATATGATTTTATTTTTGTTGTTAATTTGGATGGCTAAATATATATCTAGCCAGAGTGTGAATTATGTGCATATAGTGTTGTTGTGTTTTTGGGATTTGAAGGTATTGTTTGCAACTATATGAGTGTTGCTAAGTTGTGTGAGATGTGTCGGAGTCTTTATATATACAAATTTCTTATCGACAACGTAAGACTAGAGGATTCTAAATATATAGGTAAATGTGAAAACATAAATAACATTATAATTTTGTGTGTCTATAGCTAACTATTGTAGCTAATTAATGGATTAAATTTGACATTTTTAACACTTAACAATAAAACTCCAAACGATTTTTTTTTCTTTTCTTTTCTCAATCTATTGTTATTTCAACTTTTTTTTTTTGAAACTGTTATTTCAACTCTTTTAATAATATATTTAAGATAAAAATCTCACATTGAGCACATGATATATATGTAAGGGGGTCCATTTAGCACGGACAAAAACATGTTTTGGTTCATCTTAGACCCATAAAGTGACCTACTATAAGAGGTTTAGCACTTACCGTTCATAAAATATGTGGGTCCTCTCTCATTGAGTCATGTAAATAGTTCAATCACAAACTCCTCCTCTCGCCTTTCGGCCATAAAAAATTTATTTTTCTTGAAATTCTCAGAGGTGATTTTGAGTTACTTTTGGTCTAGAATCATCCTCTTTACATCTTTTTTTTTTCTTATTTTAATATTAATAAGTGATTTTCACATTGATTAGATTTTTCTTCTGTATTTTTTTCTTGTGATTTCATCATCTAAGTGCAGCGTTATGTTGGTCGTCATCTTGTGCGGTGTTGTGTTGGTAGTCGTCTTGTGCGGTGTTCTTTTGATTTTTCTCGAAAGATTATCTTCAGTCAATTGTAGATTCAATCAATGATTTGAGCATCAACGTTGTAGATCCGAAAGCATGGATATTCCGGTGATTTTAATTTTATCACATTACATGTAGTAGGCATTTTGCCATTATATGCTATTAACTTGGATCCTGTGAATTTGTTCGCAGATACATCCTTTATGTTTTTAGCGAAGTTGAATATACGATTGTATTTGATATATTTTATCGATTTAAATGAATAAATATCATTTTATTTATGTCAAAAGAAGTATGTAAATATAACATGCTTGTTATTCTAATTAAAGAGTCTTATCACAAAATTCACACACATCAAATATTTTTGCAATCTTTTACTGTTTAACTTGTATTTATAAGTAAGTTTACCCCGTGATTTTTGCTCAACTTTTACTCTTAGGATTAGTCGTCACCCTTCTCTCAACTTTTATCTCTTTTCATTAATCTTCCATCTAGGGGGTGATTTTTGGCGTGAAATTTCCCCTCAAACTGTTATCTTTTTCTTTTTATTTAAATAATAAGTGGTTATCCACATAAATTTGTTTCTTTGTTTTTTTTTAAAGTTTTCACCGTCGAAGTGCGGTGTTGTGTTTGTTCGCCGTCTTGTTTGGCGTTTATTGGTTGTTCGGCTTAATTAGTACAATATGTTCGTTGATAACGTCAACTCATTACAGATCTGATGAAGACTTGGACGTCAATACTGCAGATCTGAAGTATATGTATATTCTAGTTGCTTCTACGTAGTCCTATTTGTAGGCACTTTCATATTGCCGTTGAATGTCATTAATCTAAATGCTGCAAAATTATTTGCAATTTCACCTTTTTCAATTTTTAGGATTAAAGTTAGAATAAAATTTTTAAATGGACTATAAATGAAAGTTGGTGCATCTAGTGAGACTAAAAATATTTAACTCTAAATTTTATATATATTTTAGGAATATATATATTTTTAGTCCCTAAAAAATAATAGGTTTTACAATTACGATTAAAATTTAATAGACTAAGTTTAAAATAATATAATTTTATAGAAACTAAAAAATATTTAACTGTTTATATATTTTATTCGGGAATTGTGCCTAAATAAATATATTTTTTGAGAAAGGATTCTCTCAATTTTAAAAAACAATTGAGGAAATAAAGTGTACTTTTAGACCATTGGATTATAAATATAGAGTAATATTTAAATTGAAAAGAAATGAGAAAAAGTTGATTGATGGTTGAGATGTGAAAATTGAGGAAAATTGAGGAAAAATAAATTGAGAGGATCCATTCTCATATTTTTCCTAACAACTAGTCCTGTTATATATATGGTACTTCCTCTGTCGCGAAATATAAACAAAATTTAAGTAATAAAAATGAATGTATTTAAACCACATACATCAAAAAATTTTGACTCATTTTGACTTATATTTTAGAGAGAATATTCTGTAAAAAAAAAAAAAAAAAAAGGTGATGTATGGTACCCCATAAACCAAATAATGGAGTTGCTTCCGTATTATTTGCAGGACATGTTACAATCGGACGAAACCTACAAACAAATTGAATCAATCATAACCATTTGAAAACGGCCTACATTCCGATAATTGGATATTATATATATATAATTACTTATTATTTGTTCAAAAAATATCCAATTACTTTTTTTTTTTTTTAAAAGTTATTATGTTAGACTTATGGTACATTGTTTCCATAGTCTTTACCAGGATCCAATTTCTATCATTAAATCTATGGGGTAAAGGAAAATATATATTGCTAACTTTTATAAAATATATAATTATAAAGTCTCTATAGTTACACGTGAAAGATATTTTTGAATTTTTATAAAAAAGTACATAACTATATTGACAAAAAAGATGAAATGAATTTTGGCATTTGGTTCTTGCATTTTGTACAAACATTCCGACTAAGTTTTACTATTGAAATGTGTGCACCTTGTGATGAGTGCAATAACGCATGTATAGGAGGTAAATATCTTGAGAGTCCACAATGTGAGTGGAATGAATATCAAATGTCTCACGATAAAGGTCATTCGTAGATATGCATCATAAGAGAGCTAACAATGATCATTTATCTAGGTAGTGCACTATAGGAGGTTGTGTGTCTTAGCTTGGGACGAGGATGAATTGTCTTGGCCTAGAGTGTAAATAGATTGCCAGCATAATAAACCTTAGTCCAGTCCGAAACATAAAGGATAACGTCGGTGTATACATTTTTTGACTTAGGGTTAGTTTGTTATAAATAAATAAAAAGTGATATTTTTACTTTTTTTATATTTAAAAAATAATTTCTAGGAGAACATAATCAAAATATAGTAAATTTTTATTTTACTCCTTTGTTATAAATTAAAATATTAATTTCAAAATTTAGTGATTTAGATATTTTATGTTAGAAATTTTAACTTATTAAAATCACATTTTTGTTGTTGTGACAAAAGGTTGAAATATCTAAAATAATTTATGAGAAGTTATTTAAATCAATATCTCATTTAAATTATATGTTTTAAACAATATTCTCTTTTAAAAAAATTACAACAAAAAGTTGAAACACTATAAAAAAAATATAACAAAAAGGCTCTTAGTTCTTAAATGACCAATTTACTAAAATAAGCTTTAAAGAACCAATTTATTATTACAAATCTATTCTAAAATATTATATTTGTGATAAGTGACATGGAAACGTGTATCCCAATTGAGAAACATAGAACCAAAAAGAACATCAAAACTTAAAAGTGGAGTCATATTATATGCAAGCGCGACTTATAGTTAGGGACGGAGTTAGTAGGACGATCAGCAGAGGTCAGGATCTCCCTAAATTTTTACAATTTTTTTCATATTAATAACGTTATTATATTATTTGTTTAATTTTACTTTTATTCCCCTTACATTATTAAATATATGAAAATATAGTCCTCTTAAAAAAGAAAAATGAAAATAGTACCCCTTTTTTAATTCAACAATTTCAGGTGTTATTTACAAATGTGCTATATATTTGATTTCAACTAATGTTTTTCCACTAAAAATGGTATTTTTCTTGTACAAAAAAAAAAAAATTATTATTCCAAATATTGAATTCAGTGACAAAATATTTATTTCAAGACTAAAATTCAATGTATTTTGCATAAAATGACTCAATTTTTATGACAAATAGGTTGAGACCAAAATTACAATAAATGTAAAAATAGAGGGCCAAAAAATTAACTTAAATAAAATAATTCATAAAATGCAAATTCACAATATTAACTTTCAATGTATCATATAATTTTTAGTATATGTTATTATAATATAATTTTTTCTTTATTATACTATAATTTTAAAACACGATCCCCCCTAAATTCAATTATTGGCTTCGTCCCTACTTGTAGTATATATAATCATTTACTATCATGAGTGTCTAGAAAATTAACTTTTGCTCATTCTTGCATGAAGTGCTCTCAACAAGAACCATTTTCATTGTTAGCTTTGTCTAACGTATATAAAGAGTGATATTATTTGTAGAACTAAAAGTTGATAATTTTTGCAATAATATTTTTTTTCTTCTTTTTATAACAAACACATTAAAGTGACAGGAGAAAAGAGAAAGTTTAAAATATAATGAGTGTGATGATAAAAACAAAATTAAAAACATAAAAACCAATGACACATTGACAATTCATGTTCATGAAAGCATTTTCTTTGTTATAATAACTTGTCTTAAATTGATGACATCTTAATTTTGGTTTTTCTTTTTTGACTATACACGCTACCAATCGTTTGCTAACGTGAATTTATGGCCGAAATAAAATCATAGACTTGTGGTCAAACAAAAAAAAATCATAGACTTATATTGCCATTTGTTTGTCAATTAATGCCCAAAGAAATAATAGAATAGGGAAGAAATTGAAGCCATATCTTATTAATCGATATGGAAGATGTTGTTGTCGTGTTTGGTGAACTAGCTATATACACGTCGTAGTGTTCATATTCAAAAAATGATGAGTCTAAAATGTCTCACTCATAAATGTATTTATATTTCAGTCTTATATGATTTAGTAAAATGTTATTTAGTGTCTCATGTGCATTAGTTAAAATATTAAATATAATAATAATAATAATAATAATAATAATAATAATAATAATAATTTAGATATAATTTAATTTTAAAAAATATAAAAAATAAATAATTTAAAATTATTTCTATTTTTTCTTAACTAATTCCCAAGTCCCAATTAACATGACCTTACCATTTAAGATAAAACTCTTAAGTAACATCCCCTGACCATTACTAAATATTTGAAATGTTGTCTGATAACTGTCTGATAACAAGTGTTCTAATGAACCTTAAAACTTTCTCTATCTCTAAATATAAAACCTATATATTGTTCTAATTTTCATCTAATTTTATTATAAAAAGATGGAATGGAAGTGTAGTCAATTAATGTGTCTATTTTATGAGTAAATATACCTAAAATCTATGAAACACGGGTATTTCATTTTAGGGAGAGTACCGATACCGGGTACGTACCGGATATCGGTACGCGTATAATACTCCTTGGGTACGCACCGAGGGCATACCTATTTTTTTTTTTTTTTATTTTGCAACGGGTACACGTGTGGTACTCCTGTGGTACGCGCGTGGTTTACGAATCAAAAAAACGCAAAAAAATTTGCTTTTTCTTTTATTCATTTTTTTTATTTATAGAAAGATTTATGTTTCTTATTTGTTTATAATATAAAAATAGCATTTTTACTAATAAGCAATAACAAAGTAGTAGCTGAATTTATTCATCCATTCGTTGAATGCTCAATCTAATTTTATCCATATAAATCTTCATCTGTTCTCGAGAAAGAGAAATATATAGTAATACTTATAATGAAGGAGCAACAAAAATATGTGATATTGGTAGAGCTAAATGAGATCTATTTGATGTAATTGGTATTCTTGAAGTTGTAAGTCTTTCTCGCGAAAACCCTGAACTAGACGCCGCTCTTTTTAATGATGATGGAGAGGGAAACAATTGAAATCCTTTTAGCTAATTGCTTTTGAATTACTTGTGTGGTATTTTTTATGTTTAATTATTTGTTTTAACAATATATAGTTCCATTATTTTATTTATATAATTATATATAAAAAAATTATACGGATGTACCCGTACCTTAGTTTTTCTAAAAATATCGTATCTCGTACCAATACCAATACCGGATACCGATACCGTACCCGCACCTAGACATCATAGCCTAAAATATCTATGAATATATATATATATATATATATATATATATATATATATACCGATCCTATTTGTGTTGCCTTCATTTTCATTCATGAGTAGTTTAAAAAAAATCACCCAGAAAGAGAAGCTGACACCCAGATGATGAAGGAGACAAGTGAGAGGAGTTTTAAAATGAAAGGGTGAGAGGGTTAAATCACAACCCTTGGATTAAAACAGATTAATTTAATTTTTACAACCATACACATGTGATTAGTCTCTTTGTCTCCTTCATCATCTGGGTGTCAGCTTCTCTTTCTGGGTGATTTTTTTTAAACTACTCATGAATGAAAATGAAGGCAACACAAATAGGATCGGTATATATATATATATATATATATATATATATATATATATATATATATGTATGGAAAATTCTAACATGGACCACTTCTTCAAGTTTATATCATATAGATTATCTATAGAAAATTTTAGAAAAATTGAAAATCATTTGATATGTTATTGAGACCCGTCAAGATTAACGGTTTATTAAATACTGTAAATCTTGATAAATTCCAATAAAATATCAAATGATTTTCAATTTTTCTAAATTTTTTTATGGATGTTCGATATGATATAAACTTTCAATCTACCAATAAATTTTGTAAAATTCGTATTCGGTAGATCACTTGTTCACGGTGGACCACTTGTGAAGGTGGTCCACCGTAGCATTAGCCATATATATATATATATATATGAAATCTACCGTTGGATTGAAAATTTATATCATATAGATCATTCATGTTAAGTTTTATTAAAATCTAAAATTGTTTGGTATGTTATTGAGAGCAACCAAAATTAACGGTTTTTGCGTTTTTATTGAATATCGTTAATCTTGTTTTGTCCCGATAACATATCAAACGATTTTAGATTTTCGTAAAACTTAATATGGATGATCTATATGATATAAACTTTAAATCCAACGGTGGATTTCGTAAAATTTAAATTCGTTAAAGCGTTATTGAACGGTGTAACATTAATCAAATGTTAGTTTTGTAAATTTGTATATTATTATAATTTTAAAACAAAATGTTAGGAACATGGTTCCTTAATTTTATTAAATGTCTGATAATTAATAACAAACATTGTTTCTTATGGTTTCCTATTACAACACAATCATGAAAAAAATACTACTTATGTTTTGACCAAAACACTCACTTATGATTACTTAAAAGGGTAGTTTTTTAAGTTTCATTTAATCATAGTCGGTTAACGTCACTTAATTTTTCTTATAGAGTAAATTCAGGAAAATACACACAGGTTAATCAAGTATGAATAATAATTATTAAATTGGGGTAAAAAATACTACTAATATGCAAAGAACACGTACAATTTTTTAAAGTATCTAACGTCACGCCTAATTAGAGAAAAAAATAATCTAGATATATGTTTTTTAATTAAAAATAATTTCCTATGATTTTTCCCTCAAAAATATTTTAAAGTATCTTGTAAATTGATTTGTAAAAAAATCCACAAGAAACATTATATTTTGTGTATTAAAATGGTTTCTTACGGATTATTTCGAAGGTCAATTCGTAGGAAAAAAACGTAAATCTGTAGGAAATAAAATATATATTTTAAAGTTTCATATGGATTATTTCGAAGGTAAATTCGTAGAAAAGACAACGTAAATCTGTATGAAATAAAATATATATAATTTAAAGTTTCCTATGAATTTTTTGTAAGAAAATCTACAAAAAATATTATATTTAGATCCGGATTTTTCCAAAGGTAAATCTGTATGACATAATTACAATTTTCGTAGGAAACAAGAATAATCATTAAAAATAGTGTCCCGATTATCCTACATATTTACCTTTGAAAACTAGAGAACTTTTTCTAATATGGAGTTTACTAACATACTCGCACCTAAAAACATGTGGGAGTATGTTAACAAGTCAACTCCCATTATATATTGACCAAACACCTAACTCTATTTATATAAATCAATTTGAACAAAAAAATAAATTTGTAAATTGCATTTCATTTATTTTTAAAATAAAATATTAAAAACATGTTTCTTTAATTTTAGTAAATATTTCGAAGAAACATGCTAATATTAATTTTTAATTAATTCTGATACAATTATGTACAAAGACAACCCAATCCAAATGTACAAAGACAACCCAATCCAAAGACCACCCATAAACCTCCCAATTATATTCTCTATGGTCACTCAAATAAATTGCCAACTAAAAAAGCTTATGTAAATTTAATAGTCAATGAAAAATAGTTTCATGCAGATTTTTTAAAATAAAATTTGCAGGAAAATATATATATATATATATTTTTTATTAAAAAAAGTTCCTTAGTTTTCAAAGGAAAATATGTAGGAAAATCGAGAAACTATTTTTAATGATTAACCTTGTTTCCTACGAAAATTGTAATTATCTCCTACAGATTTACCTTTGGAAAAATCTGCAGCTAAATATAATGTTTCTTGTAGATTTTCTTATAAATAAATTCGTAGGAAACTTTAAATTTATTTTTTTTTTCTGCAGATTTACGTTTACTTTCCTACAAATTTAACTTCAAAATAATCCATATGAAACTGTAAAATATATATTTTATTTCCTACAGATTTACATTGTTTTTCATACGAATTTACTTTCGAAATAATTCGTAAGAAACCATTTTAATATAAAAAATATAATGTTTCTTGTGGATTTTCTTACAATACTTTAATAAAAAAGAAAACCATAAGAAACAGTGTTAGTTATTATTTATGAGACATTTAATAAAATTAAGGAATCGTGTTCCAAATATTTTGTTTTGAAATTAGAATAAATTACAAATTTACAAAACTAACCTTATGACTATTCTTATAATTCCTGCTCAACAATAATCCTAAATTATAGTATTTATATCTTTGAAATAGATGCAGGTTATACAAGCTGCTCTTCAAATTTTTGATATCTCACAATTAGAGCTGTCAAATTAGGCTAACACAAATGGATCATTTCGAAATTTTTTTAAACTTGGGTCTTAAAATTTGTGGAACTTTTCTCTTCCAGTCCCCCACGTTTCTTTTTCACCCCTCGAATTTCCTGTTTTGCCCTTCAATAAAAACTTCGGTTTTTTTAAACCGAATTTTTTTTTTGCCTTGAAATACAATTTTGGTGGTTTCTAGAAACCAAAATTTTCTGAAATTTGAATTAAAAAAATTTCGGTTTTTGCGAACAGAATGTTTTATTAAGGGCAAAATCGGATTTTCGGGGGATAAAAAAGAAACGTGGGGGACTGGGAGAGAAAACTTCAAATTTGTGTCTTAATTTTTCCCGAACTTTTTAGCCTTATCGATTTAAGCTCACTTAAAATATGGACTAGTCTGAATGGGCCATGGGTATCCCAAAGCCCGAATAAATTATAATAAAAAAAAAGTACAAAAATAAATATGAGGTAGTATGTTACATTTTAAGTGTTAATTTTTTATTTATTTGGGCCAACGTAATTGAATATGATGTTGATTTGTTTTTCTTATATTAATTGGTATTTCTAAATTCTTTTGTGTTGAATTTATATGTGAACTTAAATATGAACAACTATATATCTTTGATTTTGTATGTTTTTTTTTCGTAACTTAAATATCTTGAGTTTTTGAAATGAAAGAAAAATAACATTAACAACATCTATTTTAATTGAGTACTAATAACTAAAAAATAAAATAGACGGGCCTGAAAGCCTAATCGCCCATTCTGGGACAGGCTTAAGCACTATTTTGTACAGCCCATAATTCATCTGGACTTTTTAGCCTGGCCCGGTATAACCCGAAGCCCATCCGAACTGGCCTGAAACGGGTTGGGCTGCCCCTTTTATCAGCTCTACTCACAATGATGTATACAATCTTATTCTTCTACGACTTTCTTAATTCTTCCTTTATTTTTACATAACACTGTGGTGTTATAAATTAAGAACAATAGATTTGATGATGATGATATCAAACCCTTCTTCAAAAGTGACATTGTTCTTCAAATTAATAACTATTAGAAAAAAACAAAATTAGAACTAATAGGAAGGATGTTTAACAGAAACTTTTTCTTTAGTTCTTCAAATAATAATACATTGAGCAAAATAATGAAAACACCGATGGCGTCGTCGCAAGTGAGAGGAAGGGTTACAGTTGAGAATAAAAGAGAGAGGGTTTTATTTAACGATGAAGTTATAGTTTGAAACAAAGTAGTGTTGTTGCGTATTTTTTTCAAAAAAAAAAATTGATGCAAAACTCTGTCGTTTTGTTGTTTTTTTAAAAAAGAAAAATCGTTAGATCGCTTGAACCACCGATCGATTTTCCCATTTTTATCTGTTTAGGTCCGATTTTTAACTGATTCTTGTGCATAGTGATTTTAGGGTCTAATGGACTGAATGCAAGTTTGGTTTCTGATTCAATCGGTCGAACCGTCCGGTCCGATCTGGTTTTCACAACCTTGATTTTAGTAAGTGACCTAATCTAATTCAACAAAATCAGTTTATAATGTAAGAAATGTAAGTCATGGTCACTTTTAAACTTATGATTTGAGCTTCAAACTTCATGTTATCATTTAATGTAACGTTAATTGTTAGCTTATGGAGTTTCCGTAAACTTACTTCAGTTGATAGAGACATGTCGTTATATATGTAAGGATTGGATTGGGCTCGAACTCGAGACCCAAACACCCCCACCTATTTAAGTTAAGAGTAAAAAATTTAGCACTTTACCCAAAAAAAATAATTATCAACTTGTGAAAAAGATATGATGTCGTTTTGTCAGCTTTCTTTACTTAAGAAACAAAACCTCCCATTTTGCTCTATTTCTCAAGCAAACAACAAGGTAGGGAAATAGATATTTATTTTCTTCTTGTTGCCACAGTTCCATGAGTTTGAAAGGATTCTATACTAGCTAATTTTCAAAGTTAATATGTTTTGATATGTCTTCGTCAACTCTCAGCTAAATTGTCGTATACAATAGTAATTGATTCAATTCAACTTAGATATCATTTATTTATTAATTAATTAATTGTTTAGAACTCAAGGATAATGACCAAATTCGATGCCAAGCTTGCATCATGATTAATTTAAATTCTTTGCTTAAACTTCCTCATCCTCAAACGTACGAAACATGGAGCCAATATGATTATTACATCCAAACCTTGCTCAAGCTTATCATTGGTTACCTGATGATATATATATATATATATCTCCTTGCATATATAGTCTCTTATCATGTGATTAATCTTTCCATTCAATAATGTTTTGAGTTAGAAACAATCAACGTTAATGAGAGCGACTGAGTGATAACTTGATTGGTTTTTGTTTTACCTAAAATTGGTGCATGGGTTATAGGTAATAAATAATCTATATAAGACACTATTCTAAATGCAGATCTTTGCTCACTTTGCAAAAAAATAAAAGAAAAATATATGGATTCCGTGAGAATAGATCCTCTCAATTGTAAAAAATAATTGCGAGAATAATGTGTAATTTGGTCATCCATATTGAAAAAAGAAGATAAAGTTGGAATTAGAAAAGAAAAAAAAATTGATTAAGGGATGAGATGTATAAATTAAGAAAAAAAATAGAAAGGATCCATATTCTCGGAGTCCGTATATATATCTATGAAGTATGAACAGATTACAATATAAAAAAATAAGAGAAAATTGTCAAAAAAATTATTAAAAAATAGATATTCAAATAACATTTCTCACATATATAATGTCAATATACACTTTAAACAACAAATTAAGAGAGATAAAAGATGTAGTTTATAAAATCATGTGGAGTAATTTACAGCCGACATTAACATGCATGCTACTTTTACTGACAGGAAGAAAAAAAAAAGAAGTTAAGATAACGGATTAAGGCTTCGTTTGAATTTGACTTATTTTTTAATTTATGAAAATAGCTTATATAAATAAATAAATCTTTATATTATTTCATAAGTTTTCACTAACAAAAGTTATATCTTAATTTATACACTATTTTATCATAAAATACATTGAAATATTTATAATAATACATAAAATCTTATTTATTTGCATAAGCTGTTTTGCATGAGTTTAAAAATAAGTCAATTCAAACAGATCCTAAATAGCTTAATTTAAAGTTAATATGACATTTTTACTTTTATTGTTCTAATTTGAATTATGCAAGCAAGCAAGTGAGCAAGTTTTTTTTTTTTTTTTTTTCAATGGCAAATATAATAATTATATATGAGGAGACAAAACATGATACACCAAATAGAGTTCATAAAAGGGAGCACCAGAAGTACTAAGTCCCCAAAAGTGAGCAAGTTATATCTATCTTGGAGGTTGTAGCTCTTTGCTACTCCACTAATTTTTTTGTTTTGTTTTTTTTTTTTTAAAGTGTGCATTAAAGGCAAAAATCAGGCCATGCATGTGAAGTAGTCTTTCTTGTAATTTTATTTCCCTTTCAAGTTACAATTCATGTTTGGCAACACATAATAAGTGATGTTATTTCAACATAAAATTATGAGAAAGTTGGTTTTTTTTTCTTTTATTAGATTTGTTCTTCTCATTTTGAAATAAGTTAAGTATGTTCTCTTAAGGCACGTTACGATAATACTTAATTATTGAATGCACTAGTTTTAAAATAATAATACTTTTATATTTATTTTCTTATCACGTTCCTTAAGACATATGTTAACATTTTTCATAATTGATTCAGTTTCATAAGTAACTGGCTTAATTTTAGAATATGTAAAATGAAGTTCGATTTCTAGAATACAAGAAGAATATTTTTGAAAATTTAAGGGGAAAAGAGGCTTAGGGCAAACAAAATGATATAATGGTTTTGTAGAAAGGGTAAAGCCCATTTTATTAGATAAAATAAATGGTCAAGCCCAATCAGAACAAACAAAAACGGGTTGAATTTTCTTTTCTCATCCCTTTGTTTCTTTTCTACCATCTAGATTTCTATTTTTACCTTTGAATAAATATTTCGAAACGCATTTTTTGAATTTCTTTTTTTTTTTGCCTTGAAAAATAACTTTGGAATAAATTTTCCGAATCTTTTTCGAAGGAAAATACGCTCCGAAATGTTTATACAAGGGCAAAAATGAAAAAACTCGAAGTAGAAAAGAAACATGGGGGTAGTAAGAGAAAAATTCAAATGGGTTAATGAATATAACTGGCCCAAACCTGATCAATATAAGTTTCAGTATTCAATTAAGATATTTCCGCAAGAACAATTTAAGTCCGTCAAAGATATATGCAAAGCTTAATATTGGTGTTAATTTAAACTATAAGATCTCTTTGAAAGTTTAGGATGAGAGATGATTTTGAAAAAGAAAAAAAAAGAAGAGTGAAGTTGAAGGAATGAAAAAATTTGAGAGGAGAGGACTTTGTAGGTTTTTCTTTTTCATAATACAAAATTCTCCTATAGTGTTATTTATGATAATGTTGATATTAAATATATATTAATCATAAATATTTATTTATCATTCTATATGAAGAAAAAAAAATCCTAAAAGGTGAAAGAGTTCTCTATTTTTTCTCGTACTCTCCCCTCCCCCCAAATCCCCCTTCTCCAAACTCTAAACAAAGCTTAAAGTTAACTGATCAAAATAAGTTATAAACAAAATATGGAAGAAATTGTTTTTTCATAGGATGATAATACATGATGATATTTGTAAATAGAAGTTTACATTAAGTAGAATAAAAAAGAATTTCATTATTTTGTAGTCTCACATTCTTATAATGTGTCTTACTTTATATTTTCACATAAAATTTCAACTTATTGTCCAGTAGGATAATAATAAAACGTTCCAATCTTTTTCCCATTCTTTTCTAATCCAAAGAGCACATGACACGTTTTGTAGGAATAGCAACGAGTCGGCTTGCTCTAGGAGCTGTGAGTCCAAATACATCACTCATATCCATTTCACTCGGTATCATTCCATCTGGCAACTCCCAAGTAAAGCAATGAAGCAAATGAGCCACCGCCAAATCAAGTGCATACAAACCCAGTTGCATTCCAGGGCAAGATCTACGACCCGATCCAAAAGGAATAAATTCAAAATTACTCCCCTTAAAATCGGGAACTCCGGGTTTCAAAAACCTTGACGGTTTAAAACTTTCGGGTTCCTTCCAACAATTCTTGTCTCTCCCAATCGCCCATGCATTGATCATCACGCGCGCACGCTTTGGAATAAAATAACCGTTAACTATTGTATTTTCCGATGTTTCATGGGGAAGCAACGGAATTGGTGGGTGAAGGCGTAGGGTTTCTTTAAGAGCACATTTGAGATAAGTTAGTTTCGCAAAATCGAACTCTTCAACTCGACGCTTCAGGCCCACAACTTCATCTAACTCTTGTTGGACTCTTTTTAAATCTTCTGGACTTTTTATTAGCTCAGCCATAGCCCACTCAATTACGGAGGCTACTGTTTCCGTTCCTCCAAACATCACATCCTATAATGAAAATAACAATTTGTTATTATATTTAAGGATTTAATTAACATGTTCACGTTGCAAAAAATCTATTGTTGGAATATTGGGTCCATAAATCATTTCTATGCTACTAATATTTGCATGCTCATATTTATAGAATTAATTCATATATATGATCAGCTCATTAAAAACATTTGAATATTGTTACAAAAAATATATATTTAATTATATAAGTATCGAGTTTACTTTTTATACACTTACAACGTAAAATAATCATGATAAAAATAAAGTAATTTAATTGAATGCTCATGCAAAAACAATTTACAATGTCAGTGCACAACAACAAATCTCTACTTTTAATTATAATTCACGACGTCATTAATTATAGACATTTTAAAAGCGAGTTTTATACTTAAAGAGTGCCTTTTTATTTATAATTTTTTATTAGAGTTTATTTATTTTCTATATGAAACTTGAGTTTTTCTCAATATACCTAAAAATTAAAATATCACATCATTATTGATGTGATGAAAAAGTGATAAATTCCTCATGTCATACAATTGGTACAATTTGGTAAATCGAGATTTCCTCAAATTGTGATCATTTTTTGTTTCTTTCAAAAACTTGTAAAGGAAAAACTTGTTACTCCCTATCAATTAACTTTAAGAAAATGAGATATATCTATCTAATTATTGAAAATGAATGCATACCATGATGATAGCTTTGATGTTATCCTTGGTAAGTTTAATGGAACTATGCAAATCGTCAGATTCATTATTCAATTTAGCCTCCTCACTATAGAAAGCAAGCAATTCATCCACCATGTCAGTTTCTTTATCACCAACATCCTTCTTCTTCTGAATGTGTTCATCTATGATTTTGTCTATGAAACTATCCAATGCTTTACGAGCCTTAACTAGCCTAGCATTAAGCCCTTGAGGGTCAATAGCTCCAAAACAAGGTACAAAGTCAGAAATATTAAAAGCTCCAAACAATTTGGAAAACTCTTGCAATATCCCAATAAATTCATCTTGTCCTTCTCTTGAGCTCGACCCAAAAGCCGCTCGATAGATAATATTTTTTGTTAAGTTGAACACGAGCTCTCCAATGTTCACTGGATTGCCTATGTTGTCTGAAACAGATCTGACAGCATGGTCAACCTCATCTCTAACTGATTGCCAGGACTCTGCATGCTTGCGGGTAAAAAGCTTCATGACGCAGAGTTTTCGCATCTGGCGCCAGAAGGGTCCGTAATGGGCGAACGCCATGTCAGCACGGTCGTAAGTTAGGTATTTTGTGGCTAGGTTTGCCGGACGATTGGAAAAGATGTTATCCTGAACTTGGAGAACTTGACGGGCGGTTTCCGCGTCGGAAATAGTTACAATGTGGAGGATTCCCATTCGTAGGTGAAAGATGCAACCATATTGTTTGGCTAAGTTGGCTAAACCACGGTGGGTTAATTGGTTCATCATTAGCATGTTACCTATAAAAGGTAACCCTTTTGGTCCAGGTGGATATTTTGGCTTTTTGAGGATTAGTGACACTAAACCCAAAAGAAGTATTAGTGGTACGATGAACACGATGGCCATAAAGAATGGTTCTTCCTTAAAGTTATCTATGATCGGCAATTTTAGAAGCGAATCCATATGGTTTTTTGTTAATTTCCCTAATTCGGATGGCTAAATATATATATGTAGCTATAGTGTGAATTATGTGCATATAATATTTTTTGGTTTTGAAGGTATTGCTTTCAAAAACTATTGAGTGGCAATTGAGCCAGATGCATTGGAGCCTTTATATAGACAATTTTCTTATTGACATTTGATTGGAATATTTGTAAAAATATACAAAGAATTATATTTTTTTAATGTAACAAAAGTATTAGAAATACTCCTTTTAGAGTTTTTTATTTATTTTTCAAAGTATTAGAATTATTTTTTTTGATATACATAGAATTTTTTTTTCTATATATTGATACTTCAACTGCTACTATGAAATCCGGTGAAGGTTCCGACCAATTTCCGACGGGTTGTGAGTTCTTGTTGTAGTATTTTGAGAAATAAGTTTTAGGGTTATTGATATTTTTGGATTTATGACCTCAATTTTCAATTTTTATGTTTATTGTTGAAGATGAATTTTTGGATTTGCCCCTTTTATTCAAGGGTTAATAGTTATTTATCCTCTGCAGAGTAGGCGATTATTGCTTTACCGTTCTGTAATAATTTTTTTGGATTCAGTCCTTCCAAAGTTAAGATTCTTAGCATTACCCCCTTGGGTGCACTGTGTGGCACCTGACTGAACAAAATCTCCACGTGACATGTCCACGCGTTATTTTTTATTTTTATTTAAATTTATTACCACCCACGTCATATTAAACAATTGTTTTTTAAAAAATAAACTAAAACTAAAAATCAAAATAAACAAATATTAATATAAAAGAAAAATTGAAAAATTTTCTTCTATTAAACACGAGAAACCCGTGTTTGTCTTCTCCATCTTGTTCCTTACCCAGAATTTTGATCTCTGCTCTTCCAATCGCCTCTTCTCTTTTCTTCCGGGTACAATCTTGTTGTTCTTTCTACTGCTTCTTCTTCTTTGTACTGATTCTTCTTCTTCTTCGTATTCTCAGATTTTGTTTTTTAGGGATTAAGATTTTGTAAAATGGGTGGAAGTAAGTGCTCATCAATTGAAAATTCAAGCTACTCCAATTTACCCAGATGTGGGTGTCAGGTTCCTATGAGGCCGTGGGTTTCAAACACAGGCCAAATTCCAAAAAGAAAATTTTGGAAATGTAGAAATAGTAGGGTAAGAATTATAGGAATTTGAATTTTTTTTTGCACATAAATTTGGAAAACAATCTTATGCTTTTTTTTTTTTTTTTGCAGAGTTTGGATGGCTGTGAGTTATTAATTTAGGATGATGAACTGTATGAAGAGAATGTTGCGAATGGAGGACAGATGCCTGCTACAATGCAGGTTGGGCAGGAGTTTGAGAAGGCTTTTGGACACGAGTTTGGCAAGGCGTTTGGGCAGAAATTTGGTAAGGGTTTTGGGCAGGAGTTAGGCAAGGCTTTTGGACAGGAATTTAGCAAGGAAATTATTGAGAACGGAATTGGGAAAAAATTGGGTCAATTTGTATGGGTTGCAATCATGATTTGTTTGATATAGCTAAAATTTTTGTGACCATCTAAAATTATTTCTTTAAAGAGTGTATCAAAATATTGAACACACATCAAATATGTGTATTAATTTAAAAAAGGGTTAATAGGTCTTTACCCCCCTGCTAAGTGGGCGTGTTTTGCGTTACCCCCCTGCTAAAAATTTCTTGAAGAATGCCCCATTGCAAAGTTTTTTTTTTTGGTTTCCCCCCTTTTCCTCTCTTGGATGCAAGAAATTTGAACTTTTTAAATCGGTTGAACAAAATAACCGATTTAAAAAACATAACTTTTTAAATCGGTTGAACAAAATAACCGATGTAAAAAGTGCACTCAAGGGGAGAAACCAAAAAAAAAAACTTTGCAAGGGGGCATTCTTCAAGAAATTTTTAGCGGGGGGGGGGGTAACGCAAAACACGCTCACTTAGCAGGGGGGTAAAGACCTATTAACCCTTTAAAAAACAACAAACATTGTTCTCCCTCCAGATTTATGAACCTCTAGGATGGAGAGTATCGAAACCCTGATAAAATTAAGATGTTAAAAGAAATTAGAAAAATTAACTAATTGAAGAATTTTAATTTTAAATACAGATTTATCTTTAAAAATTGAAAGAAATTAAGTGTTTTTAATATTTATGCGAAAAATATAACGGTAATATTTTAAAAAAATAGGTCAAATATATTTCTTGTGATTTTTTTTCTAGTTAAGTGTCTAAGAATAAGACTCACATATCAAATACTTCTTTTTTATACAAAATTTTATCCCCTGTTTATCTTCTCCATCAATCCTTACCCAAAATTTTGATCTCTTATCTTCCAATCGCCTCTTCTCTTCTCTTCTGGGTACAATGTTGTTGTTCTTTTTATTGCTTCTTCTTCTTCTTCTTCTTCTTCTTCTTCTTCTTCTTCTTCGTATTCTCGGGTTTTGTATTTTAGGGATTAAGGTTTTGTAAAATGGGTGGAAAATAAGTGCTCATCAATTGGAAATTCAAGCTACTCCAATTTACCCAGATGTGGGTGTCAGGTTCCTATGAGGCTGTGGGTTTCAAACACAGGCCAAAATCCAAAAAGAAAATTTTGAAAATATAGAAATAGTAGGGCAAGAATTATACGAATTTGAATGTTGTTTTACTCATAAATTTGGAAAACAATCTGATGCTTACTGTAGTTTGTTTGTTGTTTTGCAGAGTTTGGATGGCTGTGAGATTAATTTGGGATGATGAATTATATGAAGTGAATGTTGCGAATGGGGGACAGATGCCTGCAACAATGTAGGTTGGGCAAGAGTTTGAGAAGGCTTTTGGACACGAGTTTGGCAAGACGTTTGGGCAGAAATTTGGTAAGAGTTTTGGGCAAGAGTTAGGCAAGGCTTTTGATTAGAAATTTGGCAAAGAAATTATTGAGAACAAAATTGGAAAAAAAAATTTGATCAATTTGTATGGATTGCAATCATGATGTGTTTGATATAGTTAAAATTTTTGTGACCATCTAAAATTATTCTTTAAAAAGTGTATCAAAAATATGACACACACACACATCAAATATGTGTATTAATTTAAAAAACAACAAACATTGTTCTCCCTCCAGATTATGAACCTCTAGGATGGAGAGTATCGAAACTCCGATAAAATTTAGATGTTAAAAGAAAATAGAAAAATGAACTAATTGAAGAATTTTTTGTTTTAAATACAGATATATTTTTAAAATTGAAAGAAATTAAATGTTTTTAAATATTTATGTGAAAAATACAACATTAATATTTTAAAAAAAGAGGTCAAATATATTTCTTATTATTTTTGTTCTAATTAAGTGTTTAAGAATAAGACTCACATATCAAATACTTTTTTTTTACACACTGAGAAGTGGGGGAATTGTGAGTTTAAATTCACGTCTCAATATTTTTGCAATATTTTAAGCATCCGACTCATATATCACTTTTTGATTCTTATTATAAGAAAACCATCCGACTTTGGGGGATCACTTGCAAACTAATTTAATTATATTTAGTAATGATATACATTTCAAAATGCTTATAAATTAATATAAATTTTATTTGTGATAATACTTTAATTCTCATGAAACATGTATCCATGAAGAGTAGTTTGTAGTTTATATTATATTAAAAGAGATAATTATAACTAACTAAATATTTTAATATATTCGTGAATAAATACCGTAAATCTATAATTATAATACACAAAGTGGTAGAAAAGCAAACATGCATGTTTGAAACAAGTAGTAGCTAGTACTCTCTCAGTCCTTCTCTCTTATATTATAAGGGAAAAAAATTCATTTTCTTTATTCCAAATTATAAGAGGAAAAAACTAAAAATTTTCTTTTCCAAACATTATTTCTACTTATTCTCAAAAAATTAAATGTAAATTGCATTTAATTTTCTCTCTCTCCACTTATATCAATAACCAATAGCCGATGAAAATTATTTATACACTTTTTCATGAAACTTATTTCAAGAAAAATACAAAAACACATGTTCCAAAATATTATATTTTTCTTTTTCTTAATAAGTGTGATTTTTGTTTTTTCCCTTATAATTTTGGACGGGGCGAGTACTATATGATGACGGGGATAGGTCCATCTTTTCAAAGGTAAAAATTCGGTCCTCTCACCCTAAATTTTCTTTAACAAAATAAAAAGGTAAAAATTCGGAAATAAATACTTTGACCAGTTTAATTTAATTTTCTTTATAAGAAATAGTGTTTGTATTCTTATATATATTTAGTTGTGAGAAAAATAGGTAAAAAAAAAAAAAAAAAAAAAAAGAAAAAGAAAAAAGAGAAACATAGATAAGAAATAAAATAGATTTGTAATATTGCTTGATAAAAGAAAGAGGAGAAGAAAAAGAATAAAAAAAAAGAACAAAAAAAGATATAAATATAAGTGTTTTTTACCAGATTGGATCCTCTGCTGCAGATTTGTCTACTGCCCCCCTCTACTGCATATTCTCAGCGGTTAGATTATTTCTTTGGTTAGGATATATTAATTTTTTTATAAGACACAGTAACAGAATAACCATCAGAAAACTTGTTCTTCCTTCTGTGTTAAAAAAAAAAAATGATTTTCGTCCTCTATAGGTTACAACAATTACCAGTCAACCATTTTCATTTTTCATGTTAATCTCTTCATTATTCAAATTCTATTTTTCTACTATTCAATATCTTTCTTTCTTTCTTTCAAAAGAGAGTTTATGGCTGGTTTGGGACTAATTTTGGGTTGCCATAAAAATATGTTATCAGCAACAAACTAAAATATTATAGTGATGTTTCTAATTTTGCTTAATTTGTAAACAATAATATCAAACATAACTAATCGGCTCACAATCCCAATATTTAACAAAATGAATCCCTAAATTCAAAATTTAAATAAAATTCACAGACATGATTATAATTGAAATAGCCGCACAATGAGATGTCACTGCTATAATTGAGGGTGCGTTTGTTATAGATTTTTTCAAAATAATTCTTATAGTGTAATATAATTCTGTGTAAAAAAATTTTACAAAGAAACTTTTTATAAAAGCTTTAAATGAAAATTTGGTTTGAATAGTTATTTTTAAAATATCATTTTAGGTATTTCATCATTTTATTGAAAATTTTTTTAGATATCAAAATTTCAAAAAATCACTTTTTTGAAGCTATTTTAAATAGATTTTCATAAAAATCATTTTTGAAATACAATTTTTTGTAAAAATTGAGATTTTGACTATGTTTTGATCTTCAATAATGTACGTTTATGTTATATAATGTCAAAATTAGTGTTTGAATTTAGAAAAAATGAATATAAAAAAACTTATAATATTTTGAAAAACAATTTTATAAAATCGATTTTCAAAAATATAAAGAAAAATCTATTCTTTTTAAAGATAAAACAAACGCACCCTGAGTCTCGTCTACAAGCCATGGTGTACTGCAAATCGCCGCTGCAATGGGTAGTACTGTTGTGTGTGACCCATAGTCCATACAAACATAGAAAGATACGGAGTATAGTATTATGTTTTCAATTATTTATTTTATTTTGTATTTAATTCATATCCAAGCTTTCAGATTCATCCAACGGCTGGAAAAAGTGCAGTAGAGGGAGTTGCATACATAATAGCAGCTGAGGATCCAGATCGGTTTTTTACTTTGTATCATTACAAAACTATAAAGTATGACATTAACGAGTTGTAATTACATTGCCTTTATTTGTATAAATATTTATGAAAAAATATTTTTATTATATCGGAGGTTGTAATTACATTGTCTTCATTTGTAAATACTCGTATTTTGAAATATCATAAAAATCTTAACAACGACAGTGTTATGTTTTTTTTACACTGTCAATTGATAATAACTGTTAAATCATTAAAAATCATTAAAAAAATGTTTGACGTTAGATGATATTATTATATCATGTAAAATACTAGCATCTATATATTATCATTTATAGACATATTTGTTATATAACGCTTCAAAGTTAAATGGATCCAGATAGTAATCGTGTACGAAACACTTTCCTTATAGTATTGCAAGCATTCTCGATTTGTCTTAGAGTTTCGATGCAGGAATACCCAGGATAATTTAGCCTTCTCGAGTTTGCACAAGACCGATAAAAACTCGAATATAAAAACTCGTAACTTTCACTTTCTTGTCATTTTGGAACATACTCTTGTAATTAATGATCATAAATTACAACAATCCCCCACTTGTTCTAATAATGACAAAACAATTTCACAAAAGAGACAAAAGAATGTTAATATAGTTAAGTATCTTTCGATTTGAACTAAACCTTAGAAAGGATAATGCAAAGTTTAATCGGAATGTTGGGTAGCTATGCTTTGAACCATTATCCCATGTGATTAGACCGGCGTTACCTTCGACACATTCTTTAAGGGTTCTTCACCTACATATCTCGCCTAGCACTATTTATGGCCATGTGTTTTTCCTGTTTTCATGAATTTTTTATGAGAGAAACTCAAACTCTCACTTGAGATGGCACCATCTCGAAATTCATATAGGTGAAGTTCAACTAGTATCTATTTCTTAAGATACATATCCTCGATATAAAACTTCATTAAGAGTTTGGAAAAACTGAACCCTCAATTGTATAACTGTCAACTGTAAGACCCGTAATTCCACAGTACCTTTTGTGTGAGGGAAATAAGTAACGGCTAAGCACTTTAGGGTTTTTGTTAAGTGTTTTTGTGAGTATCGTCGTAATACCAACATTTTTTGCTGAGTTGGAGCCTGTCTTGTCCTCGTGTGCTGGAAATGCACAGACTTTTGTTCCTTAGTCTTTAATTATCTATGAGAACGTTTCTATGTTTTCAGAATTTTGAAATTCGACTTTCTCCGCTTTTTGGAAAAACGAGTAGAAAATCGTACCCGCTGTTGGAAAATTTACGGTTTCTGTTTTCCGTCGAATTTTAATGGGAGACATTATATATCGGCACGAGTTAGAATCTGGATTCATAATATTTTTGAGAGCTTGGGATATAAATTTCAATCGGAGAATCAAGTTTAGCGGTAATTTTTAAAAATGGTTTACGGCGAACTTTTACTTCGTAGATTTTCTATTTTTCACAAGTTAGACCGTTAGCAAAGTACGACTCGCCTGCGACCGAAAGCAAGAGCTGAGTAACGTAAAGTGAAAAATATCTAGATATTTTCAAAAAGGTAATCATTACATTCATTTGATCCAAGGGCTAGGGTTGATCATGGCATTTTAGTATTTGATCCAAAGGCCATTAGGCAACAAGACAAGTTAATAGTAAGGAGGTTAGGCTTTTGTTTGTTGACTTAGAAAAATATCACACAACTCTCTCATTCTCTTCTCATTGCCGTGAGTTCTTTTCCATTTCCAATCCTTCACAAATTTTCATTTCTTCACCTTTTGATCTCATTTCAAGCTTGGAACATCAAGGGGAAGTTACATAGAAGTTTTTTCTAAGGTAACTTGATCCATTCCTTTCTCTTTACTAGCCAAAATCATGAATTTTAGTGGATTTTTAGATTATGTTCTTGAGAGATTTTTGCTAGAAAGTTGTATAATGTTTGTTAGGATTGCTTAGAAGTTGTTCTTAAGTGATGAACTAACATGTTTAGGCTTATATTTGTTGATTTCCCTAGATTGATTAGGTTCTCAAGAGATTTGTGAGTTAGGGTTTGATGAAAATATATATTGATCAAGAATATGAGTTAGGGTTTTGTGAATGTGAAATTGATGTTGCTTTTGGAACTTTTATGAAAATGGATGTTAGAATAAGGGTTTTATTTTGTGAAACAAGAAAAAATATATTTTTTGTGTTCTTGAGAAATTGATGAACATTCATAGGAATTTTGTTTTGGTTTCTAAAGTGGTTTGATTGACCAATTAAAATGATTTAGAAAATTGATAGATTGTCATTAAGGTGTTGAAATGAAAAAAAGAAGAAAAAAAATTGAGTGTTGGCCTTGTTTGTGATGTTGGCCGTGGCACCCCCTTTGTATAGGGAGGAAGAGTTTCAATTTCTTTAAGTCATGATTTAGGAGGACATATTCATGGTTTTTAAAAGATGATCAAATAGGGTCTTGGTTGGGGAAGAAAATTAATGGATTTTGTCTTATTTAAAAATTGTCAAAAGTGTGGTTTTGATTGAATTGGTTTTGATTGCTAGGGTAAATGATTTTGGGGTATTATGAGATATTACTATGCTTTTAAAAATGAAAAAAATTGAGTGATAGTATGTTTTGTGGGTTTTGGCTGAGGCAATAAAGGAAAAATGGGTGAGGGATTTCAAAATTTTCTAAGTCCACAATGATAAGAAAATGATCATGACATTGGTGAATGATCATAGGTTTTTAAAAGAATGATTATAGGGTTTGTAGTTGAAAAGAAAACTTGTAACTTGCGACGCAAGAAAACTCTTATTTTCTTTGAATTATTTTTGAAGATTTTTTGATTTGTTTTCAAATGGTTTTAGGGTGTGTAATTGATTGCTTTGGTGTTGGGAATAAAAGTGTTTCATAGTTGTTATGAAACGAAAAATATTTTCATATAGCGAAAATAATGCATTTAACTTCATGAATTTTTTATCACTATGGGGAGGACTCGAAATCACTATCCGAGAGTTTTAGAAAGTACCCAAAACCCCTCTAGAACTTTGAGAATAGGTTTCGTTTGGTTAGGATGTGATGGGAGTATTTTATTGATTGTACGCTACTTAATTTTAGGTAGCGCGAATTATAGAGTTGTACGAGAAAAGTTAGTGGAAGCTTGCCGAGGTAAGGGCACCTTTCTTTTTGTATTATTTCCGTTGATAGCATGTATGTATGCTTTGTTTGTGGTGTGTTTGAGTGCTTGGAATGTATGTGTGATGTATTCTCGGGATGAGAAATTGTTTACAATACGTGTGTTGTTTACATATGATTGGAAATATATGTATGATTGTTGTAGTTGTTTACATATGATTGGAAATATATGTATAATTGTTGTGATTGAATTACATATGCTTGGAAGGTATGTAATTGTTGCATTAGCATATATAGGGAATCGTATGCGCATGCATTCATAGTACGTGGTTGCGGGAGTGGACCACGGGGTGAGGTTGCGGGAGTGGACCCACCTTAATCCTGCGGGATTTTATTGAGTCCAATACGTGGTTGTGTGAGTGGACCACGAGGTGTGATTGCGTGAGTGGATCCATCTTAATCCTTCGGGATTTTATTGATTCGTCCTGCGGGGTATAGTAGGGGTTGGACCTACGACTCTCTGCAGAGAGGTTAAATTCCGGAATTCATGCATGTGGCAGCCAGTGATTGGTGCCACGATCATTGTAGAGTCTGCATTGATAGGTTGTGTGTGCATTTAATTATATTATGCACGAAATGTGAAATTGCTAAGTGTTTACCCGCTTTTTTCCATATTTGTTATTTGTATTATGTGTTACTTGTGGTGATCCTTACAATGAAACATGAACGGGTTACCCCCACCTAGACGATGGATTCCTGTCTGAGACCGTGGGGCGTGAGGACGACGGTGGCTTCTTGAGCTCTTAGTGATCGAGTGGCGTGGCTGATCTAATTAGATTGTGTGCCAGTGTGTCTTGTACACCGTGCTTTAGGTTAGGCGTAGTATTGAGACTCTTTTGGATAATTGTATCTGAGTACTTATACTTTTGGTTTAGACGGTTGTCTTTTGGATTGTAAATATTCAGGAACACACTTTGCTTATGGAAAGCACTTTCATGTATAATTAGTACCATGCCGATGCTTTGGTTGTACTAATATATATAGTTAGTCCTGTTGTATGATTAATGCCGGCTCGTCACAAAATATTTGCGCGCTCTGTTTTGTTTTTAAAAATAAAATAAAATAATGCCCATTTTTGGTCTTTGAAAAACGGGGTGTTACATCAACATTCTCGGTAATGTTGTACAAACATCCAAATCAATGACTTGTTGTTACCCATTGAATCTTAGGTTAAGATTTATTAACTTCAGATTGGGTTACTAAATTAATAAATTAAATTTGACTAATAAATAAAATTTACATAACTAAAATTAATTAATTAATTTATTCATTGTTTAATTTAATTGAAATAACTAAAAGGCTATTTTCAGAATTGCATATGAATATATGATTTGTGTGAGTATGGGACTAGGTGCAGGAGTTTCTTCAAAAGAGAATATCAATTTTTGCTTTCTTTCCTTTAACAAATTGAGAATGGTAGTGAAGTTTTGTTTGTTTTTGTTTTTTGACAAGTGATCGATATGATTTGCAAGTGAATCTCTTTTTCCATCCTCTAAACTTCTCACGCCCTTCTTGAATTTATAAAAGTATTTAGTTTGAATTATAGAATCCAAATGTCACAAGTTTAAATTCTAGAACCGAAAACTTATTTCTCATTTCCAGAATTTGTGGAATGTTATTTTTGGGATGATTATAATGTTTTTAAAATTATTTACATTGTTTCACATATATATATATATATATATATATATATATATATGGATGGTTCTTCTGCTAATGCAAAGTCAGATGTTGTAACTAAAATTGTGGATTCTTTCGCTGATGGGATAGCTTCAATGCTTGACTTCACAACGACAACTGCATCCAAAATTTTACTATGCAGTTTCTAATTTCACATCACTGAGAGAATCTTTAGAAGCATCCATATTTGAAATAATGTAAACAACTTAAAAAAATATAATTGTCTTAGTAAAAACAGTGTTCGGATTCTAAAATATATAAAATGAAGTTCAATTTCAAGAATACGAGAAGAATATTTTTGAAAATTTAAGGGGAAAAGAGGCTTAGGGCAACCAAATGATATAATGGTTTTGTAGAAAGGGTAAAGCCCATTTTATTAGATAAAATAAATGGTAAAGCCCAATCAGAACAAACAAAAACGGGGTTGAATTTTCTTTTCTCATCCCTTTATTTCTTTTCTACCATCTGGATTTCTATTTTTGCCTTTGAATAAATATTTCCAAACGCATTTTTTTAATTTTCTTTTGCCTTGAAAAATAACTTTGGAATAGATTTTCCGAGTTTTTTTGAATTTGAACTAGGAAAACACGTTCCGAAATGTTTATATAAGGGCAAAAATGAAAACACAGGAAGTAGACAAGAAACATGGGGGTAGTAAGAGAAAAATTCAAATGGGTTGATGAATATAACTGGCCCAAACCTGATCAATATAAGTTTCACTATTCAATTAAGATATGTCAACAAGAGCAATTTAAGTCCGTCAAAGATATATGCAAAGCTTAATATTGGTGTTAAATTAAACTATAAGATCTCTTTGAAAGTTTAGGATGAGAGATGATTTTGAAAGGAAAAGAAAAACAATGAAGTTGAAGGAATGAAAAAAATTTAGAGGAGAGGACTTTGTAGGTTTTTCTTTCTCATAATACAAAATTCTCCTATAGTGTTATTTATGATATTGTTGATATTAAATACTCCGTATATATTAATTATAAATATTTATTTATCATTCTATACGGAAAAAAAAAATCCTAAAAGGTGAAAAAGTTCTTTATTATTTCTCGTTCTCTCCCCTCCCCTCCCCCCAAATCCCCCTTCTCCAAACTCTAAACAAAGCTTAAAGTGTGCAAATAGTCCAACAATGAGAAATAGAGTTAACTGATCAAAATAAGTTATAAACAATATATGGAAGAAATTGTTTTATCATAGGATGACAATACATGATGATATTTGTAAATAGAAGTTTACATTAAGTAGAATAAAAAAGAACTTCATTATTTTGTAGTCTCACATTCTTATAATGTGTCTTATTTTATATTTTCACACAAAATTTCAACTTATTGTCTAGTAGGATAATAATAAAACGTTCCAATCTTTTTCCCATTCTTTTTTAATCCAAAGAGCACATGACACGTTTCGTAGGAATAGCAATGAGTCGGCTTGCTCTAGGAGCAGTGAGTCCAAACACATCACGCATATCCATTTCACTCGGTATCATTTCATTTGGCAACTCCCAAGTAAAGCAATGAAGCAAATGAGCCACCGCCAAATCAAGCGCATACAAACCCAACTGCATTCCGGGGCAAGATCTACGACCCGATCCAAAAGGAATAAATTCAAAATTACTCCCCTTAAAATCGGGCACTCCGGGTTTCAAAAACCTTGACGGTTTAAAACTTTCTGGTTCCTCCCAGCAATTCTTGTCTCTCCCAATCGCCCATGCATTGATCATCACGCGCGCACGCTTTGGAATAAAATAACCGTTAACTGTTGTATTTTCCGATGTTTCATGGGGAAGCAACGGAATTGGTGGGTGAAGGCGTAAGGTTTCTTTAAGAGCACATTTGAGATAAGTTAGTTTCCCAAAATCAAACTCTTCAACTCGACGATTCATGCCCACAACTTCATCTAACTCTTGTTGAACTCTTTTTAGATCTTCTGGACTTTTTATTAGCTCAGCCATAGCCCACTCGATTACGGAGGCTACTGTTTCCGTTCCTCCAAACATCACATCCTGTAATGAAAATTACAATTTATTATTATATTTTAGGATTTAATTAACATGTTCACCTTGCAAAAAATTCATGGTTGGAATATTTTGGACTAAAACGACAAGTCGCTGTATATTGGGTGCAAAAATCATTTCTATGCTACTATTGCAAGCTCATACTTATAGTATTAATTCATATATATGATCAGCTCATTAAAAACATTTGAATATTGTTACCAAAACATATATTTAATTTACCACAAAGAAAAAAAAACAACATATACTTAATTATATAAGTATGGTGTTTAATTTTTATGCACTTTCAATGTAACATAATGATGATAAAAATAAAGTAATTTAATTGAATGCATATGTAAAAACAATTTACAATGTCAGTGCACAACAACAAATCTCTACTTTTAATTATAATTCACGACGTCAATAATTAAAGATATTTTAAAAGCGAGTTTTATACTTAAAGAGTGCCTCTTTCTTTATAATTTTTCATTAGACTTTATTTATTTTCTATATGAAAGTTGAGTTTTTCTCAATACACCTAAAAATTAAAATATCACATAATTATTGATGTGATGAAAAAGTGATAAATTCCTCATGTCATACATTACATTGGTACACTTTGGTAAATCGAGATTTCCTCAAATTGTGATCATTTTTTGGGCCTGTTTGTTTCAGCTTTTAAAAAATGGATTTTTAAAAAAAAAAATTAGAGATTATTTTGTAGAGATTTTGAAGAAAATCTAAAGTTATTTGCCGTTTGTTTACAATCATAAAAATCTATTTTTTTTAAGATGGTGAGGGATGATGAGTGATAAAAAAATAAATTTTGATAAAAGCTATTGAAAATAGATTCTCATTTTGATGAAAAAAATGATTTTTTTACCAAAATGATTTTTGAAAAATCTGAAACAAACACAACTAGGATAAAAAAATAGATTTTTTTAAAAAAAAATCTCAAACAAACGGACCCTTTGTATCTTTCAAAAACTTGTAAAGGAAAAACTTGTTACTCCTATCAATTATAACTTTAAGAAAATGAGATATATCTAATTATTGAAAATGAATGCATACCATGATGATAGCTTTGATGTTATCCTTGGTAAGTTTAATGGAACTATGCAAATCGTCAGATTCATTATTCAATTTAGCCTCCTCACTATAGAAAGCAAGCAATTCATCCACCATGTCAGTTTCTTTATCACCAACATCCTTCTTCTTCTGAATGTGTTCATCTATGATTTTGTCTATGAAACTATCCAATGCTTTACGAGCCTTAACTAGCCTAGCATTAAGCCCTTGAGGGTCAATGACTCCAAAACAAGGTACAAAGTCAGCAATATTAAAAGCTCCAAACAATTTGGAAAACTCTTGCAATATCCCAATGAATTCATCTTGTCCTTCTCTTGAGCTGGACCCAAAAGCTGCTCGATAGATAATATTTTTACTCAAGTTGAACACGAGCTCTCCGATATTCACAGGGTTGCCTACGTTGTTTGAAACAGTTAGAACAGCATGGTCAACCTCATCTCTAACAGATTGCCAGGACTCTGCATGCTTTCGACTAAAAAGCTTCATGACGTAGAGTTTTCGCATCTGACGCCAAAAGGGACCGTAGTGTGCGAACGCCACGTCAGCACGGTCGTAAGTTAGGTATTTTATGGCTAGGGTTGCCGGACGATTGGAAAAGATGTTATCTTGAACTTGGAGAACTTGACGGGCGGTTTCCGCGTCGGAAATAGTTACAATGTGGAGGATTCCCATTCGTAGGTGAAAGATGCAACCATATTGTTTGGCTAAGTTGGCTAAACCACGGTGGGTTAATTGGTTCATCATTAGCATGTTACCTATAAAAGGTAACCCTTTTGGTCCAGGTGGATATTTTGGCTTTTTGAGGATTAGTGATACTAAACCCAAAAGAAGTATTAGTGGTACGATGAACATGATGGCCATAAAGAATGGTTCTTCCTTAAAGTTATCTATGATCGGCAATTTTAGAAGCGAATCCATATGGTTTTTTGTTAATCTTCCTAATTTAGATGGCTAAATATATATGTAGCTATAGTGTGAATTATGTGCGTATAATGTTTTTTGGTTTTGAAGGTATTGCTTTCAAAACTATTGAAGGTATTGGAGCCTTATATAGACAATTTTCTTATTGACATTTGATTGGAATATTTGTAAAAATATTCAAAGAATTTTTTTTTAATGTAAGAAAAGTATTAGAAATACTCCTTTTAGGGTTTTTTTTTTTTATTTGTCAAAGTATTAGAATTTTTTTAATATACAAAGAATTTTTTTCTATTGTTACTTCAACTACTACTATGAAATCTGGTGAAGGTTCCAACCAATTTCCGGCGGGTTTGTAAGTTCTTGTTGAAGATATTTTGACCAATAATTTTTAGGGTTATTGATTTTTTGGATTTATGGCCTCAATTTTCAATTTTTAGGTTTGTTATTGAAGATGAATTTTTGGATTCGCCCCTTTTATTTAATAAAGATATTGATGAATATGATGAACATATATTCATCAAAATTATGGGTTTTATGCTTCATCATTTTTTTTAATAAAAGAAAAGGAGTTTATATGCGCCAGTTATAAAAGATAAAGGACGAAATGGAAAAAATAAAAACATAAAGGACCAAAATATTACAAATAAATAAAATAAAAAATCTCTAGTATAATTTCACAGCAACAAAATTCAAGAAAGATTTTAGTTTTTTTTCTAACTTTATACCGCTATTCAAAGCGAACCAAAGGTGTTGCACGAGAGAAGTAGGTGATGAGCTATCTCAATGCCACTACAACCCACCCCATACAAAAGTGAAAATACAAAGAGAATATTCCTCGTGTAACCAAGTTTGACTTCGTTGGCAACCGATCACGCAAAAAACGTCATGCAAAAATAGACATCTTCAAAGGAATCTATATGTGTCATATGATAGGTCATATTATTTAATTATTAGTTTTTGTTTTACAAAAATTGTTGGTTTTTTTTGTGTAACCAAAAAATTTAACTAAATTCTTTTTTACCATTTGAAATATAGATTATTTAATTATTAGTTTTTTTACACATTGAAAAGTGGAGGAATTGTGAGTTTAAATTCACGTCTCAACACATTAAATATTTTTGCAATATTTTAAGCATATAAATAGTGTACTAATGGAATGTTCTCTTAAATTCTTATTATATTATAAGAAAACCATGCGACTTTGGGGCATAATTTGCGAACTAATTTAATTTTATTTAGTAATGTTATACATTTCAAAATGCCTATAAATTAATATAATTTTTATTTGTCATAGTACTTTAATTCTCAGACATGTCTCCATGAAGAGTAGTTTGTAGTTTTTATTATATTAAAAGAGATAATTATAATAAACCAGATATTCTAATATATTCGTGGATAAATACCATAAATTTATACTTATAATCAAGGTTGTCAAAATTGGATCGGACCGATCGGTCGGACCGGTCAGATTGTGAACCGGTGATATATCTGGTCCGGTTAGATCTGAAAATCGGCCTGCAGACGAACCGATAAAAAACCGGTTGAATCAGTCTTGAATCGGAAAAAACCGGTGAACCGGCCGGTTCAGACGGTTCGATGGTTCCGTTTTGTTTTTTAAAAAGAATGTCAAAACAACGCCGTTTCATATACATATATTTAAAAAAAAATAATAAAAAAAAAAACCAAATGATGTTATTTGGTTTTATTTGTAAAAAACAGATTAAAAAAATAAACAAGTTACAAACGATGTTATGGTACTATTTTGTGTTATTGGACTTAATTATTATGTAATTTTTAATTTATTTTGAATTAAAAATTTTATGTCTAATGTACTAAAGTTTTAATTTTATATTAACTTAATGACATTTCATCTTTTTCGTGTGTAAAAATAAGAAATATTAAGTCATTATTAATTTATTTTTATTTACATATTAATTAAAATATATATATTTCATTAAAAATGATCTGATCGATCCGACTTCAATTCAATCGATTGACTCTTAAACCGATAAACTCACCGGTTCAATGGCCCGTTCATAAAACCAAAGTCGTAGAAAAAGCAAACATGCATGTTTGAAACAACTGGTAGACGGTACTACAACTACAATATATATTTTGAAATGTAACTAAATTATTTTGAAATGACAACTACAATATGTACGCATGGTACTATATGATGACGGTGATAGGTCCATCTTTTCAAAGGTGAAAATTCGGAAATAAATACGTTTACCAGTTTAATTGAATTTTCTGTTTAAGAAATACTCTTTGAATTTGTACCCCAAAAAAATGCTGTTTGAATTCTTACACTATATATATATATATATATAGTTGCGAAAAAAATAGTAGAGACACAGAGAAAATAAAATAGATATGTAGTATTGTTTGATAAAACTAAAAGAAAAAATTAACAATTGTAGTAGAGACACAGAGAAAATAAAATAGATATGTTGCTATTTCTAGCGAAGAAACACGTCCCGAAACTTTCACGAACAATTGTAGTCCGTTGGTTTTGTCCCTAAGACTTTGTTTCACCATCTCAAATAATTATATCATAGCTTATGATATTATAGAATAATCCACCATTCGTATCATATATATCATGTTTTTGTTTTCTTCATAGGTTCTCTTCTTTTCTATCTTTTTCATCATCCTGCGCTCACCAAACTGCCGCCTAAAGATATTATTATAGAATTTTCTCTTAATAACGTACGTGAGAAGAAAGAAATTAGAGAGAATAAATATTCAAAAAACATTCCCGTCAACAAAACAAAAATATTCAAAACAGTGTGATGCATATGGTTGAATAGTCCTTTATGCCATTGTGTTTTTAAATTGTGAAATTATTTTCTAAATATTCAGGCTGGGGATGCTGTGTTGACAAACAGATTTTGTAACATAAAATAATTATTAATTGTTTAATTTAATTTATGATGTATTTATTTTTTAAAATGAAATAAAATAAATAGACTTTATGTATTTTATCAATAGTTTAATTTATATAATTTTTAAATTTAATTGTAACATATAAATAATTTTACTAAATTTATAACTAGTATTTTAGTTGACCAAAATAATTAATTAACTTAATTTTTTAATTTAATTGAAACAAACTTAATCTTTTAGAAATAATTTTATCTGATGGTTTTTTTCCGATAAAAAAGAAAAAGAAAAAGAGAAGAACAATCTATATGAATCCCTCACATAGTCTTTCAAAGCCAAATGTTTCTCTTAATTTTCACTTTTGCCTCCCAAATTTATAGAAACATTTCAAAATATTTGAATAACTTTGACTTCATATTTTCTGTTTAAGGTGATGAATTGATCAACATCATACTAAAAGAAATTTCAATATTTCTAAGTTTTCAACATCAACCACATTCTTCCGCAACAAGCTTATTACAGGTTTCAATGTGAAGTCACAAGCCCGATAAAAGAAAGACATGGTTGCCAAAAAAGATATGGTTGCCAAAAAACTTGAAAGTTTTACAATATGCACTCTATAGGAAATATGAGGGATTATCTACAGAAAATTTGAGGGCTCAGTCTAAAAAAATTGATGGCCTATCACAATATGTACTCTACAATATGCACCAAAGTTTTTATATATTTGTTTAGACTGAGCCTATTATACTACACTATTATTATAAAATTTGATTTGATTTGATGGCCATAATTTTTTGGCAAATTCTATGGTACATTCACCAAAATGAATGTTTCAAAAAAGTCATGATCTAATGTGGCAAAAGCACAAAAAATTTTATGTGCAAATCTCAAATCTAATGGCTAGAAACCAAGCAGCCCATTAGCACAAATTTAGTAGCAAAAATTTGGTAGCTAATCTATAGCAATTAAGTTTAGTCCAATGAATAATATGATAGTAAAACGACATGGGAATGAATTCCTAAGAAGTCCATGTGGAAGATTAATTTATCCAATAATCAGCTTTAAATCTAACCTGGCTGATCTTGCACTATACAAAATTCAAATTAGATGGTTCGAAAGACTACACTATTGGTTTAGAAACTCAGGAAACTTCTATTTAGCTAGAGAATATAAGAAACTAGCTAAAAGCCTTCAGAAAAAACTTCAGGATATCGCACGATGACTGAAGAAAGTCTAACAAATAAATTACAAAAGGTTTTAAATAACTTTTCTGACCTACAATGTAGAATAGAGAAAATAACAACCCATCTGGAAGACATACAATCTGGAGATGGTAAGTATAAACCTTATGAAACATAGAATTTTCATGAATAAAATTTTGCCTGTTACGAAGAAGATGAATCTCATAAATACCCTCATATTTTCCATACAACAAATCCACAACTAAACAATATAGCATGTATGTTAGCTTACATAATCAAAAATTGTTGTTATCAAAAATTTCACCAAAGAATGGATGAAATTGAAGAAGAACAGAAAAGAGATATAGAAAAAATCTACATTAAAATGGAAGATTTTTCAAAACTTTTAGAAAATAGAGAGGAATATTTGGATGAGTTGTCTCAATTTCTTAAGAGGGGTGAGAAAGAAAAGGGAAAACAAAAGGAAATCCTAGAAATATCTGACTCCACACAATTAAGAATTAAACCACCAACTAATTTCTTTTAAATGGACGATACAGAAGAAGCCCTTAATAGGCAATTGGAAAATCTAGAAAGACTCATGGTCAAGAGACAAGTAGTTGACGAAGAACCAAAAGAGAAAAATCAAATCATTTATGATTTCAACTCAGAAGAAGAAGTAGAGGAAGAAAATGAAAACCCTCATTTTGTAAAATTTGAACCAGCAGAAACATCAGGAACAAAAAGACCTGCAGAATTCGAAAGAGAATTTACCAAACAAAAATTCCAGAAAGTACCACATTATTATGTACCTTCACAAAATCCATTTCAAGGACAAGGAATTTTAGATATAGACTATAGCGTTGATACAGCAAAAGATCTTAGAGATTGGTATAATACAAATAGTGTGTTAATCCAACTAAATGAAGATCTTAGAAATTTAGGAGCGGTTGATATTTTTAACTACCTACAATACAAAACTAGAGGAAATGCTTACAAATACATTTCTACCCTACCACCAGAAGTTATGGGAACAATACCCTTAACAGGAATCTTAGTAGTAGACTGGGTCTATAGTTTACTAGTAAAAGAATTTAAAAGATGGAAAGACTCCGTTCAATCAAAAACAGCATTCTCTGACCAAAACCTTTGGAAAATTACCAACCTAAAAATCTGCAATATGTGCTATGTAGATAATTTCATTTGTGAATTTCAGGACTATTACTATAACATAGATAATAGTACTAGAATCTCTAGAAATTTGTTAGAATTATTCTATGACAAGTTACCAGAAAAAGTATCAGCTCAAGTTAAGATATTTTTTACTTCAGCATTAGCAGAAGGAAAAGTAGATGATACTTTAGGAGGAAGAATAACTTCTCTAAAAATTTGGCTTCAAGAAATATGTAGTCAGAAGATAGCCAAAAAAGAAGCTCAAATATCCCTTTGTTGTAATAAGCTACAAGACAAAGTAGGAAACTATGGTTGCAACTCTAGAAGGAAACCTAAAAAGATAAGGTCACAAAAACCTTATAAAACAAAGAAATTCAAGAAGGTCCCTTTTAGAAAATTCAAAAAAGGAAACAAAAAATTCTTTAGGAAAAAACAACCTTACCCTAGGAAGAAAATATGCCCACAAGGCAAAAAATCATGCACATGTTGGTTATGTCATGAAGAAGGTCACTATGCAAATGAGTGTCCTAAGAAGGAAAATCATAAGAAAAATGTATTACATGCAATATATGCAATGAGATATGAACCTATAGAATCAGACGTAGAATCTGATGAGGACATTTACGAATACTGTACAGAAACAGATTCAGATGTCGAAGAAGATACTTGGTAAAGGAAACCCAAGTGCTACATTTATTAAAATAGTGTTAAAAAATAAAAACCTTTTAGCCTATGTAGACACAGGAGCAACCCTTTGTTTTGGGAAAAAATCTATCTCTAGAAACTGGGAAAGATTAACCAAGCCAAAAGAAATAATAGTTGCAGATAAATCAAAACATCAGATATGGTTTAACCTTAGGGATGTGTCTATAGAAATTGAAGGATATAAGTTTTTTATTTCAACAATTTACCTCTATGATTCAGGATTAGACCTAATCATAGGAAATAACTTTTTAAAATTATATGAACCTTTTACTCAAAGAAAGGATACTATATCACTTCAATGGAAGAATTTGGGAAATCCTAAGAGTAGCAAAATAGTAACCACCAAAATAGTTACTAGAAATGAAATCTTAAACCTTTTTAAAGGAAACCTTAGAGAACTAAGAACAATATGGGAAGAAAGAAGTTTCAATATTAGTATAGAAGAAAGGTTAGATGAAGTCTGTTCAGATAACCCTTTAGACAGTGTTAAAAACACTAATCATGAACTTATAGTCATCAAACTTAAAAACTCTAATGACGAGATAAATGTTCCAAATAGAATTCCATATTCTTTTAGAGATGTTGAAGAATTTCAACAAGAATGTAAAGATCTACTTGATAAAGATCTTATTAGACCTTCATCAAGTCCACATTCTGCACCAGCTTTTTATGTCGAAAACCACAACGAAATAAAAAGAGGTAAGAGAAGAATGGTAATTAATTATAAGAAACTTAATCTGGCAACAGTCGGAGATTCTTATAAATTACCAAGAAAAGATTTTATTTTAGAAAAAATAAAAGGATGCAATTGGTTTTCTTCCTTAGATGCAAAGTCTGGTTACTATCAACTAAGACTAGCTGAAGAAACAAAACCATTAACAGCTTTTTCATGTCCACCTCAAAAACACTATGAATGGAATGTTTTACCTTTTGGATTAAAACAAGCACCATCAATATACCAAAGATTTATGGATAAATCTCTCGAAGGTTTAGCTCATATATGTTTGGCATATATAGATGATATACTTATTTTCACAAAAGGAAGTAAAGAACAACATCTTCAAGATATAGAAATTGTTCTTCTAAGAATTAAAGAAAAAGGTATTGTAATTTCAAAAAAGAAATCAAAACTTTTACAAAAAGAAATAGAATACCTTGGTCTAATTTTAAAAGAGAATGGGGAACTAGGTCTAGCACCTCATACCCAAGAAAAAATACAAGCTTTTCCAAATGAACTTTCTGTCAGAAAACAAATTCAAAGATTTCTTGGATGTTTAAATTATATTGCTAATGAAGGATTTTTCAAAGATTTAGCAAAAGAAAGAAAACATTTGCAAAGAAAAATTTCAGAAAAAATTCCTTGGTCTTGGACTGAAACCGATTCTGATATTGTTAAAACCATTAAAGAAAAAATTCAAGTTTTGCCTGAACTATACAATCCAACAATAAAAGATTTTTTGATTGTAGAAACAGATGCATCACAAACAACCTGGGCAGGTTGTATGAGAGCCTTACCCAATGGTAAAGCAAAACTTTCTCTAAATGAGAAGGGATATAAAATTGAAGAATCTAAAGATCTTCAATCAAAACAATCTGAAACTTCGAAAGAAGGAACAAATACCAAAAAAGGCATTGATTATAGTGCTTCTAAAATCCTGATAAAGGATACTGAAAAATTACATTTATGCAAATATATTTCTGGTACATTTACAGATACAGAATCTAGATACCATATTCAGGAACTAGAAACTCTGGCGTGTGTAAAAATACTAGAAAAATGGAAGATTGACTTATTACCGTCAAGATTCCTTCTTCGTACAGAGTCTAAATATCTTACAGGATTTTGGAGATATAAAATTAAAGCTGACCATAAACAAGGCAGATTAATAAGATGGCAGATGAAATTACAACAATTCGAGCCATATATTCAATATATAAAATCTGAGCAAAACAGTTTTGCAGATACACTGACGAGAGAATGGAGCAAGCCATAAAGCTACTTCAGAACAACATCAAGCAAAAGGACGAGCAACTTGCCGCCCTAGAAATCAAAAGAGCAAAAATCTCTGCCGAGAGGGGGGAGATGATTACAACACTCAAAGGTTTGCAAAAAATGACAACAAACCAAGAAAATTGGGATTTGCTAGGACAACCTTCTGGAAAGTATGACTACTATGTAAAGTATACAGCCCCAGAAAGTTCAAAAATTCCTACTGAAACGATAGTACCCAGCGGTTGAAATATAGAACAAGAAGTGGAATCTTCAGAAACAACTTCAAACAGCAAAAAGTCCTGGGCAGATAAGGTCGAAGAAGAGGAAGAAGAAGCCAGAAAAAATGGTTTATTAACAACCATTCAAACAAGCGATCCCGTAGACAATGAGATGGGAAAGTTTGAAGCTTATGTCATTTTTGATGGTCTAATGAAGGGAATCTATAGAAAATGGGCAATAGCTAAACAACACATCATTGGCAAGAATGTGCGTCATAAGGGATACAAAACCATGAAGGAAGCTGAACAGGCGCTTTATGGAGCATACAAAGAGATTACAACAGCAAAAAATCTTCAAAAATCTCCAACAATGGAGTCAAAAAAGAAGCTGTCAGTCGACAAAATTCGCCAGCTCGAATATCAAAAGAATTTCCAGATAACTGATCCAACTTATATGGAATTCAGTCTTAGATGGAAATGGATAAACCACTATATAGAAGAATTTACTACTGAATGCTTCTACCCAGTTAGCAGAATTGGTTGCACCAAAGCAGTCGTACTACCCGGAATAGACAGTACTATATGTCTATCCTTCTTTCAAAATGGGTTGATACATACCATATACCTGGAAGAACAAGCTGGAAAAACTTTTGGAGAACTCAAGTTCTTTCCAAAGGAGTTACAAAATTTGGCACAAAAATTCAACAACTTGTTTGCCAAAGGAAAAGAAATTTTTATTCAAATTGAGTCCACATATCCATGGTACGATGAGATCACTCTGGAACTTACAACAAAACCCTTATACCTCGTTAAGATTGGAATTTCAAATAAAGAATATCCAGTGGTGAACAGAGAAACAACTGAATGGCACCCCGCCATTTACCTTAAACAAATTAAACACTTTCGCCAGAAGATCACTAGATTGTCTTCCCAGACAAACTATAGAGTTATTTACGAAGATTCATCAATGGTCGTATACAGTGACTCTAGAAAGCCCGCAAAGGACAAAGACATCAAGGCAGTCAAAAACCTTGAAGAAAAAGTTGACCAATTGAAAGATGGTCTTGAAAAACTACCCAAGTTAATTCAAGAAGAATGCTGTCAATACTTTTCACAGTATTACAAAGGACACAAATGTGAAAATTGTCCAGAAAAACCGTCGGCACAAGAAGACAAGGAAGCCTCAATCACAGAGCCATGTGTCATGTAGTTAGTTAAAGTGTGCAGTGGTACCTTATCACATCTGAGTCAGATGGGGACCACTTAGTGATAAACTTTGCAATAATGTAAATAACTGTTTGTCGTTTTTCTTTAGTGTGCTAGTGCGTGTAACTTTACTGAGTGCACGTCGCTATAAGTGTGCTGTTATGGAAAGGGACGTCCTACCTAATATGTGAGCCCTTCTCCACTATAAATAAGAGCTCTAAGCTCAGTTGTAAATTACAGTTGAAAGAAATACGAAACTATTAACTAGTTTTTGAAGAATTATTTTCTTCTGTCCTTAGAATCATTTCTAAGAAGTAGCTCTTGAGGTAATACTCTGGAGGAGCTAGATCCTTGAGGTAATACTCTGGAGGGATCAACCACATATAACAATATAATCAAACAGATTATATCCCAAAACAACACAAACATCTTCGGATCGAAGAATTCAACAAAACCAGAAACAAAGAAAATCATATCAGGTATGATTGTTATTATTACATCATTCATTTACTATATTATGTTGTTTGCATAATCAATGGAAAGTTCAAATTTTAGAACTCAAAGATTATATTCAAATTTTTTTGAAATAGAACACACAAAACTCAGTTCTGGTCACACATACTTAGAATTAGTCTTGATGGAAGACTATGATAAAAAGGTAACTTATTTACTAAAAAGGATCCCTGAACCAAATTTGGCTAAGATAATTTTAGACAAATTCAAATTTAATCATTACCAAGAAAAGGTTTTTCTCGAAAAACTTCAAGAAACTATCGAAGGAGATTTCGAAGAACATGAATTAAAATGTTTAGTTCAAGAGTTAAACAATTTTACTAAAAATTCTAAATACATAGAATGTTTTCAAGGACAGTTCTATGGAGACTTTGCAAGTGTACATTATAGACTAAAAAACTCTCGAATTTATGGTCTAATAAAAACTTTAAATATTCTGCCCGATAATACTAGTGAAAATTCAGAAGAATTTTGAAAATTATGTCGGAAATCTCACTTTTCGAAGAAACATCTAGTTATTTTGCTGATAGTATACAAGATCACAAAATAGAATAAGCAGATTTATCTCTAACTGCTGAAGAAAACTTTAAGAGAAAGTCTATAAAATTCAAAGAACTTCTCTTTAGGAAAAATATTTTGAAATTTGAAATAATGGTAGGAGAAGAAGCAATTCCAATCGATTCTACTTCTGGAAATATATTCATATCCACCATAGATAGAACACAAATTCAAAAAAGAATTTCAAGTCTTTCTGAAAAAGAAAGAAATAAAATTGGTTATATTCACATATCAACCATTCAAGTTTTAATCAAAAGTACTTTCATGAAAGGTATTGATACACCTTTAAATATAATTCTAAGAGACTCTAGAATTACAAATGATAGACAATCTATAATTGCACAAGGAAGATGCAATTTAAAATATGGAAAAATTAAGTTTGATATAAACCTACAAATAGGATTATCTCTAAAGGATAAAGATCTGGACAGATCCATAATCTTTAATTACAAATTAGAAGATTCAAAATTTATGAAAAAAGGAAATCATCCTTTTACGATATGCTATAGAATTAATTATGCTTTGAGTAATTCACATCATAGCATAGAATTTACAGGAAAAGATATAATTCATATTGATGAATTATTCACCCCTATAGTGACATTAGAGTCACCTATATTTAAAACTTTGGCAAGGAAGAGTTGTTCATTAATAGAAGATGACAAAAATCTGTTTGAAGAAACAGAAGAAAAATCATTAATTAGAAGCCAAAGCCTTAGGGTAGCACCCCCAAAAAGAGATTTTGAAATCTCAGAACTAAAAGAATTAAATAAGCTACAAAGCTCAGTAGCAGAGTTGTCTTTACAAATCGAAAAATTAGATAAAAGAATCTAATTAAACTTCCGCAACCTGTTACACTTACTACCTACGCTATTAATGAACTTAGCTGAAGAAAGAAAAAATCTAAAAGTCTATAGGAAAAGAATTCAAAAATTAGAATTCGAACATAGATGCTTAAAAAACCTGCTATATATGGATAGACCTTATGTTAATCCAAGAATAAAGGCAAGACTCATAGAAAGAAAAGATCTATTGTCTAATTACAGACTTTTAGTACAATACACGAAGAATGAACTCCAACGTTTATCTTACAGCTAACGCGCGAAAACTCTGCGCCGAAAACTCTGGTATCAGAGCCAAAATCTCGATCTTAGGATAGAGAAAACTTACACCTTTAGATCTTTGAGGATACACAGAAACATAATTATGGAACCACACCATATAATTATGATTTGGTGGGACCAAATAAAGACTTTACTCTTATTGGTCTATTCAAATGACTTTTCTAATATTGTCAAAATACCAACTGCACCGTAGAAGCTCCCTAATTTTTTATGGCTCGGAGCCAAAGACCTGCTTTCTTTAATGGAGCGTCTGCCGTGTCAATATGTGACAAAATCGGCCATCTCATAGACCACATATAGCTCATTTTATCAAAAAATTATAACAAAGCCCAATTGAAACAAAGACATAAATGACACAAGCCTTAAAATATGGCAGATATAACCAAGGTAGAGACGAGGAACATATGAGATATATACCTTATGATCAAGTTGGATCCTCTCCTCGATTTTCTGTATCTTTCTCGTTCCTCTCTATCTCCTTTGACTTGTTGATTTTTTTTATGGGATAGAGAGGAAGGAGAGAGATGTAGAATTAAGAGAGAGGTGGAGAGGAAGGAAAGAGATGCAGAAAATTGAGAGAATCCAAATCCAAAAATGATAAGTATATATATCACGGGTTCCAAAGTAGAGGATCACAAGTCTCAACCATCATGAGTTAAGGGTGCCCGCTGTTAATATAATGTACCGAAATGTATAAGAAAAAAGAAGAAAAAAATCGATGCAACATTCTCAAAAATCATTTGCTCAACTTATCTGTTTCCGTATAGATATCCATGTCATAGGATGGATTCCTTCAAATAAGTAAACAAAAAGTTTCCATAAATCACAATTACACAACTCAAGAAGGTTTGAAATGGCTTACAAGCATAGCAAAATAATGGAGACTACACATCCTTAAAAATTAATAATATAAATGTTTTTCATCTAATTCTTTCTACCCTTATTTCTCCTCCTGGAGACAGAAGTCCATCCATCATCTTCTTCACCTGCAACATTTGGCTGAGTCTCATTAACTGTCGTGTTCATGGAATTCAAGTTAGATTCAGATTTTTGAATGTCCACATCTGCTTCAACTGCAACTGTTGGTTGAGGCTCATTAACCGTTCTGTTCATGGAATTCAAGTTAGAAATGGATCTTTGAATGTCCACATCCATGTTTGCTGAATCATCATCCTCAATAATGTCTTCATCAGAATCATCATCGTCTTCGTCACCATTCACAAACTAGCACAACATAAATGTTTCAACATTTCATTCAAGGAAAGTATCTAATTGTTTAACCAAGACCAAATGTGTACAACCCATCAACCAAACAGGATAAATTAACATACATAGCAAATTTACAATTGCTATCATTTAGTCCTACGTAAAGAAATTAACATAAATGTTGTTCATATGAAAATCAATAACCAAGTTTTTTACTACAAGTTGGGATTGGATTGGCCACATAGAACAATGAAAGTTATAATTACACAATATTTATTAAGTTCACATATAGAAAATTTCCATCTAAATAGGGGTTTGTGATATAAACTGGTTTTTGGAGGGGAGCAGTGGGGGTGATGGAATGATGCCCCGGAATTAAAAAGAAATAAAGGCCTAAAAACTGGGTAAGCTAGAATGCAGGAAAGGAAGCATGAGAAGATTTTTAATGGAGCACGAGTATTCTGTGTGCTTTTCTTGACAGGATATTCTCCCATCCCAACTTCATTAAACTTGAAATATTCCTTTAAGCAAAGGTGCAAAAACAGATCAAACTTTTGCAGTGAAGACCTCTCTATAGACCTAAATACTCAATAAAGCCGAACATCCTAATAGAACCATACTCTAAGATGAATAGGATCAGGATGGAATAAATTCTAATAAGATCATAAAATTTAATCCTTTTCTTTTTACATTCTAAAATCAAATGCTTAATACATAATAAGTAGTCCAATAAAAAACATTCAATCCCGGGATCAAGCAGTCCCTAAAGTTGATCATTTCTTTTTAACATGGTGCAAGAGTAATTTATTATTTATATCATTTCACAAATATCATGTAGAGAATATTATAACTTTCATCAGATTCCTCAATATGACTTTCAATAACCAGAATGGATCAAGTGTCAACAGCTCAAGTAGCTACTTGGCCTAAAGCCTGATAGAGAAATGTGCACCAAAGATACTATGGGTGTTTGGCAAAAGGGTAGGGGAGGAAGTGAAAGATGGGGCGAATTAGAAGCATGTCAGTTAAACACAGGAGACTGAGAGAGGGAATTGACGTGAGGAGGAATATGGGAAGGAAATCTCAAATCTGGTGGGAAGTGGTAGTTTGGTACAGACAAATTTGTCTAAAATTATGTTGACAGAAGAGTGCCTTTGTGAATGTAGATCTTAGTGTCTTGGTGAATCCTCATCTTTAGAGGAGTTTTTCATACTATCAAACTTGAATAATACTACACACATCCGTGTATCTTCACTGTTTCTATGAGTGAAAGTAAGGAACGTAACAATTACTACTCGCAAGAAGCATGGTAACTTTTACCTTATTTCTAATATAGAGAAATACAATAAATCTAGGCTTATTTGTGAATATATTCCGGCACTCCAAACTCCATGGATGAAAAATGTGATGTACGAAGGAAGGAAACAGAATACTAGAAGTGCCAAAATAAATATTAAATTTATCAGTGGTGATTCTTTATGCAACAATAATAAGGCTTGAAGATTTACAATTGACAGGGAAGGGGAAGGCAAATTTTAAAAGGAAAGGAGAGAGCCAGCAGATAAAATTCCTGGACTACTGCACAAACAAAACATCTAATCTTACAATGAAAGTAAGAAATTTGTGTGTGTGTGTGTGTGTGGCACTAAAAGATGCCAATGAGACTATTGTATCATAGAGAACTGAGTAAAGTTTGCACTCTCTTTTAATCAAACCCAATATCATATAACACTATGAGGCAGCACCACATTACTTCATTATAGCATGCAGAATTATAGAATAGAACAAAAACACAACCAAATCACACATCACATCAAGTAATAATTTAATATATTCTTCTCCTAAAATACCCCAACGTATAGACTCTGGAAAACCTAAACCAATCAAGCACATAACCCCATAAATTTGATATTGCAAATCTAACAATAAAACGATTCATGTCCATTCCAAATGCATTGTGCCAAAATTTACCTGTTCCACACGAGGATGAGTAGTTGGATTACGAGTAGCTTCCCTGAGACGCTCGACAGACTCAAAATTACCACTTAAGCATTCTTCATGCATAATCATTAGTTCTTCAGCTATCTATATAATCATCAAGATGTACATAAAAAGTTAGAACAATGTGGATACATACATGCATGTATTTTCAACAACTCACTAACAACAATTTAGACCACGACATAAATGCTTTTATAACTCTACGACTAGAATTGAGTTCGACAGAATCACAACGAACCACCGTAATTTTACAAAATCTATACCATTATCGTGATACCAAACACACACTTAACCATGATTTTCAGCAGTACTAAAGAAATAAATAATTTTATTTTAAAAAAAAATGACCACCTCTTCAACGCTTCCATCTTCAATCTGTAGATTGAAAGCAAGCGCGCCTTCGTCGAGTAAGGTTTCTAGGTCATCAATATAAAGCGGGTCTGTTCAAAAACATTGAATAAAAATCAATATCAGAATCACTATAAAAATTGAATATTAAATTAAGTGATTAATAGTACCTCTGGATCGAGTGAACCAAGAAAATATATCACCGGCGAACTGTTGAGCTTTGATGTGAGAGTTCCGGCCACCCCACTCGTTTTCAACGGCGGTTCGGAGCGCCGACCAACGGCTCAAAACTAAACCAATTCCTTCTTGGAATACTTCCATAGTAGCGTGAAGAGTATGCAATGTTGAAGGAAGTAAATTTCGCTTATGATGAGTTTGGCTTGAATCAGATTGCAAGTTATTTATTAGGGTTCTAAAGGGAAATGAAGAAAAGTATATACTCAGATTGCAAGTTATCAAAAAGTATATTAGGATTTAGAGGAGGTTTAACTCTCTTGGGTGGGGAATTAAGTGGCCCATATTTTGGCCCAATATGGTTTAGATAATCCAAATGGTTGTTGGGTTGAAGAAACACCCCCCATGTATCTTAAAAATGTTTAAAATATTAATGAGGAAAATGTCCTCTTTTAAATCTAGAGATTAATGGTCTTCGTAATTTTTATAATTGAAAAAATAATTTAATTGATATTGGTTAAACAAATATGTATTTAGTATGGTATTGTTATCAATTAGGTCATTGTTTAATTTGTAAAAAATATTAGGGTTGTGAATTTTTATTTTTTAAGAGTATAGTTGACGATTATTAAAATTTTATATCATTTTTCGACATTCGTCCATAGTGGAATAGATGGTCCGTGTTAGCAATTGTCTTGGAAGAGACTAAACGAGAAGATCGTGGAATAGGATGAAAAAAGAACAGTAAGCTTGTGTTTCTGTGCAACAGGTGAAAGATTTGATCGGACAATGATGGTTGGTTCATAATGAGGCAGCAAAGACTGTATAACCTGGTGTGACAAAAGTAATACAGTATGTGGCAGCCTCCATCGGAAGAAGAGGTGAAGTGTAATGTTGATGTTGCAATTTTTAGTGAGCTACACCGATTTGACGGTTGTATGTTTGTGCGTATTCACAATGATAGAAGTCAATTTCTCAAAGGATAAACAACAAAAAGGGAAAATAAAAGAAGACTTTTGTCTTGAAAAAATCAAAATTTAAACTTTTAAGATGTTAAATCACAACTTTTAATAAAATATTTCAACAGTTAACTTTTCATCTATAGTGATCCTGAGGCACTTATTACTCTTATCTTAATATCTAAATTTTAAGATAAATTTTATAAAGAGACAAGTGTATTGTATTGCTTGTAATTTAGTGAGAATATGTTAAAATTGTTTGTCAGCCATTGTTGTGTGCGCCTTAAAATCTAAGTTTTTTTGTCATAGGGGTATCGGGTTATGTCCCACGTGTGGGGCGCTTCAAACTATATCGTCATCATGTGCGGGCCACATTTTTTAGATCTGTTATATATACTTGAAATTTTTGACAAATTTTCTTGGGATGTGTGCAAGGGTTTTGGGATCTTAGAGAGACAAAATTGTTAGGCAACTTGACTTGTAATTGATGTAATCATAGTGTTAGGCTTAGTTTAGTGAGCCTCATAGGCGCGTGTGACCCTAAGTCGGGCTGGCCAGCACAGATACGTGTGCGCACTTGGCCTAGGTGTAGTAGTTACTTGGTTGTTAAGCTAGTGTAACCAACTATTGTATATAGCCTATATAAGGCATGATTGTGAATAAGATGATATAGAGTATTGCTTACTCAACAATTGGTATCAGTATACCTTTAGTATGATCCATTTTCTTTGTCTAATAACCGCAGTTAGTTACACAAAGAATTCATCTTGTTCATTTCTTTCTTGTTCTTTCTTTGAGTCATTCATGGCTGAGTAGTATTGGTCTCTCATTGAAGATGGTGTCATCACTGCACCTGAGGGTGCAACTCCAGAACAATTAGCCGCTGCAACTGAGAGTAGGTTGAAGGATCTCAAGGCCAAGAACTATTTGTTCCAAGCAATTGACAGAACCATTCTTGAGACAATTCTCACAAGAAACACTGCCAAGGAGATTTGGGATTCCATGCGACAAAAGTATCAAGGTTCCACAAAGGTGAAACGCGCGCAACTGCAAGCACTCAAGAAAGACTTTGAGGTTCTGAACATGAAGATTGGTGAGTCTGTGGAAGATTACTTTGCAAGAACGTTAGCCATTGCTAACAAGATGAGTGCACATCGAGATACCATCACTCAGAGTACGATAGTTGAGAAAATCTTGCGTTCATTAACATCAAGATTCAACTATATGGTATGCTCCATTGAGGAGTCCAATGATGTGACAACTATGATTGTGGATGAACTCCAGAGCAGCCTGCTTGTGCATGACCAGCGCATGAAGAATCAGAGAGAGGAAGAGCAAGTTCTCAAGGTGTCTCATGCTGGTAGAGGTGGTAGAGGTCGTGGAAACTCTGCAACCACTGGCAGAGGAAGGGGAAGAGGTGGTAGAGGCACTAGAATGAACAATGAAAATGTGGAATGCTTCAAATGTCATAAACTAGGGCATTTTCAGTCTGAATGTCCTAGTTGGGAAGAGGATAATGCCAACTATGCTCAGTTTGATGAAGAGGAAGAAATTTTGTTAATGGCTCAAGAAGTGAAAGAAACAGATGGAAGACAAGAAATTTGGTTCTTGGACTCAGGTTGTAGTAACCACATGATTGGCAACAAAGAGTGGCTGTTTGATTTTGATGAGAGCTTCAAAGATTCAGTCAAACTTGGTGATGATTCAAAGATGACAGTTGAAGGTAAGGGAAATCTGAAACTCAATATTGAAGGTTATGTTCAAGTATTCACAAATGTGTATTATTTGCCTGGCCTGAAGAATAATTTGCTAAGCATAGGCCAACTTCAGCAAAAGAATATCACCATAATCTTCAAAAATGATACCTGCAAAGTGTTCCATGAAGAGAAAGGATTAATCATGTCAACACACATGTCTCTGAATAGAATGTATGTGATCAAAGCCCCAATTGTTATTCCAAAGTGTCTCAAAACCACACACAGTAATGATGCTCATCTATGGCATCAAAGATATGGTCACCTCAGTTTCAAAGGAATCAATGTGTTGATTCAAAAGGGAATGGTGAAAGGACTGCCAAATGTGAAGGAGCCTGAAGAAAAATGCACTAATTGTATGAAAGGGAAGTAGCAAAGAGAAGTAATTCCAAATAAGAGTAATTGGAGGGCTAGTGTCAAGCTGGAACTGATACACAGTGACATATGTGGGCCTATCACTCCTGAATCAAATGGCAAGAAAAGGTACTTCATCACCTTCACAGATGATCTGAGTAGGAAGACTTGGATTTATTTCTTGAGTGAGAAGTCAGAGGCATTAGCCATGTTTCAAAGGTTCAAGGAACTAGTTGAAAATGAATCTGAGCATAAAATTCAGTGTTTGAGAAGTGACAGGGGTGGAGAATACACTTCCACGTCTTTCAATGAATTTTGTGATCTTCATGGCATTAGAAGACAACTTACAGCTGCTTACACACCACAACAAAATGATGTTTCTGAGAGAAAGAACAGGACCATATTGAACATGGTTAGGTGTATGCTAAGTGAGAAAAATGTACCTAACAATTTCTGGCCTGAAGCAGTCAAGCTAGCAGTGCACATTCTCAATAGATGTCCCACCTTCTCAGTCAAAGATAACACTCCTAAGGAAGCTTGGAGTGGAAGAAAACCCTCAGTAAGCCATTTTAGAGTATTTGGCTGCATTGCCTTTGCGCATATCCCTGATAATTTGAGAAAGAAACTTGATGATAAGAGCACTGTGTGCATCTATCTGGGCATTAGTGAAGAGTCAAAGGCCTACAAATTATATGATCATATTAAGAAGAAAATTGTTGTCAGTAAAGATGTGAGGTTTGATGAAACTAGGCAGTGGAATTGGGTGAACAAAAGGATTGAACCACTGAATGAAGGTGGAGGAATCATTGTAGATACAGATGCTTGTTCTACAAGCAAATTCAATGAGAATGAAACAAATGATGCAGCTTCTCAGGTCAGTGAAGAAGAAATTACAGAACAAGTGGTTCCTGACTCTGAAGAAAGTGAAAATGAAGAGCTTGGCTTAGGAAAAAGAGTCTCAAAAAGACCTGGATACCTTGATGATTATGTAACTGAACAGGACATGAATCACAATGCTCAGGCATTGCATAATCTTGCCATCTTTAGTCCAAGTCAGGATCCCAACACTTATGATGAAGCTGTCAAACAGGATGTGTGGAAGAAAGTCATGGATGCTGAAATCACTGCAATTGAGAGCAATGACACATGGGAGATAACTGAATTGCCTGCTGGAGCTAAGAAAATTGGGGTCAAATGGATCTACAAAACCAAGTATAATGAGCAAGGAAAGATTGAAAAGTATAAGGCCAGACTTGTTGCAAAAGGGTACTCTCAACAGTATGGGATAAACTACAATGAGGTATTTGCCCCAGTTGCTAGATGGGATACCATTATAACCATATTGGCCTTTACTGCTATGAAGGGTTGGTATGTGTTCCAGTTAGATGTTAAGAGTGCATTCCTGCATGGTGATTTGAATGAAGAGGTGTATGTGGAACAACCACTTGGTTATCAAAGGAAGAACAGAGACTTGGTGTATAGGTTGAAGAAATCACTTTTTGGATTGAGGCAAGCTCCTAGGGCTTGGTACAACAAGATAGAATCTTATTTTGGAAGTGAAGGATTTGAGAAATGTCCTCATGAACACACCTTATTTGTGAAGCACGACTCTAAGGATAGAGTTATTATTGTAAGCTTGTATGTTGATGACCTAATCTTCACAGGAAATGATCAAGGCTTGTTTGAAGATTTTAAACTCTCTATGAAAAAGAATTTTGCCATGACAGACTTGGGAAGGATGAGGTACTTCCTTGGTATAGAAGTAAAGCAGGATCACAATGGTATTTTCATTCATCAACAAAAGTATGCTCTGGAGATTATCAAGAGGTTTGGCATGGTGGACTGTAATAGTTTATGTAACCCTATTGTGCCTGGAAACAAATTGAAGAAGGATGAGAATGGCAAGGCTTGTGACTCAACCAGCTATAAGCAAATGGTGGGAAGTTTGATGTACCTACTAGCAACAAGACCTGACCTTGCATTCTCCGTATGTCTTGTAGCTAGATACATGGAAAGACCTACTGAAATTCATGTGGCAGCAATCAAAAGAATCATTAGATATTTGAAAGGATCTACTGATTATGGCATGTGGTATGAAAGATGAAAGGGTGATGAGCTTGTTGGTTGGTCTGATTCAAACTATGCTGGTGACTTGGATGATAGGAGAAGCACCTCTGGATATGTTTTCATGATAGGTACTAAGGTTGTATCCTGGTCTTCCAAGAAACAACCTATAGTTACCTTGTCCACCACTGAGGCAGAGTTCATAGCTGCAGCTAGTAGTGCTTGTCAAGGTATTTGGCTGTCCAGGATTTTGGCTCAAATAGGCAGGCAGAAGGAAAGGTGCATCACTATTTTTTGTGACAACAGCTCCTCTATTAAATTGTCTAAGAATCCTGTGATGCATGGAAGAAGCAAACACATTGATGTAAGGTTTCACTTCTTGAGGGATCTAAGTAAGGAATGTGTGGTTCAGTTGGCTCATTGTTCATCCTCTGAACAAGTTGCAGACATTATGACCAAAGCTCTAAGCCTTGAAAGCTTTTGCAAAATTAGAGACAAGCTTGGTCTGTGCAAACTTGAATTGATAAACTGATGGCTCGGTTTAGGGGAAGATATGTTAGGCAACTTGACTTGTAATTGATGTAATCCTAGTGTTAGGCTTAGTTTAGTGAGCCTCATAGGCGCGTGTGAGCCTAAGTCAGGCTGGCCAGCACAGATACGCGTGCGCCCTTGGCTTAGGTGTAGTAGTTACTTGGTTGTTAAGCTAGTGCAACCAACTATTGTATATAGCTTATATAAGGCATGATTGTGAATAAGATGATATAGAATATTGCTTACTCAACAAAAATAAGGGAATCATTAGGTCATCAATAACAAATGATCAAGTACTTTTTGAGATATATTTAGAATTGTTAAACACATTACAAACATATTGGGAGTGAGTTTCCTTGTTCATCTTTGTTTATGTGAGGTTGGGAAAAAATAATAGAAATTAAGGCTCATTTGATATTTCTTTTTGAATATTGATTATATAGTAAGGCTCATTTGATAACTCATTTGATATTTCTTTTTGAATATTGATTATATAGTAAGGCTCATTTGATAACTCATTTGATATTTCTTTTTGAATATTGATTATATAGTAAGGCTCGGGCTTCCGTGAGAGAGTAATTCATATCTCTCACGGTGAAAATGGTATTTGGTACCATAGGATGTGTGGAAAAAAAATTGCAACGGTGTAGATCTCTTACCAGAAACCTGTTTCTATAGTGTAGACTCGTTTTTTCCTTTTTAAAAATTAATTGATTTAATATATTATAAATGAAATATGTGTTTTTTATAAAAAAAAAAAAAAAAAAAAAAAGCGTGTTTGTCTGTAAGGTAAAAAAATTATTCCACCGTCCACTCACCGGTCCCCTTCTCTAAATTGGTTAGTGAAGGTAATGTTTTATTGATTCTGTTGAAGTTGAGAATGAATAGAGAAAGGATTTGACGTCGGGATCAATTTCAAACACAGACAAATATCAAATGAGTTAATTTTGTGTTGTTGAGGCTTAGGTTCCATTTTTGTATCATTCTCCTACTATTGAGTTGCAGGCGATTTATCTTTGGTTTTTCTCTCATGAGTATTTCTTGTACTCAATCATAAATTATTATTATTTTTAAAGAAAAAACTAATTTTGAAACATTTTTCATGATTTGGAAATGCATATCTGTATTTGTAAGGAAAAAAAAATTGGGTTAATTTGAAAATATGAACTTGTTTAATGAATTAATGCATATGATGATGAAGGGAAAGGAAGAAGCTGAAAAAAAAAATAATAATAAATAAATTAAATGTGAGCGGTTCACAATTAGACCAAATAGAACAATTAGAATCAATGATTTATTTTTTAACTAAAGAGTTAAATGGTTAAAATTTTAAAAATATTAATAAGGTGTTTTGCTATGTTACGCTATAATAAGTCGATTTAGTCACTAAAAGTCGATCATTAGAGATAAATTAGGTTGATTTAATTATTAAAAGTCAATAAAATTTATATTAGACGATCATTTAAGATAAACTCGATCGATTTAATCATATAAAATTATAAATTGATAGTATTAGATTAAATTAGGTCGTTTGAGATAAACTTGGTCGATTTATTGATTAAAAGAAAAAAAATATTAGTAGGTCGTCTGAGATAAACTCGGTCGATTTAATGATTAAAAGTAAAAAAAAAAATGATATAATTAGGTCATTCGAGACAAAATCGGTCGATTTAGTCATTAAAAGCGAACATAATTGATATTAAACGGTCGTTCGAGATAAACTTGGTGGATTTAGTCATTAAAAGTTAGCGGAATTGATGTTAGACGGTCGTTCGATAGAAACTTGGTGGATTTAGTCATTAAAAGTCAACGAAAATTATATTAGACGGTCGTTCGAGATAAACTTGGTCGATTTAGTCATTAAAAGTCAACATAATTGATATTAGTAGGTCGTTCGAGATAAAATCGGTCGATTTAGTCATTAAAAGCCAACATAATTGATATTAAACGACCGTTCGAGATAAAACCGGTGGATTTAAAATCCGGTCCAACCCGCCAAACCCTCAAGTAATTGGATCGGGTATCGGATTTGAGTTTTTGGACCCGTCTACCCGCAAACCCAACCCGAACATTGAATGCATATTTAAAAGATGTTGTCGACTTGTCGTACAATACTATACACTTTGCTTGTTGAATTTATGTAATTTACTACTTGAACTTATTTAGTTTGTTGCTACAATCTTTTAAACTTATATGCATTTCGCAATTTGCTTTTGTTGCAACATATCATTTTCAAATTATGGATCTAATGAAAATGATATGTTTTATGGGAATTTACTACTCTTATTAATGATTATGATTGAATTTTTATTTGAAGTTAAACTAGTGTGTTTTATTCGATTTAAGTGTTAGAAATGTATTACAGTTTTGTTAAATTGTATTATAAGATTCTTTAGAAGTTTTAAAAAAAAATTATATTTTTTTCTATCAAAAATTTATTTTTAAGTTTATGAACAACCCGCGAACCCAATCCAACCCAACCCGTCCATAATCGGGTTGGTTCGGTTCAAATTTGATAGTAAACATGCGGGTTTGTTGATAAACTCAACCCAATGAATATTGAACGGGTTGGGTGACGTATTAGGTCAAATCCGGCCCAACCCAACCTGCGTACACCCCTAACAGAATTGATGTTAGACGGTCATTCGAGATAAACTTGGTCGATTTAGTCATTAAAAGTCAATATAATTTATATTAGTAGGTCGTCCGAGACAAAATCAACCGATTTAGTCATTAAAAGTCAATAAAATTAAACGGCCTTCGAGATAAATCTGGTGGATTTAGCCTTTAAAAGTCATCATAATTGTTATTAGACGGTCATTCGAGACAAATTCGGTGGATTTAGTCGGTAAAAATCAACGAAATTGATATTGGACGGTCGTTCGAGATAAACTTGGTCGATTTAGTCATTAAAAATCAATGAAATTGATATTAGACGGTCGTTCGAGACAAAACCAGTGGATTTATTCATTAAAAGTTAATGGAATTGATATTAGACGGTCGTTCGAGATAAACACGGTGAATTTAGTCATTAAAAATCAACAAAATTGATATTAGTAGGTCTATTGATATTAGATTGAACAGTTAGATTGTCGAAATTCCAATTCTTATTGATTGTTAGTGCAGTTAGATGCGATTAAACAGTCTAATTGAGTAAATTTAAAATTTTAAGACACAATTAGTCGAGACTTGGCGGTTACAATATTTAATAAAAACTAGGTTTCTTAAGTCATAATCAGTGAAACTAGTTTAGACCGAATTGTTTGATTGCCGAAATTCGGATTTCTAATTGATTGTTGATCCAATTAGGTGAGAAAATCTGAATTATTTAGTCAATAATCATAATTAGTCCAACTAGTTTAGACTTGACAGTCGTTTCATAGAGATTAGGTTTCTTAAGTCACAATTACTGAAACTAGTTTAGAACTTAAGATTGAACGGTTAGATTGCCAAAATTCAAATTTCTAACTATGAAGTACGGGTACTCCATTTTAGGGAGAGTACCAGTACCGGATATGTACCGAGTACCGGTACGCGTACGGTACTCCTTGGGTACGCACCGATGGCGTACCTATTTTTTTGTTTTTTATTTTGCAACGGGTACACGTGTGGTACATGAATCCAAAAAAATGCAATTTTTTTTCCCTTTTTTGTATTCGGTTTTATATTTATAGAAAGATTTGTGTTTATTATTTGTTTATAATATAAAAGTATCTTCATTGAAAAGGAATAAGCTCAATCTAATATTATCCATACAAATCTTCATTTGTTCTCGATAATGAGAAATATTAATAGTTATAATGAATGAGCAACAAAAATATGCGATATTGATAAAGATAAATGAAATCTATTTGATATAGCTGGTATTCATGATGTTGTAAATTTTTCTCGCGAAGAATTTGAACTAGACGCCGCTCTTTTTAATGATGATGGAGAGTGAAACAATTTAAATCTTTTTAGCTAATTGCTTTTGAATTACTTGTGTAGTAGTTTTTATGTTTAATTATTTATTTTAACAATATAGTTCCATTATTTTATTTATATAATTATATTAAAAAAATATATGGACGTACCCGTATTCTAATTTTTCTAAAAATGTCGTACCCCGTACTAGCACCGGTACCATACTCGCACCTAGGCAACATAGATTTCTAATTTATTATTGGTCCAATTAAGTAAGACTGAACAAGTGATGAAAAAATCAGAGTTGGATTGTCACCTACGATAAAAACTAACAAATAACAATACTAATCACTAATTATTTTGATAAACTACTAATATTTGTTGTGTAAAAAAATAACTAAAAAAAATGATCAAATAATATTTTTTTTCTCTATTAATTCCTCCACAAAAATATTTATTGTCTAGCGTTGATGATTCCCAAAAATTGCACCAGACCCACCACTTACTTAACCTCATTTCCACCGTTCATCAACATTAAGCACCCATTATCAAATATTGCACTGTGCCGTTTGCTTATTTTTGTCCGTCGGATAAATCAAGATATTTAGATTGTGACACATGTTAACTTTTGTCATTTTGAAAAAGAAACTAAAACATCACCAGTAAACAGGGAACCGCAAACCCAAACACCAACGTGGAGTTGTCCTGTGTCGTCTCCTCAAATTGATTTTTAGAATTATTATTATAATCATAAAAGTTAGAGTTGGTTTGAGTGAAATTGAGAGGTTGATGGTGTTTATGGATTCAAAGGGGTTAGATCATGGCCGGAGAGATGCAAAGAAAAATACAACACTAAACGATGATGAGGACAGGGTAATAAAAAACAAGAAGCTATAAAGAGGAGGTTAGACGGCGGCCGGAGAAGTGGAGACGAAGTTTGCCGTGCCGACGATGAAGGCTGGCGTGAACTTAACGCGCGGGTACAGTGTGTTTCGGTTTGTGGTTCACTGTTTCAGTAAATATAAGGCATACTTATCTTAATCATGTGTCCAATTTCTATAAATAATTATGCAGAATTTTGAACATATATAAATAATAATTATTTAAAAAATAAATAAAAACCGGCTGGACCTGCAGCAAACGGTTTTAAATACCAATTCACCGTGAGCGATATGACTCGCTAGCTCACCGTAGAAGGCGCCTATATAGTAAATAGAAAACTGCTCTCTCCCACACACATAATATGTACTATTTTCTTATCACACATGACACACCAAATCACGAGCCAGCCACAATATTTTAAAATCTTTCACCAGTCAGTCCTTTTAAACTAAAGTCATTTGCGTTACCTACCTTTTAATTCTTGATGTGATCAACGATTATCAGTTGAAAACAATTGTAAATCTCTGAAAGTAGTAGTAGCATCCAAAGCTGCCAACCAACCAGTACCAACTGTAAATAAATCACGTTATACATCACGTGATGCCCACAGAATAATTAAAATCAATGTAAACCTAATCATGTGCTCATTTAGCTTTGGGACTTGTAAGCTGAATTAGTCAAAGATTTGGCACATGATCACACCTGCTATGTACCAAGCCCTGTGGAATTTTCACATTTTTAGTCCAAACTATTAGACAATACTAACATTTTTTTATCATCTTATAAATGATATTTTTACACAAAATTTTGATTTATAATAATATTTAAAATTATGATTACCAACAATAAATTGATTCAAGTGATAAAAGTTCTTGGTCCTTTTAAGCATGTAGTTAGGGTTCGATTCTTGACTCATGCGTATGAAAAAAACTTGGTTGAGAGGGAAGAACCCACCTTATATATACCACAGACTCTTTAGCGGAAATTAATCATTGCTAACGACGGTGAAAACTTTGTACTTCCATAACTTTAATCCATAAGTCGACTGTAAAAAAATTTATCATTCAGGGGGTCTATTTGAACTGCAAAATATAAGTATCGGAGAGAATAATATATGATAAATGTTAAGATATTGAATAATTTTTTTTCTCGTATGATGTTTTGTGGGTAGAAGATTATTTTGTTATTTTTGACAAGCTCAGCAGGAACCAAAAAGTTATTGTGTGATTTAGTGGAAGATAAGAAGAGATAAATATGTTTCTGGTCCTTACAAATATTTCAAGTTTTGTTTTTAGTCCCTCTAAAATTTTTCTTCTACTTTTAGTCCCTCAAAAGTTTTCAATTAACATTTTTAGTTCCTACTTTTAAATCAACTCATGTGTAGACTTCATATTTTTGAATAAATTTTTTTATGAATGTTTAAAATATTATAAGAATTTCTCCCAAATTTTTTTTTGAATTTTTTAACAAAGCATAAATTAAATATAAATTTTTATGTTTTTGGTGCTTAAAAAAATCATATTTAATTCATGTTTTGTTAAAAAATTCTAATTTTTTTTGTGCGTGATTATTAAAATATTCTAAACTTTTCTGAAAAATTTCATTAAAAAATATGATGTCTATATATGACTTAATTTAAAAGTAGGGACCAAAAATATTAATTGAAAATTTTAGAGGGACCAAAAGTCGAAGAAAAATTTTAGAGGGACTAAAAACAAAACTTAAGATATTTATAGGGACCAGGAACATATTTATCCCAGATAAGAATTTCAATTTTTGTTCGGTCTTTTGGCCTCTAATTTGTCCAATCTCAAAAACAGTTTTAAAATCAAACACAGTACAATTAAAATTATCTTGTCCAAATTTTTATTTTTTTAGCTGATCAAATGCAAGTGCTATACAAAAGTATGAATTTAAATTAGTGTCTCTGAATATCAAATATTGTTGCAACTTTTTAATTTTTTTTTGAGTTATACTTACCGGAGAAGAGATTAACTTCTATACATGAGACAATGTAGTTTAGTTTTATATATACAAATCAATTTGATCGTTCTGCTTACAAGGCACATGTTCATCTTTTGTTACATAGCAATAAGATATGATCAACTAGATACTTACAAGGTACATATTTTATATATAAAAGAACATTACACACACATATGAAAGAGTTAATAATATATAGTATGTCCATAACTCATCATTACAAACATAGATCAAGCAAATGAAAAACATCCCTCAAAGTCAACAAAAGTCCAACATGAGATCCTTAATCATTGCTATGATCTTTGCCATAACATTGATCCTTTCACTTGAGGTAAATGTTGTTAAAGCTAGGACTTACCCATCTTCATCCCATGTTTCAAAAATGTTTTCATCATTCCAATCTTTCACACATAAAGAAGGTTCATCAAAATCAATTCAAGATCAACATGAGGTAGTTGCTAGTCTAAAACACATACCACCTAGCAGACCAAATCCAACACAGAACAAGTAATTAACATACTACTAGCTATATTCCACTTTCTGCATTAAGTGTCTCTAATCTTTGTGTTTTCCATTATTACTACAAATTAACAACAAAGGGTGTATGTGTATGTGTGCCAGGTTAAAGCCTAGGATAAAGGATTGAGCAAAGAAATTGGTTGTGCTGGTCCATGGAGCTCTGTAGATTCAGACTTGTAGCTAGCATCAACTATGTTTTGCTCTAGCTTTGTTTTTTTTGACATCATTACATTCTTAATTTTGTTAGTCATAGAGATATATTATAGTTGAGTTTAGATTTCAATTTATGTTCTATTTAACTTGATGCTTTAGATTATAGATAGTATATAGGAGCTAATGTATGTAAAGGAGAAAAATATTAGCAATCATAATGTGTCAAATTGAAAACCGTTAATTTTGGCATATGAATGAAATTTGTTTGTTGTGTTTCTTTTCCTTGGTTGGGTACATTAACAGTTCCATGCAATTTCTTGTTTATTTTTGTTTTCTTGGTAAACCAATGGTATCTTCCGCGCGCATGTGCGACTGAGATTCATTTCAAAAATTGACCTCTCCCAAATGCTTTTTCATATGCAATGACTGGGGATCAAACATTGAATCAAATAGTTAAAGGGAGATCAAACTTAGTTGTTTAAGTTTTTTTCTTGATAAATTGGTCTTTTAAATTACAACGTTTAGATTGGTCCTTCAAATTGGTTTCAGCAGAGAAAGAATCTCAAGATTGACACAGTCACACCAAAAATCTCAAAACTTCCAAATCCACACTCAGTTTAAGCCTCAAAGTATGTACCAAGATATCGCTCGATAGCATGATCCGATTCAACCAAATCACCAACATTTGTTGACTTTGTTGTTATGCATCTAACATGTTGGATTTTGTATCAACATAATTTCCCACACTTTCCTTAGTACTATCGAGAATCGACATCCTTAAGGTTTGGTTTGGGTTTATTTGAACACGTTCAATCTAGCAAAGAAAGACATGTGTGAAATGGATCATGATTGACAAATCTTTGAATTTTGATGACCGACTTTAGTATCTAGTCAACAAAAGCAAATGTATGTAGTTCAACTGTTGAACTAAATATATTAAATTTCTTTAACTCATTTTTACTTATATCTTGAGACTGGAAAAGTATATAGGAGTATCTCTCTAAAATTCAATTAGTAGTAATATTTTATTTAAATAATTTATTTTAGCCATTCCACTATCTTCAAAATATACTAAATTTTCTCTATTTTTCGCAATTCTTACATTTAAATCCTTAACTAATTAACTTCTCTCCTTTTTTTTCTTCAAAATTTCAATCATATCCACTTTTTACGATTTAAGCGGTATAGGTTTCTCATTATTTCTTTTTGTGTGAATAATCAATATTAATACTATTAGACCAAGTGCAATGGTGATGGAAGTGGGTGTTGAAGGCTTGATTCAACATAGCAATTGCATGCGATGGTAGTGTTGAAAATGATGTGGAGGAAAAAGGAGTTGAAGAAATTCAACTATGTTGAACACTGATGGTAAGGACACGCGGTAGCTTTTCAGTGGCTGAAAAAAGGCGTGTGCAACACACGCGCAGACAAGGCGCGCCGGAGCTCCTGGACGCGGAGAGAGAAGTTGTTGCATAAAGATGGGACACGTGGCAACATGCGATTGACTGTCTGAATTTTTAGCATATTATTAATTTGAACTCAATTATTTCATTGCAAATTACTTTATTTCCTTTTTTTACCAAAACTCATGATTTTTTTTCTCTATAAATAGAAACTTGGTTCATTTGATTTGGACAAAAAAAATAACCCAAGTTTTTTAATATCTTAATCTTATTATTATCTTTTAGTGTTTATAAGTTTTAGTCTTTTTTAAGTGAAATGGATCTCAATAATCATTTCAACATCCAAAATTCTTCTAATTATCCAAACAATTATTTAAATCCCAACAATTATCGAAATCCAAATCGATTTTCCAACCAATATCCTCAAAACATACCTAATTTTGGTTTTGCACCAAATTTCAACCAGTCATCCTCTGTTCCAAATTTTCATCCATATTATCGTACTAATTACGTTTACTTGTGTGTTGTATTTTAAATTATTTGTCTCGTACTAATTACGTTACTTGTGTGTTGTATTTTAAATTAAGTTAAGATGATTTGTATCGTATATATCTAATTATTTAAATAAATTTTGTTTATATTAAAAAAACTAAAAAATAAATTGTTAAGCTTAACAATTAGTTTTTTTTTTTTGAATGGCAAATTGTTAGTTGTTAGTATATTACAATATTGTTAGTTTTTCTCCTTGCCAGGACTTGAACCTTGGACCTCCAAACTTCTTTACCCTTAGCTCAACTAGCATAACCAATTGAGCTACTCATCCCACCCCTAAGCTTAACAATTAGTGTTTGTTATTTTAATTTAATTTTAATCGATTGAGGTACCCATCCCACCCCTAAGCTTAACAATTAGTGTTCGTTATTTTAATTTAATTTTAATCGATAATTGTAATTTTATTTAATCATAAAATAAGATATATAAATTTAAATAAGAATATGAAATAAAAAGTGGTGGGGTAGAGTGTTGAATGAAAAACCATTGGAGATAGTAAAAGTTGAATGAGTGTTCAATTATTAGGTGGAAGAAAGAGAAAATGATGTGGAGTGTTGCGAATTAAAAAAGATAGTGTTGAGGATTTGAACCATTGTAAATGGTCTTATAATATGAATAAAATACGCGTAATCAATATGTCATTCGAAGTATCTGAAGGTTGAAAAACACACAAGAAGGGGGGGGTTGAATTGTGTTAAGACTTTTTCTAAGTTAAAACAAATTGCAGCGGATAAAGTATAACACACACAATATATGAGGATAGGGTTAGAGAGAGATGCTCAGAATTTTTATACTGGTTCCTCCCACTAACAGGAGTAGTCCAGTCCTCTTGTCCTTCACAAGAGATTTCACTATAATCACTCAGATTACAAATGCTCAAGCACTAAGCAAGAGACTTCAAACTGCTCAAGCACAAAGCAAGAGACTTCTAACTGCTCAAGCACAAAGCAAGAGACTTCCAATGCTCAAGCACAAAGCAAGAGACTTCAAATGCTCAAGCACAAAGCAAGAGACTTCCAATGCTCAAGCACAAAGCAAGAGACTTCTAACTGCTTTTAATGTTAATAAAGATAAGAGATTAACACTTGATATACAATCAGAGGTGTTTACAAAATACAACGCAGTTACAAGACTAACTTAGAAAATTATCACAAAGTTTCTAAGTGTTTGATAGCTTCAGAATTTAACAGAGTTTCAGCACGTTCAGAAGCTTCAGTCTTTTTTTTTTTTTCTTCACAAATCTTCTTCCTTTTATAGATGATAAAATGAACGTTGAAGATTATAGCCGTTTGAAGAATTGAGACGCTCCTTTGTATAGATCAGTGAGCTTATTAGCTGTTCTGATTTGCAGTAGCTTAGGAGCTTAACGTTTACTACAAAATGAGAGATTCCTTTTGGCTTTTGATATTTGAACCTTGGTGAAAGCCAAATAAGAAAATAATCGTTTCTGAAGCCTGACTTGAAAAGGACCTTTCCATGGTCAAACCTTTTCATTCTTGGTTTCTGCGTTTGGACTTAGTCAGGCACAGTCTTCAATAAAATTGTACTCTCAAATGTAGCTTGACACTTATCTCTGACGAGCCTTCAGATTTTGATAGGCTCAGAATTACTTGTTTCAGATCTGGTGAGCTCAGATGTTCTTCAGATTTTGATAGGCTCAGAATTACTTGTTTCAGATCTGGTGAGCTCAGATGTTCTTCAGATTTTGATAGGCTCAGAATTACTTGTTTCAGATCTGGTGAGCTCAGAAGTAATTCCTTCAGAAATTCTAAGGTTCAGATAATAACTTCAGAGTTTCACAGGCTCAGAATTACTTGCTTCAGATCTGGTGAGCTCAGAAGTAATTCCTTCAGAAATTCTAAGGTTCAGATAATAACTTCAGAGTTTCATAGGCTCAGAATTACTTGCTTCAGATCTGGTGAGCTCAGAAGTAATTCCTTCAGAAATTCTAAGGTTCTTTAGTACGCAAATTTTAACTTTTAATCCTGCACACTAAATTAAATTATTAGTACTCCAATTTAACTTTAAATACATTGTTATCATCAAAATCAATTAAGGAGATACAAAATCATAATTTTGTTCCAACAATCTCCCCCTTTTTGATGATGACAACTATATGTATTTAAAATCAATTGTTGTTGTTTTTATTTAACATCTTGACTTCAGGTTCTGAGGTTTGCAAGCTCCCCCTGAGTCTGATAAGCTTCAGAAGTTTATCAATGATAAATATAAAACAGTCTAAGAGTAATATTTAATGTCAAATATAATTTCATATATTCTACCTTCAGAATTAGAGGTTTGCAAGCTCTATTTCTTCAGATTGACAAATATAAGATATGGTTTGCAAGCGTATCTTATATTATATGAATTTATGTTGGACAAAATTTATTACTCCCCCTCATTAAAAGTTTAAAAAACTTTAATATAACTTAACAAGAGTAGAGTTCAGAAAATGTGATCTTTAGAGCTTCAGAAATAATTTCACTGCCATAGGAAATGAAATAATATTTTCTCCCCCTTTGTCATTATCAAAAACGGGTCAGTCAAAGCACACGTTACAGGGTAGTAGATGCACACAGCAAACAACCACCAGCAGTAAATGCATTCAACGGTAAAAGGGAATTGTTAAGTACCATGGTGAAACAGGGAATTGTTTCAGAATGAAGACGAGTTTCTTCAAGATCTGAATCAGTTCCAGGAAAAGGTGGAGTGGTTTGAATGGATGAGGGGTTTGGTTCAGAAGTGGTTGGCTTAGGAGATGAAGTCTGAAGGGGTTCAGTTTGGGATTCAGCAGGGACTTCAGAATTTTGAACATTTGAGGGTTCAGATTGGTCTACGTCCATTGCTATTGGGGTAGACTCAGAATCTTTAATAGGAGATTTCTGAGGGGATTTAGGGGTGTCAGAAATGGTTATAGTGGAAGTTTCAAAATATTGGGGAAACAAGATAGTGACGTAATGGGGGCTTGGCAGTTACTTTTAATAAAATCATCATTAGCTCTCCTTCATTACCCAGCGGTTACTAGACATGATGGAAAGTTACACAGATAAGTAGTGTTTTCAGAAGCCAGCTGTCAGTTAGAGAAACTGAGCAGTCAACTAACACTTAGAGTAGGTATCTGAGTCACAAGAGATCATATTTAATAATAAATAATTCTGATTGCTTCAGATGAGAGAGTGCTTCAGAACCTATATAATAGTTTCTGAGCCGTCCAAACTTCTGAGGCCCTTCAGAACCAGTTTATTCATTCAGAGTTAACAGCATTCAGAGATATCATTCAGAAATAAAAACCATGTTCAGATTTTTCTTGATAAAATCGAAACGATCAATAGCAAGAGGTTTGGTAAAGATATCAGCCCATTGATGCTCAGTATCAATGAATTGAATCTTAATTACTCCCTTCTGAACATAGTCTCTAATGAAGTGATGTTTGATCTCAATGTGTTTAGCTCTTGAATGCAAAATAGGATTCTTAGACAAACAGATAGCAGCAGTATTATCACAGAGAAGTGGTATACTACTTATCCTTATCTGATAATCCTCCAGCTGATGTTTCATCCAGAGCAATTGAGTGCAACACTTAGCAGCTGAGATGTACTCTGCTTCTACTGTAGATAGAGCAATAGTTGCTTGTCTCTTACTAGCCCATGATATAAGGTTTTCACCTAGAAATTGACAGTTTCCACTAGTGGACTTCCGTTCAATTTTATCACCAGCATAGTCAGCATCACAGAATCCAATAAGCTGATAATCTAAGGATTTCTTATAAAGTAATCCAAGATTAGTGGTTCCTTTCAGATATCTAAAGATTCTCTTAACAGCAGTTAGATGAGACTCTCTAGGATCTGATTGAAATCTAGCACACAAGCATACACTGAACAAGATATCTGGTCTAGATGCAGTGAGATAAAGGAGGGAACCAATCATACCTCTGTATAATTTCTGATCTACTTTGCCTTCAGATTCTTCCTTCAGAAGACAGCTAGAGGGATGCATAGGAGTTGACATTGGTTTACAATCTTCAAGACCAAATTTCTTCAGTAAATTCTTTGTGTATTTGGTTTGATGCACATATACTCCTTCTTTTCTTTGATTAATTTGAATTCCCAAAAAGAATGTTAGTTCTCCCATCATACTCATTTCAAATTCATCCTGCATAAGCTTAGAGAAATTCTTGCAAAGAGAAGCATTAGTTGAACCAAAGATAATATCATCAACATAAATCTGAACAATCAAAATATCAGTTTTTAAGGTTTTTCTAAAGAGAGTGTTATCAACATGTCCTTTTTCAAAACCATTTTCTAGAAGAAATATACTTAACCTTTCATACCAAGCTCTTGGAGCTTGTTTCAAACCATACAGAGATTTCTTCAATTTGTAAACATGATCAGGACACTTTATATCTTCAAAGCCAGGAGGTTGTTTAACATAGACTTCTTCAGAAATTACTCCATTCAGAAATGCACTTTTTACATCCATTTGAAATAGAGTGATGTCATGATTAACTGCATAGGACAAGAGAAGTCTAATTGCCTCAAGTCTTGCTACTGGTGCAAAGGTTTCAGTGAAATCTATGCCTTCTTGCTGACTATAACCTTGTGCAACCAGTCTAGCTTTATTTCTGACAACTTCTCCCTTTTCATTTGACTTGTTTCTGAATACCCATTTTGTTCCAATAATGTTCTTGTGTTTGGGTTTTGGTACCAGATCCCAAACATCATTTCTTTCAAATTGATTGAGTTCTTCTTGCATTGCAATGATCCACCCATCATCTGAGAGTGCTTCTTCTATGTTTGTGGGTTCAATTAATGAAATTAACCCAACTAGGGATTCATCCTCTTTGAAAGCAGATCTGGTCTTTCTTGGGCTATCCTTGTTACCAACAATTAGCTCTTCAGGATGAGATGATCTATACTTGAATTTACTCTTAGGTGGAGCAGGTGTCTGAGAGGGTTCAGTTTCTGAAGGGTCTTCAGTTTCAAGGCCTTCAGAGATATCTTCATTTTGAGTCTCAGATGGATATACAGCAATGGAGAGATCTTCACCCTCAGAATTTGAGGAAACTTGAAATTCTGCAAAAGTCTCAGCTTGCTCTGACATTTTATCGTCAGGCTCTTTATCATCAAATCTAACATGTATAGATTCTTCAACTGTGTGAGTTTCAGAATTATACAATCTGTATGCTTTTGAGCGTTCAGAGTAGCCTATAAAGATACCCTTATAAGCTCTAGCATCAAATTTCTTTCGATAGACCTTGTTGTCTAGAATATAACAAGTACATCCAAACTGATGAAAATAAGAAATATTTGGTTTTCTTCCTTTGAATAGTTCATAAGCAGTTTTGTTCAGAATAGGTCTGATGTAGATTCTATTCTGAACATAGCAAGCAGTACTCACGGCTTCTGCCCACAAGAACTTAGCTAGGTTAGACTCAAGCATCATGGTACGAGCCATTTCTTGCAAAGATCTATTCTTTCTTTCTACAACACCATTCTGCTGTGGTGTTCTAGGAGAAGAGAATTCATGGATTACTCCATGCTCTGAGCAGAAAGATTCGAAAGAATCATTTTCGAACTCTCCCCCATGGTCGCTTCTAACCTTCAGAATCCGAAGATCCTTTTCACTTTGTATTTGCGTGCAGAAGTCACTGAACACCACAAATGCTTCACTCTTAGAACGTAGGAATTTCACCCAAGTCCATCTACTGAAATCATCAACCATGACCAATCCATATTTTTTACCATTGATAGAGGCTGTCGAAACAGGACCAAACAAATCAATGTGAAGCAATTCTAAGGGTCTGGAAGTAGAGACAATGTTTTTAGACTTGAAGGAAGTCTTAGCAAATTTTCCTTTTTGACATGTGCCACAGAGTGCATCTGAGTGATAATCAATGTCAGGCAATCCACTAACAAGCTTTTGTTTGCTAAGCTTAGAGATCAACCTCCAGTTAGCATGACCAAGACGCTTGTGCCATAACCATTTCTCATCACTCAGAGACAAAAGACATATAATCTTTTGGTCAACCAAATCAGAAAAGTTTACTTTATAAACATTGCCAACTCTCATTCCTTTGAATACTACAGATTTGTCAGAGTCTTTTGATACAGTACATGATTCCTTATTAAATGTCACAACACACCCATTGTCACAAAATTGACTAATGCTCAATAGATTGTGTTTAAGTCCATCAACTAACCAAACATCTTTAATGGAAAGAGAAGAATTACCAACTGTACCTGTACCAAGGATCTTCCCTTTTTGTTTTCCTCCAAATCCCACAGAGCCTCCCTCTTTCAGAGTTAGGGTTTGGAACATATGCTTTTCTCCCGTCATATGTCGTGAGCAACCACTGTCCAGGTACCAGGGCTGCTGTTTTACCTTTCCTTGCATGAGCATCTGAAGCAAACATTATTTCAGATTTTGGTACCCATATTCTGATGGGTCCTTTAGAGTTAGTCTTCTGAATAGTATTCCTTCTTTGTTTTCTATGATCAACACAAGATCTAGAATTAATTAAGCTTTGACAAGAATGTTTAGGCTTAATTTGATTCTTGGATTTTGATCTGGAGTATATCACAGTTCCAAAGGTCAAGCAAGGATCTGAAGTAACTTTACCTTGATTTCTCAGAGGTTCAGATGACTTCTGAGCCTTAACTTGAGAACTTTTGGACTCAGAAATTTTAGGTTCAGAAGAACTTGGAACTTCTGAGTCTTTGGGTTCAGGTTCAGAACCTCCTTCAGAGTTGGATGCCTTCAGATCAAGTGTACCACTTTTAACAAAGGTAGAGAATAATTCAGGTGGAGTATCATCCTCACTATATGATTTCAGAGGTTTATCCCAGTTCTTAAACCGAGAATAACCAATGCCTTCACCATAGTTACGAGTCATATGATAAATCATGGAAGCCATTTTACTCCTATTGAAGGTACAACGAATAAATTCGTGAAGAGCATCTTCATGATCATCATTGAGCTTGTCTGCCAAGACATAGTTAGATTCAACATGACAAATACGAATGTTTAACGATTCATTTTCATCATAAAGAATCTTGGCATCCTTTTTCAATGATTCATGAACATTCTTCAGAATTTTGTGTTGACTTACCATACGAGTGTAATGTTTCACAGCAATCTTAAGAGAATCAATTAATTCAGATTTAGTCATGTTAGAGTATACCTCATTTTCATCATCTGAGTCATCTTCAGAATCTCTATCAGAGTTGTTACCTTCAGAAGTTCTTGCCATTAAAGCCAGATTGCCTTCTTCATCATCTTCTCCTTCAGAGTCATTCTCAATGGTCTCCCAAGTGGCTAACAAACTCTTCCTTACCTTTTCTTTGTACTTTTCTTTCCCAAAGCTCTTATTCTTTCCTTTGTCCTTGGATGACATTTCTGGACAGTCCGCAATGAAGTGTCCAGATTTCTTGCAGTTATAGCACTTGTTCAGTTCTTCCTTTTTGTCCTTTGAAAAGGAACTTCTTGAGTTGTTTCCTTTGTTTGGAAACCTTTTGTATTTCTTGTTCCATTTCTGAAACCTTCTAACCATTAGTGCCATTTCTTCATTCTCAGAATTTTCATCCATCATATCATCAGAAGTTTCTTCCTCTTGTTCAGAAACTTTGATCTTTGCAGCTTTTGAAGAAGTTTGAACAGAGCTTAGAGCCAAGGACTTCATCTTCTTGACAGGTTCATCTGACATAAGCTCTAGCTCATGACTTCTGAGTGAGCTTATTAAATCTTCAAGAGACACATTGTCCAGATCCTTGGATTCCTGAAAAGCTGTAACTTTTGGTCTCCATTTGGAAGGTAAGCTCCTCAGAATTTTCTTCACGTGATCAGATGCAGTGTAGCTTTTCTTCAGAACTTGAAGACCAGAGACAAGGGTTTGAAACCTTGAATACATGGTTTCAATATCTTCATCTTCCTTCATTCTGAACAGCTCATATTGATGAACTAATAAGTTTGCCTTAGCTTCTTTGACTTGCTTATTTCCTTCATAGGTGGAACATAGAGAGTCCCAGATAGTTTTGGCACATGACTTGTTGGATATTTTTGAATACTCAGCATGAGATATTGCACCAATAAGCATATTCTTAACAGTATGATGCTTCTTATACTGTTTCTTCTTTTCAGCATCAAAGAACTTTCTGTAGGTATTTCTTACAACACCTTCATCATCCATGTGTTCAAAATGTATACCATCTTCAATGATATCCCATAACTCATCATCGGTCCCAATGATGTAACTATACATCTTGGTTTTCCAGAAAGGAAAAGTAGTAGGATCACTGTTGAAGTAAGGTGGTTTGTCTCTGTGATTATCACTGTTCCTTTCCCTATCATAGTTGTGAGGAGGTGGAACAGCAGAGTGATCAGGTCCAGAGGAAGCAGAAGGAGAGGTAACACCAGACATGTTTTTCAACTAAGTACCCCTAGATCTTTTACTGTTTCACTGTTAAGTGAAGAGCAACAGACCGGAGCTCTGATGCCAATTGAAGGTTGAAAAACACACAAGAAGGGGGGGGTTGAATTGTGTTAAGACTTTTTCTAAGTTAAAACAAATTGCAGCAGATAAAGTATAACACACACAATATATGAGGATAGGGTTAGAGAGAGATGCTCAGAATTTTTATACTGGTTCCTCCCACTAACAGGAGTAGTCCAGTCCTCTTGTCCTTCACAAGAGATTTCACTATAATCACTCAGATTACAAATGCTCAAGCACTAAGCAAGAGACTTCAAACTGCTCAAGCACAAAGCAAGAGACTTCTAACTGCTCAAGCACAAAGCAAGAGACTTCCAATGCTCAAGCACAAAGCAAGAGACTTCAAATGCTCAAGCACAAAGCAAGAGACTTCCAATGCTCAAGCACAAAGCAAGAGACTTCTAACTGCTTTTAATGTTAATAAAGATAAGAGATTAACACTTGATATACAATCAGAGGTGTTTACAAAATACAACGCAGTTACAAGACTAACTTAGAAAATTATCACAAAGTTTCTAAGTGTTTGATAGCTTCAGAATTTAACAGAGTTTCAGCACGTTCAGAAGCTTCAGTCTTTTTTTTTTTTCTTCACAAATCTTCTTCCTTTTATAGATGATAAAATGAACGTTGAAGATTATAGCCGTTTGAAGAATTGAGACGCTCCTTTGTATAGATCAGTGAGCTTATTAGCTGTTCTGATTTGCAGTAGCTTAGGAGCTTAACGTTTACTACAAAATGAGAGATTCCTTTTGGCTTTTGATATTTGAACCTTGGTGAAAGCCAAATAAGGAAATAATCGTTTCTGAAGCCTGACTTGAAAAGGACCTTTCCATGGTCAAACCTTTTCATTCTTGGTTTCTGCGTTTGGACTTAGTCAGGCACAGTCTTCAATAAAATTGTACTCTCAAATGTAGCTTGACACTTATCTCTGACGAGCCTTCAGATTTTGATAGGCTCAGAATTACTTGTTTCAGATCTGGTGAGCTCAGATGTTCTTCAGATTTTGATAGGCTCAGAATTACTTGTTTCAGATCTGGTGAGCTCAGATGTTCTTCAGATTTTGATAGGCTCAGAATTACTTGTTTCAGATCTGGTGAGCTCAGATGTTCTTCAGATTTTGATAGGCTCAGAATTACTTGTTTCAGATCTGGTGAGCTCAGAAGTAATTCCTTCAGAAATTCTAAGGTTCAGATAATAACTTCAGAGTTTCACAGGCTCAGAATTACTTGCTTCAGATCTGGTGAGCTCAGAAGTAATTCCTTCAGAAATTCTAAGGTTCAGATAATAACTTCAGAGTTTCATAGGCTCAGAATTACTTGCTTCAGATCTGGTGAGCTCAGAAGTAATTCCTTCAGAAATTCTAAGGTTCTTTAGTACGCAAATTTTAACTTTTAATCCTGCACACTAAATTAAATTATTAGTACTCCAATTTAACTTTAAATACATTGTTATCATCAAAATCAATTAAGGAGATACAAAATCATAATTTTGTTCCAACAGTATCTATTATCCTTATTAAAGATTAATCACCTTCATAAAATCTAACAACCTACCTTTAGTTGTGTTTTTCTTTTCAATTACATTTTTCTATTCACAAAGCTCAAATCTCGCACCGCTAATATATTACTGTTCTTTAAGAGACGAGAAATTCTTTATATTTTTATGAACGAAAAACTTATTTAACTATTTTTTTTATTTCAAAATTATTACAATATTACCAATATAACACGTGATATTAATTTTACAATTCAAACAAGCTAAATGCGATATTTTGATATTTATGCTTAGTAAGTTATGAGATAGTTGATAGCTGAAAAGATAATTTATAGTTAAAAACTTAGTAGAATGAAAGTAAAATGTTTGACAAATTTAATTTTTGTGAGTATAAAATGACATAAAAATATATATTTAATATGTAGTTATTATTTATTATATTTTAAAAAAATAATGAAATTTAAAAAGCCATAAGCTAATTAGGATAGCATCTCAAATCAAACAAATGTCCTTTACCCAAAAAAAAATCAAACAAATGTTATAAGTCAGGTTATTGGACTTCTAACCAGAGACTTAATTTTATGGTGTATAAATTATGGGTGTAATTGAACCGGTTTGGATTGGTGTTGAGTGAATCTGATGTCCAAACCAATGGATTCTCGATTGGTTCGATTTTTAGCATTTTTCAAAAATGAATTCGAATCAAACTCATCGGTTTGATTCAGTTTGGTTCTGATACTTTAGTCGGTTTTTTTCGATGTATTCCATGCTATTATTTTTTTTTTCTGATATATTTTTTCCATAAGCGCATCAAATACAAAATACAATTCTTTTTTCATAAGTTCTTCAAATATATATACATAATACAACCATATTGAAAACAAATAAAAAAATACAATTATTTTCGCTTAAGTTTATCAAATAAGTTCATCAAATACATAATACAATCATGTTGAAATTAAGTTTATAAGTTCATCAAATATAAAATACGGTCATATTGAAATTAAGTTCATATGTTCTTCAAATGATAAAGTGCAATAAAAATAAAACTTCAAGTCTATTCTCACTTGAATCGGAAAAAAATAAAATTCAAAACAACGCTTGAGAATTTATCGATATGAGAGTAGCAACGTGACGTGAGAGTGTTATTTGCGTAGTGTCGAGAACGGCTTGAGGATGAGGTGATGTGACTGAGATGAGAGCAGCTTGAGGATTATGGTGTGGTGAGAGCAACGTTTCTGAGTATGCGTTTGCGGCTCTAAGTGTTTCTAAATTTGCGTTTTTAAATTAGAGTTTCTAAGTGAGACAGATTTTATTTTATTTTTTAGAAGATCAACTGTAGTTTTTTTTTATAGATATGAGCTGTTTTAAAAGAAATTAACATATATACTATATTTGATTTGGTTCGGTTTGTCTATTGGATCTGAAACTTGAATCCAAGAACCAAATCAAATCATCTCGGTTTTTAATTGGTTCGGTTCGATTTTTTATCCAAATCATAAAAATCAATTTTTTTCAGTTTGTATTGATTTGGATCATCGATTTATTTAGATTTTTCTGATCCGCTTATACCCTAGCCTAAATAGTGTTTGGTTTGACTAAAAAAAAAAAAAAAACGTAAAAGGCATTGCGTTGTGTACTGAACTCAATTTGTGTTGAATCGGTAAGCAAAGCTCTGTCTGCTATTGAAATTAAGGGCGGCAAAGCTTCGAGGTAGGTACTCTTTCTTCACCTCTTGTTTTCTCATTTCATTCATTATTTGGTTTACTATTATTCATTTTGAAATGGATAATCATTGAATAGCTTCCAAAATTTTGTAAATTTGTATTGCTTAGTTTTAGATGCTAGGAGGATTACCCTTCTTGTTCTGCAAAAAAGAATGAAGTACAAAAGTAAGCATTGCTGATTAATGAGTTTGATACGAATAATAGGAATTCAAAGTATATGCATAATTAAATAAAATCTACAATTAGGTGGGAAATGGGAATCAATTCTTCACAGTTTGGATTATGTGGTTGTCATTTTACTCACATAAGTTTTGTGAGACTGTTCGAGAGAACCTTTGAAAATAACTTACGACATATGCATAAGCTGTTTTCAACTTATTTTCATAAGTTTTCATGATAGTGTATGAAAATAGTTTATAGTTTATATGAAAACAATTAAAATTTATTGTGTCCTTTTCTAGAGGAAGAGCTTATACATATATGTGCATATTATGATGAGCGAGCACTTATGTTGTAAACTGCAAATAAGTTGTTTATCCAAATAGGGCCTATGTTGATATATCTGATACTCGTGTTGTGTCTGTCCGTGCATCGTAGATGTTTGTTAGTGGAGTGTTGGAAGACATAGACATAAAATGGATGGAGTCTGTAGTGGCTTTCTCACATACCATGTAACAATCTATTTCTGTTTGGTTTTTTTATATGCAAAGAAATTAGAGTGCAGAGGCATCACATGATGGTTTTGACATCCCAAACTCACCACATATCATTTGCAGCACTTTAATAAGTATATTAAAATAAATAAAGGGAAAATAAGACTGGGGGGCGGGGGGGCTAGCCAAACGTCAACACAACTACCTCATTAAAAATCTTATCGGAAAAATCCATTGGGATAGAAGTCTATTTCTGTTTATTGATAGTATGGTTTTCTGCAATATGCATTGTAGCATGGTTGTCTTGGTATAGAAATGTTTGTTGCTTGAAGGACAAAAGTGAGCCATTGAATGTCAACTATTGGTTGCTAATGCCCTACATTCTGTTTTCAAGGTTGAGTGAGATGGTGCTTTGTTTCTTAGATTGCCATGAACTTAGAGGCAGGATAAGAAAACTGGAAAATTCAGGGATGGATTGGCCACCACCCTAAGGCCTAAATATAGTCTCCAAATGCTTTAACCGGAACTGCTAACTTTGGTGATAACCTAGAAAAGTCTATTACGTTCTTCGATTTTTCTAATGGTTTGTTTTAAATCGATGGAATACTTAGTTAACACTTTTAGAGAAGTTAGTTGGTTAATTAGTTTGTTAGGTAGTTGTTAAATAACCCTCAATTGTATAGCGGAGGGGATAGCTTTGAATAATTGAGTTTTTTCCCGTTGCTGTAAAATAAAAAAGTTTAGTATCTCTTTTGCAATCTTCATTCTTTTGATTACTCGATACTATTCTACTCTGAGAATTCTTTCTTACTCAAAGTAAGGATCCTATTCCTACCACTTGTTGTATATAAATTTTTTACTTCTTACCCTTGATTTCAGATTAAAGTTGCTTCTCTTTGCTGCATGCCATGGGAACCAGAGGAGTAATTACGGACAAGTGGTCTATGAGAGTTCTTTGGGCTTGTGCTATTGGAAGTGCTGTTAGTAAGCATTCTTGACATTTTCTCAATGGAATCTTCTTTCATGAGACCTTGTTATCAAACTAAGATATAATATAACTTTTTTATGTTATATGTATCTTCCCTTTTCGTATAAAACTTTGTTCATAATCATATTTTTCTCATTATGGACGACTATTATACCTGTATAGGTCTGTATATGGTTGCTGTAGAAAGACAAAAACAGAATAGGCAGAAGATGCTGGCTGAAGGCTTGAATGGAATGGAATTGGGGGAAAGCAATGGGGAAGACGTTTAAGCTGCGTCATACTCTTATGAATACTCTGTAGTATCATTTAGCAGATTTTCATATGACAATAACAGTAACAAATGGATAGCATTTGTTTTTGTCATTAAAACATTAAAACTGTTGACATCAGAATCTTTCTGAAAGGATTATGTAAAAGGTTTCTGTGTTCATGCCTTTCACAGAACCCATGATAATCTTGTAAATCTTGGTAAGGGGTTTCCCACTTTACGTTCTTCAACTTAGTTTTATTTTGATGATTCTCAGTGCTTGCTATTTCCTTTGTAGGAGTTGCTTGCTACTTGAGGATTGAATGATTAGCTTCTTCAACATGTTAAACTTGTAGACTTCCAGGGTTTTTTATCTCGTCTTTTTGAAACGGTTAATGTTTATGTTAAGAGAAGAAATCAAATCTTTGACCTCTTGATCACTCCACTATCAACATACGCAATGTCTCATCAAACATTGAAACGATACAATGCATAGATGTTGTAATAGTTAACAGAATAACGAAACTAGCACAGTTAAAATCTACGAATACAAAGAAAAGGGCCCAGTCATCATCTTCAAATTCCATATCACCCTTATTTACTATTATTTCGAGGGGTGCATTTGGAAAAGAAAAACTGCAAAGTCCAAGAAGAATTTTTCATTTTCTCAACATTGTCCGCTACTTAAGTAGCAGACGGTGTTTTTTCTTAAATTTCACATTTTTACTCATCCGCTACTTAAGCTATGGATAAAAATGGAAGAGGGCAAAGTTGCGTGAGAAGCACAGAGGGCGGCAAAAGAAACTCTCCGTCAAATTGTTTTATGGGTTGAGGCCTAAGCTTGACATAAGGATGACAAAATAGATAAACTTGTCCAACCACGTTATTAATCCTTTTTGGGTAGGTTAGGTGGAGCGGACTAACTAGAATTCAAAATCAAAACTTATCCTGTCAAAAAAAACAACATAAATTGTCAACCGGGCATGCCGAACCTATTTTTCCATCTCAAGTCAAGAGGTTGGATAGACAAATTGATTAGATACTATAAAACATAATAAAGAAGCAAAATCAAGAGGTGAAGCAGAAGACCTGGTAGATGTTTTTCTAAAGTTTTAGGGTTGTAATGATAGTGACAAAGACATTTTCTTAATTAATAGAAACATCAAGGCTATAATGCTATTACAACTTTTTTGAATGTGTTCTTCATTTGAATGATAGTGATAAAGTTACTTTAATTTACACCATTACAGTTAAAATGTAGTGGGTTGTTCAAATGTAATGTCACAAAATGAAGTCCATTAAATGAATAATAAAACATTCAAATTGAATCACTTAAATTGTGTCTATTGGAAATGCTCTAATGACATTTTTTTTTGAGCAATCTAATGACATTGTTAGGGGGCTGAGTTTGTGATTAGGATGGATATGAGATTTACTCAAAATATTTATAACTGAATAGGAAAGAGTATAGTGATTAACTTTATCTTTAGTATATTTCAATATAAAACAACAAAATTAAGTTAAATTGTTTACATTCTCAATTTTTAATTTAGCTCAAACTAAGTGGAACTAGATTTGTATTTTTTTTTAAATGTTATTAAGAGATAGTAAAACTCTAGTACTAAATATAGTCGACAAAATTTATGACAAAAATTAGTTATGGACAAAATTGACAACATGATTAAAAATCAAGTTGAATTGTGTGAGCCTTACGTTTACAATAATAAATTATACTGATCCTAGGAGGTGGCATCACTTTCATAAAAGTATGAATGAAAATGTCAGGTAGGAACTTTATTCACCATAACCAAACGGTTCGTTTGCATTGAATATTAAAATTTGAAAGATCACCTACTAAAGCAAAAACCTAACCAATTTAGATACCAATCCAAATAAACTGCTTCTCCTCAAGTTAAACACAATGTAGTAAGTTCGAAAACAATGTACAACCCTCCATCCCTTTTGTATACCTCATGGCCAAGTCTAGCATGGGTAAGTAATGTAGGTTTCCCATCATGGGAAAGGACTTTTTAACCATTAGATTTATTAATAAAATAATTAAAGGATAAGATCAATTACCGGAAACCTAAAGGTACAATGTTCTACAGGTTAAATTTTATTTATAAAAAGGCCCACTTTTTTTGAGTAATGAAAATTTGTCCACGACCAATATAACCCATATATTTTTCTGTTATTTAGTTTTAATCCCAGTGAATTTTAAAATAAAACAAAAAAAAAACATATATACACACACCTTGTATATCTTCGATGAATAAAAAGAAAAACTTGAATCTCTGTGTGTGCTACAGTTTCAACGGAGATGGAGGATGGGTAGCTAGTTACTTCATATATCCTTTATTACTATTCTTCCCTTGCAAATCTCTAAATTTTTTAACTTCTTTTATCCCAAACTTCTCCTCTACCATTATTCTTTTCATTTCATATTTAACATTTTGGGTTTTGTTGAATATTTGAATCTGGAAAAATTTAGTTTTCATATGTTTTGATTCTTAAAATTTGGATTTTGCTTGTTCTTTTAAAATTTGGATCTCAGATTTTGACTATTTTAGATGAAAAAGATGATGAATCATATGAAAATGTTGTTAGATTCATGATTATGTGCATAAAAAATTGGATTTTTGGTGAAATCGCTTTTCAATTTTTGGGTCTTATGGGTTTCAACCGGGTCATTCTAACCCGTCTGGAGGTTGAAGAAGCAAATTAATAAAAAAAAAAAAAAACTTAATATGGCTACGTAGCCATTTCGAACCAAGGACCCAATGATACCATAAGTATAACCCATCAACTTGGCTGTGTATGTCTTTTTGTAAATTTTGCATTAATATGATATTTATTACTTGCTTTAGGTTCTGTATTTTTTTGTGTTGCTTAAATTAATACTTAACTTTTATGCAATTTAAATATTATTTTAGATTAAATGTCAATAAGATTTATATAATTTAAATTAATAAGGAGTACCCACAAATATTTTTTATATATAGACGAAATGACAAATACATCAGAAATTTACATACACAAATGAGTGAGTCAGGGTTTGAATTCCAATAATTTCGTCCGACTAAACAATTTCGACAATTTTTGTCAGTTGAGCTAAGACTTGTGGACCACAAACAACATTTTTAATAATGCAAAATTATTATATATTAAGAGTTTAAAATCATGTTTGTGACAATGATGGTAATTAATTATATTGAATGTAGTGAACTTTATCATATATTAAATTTTTATTATGTTTATGTATGATTAATTATGATGACACTGAGTTGACAGGTAAACCATCATTTTGGTCCTTGAAAGTGTAAATCGTTGTCACATTGGTCCTTGAATGTATTGAAATTGCAAATAGGTCCCTAGTATCTCATTTGATAGTAATTTTTTGGACTAAAATGACCAACAAGGAACACATTCGAGGATTAACTTGACTACTTAAAAACAGATTCAATGACCAAAATGACTAACAAAAAAGATATTTGTTGATATGTTTGCAATTTTAATACATTCAGGGATTAATGTGACAGCGAATTACACATTCGAGGACCAAAATGACCATTTGCCCTGAGTTGACATGAGACCTTGAAGTGTGCTCCTTTCAAGGTCTTAGGTTTGATTCATCTTGGTGCAATTTTGTGTGTTAATTAGTTTATACAGAGTTAAATAAATAAATAAATAAATGACTCAGGGTCGGGCCTGCTGCTAATTTAAAGTTTTTATACCGCACTAAACCTACTTAAAAAATTTTAGGTTAATTATTAGACTATTAAGACTTATTATACCATATTTAACCTCATTAAGAATTGTTAGGTCAATTTCTATACTAATTTAGACTTTTTATGACGTGTTGACCGTAGTTAAGAATTTTTCAATTTCGTATGTATGATTATTACCCACTCTCCCTTTACAAAAAAATAATTTTACTGCTTTAAACTCTTTTTCTCAAAAGTTTTTTCATTGTTACTTGTCGAACTTTATCCATTATACATTTGGGATGTCTTTTATTTTAATTTAATATTTTATTTTAAAAAAATTTGTTTAAATGGTTAAAGATCAAATTTTGAGTCTCATAACTCCTAACTCAACTGGCAAAAATTTGCCGAAATTGCAAGGCATGGACGTCATGACCGGGATTCGAATCCCGGCTCTCTCACTTGTGTGAGAATTTCTTATATTTACTTTGTCAATTATTCTATGTACCAAAAAAACAAGATCAAATTTTGAAATTTTGACAAAAAAATTTAGTTTAAAATCATGTGATTTGACTTAACGAGTTGAACCTAACGAATCAAACTGAATTGTTCGTGAACTTTAAACGAGCCAAACTCTAGTTGAAAAAAGAGTTCGTATCGAACTTGAGACGAGTTTCGAACTAAACCAATTCGTATCTAAACGAGTTCGACTCAGCTCGACTCATTTACAACCCTAATATTAATTGCTAATTTTAGTCAAAATTAACAGTAAAGAGGCCTTTTTTTTTTAAAAAATTGTGGGAATAAAAAAATTAATCCTAAATGATTTTTTTGACAAAATGTGATAAAAAAAAAAAAACCTCCCTGAGGTTTTTTTTTTTAAATATTTGTGGAAAAAAATTAATAGTAAACATGCCTTTTTCTTCAACAGTTGTAAGCAAAAATAAAATTAATTGTTAAGAAGCTATTTAAAATATTGGTGAAAAAAAAGTTATTAGTAAAGGAGCCTTTTTAAAAAATTTGTGTGAACTTGTCAAAAAAAAAATTGTGTGAAAAAAGGAGTAATATTAAAGACTTTTTTTTTTAACAGTTGTGAGAAGAAAAAAAATTAATTGTCAAGGAGTTTTTTTATACTAATAAATTGCAATAAAAAGAATTACATTTATAATTTTAGTTGAGTTTAAATTAAAATTTAAGATTGTTATGGGTAGTTTTCATAAATATGTCATTTGTGGTAAATATGTAAATAGCTTAAATTATTATTATATTATTATTACTTGTTTTACCTATAATAGAATGTAGTTTTTCACTCTCCCATCATGGGAGACCTAAGTCATTCACCCATGCTAGAAGGGGCCATACCTCATTGGTTACATAAAAGATTTTTTGTTACTTGTAAGAGATTTTCTATGGTCTAATCATTTTCATCCGTTTTTCTAAGTATTTTTAAATTTGGAAATTGACATATTTGCTTAAATAGAAATTAAGATATTTTAAAAATCCATGCGGTCGGGGAGCCTCTTCGTGGTGGAGGGAGATCTCGCGGCTTCGAGATGGTTTGGGTGCAGGGGAGTATCGGGCGTGGTTTGCGGAGTGGGTAGAGAGGAGAGTTGGTGATGAGGTGAATACATATTTTTGGTCGAACTCATAGTTAGGTGATGCGCCTTTGAATGTGTGATTTAGGCGTCGATATGATTTTTCTTTCCATTGGTCTTGTACGGTGGCGAGATGAGCGCCTTAGGTTGGGGAGAGGGAGGGGTGGCATGGGCGTGGCGTCGTCAGTTGTGGGTGTGGGAGGAAGAATTATTGGGAGAATGTAGAAGTGTCCTAGCTAACTTTGTTTTGCAGCCTAATGTTGTTGACCGGTGGGTATGGCGGCATGATCCCATTGGTGGTTACTCGGTTCATGGTGTGTATAAAATCTTATAGCATAGGATGTCCAAAATTCAGCGGCTACGTCAGATTTAATTTGGCATAAACAGGTTCCCTTGAAGGTTTCAGTGTTGGTGTGGCGGTTACTTCGCAACAGGTTGCCAACCAAAGACAATTCGGTGAGGCGGCTCATTTTTCCCCTAACGAGAATCTTTGTGTGACAGGTTGTGGGGGTGTGGAGACTGCGCAACACTTGTTCATATCTTGTCCGGTTTTTGCACCCTTGTGGGGTCTCATTAGATCGTGGGTTGGTATCTCTTCGGGTGATCCGTTATTGCTTCATGATCACTTTCTTCAGTTTGTCCATTCAACGGATGGTTCCAATTCACACCGCTCTTTCATGCAGGTGTTTTGGTTATGTTGTATTTTGGTAGTTTGGCATGAACGAAACAACATAATTTTTAAGGCGAAGGAATCTACGGTCCTTCAAATGGTAGAGAAAGTCAAAGTTCATTCACTTTGGTGGATAAAAGCTTATACTGTAAAGCTTGGTTTGAATTCTCACATGTGGTGGTCGCATCCCTTAGTTTGTATGGACGTTGGCTAGATTGTGTTTGGTTGGTTAGCTTTTGTAGACTTTTCGGGTTCTGGTTAGCACCCCTTGTGCTGATCCGGGCTTCTTGTTAATAAATAAGTTTCATTATTGCTAGTTAAAAAAAAAAAAAAACATATTATAAAAAATATTGTTAAAAAAGAAATTCTAATTAATAAAAAAAATTAAATATATCTTAATTTCTTCTTTTTTTTTCGATATTTTTAAAATTTTTTATTGATTATAATTTATGCATAATTTATATGTACTCTCTCCGGTCCTATATATAAGAAAAATTTGTTTTTTAGATTCATTGTAAAGAATATAGTCTAGATACATCAACTTTACAATGAATCTAAAAAGTCAATTTTTTTTCTTATATATAGGACTAAAGGGAGTATTTAGTTACGATAAAGCATTGTATCTTAATAAAATTAAATAATTAAAATTGATGTTTAAAAATGGTTTCAATAACAATAAAATAATAGTAGATCATTGTTTTTAATGGCAGGACAATTTCTATTGACATGTTAATTTTTACCATCAAAGTTCATGTTTGATGGTGGTTTAAGGCAAGGAAAAAGGATTTCTGTTACGATCTAGATAATTGGATGCTAAATCCAAAAGCTTGTATATGGCTCATCACAATATAATTCTAATCTTTAATTTTTTCTGTGTTTGAACTCTTTTATGTAGGCACTCCTTGTGCTTGTTTTCATTTAATATATTTTTTGGCTTTTTGAAAATAAAATATTAGTTAATGTTAATTTTAATATACTATTCTTTTTTTTTTATTCTAATTGGTTCTTAAAGAGAGTCTAATAAAAAAAGGTGGTTGCCTTTTTCGGAACTCTGAGGGTAGATGGATCAAAGGATACACACGGAAAATTGAAACATGTGATGCTCTCTCCGCTGAAATGTGGACATGTACTTGGGAAGACATGGTTTCCACCAACTTCAAATGGAAAGTGACTCAAAAATCTTGATTGACATGATCACATGGAAAGTTAAAATCAATTGAAATTCTCCTACTTTGATGCACCGTATACAAGAGCTTTTAATGTTGAATTGGCAGGTGGTTTTCAATCATATCTGGCGAGAAGAAAATAGAAGTGTTGATTGACTATCTAACTTTTACTACTCTTTATATTCATTTAACACTTATGTTATGAAGACTCCTTATAGTGAGGTCTCGAATCTCCTCTTTAATGACATTTTTTGGAGCTTGCATGTCTAAAATTATTCGTGTATCTTTATATTTTTTTTTCGCTTGTTAGACATTAGCCCTCTTTTTCTAAAAAAAGAGGTTGTAACCGTAGAAGTATTCACTTATTAAACTGGTCATTATTTATTTAACATTGCATTAGGAATTTCTTTTCCTTTTTGACAAACTGCATTAGGACCTGTAAATACATAACATCACAGTTTTTTTTATGGAACATAACATCACAATTTTCTCTAGCAAAATTTCTAATTTCTAATATCAAAATTTTCAATATAATCAGTACGCGACCAAAATGGTACAAAGGGATTAACTTTTTTTTTTTGACAAAACAAAGGGATTATATAGAGTCAGCATTACTCATTTGATTAATTTCTGAAAAATCAACCATATCCTTATGCATCATATATACTAGTAGGAGTTACTTATGATGTAACTACATCTACATGAAGTATGGTAAACTATCTTGTTGTAGCAATGCACGTGTATTGCGCTCCAAACAATCGTACTAGTAACTATTTTTGAGTGTTCAATTTTCAAAATAAATTTGAATGTTGTGTCCTTTTGCTAAACTTTATGAAAAAGAAATGTCGATGTGGTAAATACCTTCTTGTGTTTGGTACCATTGATAAGATTGCCGTGTGGGTTCAGTTACAGTAGAATGTGTTCTTTTGCTATGTAGTTTTCCTTCCAAACCCACATAACTTACCATATATGTTTTTATTTTACGGTAAATCTTACCATATATGTATGTGCAAGTAAAAATGATATTGATAATATTTACTTTACCAAAAAAATAATATAATACTGTATTTACTACATAAATAACAATTTTTTAAAAGTAATTTGTTTGCTGCTTAAAAAAATTGTTTATTTGTTAGAATTTTACCCTTAAAAAGAATAAGTTAAGTGTTTAAGGTTCGAACCGTTGCTCCTGCATATAAAATGTAATATTTCTATCAACTAAATTATGCTCATGAAGACTAATTACCTATGAAGCACCGACACATCTATGAATAGACGTGTCGCAGTGTCCAACACGTGTCGGTGTCCAACACACGTATGACACTCGTACGACACTCGTACAAACGTGTCGGACATGTGTCCAAAAAAACATTTTTTCTTTTATTCCGACACTTCTTAAATTAGTGTCCGACACCCTAAGTGTCAGTTTTTTTTTTTTACTTGCTTCTACTTTTCTTAGACTTATATAGGTGTGTCAAAATAATAATATTGATCAATGAGGGATTATAGATATTACATTTTAATTACATTAATTTTAGTTTTTCGATAATAGCTGGATGAATAAATGTCAAAAGTACTATCATATATTCTTTTAAAAAAAAATTAATGAAAAATGTGTTCAACTTAAATGCATATGTATGTATTTTAATTCTAAATTTATATTTTTTATAAATATGTAGCGGTGTCGGTGTCATATATTTTTTACATTAGCGGTGTTAGAGTGTTCGTGTTGTGTTGCGGTATCTGTATCAGAGTCCGTGCTTCATAACTAATTACTACATAACTTAATAAAATGTGTATATGTAATAATAATTACTAGTATATTAATGATAAAATTGGATTAGATTGATGATTGTTAGATCAAAGATTGGACGGTCCTAAATTCAATCCATATTGACTTAACAAAACTAAAATATCCAATTTAAAATTTAGACGCTATACTTCAAATGTCATTAGGATTCATAGCAAACCTAAACAGTCTAGGTCAAGGAAATATCTTCAAGCGTCTACAAAATTTAAACCATACAATCTCAATTTTAAAGGTAATTTATATGAAATTGGATTAAATGCAGTCACAATAGATATAGTCAAGGTGTAGTCGGTATCTCAAAACTATCAAATTAAAATCAGATGGTTCAAATTTGTAAATAGTTTTTTATTTTAATTAAACATAGAATTCTAATATTAAAATATGAATTGTCTGAAGTCAATCTAACGGTCCTAAATTGTCGACTGCACGGAATCTAAACTCCAACAAAAGAAGTGGACTTCCCACGCTTACAACAAGGTGTTGTAATAAATGTGGGTTGTACTATATATGATGAATGGTTGAGATTGTTTTATTTATAAAACTTTATTTAAAATCTGAACAATCCAATCCAAAATCAACGGAAATCAACGGTCAAAACTCCATTAATACGTGAAACTACGCGCTTATTTCAATATTGTGAATCCAAATTCCTCCAACAAATCAACAAAGATATGATGCCACTATTTGGACCAAATTAAAATTACGGAGATTCCAATTTGCAATGCTCTGATTTGTTTTGTTAAGAGAATGTCCTTTGTGTTGAAAAGATAAAGCCAAGTGAAAACAAAAGTCTATAGTATGAAGAAAGAAAACTATGAAGCCCCTATACTTTAAAACTAACGAAGTATCATGTTCGATACGTGTTCGATATCGATACTCGTTCAATACTCTTCAATACTTGTATCGGAGAGTATCAGACAATTAAAATTATTTTTTTAAAAAAATAATTACCGATACGTGTCGAATACTTCTCCGATACACGTATCAGATAAGTATCGGAAATTTTTTTTTTTTTTTTATGATTGAAATGAAGGAGATGAGACTGATACAATTTGTGTTTCCTCTTAAATAGTGAATGTTAGAGTATGATGTTCTTTATGGATTGACAACCATGTGTTTTTGGATAGTACCGATGATGTTTTGTTTTTTGGATAATAATAATTATCCTTTTTGGGTAGTACTTAATTAACTTGAGATATGTAATTGTCACTTGTTTGCTCAGATTTAATAATTTGAATGTTAATTTATTATTTTTCTCGATTTTTGTTATGTTTATATATTGTGTATTTGTATATTTAATTTTAAGTTTATTTTTGAACAACGTATCGCGACCGTATCGTATCGAAAATTTTAAAAAATTTTCCATATTAATATCGTGTCGTATCGATATCGTGTATCGGGCTTCATAGAAAGAAACACAAGAAACTTGCTTGAAACCGATAAAAGGTGGTGGTACCCCATGAATAATGTCAGTCCAAAATCTAGTGTTGAATAAAGTTCAAACCAAGTTTCTGATTATTAAGTACAAAATCTTTAGTCTTCACCAAAAATTTTGGACCGTTCGATTTGGATTATACCATCATCATCTATCTTATGAAGCTTCCAAATGATTCAATTTCATAAAGTACTTAACTTTACTTTGCTTCTAGGTTTCGTATAAATAAGCCGTTTAGTTTAACACCACTTCTTTCTTTGTGTGTTGTTTGGTTCATGAAATTCATGCCTTTCAACGGCCACCCCAAAACAAAGCCATAAGCAGTTTCATTTTCAATTGAAACCACTACCACTATACACACCCACCCTCATTTAAATTTGAAACGTAAATTAAATAATTTGTAAATTAAAAAAAAAATATTATGAAGAAAAAAAAGGAAAATTAAAAAGGAGTTGCATAAGCATATTTCAAATTAAAGTCTCCTAAACAGTTACAAAAGTCTAATTAATTAACTACCGCACTCAATACAAGGAAAAAAAAAATGTGTACACTAACTCGGGTTCGGGTCCTATTGAACCGGGTCTAAAATCAGCACTACATTTTTTCTATCTAGTTTTTTCTCTTTTAATTAAATAATAATTAATCAAAAACTTGGAACAACCGGAGAAGGGGACAAACCGGTTTCAATTTCAACACCACCAACAACCTCCTTCTTCCGCCGCATTTCGAGAACTTTCCGGTGGTGGTTTGAGTGCAATTCACTTGAAAATGTAGGACTACAAGCGGGTCGATATTCGGGTAATAACCGACCCGATTTATAACGGACCCCACATGCATTACAAAGCGTTTTTGCACCAAGAGGACCAGTTCGCCACTGAGGAGTCTTGGTTACACCGCAATGACTGCACCGGCGCGGCGCCGCCGGAGCTCCAACCACTGTGCCATGACCCGACCCATTAAAACCCGTCATTTTCTTCGGCTTTTTCACCGGAACCGATTCAATTTTTTGTACCAAGTTGGTGTAAAGCAACAATGGACTAGTCGGAGACGAAGAAGTTGAAGATGAAGTTGTGGAGCTTGAAGAAGACTCAGATAAATTATTTGACCCGAATGGCCAAACCCGAACACCGGTTCTTGTTCTTTTGCTTCTTGCTTTTGTCTGAACCGGAGTTTTAAAAGTAGTAAAAACCGGGCCCGGGCTTTCACTCTTGGGCTTGGGCTCAGAAACCACAACACCCACACCCCTTGGGATTTTCTCCGTTGTCGTTGTTAAAGTTACAACCGGCATAACAGCAGAAAATTCCGAGAAAGAATCAGAATCTTCAACAAAATGTGAAAGCCATTCTAAATCATCTGCTACATCATCACTCTGCAAAATAAAAATTCAAACTTTCATTAAAAAACAACACAGTTTCGATTTTTTTAAGGTTTATAAATATTGTCGGAAAATTTTAAAAAATTAAAAAAAGATAATTTTTGTTTACCGGTACGTTGAGTTCGCTAGTGGGTAGAGAAGCATAATCATTTTTGAGAGAAAAACTGTTGTTGCTGTTGTTAAGGTTTGAAATTTCATGGGTTTGTTTTTGAGAGACAAAAACAGAGTCTTGTTGTTGTTGTTCTTCGTCTTGTTGTTGTTGTTCTTCAACGTGAGAAAAATCAAGAAGGTCATCGACGAAAAAATCGTCAGAGGTTGTTCCATTTTGTGCATTAATTCCAGTAAGCTCATCAACAAATGTTTGAGGAGTCATGTCTTTCCTTAAACTTGTTTTCAACGCTGTTTCAACGCACTCCATTTCAGTTTTTGAAACCTAACAAAACAAAAAACATGTATTAATATTAAAAAACCAAAAAAAAAAAAAAATCTCTTCATTTTTTGTTGAAAAGTTGATATATATATAATTCATGTGTTAATAATAATAAAAATAATACCTTTGTGAGAAGAAGTTGGGGTTGTGAAATGGTTGAGAGAGGAATGGTGAAAGAAGAAGATGAAGGTAAGGGATGAAATTGAAAGAGAAGAGGATAGGGAGTTTGGTAAAGCATTGAATAATGGGTGAAAGTGTCAAGGAATTTATTATTACTATAAAGTGCCCGTTTTCTTATTTCTCTCTCTTTCCACTCCTCTAATTTAATTTTACTTTTTTATTTTCTTTCTCTATATCCTAAAGTATTTGTTTATTTATAATTTTATACTACTACTATGTAACATTTGAAAAATGTACGTTTTTATATGGTTTTGATACATAACCGTAGATGTAATAAATTAGTGAAAGATTTAAACATAAACCTGAAATTTCGAGCGAGGATTCCCTATTATGTTTTGTAGGAATAGGACGACTCGTAGTTACCGTATTTACAAATTTAAAACTGTTTGTGATTTTTTATTTATGAAACAAGTTAGGGTAGTGTAGTGTGTGTCTCACTCACACTGTATGGGACTATGTGTGTTATCTTTTCCTACTGGAAAATCAAAATTTGGGAGACCTTGGAAACCACGATATTCTTTTTTATTTCTGTGGCATATATATATATATATATATATATATATATATATATATATATATATATATATATATATATATTAATAAATAATTTAGTTATTCTTCTCTTTTTAACTTTTCTAATCTTTTCCTCTTTGGGTGAGAAAGGATTTGAAATGTGAAAATTAGTTTGGACAAATCTTTCACTCAATTGCCTACTATGTCTTGTTGTTGCCCATTGTGCTGTGCTGATTGCCGCTCATTTTGGATTTGCTTCTTGTTTACAACTTTTCACTACTTTATATTTGATTTTTTCAAACTTTTTTGCCTCGTTACTAAAGTTGGAGGGTGGGAAATGCTCTATTACAGTAGATCCTAATTGGAGGCGTTTGATATCTAAAACTACTATAAAAGAAGTTGGTAAAGATGTTGCTAAATATCTTAATGATTTTAAGTTTGGGATCAGAACATTAGGTGGTGCAGAGATTATTTCGCATAGTATCGTGCTCGTGGTAGATTTCTAATGTATTTAATATAGTAGACGAGTCGGTGCTACTGCGTGAAGTAAAAGTGTGATGTCTATCTATTGCATTGTGGGTTGAGTTTCTTTGTCGTGAGATGGCGAGGTTTTTTCTTGGAGATGGATATATTATGTCAGTCATTGGAGTACAACAAGGTGACACGTTAGGACCACTGTTTTTTGCTCTTGTGTTACATCCTCTTGTTCATAAGATCAAAGACAACTTCAAGCTTCTTTTCCATGCATGGTATCTTGATGATGGGACTGTTGTAGGAGAATCAAGATAAGTGGCTGGAGCACTTGATATCATTCGAGAGTCAAGCTCAAGATTGGGTCTTGATTTAAATATTCGTAAGATGGTGATCTATTGGTCTTCATGTGGTGAAAATAAACTTCGTTAGAGGTTGTTTCCTTCGGACATTGGGAGGCCCACGTTGGGAGTGAAATTGCTCGGAGGGGCTGTTAGTCGAGATAAATGTTTTATCAAGGGATGGCCATGAAGAGAGCTGTCAGAGTTGTTGAGTTGTTCTATCTTCTTCCTCGATTAAGGGACCCACTGAGTGAGCTTCTTCTATATCAATCATGCATGGATATCGCCAAACTTTTTTCGGCCTAAGGACATGTCAACCTATTCAAATGGAAGATGCAACTATTTTGTTTGATAAAGGGTTGTATGGTGTGGTTAAAGACATTGTGGTTTGGGGAGGTCCTTTCTTTGAGGACCTTCATTGAAGGATAGTTTCCTTATCTATTAAGGTTGGGGGGTTGGGATTGTACTCAGCAGTAGAGGCGGTCCCGTATGCTTTTGTGGCTTCCAGAACTCAATCTTGAATGTTGCAAGATCATATATTGAGAGATAGTGGAATATGTGGTATAGACTCTAATTTTGACAATGCTTTAGATGGTCTTCGTGATATAATTCTAACTTTTAACCTTAGTAGTTTCACTAGCAAGGACAACGTCCCTTCTAAAGCCCCACATGTTTTGCCGAGTGCCCTGTTTAGTAAAATTGTTAAGGGTATTGAAGTTAACTTTCAATTTACTTGTAGACAAAAAGTTGTTTTTGGATGCTTATAGGTTGCCTATGCTCGAGATTTTATTCTAGCTATCTCAAATGATGGATTAGGCCAACATATGTCTCCGATAGTGTATTGCACTATCCACAAATATGCCTGATGATTCCCTAATTTTCTATTGACGAGGTGTACCCTGTTTGTCGTAAGGCGTGTCTGGATAGATTTGGAGAACATATATACAATTCATTGTCGATAGCTTCCAGGCTTCAAATACAGACATGATTTTGTTCGGCATATTCTTTTTGATGTATTTAAGCATGCATAAGTATATGTGAAAAAAGAGACGCCTGTAAACAATGGCGGTGCCGGGGAAGGGCTGAGGGTGGCCACGACCCTCCCCACTCCAAAAAAAAAAAATTATAGGTAAAGTATTAATTTAATTATATTATAAATTATTTTAAGTTGTTCTGTATACGTATTTGTACAAATAATAATGTAAATATTAATTTTGAGTTTATTTTTAATGACCCCAAGGAACTCGACACACATATTAGTTCAAGTATTATTGCAAATATTAGTTTATAGTCTACTATTAATGATTTTAAGTCACTCGGTATATATACGTAGAATATTATTTTAACTTATACAATCTATATTTATAATAATGAACTTTGACTTTTTTGTCAAAAAATAACAGATAAGTAATGAATTTATATTATTGTGTAAAAGTAACAATTGAACTAGCATATATAAATATGAAATGTCATAAAGAATTATGTTTATTAATAGGCTTAAATATGTTTTTGGTCCCTGCAATATACACTTGTTTTGAAAAGAGCCCCTGTAAAAAAAAATGATTTTAGTCCCTGCAATTTCTAAACATTTTGAAAAGAGTCCCTGAAATGAAATTTTGGATGCCATGTCACTTAAATTTGCACGTGGCACACGCTGACAAGGACAATTAACTGACGTGGCACTATTTTTGACACAATGTTCAAATTTCTAAAAAACAATTCAATGAAAACAAAAATCTAAAAAACAAGTTTTATAATTGGAAAAAAGGTAAAAAAAAAAATTTAAAAATGATATATAATATCCACGTGTCAAAAATAGTGTCACGTCAATTAATTGTCCTTGTCAGCGTGTGCCACGTGCAAATTTAAGTGAAATGGCATCCAGAATTTCATTTCAGGGGCTCTTTTCAAAGGGTTTAGAAATTGCAGGGACTAAAATCAAATTTTTTTTTTAACAGGGGCTCTTTTCAAAACAAGTGTATATTGCAGGGACCAAAAACATATTTAAGCCTTATTAATATTTAAGTTTTAAAATGGGGTAATAGGGGGAAATTAAAAAAAAAAGTTATAAGCTAACTCAATTGACTTATCAAAATAAATTATAAGCCGTAACTCATGAAAAAAAAATTACTAGATATATTTTTGTATTTTTCATGACTTATATTTTATATGCAATATAATTCTCAAATTTAATTTATTTATTAAAAAATAATTATGGGCCGCCCAACTATTTTTTCTGGTTTCGCCACAGCATGTGAACTTCTTGAATTACCCATTGGAGGGGAGATCTACAATGAGGTAAGCCGGAAAGAGTTCAAAGAATTATGCATAGCAATGTCATGTCTTATTGGTCTTAAGATGTACTCACTCCGGCCTTTTTTATAAGCAAAAGTTGCTTTTTAGGTTCATTGGAGAAGTAATGTATCTAGTCAATATTTAAGACTAGATACATTATTTTTTCAATGAATCTAAAAAGCAACTTTTGCTTATAAAAAAGGCCGGAGGGAGTAGTGTTTAAGAGGATTGATTTTATCATTTAAAAAAATTTAGCGGCGCAACTTATTATTCGTTTGTAATTTATGCAAGTGTAATTATCTTACATATATATATATATATAAAAACCTTAAATAAAAATTCAAACGATCTCCGTTAAAACTGCAAATCAATAAAACCGTCAGAATGAATCAAATCATAGATTGATTTTTTATAATTAATCAGAAACAAAATTTATACATATATTTTAATGTTTATTTATAATTTTATTAGGAGTATGAGTTTTTATTTTTGTTTATAATAGAGTAGAGAACGAAACTCAAGACTTTTAGCATATTATTCAAATTCTTCATCACTAAATTAAATTTAATGGCTTGAGTAATATGAATTTCTCAACCTATATTTTCTTTTTTCATTTTTAATCCCATAAAAAAATCATTGTTAAAACAATAATTTTACGTCAATTATTCTTGCCCAAACAATAATTTTTATTTTTCAAACAATAGCCCCCAGTTATTTTACATCAACAAATTTTGTCATCATTCTTATAATAATATATTTGACGTTGGATAAAGGGGCTACATATTTTACATGTACCAAATATTTATTTTAAATTTGTGTCCTTATAAAAAAAATAATCTTTTGATCTCTATAAGGATAATTCAACTTCAATGGATTAGGTACAATGTAATATGCAGAGGTTAGAATTTGAATATGAAATAAGTGAAATTTATTAGCGCACTTGTTAAAAAAAATGCATAATATGTGGAGGTCCAACTACATTGTGTGAATGTTAAAATTGGTCAAAATTTGATAGAACTTTACATACTTTGGAATTTTACTCGTGTTTCATATTTATGGAGCCATTAACCGAATCAAGTATTAGCCCAGAATAGAACAATAGAACTAACAATGATCTTGAATAGTGTGAAGTTCGATTCGATAATTGAATCATGAATTTGATTCATAAATTAAATGAGCTGAACTAAAGTTAAAAGTTAAGTTCATTAAATAAATAAATAAGTTAGGATCATGCTAAACAGTGCCCCCGGGGTATTTGTTAAACATACCAAAAATAGAAATAAAGGATAAAATTAATAATAATAAAATAACTTTTTATATTCTCGATGAATTGAATGCACAACTTACGAGACATAATTTTCATATTTATATGTTTAACTAGTGCCCCAAGAGCACTGTTTAGCATTTTCTTTTATATATAGTTCGACTCATTTGACCGTTAAACTAGTTCGATTATATATATATCCAAATCTTTTTAACCGTACACATCATTGACTCTTGAGTTCCCTATGTACACATCAATGAAAGAATATTTTTAAAAAAATTATGAAACTTTTTTGGCTTTTCCTTTGTATCTTTGTTACTTATAATTGTTTACGCCTATTTGAATTTTTTATGCATTTATCTATTATTCATTTGGGATGACTTTTATTTTAATTTAATATCTGCTTTTCTTTTTTAAAAAATTAGTTTAAAAGGTTAAAGATCAAATTTTGAAATTTTGACCAAAAAAACCCTTTAAAACCATGTGATCATAGGCGGATCCACCGCATAGCAAGGCTGAGCACGTGCCCAGGCTTCCACTCCAATATTTTTTTAATATTTATGGTTCTTATTTTAATCTAAAATTTCAAAATTTGAGTAAGAATTAGTAAAATTTAAGTGTATATTCGTAATCCTGATGAAATTATGAGCAAAATGGTATATTTACATGTCCAATTTAATGCAAGAATGATATATGGTTTGGTTTTTGGTTGAGCACGTAGAGGTCTTGGGTTCAACTCCCACTTTCTCTCTTTATTTTTTTTTACTTCATCTTCTTTTATTTGTTTATATACATTATTAAAAATATCTAAAAATATTAAAAATATCAACTTTCTTTATAGTAAAAAAATGTATTATTATTGTTTTTCTTTGATTTAAATTTTTTACCTCGTTCTTAAATATAATCCAAAATACCAAAAAAAAAAAATTTTTTGATTGCTTTTGTGTTAATCTCAAATATGTAAAATATGTTGTAATTCTACTTTATTTCATATGTAGGATTGTGAGGAGTATATGACATTTATTTATGTAATTATTATGAATCAAATATTTAGATTAAATCCTTAAAATTAATTACTTTTATTATAATTTTAGTATATAAATAATATATATTATTAGTTAAAAACGGTCGGATATGGATGAACCCCGATCCGAATACCTTATACCAATAACCATATATACATTTGCAGTTAAAATTGTGCCCTGACTTAATATTGTTCCTGGCTCCGTGACTACGTTCTGGCAAGTGGACCAGTTTGTCGTCGAGCAATAATTCACACTCTAGATGTCTAGAATGAGTTCGTATCCACATGGATCGTGTCAAACCTTCGCTAGTGTTATTCTAGTTCGTTTAGTTTTTCATTCGCTTTGGTTTTTAGGAAAAAAAGGTTTAATTTATAAAAGAGCGATATGCTTTGCAAGAAAAATAAATGTTTTGATTCAGAAACATAGAGGATAGGTATGGTGGTTGAACTTACTCCCTCCCTCATACTTGGCATAATCGGTGTATAACATAGTCATTCGTACTATTATCGGACGTCGATTCTATCCTTGATTTAGTAGCACCTTAATGCTACCCTATGTAGGCAAAGTCCCCCTACTTTTGCAACTAAGACACATACGAGAGCCTAACCTCGCTTTGTCACATACCCTAAATTACTAGGTAAAGTTATTTACAAACATGCATTATGACCATCGACCATCCAATACCCCTAGATCTTAGTTACGGTTATTCGGTTTCCAATTGTTATTACAACTAATTCCTGATTCTTCCTCTAATTATTAAGTCATAACTAGTTCAAGATTGTTTAGCCGTTTCTTTAACCTAGTGTTATTTATCACTAGTTCCGGACAAATAATAGAGAGAATCCTAATATGCTACTATTAAAGTAAACCCTAATTATTTATTCTAAGACGTTGCCGTTTATCCGGCCAAGATTCCGACTAACGATATTAAAGCAAGAAAACAAATAACAAATAATAATTTATAAAGACAATTTATTATAACTTTGACTCAATTACATGACTCAAGTATTCATCGGGGAGTTCATCTTCTCCACCACAACCTAAGGAATTATTACAAAAGACTACATAATTAAATTTCAAGAATCTAACTATAAAAAGCCTAAAGAATCATACCTTGCTGAGTTAGTTTTCCCGTAAGGGGAGAAAACTATGCCCTTAGAGCTCCTCCGAACTTCTCTCCAAAAGGAATAGAAAGTTCTTCTATTTCTGAATGAAAATAATGAATTTGGGAGGCTCTATTTATACTTTTCGTAATGGGCCTCAGCAAGCCATCGTGACACGCTAGGTCCATCGTGTCAAGATGGGCAGATTCAGTTCAAAATTATAACGAATCCTGAGCGTTTGATCTGCGTGGTCACCAAGTAAAGTCATCGTACTGTGTTGAGCTTCATCGTGGTACGATGCTAAGATTCTCTTCAAAAATATAATTGATTATGTCTTAGCGATTATGTAGCTTCCATCGTGTCACGTTGAGTGCCATCGTGACACGATGGGCTGCTTTTTTTCATTTTTGGGCTTTTTCTTTTCTTTTGCGTATCTTCATCTTGTCTTGAAGCTTTTTCTCGATTATTCAGGTTTTTGTTGATATTTAGGCATGTCTTGGTCATTTTACTACTAATAATACTACCTAAAATACTACAGAAATTCATGTCATCACAACCCCAAACTTAAACTGTTGCTTGTCCTCAAGTAACATGCTGTCAGACAAAATCGTTAACGAGTTAAGAAATAAAGAAAGATGATAGGAATTTCACACCCTTACTTGTTCAGCAATGGTACCGCTGATTCTTACCGTAGCGTGCAATGTCCAGTCCTGCTTGGTTCAGGAGACGTTGATAGTAGCGAGCCGGACAAGTGTCTGCAAGAGTCCGTGTTCAATCTTTTTTCTCTCTCACATTTTCACTCGAATTGAAAGGGATGCTCTCAATCATCGCACAACCTGCCATTTTACCACAGCCTTGCAAAAATTCTAAGTAACCTGTCAAAATTTAATAAAGATGCATTTTTGGAGGTCTTTAAGGGTTATAACGTGGCTAGGGTCAAGGTATGACATTTTTGGGATAAGTAGGCTAAACTTAGAGTTAAGTACTACTTTGTTTCCTTTTTGTGTACGCAACCTTATTCCATAGGGTACCTTTTGATTTTTGGTATTTTTAGAGAATAGAACCGGAAAGACGTTTGTGGTTCTTTTTCTATCACTGTTTTTGTAGAGACTATTCTTTAGGGGTGATCGTATCCGAACCAATCTAAAAATAAAACCGCAAACTGAACCAATCCAAACCGAAAACCGCAAAAACCGCATTTGGTTTGGATGTATTTGGATGACTTTTTTATTGATCCGCAAACCGCAAAACCGCCAACCGCTAAAACCGCAAAAGCCGCATTAAGTTTATATTATATTCTAATATCCTCTAAAACTCCTTTAAGTTTATATTATAATCCAATATACATAGTCTAATTATCAAGTCAGTTCACCAAATTAATGAAACTTCAAGTCGTTCTTATTTTTTGTATTGTAATATTACTTTAGTGTTGTAATATTATTTTATATCAACAACTTTTATCGATAATGTGATGTTATTTTGGAACTTCAAGCTCTTTTTTTGGATATTTAAAATTGTAAGGTACTATAATGTTATTTTGAATAAACAACTTTTATTGGTACTGTAATGTTATTTTGTAACAAGTTCATGTGTGTGTCAAATTATCATGATAGAATATCTTTATGCCGTAAACCGCCGCCACCGAACCGATCCTAACCGCATTGGTTTTGTTTGGTTTGGTTTGGCTGACTTTTTAAAATCCAACCGAACCAAACCAAACCGCATACTTTTTTATCTCGTGGTTAGGATGACTTTTTCGCTCATAACCGAACCAAACCGCACCGCGAACACCTCTACTATTTTTTAGGGATTTTTGATGTTCTGCCGTCTCTTTTCTTTTCTTATATTTTTTTGTATAGACTATTTTTTTAGGGATTTTTTCCGTCTCTTTTTCTATTTTTTTCATTTTTTTGTAGTGATAGTTCTCTGTATACCCACCCCAAACTTGAATTGTTGCTAATTCCATGAGCAACCCCAAACTTTGATTGTTGCTATGATCATAGAACTATTACCTAACTCCAAAAGAGGGTAATTCATTGTTTTTCTGGTCTATAGGCTTGTATCATGGTTTGTCACCGAAAGAAAAGGGATATATTTTTACGGCTCAAAGTGGTTAGCAAAAGATAATAATATTTATCAAGGTGGCTTGAAAAAAAGACTCAGAGTTATAACAAAAAATTGCCTCAATGCATAATTTATTAAATCAACCAGTTACAGAGAATTGGAGTAAGTTTTGAAAAATAAACAAGAGTGTGGAACTCTCATAGATCGAAAGAAATTGGTAATACCTTTTGGAAATATTTGGCTCAAATTCTCACTTGGCTTAGGTATCTGAAGGGGTGAACACTTATCTGCAGACACCGTTTCATCACTCGTCTCATTGTCCCCCGAACTTCCGCTTTTCGGAGCATTCACCTTTGGTGTTTGTGTTAAGGTGCAAAATTCGAATCATCAGAATTTACAACTCACTTCGCTGCAATCTTACCTATAACAGTTTCTCATGCACAAGATAATAAACAACAACAATTATTTAATTATTATTTTTTTTGTAAGACAGGGGCTGTTAACAGATGAATATGACATGCTGGAATTCTGAGCACATTTTATTGAATTGAAAATCTGAAACAAATACTGAATTGAAATTACTGAAACAAATACTGAAATTAAAAACTTATCATTGGGTTGCCTCACAAGCAGCGCTTGTTTAACGTCTCATTAGCTTGACGCATTTCCTCCATTACAGAGGATATGTTCGCATGTCTCTCTCTTCTTTAGGAGCTTCCGCCTTAGCTCCTCCCTTCTTGGTGCTCTTCTCGTACTTCTCTGGTCCTGTTTTTCTTTGAAGGTGGCAAAACAGATTCTTCTATCATCATCTGAAGCAACTGATTTGATGATAGATTTATCTTTGCCTTTTGGTGGACTTTCCTTCTCTTCGTGTGGTATGCTGACCCAGCGATTCTCCTCTACCTTCTGGAACCGTATCTTCCTTCATGTAGCAGCTGGCTTCTTCAGAGGTGGCGTGTTAACCCCAAACTTAGATCTTCTGGACGCTTTTCGGTTTCTTCCCCATGCTTTGACCCATGGTACCTGGATTTCTACCTCAATAGTCAACCTCTTCATTTTGTCAGTCAGCCCCTCGGGTTCCTCCTCGGCCTTTGCTTCTACCTGCAGCTGCGCCATTTAATCCCCCAGCTCCTCTATCTCTATCTTCAAATTCACCTGAGTTGGAGTCGATGGTGTAGCTTCTTCATTCTTCCATTCGAGCTTGCAGCATTCGTCCCTGTTCGTCTTGGAAGTTGGAATGGTGATTACATGTTATCCACTCCTTAGTGTCATCTCAGCAAGATCCATGTCAATGATGGCCCTGCTAGTGGCTAGGAATGGCCTTCTTAAAATGATGAGATGTTCTTCATCCTCTTCCATGTCTAGGATCATGAAGTCTACTGGAAAAACCAGGTCTTGGACTTTCACCAGGACATCTTCTACTGTTCCTGCTGAGCGAATGGTTGATTGGTTAGCTAATAATAGTTCTTTTGATGTACCTGCGGTTTGTAATTTGAGCTTTAATTTGTCCGCCAATGATAATGACATGACATTCACACTTGAGCCCACATCACATAACGCAACTACTCCTTTATCCCCAATTTGACAGATCGTGGTGATGCTTCCAGGATCTTTCTTTTTGGTAGGTAGCTTTGTTCCATCATCTAGGTCGATTCTGTATTCCTCCAGTTCACTTAAGTACTCGTCATAGGTTTCTTCTAGAGTCATTCCGAACTCTTCTACTGTATTCCGGATGCTTTCAAAATTTGTCTTGCTCATGCTTGCAAACTTTGTGATTAACTCATCCAAAGGAGATGATTTTCTTAGTTGAGGTGCTGCTTGAGCCTGATTTCCTGTCTGGTCCCAGCGTAAACTTGGGTGCTTACTCCAACCTGGGTTGTAGTTGTTTCCCATATATTTTACCTGCTCTTCACCTGCTGGCAAACACTGCCGGTTTGGGTGATCTTCTAGGCAGAAGTCACAGACTCTTTCTACCTATTTCACACTAGCTTCTTTTACGTCTTTCTCTTTCTCAGCAAGTTGCCTCTTTCGCTTAAATACCTTGACTTTGCCTTAGCCAGAATTTCACAGATCAAAATCCACAATCATTAACAAGATTTTTGATTTTTTAATTTTTTTGTATTTTTTAATTTTTTTTGACAAACTAGAATAATTCTAACAAAGTTTTGTGAACAAAATCCCCGGCAGCGGCGCCAAAAGCTTGACTACGTTATGGCAAGTGGATCAGTTTGTTGTCAAGCAATAATTCACACTCTAGGTGTCTAGAATGAGTTCGTATCCACAGGGATTGTGTCAAACATTCGCTAGTGCTATTCTAGTTCGTTTAGTTTTGCATTCGCTTTGGTTTTTAGGAAAAAAGGGTTTAATTTATAAAACAGTGATATGCTTTGCAAGAAAAATAAATGTTTTGATTCTGAAACATAGAGGATAGGTATGGTGGTTGAACTTACTCCCTCCCTCATACTTGGCATAATCGGTGTATAACATAGTCATTCGTACTATTATCGGGCGTCGATTCTATCCTTGATTTAGTAGCACTTTACTGCTACCCTATGTAGGCAAAGTCCCCCTACTTTTGCAACTAAGGCACCTATGAGAGCCTAACTTCGCTTTGTCACATACCCTAAATTACTAGGTAGAGTTATTTACTATGAAGCCCGGATACGTGACACGATACCGATACGATACGGTCGTGATACGTTGTTTAAAAATAAATTTAAAATTAAATATACAAATACACAATATATAAACATAACAAAAATCGTGAAAGATAATAAATTAACATTTTCAAATTACTCAAACTGAACAAACAAGTGACAATTACATATCTCAAGTTAATTAAATACTACCCAAAAAGAATAATTATTACTATCCAAAAAACAAAACATCATCGGTACCATAAAAAAAACACATGGTTGTCAATCCATAAAGAACATCATACTCTAACATTCACTATTTAAGAGGAAACACAAATTGTATTAGTCTCATCTTCTCCATTTCTATCATAGGTTATTTACAAACATGCATTATGACCATCGACCATCCAATACCCCTAGATCTTAGTTACGGTTATTCAGTTTCCAATTGTTATTACAACTAGTTCCTGATTCTTCCTCTAATTATTAAGTCATAACTAGTTCAAGATTGTTTAGCCGTTTCTTTAACCTAGTGTTATTTATTACTAGTTCCGGACAAATAATAGAGAGAATCCTAATATGCTACTATTAAAGTAAACCCTAATTATTTATTCTAAGACGTTGCCGTTTATCCGGCCAAGATTCCGACTAACGATATTAAAGCAAGAAAACAAATAACAAATACTAATTTATAAAGACGATTTATTATAACTTTGACTCAATAACATGACTCAAGTATTCATCGGGGAGTTCATCTTTTCCACCACAACCTAAGGAATTATTACAAAAGACTACATAATTAAATTACAAGAATCTAACTATAAAAAGCTTAAAGAATCATACCTTGCTGAGTTAGTTTTCCCGTAAGGGGAGAAAACTATGCCCTTAGAGCTCCTCCGAACTTCTCTCCAAAAGGAATAGAAAGTTCTTCTATTTCTGAATGAAAAATAATGAATTTTGGAGGCTCTATTTATACTTTTCGTAATGGGCCTCAGCAAGCCATCGTAACACGCTAGGTCCATCGTGTCACGATGGGCAGATTCAGTTCAAAATTATAACGAATCCTGAGCGTTTGATCTGCGTGGTCACCAAGTAAAGTCATCGTACTGTGTTGAGCTTCATCGTGGTACGATGTTAAGATTCTCTTCAAAAATATAATTGATTTTGTCTTGGCGATTAAGTAGCTTCCATCGTACGTTGAGTGCCATCGTGACACGATGGGCTGCTTTTCTTCATTTTTGGGATTTTTCTTTTCTTTTGCGTATCTTCACCTTGTCTTGAAGCCTTTTCTCGATTCTTTAGGTTTTTGTTGATATTTGGGTCTGTCTTCGTCATTTTACTACTAATAATACTACCTAAAATACTACAGAAATTCATGTAATCACTCTGCCGCTGCATGTGATTTAATTTATGAAGTTGAATTTAACGAGGCGAACCAAACAATTCGTGAACTTTAAATGAGTCAAACCAAATTATTCGTGAACTTTAAACGAGTCGAATTCGAATTGAAAAAGGAGTTCGGATCAAACTCGAGCCGAATTTCAAGTTAAACCAATTTCTATCAAACCGAGTCGAGCTCAGATGAATTCGACTCAGCTCGACTCATTTTCCAGCGCAAAGACATATTATGAGGTAACACACATGTGGACAGAGAATACGGAAAAGACATTGAAAGAGGAGGATTAGGCCAAATGTCTTTGACATTGTTTGGCTAAAAGGATTAGTATTTGCCGATAAATATCACACTTTTACAATTTTCATGATACACAATTAATCAAATAAGTTGCATACATATTTTAATTTCTTTATCTTTTTGTTTTTCTTTACAATTAAACATTTTTTTTAGTATAATAATAGTTAAAAAAATCAATGACCGGGACAAATAGTTCATTCTTCAACGTAATGTTTATGTAGAAAAAAGTCGGCTGAACATGACCCGTGATCCGATCTAAAATTGATATAACTGATAGCACATTAAAGCATTCGATTAAGTGTGGATCGGGTTTTAGGTCAACAATTAAATAAAAAAAGAAGAAGGCATAGGCGGTTGCATATGGACGTGTGCAAGTCTCTAAATCTCTATATAGTCATAACCAAAATCGATAACCATTAAAATGCAACTTAATTTTTTTTCCTTCTCTTCCTCTCACTCTCCGTATACTCTTCGCTTTGTTGCTTTTATCTATGTTTGATATATGAGAGAAATGTTATATTTTATAAGCTTATAATATGTTGATGAAGAAAGTGCGAACAAACCTGTAATAATCGACTCGTTCTACTCGCCACTTGTACGGTCCGACATCCGAACAAGCCGAAAATGCAGTAAGTTGAAATAAGTCCAAATTAAATAATTGCGGATTTTATTAATTTAGTGATTTTCACCCCAAACCCAACCCAAATCAATCAATGTTCAAGCCTAGAAAAAATATCACATAAGAGAGCTACTATTGAATGCATCGACTAGTATTCAAGTTCAAATTTGATAATTATCCCTCTATATATTGCATGCTTAATTTATTTTGACAATGGACATCAAATGTACTGGTGAAAAATATTTGAGAACTCATTTGAAAATAAAATAAAATCAAAGATACTAAAACTAATAAATATAATATATTTATCGTAAACAAAATTTATTTAACCCTTCAAAAAATTGAAGGGTTCCTATAAAAAAGAGTTAATTCCTATTTTAGTCCCTATAATTTGAGTGAAATTCATATTTAGTTTCTGTAAAAAAAAAATTTTTGATTTCATCTCTATAATATTAGATTCTCCAAATTACATCTTTCATTTAGCCTTGTCATTGGAATTTGATGACATGGTAAATTGACTTGGATTGTTCTATGATTTTTTTTTAATATCCATGTCGCATTTAAAATAAAATTAACTTAATTTAAATTATAAGCTTATTATTATTATTATTATTATTATTTAACTTTCTTTTTAAATAAAAAAAAACATTTATTTTTTTTCATCATCTTCATCAAATTAACAATAAAATTCTTATATTATATTAGTTCCCTTATCAATCTTCAATCTCTTCAAAATCAAAACCTAAAAATCTCAAATCAGATTTTTTTGGGTTTTAAAAATACATAAATCAAATCTATTAAATATGAGATTTCTTAGTTTCGATCCATAAATTGAAACAAACAATAAAAAAAATTGTGAAAACACCATTAAATCTAATGAAATCTATTGTCTCGTCAAATAGAAACCATCTATTTTTGTATTTAATGTCACCTATATTTTTTTTTACTTACCTTTTCTTCTTTTCCGCTTTTTTCCTATTTTCTGGCATGAGTTTGTTGTGTTGCTTTGAGATGTTGTTAATTTGATTTTGTTTTTAAACTAACTTGCTATTTCTCTCCTACATAGAAAACCAAGAAGGAACCAATCGTTAGTTGGTTCAGTGGTGATTGGCGCTGAACTTGGTAGGGAGGACCACGGTTCGATCCCCCGCAACTGCGATCGGGAGGGGGCTGGAACCACTTGATGCCAGAACTGACCCCCGAACCAGAACTATAATTTTTTTATACTAGATTTAAGTTTTTCATTTACTTTCATTTTTAATTGAGAAATTAAATAATAGTAATAATAATAATAATAATAATAATAATAAAACAGTATTTTAAATCTATGTCACATTGATACAACACCAGATTAATACTGTACTTTTATTTTTATGGGGACTAAATATAAACTTTCCTGATATTTCAAGGACTAAAATATGGATTAACCAGAACAAAAATAAAACGTTCTTTCTTTCAATACAACAATTTTTTAAAAAATAAATCAAATTCACTATTTTTAAGTTAAATTTTTTATATTTATTTTCATGCTTTATTATATCTTAAAAGTATACACAAATGGAACTCTAAATAGTTGAGTACTTAAACAGTTAAATGAGTTTCACTTATATCTATTACTCATTTATAATTTTTTAATAATATATTTAATAAACACTTAATAATGATATTTAAAAAATAAAATATAGTGATGCTCTCACCTCTCCTTTTAAAAGAACCAATTATTTTTTTCTCTCCTATGAAGTAAGCACCCATTGAAGAGGGTCTAACAACAATCTTTAGTGCTTACTAGAAATAGTAAAATGATTTCAATACCCTCTGATCATGATGAAACAGATAGAAGCTGTTTGGATTTGGGACAATGGACATGGCATGCCTTAGAAGCAAAGTGAGTAAAAGCGATTCTAGGCAATGACACCACATCAGCTTTTGTCTCTCAGTAACCAAACTGACATTATTCTCCAACCACACCCCCTTCCTAATTCATTCTTTAGTTTTTAACCGCTGTAAATTTCTAAATATATTATTCATTGTTTTCACAATTATTGAATTATTATATATCCACAACTAGGTTAACAACAATTCAATAATTGTGAAAGCAATGAATAATATATTTAGTAATGTATACGTATATATCCATTAAATAATTTTTTTATTTATATAAATATTTTAATTTTTAAAAAAAAAATTAGCTATAAACAGTGAAGTTTATCATTTTGAACAAATGATCCTTATTATTTGCATATTTTGAGACAATTTTAATTTATGGCTTCTTGTGATGTTAATGGCTCTCAATGGTAATAATAGGGATGAAGACATGAAGTCTCTCTATACAGACAATATTTGTTATTTTTTAGAAAGAATATTAACGATAGTCGTTAGAATTTCATATGATATTAAACATTATTTCACAGTAGACCATTTTGTGTAGGTGGTCTACTATAACATTCATCTGACAATGAATTGGTCTAGAGATTTTTAAAAATATGAATTCACATGAGAAGAAGGGCGAAGAGAAACAACAAAAGTAGGCTATAATTACAATAGAATGCAACTATTGGAATAAATAGTACTAATCCCTAGTTAAACATGTTTGATTAGTTGAATCTAATCTTAAAAACTAGTTAGCTTAAAGGACATTTATGAACTCAAATTTTCAAGACTTAATGTTTTAGAAACACAAATCAAGAATCAAGAAAGGGATTGAAAACTCTTACAAAAGGGGATTAGACAAGAAGATGAATAATGCGATGAATGAATGTCACTTTCATAATGAAAATAAGATCAAATGGTCTGAGTAATCGCCATAAGAATTCTTGGAAGGAATTCTCTACCTCACACACAAGTATGAAATGTCTTTTGACCCTTATAAAATTGAGTGATTAATAGATTTTAGTCCCAATCTAAAAAATAATAAAAATTTATCCATATCATTTTAGATTCTTCACTTTAAGTCTCTTATTTAGCCTATGTCAGCAGAATCTGTCTACGTGGTAAGCTAGTTACAATAGTGCATAAAATCTTATATACATGTGTGTAAGCTAAATGCTATACACACATCCTATATTACCAAAACAAACTAATGGGCTTTTAAAAGGAACGAAATTGACCCAATAACAAAAGGATCCAGCCAAAAGATATAAAAGGATGAGTTAACACAATCTGTTCATTCATTAGCATATCATATTCTTGATAATCCAGTAATTTCTAATTAACATGATTCATCTATTCATGCCTTAACTAATAACTACTATTCATATACAATGACCTAGCGGTTGCTACTTCTTTTTGTTTATGCTATGTCAAATAATATAATATCTAATTTATGTATTAAATATGACTTGATCATAAAGATAGATTGATATATAGTTATAAGGATTATCCTTTTAGACTATCTTCCGATGTGGAATCTCAACACTATTAGCCAGTCATGATTAACATTGAAAAAAGAAGTTGAAATCACTAATCCAAATAAGTAATTAACTAGAGTAGGTTTCAATTTCAATAGTGGGATGTGGATCCTTTTAACATATATAGCATAAGTGTGCATCCAATTGTGCCCAACTAGTATATATGATATTGATATCAATATGGTTGGTCCCCACCATGCAGCTTAATTAGTTAAATTTTTAGAGACTAGTAGCTAGTTGGCCTTAGTTAATTTCCTTTGCTTTGGATATATAACAGAGAAAAAAAAAATAAACACAGTACTCGTACAATCATATATACAACATTAAGAAATGTTAAACGATCTCTCCAAGATACTAGTTAGCATGACTCTTAATATTATACTTCCTTCTATTATCATTATAAATAAAAGTTCATTTTTCAATTAAATATATCAATTATGAATAAAAGAGTTTTTGTTTATAGTTGTGACTAAAGAAAGTATATAACATGCAAATGGTCCATGCGTGTATAAAGCAGAAACTAGAAGCAAAAAAAAATATTTAAATGGTCACAAGTATTTAATCATTTTATTTGATCACACTCACATAAAAATACATACAATTTAATTATTTCAAAAACATATTATTTAATTACTCTCTCGGTCCCAAAATATAAATAAAAATTGGTCAACAATAAAAAAAATATTTGATCCAAATTTCAAATCAAATCAAATACATCAAAAAAATTTATTGATTTTTGTCTGTATTTTGAAAAGGAGGGAGTATTATTTTTTCTATCTTTTATCAAATATTTGTGTCAAAATGAAAAAACCAAATCCTTTCATGAACAAAACAAATTAAATTGGTCCAAAAACGTTGGTGTTTGTGTGTGTGTGACACGCACTCATAAACCAATTTCCAAGTGCTGGCCACCTAACCTTATCTCTACATCTACTGTCTCATTTCTAGCTTTTATGTCTATTTCTAGTTTTTGCCAATACCTCATTAAAATTTTCTGAAAAATCTTTCAAGTTATTATAAGATGTGGTAACCTTATATAATCAATATTTACAGAGAGTTATGAGTTTCTGTAGTCACTGCAAATGGTGCTTTGAATGATAGTAGTATATTGTATGCTAGTAGTATTGGTATATAAAATGTAAAATAATAAAAATAAAAATTGCACCAGCCGGGAATCGAACCCGGGTCTGTACCGTGGCAGGGTACTATTCTACCACTAGACCACTGGTGCTGTTGTGTTCTAAATCAGTTTCGTTACGATTCTATTCTTTACCGTATTGAACGCTTCACTCGTTTGAGATATTTAATTATGTTTTTAGGTGACTTGCACAAACTTTTTTTTGTAACATATGTTTAGTTTATAAAATATAGTTAATAATTTTATAACATTCAATTTTTAATTTAGTTGTGTATATGCTAATGTATTTCTCATTTAATTTTTACAAGAAAATTAGTAACAAGTTTCATCTTTGAGAAATTGAAGTTGTAAGAACTAATATATAGGCATATTATTGTATGTTTTCAATCATAAATATATGTTATGTCATTAAAAAAATAGATTGATTTTTTATTTGTAAGATGTTATATTTTTTTTCTCAAATTTATCATTTTATACAATCCGCTACTTTAGTAACAAATGAGTAAAAATATGATGCGAGAAACTCATTGAACAGTAAAGGGAACTCGTTAATTAAAGACACAAATTGGATATCACCACCATTCACCTCTGGTCCTAGTGGATTGAATGACAAGTCTAAGGCCCATAAGTTTTTTTTCTCTCATCCAACGCATTTGTATTTTCTCTCGGTGCACTTGTCATCATCAATGTGAAATCAACTACACATTCATATTTGTTTAGCAAAAAAAAAAATATATATATATAGCAAAAAAAAACTACACATTCATATTTTTCCTTAGGTGATTTAGAAACTTACGTGGAATTTAAGGGTGAGCACGAATCCACAACCCGACTCGAAACTGATATAATCGCCAACATATGGAAGCATTCGGTCGGGTGCGAGTCGGATCTCGGGTCAATATTGTAAAAAATCGATCATGAACGGTTGTATACGGGCGGGTACGGGTCTCTAAAAATTTGTCTCTTCATAACCGAAACCGACCGAATAATTCCTAAAATATAAATAATTTTTTTATAGTTTCGAGCACCTCTTCTATCCCTTAATATTTTATACTCTTCACTATGTTAATTTTATCTATCTTTGATAATAGAGAAAATATTGTATTTTACAAGCTTATGCTTGTAATATGTTGATAAAGGAGATGCAAAAAATAATATTTTATATTTATCTTAATTTTTACTTATCATCTACTATCTATTATTGTCCTTGAATCTACAAATTTGAAACAAATTAACTTCATCTCATCATTTTTATTGTATCTTTTGTTGCTGTGTATACGAAATATTGAACGAATTGTAAAAAGAAATAAATTTGATCAATGAAATTTTAAATGTAACAACAACGTTTCAATTTAACCCGTTAAAACCGACTCGTTAGACTCATCACCCGTATGACCCGAACCCGAACAAACCGAAGATATAAACGGTAAAAATTGGATCTAGATTAAAAGATCGCGATTTTCATCGGTTTGACGATTTTCGACCCGAATCCGACCGAACCCGATGCTCACACATAGTGGAATTTACAAATTATTCATCTTTCTCCATCAACTATTTAGTCAACCGATATAAACACTCTTTAGTAAAAAAAAAATTCTTCCCTAGTATCTGTTTTTTACTTTTTTTCTTCATCAAAATGAAAAAAGAAGGGTCATGTGTGTACATAAAAGTACTTTAGTGAAAGAGTAGAAGTGATTATACCTAATAGTTGCCGGCGCTGGATACAGGTCATGTACCGTACATGACAACTTTTTTTATTTTTTGCTTTTTTTAAAACAAAAATAAATATAAACTATTGGATTATATACATATTATTTAATTAAATGGTAGTGATGAATATTAGAGTTGACCTCATAAAATTTATATGGTTAAAATAATAGTGAAATTTATAGTATCTTTTAAAAAAGACGATATAGGTACCGTTTGACCTAACTTATTTTAGATTTTTTTACTTGATAAAATGAGAATCTAGGCCAAATAGATTTTCAAGAAACTGTTAATAGAAAAAAAGTTGTTTAATTTTTATGAGTAAAATACATAGATGAAGCTAAAAAATACAAAAATTATCAATCAGCTTTAGCTTTTTTCTAAAAGCTTTTATTTTTACTTTTACCTTCCAGATAGCTTTCAATACCTAAAAAAGTCAAACCAAACGGACCCTTAGTCATTGAACCAAAACATATTTACAAAAAATGTATCATTCAAGGTAATAATATATTATTTTTTGAAAAAGTTGATAATTATATGGAAAGAGGCAAAACACAAAATTTAGTCAAAATATTCTCACAATTTATATAAATATTACTAGTATGTTAGCATGTGTCGTCACGTCGTAAACAGGGGAATTTACATTTTAGATATTATTTATGTGTATATTTTGATATATTATTGAGTAATTTGGTTTAAAATTCTACGATAAAATTAAGATATATTTTGCATGATATAAATTTAACGATGTTACAAAATAAAATGAGATGAAGAGTATTACTTCGCTTTCCATTTTACACTATTATGAGATAGATTCTTACTGCTATAGGTTACATGGGGATCACTCGTGATGAAAAGTGTATGTAGAATATAGTGATAACTTAGCACGAGAATTTTATTGATATTCATTAAATAATAATATAGAACTAACAATTATTTTATTGTTGATGGAATCCCTATAGAGTCCTGCGACGGAAATGTGTGAGAGAGAGAGAGAGAGAGAGAGAGAGAGAGAGAGAGAGAGAGAGAATCTCTAAATGATATATAATGGGAAACAGGTAACACTTTTCCATCCCACTATTAAAAACATACATTGACTAATTAAAATTTGAATTTCGACTTAAAGAGTTTTTCCATATTTTTTGTCCATCACACTTTCATTTGATTACATATGGTTGGTGAAATCTATGAGAAACCTAAAATAAATTAATATAATTTTGATTTTTTTTTTTTATAATTTATGCTATTTTTTATAAATCAAATTTTAAACTTTTCATAAATCTTCATTCGAACATTTTTTAGGAATATTAATTTATCAATGTGAGTGGAGATTCACACATAGATTTTTTAATTTGACGTTCATGTGCGAAAATTGGTTATTAATTTGTGGTACGGTGACAAGAAAATATTTGAGAACAGGAACATGGGCTTAAATAGTATATAATTTTTTTATTTATTTATGAAGTCCCTATAGAGTCATGGGCTTAAATATATATCTTATTTTCATACTCAAATAAACTAAAAGAAATCAATCTCATAGATAATTGAAATAACGTAGGAAACCTACTAAATAATATAAAATGAAAAAAGACATAGATAACCTTCAAAAGAAGAAAAGACATATGAAAACAAATATTATTGAAAAAAAAATAAAAATTATCCCGGGTTTGACAATGAACCTAATGTAGATTTTCTATAAAGAGTCGACTGGAGATGAAAAATATAAAAAAATAAGGTATATTTTAATTATATGGGTACGCTCCCAAAAAATTGTAAGTCCGTAAAAAATTAGACCATATTTTCATTTGAGAATGAAGTTTATAATTATTTTATATTTATAGCATTATTATATAGTTTCGAGGATGAGATAAAAAATCTACTTATCTCATAATAGTGTAAAAAAGGAAGCGAAGTAATACTCTTCGTCTAGCTTTATTCTGTAACATTCTTAAATTTATATCATGCAAAATATATCTCAATTTTATCGTAAAATTTTAAATCAAATTACTCAAATAATATATCAAAATATACACATAAATATTATTTAAAAAGTAAATTATCATATGCACGACACATGCTAACATACTAGTAATATTTATAAAAATTGTGAGATTATTTTGACTAATTTCGTGTTTTGTCTCTTTTCATATAATTATCAATTTTTTCAAAAAACAATATATTATTACCTTGAATGATACATTTTTTGTAAGTATGTTTTGGTTCAATGACTAAGGATAAATTTGGTTTGACTTTTTTAGGTCTTAAAAGTTATCTGGAAGCTAAAAGTAAAAATAAAAGCTTTTAGAAAAAAGTTAAGGCTGATTGGTAATTTTTGTATTTTTTAGCTTCATCTATGTATTTTACTCATAAAAATTAAACAACTTTTTTTCTATTAAGAGTTTCTTGAAAATCTATTTGGCCTAGATTTTCATTTTATCGAGTAAAAAAATTTAAAATAAGTTAGGTCAAACGGTACCTATATCGCCCTTTTTAAAAGATACTACAAATTTCATTATCTTTTTAACCATATAAATTTTATGAGATCAACTCTAGTATCTATCACTATCATTCAATTAAATAATATGTATATAATCCATTAGTTTATATTTAATTTTTTTTTTAAAAAAAGGCAAAAAAAAAAAAAAAAAAAAAAAAGAGGAGGTCATGTACGGTACATGACCTATACCGTAGCTCTTGCCATAGTTGCCCCCCTTTTTTTGGTAGTTTGGAGTTTAAGAAAGACTTATTCTTATCGATTGGAACGTGGATCCAATAAGTTCTTTGCTACAAAATTATTAATCGAAAACAGTTCAAGTATATGATTGTTTTATGGGTCATGCTAACTAATGCTCCCGGGACACTAATTAAGGAATCAAAAAGAGAAGTTTTTGCATTGAAAATATCACATTTTACATTTTTAAAAAGTTGATTGCACAAGTTTCAAGAAAATCTTACTATACTTAGCTACCTTAACTAGTGTTTCGGGAACACTATTTAGCATTTTTCTTATTTTATTTTTCCTTTTCTCTTGTAATCTTGTGGTAGAGTTTTTATTTATCGTTATTATATACTTAGAATAATTTACTTTGATAGCGGGAGTGTAATGAAGTTGTGAAATTGAAAAAAAATTACGTGTTATAATTTACGTAATACTAGCTTTCTATTTTATATTTTATTATAAAAAAGTTTTGGGTTGTCACAAAAATTTAGCCACTTAAGTTGGTCAGACATGTTTGATAAAAAATAAAAAGAAAAAATAATTAAATAATATATATTTTTGAGTGACCACATGTGTATCATCGTATAAATATTTTCCTTTTATTATTTCCCAACAATGGAAGAGATTTTTTAACTAAATTATTTGAAATACCTTGAATTTATAAGGATATTTTCTTCTAATATTCTAAAAACTCTAAAGAAGATTTCTCTTCTCACCCTCCAATTTCTCGAATTTTTTCTAAGCATAATTTCTCTTTTACCCCCAAATTTTCCTTTATTTTTAGAGAGGCGGTTGTTGGGTTTCAAGTGTGAATAATTAAGTCTCACATCGATTATGTATGAGAAGAATGTTGGATTACACAAATTTTCCAATTAACACTTGGTGACCCATTAACCTAACGCTTTAAGGTTTTGGGTGGAGATGTGATGTCAAAGTCTCTTTGAGATCTTGAAGCATTGAGCCCATGGTTTCTCCCGAGCTCCCCCAGACTCCCCAACAGTGGTATCAAAGTTGTGGTTCGACTTGGTGGGGGAGCGAGAGGTGATCCTGGTATTGGATCAACTATAATATGTGGGAACTCACACTTGGGGGAGAATGTTGGGTTTCAAGTGTGAGGTAATTAAGTCTCACATCGACTATATATGGAAAGAATGTCGGATTTATAAGAGAGGTGACACATTAACCTAACGCCTTAAGGTTTTGGGTGGAGATGTGGTGTCAAAATCTCTTTAAAATTCTGGAGCATTGAGCCAATGTTTTCTTCCGAACTTTCCAACAGCGGTCGGGAACATTTTTTACATGAGAACAAAATTGAGGGGGGGAGGGGGAGAGAAATTTTCAACCCTAAGATGTTTGTTTGGGCTGAGAGCCCAACCAAATTGAGAGGAGAAATGGTTTTGTTGGAATTAATTTACTAATTAATTATATATTTCACATGCTCAATAACGAAGATTAAAAACTATAATCTTACTTTAGTGCGGAAGCCAAATAAACAAGAGAGCATGCATATAATTATAGAGCATGCATATAATTATAGGATCTACGACATGTTGATTTATTGAGATTAAAGGATTATAGGAATACCTCGATTGATAAATATGAACAAACTGCAGTCTTTCCGATAGCAATGCTGAAACGTAAAGAAAGACGGACGACGAGCACCCGTTGGCTTGTGGTTCTTCCTCAACCGAGACTCCTTATGCCCTGAGCACTCTTCAGATGGGGAGAAGAGGCGGTATGCAGTGTGTCTGGTATATTGGGGACCATAGCCTATATATAGTGTGATGACCCATTAGGGTTCCCATTATTCCGAAATGGGTCATTCTGACATCCACTCATATTGAGCCCATATCCAATTAATTAAATCAATTACTTCTAAATAGAAATCTAATTAGCCTTTTAACTTTATTTGATCACTTAATCAATTATGCTCTTGATCGATAAATAGCTAATATAATTAACAAAGATATTTGACCACATAATATTATTGGAATATCCTGAAATATTCCAACAATCTCCCACTTAGGCAATATATCGTAATAATTATATCATTATTCCTTAGGCGCGCATCCGAATGCTATTTATCTTTAGATTTCAACCTTACAATCTGGTCCATCTCATACATCAATGATGGGACCACCGCGGCTGTCGTCACTGACGTATAACGTGACGGAACCCCGACGACCACCATATCAATGTACTTGATGACATAGATCGATATGGATGAGTGGCATGGAAATTTCATGCAATGTGATCTCTAAATCATGCTTATTTCCAACTGGTCCAACTAAAGTCTTTAGTGAGATCAAACTGAAGCTTGCAAATCAACATTTGCACAAAAGATACAGAACCGGTTATAACAATAATAACCTCAAACTTTATTTCTGCAGAAAACCTTAACAAAAATTATGAATCTGTATCAATACCAAAGTTAGAACATAACTAAAGATAGACTCCCACTAATCCAAGACATCCTTAGTGACAACAATAATATGAAAGACCTTAGGTGTTAAGTCTTCGATTAGTGAGTCAGCTAGCATAAAATTGATATTTATATGTTCTATCGTTCAACAACTTATAAATTGATAAACAATAAAACAGTTGTTGAAGCATTATATGACTAATTTATGTCACAATATAACTTGAGTTGTCTTTCAAAAAATCTTTTACTTTATGCAACCAAGTGACATAAATACTTACAGTCATTTCTTGAGTTAGAATTTCCATTATAAATGGACATTCAAAATGATCGGAGTCGAACACACTGATGATCTCCAAATTATTCAATCTCCGATATGTGAACACAAATTATTTTTGTTCTCTATAACACTCCTTAAGGTTGCTTCATTCCAACAATTCAACAATTTTGAATTGCTCAAGTATCTGCCAAATGATCTTATTATTACGCTATTTCCGGATGCATATAAGTAAGATCATAAGTATGTTTCTCAAAGCTAATGCATATAAGAAAACACTTTATTTTCTAAATTTCCATATTTTCTTTTGGACAATTATTGAGACTTTTAAACAGTCTCCCTTTATGATTAAAACAATCCCTTAGTTTATTGACTTTCATGTCGAATTTACTTTCAACTTTATTGATATAACTCTTTTGAAAGACCGAATGATACAATGAGAATGATCTCTAAGTATCAAATTTCCTAATACAAAAGAGGTGTGCCCAAGATCTTTTGTCACTAAACTTTTGTTAGTGATATATTGGTTTCGCACAACGATCATATATCATTGTTGACTTGATAAAATAAAATCGACATGTAAAAACTAAGAATATAAACATACTCCCACTGAACCTGTATAACCCACAACTCTCCATAATATACATCTCAGAACCAAATGAAACTTTTGTGGTACCATTAATGAGACAACTTCCTAAACTCATAAATGGATTTCATTTGTTTGCAAACCATCTACTTTGTGTCTATTGACACAAAATTTCTCTTATTGCACCTTATTGTATTTCATAATGTCGACATTAAGAAATACTATCTTGATATCCATCTTCTGAAGCTCCAAAATTATAATAACTAACAAGTGTCGTGACTATCATAATAGAGTTTTCAAATCAAAACAGATATGACTTCTCTTTTTAGTCAATACTTTATGACACTCGACACCACAACTCTTGAAGGTATTGAATTTGATATTTATGAATTAATTTCTTAACTTAATTGAGAGGAAGAACACTAATGTCCTTATGAGGATCCAAATTTACTATATAAATAGCAACTTTATGAATTGGTTTAGAACCAATTCTTCCTCACTCAATTTTGTTCTTTTATCATATCTCTCCCCCAAACTCAATATTTTCAAGACACTTTGAAGTTTCTATCTCAAAATGTTCATTAACATGGGACCAAAGTTTATATTCCTTAAAAGTTTCAACAATTTTAAATTGTCACAAGTAATAACTGAATTGACTATAATAATATTTATATTTAAAAGACATTGGATCCCTCATTTTAAAATAATAATAAAGATTTAAAACAAAACTAAATTCAAATAATGATCCACAAATTGTCTTTTAAATACAAATATAAGTTAGTAACAACAATCTAACAAATAGTTGAAATACCATCAATCTTCACCGACTTATTTCCCCTCTAGATTGATGTGTCTTTCAACATCATTGGAGATTTGTCAGTTTAGATCATATTTTCTTATTATTCTTTATTTGCCCTTATCATTTGAGGTATTTACATAATGAGCACTATTTTATTTTCTCTTGCTTCAATATTTTCTTTACTGCACACTTTATGAAATATCATTTTAAAGAATCATTTCTAACTTTAATAGCCATAAAACTAATTGCGCAAAAAGAACACTAAAGGCTATATTTTCAACAAGGTCACTTGATTGTCGAAACCACAACGTTTTAGCAAGATTAAATAGTTACATAATGTGCTCATAACACTTTCTTTGTTCAACAATCATAATGAAATTTCATATCTCCAACGAGAGTTTGTCTTTTTCCTTATTGCTTTAGAAGCACTTTAATTTAAGCAAAGAAAATATGACACAAACTTAATGTCATCTTAAATAACACCTTTAATGTCTCTGGAAAACAAAACTTTATGATCACACGACGTAATTAGGAGTATACTCATATTCTAAACTTGATTCTCACTTTAAATCTACTGAATTGTGAGAGAATTTGAGTTCCTCCATCTTTATCCAAGGTCTAGATTCAAGAACATAATGTTATTCTTTTATTCCAAAGAGTTAGAATTTTAAGAATTTAAATTCCAACGCGATTTTGCAGATACATAAACTATATTAGTTTATAGAGAACACAAATTACCCACCAAAATACCTAGTGCACCATTGATGTCAAACCCTTAAAAAATCACATCAATTGCTAGTGGTATTTTGTGACAATGATCAAACACTAACAATCAATATTGACAAACAATAAATCCTTATGATCGTCATATGTTTACCATTATAGTGTAATGCAATCCACTAAATACTTGCACGGATTTACACTTACACAATTTTATTATGCATGTCAATAAATTATTACATGGACATGCACATCTTTATTTGTAAATTATAAGACAAAACAAGATACCAAACGCACCATTAATCCACAATCTTTGATTGCCAAGAATTAACTGCAAGCGGTACTCTCAAAGTAATGATCAAACATTGGTAATAAGTCCTGTCAGATAATGTATGTCTTTGACACCAACCATTATCCACATGGAAAAAAAAAAAAAACTTAATAATTACCACATATTTACCATCACAAGTATGTAATTATCCGGCCAAACCGTGTCTTCCTTTTGGCCGACATAATAGCTCGCATGAATAATTTCACACCACATCTTTTGCAATTTTAATTGAATCAAATTTTCACAACAGAGGTTACTTTTGCAATTTGTTGTTTCAACCAACTCAATTAAAATTACTAGACAATTTAATAAATTGAATACATATGTATAATTATTCGGCCAAACTGCGTCTGCCTTTTGGCATACCAAAATAGCTTGCATGAACAATTTTATACATATTTTGTGATTCCAATTGAATCAAATCTACGCAACAGAGGTTACTTTTGCAACATGTTGCTTCAACCAATTCAATCAAAATCACCTGACAATTTGCTAATCAAATGGGAAAGTCTTAAATTTACAAGACACTACCCACAAAATGTAGGCCGTATATTCCTTTATGACGTCGCTTGATAATCATAAGATTAAATGACATCCCTTATGTGAGAATAAATTCTCACTATCAAACTAAAATTGGCATGAAAAAATATTTGAAGAGCATGACAAAATAAAATTATTGTAGAAACTTAACAACAATAAACTCAAACATGTCATCATGCTATAAACAAAACATTTAATTTTAAATCAAATAAAATTAAATCTTTATATATACCAAAAAAATATTCATGCCACAAGTGATTCACATGTATCCGATGATTCTTTAAATAAAGAAACAAGTAGTTCTAGAATCATATTTTCCAAATTAAAAGGAAATAATTCTTTATGCTTTCACAAATAAACAAATAATTCTAGAATAAATGATTTCTAAAACAAAAGGAAACAAAACTTTATATTCAATAAATAAATAATTAATTATAGAATCGTAACTTTAATTTTGTACATACCAAATTGGAACAAAATATTTTAAGATTCATCATTAATTGCTATTTAACTGCAATTGATCTTCCAAAAAAACATATATATAATAACCATATATATATATATATCAAATCTTTATATTCCTTATTTCTCAAAATGAACTTTAGGTATGAAATTAATGTGAATCAAGACTGAAAGATATAATAACCGTATTTGGAAGTTATGCTAAACCAAAATATTTGACTTTTAAATCTTTCCTATTAAAAAAGAAATCATAATTGCCTAAAAGTCAAATCCTTAATTTTAGTAAACTTTATAAATGAGTTAACTTGAGAGGTTCAATTTGAAAACATATATCACAAAAATCAAATAATTCAAAACCTCAATTCTCTTTTTTTTTTTTTTTTTCGGTTTCCACCACCAGTTGAATCTGATTCGGGGGTCAGTTCTGACATCAAGTGATTCCAGCTCCCTCCCGATCGCACTTGCGATAATTCAAAACCTCAATTCTCATTTTAAGTGGCATAAAAAACCATATTCATATCTGTTACTATAACAATGATGACTAGAAAGATATGTGACAATATGCCAAACTTTATATATAAATCAAATCAAATATTTGATTTCTGAAGATCGAAATTCACCGAAACAAATCCACATTTAAATAGAATTCATGCCCAAGTTTGATGTCCATGTTTTACGGCAACAAGCAGAATTTGCCATATAAAAAAAAAAATTCTTTAAAATACTAAACATTTGTTTCAAATTTAAATATAGAAACCAAAATAGACTTAAATTGGTTTAACATTTAAACCAAATAAATTGAATCGAAAAAACACTAATCAATTCAGTTAAATGGAATCATTCAATTTGAATTTGAAGGAAAATAATACCCAACAAATTCTACTCCAGATCATTGGATAGCCAGATGAAAAATGAAACGAACAAAGATAGCTGAACGAACAAAAAACCAAAACTTTAACCGATTTAAAACTGTAGTCTATTGATCTAAATCAAAACTTCAACAACCAATTGGATCAGGTATGGGGCAATGAAATCAATATACATCACATAGCAAGGTATTCATGCATTTGAATTAAATATAATAGAATAATTCAAATATAGAAACAAAAGAAAATTATCACATATATTTCTTTTTATGAATATTATCGGATCTGTTCAGTTAATCCAAAAAACAATATGCCTTTTACCATATATATGCATATCACGTTTCCTTTTTCTTTAGGAAACACAAAATCAATTAGTGTACTTGTAATATGCAAGTATTTATCACATTAAACCGCGACAAATTACATCATAATTTAGGGTTCATATGAATCAAGAAAAAATCATATTGAAACACTAATATGAACCACCCAAAAAATAAAAATAATGATGCAAACAATCTTAATAAATCAAACATGAAGACCCGCTCTGATACCACTTGTTGGAATTAATTTACTAATTAATTATATATTTCACATGCTCAATAACGAAGATTAAAAACTATAATCTTACTTTAGTGCGGAAGCCAAATAAACAAGAGAGCATGCATATAATTATAGGATCTACGACATGTTGATTTATTGAGATTAAAGGATTATAGGAATACCTCGATTGATAAATATGAACAAACTGCAGTCTTTCCGATAGCAATGCTGAAACGTAAAGAAAGACGGACGACGAGCACCCGTTGGCTTGTGGTTCTTCCTCAACCGAGACTCCTTATGCCCTGAGCACTCTTCAGATGGGGAGAAGAGGCGGTATGCAGTGTGTCTGGTATATTGGGGACCATAGCCTATATATAGTGTGATGACCCATTAGGGTTCCCATTATTCTGAAATGGGTCATCCTGACATCCACTCATATTGAGCCATATCCAATTAATTAAATCAATTACTTCTAAATAGAAATCTAATTAGCCTTTTAATTTTATTTGATCACTTAATCAATTATGCTCTTGATCGATAAATAGCTAATATAATTAACAAAGATATTTGACCACATAATATTATTGGAATATCCTGAAATATTCCAACAGGTTTCTCTTATTTTTCATGCCAAGAAGGAGTAATGCCATGCACTACTAGATCAAATTAGTAATTTCCATTTCCATTTCCATTTCCATTTGTATCTTCATTTAATTTTTGTGTCCAAATATCTCTAATTTGTCTGACAGTAACGGACCTATTTTGTCATAATCATTGTAACGGGCAAACTTCACTGACAATGAGGGTCCCAAACATGAGTTTCCCCATCCCATTCTCACATGCTTATTACTACTCCTGTTAACTTACGACGTCACCAAAAAGCCACAAAATCTAGCACCTCATCCTCGGATTTTTGGATCAAAACTCAGACAGAGTGCAGTCAGGAAATCTTTAATAAAAATAAAAAAATTAACATAGAGAAAAAATTTACTCTAAATTAAAATTGCTCGATATTTAATCAAACAGTCATATCTTCTTTGACGGCAGGATTTCATATGCAATATGAATCCCTTGTTCCTCTTCTCCTCGATTAAATGATAATCACAATTCTCATTGTCTATACTTAGTTAAACTCCAAACCCAAATTGTGTCGTCGTTAATTTCATACAATCATATAGTCAAGAGATTGCCTTTAGTTTGTTTGTTTTCTTAAATGCTAACATGTGCTTTTAATACACATGAGACATGTTAAGGAACTCATGTTAGGCCTCTTGTCTTAGTTAATTGTTATTCTTGTATGTTAGCTTAGACTCTGGCTTAGCGAGCAAGTCTTGTGCTAAGCGAGCGTGTGTGTGTGTGTGTTAGGCCAATTTGTTAGGCTCCAAGTGCGCGCGTATGTGTGCTTGGACTAGGTAGTTATGTACTATGCCTCTATATAGCCATGTCTAATGAATGAGAACTCTAAGGAGTATTGTTTACTCTACGGCTACTACGTTTAATCTCAATAATTTTATAATCAATTTCTTAAAAGTACAAATTTGCTCTTTTAATACAAATTTCTACTTTTAAATTCGTTCGCATGTTCCCTAAGTTAGGGAAACAATTTTTTAATCAAAATCTAATTAAATCCCTTTCATTCTCCATAATTAAATCAACACATTCCAAACTATAAATGAAAAACAATAATTATACTAATTGATTATGACAAACAACATAGAAAAAAAATAAATCAAAATAATACTAATTGATTAGCACAAACAACATAGTAGAAATCAAACCAAAATGTACATGTATGAAATTAAAAACCACCATCATAATTGTTAGATATTGTTGTAGAAAACAAACTCCTACAATATCTAACAATAATGTAAATCACCATCATAATCTAATTAAGGAATAATTACACTACTACATTCAGAAGATGATTTCTGTGTTCCACCTTGACAAAAAAAGAAAACATGAGGACACCTAAACAAACAATTATCAACTAAACTAACATTAGCAGAATCTTGTTTAAGAACAAGCAAAGGACGAGGTATTCCACCAATCAAATAATTTCCCCCCAATAAAAGTCTCCCAAATGGTGCAATTCCAGTTTCTGGAAAAACCGTTTTTAATGCAAACTGAACCGGTATTAAACCAGTGAACCGGTTATTCTCCAAAGATAAAGAAGATAACTTAGGTAAAAAAGCTAAAAAAGATGGTAAAAAACCTTGAAGCTGATTATTGCTTAAATCAACTGCTATAAGCTCGTTTAGAAGCGATTCTGTTCCAAAAGAAGGTGCTTCAATGGAAGAAAACTCGTTGAATGAAAGTGTTAACTGTTGCAACGATGGAAGCTGAAAGAATATTGAAGGAACATAGCCATTGATTTTGTTTGAGCTGAAATCAATAACCTGCAAATTATTCAGATTCTTGAAGCTTTCAGAGCTTAAACCGGTTAAGTTATTGTTCCTCATTGAAATCTGAACTAAAGAAACCGGTAATGTCACCGGAAATTCAAATGGGTCACCGGAGAATTTATTATTACTGAGATCTATGTAGTAGAGATTTTGCAGAGAACCCAAATCGGGAAATTTTCCGGTGAGGTCATTTTCTTGAAGTTCGAGTCTTGTTAAGCTTTTGAGATTGCTGAAAGATGAAGGAATCGTTCCTTGGAGATTGTTGTTGTTGAGGTAAAGCTCTTGGAGATTTGAAAGGGAAGATCCAACGGAAGATGGTATTTCTCCGGTGAACGAGTTAAATGATAGACTGAGTCGACTCAGACGAGTTAAGGTTGAAAGAGAATTTGGAATTGAACCGGTGAAGTAGTTGTTTGAAAGTTCGAGAATTTCGAGGTAAGGAAGATTGATGGAAGAGATTGAACCGGTATAACCAGCTTGGTCGAGAGTGAGTTCGGTGACTCGACTCAGTTTTGAAACGGTGATGTCACATCTGAATCCGCAGGTAAATTTGTCGCTAAAGAGATTATCACATGGGTCGAAGGTGAAGTTCCATGTGTTGACGCATGAACCTGGTTTCACTGAATCAGGGTTTATGTTTTGTTTGAATTGTTTTAGAGCTTTTATGTCTTCCCAATGAGTTTTTGATTCTGAAAATTTTTGTATTGAAACTATCATGAGTGAAAATAGAAGAAAATTTAGAGACTTCATTTTGTGATTTTGATAAAGATTTGGAGAGAAAATGTGTTTCAAATTGGAGTTATGAGTGTGTGTGTGATGTTGTAGGGAGAATGAATCTGGACCGTTGAATGTGAAAGAGAGATGAAAAGTGAATTTATGAAATGTTTTGTTTCTTTTGCACTCAAAGGAGTTAGGAGTCAGAGATTTTTTTATGAGTGGGTTCACGGGTGAATGAAATGATGAAATGAAACTTTACTGTAACAAAAAATGAAATTATGATTATTTTTTGAGATAGAAGAAAGGGATAATGATATTGATAACCTTTGTTTGATGTGTTGGGTCCCTATGGGAGTATTGGTTTAAGGACACATTTCAGTATTTATAATTGAGGTAAGTAATACGTGTTGTTTGAATGAGATGAGGGTTAAGTTTTGTTTTTTAGTATATAGCTGTATTTTTAGCTTTAAAATATTATTTGGTGGCTTTGTAAAAATAAATAAATAAATTGTTTGGTGGCTAACGGTTATGTAGGCTTCTTATCAAACATTCTTAAATTTTTGTGAGAATAATAATATTTTTAATTAAGTTCAATAAGATTTTTATATTATTTTGGATTGGGATATCAGTTTGCATTCGTTAGTAGGATTCCTGCTAAAATTGTTCTGTTAGGAATTTCAAGAATGGGGATTGAGGAAGAAGTATTCGTCCCGGTGGATTATCCAAATTCATTCATTGCTTAATTTATTTATTTTTTTTATAAATATTTAACAATTTTAGGTATCTATTTTACTATGCATTATGAGATATTTTGATTATGAGTTTTGTATGATAGAAATTCTAATATAGGCACAAATATAAATGTATAGTGTTTAGGCACACTCACATGAGTGAAAAGAGAGAAAAGATAAAATAATTTAATTTCAAATATTTTTCAAAAAAGTAAATGATGTGATGTTTTATGTATGTGTGCCTAAACACTATTCATTTATGTTTGTGTCCAAAGAAGACTTTCTCTTTGTATGATTATGCATAATCATATGTTGTTATACACTATGAAATATTTTGGCTATGAAGTTTTGTATAATTATTAGTAGTCAAATACTTTTGCATTATTTTTCTGTTATATGAATGTATTATGTGTTGTTTTTACTTTTTTTAAAAAAGAAAATGCAAAATATTTTTTTTAATAAAAGGGAAAAAATAACGTGACCGACGAATATAATATTTTTGTTAATATTTGATATCTGTGGATCTCCGCGGGCACATTGGAAATCTGCGGGGACGGGAATGTAGACAAATATTCCCCGCGGTGGGGATCGGTGACGGAGAATATTTTTGGGGCGGGGAGCGGAGAAGCTTCATCCGTGCATTCCCCACGTCGTTGACATCCCTAATCCTGGAACTGCTACAATTATTTGAGGTTACTTGAGAATTTTAAAAATAGACTTAAAAAACACATTAAAAAAATGAAAATAAAATTATTCTAGAATTAAATTGCAAATGTCGTTAACTACATTAAAAATAATCATTCTTGGGACAAAGACAACAAACATAAAAAAGTTTAAATCCTTTGAGTTTATTCTTCTCAATGTCTCAAGTTTAAATCTTCTTATGCCATTTTTTGTGTTGGATGAGTCATATAAAGTAAGAGAGGTGCTATATATAGCCAAAATTTCTTTCCCAAATTTTCACGAAGTGACGTCATGCTCTTTTCAATAAATATTAAAGGAATAATAAAATATAATTTGTTGACTTGCCGCATTATCCATAACCCAAAGCAAGTTCCACCATACTCTAAGAGAGACCCACTAGCATTCATAGGTTTTTTATTTTTGCACAGTTTCACCATACTCTAAAAGAGACCCACTAACATTCATGGGGTTTTTTTCCTGTGGCAGACCTTTTAGCCAAGGCAGGAGCAGCAGGCACGGACAGTTGGACTGAGATGAGCGAACCTCCTATTGCAGCAATTCCCCTCCTTCAAGCGGATGCTGAGAGAGTCTTGTTCTTAAGGAGCTAGACTTTTTTTTTTTTTTTTTTTTCCTGTTTAGTTTTCTTCCTGTCTCTTCCTTTGTATCTTTTTCCTATTCTACCAAAAAACATTCATGGGTTTTTTTTTTTCACAGTTCATAGACTTTTATTACTCTGTTTTATTCATTATTTTGACACAAATCTGATTTTTATCCCTGAACTTGTGTTGCGAACGTAGCAACAATCTTCACTCCATATGTGAAGTTGTGATAGGAACATAGCAAAATACCATAAAATTAGTGGCAACTTTGTTGTTGCTATCAATTTAACTTTGTTGTTGCTATCAATTTCTGAAACTAATTATAGTACAATATTAACAATAACAAATCAATTCAATTTGGTCCAATAAATCCTAGCTCAACTGGCAAAATTTGCTGAAATTACAAGGTATGGACGTCATGACCGGGTTCGAACCCTGACTCTCTCACTTGTGTGAGAATTTCTTATATTTACTTTGTCAATTCTTCTATGTAAAAAAAAAAAAAAAAATTCAATTTGGAAATTCTTTTTATCTAATTTGCACAGAAAATTTATTAAAGAAGGACACCGACGAACGACGGCAATCAAACGGTGACGACATGATGACAAACCAGCTAGTGACAATGACCATCATTAGGATAGAATTGTTTGCTCTTTGTTTTGGGAAGATTAATTTGTTTTGGAAAAGATTCAGCTTGAGTTGCTCAACCGTGTTTGATTTTGAGAGAGAGAAAGCGAAAATATCGGCACACGTCAGTTCGTGAACTATTCGTGGTGTTCTGTTCGCGACAACTAGCATTTTTCATAAAGTAAACAAAAATTCTGACTTTAAATAAACACCCTAATAAATGGATGGTGAGATTTATGTCCCTTAATTTAATTTTGTTTTATCAATCATCTTAATTTGTGGCGTCTCCCTTCTTCATCTTGTTTAAGAAGTGTATCTTTAATCAACATATTATACTAGTTAACATGATATTTAAGCATTTATTCAATTGACATGAAGCTTAAACCCTTTAAGCCTTATTTGAGAAATGGAAGAAGTGTTCAATCCAAAACTATAATATTTTGTTTTTGATAAGTTATAGTAATATAATATTTTTTTAGTACAAACAATTATGTGATGTTTCAATTTCAGAGACTGCTTACAAGTATTTTAATCAAAATCAATTTTATACAATTAATTTATATAAAACATTATTTTAAAAGTCATCAGTCGCAAGGTAGAAGAAATTATGTAAGGTTGGTGGTGAAGATTAAGTATTAAATGCCAGCCAATGTTGTGTTGTGGCATCTTATGTGAAGATTATTCTAATACGTTCCTGAAGTGTACTATTTAATAAAGTTAAAAATATTTATATTGTAAATAACAATTCTCAAACTACTAAAAAGTTGTATAAAAAAAAAAAACTAGTACTAAAAGCATAAATACACATTTCTAATTCTTGTTAACGTGCATCTCTCAAGCACTTTATTTTTATTATGAGGAAAATAAACAAAAAGAAAAACAACAGATTAAGTCCTTTTTTGTTTATACACTTCGGAGATATCTGCAAGAAGAATGTTATTCAATTGAGGAAAAAGTGCAATCCAAATCTTATAAGAATCAATATTATTAACATCAAATTTGGACAACCAATTAGCACATTTGTTTCATTCTCTAAAAGTATGCGCAAAGGAGATCATCCAAACAAGAGAAGTGAGTTTTCTAATAAATGAGAGTAAAGTTGTATATAAGGGGATGAAATTCATTCCGCTGAGTATTAGCAATCAAATCCAAAGCTGTTTGAAAATCAGATTTTATGATGATATATTTATAACCAAGATCCAAGGTCAATTGAAGTCCTCTCCAAATAGCTAAAAGTTCGGTTACTAATTTAAAAATCGTACCACAAGATTAAAAAAAACCGTGAATCCAAATGCCTCTATCGTTTCTCAAATGACCTTCAAAATCAGCATTACTAGGATTGCCAAGGGAAGAACCATCTACATTAACTTTAATATAGTCTTCATGACAAGAATGCCATCAAATTTGACGAATTACTCTTTTAAATATTTTAGTTAAATATATTATTTTTTAAAACGTTAAATATTCCAATTTTCACTAAATCAACTCAACATATTTTGGAATTTGAAAAATTTTACAATTTAAAATCCTAAACAAATATTTCAGAAATATTCATTAACATTTCTTTATATATTCATTTTCTTAACCAATACCCTAAATACATATATTTCGGATCTTCGTTTCTATTATGGCTAACTAACTTTAGAAATTAGTGTACCTTTTCAAAACAAACAAAACTTTAATAAATGTAGTTTTTTAAAGATTAAATTTTACTTTATGCTAAAAAGAATTCAAAAGGTGATGCATAGTAATGTTATGTCGTTTAAGTTTATAAATATAGTTTTTTAAAAATTAGATTTCATCATACAAAAAAGTTTAGCGGCACAGTTTATTGTCCGTCTTTTTTTTTATTCTTGTATAATTATCTTATATAATATATAATATATAAAACTTCAAATTTTAGTAAAGTCATGCATGGGGTCAGCCTATCTATTACGCAAATAATTTTCTATTGGTGCTTCCAACCAACTTACCCTACGGATATTATATTGCTATAACAAAGCTCTGTGGATGAACTATGAATATTTAGGCAAGTCACTGCATCGTCAGCTCAATGATTGCTAATTGCTAATTATTTGCTAGAAGATAAAACAAGTAGTACTTCCTTTATCCCTAATTACAGAAGTTCTTTAAAAAATGTTCTTAAATATAAAAACAATTTTCATATATTATACTCCCTCCTTCCCTTATACTATAAATATGTGAAAATTACAAAATAAATTTATAAAAGGAGATGAAGATTTGTTTTAACTTTTAAGTCTCTAAATTTTACTAGCTATTTGAGACTCAAACTAACCATCTTTATGATGCATTTTTTATTAGTAAGAGGGTCTACGTCCAAAGAAAAAGACTATACATGAATCAAATACGAAATAACAAGGAAGAGATGGGTGTTCAATTCATTTGAGCTTAAGGTTAAAGGAGATAAGGATTTAAAGGTCATAGTTTTAGTAATGTTTAAAAAAATGAAGGAATAATTACTCCAACAACATTAACTAAAAATAAATGACTAAATTGAGTCATATAAGAGTCGTAGAAAATCAAAATAAAATCCAACAAGTAGTCTCATTTGGTTAAGATGTAAACATACACTCAACACTAAATCATATAAGACTCATAGAAAATCAAAATAGAATCCAACGAGCAATCTCAATAGGTCAAGGCATATATACACATAAATGTTTCACAATGATACAAATTTTTTATTGGGGTGACTAATCTTCGCCAAACAATCTGTAGGGGCTCACGAGGTGAATTCACCCCTCAAACTGAGTTAACCTTTAGTGGTAAATTAAGTCTTCACAAAACTTTCGTGAATAAGTTAGAAAAAATCTCTTCCTCCCCCTCCTTCAAATTTCTTTTCTCACGCAGAAAATTTCGGAAACGTTGCCCAAAGTTTTTTTAAGAAAAAAAAGTCTCCACCCCCTAAAAATAAGGGAATATTTGGGGGATAAAAGAGAAATTACACTAGAAAAAACTTTAAGAAACGTTTCCTAAAATTTTCAGGGGATAAAAGAGAAATTGGGGGAGAAATGAAGATTTCTCTTCCCACCCCCCGTGTTTCTTTTTCACCCCTCGAGTTTCCGTTTTCACCCTTGGAAAAAGAGTTCGGTACATGCGTACCGAAGTTTTAAACGATTGAAAACACATGTTTTTCACTATCGAAAAACTTCGGTACGTGAAAACCGAAGTTTTGGGGGTTAAATTAAGGGGTAAAATTGAATTTCAGGGGGGTGAAAAAGAATCACGGGGGGTGGGAAGAGAAATCTTCGAGAGAAACCATCACAAGTTATTGTTAACTTTTAAGCCCGTTAAATATTTGGACCAACAAGGTCAATCTCTGCTGGGCCAGATCGATACTTAATCAACATTTGATTTCATGATATAGAAACTAATCCAGGATATTAGCTCTATTTTTTTTTTTATTTGACCATAAAATGGTAGTTATCTATCTATTCTTTTTGGAAAATATTATTAACTCTTATTTTGTGAAGGGAAATAGGGAAAGGGACAATTTGACGATTGGGTACGGTAATTTAATACTCCCTTCGGTTTCATATATAAAAATATTTTGCTTTTTAAATTCATTATAAAATAAATGTATTTAAACAATATTATAGTCTAGATTCATTCATTTTACAATGAATTTAAAAAACAAAATTTTTCTTACATATAATACTGGAGGAAGTATTAATTTTAGTTAGCAAACGTTGTGACGTACACATTCTTTTCTCTAAGATAAAAGTATTGAATTTCTTATTTATTGGTTCGTTCCATTGAGCTGGGACAATATGAGTTTGAGTTTCCTCCATTTGTTATTTCTCTATTTATTCTCCATTTGGAGAGATAAACACATTAAAAATTAATAGGACTCATTAAAAAATGGGTTCCACTAATTTGTTGGCCCCACTAATTTTCAATGTGTCTGAAGGAATAACAAATGAATGAAACCTAAACTCGGACAACAACACATGCACTCAATTCTTGTCCTTGATGCTAAACTTCTCTTCAGCATGATCAGCATTGCGTGTCGGTACTTGCCTTTGACAAAATATCTTGTACTTGAACCTTTTTTTCTTCAATAATCTTGTAAACTTTGCAAATCAATTTCTTGGATTCTATATTTATCATTGTTTAGTGGTGATTAATTTCTGTCCAGAAATTTATAATCCACATAAAAGAATAAGATGTGTTTTCTTTTTTTTACTTAGATGTATTATTTCCTTTCAATTGTATGTTTGCATATTAAGAGTCTGAAATCAAATATCTAACCACTTATTTAAAGAGATTAATATTTTTACCATTTCAATCAATTCATTGTACATTATTAGTCTAATTATCAACTTTTAACCAACGTAATATTGATGTTTTTTAACCAACGTACATTATTTATGAGTCATGCTAACATATACTTTTAGGTATATATTAAGAATACTTCAAATAGTAATTACTTCTAAAGAGATAAAATGCACAAATGTTAATATAAAATTACTCTCTATGGTAAAATATATCAAATAGAAAATCAGAAGAGTAAAAAAGGACATCAAAAGTACTCAATCATAGATTTGCTTAATGCATGTCAAGAAATGAAGAAACCAACCAGTCATATATAAATGAATCCAAACATTATAAATTATGCAAGTAATATGATCTTACACAAGCAAATGAGCAACCAAATTAAAGCAAGCAATTTATATAATATACTCACCAAACAAACAATTAAACTTATAGATAAAATACATTCTGTTTTTCTGACCACACTTCTGTCAAATTAAACACAATAAGCTAGCTTGCTAACTTAATTCAGATTTAATGTGATATTACAAACTAATTAAAGCATACATAACAACTTAACAAGTGCTAGCTAGCTAGCTGATTAATTAATTTACAAACTCTAATTCAAGCAAATTTAACATGACATTGCTTCAATTAATTCAACTACTTAACCAAGGCGCAGATCGTCGTTCTTGAAACCTTCATCTCCTCCATGGTGATGAGGAAGATTCATATGAGAATGGTGCTGACAGAATGCATACAGTGTAGAAGCACCATTGGCAAGTGCAACAGCTGATTCCTCGTCTCCATCGTCGTGGAAAAGAAATTGTGGATGATGGATCACACACTTTTCCTTCTTATTGGTATTCCATTCACAAAAGTGAAACAAAAATCATTTAAAATTTGAACAAAAATGTAACTTTTCGATCTTTATAACATTAAATTTTAAGAGAAAAGGTTTCTTACAAGTTCAAGAAGGAGATTTCCATTCATTTGCTCCAAGCTTCTAACCTGCACATTATTATTCTCATAAAGATTGGTTCATCAAATAGACACGAGCGACAAAATAAAAATCGGATCATAGATTCGAGAAGCAGAATCGATGTAATATTGCTTACCTTTTTCCTACATGTATCAGTCCTAGTTTTGATCACATGGAACTGTGAAACAAAATGCAAGAAAAAAACAGCTTATCAGCTTAAAAAGACTAGAAGGAATAATTGAATTTATAACTGTAACCAATTAAATTGGCATCAAATTTCGTCGTTAAGCGTTACAAATCACATGATCAAAGTCATGAAGATTCATTATTCATGGACAAAATAAGCTTGAGAGCTTTGATTGAGAAAAAAATTGTTAAATCTCGAAAATCAACAAACCAACTACCAATCAACAAACTAAATATCTACACTAACAAACTCTAACTAACATTTCTAACTAAATTTGATATCAGAATTTAAAGTGGTCCATATTAGAATTTTCCTTTATAATACTAACTAAAGTGTTAGAAATCAATTTCATTCTTTTTGTTTCTGTTTTTAAGTTTTTTTGAGAATTTAATTTTTTTTTTAGTAGCATATAAAAGAGATTATGCAGCTAGTCAAATCAGCTAGTTACTTTGAAAATTTACTACAATAACAAGGAGATTATGCAGCTAATTAACTCACCATCTTCAAAAAGAAATTGGAACTAATATACCAAAAAACAACTTTTTACTAGAGAATTATTTTATGGAGAATAGTTTGAATATAGAACTTAACAAAATTGATAGCATCAAATTAAGAATTTGAAGATCCATAAGATTAAAAGTATTATTTTACCTTCCTCTCGCGTATTTTTGCAATGGAAGAATTCATATCTTCTTCGAGATTGCGAAGTTGCTGGAAGCTCAGATCATCCAATTCCACACCACCTTCACCTATTCTATGCCTTAATTTCAATTCACCATCGGAAAACTCCACCGATCAGCGAGGTTTCATAAATCATAATACGAAATATAAGAAAAAGTTAAATCAACAAAAGTTGATGTATCTGGTTGAATCAAACCAGATACATCAACTTTTGTTACATCGTTAATTAATTACCTGATTTGTCTTCTAAGTTTATGGTTAATATCTTTCAGTTTCTTCAAGTTTTCAAGCATTTTCTGTAACCATAAATTCACATCCATCCATATTAATTAAAAAATCAACAAAAATAAAATAAAAATAAATAAATAATAAATCAAAAACCAAAACTATACTACCTCATAGTGTGAACGCCATAGATCAATATCCCCCAAAGTCTTCTGATACTGATCAATAACCTTCTTTGTACTTGTTCAAAAGTCACATAAAAAATGTTCATATAACAAAATAAGAGTATATATATAACATTACAATTTACCTCTAAATACCTAATGTTTCTGGTCGTCCAGACCAGACGGCCAGATGCATTAGATACTCGGTAAAACTAAAAAGTAAACATTTTCTTATATTAAGAATCAGAGTTAATATGAAACGAATAATGATGCTTACGAAAGGCCGGGGGTGATGTATTCATGCATCTTGTTATTTTTAGAGAACATGATGAGTGAAACCTTAGCATCACAAAGAACACTAAGTTCATGAGCTTTCTTGAATATACCATTTCTTCTCTTTGAGTATGTAACTTGCCTGTTTGTTGGATTCTCAATCAACTTTATCTCAATCTTTCCACGACCCATTTTCAATGTATTTCTTGTTCTGTTTCTTCTCTTCTCTTCACTTTTTCTCTTTCCCTTTACAACATTAATATAGATGAGATGAGAAAGAAAGAAACTAAACTAAACTAAAGAGTGTTATTATTATCTGAGTCTATAGTTATCAGTAGTACTATACTGATTATTACTGAGTGGTGAGTCATAAAGTGAAGAGAGTTTCCAAAAATGGAAAGGTGGTGTATGCTATGAAAGGAAAAAGTAGGATTGGAATGTAACTGAAAATAGATTCTAAATTGGTGTGAAAGTGAAAGTAATGTGTGATGAGAAGCAAACTACAATACTTTGTATTATTGTTAGTGTTATTGGATGGACAGTTGGCACAATGTAATTAATTCCCAACTACCTCTTCTTACTTGTATTTATTAGGCTAAGGACATCATGTACAATAACCTTCATAGTCATATATATGATCATTTTGTTTACATGTTAACTAAGTTTTGTTTTAATGAGTTTTCTTCATATTTGGTAGGTTGCACCCTTAGAGGACACACTCATGCTTGTGTAGCCTATATTAAAGTTGAGATGGTGATTACTTAGATGCATTAATTAATTAATTAATTAACAAATCAATGATATTAATAATAATCTTGTACTCCTTTAAGCAAATAGTGAGAAGTTCCGATTGCCGATTTTTGGATAAGGATCTTGTACTCCTTTAAGCAAATAGTCATATTATTTGTTAGCATGAGTATGCCGTTTTATGCTATTAACTTGGATGTTATGAGCTTGTTCGCAGATTCATTCTTTTCGTTTTTAGCGGTATTGAATTTATACTTGAATCTGATGTACTCTACCAATTTGAATGAATAAATATTTTTATTTTAGTAAAAAAAAAATCTAGTTGGAAGAAGAGAACTCATTTTTTGTACTCTACAGATTTTCTAAAGAAGAATAATTAATGTTAAACGACAGTGAGAATTTCGTATCGATGATATTACGGTAAATAAAAACACTCATTATAAATCATGTTTAGGCCTTATTTCAAGTGATGAGGACTCTTAACAATTTGTCTTGTTTGTTTGTCGTTACTCATTTACTCAAGAAACCAACTATATGGGTTGCTTGCATTATTTCAGTCATGATGGATGGTGATAGTGATGAGATGAGTCCCCAGTACTGAATGTTTTATTTATTACTACAAAAACATGGTATCACAAGTTAATCATCAACTCTCTGTGTTCATTCACTCGATTTAGAAAATAAAAATCATGGAAAATGTTGTACCAAAATAAAAGACTAAGAAATAATGGAAAAATTAATTCATTTATTGCATAGGGTTCCTTTGTATATCTCTAATTTAAGTAAACTTAACTGTATGTTAATTCATGAAATATTTAAATTTCTTCGTGTGTAATATTATATTTGTCATTAAATTTTTTTATTGATTTTATATTGGACGATCAATATCAATTATTGTGTCAACACAAGAAATGCAACTAATACTCCATAAAAGTGAGTCATTTCATATTGTTTACTTATGTTTTGTCTGATTTAGAAGTATGTTATTTGAACATAGGAAAAAAAATTAACAACTTATTTAACAAGTATACATTTATCTCTATCCTTTCTTAATTTTCACTTTATACACATTTAAAAAATATACACAAATTTTTTACATCCAAATATCATTTCTCGATTAGACAGAGTTAAGACCCGAAGATTCTTTGACAACGTTTCATAACCAATGGATTGATATAGAGACTTAAAGCTTCCATTAGATATTGTATACAACTTGGATTATAAAACGTTCCTAACTCTATGCATAATCAATCTCCTCAAGCAACTTAGAGAGCTGAATTATGAACAAGAGTTGCGAGCTCAATTATGGTTTAACACATTGATTAAGTAACTTAATATTAGAATTCATCTTTTCAACTTGAGTAGTACTCCTATAAGTAAATTTTACTTATAGACTCCCTCAGTCCTAAAATATAAATAAAAAGTGATCAATAAAAATTAATGTACTTAGTGCAAAATTTAGTCCAGATACATTAACTTTTGTTGACCCATTTTTAATTATATTTTAATACGGAAAGAATATAAAACTAGAAGGAGTAGGCAATTTTTATCAATAAAATGTCCAAAACTAGTAAGTATGGAAAACTCAATTGAAAAAAGAAAATGTATTCTACTAGACAAAAATTGATAATCATTAAATAAGAATGAAAACTTTGTACTACAAGTAAAAGAAAAACCGTAAAAATGAGAGTGGATTAAAATCAATCTATCCATGGATGGGTGTTTCATCAGCAAACTGATGACAGATGTACTATTTGATCGTATGAACATGTCATGTCAGTGTAGGTTGTGGCCCTGTGTGGTGCTTACGGAATCACCAATATCTAGGCACGGCAATGTGATTGAGAGAGTTCGAAGATATTAACGTTGTTTGCTAGTATAGACACGTCAAATCTTTCTTTGTCTTACATTTGTCACATGCTTTTCATCATTTCATTATAACTTAAGCTGTTTCTTACTCAAAAATCTCCTAAGACTAATCAATCAATCCCGTCATCTCAATTGTTATCATTTCAACCAATTGTTTGTTTGTAACCACATAGTTGTGACTATATATTCCTCTTTTGAAATAAGTTGTACCTATAAATGTAAGCTAATATATAAATTACTATGTATATTTTATTTTTTTGTCAAGTATTCTAGTAGCTGGATATTTCACTTTTAAGATGGATAAGTAGGATGACCGAAATTCAAACCTCGACTGCATATATAATTAAGCTCATAGGACATTATATATTTTTTCTAAAACATACCCCATTTTTACTTAAGACTAAAACATATCATTTATTAATATTATTATTACTCTTGTATTGAAATATGACAAATTAAGGTTATTCACATTAATATGTAAGAGGTATTTTAATAAATAAAAATTTGGTACAAAAGAGGTATTTTAATAAAATTTATATGCGAAATATAATCGTTAAATTCATTGCCAATTTTTCTTAATATATGTCGAAAAAATAAGAGAGAATTACAAGGACAAAGAGAGTATTGCTGAGAAATCATATCATGTATTTTATTTTTTACAAATGTTAAAGAATTTATTATAAAAATTATTTTGAACAGAACTCAGATTTATCTAAGGGGGATAAATATGTACCGACCCGACCTCAAGTCCACATATCCGAGAGATTGTCCGCTTTGGGGTTAATCCGTCACGGTTTTGTCCTTTGTAGAAAAGGCGCCTTGGTTGGTTAGAGGAATGTGGCGTGTTGTATATCAACTATCATTAGTCTCGAGTTCCAAGCGATGTGGGACTTATAAGTGAGCCAGAACATATGCCCCCAGTCGAGGCTAAGGGGCTGGGTTCGAAAACAAATTTTATCGTCCCTAGTGTTCTGAACAGAACTCAGATTTATCTGCGGGTGATAAATATGTACCGACCCGACCTCAAGTCCGCATCTCCGAAAGATTGTCCGATTTGGGGTTAACCCGTCACGGTTTTGTCCTTTGTAGAAAAGGCATCTCGATTGATTAGAGGAGTGTAGCGTGTTGTATATAGATTACCATTAGCCTCGAGTTCCAAGCGATGTGAGACTGTAAGTCAGAACAAAAATATTCTTTTAAAAGTCATATAATTATATTTTTAAATTGTTTAGCATGTGTTCTTATTTCATTTTTTTTATTTGGAACATTTACAATGACTAGAAATTTATTTAATTCCAAAAAGTAGCAGAAAAATATCATAATGACTAGTAAGAAATGCCTAGGTAACTATAAATTTCATAACAATGTTATTGCTTCAAATTAACAGTAGAATAGGTTACTTAACACAAATAGTGTCTTCATAATGCACAAGATGCTTGTAAAGAAGATCAAAAGTAAGATTAAGTTGAACCATTTGAAAAAGTATGATTACTACATGAAAAAAACAAAATTTTTCTGCCAAACATGTAAATATCAGAAGTTCTGCTGTATACCATTATTGAAGCCACAAATATTATGCATGTATATTGTCAATTAGAGAACACATATAAGTCATAATCCTTCAGAGAGAAAAATATTAAACACGATTCACCAAATATGAGGGTTAATCAGCCATCTATATCCACATCCAAATATATCAATGAGATTAACAACAATGTTCTGAGTTTGTTTGATCTTCAAAGTTGCTCACATAGTTTCCTGATTTCCTCTTCCTTTACAAATTACCGAGCAATTTTAATTTACAGGAGAGTAATTATCCATTTAAATAAAAGGATCTTGGTCTCTCATCATGTTTTTTTTTCTTTCTTTTTTCCATGACTTGATATTCCATTTAGAAGGATAATCCTCTACTCTGGTTTTGTGAACTTATTAGTGATAACTAGTTATCATACTTTGTCATCATGGAACCACCACCTTGTCTCCTTGGGTGATCTTCCGTTTCTGCAGTTCTTTACATAGCGATCATTATCTTCAGGGCGTTGCTGCAAAAGAAATCAAGTCAGTATTGTTAAGTCATAATGACACCCAATTTGACGATGGATCACTCAAATAACAGTTAAAGAATGTATTTGAGCTAAAAAATATCAGTATCCTGCACAAATGGATGATAAGGAAAACAAAAGCTTTGCAGTACTAAAATCACACCTTTGCAGTTGAGCTTGAAAGCATTGACAGTATGCTAATGCAGATAGAACTAACAGTCATTGCAGGAGACCACGAATCATATAATATATCTGCATGTTTCCAAGCATATTAATGTCAGATCACCAACAAAAACCAGCATAAAAAAATTAGAAAATAAAAAATTGGCTATCTGTAAAGTATGGTACACTAAAATAGATTTCAGAGCTTGTAGCCCTATAAAATCTCGTGCAAACAGTACCTACATAAATCGGCTTCTACGGTGAGGGAGCAATTCAGCCCCTTACAAGTGTACCATCAATTATATACTATTACATTTATTAAGAGTAAGTGAAAGATTCAGATGTGTTGAGAACAAAAAGTAACACCTATTCCTTTCCAGTTTCCTCACCCATCTATGCTATTTTTTCTTTTCCTCAACAAGACTGCTTGTCTTCATTGTTTACCCATTTGTTATCTGTGCTACGAATACTTGCAGACTTGATATAGTTAACAACTAATTAGAATCTTATTACAAAATATGTGACAAATTTTTTTAACTGCCAGCATTTCCAAAATCAATCATTTGAACTTTCTATTGAAAACAAAAAAAAAAATCATAATTTTTATATCATTATATAATTTATACATAGTCATTTATGTTCACTCATGACTCCATTTTTTTTTTTTGTGTAACACAATTTTGTTCAACAGAAAACCTGGGAAAGTTGCAATCCATACAACAATAATAAGAAATAAGTCGATCTAAAAATTCAAACCCGCAACAAAATGGCAAACCATACCACAGACCTGTCTGTCTACATTCTTCAGACCCGACCCCTTTACAGCATGGATCACCACACCACCGCCATTAATCACTCAACTCTGCTCTCTCTGCCAGTGGTTACATTCCTCCCCTAGATGAGCACACTGACAAACTGGTCATTATGGCTCAGGGGAAGCTCGTGGTGACTCGGTGATGGTAAGTTGACTTGGAGGCTATGGTGATTTGACTCAGTGATGGAGGCAGAGAGCCTCGTAGAAGTGGTTAGAGTTGTGTAGTGGAAAGTGACAACTTGGAGAGTTGGGGGTTGTGCTTTTTGGGGAAGTGTCACGCCTGGAAAGGAGAGAGTGAGGAAAGGAATAGGTGTTATTTTTTGTTCTCAACAAATTCGAACCTTTCACTTATTTTTAATAAATCTAATGGTATATAATTGATGGTACTCTAATGGTGGACTTAATTGCTCCCTCACCTTAGAAGCAACCAATTATCATATTTGAATGGTACTATGGTAGTTTATCCAAATTCCTAAGTGTAACCTATTGAGTATTGACAAAAACAGTGAAAATGTCCACAGTAACATAATTTTTCCCCTATTCTTAAAGGTAGGACCCTCATTAAGTGATTGTGCTGAGCCTTTATTCAAAAAGAACAAACATAGTACAACCCTAAAGCCAAGTAAGGTGCATATAGAGTTGAGTGAATGGGTGACTGTGCAAAGCCTTTGTTTGATAATGAAAATAGAGCATTGGAATCGATAATCAAATGGGGAGTGCACTTAGTAGTACTCTTTTAATCCCTTTTCATTTAATAATCTTAGCCTCTTCAAACTTTCCATTTCTCTAGCATGAATTGACAAAAGAAAATAAATAGTAATAGTAAAAATATAAAAAGAACCACTGAGTTTTGCAATTCATATGGTGACACAGTCGCACTGATCATATATGTAAAGCAACCTACAATCCAACACTTGAAACCAATTGCTGGATTCCCAAATTGTTTTGTATTCCCCAACTCTAAAGACCATACAAAACAATATACAGTATTAAAAAGGAAAAGCACTTAGTAAGAAAGGTGAGACTCAAACTTCCTTCTATTCCCCAGATAATGTTAAACCACAGTATTTGTATCTTCTGCTTGATCACTGTTAAGTTCATAAAATTACACTTCTAGCACATTTGAACCACTATTTAGTCCCAATAGAGTTTGGACTTATCAAATCAGGAAGACATACACTGGCACAAGTACCAAGACTATCCGGTCCAAGATTCACTTGTTCCACTTCCATATAATTTTAAGGTCCGTGTCTAAACATAAGCTATTATGAATTATTATATTAAATTAAATTTTAAATGATATACCCACCCTAACAAAGTATCTTTTTTTTTTGGGTCTAGTGGCTAATGGCTAGAAATTCCACCTTAGAGGTGAATAAGTGGAGTGTCTGGGGTTTAAACCTCGACTCCTGCATAATATATGTGATGTCCCTACCAACCAACTGAACTAAGCTTACGGGGACAATTATCATTGTTACTTAAACAATGAGAATCAAAATTACATTAGCATTCAATATCTTGGAAACTTAAAAGACATTTACTACTTTCTTTTGTATTGTATTTAGAAGGATATTATAAAGATATTTTAGGATGACAAAGAATTATTCTTTTCCAGTTTTGCTGCTTTGCAGTAAATTAGTATTTATCAGGCATCAAAGAAGCTTAATCAAGTAAACAACCCGCAGGCATCTTATTTCCCAATAATTCTTAGTGTGCAATTACAGTTATAATTTTCAATGTCTTCATTTCAAAGCAAAATTAGTAGCAAATTAAGAGTACAAGAAAAGAATAAACTGTCGTAAAATCAGTATCTCAAAGAATGTATGGATAACCTAAAAGTGAATACAAACAAACATCAAAAGTCAAAAACCAATAATAACAGACTCTACCAACCCATGAATTAAGAAAATGTATATAACACAAGTCAACAAAATTAGTACTATTACACAAGATTAGACGACAAAATACTACTCATTCCGGTTCCTATTATAAGAAAAAATTCACTTTTTAGGATCATTGGTGTATAATATACACCAGCTATATCAGCTATTCAATACATGAAAGCAACACACATACCTAAACAAATATGGCCATTGCTGTAGATATGAGGATGCAATGGAGCCGGATGCAAGAATATCACCTGTAAAACCGTTAAAAGTTAAAACAAAACTGCATCAGTGAACACCAAAACTTGGTATAAAAGGTAAATTCATGTAAATTAATGGAAAAAGAAAACAACCTGTGGAGCTTCCATTGGATAATTCTCAGGAAAATCAACCTGAAGCTGGTAGGTTTCGTTGGTGTAAAGTGTCCCAGGAGCTCCAGCCACTTCAATAACCCACCTTCCAGAAAGACAAAAAAAAAAAAAACACATTTTTTAAACAAATCGAATGAAAATAAAAGGAATTTGAAAGACCCATTAAGAATGATAAACTATAAAACTCAAAAAAGGGATAAAAATTGAAAATTGAAGGGATTTGGAAGAGAATCTAATAATAATAGATTACCTTTGGAGATTGTCGGTGACTTTGTGTTTGAAACCAGTTGGGGGATTAACCTGCCACTCGAGGAGTTCTTTCTGGAGCCTATTGCAGGCGATCTTACTGAGATTCTGAAGATCGAAATTGAAATTGAAATTGAAGAGAATCGAAGAAAGAAAGAGTGAAATTGGAAAAAGATGAATGAAATTGAGAAAGTTAGGGTTACCTTGCGAGAAGCAGCTGAAGAACTGGTCATGATGGTGGTTATTGCGATGCGATGCGATGCGCGTAGAGAGAGAATAATAAATGAAGATGAAGATTTATTAACCCGTGAGTTTATGAGTGTGAATGTGACGATGGATTAGGAAAGTTTAATAGCCCCACACGACTGTTACTGTTTTTTCCAAACTGAAATGAAAAATTTATAATCACTCCATGCCAAAAATAAATTTAAGTTTGTTTCATACTACTAGTACTAGTAGTATAAATTTAAGGAAAAAAATGTCATGTTAATAGGTGTCTTGTCTTGAGACTAGTTTAAAAATGAGTTTTACATTGAATTAAGAATCATAATTTTTGAATTTTAATTAAGAATTTTTTGAGTTAAATTTTTTATATTTATTTTAGGAAAATGGTAAAGAGTGCACCTGATGCACTTTAAGTCCTTTAAATAGTAAGTTTGTATAGAATTTTTATAAAAAATATATAAAGTCAACGCATTGGAAATTGTGTTGTCTAACTTTTTGAATTAAAAATTTCTTTAAATAGTATGTTTAAAGAGTGCACCGGATATACTTGTTAGCAAGACCCTTTATTTATTTTATTAACAAGTGACTTAAAGAAGCTCTTTATTGTTTACTTGAAAATTAATAAAAAATAATAAATGAACACCAATTTTATAAAATTATTCTCATTAAATATTGATTATTGTCGGATATCATAAACGCATTACGTGATATTTGGATAAGATATATTAAATTTTGTTGGCTAATTTTTGTTGTTGTATATAGGATAGAGGAAATACTTTATAAAATATAGGAGAATATTAAAAATATAAGTTAAACAATTAAAAATAGAAATTTCATTTAAAAGATGTATTTTATTCTTCAAAAATTTAATACTATTCTCTTTCCAGAAGCTTTGGTACCCAATAAGTACCTTATCACGAAAAAAAGTGAGTATTACCATATTTACAGAGAAATGAGCTCAATTGAGCGTTTTCTCTTTTCATAGTCCTACATATTTATAATATAAAATTATTGATAGATGATACAATGTTGAGACAGGATTCTCTTCATTGGAATTTTCTCAATCGTTACACATCTACCATTCAATTTAATCTCCTATATTTTATAATTTTAGTTTTCTTTTTCTCTGTCATGTTTGATGATGAATATGGAACAATTGAGAAAATTCAAATTAAGAGAATCCAGCTCTCTATAGTGATATATTGGTAGAGCTCATTAAGTAAATTTTTTGAGGTGGTGAGTTGGAGAAATAAAGTGTCTCAAATCTACTTCAATATCTAAAATGAAATTTGCTTATAAAAATTAATTAAAAATGGAATTATCTATTATGAATGCTCTAAGGGCACATGCCTGATTCCCACTTTTGTGCGACTGGATGCAACGCCGTGGAAACAATGCAATATGTGTTTCTTTTCTGTCCTGTTTTTGCCCTTTTTGTGGAGGCTAATTTGATACTGGGTTGGTGTTTCCTCGGCTGATCCGTTGTTGATTCAAAATCATTTTGTACAGTTTACTTACTCGGCGGGTGGCTCTCGAGCTCGTCGCTCTTTCTTGCAGTTACTTTGGTTATGTAACATTTGGATGGTATGAGATGAACGAAATAATAGAATTTTCAAGGCCAAGAAATCGACAACCTTTAAAATGCTGGCAAAAGTTATATTTCATTCTCTTTGGTGGATGAAAGCATGTAATATGAATATCGGTTCAAACTCCCATGAGTGGTGGTCGAGCCATTTTGATTGTTTGAGCATTGGCTGTGTTGTTTGTTCTGAATCACCGATGACATTTCTTCTAAAATTGTGGTTAACACCAAAAAATAAATAAACTAAATGCGAACATACTTTAAAGGACAATTTTTAAAATAAAAAAAAAAACACTAAATTAATATTTCCACAAGGTCAGTTCAAAACTCCATTTTTTATTATTTAAAATGTCATACCATTGATTGAAACCAAACCACATGTTAGTGTATAAAGAATCATAACCAGTTTTTTTCTACTTAAGCATGAAACTTTGAAAATGGACCCATCATAACTTGTTCCTTTAGTTATTTTCATTCTTATCCAAAGAAGAAACATGAAATGAGAGCATAAGCAAACCCCACCCCTTCTCTCCAAAATAACAGTAAAAAAGTTACGTGCTTAATTATGTTTTACTATTTTTCTTTCATTAGGATGTTCTCATTCACATATGCTTGTCCAAGTTGAGCATCAATGAATTTATTTAAGCTTCTAAATTTTGCATATTCCCGTAACAAATTCAGAATTAAAGATAAGCATTTATTCCCATAACAAAAAGTTGATGCTTGGTTTATGTCTTGTACAAGAACACCATCAGCTACCAATACTTAATTGAATCAAGTTTCTAAAAACAGCTTATGAACATGTCATAGACCATTTTCATAAGGTCTCTCAAATAGTCTCACAAGTTTTTATGTCGGTTGATACGTTCAAATTAGTCAATCTAAACAGTAATTGATTATTCTATTGAACAAAAGCAAAAGAAAGTGAATTACTTTTTGCAGATGAATTACATGGCTGTAGAATGAGCTTACTTGCACCTTATATTTATGCATCCAATCAATGTTAGCAGCACTAAGCTTATCTTCATCCTGTATCATATTTTTCTTACCCAAAATTTCTTGAAAGTATTTAACATCATCATCATCGTTCAACTGAGAATCTGGAGGTTCTCTGAACCACCCCACCCGTTGAAGTATATCAAGCTTTGTTGAGACATCCAGGAAAACTTGCCTCATCATCGGGTGCTCCCATAATCGGCCAACATCGGGTGCTCCCATAATCGGCCAATGCTCACCCTCATCGGGATCAGAATCAGAAGAACTCTTTGAGGCCTCCGGGCTCTCTACAAGGTACAAAAGCCAAATGCATGCATCAAACCACCAAAAAGCATAATAGAAGACGGACAACACAACAAAGTAATAGCAAGATAAACATAACCAACTTATGTGCATATATTAACACTCAATCAGGAACTTGCATTTTCATAAAACAGGGAAAGCAAAGAGAATTGTATCTTCGCATGGTTCTAAAGTCAAAATCTAAATCATAACAGATGGATGAAGTGTAAATTAATTCAACCGCAAAGAACATATTAATACAACAATAGCAACATCAGGTAAAAACTTACTTTCTGCTTCTTGCTTCTCAGCAAGAGATGGATTGGTTGTCAAATGAGGATTTCCCTCTTTGCTCTCTACTTTTTGCATCTTAGCAACTCCTGTTTATTGTTATGATCTATGAAGCCCCGATACTTCAAAAATGGCGAAGTATCGTGTTCGATACGTGTCCGATACCGATACTCGTCCGATACTCTCCGATACTCGAATATCAGACAATTAAAATTATTTTTTAAAAAAAATCATTACCGATACGTGTCGGATACTTCTCCGATACACGTATCAGAGAAGTATCGGGAAAATAATATTTTTTTTTTATGATAGAAATGGAGAAGATGAGACTGATACAATTTGTGTTTCCTCTTAAATAGTGAATGTTAGAGTATGATGTTCTTTATGGATTGACAATCATGTGTTTTTGGATGGTATCGATGATGTTTTGTTTTTTGGATAGTAATAATTATCCTTTTTGGGTAGTACTTAATTAACTTGAGATATATAATTGTCACTTGTTTGCTCAGATTGAATAATTTGAATGTTAATTTATTATCTTTCTCGATTTTTGTTATGTTTATATATTGTGTATTTGTATATTTAATTTTAAGTTTATTTTTAAACAACGTATCGCGACTATATCGTATCGGTATCATATCGTATCGGTATCGTGTCACGTATCCGGGCTGATGTTTTATAACTTCAATCATATTAGACTTGGTTAGGTAGTTAGGAGGTGGTTACATAACTACCTTGAGTTAGTTAGTTATGGTTACTTGTGTTACAAGTAATAGATGGGTTAGGAGTTTTCCTTATAAATAAGCGTGTACCACATGCATTGTACACAACTCATTCTCTATTTTTTCTTATCAATAAATCTTAACACTTTCCTCCTAGTTTTCTCTCTAGTTCTTACTTGTTATCTTCTTCCTCTTATCTTGGATTACCCTAACAAATTGGTATCTAGAGCCCTTTGGTTCTTAGTGTAGAAAGCACAAAGATTCAGTCTTGTTTGGTGTTTACATTTTCCTTCATTCAGAAACAATGTCAGGGAATGGTTTACCAAACAATCTTCCAATTCTTGAGGGCAAGAATTGGGAAAGATGGAGCAAACAGATGAAGTCTCTCTTTGGTTTTCAAGATACATGGGAAGTGGTGGTCAATGGTGTGCAAGATTTGGTGGGGAATGCCACTGAAGCTCAGAGATCAGCACACAAAGACTTAAAGAAGAAGGATTGCAAGGCAATGTATGCAATTCAAGCTGCAGTAGATTCTGCAAATTTTGACAAGATATCTAGTGCTGAATCCTCTAAGGCAGCCTGGGATATTTTGGTGAAATATTATGAAGGAGGAGAAAAGGTGAAGGGAGTGAAGTTGCAGTCTCTGAGAAGGCAATATGAGCTTCTGCAGATGGATAAGAGTGAATCCATTGGAGCCTATGTGTCGAAGGTTCAAGGCATTGTCCATACAATGAAGAGCTGTGGTGAGGTGATGACAGATAGGATGATTGTAGAGAAGGTAATGAGAACTCTAACTCCAAATTTTGATCATGTCATTGTTGCCATCCAAGAAACTGGGAATGTAGCTACATTACAGTTGGAGGATCTTGTTGGATCGTTAGAAGCACATGAGTTGATGATAAATGAAAGGAAAGGGGTTCAAGAATCTGTACAAGCCTTACAAGTTCAGGCTTACAAGAAAGCTAATAGTCACAAAGAGAAAAATCAAGATAAGGGAAAGAATGGCTCTCAGAAAAAAAATTGATGGAAAATCTGAATCCTTCAAGAAAGGAGGAGGAACATCAAGTTCAAAGAAAGGTAAAGGCAAGGACAAGAGTCACATTCAGTGCTATAACTGTGAGAAATGGGGACACTATGCTTCAGATTGTTGGTTCAAGAAAGGCAAAGAAAAGGGCCAAGACTCTGATGATGAAGCAAAACTTGTGCAAGAAAAGGTTGAAGACAAAGCTGTGACTTTCATGGCTGCATTATCAGAGGTAGAATCACAAGACAAAGTTGATGTTGAGACTTGGTTCTTAGACACGGGGTGTTCCAATCACATGACTGGTCACAAAAACTGGTTAGTGAAGTTTGATTCTGGAAAGAAAAGTAAAGTGAAGCTGGCCAATAGCAGTTCATTGCAGTCAGAAGGCATTGGTAACATGGTTATCAAGAGAAGCAATGGAAGCTCTGCAGTAATTGAAGATGTGATGTTTGTACCAGGTATGGACTGTAATCTTCTGAGTGTTGGACAGTTAGCAGAAAAAGGTTTTTCAGTTATCATTAAGAATGAGAAATTTGAACTTTATGATCCTGCAAATAACCTAATTCTGAGGACTCCTTTGGCCAAGAATAGAACTTTCAGAACTTTGATTCACACAAACATTGTTCAGTGTATGAAGGTAGTAACAGATGAGAAGTTGAATTGGCTATGGCACCTGAGATTTGGACATTTGAATTTCAAATATCTAAATCAGCTAGGGAGCAAAGGAATGGTACTTGGCCTACCTAAGATTGAAGCTTCAGAAAGAGTATGTGAAGGTTGCTTAGTTGGTAAACAACCTAGAAATGCTTTCAGCAAGAGTTTGCCTATGAGATCATCAAGTGTACTAGGTGTTGTGCATTCTGATGTGTGTGGTCCCTTTGATGTGAATTCACTTGGTGGTAATAGATATTTTGTTACCTTTGTTGATGAGTATAGCAGGAAGATGTGGATATACTTGATTCAAACCAAGGATGCAGTATTTGATGCCTTCAGAAATTTTAAGGCATTAGTTGAAAATCAAAGTGGAAAGAAGATCATAGCTCTCAGAACAGATGGTGGAGGTGAGTATACTTCCAAGAAGTTTGAGTCATTTTGTGTTGAACAAGGTATAGAACATGAAGTCACAGCTCCCTATACACCTCAACACAATGGCTTAGCTGAAAGAAGGAACAGAACTATTCTTGATATGGCAAGGTGTATGGTGAAGCATAGGAACCTGCCTAAAGCTTTCTGGGGTGAAGCAGTTCACACTGCTGTGTATGTGTTGAACAGGTGTCCAACCAAGAAGCTGAAAGACAAAGTACCTGAGGAAGTGTGGAGTGGTAGAAAACCTAGTGTAAGTCACTTCAGAATTTTTGGTGCTTTATGTCACAAGCATGTGCCTGAAGCAAAAAGGAAGAAGCTTGATGACAGAAGTGAAGTCATGATCTTGGTAGGATACCATGTCACAGGTGCTTACAAGCTGTATGATCCTGTCACAAAGAAAATGATCTACAGTAGAGATGTTGTAATTGATGAAGAGAAATCCTGGGATTGGATTGCTGGTTGTAGTTCAAGCAGAGCTCAATTGAATCCAATCATGAATGAAGAAGATAGTGATTCTAGTGATGAGAATGAAGCACCTGCAGCTGTGACTAGAGACAGGCCTGCCAGAACAAGGAACATTCCTGCTAGATTGCAGGATTGTGAAATTGTTAATGATGATGAGGTAAATGCAGATGGTGACTTAGTTCATATTGCATTGATGGCTGGTTCTGAGCCTATCAATTACACAGAAGCCTTGAAACACAAGAAATGGAAGAGAGCTATGGAGGAGGAGTTGGCTTCAATTGAGAGAAATCAAACTTGGGAGTTAGTTAAACTTCCATCAGATAAGAAGGCAATTGAAGTAAAATGGGTGTTCAAGCTGAAGCTAAATCCTGACAATTCTATAGCAAAATATAAGGCAAGGCTGGTGGCAAGAGGTTTTCTGCAGAGGGAAGGAATAGATTACTCAGAAATCTACTCACCTGTGGCAAGAATTGAGACTGTGAGACTTGTCATAGCTGTAGCTAATGCAAGGAAATGGCCTATGTTCCACATGGATGTTAAGTCAGCCTTTCTTAATGGTCCATTAGAAGAACTTGTCTTTGTAACTCAGCCACCTGGATTCATGATTGAAGGGAAGAAAGACATGGTCTACAGATTGAACAAAGCTCTATATGGTTTGAAACAAGCTCCAAGAGCTTGGAATAAAAGGATAGATGGATTTCTTGTGAAACAAGGTTTCAGGAAATGCAAGTCAGAATATGGAGTATATGTGCAGGAAGCAGCTTCAAGCATCATTCTGATATGTTTGTATGTTGATGATCTGCTAGTAACTGGAAGTGTCACAGCTGAGATAGAGAAATTCAAAGAAGTAATGAAAACTGAATTTGAGATGACAGATTTGGGAGAAGTGTCTTACTTCTTAGGATTTGAACTTCTGAAGAATGGTAAAGGTCTATTGTTGCATCAGAGAAAATATGCAGGAGAAATTCTAAAGAGGTTCAACATGATTGAGTGTACCTATGCTGCAACTCCTATGGAGGTGAACTTGAAGTTAGAAAAGAATGAGACAGAAGAGACTGTGGATCCTACAATTTTCAAGCAAATTGTTGGATCATTGAGATATCTTTGCAACAGCAGGCCAGATATATGCTTTGCAGTTGGGCTTGTAAGTAGATTCATGGATAAGCCCAGAAGGTCACACATGAATGCAGTTAGAAGAATACTTAGGTATATAGCAGGCACAATGGAGTTTGGAATTCTTTTTCCAAAGTCAGTTCTGAATGAGAAATTTGAGATTGTGTGCTACTCTGATGCTGATTGGTGTGGTGACAAAGTAGATAGAAGGAGTACTACTGGGTATTTCTTCAGATTTATGGAGGCTCCTGTTGCTTGGTGTTCTAAGAAACAACCAGTTGTTGCATTGTCTTCGTGTGAAGCTGAGTACATAGCAGGTGCATATGCAGCATGCCAAGCTTTGTGGATTGTGACTGTGTTGAAGGAGCTAGGAATTGAAGCAGAGAAACCTGTGGTTCTGCAGATTGATAACAAGTCTGCTATAAACTTAGCCAAGAATCCAGTTTTGCATGGTAGAAGCAAACACATAGAGGCTAGGTTTCATTTCTTGAGGGAGCAGGTGAATCAAGGTAGCTTAGATGTCAGACATTGTGCAACAGATACTCAGGTTGCAGATGCTCTAACTAAGAGTTTGAAAACAGACAGGTTTTTGAAGCTCAGAAGTGAACTTGGTGTGTATCAGGCGCGCGCGCCCAGCATGGCAAGTTCTGAAGCAGTTCTGAAGGACAGACAAGTTCTGAAGCAGTTCTGAAGGACAGACAAGTTCTGAAGCAGTTCTGAAGGACAGACAAGTTTGCAGTTCTGAAGGATTTCTGAAGGACAGACAAGGTTGCAGTTCTGAAGGATTTCTGAAGGACAGACAAGTTTGCTTAGGCTTGAAGTTAAGGGAGCATGATGTTTTATAACTTCAATCCTATTAGACTTGGTTAGGTAGTTATGAGGTGGTTACATAACTACCTTGAGTTAGTTAGTTATGGTTACTTGTGTTACAAGTAATAGATGGGTTAGGAGTTTTCCTTATAAATAAGCGTGTACCACATGCATTGTACACAACTCATTCTCTATTTTTTCTTATCAATAAATCTTAACACTTTCCTCCTAGTTTTCTCTCTAGTTCTTACTTGTTATCTTCTTCCTCTTATCTTGGATTACCCTAACACGGGCTTCGCAGGTTATGATCAAATAAGAAACCAAAAGGGAAGGATATTTTAATATGGCTAAAACATAAAAAATAAATAAAAATAAAGACAAGGCACAACAACCAAATACATATATCAAAAAGCCAAAAACATAATGAACAAAACTTAAGGCCCCGTTTGGCCCGACTTATTTTCTCCTTTTTTTCGTCTCCTTAAAAATAGTAAAGAAGGAAAAAATTGTGTTTGACTTCACTTTTCTTTATTTTTTATTTCTTTACTTTATTTCTTTAATACTTTTAAGGAAAAATATTGTCAAATATAATTTTATACTTCTTTATTTCGTTTAAGCCAAATAGAAAAGTAAAAAATAAGCCGGACCAAACGAAGCCTTAGATATTTTTCGTAACATAACAAACTATGATTTCCTCAAATTCACGATTTTCTCAAAGTTTGTTATATCCAAAAAAAGTAAATTTTATGTTAACCATATGAAAAGCACTTAAGTTTTGTCCAAACATGATAGGAGACGGACAAAACATCAACAAAAAAATAATAGAGAATGAAATGGACTCAATTTTCCAAGTCTGGTAACAATAGCAAGATAAACATAACCAAACTTATGTGCATTTTACCACTAAATCAAGAGATAACATTTTCATAAAACAGTGAAGCAAAAAGAATTGTATCTTCACATGAGTTCAAGGTCAAACTTTAAATATTAATACAACATTGAGTAAAACTTACTTTCTACATCTTGCTTCTCGGCAAGAAACGGGTCGGTCGTCACACGAGGCACTCCATCTATGCTCTCTACTTCTCGCTTCCTAGAAACTTCTTTTTATTGTTTTGATCGAATAAGAAAACAAAGAGTATGGATATTTTAATATGGCTGAAAGTTAAAACAGAAAAAGACATGGCACAACAACTATGCATACAATTTGGATTAGCTATAAGACAAAACAAAAGTCCTTCGATTCAAAAGTAAAGAGCATGCGATTTGCTTCGGTTTTTAGATGACTAAAAAATAATATCCGATTCAATTTATGCAATTTACTTCGGTTTGATTGATTTGGTTTTATTCGAATTTTAAATAAACAATACATAAAAACTTGAAAGTGATATAAAAAATAACTAGAACCATAAAAAATGTTATAATATAGATTAATCATATAAAAAGATATATATTCTAATCGGCAAAAAATTTAATTTTAAGCGTATGTATTTTCTATAAGTAAAATTAATAACAATAAATCTAAGAAACAAATGAGAGAAATGAATAATCAAGTAATTGGACTCAAATGGCCATCAAATAATCAATTATTCGGAACAATCCTAATTTGATTCCAATATAAAACAATTCTTGATGATGTTTTACATACTTTATAGGAAAACTCTGAATTTTTAGTGACTCCTCCTCTTAAAAACCGAAGAGTTAACATAATATAAAAGAGAAATAAATAACTATAACGGGATGCATATTATATATGAACGTGTTAAACAAAATAATAATATTAGATAATGAACATATTATATGTATGGTGATGAAAAAAAAAAAAAAAAAAAAAGAAAAAGTGGAGGCATTGGCATGCATAACCTATGAAGCACCGACATCTCTATGATTATTGATTAGACGTGTCGCGGTGTCCGACACTCGTATGACACCCGTATGACACTCCTACAAACGTGTCGAAGAGGTGTCCAAAAAAAACACTTTTTTCTTTATTTCGACACTCCTTAAATCGGTATCCGACACCTATAAGACACTCGTACAAACGTGTCGGAGTAAGTGTTCAAATTTTATTTTTTTTTATTTGCTTCTACTTTTCTCAGACATATATACAACGATTAAAGATATGTCGAAATAATAATATTGATCACTGAGGGATTAAAGATATTACATTTTGATTACATTATTTTTAGTTTATCGATAGTAGATTGATGAATAAATGCCAAATGTATTATCATATATTCTTTTAAAACTTTATTTATTGAAAAATTTGTTCAACTTAGATGCATATGTATGTATTTTTAATTCTAAACTTATATTTTTTAAAATATGTAGCGGTGTCGGTATCGTATATTTTTTACATTAGCGGTGTCGGAGTGTCCGTGTCGTGTCGTGTCGCGGTGTCCATGTCAGAGTCCGTACTTTATAGTGCATAACCATCAATGTGGCTCTATCCCTAATTTAAAGTGTGAATTTAACAGCTAAGTTTTAAAATAGGGTTGAATATGTGTGTCCAATTAAATGTATGTTGAATGTTTAAACATTTTTCTTTTTAACATATATATGCCAAAGGAAAGGTTACCCAAAAAAACACAAATAGAAATATAATTACATAAACATGAATAACAAATCTATCAAATTAAGTTCAAGATATTTAAAGATGCTTATAATAATACAAATTATTACGACAAATATAATGAATTAGTGCAAGGATAACCCATGCTATGGACTTATTGTAAAAAAAATATACTATTTGTTTGGATTAAATAAACTAATATGTTAGGAATCATGACATTCGGTGGTTTCTCTTACTTGGAGGACCAAGTCGTATGAACCCATTTTTAGGCGTCGGTACTTGTTCCAAGAATTTCTTCTGCCCCTTCAATGAGGGCTCATGAACTGCACGCATCCGTGATCATACAAAAGTGACACTTTTCTGGGACAGTCCCTACAATTTCTTGAAATGTATGATCTACAAATAAAATATAAAATGTATTATAATAAAGAAACAAATGAATTCAAAAGCATAAAACTAAATACGACAACAAAAATAACTAGTTACCTAGTATTTTGGTTAGCTTCCCATCACTCGTCGGTCCAGCTGCGAGATACTCGACAAATGAAGAATTATTCCTCACCTTCTTTGCTGGATAACGGCCCCCATGGCCGCAAAAATAAAAAACTAATACATCGCCGGGGTTTGCGGATCTTGTCAAGAAGGATAGGTGTCTTAATATTTCCCTATCCTTTGGACAATCCATACGCAATTCATCAGAGATATAAGTGATGTTCTTTGGAGGAAATTTGCAGTCTTTGATAAGAAACTCTCTGAAGTCTTTTGAAGATCGAAGATGAGACATAATGGTTTTCGCAAGCTTCTGATCTACATCAATCGAAAAAGAAACAAAGCTGAAAAAGAAACAAAAGTATAATTTTCACTCGGTCAATCAAAACAAAAATATCTAAGCAGCAACATTTTGAAGCGCAAAACATGTATATCATAAAAAATAATTCACTCACTCAATTTTTGGTAACAACAAAATAAGGATACATTCAGTCACTCTCACCAGAAACATTTTGAAGGACAGACAACACATGTATGCATAAAAAAGTTGGGATATGGATTATCGATGTTATCAATGACATCAACCATTATTCAAATAACAATCATTCCCAATCACCAAGTTGAAATTTTTTCTACAATTTATGTTAACATAAACGGATAGAACAAACATGAATGACTCTATTTTATCAATAACTATACAGCTATAATCATTAGAGTCATAATCTTAGAAGTTAACTATACAACTAGAATCATTAGAAACAGAGTAATAATTTTAGAAGTGCAACCATAGATCTTCACAAAAAAAGAAAGAAAGAAAATGTAACAACTCAAAGAAACAACAAAATCAAACAAAAGAAAATACAAAGATAAAGAAGATACCAAGGGGAAAATAAAGAAAGTAGAAACTGAGTGTGAGTGCTTTAGCCGCCTTCGGAGAAGCAAGCTTGAAGGGTGGAATTTGTGTGATTAAGATCAGGATAGTGGTGTATTAGTCTTGTGTGCTTTAGCCGCTTTCAGAGAAGCAAGTTTAAAGGGTGGTGTTTGTGAAAAAAGTTTTGATTTTCATGAAGTTGCTGCATCATACCCTTGCATTGCATTGCAATGTTGCAGAGGGTAGTGGTGTAGTGTGTGTGCGTAGGAACGTACAGTTGTACTATAATATCTTTGCTTGTTTGTAGTTGCATTAAGATTGTGATACAATATTGTTATTTCTTTTCTTTTTTTTCTTTTCACACTTTGGTAAATTAATATTTTGTGTATTTCATTTTACAACTTTTTACTAAAGTCACTACAAAAAATCTGGAAAGCGGCGGCGGTTATAACCACCGCTAAATGCACCGCCGCAAAGCATTTAGCGGCGGTTATAACTGCCGCTAAATGCTTAGCGACGGTTATAACCGCCGCCGCTTTCCAATTTTTTTTGTAGTGAGTATCCTCCAATGTTTGTAAACAAAGTATCAAAATAAACTCAATGTTTTCAAAAACAAAGGATTAATTTCGTGACAATCGGCGGTTTCTCTTTTTTGGCAATAGACCGGGTTTTACAATTCCGGGGCTTAAAAAGTCTAACTTTGCTTGTGTTGGATGACAATATAAACCGAACACTTACGTTTTTTTTATCATTAGAATTAGTTTTTGCCATCTACAAAGTGTCGGTAAAATAAGCCACCTTTTTTCTCTCTTATCGCTTGACCACTCTAACATGCACTAATTAATATGCCAAGTTTTCTTTCACTTGGAGGTCCAAGTCTTATGAAGTCATTCTTAGGAGGTCTTGTCATCCATAGAGTTGTTTGCAATACTTGTTACAAAAATCTCATCCGTCTCTCCAATGAGAGCTTCAGAACTACATGCATCAATTATCATATAAAAATGACATTTCTATGGCACACTTTCTACGATTTATCGAAATGTATAATCTAAAAATATAAAAATACAAATCTATTACAATAAAGAAGAAAATGTATCAACATAATAAAATATTTATCTCGTATACTAGTTTTCTTCCCATCATTCGTCAACCTAGTTACGAAGTATTCGATAAATGACAAATTGTTCTTCAATGTCTTTGCTAAAATATGACCACCATGGCCACAAAAGTAAAAAACTAAAACATCAACAGGTTTTACAATTCTTATCAAGAAACATAGCTTTATTAAGATTTTCTATCCTTTGGACAATCATTATTAGATTCACCGGACATATAAATAATGTTATTGGAAGAAAATTTTAAGTCATTGGTAAGTTTTTGATGTATATTTTTCAAACAACTTATAAGTTGCACTTAATTCATATAAAATTACTTTACTTGATAAGAACACTTTAAACAAATAAATTAAACAAATTGACATGAACACTTTAAACAGAGCATTAAAATAAGCAGTTTCATATAATAAAATAAAATGAAGTATTAACAAAAGCAAACAAATAAAGTTTTTAACAATAAATGAAGCTTTTAACAGAGCATTCGAACTATAATTAGAGAGAAAAAAATTAACTACTGACAGAGCACTTTAACATTACATATACAAGTTTATTTTTAGACTAACAATTCACATCAATTTGATTCGGTTTGGTTGAACGGTTTTAATTGGGTCTTGCTAACATGTGCCCTTAGGGCACATGATATGATAAGAATCAAAATATGGAAATATTATCTTAAATTTTGTGTGATTAATTTGTGATCAAATTGAAAAAGTTATTTAGATACATGAATTATGATAAAACATTTACTTTTTTGAATCACTAACATATGCCCTTAGGGCACATTTTAGCTTTTTAAAAATTAACTAAAAATATAGTAAAAAAAATGTAGAGACTAAAAATATAATTAAAAAAAATATAGAGACTAAAAATCGAAATTCACATAAAAGTAGGGACTAAAAACATATTTAACCCTATTCTTTTCTACCAATTTTTTGAACTATCGTTTTTTCATAAAACTATTATATGCTCTCTATTTTTATTTATTTTTTGACAAAATATGCTCTCTATTTTTTAAACAATATTAAATTCAATAAATTTATACCACATACTTCAAATAAACTAACATAATTCAGTTTCGTTATTTTCTTTTTGTTGGTAATATTCAGTTTCTTTATTTTATTAGACAATATTTTATAATACAAAATCAAATAAACTTAAATAATTCCATTTACTTTATTAAAAATTATTTCCATAAGTAGTTATACGCTAAATCATATTATTTCATGTAATATTTATAAAAAAGTATTAGTAAGGGATTCAGTTTGTTGATTCATCGGTTTTCAAAATTAAAATTTGAGAATCGAATCAAATTAGTTCGATTTCCTTTGATTCGGTTCAATTTTTTATCTTGACTAAATTAGACCGGTTAATTTTTTATTTAATTTGGTTTATCGATTTAATCAATTTTTTTTTATCTGCTTACACCCATAACAACAACTACAACAACAACAATTGGTTTTATTCCTTAATGGATTTCTTTTAGGGATGAAAATAAGTCGAATCGAATCTATCTGAGCTCGACTCGATGAGGATTAGTTCGGCTCGAAACTTGGCTTGAGTTTGACACGAACTCTTTTTTCAGCTCGAGTTCGGCTCGTTTAGAGTTCACTGTTGGGACAATGTGATAATTTGGACGAAATTAGAGAGAATAGAACGAGAGAGTTGAGACGAGAATTAGGGAAAAGGGTTAATTGCATTCATCCACATGGGGCAAATGTATTTATATACAAATGTGGGCTTGCTTCACTGCCAAGCGTTCGTATATTAACTACCTAAGACAAATAAAAAAAAACTATAACAAACTAACTAACTATTACTAGCTTCAGAAACTTTCTCAACTTCTGAAGCTCTGTAACTTCTGAGGCTCTGCTCAGCTTCTGAAGCTCTGCTCAGCTTCTGAAGCTCTGTAACTTCTGAAGCTCTGCTCAGCTTCTGAAGCACCAGGACTTCTGAAGCTCTGCTCAGCTTCTGAAGCTCTGTAACTTCTGAAGCTTCTCCAACTTCTGAAGCTCTGTTTTCTCGAAAACATGACTTATTAATTCAACACACCTCCTAAGGCATGTTTTCCAAAGCATTCATTCCTATAAGCTTCTTCAGAGTGTCAAACCTTGCCTTAGCCATAGGTTTGGTTAGAATATCTGCAAGTTGAATCTCAGTATTGCAATATTCCACCTCAAGCTTATCTTTGTTCACTTGATCTCTCAAAAAATGAAACCTCCTCTCAATGTGCTTACTTCTTCCATGACTAACTGGGTTGTTAGCCAAATCAATTGCTGACTTGTTGTCAACAAGTAGCTTCATCCTTGTTGTCTCCACTGCCTTCAATTCAGTGAGCAACATCTCAATCCAATTTGCTTGACAAGCTGCAAATGAAGCTGCCACATACTCAGCTTCACATGATGACAATGCCACTATCCCTTGCTTCTTAGAACACCAAGAGATTGGTGCATTACCTATCATGAACAGGTATCCTGTAGTACTCTTCCTGTCATCTTGATCTCCTCCCCAATCTGAATCTGAGTAACCATAAGCCATTAGCTTCTTGCTACTGTTCCTTTGGTTTGGAATTAAAATGCCATGATCGATGGTTCCTTTCACATATCTAAGGACCCTCTTTGCAGCAGTCAAGTGATTCATCCTTGGTTGATCCATAAATCTGCTCAGCAGACCAATACTATGACATAAATCAATTCTAGTATTGCACAAGTACCTTAATGATCCTATGATCTGTCTGTACAGTGTTGAATCAACCAACTCATCCTCAGTATTCTTGCTCAGCTTCACACCTGTTTCCATAGGAGTAATTGCAGAGTTGCAATTGCTCATGTGAAACCTCTTCAATATGTCAATGACATATTTCTTCTGATGCAAGAAATAGCCTCTATCTGTTTTCACAAATTCCATGCCAAGGAAATATGATAGCTCTCCCATATCAGTCATCTCAAACTCCTTCATTATGTCTGCTTTGAATTTCTCTAGCACAGCTTTGTTTGATCCTGTGATCAACAAATCATCAACATACAGACACAGTATTATAATCTCATCATGACTTGAGCCTTTCACATATACTCCATGTTCTGATGTGCATCTAGTGAAACTCAAATTCAGCAGGAAGCTATCAATTCTCTTGTTCCAAGCTCTTGGAGCTTGTTTCAAACCATAGAGAGCTTTGTTCAACTTGTACACTTTCTGTTCTTGACCTTTAATCTCAAATCCTGGTGGCTGCTTCACATATACCTCTTCCTCTAATGGTCCATTCAAAAAGGCAGATTTCACATCAAGCTGGTGCATAGCCCATCCTTTGTAGGTAGCTACTGCAACAACTATCCTAATTGTCTCTAGCCTTGCCACAGGTGCAAACACTTCATTAAAGTCAAGTCCAGGCTTCTGAAGAAAACCCTTAGCTACTAACCTTGCTTTGTACTTAGCAATTTCACCACTTGGTTTCATCTTCAGCTTGAAAACCCATTTCACATCAATAGGTCTCTTGTTTACAGCTTTGTTCATCAATGTCCAGGTGTTATTCTTCTCAATTGACTTCAGCTCCTCTTTCATAGCATTCAACCAATTTGAATCTTTCAAAGCTTCACTTAGAGTCACTGGTTCCAACTCTGCAATCATTGCTTCATTGACCAGTTCTCCATCTTCAGTGATTGCTTGATCAGGAAACACATCATACTCATTCAACCTTATTGACTGTACCCTTTCTCTGGTTGATCTTCTCAACTGTTGATTAGGTGCAGCATTAGGTTGATCATCTTCAACTTCTATCTCCTCTTGATTTGTTTCCTCAAGCATGAGTCTTCTGTTGAGCATTGAGCCTTCAGCACTTGTGCCTTCAGTCCAATCCCAACCCTTTGATTCATCAAACCTGATATCTCTGCTAATCACAACTTTGTTATCTCTAGGTGAGTACAATTTGTAAGCACCAGTGGGATGATAACCTAACAATATCATTGTCTGACTTCTATCATCAAGTTTTCTTCTAACTTGATCAGGAACATGTTTGAAGCAAAGTGAGCCAAATATTCTAAAGTGACTAACACTTGGTTTCAAACCTGTCCAAGCTTCATGAGGAGTCCTGTCTTGTAACCTCTTTGTGGGACTTCTATTGATGATGTAAACTGCTGTAGAGACTGCTTCACCCCAAAACTTATGAGGCATATGCTTAGCTTTAAGCATACTTCTGGCCATGTTCATGATGCTTCTATTTTTCCTCTCAGCTACACCATTGTGTTGAGGGGTGTAGGGTGCAGTGATTTCATGCTCTATACCTTCATCTTCACAGAATTTTGCAAATTCATGTGAAGTGTATTCACCACCTCCATCAGTTCTCAATTTCTTAACACTAAATCCACTTTGATTTTCAACTAGTGTCTTAAATTTCTTGAACTTGGTAAATACATCACTTTTCTTTTCGATAAGGTAGAGCCAAACATGCCTAGTACAATCATCTATGAATGTCAGAAAATAGCTGTTGCCTCCAATGGATTTCACCTCAAATGGACCACACACATCTGAGTACACCATTCCTAGCTTCTGAGTTGATTTCATAGGTAATTCATTCTTGAATGAATTTCTGGCCTGCTTTGCTGCACAGCACTCTTCACATACTTCACTTGGTGCTCTGATCTGAGGCAAGCCATGAACCATCTTCTTGGAATTCAACATGCTTAAACTTTTGAAGTTTAAGTGTCCAAACCTGTGGTGCCATATCCAATTCTCTTCTGTACTAGTGACTGAGGCTAAGCACTTGAAATCAATCACATTGATTTCAACCTTAAAGGTTCTATTGCTTGACAATGGAGCTCTTAGGATTAACCTACTTTTAGCATCATGAATCTTCAATTCTTTATTAGCCATTGTCACTGTATAATCCTTTTCAAGTAATTGACCAAGACTAATCAAATTACTTGTTATAGAAGGAACATACAATACCTCATTAATGAAGGATTCCTGACCATCTTTTCTCTGCACAAGAATTGTCCACATACCTTCACTAGTGATCTAGCTGCTATTAGCAAACTTGATATTCCGTCTCACTGAATAATCAAGCTTCAAGAACCACTTCTTGTTGCCAGTCATGTGATTGCTACAGCCAGTGTCAAGATACCACAAGTTGGATTTATCAGAGTCAGTGTTTGTAATCGCCATGAGCAGGGAATCATCAAAGTCACTACCATTTCCTTTTGCCAATTGAGCTTCATCCTTGTCACTTCTCTCAACTTTCTTAGAGTGACACTCTCTAGCATAATGGCCAAGCTTCTGACAATTATAACACTTCACATCCTTCTTATCAATCTTTTTCTTTGAACCTTTCTTGTTACCTTTGCTAGACTCTGAATCTTTAAGGTTCTTGCCATCATTCTCTGAATCTTCTTTCTTTTTCTTGTTTTTCCCTTTGGAACCTTTCTGAAACTTTGCCTGCAAAGCTTGATCAATAGCTTTATTTGAGCTCCTCTGCTTGACTCTCAGTTCATGTGCCTCCAATGAAGCTTGGAGCTCCTCTATCTTCATAGTGGCCAAATCCTTTGATTCTTCTATTGCTACTACTATGTGATCAAATTTCTCAGTCAAGGTTCTCAAAACCTTCTCAATCTTGGACCTCTCTGACAGAGCTTCACCATTTGACTTCATCAAATTAGTGATACTCAACATTCTTGAAAGATACTCAGCTATCGTTTCTTGATCATTCATCACCAACATTTCATATTGTCTCCTCAGAGCTTGCAGCTTGATACCCTTCAGTTTTTCATCACCTCCATAAATCTTTTTCAATGTATCCCAAGCACCTTTAGAAGACTCTTCCTCAATGATCTTCTCAAAGATATTAGGATCCACACACTGATGTATGATGAACAGACCTTTTGCATCCTTTTTCTTCAACTCGCGATGCAAGGCTCTTGCTGCTTCATCAGCATTTGCAGCCAAGTCTGGTACTCCATCATTAACAGTTTCAAGAACATCTTGAAACCTGAAAATGACCTTCATCTGCGCACACCAACGATCATAGTTTTCACCTTTGAAAACTGGAAGATTTGCAGGAAATTGTGATGAGGTTGTGCCATTGTTCGCCATTATTTCTTGATCAAAGAATCAATGCAAAACGTGAATCACAACCGGGCTCTGTTATACCAATTTGTTGGGACAATGTGATAATTTGGACGAAATTAGAGAGAATAGAACGAGAGAGTTGAGACGAGAATTAGGGAAAAGGGTTAATTGCATTCATCCACATGGGGCAAAGGTATTTATATACAAATGGGGGCTTGCTTCACTGCCAAGCGTTCGTATATTAACTACCTAAGACAAATCAAAAAAAACTATAACAAACTAACTAACTATTACTAGCTTCAGAAACTTTCTCAACTTCTGAAGCTCTGTAACTTCTGAGGCTCTGCTCAGCTTCTGAAGCACTAGAACTTCTGAAGCTCTGCTCAGCTTCTGAAGCTCTGCTCAGCTTCTGAAGCTCTGTAACTTCTGAAGCTCTGCTCAGCTTCTGAAGCACCAGGACTTCTGAAGCTCTGCTCAGCTTCTGAAGCTCTGTAACTTCTGAAGCTTCTCCAACTTCTGAAGCTCTGTTTTCTCGAAAACATGACTTATTAATTCAACATTCACGAGCAGTTTGGTTCGACTCGTTAGGTTCAGTTCATTTTCAACTCAAAATTCAACTCAAGAGTTGGACATGAATTTTTTCTATTTACTCTCTATTTTCTATATACACTCCAATGTGAAAACTATTTATTTTTCAAATCCGTAAAAATACATCATTGTGCATGACATTGTCTATCAATTTTAATTTTACTTATTTTTATCCTATTGTTGTTAAGTGTTTGTCTTAATTTTTTTAAAGTATTATATATATTAGCAATTATCTAAATGTAAAAACAATTATATATCTGTAAAAAACAAAAAATCAATTACATGAATATAAATGTATAAAATCAAATATGTATAAATTTAAAATTACTTTTGAAGTGTTATTTAAAAATATATTTTGGAGTGTTACATATATAATCGAGCCAACTCGTGAACCAAACAAGGCGAACTACATATAGTTCAAATTCAACTCATTTAATTAATGAACTTAATATTTATCTCATGTTTGGCTCATTAGGTTCAATAACCAAGTTCAACGAATCAATTGTCAAATCGAGTCTCGAACTTTTTTCGAGTTGGTTCGGTTCATTACCCCTCCTAATTTTTTTGGCACACACTCCTAATTTTTTTAGTAAAAAGAAAGCATCGAAACAAAAATCAAGTAAAACTTGGTTAAATGAGGTTTTAATTAAGAATTGAAACACAAGCCAAATAGAAGTTAAGAAAACAAGAAGCATAATTTTCTGTCAATTATTTACCAATTACTTATAGCTCATACATATACGAATTGGATTTGATGCTCTAATAATTGCACATAATAACACACTATTTTCGATATGAACTGTCCGTTTTGATTTTAATGGCCGAGGTTGATTTAACTAAAAAACACAGTTTTTAATTAATATTGTCCGATCTAAATTTAACGAATGAAATTAAAAATTATGTATAACTATGTGAACTTGATAGGGAGAACCACAGTTCGATCCCCTGCAGTTGCGATCAGGAGGGGGCTAGAACCACTTGATGCCCAAAAATAACCCCCGAATTTAATTAAATTAATGGTGAAAATAAATAAAAAAAAGAAGCAATGCTAAAAAACGAAGCATGTGCTCTCACAGTATAATTGTCAAAGTATCCATCCAATTGTAGCTCTTCATGGACATTAAAATTCTCTCCATGCAAGCAAATTTAATCCATAATATGGTCTTAATACATCAGTCTTTTAAATTTACTTATAATGATAACCGAAGAAAGTAAAAATGATTGATATAAAAGCTAGTGCGGATTCAAAGAAATGATTGTCACACCTATATAAATAGTGACAAGAGGAAGTAATAGTGATTCATATAAAGGTGCGATCATACCAGCACTAATGCACCGAATCCCATCAAAACTTCGCAGTTAAGCGTGTTTGGGCGAAAGTAGTACTAGGATGGGTGACCTCCTGGGATGTCCTTGTGTTGCACCTCTTTCCTCTTCAAAAAAATAGTGATTCATATAAGCATTCATATTGATTCAAAGAAATGGAAAACGTAAGTACATATCATTTAATAAAATTTATCAAATTAATGCTCAATTTTAAGACTTTTTTTGATCCAATTTTAAAATGTGCACATTACTAATTTACACGTAAATGTTTTTAAGTGTAAATTAGCAATCCCATATAAGCAAACATCTTTGCCTGAAAAAAGAAAGTCTTTTTGAAAGATTGAAACTAATTTAGTACCTAATTACTTATAGTAAATTACAATAAGGTTAGTACATAATTACTAATAGTAAATTACAACAATTAAGGGTTTTTCTTCTAGTCTGATGATAAATTATTGCCATCATCAATCCCTAGTAAGGTATGTTTCCCCATCAAAATGATGAACTCATGAAGTCACAGAGTGAGGAAGAACTTTATATGGGTTGAGTATGTGGTTGGGATCCATCAAATTCTTGATTGAGGTCATCATTTGCACCTGTCCAATTTAACACAAGTTTAGACACTCAATTCACAAGTTTACAATTCTAAATGGAGAACCAAAAGTAACTTGAGTAAATAATATACGTACAGTTTCGCGCGACTGACTGTAGAAAATTTCGTTCGCTTTCATTAGTCCCACACCATGCTCCGCGCTAATACTTCCACGATGCTTAGACGTCCATTCATATACAAAAGGCTCAATTTGTGATAAAATCTGCAAATATTCAATTCTTATAATCTAAATAAAATTAAAATAATAATTTCGTAACAGAAATTCTTGAGTTTGTTTAAACTACCTTGTCGTCATACTGAGGAACAGAGACGTTTAAATGCAAATTACTATCTCCAAGGTGACCATATCCAATTACATTAGCTGCATCACCTAGAATCCAACCCGAAAACCACACAAACAAAATTGTAATAATATTGATGAGTAATAACGTTGATGTCCTAATATGCACCATTGTGATGTAACTAATAACATACATAAAAACCTGACGTAGGGTTTCTACGCCACACATTAGTTTGTTTCTTACCTAGTCTAGAGCGCATTTCTTCAACAAGATTGTACAGATTTTCAACCGGTATCGATAAATCATACTTGTAAACAGCTCCTGCTTTCATCAATGCCTCTGATATACCCTGAAACCATTCAATAAGACCTGATATAGCCAAAAATTATGAATCACGAATTTGTTTTCATAACTGAAATATGATCTATGGGTGAAACAGCGAGCGAGAGTCTCAATAGGAATGCAAGAGGATATATAGTCAGGAACATAGATATCTTCTTAATCGTGGTGACATCGGTATACAAAATTCCAAACACAAGGTCTATAACTGAACTTGTTTGGTCAAGCTTGTTAATTCTAAAACTTCAGTATAAATGACAAAACTACCGACTAAAAGAACTGGAAAACCGTCTCAGATAAATGAAATCGCCAAAGTTAGAAGCAGCACAAAAGAGATGTATTCTTTGATTTTAAGGAGTATACATTGCTCAGAAAATTGCTCAGAAAAAAAAAATCAAGGATGAAAAATGTGAACCTCACGTAGACGCCAAAAAGTTGATGCTTGGCTTATGTCTTGTGCAAGAACACCATCAGATACCAATTCATTTTCCATGGAGCCAAGTAGAAATGCTTCAAGCTTTTGTCTGGAGATATATCAAATATAAAGGATCTTAATTACATGCTCTGAATTGACAACTTAAAGGTCCGTGACATAGAACTTTTCATTTGGATAAATTTAGGGTGTTGTAAATTGAAATTATGGACGATAAGATATATAAAATAACCTTACTATTATCTGTTACTGATCAGACCCTGCAATTCATTATCCTATCCACCCCCCTAAATCCATTGACATGGTATAAATTACACTAATCTCTACTTAGGGATTCACAAATTACAATTTAGAGGCTGATACTGTTATTTTACGAAAATTCAGAACAGGGGAAGTGTAATTTACTTGTCCGAAGATTCATCACTGCCGGTTGTCTCGATCAAAACATAAAAGTTATGCAGTGATGTAGGAAATGGATTCCGAGCACCTTCCAAGTGATTTGTAACCTGTTAGAAATCCAATCAGATCAGCATGATGAAGGATCCGACTGGGGGAAACAGAAAATAAAGTTACAAAGTTCTGATCATATTCTAAGTAGTAGGAAATAAAAATTTACAGGGGTAAATTGTCTCGATTCAAAAGATTATTTTTTTAAATCAAATATAAGAGTATGAATGGTGTAAATTCTACACTGTAATGATCGGATATAACTTGGTGATTACATTGCATTTCTAAGGGTTTTGTGAAAACTTTAACAAAGAGAATTTCTCTGTAAAGCCCTTTTCGAAACCATAGATCAAACTCAGAATTCCACAGACATGTCACTATGCCTATATCATAACATTGGTCAGAAATTCTTTATATGCTTTACTATTTATGTGTGTTATTTTAGTGTGTACCTCCTATTAACTTCAAATATTTGGATTGTCCAACATGGTCCCGTAGCTCAATTGGTCAGAGCGTTGGTCTTATGAGTCGAAGGTCGCGAGTTTGAGCCTCGCCGCGACCAGGTTGCCACATATTTCATATTTTGTTTAACCTAGTTTTTATATTACAAATATCCAAAGCAGTTAAATTTGCTTGTATTTAAGACCTCTAAACATGAGTACCCGTTTGTTTATATTTGAGACCGAGGGAGAACAAACAGACGCATTTTCACATGCATGGTATGTTACCTATGGCCTGATTGAATTCTTGGATGCAGAATTGATAGACTATTATTTGTATCTTCATTCAGGTGTAGCTAGTAATACCATTAGCTAGTAATCTCCACAATCTATACGTGTGAATTTATTATGTCATTAAAAATCATTGAATTACATTATTTTTCATATAACAGGTTTTGCTATTGTAGAATAGTTAATCCAGCTCATTTGGGTTGTGTCAATCGTACATCTTGAAGTTCTATAGATAATTGTGCATCCAGATATAGTTTTAACAAATTAGCAAACATATACTAATTTCACCATAAAGCATCAATAGAGATTACCAAATTGTATAACAAAATAAAAATAGAGATTACCAAATTCATTGACTGGCTGTCCAAAAATTCAAATGCAGATAAAATCTCCCCAAGTTTCCTTTTTGCTTCCTGTAGCAGTTTCTGATAAGCAGTACAGAAACAAAAATAACCTGATAAGATTTACGCCGGTTTCATTCTTAGAAAGGAAAAAAAGCGGCTAGTATATTGGCATAAACTTTTCGTGTAAATTGACCATAAATTGTATGAGACTACACTAAAGAAGAAAACATGCCAATACAAATTTCAGATAACTTTTACTTTTATAGCAGTGCAAAGCAAATGTGTCTACTATTTATAGAATATTGTGTGGTTTGTGTGATGCGAGTCCTTTTGTATTCAGGTTCAGTGTCCTTCATCTTAATACCGTTTCTGTGTCTACTCAGTAAGATGATAGAAAATTGCAATGAATTTAGAAGAAAAGGGTCCATATGGACATGAATAGGAAAATATGAACGCCAAAGAAAAACGAAAACATATAATGCTTCCCAATCCCTCAGCATAAAATTAGCAAATTCATAAAAGGAAATAAATTAAGGAAACCCAAAAAAGTGCCAAATAATCAGAACATCAACCATAATAAAACAATTAGTTTCAGAAATTCACAAAGCAAAATAAATTTCAAAATAAGAACACTGTTCGTGCCTGGCAGCAGCTATAATCTTTGCAAGCGAGAAAAGCCACATTAACTGAAGATAACTTTGGTGGGGTAAGTATTGAAACCTTGGTTACAATTCCCAAGGAACCTTCACTTCCTGCATCATTGTAAAGTTGAGTTACAATCATATTATCAGTTAGTTTCCAAATTTTCATTATTGTTAACTACAGACCTATAAATAGATGTTTCAAACCGTAGCCAGTATTATCTTTGCGCAATGTCTTAAGCATGTCAAGTACAGTGCCATTTGCTAGAACAGCTTCAACACCTGTCATAAATCAAAAGTTTGCTTCAGAATAAATTTAGTGGAAACAGAAAAGAAGTGGATATACGATGTCACTAAGATTATTCCACCTTATAGCTAGACTAAATCAATACAATCATCCAATTTTGGTCATCGATTTTGGAAGTTTAAATTTAGATTATATGGAAAAACAAGTAATAGTCAACCTAAGTTTTACGGCTTACAAGTATTTTCTCACCAAGTACACTTCCATGAAGAGATCCATAACGAACAAGACGCAAACCACCGGCATTAGTTGAAACATTTCCACCAATCTGGCAACTCCCTTTAGCACCTAAGTCTAGTGGCATAATAAATCTGAATGAAAAGTGTACACAACATAAATACAGAAAACATACATCAAGTTCATGAATATAACTCAAATGAGTAAAGAAAGGAGAACCAATCATCTATAACTTTCAAGACCTAAGTTATGTCACTGCACTTACACCGCATAGAATTTCAAGAAAAATTAAATAAAAGGAAAACGATTTTCCTGATATCATCATATTAACAAATCCTGTTTTATAACTATTAACAAAAAATATGGGACAAAATAAAAAGTTTGGTAAGTATTGCAAATTCTTCTTTCAAAAGTAGGCAATATAAGACGGCCCAAATAAAAAATACATCTAATTATGAAACTGATATATGAAAACTACAAAAAGCAATGGTTTTAGAAAGTGAAAAAGATTACCCTTCATTGTCCAGGAATGACATTATATTTTCCAATATGCACCCAGCTTCACATACCAATATTCCACTAACCTAAAACATCCATTGGCAAAATCTTCAGAACTAATTATACAAATCTTCCATTATCATGTTTCAGATCGACTTCAATTCTAACAAATTCCATTCAAATAAATACTACAGATTTGATGCAAATCAGTGTTACAAGGTAACTTGTGGAATCAAATGTTTGCTCATTCAAAAACAAAGAAATGGTGTATTGTGTGGTGCGTGAGTTGCATATGGATACTCGTGAATGTGGTCTGAATAGTTATGCTTAATTTTACACAGAAACAATCTCAGCCATAAGATCTATTTTTGAACACAAAATAAGCTAATCCAATATAGCCCAAGAAAACACTTAAAAAGAGAGCTCATAAATCATAACAAATATGCTTTCAAGAAGTAAATGGTTTACCTTGTCAAAAGATATGATATTATTCATTGAACTAAGACTAACAATCACCTACAGAATTAGACAATAGGAAAGTTGTCAATGTACAATATGATAGGTCGAAACAGTATAACATGTTTCCTTTAATGTAATACTGAGTTTTTTGTTTGCAAGAGAAAGAATTAAAGGGTATACTTCATCAAAGACAGGTACGCTTCCGCCTACAAGACCAGTGTTACCACCTTGAGGAACAACAGCCAGGCATCTGGAGTTACAGTATTTAAGAATCTGAGAAACCTGTAAAATAGGAAAAATAAAACAAATCAAACACAAAAGATAGCTGCTTTTCAAATACTAAGGTCTGTTTGAATAAACAACTTAATTAAGTGCTTATTGTTAAATGGGCTTGGATTTTACTCCCAAAACCTAGGTGACAGAATGAGGGTGCTCAAGTGCATATATACATATAACAACCCGAGAACCTTGGTAATGTGGGACTCTAATACAACTTCAATATCCACCGTCATGCCTAGCGTGGGTCCTGAGTCAAATTCCCATTAACATCCTTAACCTCGCTCTGATATCATGTTCAATGGGTTTGAATTTCAATCTCAAACACATATATACATCCAATTGCCGAAAACCTTTTTCATATAAGTTGTTTTCAAAACCTATTCTAGAGAGCTTTTGGAAATAAGCTGAAAACAGCTTATGAACATATCATAGAGCAATTTCATAAGCTTTTTCAAATAGTCTTACAAGTGTTTATGTTGGTAGATAAGTTTAAATTAGTCAATCCAAAACACATGCACCCTAATCAAGTTCTAAACGACAATTGATGATTCTATTCAATAGAAACAAGAAAAAGTAATTAAATAAAGAACCTGATCAGTGTTGCATGGCTGTAGAATGAGCTTACTTGCACCTTTATATTTATGCATCCAATCAATGTTAGCAGCACTAAGCTTATCTTCATCCTGTATCACATTTTTCTTACCCAAAATTTCTTGAAAGTATCTAACATCATCATCATTCAATTCTGAGAATCTGGAGCTTCTTTGAACCACCCCAACCATTGAACCATAACATCTATACTGAATTCCAACACCCAATTCCTTATTTTTCAAGAAATTTCTTAGTGGATTGAAAAAGGAGTAATCTTTATGCTCCCTTCCGGGTACACTATTGGGCTGTAATTGTGTGAAATTTTGATCAAAAGTTGTTGCAGAAGGGAGAAGAGATGGGTTGTGTTGATTATGGAAGCGTGTGAGGAAGCGAATTGTGTCTCTGCAATTTCGATTCATCGTCTTCAACCTCTTATGTGAGCTTGTTTTACTACTAGTTTTGGTGTTTGTAATCAGCTTAAGCTATAATTGGAGGAATGTGATTTTGATTAATAATAAGTGTTGGTTTTGATTTTTGGAAAATACCTGAAAGGGAAAATCACCGAAGAATTTAACGGGTTGAGTCACGACCAGGCCGTTCTCTTTAAGACGTTTCACGGCTCTACCCAAAGTTTGTGCAAGGTAGACTATAAGCCGTGCGCCTCCAGGATAAAACAGCCCAGTTCACTGTGCGATTATCAAATGCACTATTGATAATCGTTCGAGAAGTAACGCCTTTTATACGGTAACGAATTACCGGTCAAATATGGTATGTATACCACTCAAAACCGAAGGGACAGAAAGATTAGATGAAGAGAATAAGGAACAACTCGTAAACACAAGTTGAAGGGAGAAAGAAGAAAAAAATTCGATCTTAGAGGAATTCTTTTTCGGTGTAGTTTTTGAACTGAGTAGAGTCCTCTATTTATATAGAGATGTTGTAACTGTTTTAGCAAAAATTGCTACATCAATTACTCTAATGGATAAGATCAAAAGAAACTTATCCAATAATTCGTTCAACAACATTTGTGGATGAAATCAAAAGAAACAAATCCACAATAACAAACTAATGAGAAAAAGATAGGAAATTCAGTTGGATTCTCAATCTTATCACAACAACCATAAGCTAAAATTATGGGAAGTGATATTCATGAATAAAAATAATAATTATTATTATTTTCATCATTATCATGTATTTAAAATTAAATACCACTATTTAAACACTACTAATGTGTGTGTTCTATTTTATGTGGGACCCCCACACTCTATTTTTTTCAATTCACACAATATTAGATCAAAGTTTAATTACTTAGTGTTTAATCTTCCGACCTTCCAATTTCTTTCTATCTTCACATCAATGTTCCAACAATAAGTGATTAATGGTTTTTGTTTCCTTCTGAACTAGGAGTTTTATAGTGTCATACAACCAATTTGAATAGAGCATTTCTACACGCAACGCAACGGAGGGAGTATGTTTTAATAATTATATTTTTATTTTTTTTCAAGAATAATAATATTTTTTTATAAGCAATCCGTACCAATATATTTCACAATTTGATCTTGATCCGACAATTCTATCCAATCATTCTACTTTCTTTATTCTAATCGTTAGTTGATCCAATGATAATTGATGCTAAATTTGATAGGAAGAATCACATTTTGATTTTCAACAATTGCAATTGAAAAATAGTTTAAACTATTTAATAATATAACTGATTTTCCAATAAATCTAGAAAATAAACTCTCTCTTATAAAATCAGAGGGCATAAGATAAGATGTTCTATTATTTCAATGATTTTAAATTAAAATTTTTAATACTGAATAACTATTTTTTTTTTTATACTAAATAACTAAAAATATTAAAAATCAAAATTATACATTTCTTACTTAGAGCATCTCCAATGATGATATCACTGTGTATCATACATCACTAAAAAGTGGTCTATACAATGTCATATAATATTTATGCAACTCATACATGTTTTGCTCCAATGGAGATACCACTATAGGTATCATACATTATTAACAAGTCATTAATTCTATTTAATTTGATATATAAAAAAAGGTAATATTAAATTGATGATACAGTACCTTAAATACGGTACTGGTATCATCAATTTTGATACCTCTATGTCACGTCATGAAACTCCAATGATAAAAAAAATTAAGGTACATATTATTAGTCTATGATACTCTCTTTGATACCTTTATTGAAGATACTCTTACAAATAAAATAAAATGGTTAACTACAATTTTTTTTTTTTAAGGATGCAAAATTTATTTCAGTAGGAAGTAGTATAAAATAAAGGGTTATGCTAAACAGTGCTCCGGGATATTTATTAAGCATATTAAAAATAAAATTAATATTGATAAAATAACTTTTTACATTCTGATGGGTCTGGTATGCTTATGCACCATGCATAAGTTGCTATGCGCCCCCCCCCCCCCCCCCCAAATTGCTACGCGCGCCCCCAACTGTTACGCCCCCCCCCCCCCCCCCCACCCCCCCAATTGCTACGCGCGCCCCTCATTTCTAGCCCCCCCCCCCCCCCCAATTTCTAGCGCACCCCCCAGGTTTTTTTTTTTTTTAGATTTCTAGCGCACCCCTCAGATTTTTTTTATCACGCTTTTAATTTTGATTGATTGAATTTTATTTTATTTTATTGATTAGGGATAAATTTCAGAGTATTATGTATGATTAATTATTTTAGTAGTTAGTTTTAAACTAAAATCATGCCAAAACCATTTTTGCTGTAGAATGGTTTCAAAGATTTGTACTCCAAAATCATTTGTGCTGTGGAATGGTTTCAGAGATCTGTACTCTAAAACTATTTAATGTACTTAATTATGTCAAAATCATTTTGCTGTTGAATGGTTTTAGAGGGTTATATTCCAAAACCATTGGATGTACTTAATAGTTTTTCTGTTAATTGTGATAAATTAAACCATAATTATAGTACATGTTTTAGTATGTAATTTTAAATTAAAATATGGCTATATATTATAATCATCCAACACAATTAATTGAAAATGGGCTCTTATAGTATGTACTTCAAAGGAACAAAAGAAATTATTTAATTGAAAATGAGAGTGTGCTAGAAATCTAAAAAAAAAAACTAGGGGGGCGCATGTAGTAATGGGGGGGGGAGCAATGGGGGGTGCACGGAGTAAAAATGGGGGCGCGCGTAGCATAGGGGGCTGGAAAATGGGGGGTGCGCGGAGTAATGGGGGGCTAGCAATGGGGGGCACGCGGAGTAAATGGGGGGCGCGCGGAGTAATGTCATCTAATGGCTGAAAATGCTTTATGCACCATGCATAAAGATGACCTTATGTATAATAACCTTTGCCCATTCTGATGCATTGAATGCATAAGTTACGAGACAAAATTTTTATATTTATATGTTTAAATAGGGTGTGGTTATCCTACATAAGCCAAGCTTATGCATGGTGCATAAGCCAGCCCCTTACTCGCGCACCCCCCAAAGTTGCTCGCGCGCCCCCCAGCACCCCCACCCTCCCCCTCCCCCACCCCCCAACCCATTTTTTAAAATTTTTTTTTGTTTAGTTTATTTTTTATTTTTTTTATTATGTATGATTAAATATTTTCGTAATTATTTTTAAACTAAAATCATGCCCAAACCATTTTGGGGGTGGAATAATTTCATAATGGATTATTTATGGACGGTTATTTAGGATTATCCAAGATAATCAACACTAGTTTTGTAAGAAATCATTAGACAATTATTTTGGTTTCACATAGAAAACTATCAAAACCATTAAACCATATTTATGGTTTCAGTAATAATCGGTATTTAAAATCATTGAACCATTTAGTGTAAAACCATTTTACAATACAAATGGTTTCAATATATAACTATCTGAAACGATTTAGCTAGCATAATGGTTTTCAGGATTTTTAAAACTATAAAAACACAATATTGGTTTCAGTAAACACATAAAACCATTTAACAATAGTAATGGTTTCATTGTATAACTACCTGAAACCATTTAACCAGCATAATGGTTTCCAGAATTTTTAAAACCATAAAAACACAATATTGGTTTCAGTAAACACATAAAACCATTTAACAATAGTAATGGTTTCATTGTATAACTACCTGAAACAATTTAACCAGCATAATGGTTTCCAGAATTTTTAAAACCATAAAAACACAATATTGGTTTCAGTAAACACATAAAACCATTTTACAATACAAATGATTTCACTGTTTAACTCTATGAAACCATTTAACTAGCATAATGGTTTTCAGAATAATATTGCATAAATGGTTTCCAGAAACCAGAAACCATTTAACTCTCTGAAAAAAAATTTTTATTTTTATTTTTTGGAAAAAAAGTTCCCGAGTTTTTTGGAAAAAGTTTCCGATTTTTCTGAAAAAAAGTTTTTCGATTTTTTTTTGGGAAAAAATTTTCAGAAAAAAGTTCTCGGTTTTTTTGGAAAAAGTATTTGATCTTTTTTCGGGAAAATTTTTTGATTTTTTTTCGGAAAAAAGTTTCCGATCTTTTTTCGAAAAAAAATGTAATAAAAGTGAAAAACAACAATTCAAAAAAAAAGTAAAAAAAAAATTAAAAAAAAATGAGTGGAGTGATGGGGGGTTGGGGGGCGCGCGTAGTAATGTGGGGGGCACGCGTAGCAAGGGGGGTGGGGGGCGCGCGAGCAAATTAGGGGGTGTGTGAGTAAAATTATTGTGTTTTTATTGGCTTATGCACCATGCATAAGCTTTGGGCTTATGCACCATAACCTTTGCCGTTTAAATAGTAGCCTGAGACACTGTTTAATATTTTCTTAAAATAAATTCAAAATAAAAAAAATAATTAGGGTGGGATTGAATTACATTTCATGTTCATATGTTCTTGTGAACACCGCACGGACCCTATCCACCTCCATAGCAGTGCCGTGATGATGATGTGAGTGTGCTGCGTTTCACTTCAATCTTGACGATGATGGCTGCTTCGGCTTTATCTTCAATCATCAACCAACCTCACATTAAGCTTCATTCTCCATCTTGTTTCACTACTCTCAGATTCTTCAAACATATTAACAAACCACTCTCCTCAACTTCATCTCCACGCCCTCTTCATCTCATCACCTCTTCTAGAACTTTCTCCATTTCCAACAAATCATCCGAACAACCCTCACTTCGCCATTTCGTCGCTCGAGCTTCTTTAACCGCTTCTCAACTTCAACCCCAGTAAGTTTTTATTGTAAAATTCTTTTTGCTTTCCAATTATTTATCACAATTTATTTCACTTTCAATGAATTTTTATTTTTCGTAATGGTATGTTTGGCTTGAATAATTTGAACTTAAGTGGGACTGTTTGGAAGAATGGTTTATGAAGCGGTTTAGGATATGTTCATGAGTTGATTTTAGCTTATTTGCTTAAGTTCTGCTACATAACTTATGAAAGCAACTTATAACCTATATGAAAACAATTTTACTTTATTTTATCTTTTGTTACATGAATAACTTACACATAGTCACTTATGTGGGAAATGTTTATGCTATAAGAGCTTAATTAAGTCGTTTATCCAAACAAAGCATAAATTTTGTAATTTTTTGATATCTTTATTACTTGTTTGAGAACGTTATGAGACCAAATGATCAAAATTCTATCATTTTTTTTCTTTTAGGATTGATTAGTAATGAAAATATGAAATGTCTTCACTCATTATTTAGGGTATGTTTGGATTGATTTATTTGAGATTATTTACTGATATAATCATGGAAGAGCTTATGGAAACAACCGATAACATATTCAATTATCCATAAGTTGTTTTCAGTTTGTTTTCTTAAGCTCTCTAGCATAGCTTATATGGCAATTGTTTGACTTGGTTTTATCGTTTGTTGTAGAGATAGCTTAGACATAAGCACTTAGTTAAGTTTTTTATTTAATCATGGCTTTATTCATTTGTTTTTTATTTTATTTGTGCGGATAGTGTTGTGGCGGATACTGAAGTTTCTTCAACTGGTCGAATATATCATGAGACCTATGGATGTCAAATGAACGTTAATGATATGGAGATTGTCCTGTCTATAATGAAAAATGCAGGCTATAATGAAATTGTGACTGCTCCCGAGAATGCAGAAATAATATTCATCAACACTTGTGCTATAAGAGATAATGCAGAAATGAAAGTGTGGCAGAGGCTTAATTACTTTTGGTTTCTTAAGAGGAATTGGAAAGCAAATATTGCTAGTGGAAGGTCGCAATCCCTGCGCCCTCCCAAAGTAGTTGTTTTGGGATGTATGGCTGAGAGGTTAAAGGAAAAGATACTTGATTCGGACAAAATGGTTGATGTAGTATGCGGGCCTGATGCTTATAGGGATTTGCCACGATTATTGGAAGAGGTTGAGTATGGTCAGAAAGGGATTAACACTCTTCTTTCGCTTGAGGAGACTTATGCTGATATTAATCCAGTTCGGATCTCCCAGAATTCAATTAGTGCTTTTGTTTCAATTATGAGGGGCTGCAACAATATGTGTTCGTTTTGTATTGTACCTTTCACTAGAGGCAGAGAGCGATCACGTCCTGTTGATTCCATTGTGAGAGAGGTGGCAGAGCTTTGGAAAGAGGGTGTGAAAGAAGTAACACTTCTTGGCCAGAATGTGAATAGCTATAATGATGCATCGGTGATTGAAAAAGAGGCTGAACCAGGGTCCAATTGGAAACTCAGTGAAGGGTTTTCCAGTATATCGAAGGTCAGAACCACAGGCTTGAGGTTTGCTGATCTATTGGATCGACTCTCATTAGAATTTCCTGAGATGCGTTTCAGATTCACGTCTCCACATCCTAAAGATTTTCCAGATGAACTTCTTTATCTTATGCGTGAAAGGAATAATATATGCAAATTGATACATTTACCCGCACAATCAGGAAGTAGCACAATGCTTGAGAGAATGAGGCGTGGATATACTCGAGAGGCTTACTTGAGTCTTGTGCAAAAAATTCGAAGTATTATTCCAGATGTGGCCCTGAGCAGTGATTTCATTTCTGGTAATATCTTTTTTAAGTATCTTTCTCCTTGTTTTTATTTTTTTCACTATTCATTAAGTTGACCTTCTACAAGTGGGGAGCGTTAATTTCAACTGATGAGTGTCGGAATATCACATTTACTCGGTGTTTGGTTGGAGAGGAAGGAGGGAGAATGAGGATGCAAAAATCTCTTCCCACCACTCCTCTCCCCTATATGGGGAATTTGAAAAGGAGAGAAAATGACTAAAGATTTGTGGACCATGCTGACTAAACTGTCCTTAAAATTGTGTAAAATTAAAAATTAAAACTGTTCTTATATCAATTATATAAAGCTGTTCACCTCTCTGGCTTTACTTCTGTGCCATGCAAGTCTCAATCTAGAACTTCCTGTAACCAATTTAAGTCATATCAATCATGGTTTTGGAACTTCTATAACGGTATTATATTAGATTTTTTTCTCTCCCTTCTCCTTATAAATGAATCAAGGGGAGTGAGTTCATTTTCCCTCTTGACACAGAGATGAGAATGTTATATGATGGAAATAAAACTTCATTAATGTTTCACTTTCTTAGACCTGCTTAATGTTCCACTCCCTAAGAATTTTAGATTCTCTATATAGCAAGTAGAACAAGTTCAATGTACCTTGGGAAGTAGTGTTAGCTTAATTGCCCCCTTATAGATTGCATCTGTCATTTATTATTATTGTAATTTCCATGTATATAAATTAAGCAAGCATACTGCTGGGTGCTAAGCAATAATTCAAAGCACGTTCAGAAAAATTGTCTTTCTATTTTTCAAATGGCGTCAAAGCTTCTAATTTAGGGGACTCTACTTCTGCTAACAACTTTATCAAATCACCTGACCATGCACCTTGTGCTATCAGACTTCGTTTGAACTTGATTTGGCATCCGCTGCTGTAGAGACCTTTCAATTTTCACCACTGCCCCCATTTGTTTGAGTTGACTAGTGTTGACTAACTTTGACCAGTGTTGACCAGGGCATTTCAGGCCTCGTTTGGATCGCTAGCCTCCATTGAATTTTGTTTAGGGGTTGGTTTCTTTGTTTGACCTCTTTTTTTTAGCATCTATATATATGTCCCTTATTAGAGCTGTTTGTTCATCCCCTTGTCCTGTCAAATTTTCCCCAGTATTGAAAGGTGAGGAGAGGAGATAGAAAGGATAAGAGTTTTTCTCAACAATATGGAACAACCATCAGTTACTTGTACTATGGATATTCAAGTATGTTTTCACCTTTATTTGGATTTAATGTTTCAAAAAAATCTCTTCTACCATTCTTTGGATTTTAGGTATGGGAGCCTAGACCATATGATGCCTTGTTCTAAATACTTCTCCACTTACTCCCCTAATCCCATCAATAAGAAAATAGCTACTTTAGATGGCACTTATAACTTCGGCTGGAAGCCTGGAATTGGTATATTCATTCATATTAATCTTTCCATAACATTTCAAAATGTCCTTCATGACTCAAAATTCTCCTTTCTCCACCAACCCTTTTCCTATAAACATACTCAGAATTTATCATGCACGGTGATTTTTCACATTGATTATTGTGAATTTCAAGACAAAGATTCCGGGGGACAATTCGTCGCGTTAAAGAAAGGAATGACCTTTCTTATATCGAGGAACCAAATTTGTCTATAACACCAAAAAAACTCTTTCTCACTCATTTGTGTCAGAGTCAGCACTCTTGTAAAGAAAATTTGTGCTTTTCCATTGTCGGTTAGGAAATTCTTCTTTTGGAGTCATCAGAGCTATGTTTTCATCATTGTATTATGGGTTTAATATTGATTTTTCATTGTGAAGTATGTGAAATTGCAACACACAAGCGTACACCTTTCCCGTTAAGTGATAAAAGATGCACAATTCCTTTTTATCTTGTTCATATTGACATTTGAGGTCCATCTTCTATTCCGAATGTTTCTTGGGCTCGGTGGTTTGTAACCTTTATAAATGACTGTACTCGAGTCACTTGGACTTTTCTACTGAAGCATAAAATCTGAAGTACTATCTTCTGAAATTTCTGCTTAATGATTAAAAATCATTTTAGTGTGAACATCTTTGGTCAGATAATGGCAAGGAGCACTTCAATCATGTTATTACTTCAGTTTGTCAGAAAAGGGAAATTATGCACGAGTTTTGTGTCAAAACACCACAACAAAATGGGATTGCAAAAAAGAAAATGGGCATATACCAAACATGGGTATAGTTGTTCCAAAAGAATGTTTATCATTGGGCCTATAGTAGAGATGAGGGTAGATTCTCGTTGTACATGATTTGGACATGTATGGAGAGAAGACTTATGAAGCACCGGTAAAGTGAGTAAACAAGAGATAGTCCAATAGGTAGAGGCACACCAAGGAAGTAGGCCAAATTATTAGGAGAATTTTAGCTGTAAATGTTAATCATTGAACCTATTACATATCAGAACCTTATGGTATGGACTGATCCATGTAGTAACTCCGCCTAGTAGGAAAAATCTTGGTTTTTTAAACATTTTCAATGATCATCTGGCATACATCTCTTCTACTGGTGTAAATTTTGCAATCCTTAATTTATTTAGAACATTTTAAATAATTTTCCATAACAAAGTCATAGAGGTTCTTTTGTGGTTAAAAGAAGTCTGGGAGGGATTGATAAAATGTTTATTAGCTTCATCGAGTTTTTTATTAGTATTATTGAAGAGTAGCATGCTGTTGTTGATATTCCAATGCCATATGAACCAGCATGTTTATTTTGTTAGAAGTACCAAACGTATATAAGCTCATTGATAATCTAGATATATCTTCTACCCTGTTTTTATTTCCCGCACAAATATTTTACTGTATAAGCAATTAGCCTCTGATTGCAGTCTTTTGATATTTGCAAATTGCTATTTTAACAGGATTTTGTGGAGAAACAGAGGAGGATCATTCTGACACATTGACTCTTGTAAAAGAAGTTGGTTATGATATGGCATACATGTTTGCTTATAGCATGAGGGAGAAAACTCATGCCCACAGAAACTATGAGGATGATGTTCCCGAGGAAACTAAGCAGAGGAGGCTAACTGAACTTATTGAGACTTTCCGTGAGAGCACAGGAAAATGTTACGACGAGCAGGTTGGAACTACACAGCTTGTCTTAGTTGAAGGACCGAACAAAAGAGCACCAGATACTGAGCTCATAGGCAAGAGCGACAAGGGCCATCGGGTAATATTTGTCAATCTACCAATCTCAGACAGGGAAGATGTTAATACAAAGAGAAATCCTGTGGTTGGCGATTATGTTGAAGTACAGATAACAAAATCTTCAAGGGCGTCACTCTTTGGCGAAGCACTTGCTATTACTAAATTGAGTTCATTTTATAATAATCTGGAAAGAGAAGCTGTTGCATGCAGCATGTAAAAGTAAAACCTTGCTGCAGAAACAGTTTATTGTCACAATTTTTGGATATATTTATCGTAAATTGCTTTCCCCCGTATCTACCTGCGACGCAGTTTATGGGAAAAACACTGCAACTACGCAAGGTAGTGAGTTTCTGCATTTTCCCGTGAAAATGGTAACAGTGTACCACCGAGAACCCTATCGACAACCCGCAATGCAACATCAAATCAAATAGTTGGGAGGATTAGTGATATTTGTCTTTAAACATTGGTTGATATAAGTTGGATTTGAAGAAGCTCATGGAAGATTTAATGTGGCCTTTGAACTAAACTATCATATTAATTTATTGTTTAAATAGAATATCAAAGTCTTAGGAGTCTAATGTTATCATTCAATAAGTTATAATATTGAGTAGTTTTTCTAGTTCTCTATCTGACCACTTGTTCTTATGTTATGTCTCAAAGCTGCATGATGGAAAAAGGTTAGGTTAGGAAACGTTTGTATGAGCTTATTTTAGAGTATCTCCTGACATGAAAACTTATGTAAATGTTTAAAAAAGGCTTATAAAAATAATTTCTGATATGTTTATAAGCTGTTGTTTTCGGTATATTTTTACAAGCTCTCCTATATAACTGAGGAGTACTGGATAAAAAAAATTAAATATAGAAATATTCTTTTTAATTTTATAAACTATTTTTGGATCTTGTTATGATGTGATATTGAGACACTTACTACATCAAGTGTTAAGTGTCTATGTTCTATGTTTACATTGAGCAATTCTCATTGGAAAGCGTAAAATGCTAATGCATTAATCTGTGATCTACATATATAGCAATATTGGCATGCATGATAACAGTGACAGCATGCATTCTCACGACCATGAGAGGGACTATGGTCCTTACTGTACTAGCAGTAGCATGCATTGAAATTTTCAAACTATATATACATAGATTAATACAGCATTGTATATTGGTCCTCTCCTAGCTCTAGTGTTGTGTAGGTCTCCCCTTCCCTCCTTTTGATTCACAAAGTTTGAGTCAAAAGTGTTTCAAAAGAACAGAACAGAAGTGTGTGTGTGCGCATAAGAAAGCTCGAGACAGAGATAAGGATAGTGAGTCAGTAAAGATGGATGCAGACTAGACGAAAGCACTAATAATAATGTGAAAAAAAAGTTATGAAAGATGGAAAAGACATAAACAAAGTTCAGCACCGTTTCTTCTTCATTGGGCCACAATGTTTATCTCACGTGCATGCACACTAACTAACTAGCAGGATAGTAGTACTAGTAGTAGTAGTGCGTCATGATATTAAAATGTTAACAACCCAGTTACAATACCAATTGTCCGATGTTAATGAATGATTCAGATTATTTTGATGCGTATGTATTATAAATTATAAATCGTCTGATGTAAAATTAATGGATGAGATTGATTATTGTATGGGAAGCCTCTGGAACTAGACACCTCGTCCATGACACAGCCTCGGGCTCAAAAAAACACATTGCCAAGGGCGTCTTGCGTTCCAAATGATGCCGCCTCACATTTGAGGCGGTGAAAAAGTCGTTTTTATGACTTTTAAGTTACGATTTTAAGACGCATACAACACTTTTCTTTGTGATTAATTCATTTCGTATTATTTTGTGATAAAAATAAAACGTAGTTTACAACTTTGCCGGTTGTATTCATCTACACTTCCTAGTTTGAATCAGCTCACAGAATCTGATTTCAACTAAAAGAATAAATTATATGGTAAAAAAGGAAAAAAGAGAAAAAAGAAAACAAATGGGAAGAACTATAAATAATAGGTGGCAATGGCATGGGTGAATTTGAACAAAATGCGAGTTATATCTGTCTAAATTGAGTGAAGACAAAATAAACAAAGGACCGTAGCTCATAATGTTATGCCCATCTCTCATTAAGATGTATACTTTGTTATCTCTCACTATATATAAATGTGGTAAAAAATAATGGCAAATGTTAACGAATACTCTCGGAGCATTATTTAAGACCTTAAATAGTGCCTATAAAAAAAAATCTTAAATAATAGTAAGTTTTTTATAGAATTTTTATGAAAATGCGTAAAGTTAACACATTGAAAATTGTAATGATTGATTTTTTGAATAAAAAGTTTCTTTAAATGGAATGCTTAAAAAATGCATCGGGGGCATTCGTTAGCAAGACCATACTTATAATTAGAAATGGAGAATTTAACGGTAGCATGTGCTAGCATGGGATATTTCTCTTTTAATAAACTTTTTTTTTTTTATGAGTGTGAGGACTCTATAAATATTTTTTGGGTCATCTGAAAATCTATTTGTTTACGTAAAGAATATGAGGTTCGGAGGAGACCAAACAACGTATGGTGGCCGAGATATTTTCGTTAGAGTGGGGAGCAGATGAGGAGGCTTGGAAGTGGAGGAGGCAGTTGATGGAGTTTCATTGCAGGTTCAGTCTCCAGATAGTATTTAATACCATCCCATTTCAAAAAAATAGTCATAAATTTGACCATATCATTAATAGTATAAAATAATTCATGAAAATAACTGTAACTTTTTGGCCAACATTCAATTTGCAAATTTCGTAATTATTTTACATATATAAATATTTTCTAACATACTAGTTTTGTATATATTTAATCTAAGGGAAGTTTCGTAAGTTATATAATACCATTCCTATGATTTATTTTTGGTCAATATAACCACTTTTTATTTATTATGGTAGTATATAAAGCCTAGTAAAGAAAAAGAAAAATATAGTATATATACTTATAAAGTAGATATTAATCTCCAAAGGGAAGTTTCTTCCTAACTATATACATATTCCTTTCAGAGTACATTTTCTTATCTGAATCTCTTTTTATTCTTCTCTTCTCTCATCTCATTCCCCAAACAAACAGAAATTGTGATGCTATGAATCAAGTACAATAAAATAGGTATCTAGCTATCAGTAGCTGGAACCTTTTTCAGAGTCATATATATTGAAAATATCTTCAAATTTTGTGCTAGTCAGAAATATTGAAAATATTGCTCAAAAAAAAAAAGAAATATTGAAAATATGGAATGGTTTATAGGTGTATGCGTGAACATAATTGTTTTGTTAATAAGTTGTTGGTGGTTTGTGATGAAGAAGAAGGAGAAAAATGGAAATAAAATACCAAAAGGGAATTCAGGTTGGCCTTTACTTGGAGAGACTCTTGAGTTCATTGCTTCTGGCTATTCTTCTCAACCTGTCATCTTCATGGAAAATCGCAAGTCTATGTAAGCTTTAAAATTTTTCTTAATTATCCTTAGTATTATTTTTTTGTCTTTAGACGAAAGTGAGAAACATCGTTTTTTTTGTAAATCTGGTATCCTCTGCGCGCAACTGCAGAGACTAATTCCTCGAACCTTGTTGGACCCAAATGAATGACAAACACTCCCTAAGAGTTTTAACACTCCTGCATGTCCAAGTTATGGATCGAACCCAGGATCTTGGTTAAGCTAGAAAAAATTCACGCCATCTCATCTAAGTGTTTTTGGGTCGAGAAACATCGTTTGAAAACTCATACGCACAAATGAAAGTTTTTAAATTTGAAAATAAATATAATTACAGAAAATATTATTATATCTAATTAATAATATCGACATTATTATTTGAATATGAAGTATTGTTATTTGATTTGATCGCTTCTACCACATATTGATACTTTATGATTTTGATTTATGCTTTAATTGTAGTATTAGTTTTTGTTGCATATTCCCATATCCTTTTCATAATTTCTCCACGAGGCCAACCACATGCTTGCTCACCAAACATTCCATCCAACATTTTTCCATTTAAGATATTGTTGTTGGAGTATTAACATCATTGAGGAACATATTTGTCAATAGTGAATTGTGAATCTTCATTTATTTGGAGCAATATTTTACACATTAGTTCGCATGTGTGTGTATATATATAGTGACTAAATACTTGCTCAATAATATTTTAACAATATAAATTTATAAAATTTACTTTTTGTATTAAAAATTTTATATCATATAGATCATTCATGTAAATTTTTTTTCTCAAATTTAATGTTATTTGATATATTATTGAGAACTATTAAAATTAGGGGTGTTCGCGGTGCGGTTTGGTTCGGTTTTGAGCATAAAAAGCATCCTAACCACAAAATAAAATTGGATGCGGTTCGGTTTGATTCGGTTGGTTTTTAAAAAGTCATCTAAACCAAACCAAACCAAACCAAATCAATGCGGTTAGGATTGGTTTGGTTTCCGCGGTTTATCACGATATAAAAAATATGACAATATTACCAACATGTTACAAAATAAACATCGGAAATTTTAATTTATTTTATTGTTTACATGATATAATATGCATATACATAAATTGCATACACATAAGAATTTATTTTTAATACTAATAGTATAGTTATGAATCGCGTGAAATTATATGTTTTGACAACCTATTGTTTTATGGACTCAATTGGAATTTGGCTTGCTAAGTTTTATTAGGTAATTATAAGTTGATTGCTACTAATTGATATAGTTAAGTTAACTTTTGCGGTTTGGTTTGGTTCGGTTTTCTAAAATGAAAACCACAAACCAAACCAAACCATGCGGTTTGGAAGAAAAATGATCCGTGCAGTTTAAACTAAATGCGATTTTTGGTTTGGATTGGTTAGATTTGCAGTTTTACTTTTGAATTGGTTCGGATACAATCACCCCTAATTAAAATTAATGGTATTCAATAAAAACATGAACCGATAATCTTAATAGGTTTCAATAGGTTTTAAATTTGTGTAAAATTTTATATAAATAATCTATATGATATAAATTATTTTCTATATTTTAAAAAGATATGCTAATTCCAAAATTATTTTACTATATTAGACTTTTTTCTTAAATGGTGATCCAAAAACACTAGTCACCATTTTCCTTACAAAAAATTAGGAAATGAGCATTTCACTATAGACTCAATAATTTTAATCACACGTGCACACTCATTTTTAATATTTGAAACCCCTTCACCATATATATTTCTTTTCCTAAGATTAAGATTTCATGTCACATGAGAGAGTATCTCTTTCCAGCTAGATAGATTGCCCCTTGGACTCTGTGGAAGCAGAAAATAGCATCCATGTGATTTCATCACTTCCATCATAAAACAACTTGCTAGATATTCATATTATATATACATAGTAATATAATACATCTGATAATTTTTTATTGAATAAACGTATTATAAAATTGATCGTTGGATAAAATATTATAACATAGATATGTCTATAGAATATAATATTAATCGGAAATAATTTGATGCGTCAATAAGATACACCGAAATAAACTTATTTTTTGAAAATTTATAAGACGTTAATAATTTTTTTATTTTTTTTAAATGCAGTTATGGGAGTGTGTTTAAGACAAATATTTTGGGAAGCAATGTGATAATTTCAACAGATCCAGAAGTAAACAAAGTTATTCTGCAGAATCAAAGGAACATATTTGTCCCAGCTTATCCAAAATCAATTAGAGAATTAATGGGAGAACACTCAATACTCCAATTGAATGGAAACATGCATAAGAAACTTCATTCACTCATTGCAGTGTTTCTTAAATCCCCACAATTTAAAGCTCAAATCACCAAAGATATTGAATGTTCTGTCAAACAATGCTTAGCTTCTTGGACCAACAAATCAATATACTTTCAAGATGAAGTCAAAAAGGTCCCTCTCTCTTTTTTTTCAATAATAGTTTATATTTTTTTTTTTTACTTAAATGTTACTCCTCTGATCTCATATACAAGCAAAAATTGATTTTTTCGATACATCACTTTTTCAATGAGTCTAAAAAATCAGTTTTTGCTTATATATTATTTAGACCAGAGGGAGTATTTGTGTCTCATATTAACAGACTCGGTAACTTGATAAACAAGTTAACCAAGTTAACTGTGGTCAAATTGTTTAACAACTAGTTAACTAGAAGTAGTTATGTTAGTTTGAGTTAGTTAAACTACTTTTCCCGCCAATTATATAAATACAAGTGATTGTACTCATTTTCACTCAATCAATGAATAATGATTCACATTGTTAGTTTCACAATCTATTTTTTCATTGATTCTTATATACAATCTCCTAATTTATCTTCTCTTTTTGTGCAGATTACATTTAGTATTTTGATTAAAGTTTTGATGAGCATTGGTCCTAGTGAAGATTTAGAATTGTTGAAAAGAGAATTTGGAGAATACATAAAAGGCTTGATTTGCTTACCTATCAAGTTTCCAGGAACAACACTATACAAATCCTTGAAGGTCCCACTATAATCTGAATGTGTGTGTGCGCGCGTGTGTGTGTATTATTTATGAATATTAGCCAAATGGTTGTTTATTTACTCGAGTTGTAATTAATTAGTGTGTGATTAAAGTGTGTAATTATGTGTGAATACATATATGCAGGCTAAGGAAAGAATGATGAAAATGGTGAGAAGGATAGTAGAAGAGAGAATGAAGCAAATTAATGATAATAATGCAGAAGATCATTGTGCAGTGAAGGATGTGGTGGATGCATTGTTAAGGGATAAGAGTGAGTTATACAACTCTAGCTCAAGTTCAAGCCTAATGGTGGAAATGATTAGCCAAAACATCATAGAGTTTATGATCCCAGGCGAAGAGACCCTTCCTACAGCCATGACATTGGCCCTCAAATTTCTCTCTGACTATCCTCTCGCTCTATCGAAACTTATGGTATGCGACTATGTTCATGACTTAACCATTTTATGTATTATTTCAAATTATTGAGTTTTTTTCGACCGATTGTTATTAGGAGGAGAACATGGAATTGAAGAAGCAGAAGACTAATTGCTCAGATGATTATACATGGACTAACTACATGTCACTGCCATTTACTCAAAATGTGAGTCTCCAATGTTAGCTTTCATATATATATATATATATATATACAAAAATGTAATTAGCATTATGTTCATTGATTTCGATTCCATCGTGTTTCTAAAAGGTCATCAGTGAAACTCTTAGAATGGCCAATATAGTCAATGGCATTTGGAGGAAAGCAATCAAAGACGTCGAAATTAAAGGTAGCTTAGTTATTCACAAGGAAGAGATAGTTGTATGTATTTGGTCTTGATGCATACAAATAAAATACTAATGCAGTTCAACTTTTCTGCATATGAATATAGGGTACCTTATTCCAAAGGACTGGTCTGTTATGGCATCTCTTACCTCGGTTCACATGGACGAAAAGAACTACGAAAACCCTTTTAAGTTCGATCCATGGAGATGGGAGGTAATTCAGCTTCTAAAACTATATCTAATCATGTTCATATTTATATATGGATCTCATTTACATGAAGCAATTTTATATGCTATGTTCTATGCTTGCAGAAAATCGGAGTTGTAGCTAGTAACAACTGCTTTACTCCATTTGGGAGTGGACATAGACTATGCCCTGGATTAGAACTTTCTAGGCTAGAACTCTCTATTTTCCTTCACCATCTTGTTACTACATACAGGTAATATAATAGCTACATCATAATTTTTATTTTGCTTCATAATGTTACAAAATTTTAACATGTGATTGGTTTCTACAATGCAGATGGGTGGCTGAGAGAGATGAAATAGTGTACTTTCCAACTGTTAAGATGAAGAAAAAGCTCCCAATTAGAGTGCAACCAATTAATGCTTGATTGGATTAGACCATCAAGAAAATCTTCTACTGAATAGAAAGATAATATATTAATTTAGTTATATTATACTCCTCTCTGGTCTCATATATAAGCAACAATTCACTTTTTAAATTTATTGTATAGACCGAATTTATCGGTTATTCAATGAACCTAAAAATGAATTATTGCTTATATGAAACCAGAGAGGGGATATGTTTATCTCATCCTAGAGGGGTAACTTTATAGTGGAAAGAACAATAAGGTTAACTTTGCAGAAAAGGGTGTTGTGTACTATATATTGTATTGGCACTTGCATAACATCAATATTCAATGAATAAAGGTGCTTTTGGACCCTATTGAAACTAATTGCAAGTGGAGATATATGATTGAAGCTAACTCTCAAATCTTGTGTCTATACATTAACTTTATTTGTTTGATTCCAATGCAACTTTTTGTGGTGGGTACTACTTGGTATGTTCTCCATGTGGGTTTTGTGGTACTCTTGGCCCATGCCATGACACAAGCTTGTGTTCCACCACCCTTTGTAGTTAGATGGTTGTTCTTCTCGCCCTGCATTGCTTAGAAGATATCTTTCGATAGTATAAATCTTATCGAAAAATATATTTCACTAGTGTATTTTTCCAGGTGAGCACTACAGGGAGAGAAGAACAATCATCTTGTAGTTGCTATCTCAAATAGTAAACTGCGGTACAAAAACATAAAGATTGACACGTACTTGAGATTAACAAAGAATGAATTTTCACTAAATAATGAACAATTGAACGGTCATAATTTCTATTATAAAGCATCAATCATTCAAAGAATATGAGCATTTGGACCACAATCATCGTGTAAGAAAGCTGAACTAGCATTTGACTGGAGTTTCCCCACTTGTCGGACTAGGGGTTTGAGATTTTACAGTAGGACGAGCAGCCTTCAAAGCTGCTTCAAGCAAAATGGTCAAACATGAAAAAGCGTGTTCTGACAATCAACACGCTTTTATACCGTTTACTTTTGACACCTTTGGCTTTCTAGTACCAGATGCAGTAGATCTTCTAAAAAGAATTAAAAGGGTCATGCATAGTAATATGGTGTCGCCTAAGTCTCGGAATATAGTTTTTCAGAGATTGGGTTTTGCTATACAGAAAGGTTTAGCGGCGCAGCTTGTTGCTCGTTTACCTTTTATTCAGGTGTAATTATCTTTTATATATATATATATATATATATATATATATATATATATATATATGGGTTAGGATCAAATGACACCAATGTGTCAAACTTAGTAACATGACACCTCCGATAATTCTTTACCGGATAATCGTATTATAAAATTCACCGTTGGATTCAAAGCTATTATTATATAGATCATGTCTATAAAATTAAACATCAATCGAAAATCATTTGATGGGTTAAAGAAAATGATCAAAATTAACGGTTTTGACGAAGTTTTTTAAGACGTTGGTTTTTATGCATCTCATTGACATATTAAATGATTTCCGATTGATGTTTAATTTTATAGACATGATCTATATAATAATAGCTTTAAATCCAACGGTGGATTTTGTAATACGATTATCCGGTAAAGAATTATCGGAGGTGTTATGTTACTAAGTTTGACACTTTGGTGTCATTTGATCCTAACCCTATATATATATATATATATATATATATATATATATATATATATATATACTAAAATAATTTTTTTTTTGATATAATATCATATAAAGGTGCAAGTTGATTGTTTCCAAGATTTTATTTCTTAATTAATTGAGTTAGAGTCAGAGACTACTAAATTTGAATAATTTTCTATTAGCTAAGCATAGTTTTAAAGCAATCTAATTAATGAGATGGAACTTCTTAAAAAGTGTGTGTGACTTCTATTTGTTCATGATTTTGTCAAGCAATACGGTCCTCCATACTAGTGAAATAGGAATTTCATATTCCACCACTCCTAAATGTAGGGAATGTGAGCTGACATGAAATTATTACGTGGTCTCTCAAGAATCATAGCATCATGTGCCATAGATCATACACATAGGATAGAAAGAGAGCATAATCATGTTCATGAGGTAAAACTTCTTAAGAGTTTATATTTGATTGATAAAAGATAGTAAAAATGTGTACAGTAGTGTTCTATTTATAGGACTAAATTAACTAAATAATTGAGTAACCAACCTCTAACTAATTACTAACCTATTTTGATACTAACAGAATTCCATTTTTTTTTTTAAATTCAGTTTATTAATACTCCCTTTGTTTCTTATTTTATAAAAATTCTCGCAAAAACCACAAGTATTAAGAATACAATTAATAAAATAAAGTGTAATAAAATTTAATCTTTTATATGTGTGCGTGCGTGTATGTGTATGCATGTACACATGCATGCGTAAATATGTTGCGTGCCCTGAAAAATGACTAGGTTCATTTTTTTTTTTAACTAATGAATTTTTGAGCGACATCTTTGCCGATCAAAAGTCTACACGAATGGAGACAAACATCAGTCATTTCAAGAACCTTCTTCATCTCCCATCGATCATGATGATCATCATCAGCATCAGCGGCAATGTTGTTGTTTGTTTGATGAAGACAACATGTTGGCATACATGATGAGGAACCTAACATAAGATGGAGACACACAGAAAAGTCTTCCTCCTCCTCTTCTTCTTCTTCTTCCTCCCAGACCCACTTGTCGATTCGTGTTTTCTTGTTCATTAGGGTTTATTGTTGTTGGGGATCACATTTTTGTTTCTTGTTGTTGTTGTTGGTGGTGAGTTGTTGTTGATAATTGCAAGAGGAGCAAGAGGGATCACCCACTGAGAAGTGGAGACAGACACGATCATCCTCAGTAACATCAACTACAGAGTTAATTAGGTGTTATATCAATTCAAAGACATCATTTTCTCCATGTCTAATATACTCTGGAGCCATATATCCATTGTATGGGAAAACAATTAGGTTTCAATCATTAAATATAAATTGTCAGATCTTCCATAATCAATCATTTTCACTTTCCACATTTTCTTTTATAATATTCTTATTTGTAAATAAGGACTATCTCATTAGTTTAAGCATGTTCTTACTACTTACAAAGTTCCAACAACGGTCTTTGTCATGCCATCGGTTTGATTGGCATCAAACAATTTCGCAATGCCAAAGTCTGTAATTTTTGGGTTCATCTCTTTATCTAGCAAAATGTTACTTGTTTTGAGATAACGATGAACAATTTGTAATCGAGAATCTTCATGAAGATAAAGAAGACCACGGCCAATATCTCTTATGATTTTGTAGCGTCTTTCCCAAGTCAAATTTGCACGCTTGGTTGGATCTACATAATTACCGCAAGCCAAAATTATAAATATACAATTTTTTGTAACTTAATAAATTTGTCAACTTATATTTCTTTATTTCATAAAAAAAAAAAAAAAAAAAAAAGCAAAGTAAGGTTGGAGAAAATATTGTAATTTACCAAATATGATATAATCAAGACTTTTGTTAGTGACAAACTCATATATTAGTAGTCTTTCTCTTCTTTGTAAACAGAAACCTATTAGCTTAACTAAGTTTCTATGTTGAAGCTTCCCTGTCAGCAACACTTCATTCTTAAATTCTGTCTCTCCTTGCTTAGAATTATTAGTCAACCTTTTGATAGCAATATCTTGTCCATCAGAGAGTGTACCCTAAAATAAATTATAATTTTTAGTGTATATATATATAGATCCATGTCGTATGTCTAGCAACGGCTACATGTATATATATATAGATCCATGGCTATGCCTAGACCATGTCCAATTCCAGAATAAATGAGGGTCATGATAGTTACGGTTATGGATAATCATGATACTCGATTTAAATTTTTTTAGAGATGAGAAAGCAATAATTCGACCAATCCGAATATTACCATGTACTTGCTAGATTTACTAGATACATCACATGGATCTTTTCCTTGAGTCACGTGTATACAATGTGTCCTTTCTATGGCTCTGAGAAACAGCCAGAAAGGACAATAACACATCAACAATACAATTAATAAAAGGAAAGTTTGTATTATAAGTAGCTCAAAATAGTCTAGTGTTAAAATAAGTTCAACATATCAACAAGTTAATTAACTTTATAGAACAAACGACAATACATAACTAATGACATTTATGTTTTAACAACTCACATCATACTAGTTGAGGCAGCCATTGTGAATCCAATTGCATATTCACATATTGTAATAGACCATAAATTTGGACATTTCTTCCTCCTGACACCACGTAATTCATATTACAAGTTTTTATCTTGTTACTTACCCAAGATGGACTCGACAACATCAGTGTATGTGTAATTATTTGTCTGTCCAATAACCAGATTATCTCTCCTATAACAGTGTGTTAACAGGATGGAAGTGTAAAAGTTGATGGTTGCAAACATAATCATTACAAACGGTCCAAAGATCCACCCAAGTTGCACCATTGCATGTTCGGGTTGATAGTTATATGTATAGTTACTTTTGTTATAATTCTTGTGTAGTTTTTAATTTGATATGAAGTTTGCAATAATATTTAACTTTTCTTCCATAATATTTTATTTCACTTGAGGTTGTATTAAAAGAATTAATGTGTAGTTTCTCAAAAAATTCAATTATTAGATAGATAATATATATATATATATATATATATATAATACTTCCTTTATCCTTTATTATAGAAACATTCTTGCAAAAATTACAAGAATTAAAAAATCTTATTGAAGTAATAAACAAGATCGCCCATGAAATTTTGAGTGTCCTATATGAAATATGAAGTTGATGCTCAATTATTTTCATAAGTAACATGCGCGCATGTGTGCATGCGTACACATACGCGCACACACATATAAAGTTAAATTCAATTTTACTACACTCTTTTATGTTACTTAAAATTAGATAACAAGGGATTTATAAAAGTAGTAAGATACAATTAATACTTGGTATGTCTCGATGGCTAGTGCATAACAACGGCAAGGTTGGCAATGTCGAGAAGACAATATCGGGTTATAAAAACCAAATTCAGTTATGAGATTTACAAGTTAATCATCTCCAAAGATTGCATAACTCATGCTTTCACAAAATATATAAAATGATGTAGTACTCATATGCTCTGGTGAAGGAATATGCAAACGCTATGTCCCCAAGAGCTTGTCACTTAGTGACATAGTAATAAGTTTTTTATTTTGTTATTTATTTAAGATAGACTTAGACTGCATAAGTGTATTTGTAATTTCTTTGTCCTCCATAATAACTCAATAAATATCTTTTTCAAAAAAAAAAACTCAATAAATATAATAACCATTTTTTTTAAAAAAAAATAACCAACAACTTGATATGACTTGTGAGACAAGTAACTTGTGAGACAAGTTAGGATCTTTATCCGTACATGTTTCAAATATCACAACAAACATTCTTCTCTTATAAAAAGATAGTTATAGTCCACACAAATTACAAATTGCCATTACAAAAAATAATCACAAATTCACTTTTTGGGTTATCATTGTTCAAAGATTCAAAACCCTTTGCAAAATCCACTTGGATCCATGAATTAGAGAAGCAGTTCTTCATCAAAAGTTATGCTCTAAAAGGCTTTTGGATTTGCAAATTGTGATGACTTAGATGGTTTTAAATTTATTGTAGAATTAATGAATGGATCACAATTTGTAATTTGAAAAAGTTATAAATTGTGATCCATTCATTGCATCTACAATAAATTAATTTAGGTTCTGGAGATTGAAGTTTCTTCATGTTGATCTGCTGTAAATATACTATTGCAGAATTGGTGAATGCATGATATTTACTTTTTTCTTTTAAATCTTTTATTTGATTCTTGGATTTACAAAATAATAAAAAAATCCAAACAAATAAAATTTTCTTTGAAAACAATTCCTGAAAATAATGAAATGAATAAATTTGAAAAAAAGATTGTTAGATCATATATATTTTTTCTTTATTTGTTTAATTGTCAAAAGGTTCTACATACTATTGCTAATGGTTTGATGCAGATAATCTCAATATAATTTGATTTATGAGCAAAAGGGTTACTTTATTTATACTCTTCATTTTCATACTCTTGCTAATATAAGTGTTTTTTTTATTTTTTTATGAGCAAAAGGGGCAGAGAACCAACAAAAGAAACTAAAAATCTATAGGGAAGCTAATACATGCACAATCAACCAACAAAGGCCGGAGATAAAGCTAGGATATTTTTTATTTTATTTTTTATCAATACTTTTTGAAGTTATTATCAATTTATTGCATAGTGTTCTTGGCTGGCATATCATAATCAAAGAATTGTGATGTTTTAGACAAATTTTAAGATATTGTCACCGTACTTTTGAGTTCTTTATATATGATTTTTTTTTACAAGATTTTTTTATATATGATGATGATCTAAGACTATGCTAAAGAAAAATACAAAATATTTTCATATATATGCTTGTGTTAAAGAATTGATTGATAAAATATAAAAAATAATAAACCATATAAGTGTCTTTTGTAGAGTTAAGATTTTATTGTGTGCATTATGAAAAATATTAACATAGTATTTTTTTGTAACAAATATTAAGATAACAAAAATCAGCATTTTTAACTCCCAAATTCATTGTAAGTTCTATGCCACGAGAAAAGTGTCAAGTAATATCAAATGCGAAAAAACTATAATTATCTGATTTATTCTACTTAATTCTTTAAATAAAAATATACTTTTTTAGAACTAACCTAGATAGCAATTTCTTTTTAAGTTGGAAGGTGGTATGACAAATTAAAATATTTGAGATCGTCATTTTTTGAGTTAAGAATTTGAAGATTAGACCAAAACCGTGTGATTTTAAAATAAATGGATCAATTCTATGAACATGTAAAAATATGAGAACTAAAATTGTAATTAAACATTTTTATTTTATTGTTTGATAGTGTTTGTTTCTTTTAATATTGGAATTATAAGTCTTTTTTATTTTCTTTTGAAAATTGCATACCTAACCATTTACTATATGCAAGTTGGAAAAAAAATATTTAGTATATGCATGCATGTTGGAAAAAAAAAAAACAATATTTAGTACCTGAAGTTTTTTGTTGGTATCATCATATAAACAAAAGTAATTCAAAATTTTAAGAACAAAAACATAATATTGAAATTTTAAATTACGTAACCATACCAAAAAATCAAGTTATAATTACAAACCATTTATGAAAAAAATATATATAATTGTTGCTGTGTAATTTACCCATGATTTTTTAAAGGATAATCAAATTTGAGGCTAAATGCACCAGATATCATTTCCTTAAACTAAGTCAACCTCTTCTAAATATGCTCTTTACTAAGGTGTCATGAGCTGACATTACTTCCATTTCTCTTATCTCTCTTTATTCCTCTCTCCTTCATCTTTCTCTCTTTTACTCCCAAACAATTGAAACAATTATGGAATATTGGTTTATAGGTGTGGGAATAATTGTGTTGTTAATGAGTTGGTGGTGGATTGTGAAGAAAGAGAGTAATAATATTAAAGTGAGAAAGGGAATTCAAATACCAAAAGGGAACTCAGGTTGGCCTTTACTTGGAGAGACCCTTGAGTTCATTGCTTCTGGCTATTCTTCTCACCCTGTCACCTTCTTTGAAAAACGCAAGTCTATGTAAGCCTTTATTTATCTATAACCCAATTATTAGGCTTATTTCATGTTTAGTATTTTACATTTATTTTACTATATTATTTTTGTCATCCTATGGTTTCTGGGACCCGCCCAACGAAATGATCAAAATGCCATGTCCGTGAATTGTGCTAAGGACACTACCTAAAACACCTACAATTATAATATCCGTGACTTAAGTGTTAAGTCATTGATGTAGAAAAAATGTTATTTTTCTACTTATTTTTCTATATCCGTGACTTAAGTTATGGATGAGCATTTTGATCATTTCGTGAGACGCGCGAATAAGCCATAGGATAACAAAAGTAATTTTCTTATTTTAAGTGGTTTTGGTCCTCTAAAGAATTTCAATTTGGATGTTAGTTTGTCCATTTTGTTAAGTCTTAACTTAAGGTCATGTAAAATATGTGACAAGTCTTCCTAAACTTATATATACATACAAGCAACATTAAATCATACAAGTTTACTATTAACCCCACAAGGTTGACATGTGGTATAGCATTGTGACTTCGGAGTTTGTCTTTTTCTTTAGATCTTAAGTTTGAATTCTCTTTGTGTCAATTTTTACATTGGTTCGGTTTATAGAACTTTGTTTTGATTTCAATTTGACCGACGGTGGAATCGGACCTCAAAATTAATTTGTCCATAAGTTGGATATCAAGTTTCACAATAAAAATTTCCACTGGGCCAATTATCATGCATTCTCATTAAGAGAATTTCTTTTGCCACCCTACCTCTTTACTCATACGCTATATGAATTTATCAAAATACTCTTATTCGCTACTTAGGTAGCGGATACACCATAAAAACACCCTACCAAATTTTATTTTATAACGTTCGCAAACGAGAAAAAATGTAAGCACGTAGGACGTGCGAGAAATAAACAGGGCAGTAAAAGAATTACTCCCTCACCACATATGTTATCCAACACTTTTCTTGAAGACTGATGGAGTATTTTGTTATAAATTTGTAATAATGTGTAAATGCAGTTACGGGAATGTGTTTAAGTCAAATATTCTAGGAAGCAATATAATAGTATCAACAGACTCAGAGGTGAACAAGGTAATTCTGCAGAATCAAGGAAACACATTTGTCCCTGCTTATCCAAAATCAATCAGAGAATTAATGGGAGAACACTCTATACTTGAATTGAATGGAAACATGCATAAGAAAATGCATTCACTCATTTTAGTGTTTCTTAAATCTTCACAATTTAAAGCTCAAATCACCAAAGACATTGAACACTCTGTCAAACAGTGCTTAGCTTCTTGGACTCACAATACTATTTATGTTCAAGATGAAGTCAAAAAGGTCTATCTCTTTTAAATTTATTTATTTTCTCGCAATGTTTTTTTTCCGCAATAAATTAATAGTTAATTTTTTTTTTCTCTCCTAATTTTGTTCTTTTTTATGATATGCATATATATACCAGATTACATTTACTATTTTGATTAAAGTTTTGATGAGTGTTGGTCCTGGTGAAGATCTGGACGTGTTGAGAACAGAATTTGGAGAATTCATCAAAGGCTTGATATGCTTGCCCATCAAGTTTCCAGGAACAAGGCTATACAAATCCTTGAAGGTCCCACAAATTAAATATTTTCATTTTATTTCTTAATATTTGCGTTCATTTTATTTGTTAACATGAAGAAAAGAGAATCTTGAAGTGAAAAATTGTCTTGCATTTTTTAAACAGTGGAAATTCAAGAAAAGTGCACTCGTTAGCTTTTAATTAATTAGTTATTTTGTGATTATATTATATTATTATATAGGCAAAGGAAAGAATGATGAAGATAGTGAGGAGGATAGTGGATGAGAGAAAGAAACTAATGATGGATAATAATGCAGAAGATCAATGTGTACTAGATGCACTCTTAAGGGATAATAAGGGTGAGTTCTCTAGCTCAAACCCAAGTTCAAGCCTGGCATTGGAAAGGATTTGCCAAAACATCATAGTGATGATGATCCCAGGAGAAGAGACCCTTGCTACGGGCATGACCTTGGCCCTCAAATTCCTCTCTGACAACCCTCTTGTTCTGACCAAACTTATGGTGCGTTCATTTAAAACTATCAGTGTCATATGCTAAGCAATGAAAATATTGAAGTTAGTAACCATGTAAATTAAATCACAACCAAACAATAAATTAATATATGGTTTATCTGATTTATTTATTTTCATATTAGGAGGAGCACATGGAATTGAAGAAGCTGAAGACTGATTGCTCAAATGGTTATACATGGACTGACTACATGGCACTAACATGTACTCAAAATGTGAGTCTCCAATGTTAGCTTTCATATAAATAAAAAATCAGATGTTTTCCTTTATAAAAATGTAATTAGCATTTCGTATTAATTTATCTTTGATCTCCTTTCTAAAAGGTCATCAGTGAAACTCTTAGAATGGCCCATGTAGTCAATGGCATTTGGAGGAAAGCACTCAAAGAAGTAGAAATCAAAGGTGGTTTAGTTATTCACAAAGAAGATGCATTTATCTTAGGCCTTGATGCATAAAAGTAAAATACTAATGCAGTTCAACTTTTCTACATATGAATGCAGGGTACCTAATTCCAAAGGACTGGTGTGTTATGGCATCTCTTACCTCTGTTCACTTGGACCCAAAGAACTATGAAAACCCTTTCAAGTTTGATCCATGGAGATGGGAGGTAACTAATATTCTAGAGTTACACCTAGCCTGGTCATTTTCAGGTTTATATACACAATGTTCTATGCTTGCAGAAAATTGAAGCTGTGGCTAGTAACAACTGCTTCACCCCATTTGGTGGTGGACATAGACTATGCCCTGGGTTAGAACTTTCTAGGCTAGAGCTCTCTATTTTCCTTCATCATCTTGTTACTACATACAGGTAATACAATAGCTACACTGTATAAAAAAATTCATCATGTTTCATGATTTTAACATGCGATTGGTTTATACTATGCAGATGGTTCGCTGAGAGGGATGAAATAATCTACTTTCCAATAGTTAAGATGAAGAAAAAGCTCCCAATTAGAGTGCAACCCATTAACGCTTGATAGGATTAGACCATCAAAAAAATGTTGTATTGTATATAGCAAGGGGAAATATATTTATTTCAACCTAGAGGTAACTATCATGTAGAAAAAACATTAAGATTACCTTCCCAGAAAATAATATGTATATATTGCGTTAGATCTTGCGTAACATCAATATTCAGAGAATAAAGATGCTTTTGGACCATATCTCTATCTTTGAATTCCAATTGCTAGTAGATATATGATTAATACTAACTCTCAAAGATCCTATGTGTACTATACTATATCAGTTAGTGTTGTAGTGCAACTCTTGTATATGTAGCACTGAGATAGTAAGATGCTGAATGAATAAGTGAAAAACTCTACAACAGTCAAAATCTAGCCAGTTTGAGCAATTTGCTCCATTTCATGCAACACAACAGATAACAAAACAGAAACTGGACATGAATTATAGAATCTGCTGCTTGTGACATGTATAAAAAGGAGGTATATTATTATGAGATAACAAGAAAGAAAAAACACTAGAACGTACCGCCTTAAGTCAGAGCAAAATTATACAAATTTGTAGCAGACACCAACGTTGTCTAGGAGGAAGCCAGGCCCTCACTAGCCTGAGGTAGATCTGTCCCTTCCTGTATATCTGAGATTTGAATGAAAATTAACACTAGGTTCATTTTGGAAAGATATAGCACATTGTAATGGTTTGATAGATAACCACTCATGAATTGAACAACTAATACTTTCTACTTTATTCATCAATGCCAAGTTTTCAGACGCTCTATTTTTTAATATTTTAAGTAAGCATATATTCTAAAGGAGCACGTTGCAATATACAGGAGATAAATTAAGTTACCAAACAATTTCAATATTCTTTTATATTATGCAAATAAAACAAATCAATTATGATCACATTTTCTCCTGTCTCTGCAGCCTCTGATCAACATTGATCTCTCAGCTATTGTATTGATCTAACTGCCAACCGTTGGCTAATGAGCAAGACAGAATCTGATCTTAATAATATACAAAAATGTCACAAAGTGGTCGATGCTTATCACTAGTCATCAACATCATCAACCTCAAACCTATCATCTTCATCCCCAACCTCTCCATGGTGATCAAAATATACACCAACTTGATTAAACAAAGACATCAAATGCAACAATTCTTCAATGGAAAGTTTTGAAGGCCTTTTACCATCAAACCCTCCCTCCCTAAGAACTCCAATTATCTTTTCCTTAAGCGAACAAAAATCATCTTGTTGTCTAACTAAACCAGACGCATTATTAAATTCCAACAGCTCAAAAACTTTCCTCTTACTCTTAAACGTAGCACCAAGCGTCTTATTCTTGTTATTAAAACAAGTCCTAGTGAAAGCCCTCCACTGATGGAGATCAACTGTGGGAATTTTAGCTTTTGGTCGAATTATAACAACAGAGGAATCAACTTTAGGTGAGGGAAGAAAATCTCTTTTGCTAACGTCCATAACAAACTCTACGTCAGCTAGAAGCTTAACATTAACGGCTAAACGGTTAAACTCAGAGTCACCAGGATTAGCCAGTAATCTTCGAGCAAACTCTTTCTGAAGTAGAAGAGTAGCGCTCCGAAACGGTGTCGTACCGTATAAAAGTTTAATCACGAGTGGTGAAGATATACCATATGGAATGTTGGCGACTACGAGATCGAACGGTGGGAACTGAGTTCTCAATGCATCTTTTGTTATCAACTGAAAAAAAGAAAAAAAAAGGTTTAATCATGCAAAATTTGTTCATATTGAAATTGGTCTTTGTTCATATTGAAATTGGTCATTGTAATATTCATTTTAGTCCTTGTTTTGATGAATAAACCATCAATTCAAGAGAGTAAATCACATTTTCACCCCCTCTGAAATTATAGGGGTCGAACATTTACACCCCTAAAATTTACGAATATATTAAAAAGGCATCGATTTTGAATGACATTGGACAACTTGGTTTTCTGTTAAAACTTGCAAGGACTAGTTTGACAACAATTGATATAATTCATGGAACTAATTTGAAAGTAAATTAGATACAAGTCAATAAAATGACTAAATTGCTTGACATAATTCAAAAAAAAAGTCTTTTTTGCCTATTCGCAAATTTTAAGATGTAAATGTCCGACGCCTAAAGTTTTAGCGGACGAATTGGTGATTTATTATATTTTGAGGAACTAAAATCAAATAAGTTTTGCAAGGGTTAAATATCAGAAGCAAAAATGTTATATTTTGAAGGACTAAATACAAAATAAAAATAATTTTATAGAGACTAAAACAAAAATTTACTATATTTGCCAAAAAAATTAAAAAATAAATAAAAACTTGTTTATTTAGCTGAGGCATTTCATCAAACAGGTAAAATGCAATGAAAACGAAACGAAAAGAAACATACCCTTAGCTTACTGCGGAGGCCACGTTTAAGAGTACGATTTTCAAGAATGTTAACCATACGGTGGTCGATTTCAATGGCAATAACTTGGTGAGAAGCTTCTAGAAGCTTGAGAGTGAGGTTTCCGGTGCCGGGACCGATCTCAAGGACCGTGTCTGTGGGGTTTATTGCTGACTTTCGAACAATAGTGTCCAGAATTCGAGGGTTAGTGAGAATGTGTTGGCCTTTGCTCTTGCAAAAATGTATAGTCTCTTCGATATCTTCATGGAGTTGACGCAATTGTTGTACACTTCGAGGAATCAATGCCGTTACGCGTCTTCTGGCGCCAAGCATGCTTCAAGTTTTGTAATTTTTTTACTCTAAAGCATGTTCAAGTTGTATTGTTTCTATAATGAATGATTGAAGTTGAACTTGATATGAAGGATTACGGTTTGATCCCGCAACTGCGATCGGAAAGAGATAGGAACTACTTAAATTAAAACTGACCTCCAAACCAAATTAAACTGGTGATATAAAAAAAAGTTGTATTATATCCATAATATTATCATTTTTAACGTAAAACAAAAAATTATGAATTTCCTTAATCACACCCCAAAAAAATTTAAATTTATAAGGGTTACTCTTTATAATTTAAATTTTGCTTATAAAAAAACACTATGATGTGTCTCTCCTTTCTATTTCTCCTTCCTTCTAATTCTAAATTGTGCTCATCTCTATTTCTATTGGTCAAATTGTTGTTACTATTCAAAGTGTCGATGTGTTTATCTCCATTGGAAATTAAACATAAATTGTGTTTATTGAATTTAAGTAGTCTACGCAAATCAAGTTTATGTATGATCCGTAAACTCGGTTTTACGTTTGCTCTTGAAAATATATATTTAAGCTATACTTAAAACCGCAAAAAATGAAATAACAAGAAAAAATGGAGAATATCATACAATCATCATAAAAAAAGTATAAATTCACTATACATTGTAATAAAGTTCTTATGAAAGATCTTCGTATTCAATCTTTAACCTTCGCCGAGATGAGATTAATGGGGTTTGTTTGAGAGAAGAGGCATAGAAATAGTGAAAGATGAAAATCAGATTTTAAAAAATTTATATAAAGAATGACAATTTTAGTCGCACGATGATTAAATTCTAATGAAATTTGAGTATAATTAGAAAATAATTTGGTAGCATGATGATTAAATATCTTTTACGTTTTCTTTTTGTCTAATAGCTAGACATACACTATGAGTATGGATAAATAAAGACGGTATGATTCCAACTCTAATTCCTCTAATAATGTTCCTAATATCTTTACATTTTAACATTTGTGTGTGCATGCTTAAATTCAAATTATTTACATATTTTACCATACAAGTTTTCCTCCATATTTGTATCCATAAAGCATTTATTGAGAGGGTTGTTGCCTAATTGCCTCCTTAGAAAATTATTAGCTTTGAATATTGCAATATTCCATTAGGGTTGTTTGTTAAAAGTGTCCTTAGAATACTTTTCTTATTACTATTATTATTAGAAGTGTCTTTAGAATATTTGTTAACAAACAAATATAAAAATATTATGTTGAAAAGTGGCGAATTCTAATTTTTAGAAATTTAAAAAAGTTTTTAGTTATTTTCAATCTTTGTTTTCTTTCTTCTATATTTTGTTTTCTTAACTAATAATTTTCAGGGCACTTATTTGTGTGAATCAATTTTAAAACATGCTACTCAAACTCACCCTATATCACTTTTGAGGAGACAAACTAGTCTCACCATCCATACCTTAGCCTAATGGTTCCACACATTGCTTGAACTTTTCAATTTACCAAATAATGTCATAATTATATTAGAATATATAAATAATATCAACAATTAATTAATAAATAAAAAATAAATTATAAAATAGTATAGTGATTAAAAATTCCACCTTTAAAATAGACGATCGGAGTTTAAATTTCAATCATCTACATATATAATACAATGTCTCTATTAATTATGCGGTTATTATCATCATAATATTTGACCATAATTTCACTTTACATTTTACTGACTTTTAAATTCAAATCCTCTTAACTAAGTCAAAGTCACCTATGACAGGTGGGAAACAAGGAAACTCCCGCTTTTGTGGCGCCATGAATAAATCCATAGAGGTCCCGCCGAGAACAAAGTGAAGTTTGAGAAATCAATCAATTATAGAAAAATCAGTTTAATTATTGAAAGGGAACGCATATCAACATAATGGACCAGTGTTACTTTAATTTCTATCTTTTTTTCAAGGACATAAAATATTAATTTTAATTTCTACATGAGAAACTGTATACCATGAATTAAAAAATATAACCTAAAAAAAAATAAAATAACCACACTAATCCATTCCACTAAGAAAGACCCATTATTTTATATTTTTATAGGTTCCGAAGTGTCCTGTGTGTTTGTGACTAGCTGACTAAAAAAGTGTACTATGTTTTTTAATTTTTTTTTATCAGCCTTACGGTTGAAGGAATTTACAAGAAGAGCGTGCAAAATGACAATGAAATTCTCTCTTTTTTCTCAAGCCACAATCACAGGGGTTTATTAATTACCAAGGTTGTCAAAACCGGACCGGACCGGCCGATCGGATCGGTCAGACCTTGAACCGGTGATGTATTCGGTTCGGTTAGGTCTGAAAACCGGTCTGCAGGCAAACCAGTCGAACCGATCATGAACTGGAAAAAACCAGCGAATCGGTCGGTCCAGACGGTTCGATGATTCAGTTTTATTTTTTTAAAAAGGAGGTTAAAACAACGCTGTTTCATGTATATATATAAGAAGGCAAGACCAATACAAATGAATCAACAATACTTGGATTATTTTAAGAAGGAAATTAAAGACTATTTAGATAAAAAATTAATTAGACCAAGTAAATCACCTTGGAGTTGTACAGGATTTTACGTTAACAATCCAGGAGAATTAGAAAGAGGTGCTCCCAGATTAGTTATTAATTATAAACCTTTAAATAAAGTATTACAATGGATTAGATACCCAATTCCTAATAAAAAAGATTTAATAGGACGATTATCTAGTTCAGTTATATTTTCAAAATTTGATCTAAAGTCAGGATATTATCAAATATAATTAGAGGAAAAAGATAAATATAAAACTGCTTTTGTAGTTCCTTTTGGTCATTATGAATGGAATGTTATGCCCCTAGGTTTAAAAAATGCTCCTAGTGAATTCCAACATATTATGAATGATATACTAAATGATTACCAAGATTTTACTATCGTCTATTTAGATGATATATTAGTATTCTCTAAATCTCTGAATGAACATTTCGATCATTTAGAAAAATTCTTTGAAATTATTAAGAATAATGGATTAGTATTATCGGCTAGAAAAATGAAATTATTTCAAGTTAATGTTAGATTCTTAGGATTTAACATATATCAAGGAACCATTACTCCCATTAGTAGAGCTATAGAATTTGGAGATAAATTCCCTGATGAATTAAAAGATAAAACCCAATTACAAAGATTTTTAGGATGTGTGAATTATGTAGCAGATTTCATACCAAACATTAGAGTCATTTGTTTACCCTTATTCAAAAGACTTAAAAAGAATCCTCCCCCGTGGGATGAAGCTATGAGTCAAAGTATTAGACAAATTAAACAGCTAATTAAAAGATTACCCTGCTTAGGAATCCCAGATCCCCAAGCCTTCCTTATAGTAGAAACCGATTCCTCTGATGTAGGATTTGGAGGAATTTTAAAACAAATATTACCAGAGTCATCCAAAGAACAAGTTGTTAGGTATTATTCGGGAACTTGGAATCCGGCACAACAAAATTATAGTACTATTAAAAAAGAAGTTTTAGCCATTGTTTTATGTATTACTAAATTTCAAGATGACTTATTTTCAAAAAAGTTTTTACTAAGATCTGATTGTAAAGCTGCAAAAGAAGTTTTACAAAAGGATGTTAAAAATTTAGTTTCTAAACATATTTTTGCCAGATGGCAAGCTTTATTATCTTGTTTTGATTTTGAAATTGAACATATTAAAGGAGAAAAGAATTCATTACCAGATTTTCTTACTAGAGAATTTTTACAGGGAAAATGAGCAAAAAAGATAATTATGGTCCTCCTCTGGAGGAATCTAAAAAGATTATTACAGCAAAACAGGTATTACAGAACCCTTCTGCTTCTTCTTCATTAACGACCCAAAATAAATTTATTCCATTAACCCCATTAGCTTTACCAGCCTTTTATCCTTCATCTTCATCATCCCCTAGAGGTATTAGGCCATCATTAAGTTCGAAATTAGTATCTCCGTTAACCTTTGCATTACAAACTCCTACTTCATTAAATACCCCTTCTAAAGCCTCAGAAAAATTACCTTTTTATACTCCCCCAGATTCATTATCCTGCCCTTTTATTGAAAAAGATTACAAAAAGATTCTTTTCCTTATTGAACCAGAATATAATTCCGAAGGTTCAGCATTACAAATTACTTCTAAATTCTTTCCCCAAGGTTTTCATTATCTCCCTTCAAACCCAGAAAAAACCCGATTATTTTATGAGTTCATTTTAGTGGATACTGAATCCATTGACATAACTCATACTTTTGATAAGAATGATAAAACAAAAATTATTTTTTCAAAATTCAAGATTTTAAGAATATTATCCCCTTCTGATTGGAAGGCTCATCATTCTCATACCAGAAGTTTTTCTAGGCGTTTCTCGCCTCAGCATTTTAATTATTATGATTATATGGACGCATGGTCTAACATGCTATATTATCAACCTTTTGACCATTCCTGGTTCATTTGGTTTAAAAAAGATTTTTCTCTTAAGTTTCCTTTATGGTTTATTAAATGGTTCCATGAATGGGGACCAGAAGCAATTATATTCCCAGATTATGCAGCTAAAGCCTTTGAGGTTTTTAGCGAAAAAATTAAAATTCCAGATCATTTAAAGATATTAGCTTTTCATGCTACCTTTGGAATAGCGTGGATTACTTCTTGGACATTTAGAAAAGAATTATCAATTCCGAATAGTCAAGTTTTCTGGATCATCAGATGTATTAAGGTTAAGTGGTGGAATAAGTTCAATCCAGACTTAATCAATGCTCAAGTATTACAGAATTGGTTTGATAAACACTCTCAATGGCTCATTAAACGGGTGGATATTACCAAAGAAAGTGAATTTCTAGCCGAAAAATCAAAATTTTTGGCTGATCTATCATCTTCATCAAATAAAAAAGAATTACTCAAAAAGCTTCAAGCAGCCATCTCAGAATCAGATATTAACAACGACGATGACTCTGTTGGATCTTCTCAGAGTTTGACTCAGCAAAACGAAGATGACTGTTTCGGATTAGTGGATCTACAGGATTAAGCAATCATTAAAAGTCCCGCATTATTGAAATTATGGCCGACAAAGAATCTCTTACTTTTCAAAAGATTCGTAGCCGACAGCCTTTTATCATGACCGACAAGCATTATCTTACTTTTTTAAAGTCTTTTGTCTTCTTGTTATTATTGCTCTCGTGGCCGACAAACTTTATGAGCGGCAGACAGCATTATTTTCTTTTAACAAGTCTTTTGGTTGTATTAGGAAAATTATTTTGATGTAATTATTATCTTGCAACTGACAGCTGTCAGTCCATCTCCCTCCTTCCCTCCTATATAAGGATGTGAAGTTTTCATTATAAGAGCATTCGAAAAATTCTCTAGGAAACAATCTCTGAAAGAATTCTCGAGCTCTTAAAACCTTTGTAAGTATTCTTCAATATCAATAAAATGTTTTCGCAGTATAATCTTATTTTTCATATTTTTACTTTTCAAATTATTTTCCTATTAACAACTGAATTAGACTGGTTTCTTGACGATCTTCCATTATTTTCCCATACTACTCTATGGATTATGTTTTGTTTTTATGAACTCATTATGATCCAGCCCATTATATATATATATATATATATATATATATATATATATATATATATATAATCAAACAATGTTATTTGGTTTTATTTGTAAAAAAAAAGATTAAAAAAATAAACAAGTTACAAACGATGTTATGATACTATTTTGTGTTATTGGACTTAATTATTATGTAATTTTTAATTTAGTTTGAATTAGAAATTTTATGTCTAATGTACTAAAGTTTTAATTTTGTATTAACTTTATGAACTTTCATATTTTTCATGTGTAAAAATAAGAAATATTAAGTCAGTATTTATTTATTTTTATTTGTATATTAATTAAATATATATTTAATTAAAAACGGTCTGACCGATCCAACCCCGATCTAACCGATTGAACCTTGAACCGGAAAACTCATCGGTTCGATGACCGATCCGATTCTGAAAACCTTGCTAATTACAAACACACTATTGTGTGCAATATCAACTACTTGAATGGTTATAACCTACTTGTTGATGTAATTTAATTTTTTTTATTTGACATTAAAGTCATGTGTTATTGAATCATTCATTGTGTTTGTGTTGACTCTATTGAATGGTTATAACCTATGTTTAGAGATCATTTTGGTATGCCATTAAAAAAAAAAAAAAAATCGTTTTGGTGGACAATTAAATTGGTATTAAAATAAAAATTTTCTATATGAAATATGACAATACAACATGCAATTTGATGGTATGTAAAGTTTTAGTTAGAAATCTCACATTATATACAAAAATAGATATGTTCATTTTTAAATGAAAAGATGGATCAAAACTACTTAAGTGGTTGCTCTTAATATAATATATAATGATTCATAAGATTCACGATAAATCCAATATATATAACTAATTTGTCTATTACTATATATATTTATCACAAAATTATTTTTTTGAAATTTAAAACCTAAAATTCTAATTTAGACTGCTTGCCACTTGGATCGTCATCGGATTATCTCCCTCATATTCCAACGTGAGATCTACTCATGGAGATAACATATGTTTTGACAAGATAATATAAGATGTCTTTAGACATATTGATCACAAAACTCTCTTAATTAATTGTTATCTTGCATCGGGTTAGCATGACCCATAACTAAAAATATGTACACTTGTAAAAAAATGAATAATTTGAAACTTTAAAACTTTGGAGCAACATAATCCTTGTTATCGATATGACAATACAAAACCATAAGTATAGCATCAACAAAATTAAATCACAATTAGTACTTTACAATTTACATTGTTGAGACATAACATTTATAAATTTTATAGTATACATGTTGATGGTATGGTACTGGTATATGGTGTCAATGTATCATGGGCCAGAGGCGTCTTTACCACGAAAAATTCTCATCCCACCCCCCACAAGTCTTCCCCCCCCCCCCGGATTTCCAATTTTACCCTTGATTCAAAAGTTCGGAATGCGTTTTTCGAGATTTTTCTAGTTCAAATTCAACAAAAATTTCGGAAAACACGTTCCGAAGTTCATTTTCAAGGCAAAAAAAAATTCGGAAAACGTTTCCCGAACTTTTTTAACAAGGGCAAAATCGGAATATTGGAGGTGAAAAAGAGTTATGGGGGGTGGGATGAGAATTTTTCCTTTACCACATGTGCAACATGTGCGATGGTATAAGGCCTCATAAAAATATAGGGGCCTCTAATTTTTTTTATAGAATAATAGTGTACCGGACAAAATCCTAGGAGCCCAATAACGTAATAGCCCAACAAATGGCCCAAGCAAATCAAATAAATAACTTGGCAGGAAAGACAAGGCGCGGGCGAGATAGAAGACTAGGGGTGACGCCCCCAGATTACGTTCACGTCGCCCGAAAGGAGTTAACAACCCACTACCACCACCTAAGCACGGAGGAGAAGGAAAACCGCCCATAACCACCCCTGTAACACGGTGGATACGGCGGAAACCACCCACGACCTTCATAGAGAGGAGTGGGGCGGTTTATAGATATTTTCTGACTGTAACCCTCCTCTATAAATAGAGGGGAAAAGCTCATTGTAAAAGGTTCGACTTTTGGTAAAGATTAGATCCTTGTATCATTATTATGTATTAATATACTTGGACTCACCCCCCCATACTTTTCTACCAGAACATTTTGGCGCCCACCGTGGGGCTGCGGTAAAACGATTCCCAGCCTACCACTAAAACCAGACAACCTACGAAATCCTCCTCAGAAATGGCAGGAGGAACACCCGCAAACCAAAACCAAAACCACCTAACCTTGACAGACGCAGTGGCGGAGTTACGATGCCTGCAAGCCAAGGTTAACGTGATAAACAAGGAAAAAGCAAACAAAGTGGATGAAACGGAGGAGAACAACATCACCAACTCCCAACCACTGGCACAAAACCTCTGGGACGCGAGGGTACCTGACAATTTCAGAACACCCCACCTCCCAGACTTTGATGGAAAAACAGATCCAACAGAACACCTGATGGCGGTAGGTACCAAGACCGCCATCATCGGCGCAGCGGATCATCTGAAGTGCAAACTCCTCTCAGGCACACTGAAAGATGCAGTCCTGAGATGGTATATGAATCTGCCCAAAAATTCCATAGAAAGTTGGACAGATTTTCAACAAAAATTCATACAACAATTAGCCGGTTCCAAACACATAAAGGTAACGGCAACCAGTTTGTTCTCCCTACGACAAAAACACAACGAGTCGCTAAGGGAGTACTTGGCGAGATTCTGCGAATCCACAAGCAAAGTAAGCAACCCAAACCAGGAAATGTTCGTCTCCGCTTTCCATCACGGCCTTAAGGCGGGACACTTCAATGAATCTCTGGCGCAAAAGCCAGCAACATCTATGCAAGTAGTAACAAGAAGAGCAGAAGGATACATAAAGGGGGAAGAGAGTAATGCTGAGAAGCGGATGAGAGACGCCAGAGAAAGAAGCCCAGTCAACAGAGGAAACGGCCAGAGCGAGTTCTATCACCATCATAGACGCCCAATTCCCAACCACCACGGAGTTGAGCGTCACAGGAAGCCATATCAACCCCCAAGACACTTTCAGGAAGATAGAAAGGAGTACACACCGCTCAACCGTGCCCGGGTCTACATCATGAACGAAATCCTGGAAACGGGATTAGGACGATTACCACCACAAAAAGGCAAAGACCACACCATGGGATTGAACCCCAACGCCTGGTGCACCTATCATAGATGCAGGGGCCACGATACTGAAAAGTGCTTCAGGCTAAGGGACTTAATTGAAGAACTGATAAAGAGCGGTCACCTAAGGAAATTCATAGAAGACGCCGCCGCAGGAAAAATGGTTATCCCAAAGGTGCAACCCAATCATCCAAAGGATCGCTCAGAAGGAGAAGATCCAGGCAAAGGAAAGAGGATCTCCGTGAATACCATCGCAGGCGGATTCGCAGGAGGTGGAGAATCCTCAAATGCTAGAAAGCGTTATGTAAGAAGGATGGATCAAAATGAGAAGTTTATAGGACATACTGCAACAACGCCAGTCCCTAATTTATCATTCACCAAAGAAGACAAGAGAGAAGTCATGCCACACGATGACGACCCCCCTTGTGATACAAGTGCAAATACTGAACTGTGACGTAAAAAGAGTGCTGATCAACTCGGGAAGTTCAGCAGATATCATGTACTGGGAAGCCTTTAAAGCGATGCAACTGTCAGATGAACATCTATTGCCCTACAACGACACGTTGGTAGGCTTCGCCGGCGAGCAAGTAGAAATTATGGGATATACCACCCTCTTGACTACGTTTGGAGAAGAGGAGAACGCCAAGACTATCAAGGTGAGATATTTGGTAGTTAAAACCCCATTCACATCATACAACATTATCATTGGAAGGCCAGCCTTCAACACACTTGAGGCGGCATTGTCAACCCTCTACTTGTCCATCAAATACCCCTTGGACAACGGAAAAGTAGGAACGATTAGAGGAGACCAAAAGCTGGCGAGGAGATGCTACGAGTCTAGCCTGAAGATCAGGCACAAGTAAAGCAAAAAGACAGAACCGATGGCGTCGCCCAAAAAAGGAGGCGGAGTTAACATGATCTCGCCCCTAGACCTCGACCCAAGAGAAGATTTTACAGAAAGAAGAATGAGTCCCATAGAGGAATTAGAACAAGTCCAGATTGGCGACATGCCACACCAAGTGACTAACGTTGGAACCACTTTGAAACCAGATGAAAAGGAAAAGATCGTGGCCATGTTAAGAAAAAACATAGATCTTTTTGCATGAAAACCATATGATATGCCAGGAATCGACGAGAGCGTGATAACACACAAACTATCCATCGCGCCCAACGTCAAGCCAGTATCGCAAAGAAAGAGGAAGATAGGAGAAGAAAGAAGGACAACAGTAAACGAGGAGGTAGAAAAACTAAAAGCAGCAGGCTTCATCGAAGAAATAAAATATCTGTCATGGCTGGCAAACGTAGTGATGGTAAAGAAAGCGAATGGAAAATGGAGGATGTGCGTGGATTTCACGGACTTGAACAAAGCCTGCCCAAAGGATCCATACCCTCTGCCTAACATAGATAGGCTTATCGATGGAGCCTCGGGATATAAGATGTTAAGCTTTATGGATGCCTACTCAGGATACAACCAGATAAAAATGAGTCCTGCAGACAAATGAGTCCTGCAGATAAAAATTCTTAGGCTTCATGCTCACGAATAGAGGCATTGAAGCTAACCCAGACAAATGTCAAGCCATAATCGACATGAGAAGCCCAACGACAGTGAAGGAGGTCCAACAACTGGCAGGAAGGATCGCAGCCTTATCAAGATTTTTATCCTGCTCAAGAGAGAAAGCATTCCACTTTTTCTCCACTCTAAGAAAAAGTGAAAGATTCATATGGACAACTCAATGTGAAGAAGCTTTTCAAAAGCTCAAAGGTTTCTTGGCGTCACCCCCAATATTAACTAGCCCTCAGAAAGGAAACACCCTATACCTTTACTTGGCTGTTTCAGACAACGCCCTCAGTTCAGCGTTGGTGCAAGAAATCAAAGGTGAAGAGAAGCCAATATATTTCGTGAGCGGAACATTCAAAGGCGCTGAAGCCAAGTACCAGAAGATAGAGAAGCTATCCTTGGCCGTTGTTATCACAGCAAGGAAACTAAGACAATACTTCCAGAGTCATAAGGTAGTGGTCAAGACGGACTATCCAATAAAGAAAGTCCTAAGGAAGCCTGATCTAGCAGGGAGAATGGTAGCATGGACAGTGGAGTTATCAGAGTTTGATATAACCTTCTCCCCTAGGGGCGCAATAAAATCGCAGATTTTGGCGGACTTCATACTGGAACTATCAACCCCGCCAAAAGAAAACAGCGAGGAACCTTGGACACTTTCAGTAGATGGTGCGTCTAACCTAAAGGGAAGTGGAGCAGGAGTGGTCCTGGAGGGACCTGATGGAGTACTCATAGAACAATCTCTGAGATTCGCCTTCAAAGCAAGTAACAACCAGGCTGAGTATGAAGCCATACTTGCTGGAATGAAGTTGGCAAAGAAGATGGAAGTCACGGACCTCAGAGTAAAAAGCGATTCACAGTTGGTAACCAACTAAGTGTCAGAAGAATTTCAAACAAGGGATCCCCAGTTGACTAAATATTTAGAAAAGGTAAATAAATTAGCGAAATGCTTCAATTCATTTCAGTTAATCTATGTACCTAGGGAGCAGAATGCTAGGGCGGACTTGCTATCCAAGCTCGCCGGTACCAAGAAACCTGGAAGCAACAGAACCTTCATCCAGGAAACCATAGCAAACCCAAGCATCAACGAAGAGGAGAATCACATGATCATAGAAGAAGAGGATTGGCGAACTCCCATCGTCAAATACTTACAGAAAGATGAACTCCCCAGACCAAGAGAAGAAGCATACCGGGTCAGAAGAATGGCGTCATGGTATTCCATGCTGGGAGATAAGCTATACAAGAGGGGATTCTCAGGCCCTCTGCTACTATGCGTAAGTAAAGAGGAGGCCAAAGGAATCCTAGAGGAAGTTCATGAAGGATCATATGGAAGCCACATAGGGGCGAGGTCATTGGCAGACAAGATCCTCAGAGCAGGATTCTTCTGGCCAGAGCTACACAGTGACGCTGCAAGATATGTAAGGGCATGCGATAAATGCCAGAGATTCTCAAACCTACACTACGCCCTAGGAGAACCCCTCAAATCAGTTCTTTCACCTTGGCCCTTCTTCATGTGGGGCGTGGATATATTGGGCCCTTTCCCCACCTCGTGGAAACAGGCCAGATGGATCATAGTAGCAGTGGACTATTTCACCAAATGGGTAGAGGCGCAGCCTTTATCTAGCATCTCAGCAGAGCAGGTGAAAAAATTCTACCGGAGAAGGATTATATGCAGGTTTGGTCTTCCCAAATACATCGTGTCAGATAACGGCACGCAGTTTGCAAGTGAGAAGGTAGTCACGTTTTGTAAGGAAAAGGGAATTCATAATACCTTCATATCAGTTGAGCACCCTCAAGCCAACGGACAAGCTGAGTCAGCCAACAAGGTCATATTAAAAACTTTGAAAAGAAGACTATCAAGCAAAGGAGAAGCCTGGGTGGCTCACCTCACCGCCATACTGTGGTCCTATCACACAACTCCACAATCGTCAACAGGAGAAACACCATTCACCATGGTATATGGCGCTAACGCCATGATTCCAGCAGAAATAAATCCCCCAAGTTGGCGACGTGAAACCACAACTGCTCAGGAGAATAATGAAGCATTGCAGGAAAACCTTGACCTGATACAAGAGTTAAGAGACAAAGCACACTTCAGGGAATTCGCCACAAAGCAAAGAGTAGGTAGAAAATACAACACGAGAGTGATTCCGAGAAGATTCAAAGAGGGCGACTTAGTCTTGAAAAGGCCAATGGGAAAAGACAAAGGAGGGAAATTGGCAGCAAACTGGGAAGGCCCATTCAGAATCAATGAAGTCTTTGAAGGCGGAGCGTACAGGCTAGTGACCATGGAGGGCGAGGTCCTACACAGGACATAGAACATCTCCAACCTCAGATTTTATTACAGCTGAATCGACAACGCCTGGAAGGCGAGACGAAATCCAAGAAGCACCATCAACCTCGCCTCGCCACCCAAGAGATATTTCCTGCTATTATTTTCATTTTGTTTCTGTTTTTATTTTTTAAAAGAAAATGCATGAGAATGTAGTACTGAGTTAAACAATTCTAAATAAAATGATCAGAAACTCTTTTCTCCGGCGAAAGCAGGAGTTTTTAACGAGACTCATCATTCAAAATGCAAAAAATCCTTCCATTAATCAAATAGAATCGTTGTTACAATGTTTGCAGATGACTCATTATATTATCTCAATCTTACTCTTGAAGGTGACAAAGGAAGAAAAAGCGTTGAAACACCATGGCGTTATCCCTAAATCTTACGAGTTTGATACGTCTAAAATAGAAACGGCGATATCCCTAAGTCTTACGAGCTAGATACGACGGAAAAGCGTTGAAACACCATGGCGTTATCTGTAAATCTTACGAGTTGGATAAGTCTAAAATAGAAACGGCGATATCCCTAAGTCTTACGAGCCGGATACGACGGAAATGCTTTGAAACACCATGGCGTGATCTGTAAATCTTACGAGTTGGATACGTCTAAAATAGAAATGGCGATATCCCTAAATCTTACGAGTTGGATACGACGGAAAAGCGTTGAAACACCATGGTGTTATCTGTAAATCTTACGAGTTGGATACGTCTAAAATAGAAACGGCGATATCCATAAATCTTACGAGTTGGATACGACGGAAAAGCGTTGAAACACCATGGCGTTATCTGTAAATCTTACGAGTTGGATACGTCTAAAATAGAAACGGCGATATCCCTAAGTCTTACGAGCCGGATACTACGAAAATGCGTTGAAACACCATGGCGTGATCTGTAAATCTTACGAGTTGGATACGTCTAAAATAGAAACGGCGATATCCCTAAATTTTACGAGTTGGATAAGACGGAAAGGCGTTGAAACACCATGGCGTTATCTGTAAATCTTACGAGTTGGATACGTCTAAAATAGAAACGGCGATATTGTAACGCCCCGAAACCAAGACCAATAATAATCTAATTTTTAAAACACTTTTTCGAAAACTCTCTTTCAAAAACATCATGCAGCGGTTAAAAGAATTAGAAAATTGGACCCAATATCAAAATTATTTAAAAATTATTATAAGAGTAAAACATAGAAACTTCTTTTCTAATAAAGTACATTAGTGTTTAAAATAAAGTATCAAAACATCCTAGACTCTAAGACTTCTTCCTAAGTGTCACAATCAGAGCGGACTTCCCTTGACTCGAACTCGAAACTCGACAACCTGTAGATACTGCGATTTCACAACCGCAGGGCCAAGCCATACAAAACAAACAACAAAGGGGTGAGAATATATTCATACAAAGCATCGGTGTATTAACACACAAGAATAGGGAATACATAAAACACAAAAGATCGTCCTATGGGACGATCAAACACATAAGCAAAACACAACATCATAAACATAGCAACTCAATCAATTAATTAAATTCAACTCAATTAAAAGATGAATGCAATGCGACTTAAACTCTCTAAATGCATGTGGTACCAATAACAACGTCATATTTTGAACTTCATTTATACAACATCAATAAACAACGTCATTTTCAACTTCATTGGACACATGAATGAATGCATGAACATATTTGATATTTCGACTCGACAACATCAAATTCGACAACTACCACAATCAACAGCTTAAAGAAACAACATCAATAATCAACGGCTTAAAGACAACACCATTAGAAGTTTTATATTTTCAACATCATTGTCAACGACTTAGAATCAACAACAACGCGGCAAGTAACATCTACAACAACAACAACACGACAAACGGTGGCACAACGACCACCATAGCAACACGACAAACGGTGGCTCAAGGGCCACCACGGCATCAAACAACAACATTAATTATATTTAATAAACATCCTCAATTAAACCAACACTAATTATGTCCAACACCAATCTAATTATATAAATTCAACACCAATTTAATTAAATACAAAAACACCGATTAGACTTGTCACTTAAAACTTACTCAAAATATTATATAAATTTATATACACGGTTACTATATGTCAGACATTATTAAAATGGATATAGTTTTTAATCTTCCACAATAAGAAAAATATTAATCAAATTAGTAAACAAACATACAGGCTGAAACAAATGATTCACAATATGACTTGGATTTTTATTATCTTATTTGTAAAAAAAAATATATATTTGTTTTCTTAGTCTCAACAAGTGTAGAAGTAGATTAATCAACACAGTACACACAAACACAAGCAAATATGAATTTATGCACACCTAACAGTCAAGAGGAACCTTATTAGATTTGTAACATGTTAAGACTTTTTCACAAACAAAATTATTTGTACCCATCGATTCAATAATTTGTTTTGTATACGATTTTATATAATTTATAATTAAGCAAATTTAATCAAAGAGACGCATATGAATATATTCTTTTATAAACAGGTTAGATAGAATTTTAAATAATGGAAAAAAAAGGACATAAACAACAAGCAACAATAACAAGCAACAATTAAGAGAAATTGATAGACAATCATTATCATCAAAATAGAAGAAAAGGGAATGGGAAGGAGGGCAAGGTCCCCTCGACTACTCTTATGGTTAACACTAGCCCAATGTGTAAACAATCTCACCCCCTTACCTTGAATTTGCCGATTCTTTTCCTCCGCTCTCCTTTTCTCTTTGCAATTTTTGTGGTTAATCCTAATTGTTTCAAACTACTCTTATTTATAAAAAAAAACTTAGGTTTCCTTTTCCCAAAGAAAAGAGAGATTATCATGAAATTTGTTTTAATTTTAAATTCTGATCATATCTTTCATAAAATATGTTTCTCAAAAAAATATCATAATTTGTTACAAAAATATATTCCTAAAGCATATCTTTAAAATAGTTGGAATTAAAATATATCTCTAATTTTTGTGGCCAAAAATATATTTTCACAAAAGATACCTTTTTAATTAATTCTTTCTTTCTCTATGGCTTTACTAATTTGCACCCCCTTCTCCTACTAATTTCTCTTTTAATGACTACACATGTCAAAACAACTACGTAAATACTAACCGAATAATTAAAATAAGCTAAATTCCAAATAAATAAGTAGTTCTAAATTTTGGGGTGTTACAGATATCCCTAAGTCTTACGAGCCGAATACGACGGAAAGGCGTTGAAACACCATGGCGTTATCTGTAAATCTTACGAGTTGGATACGTCTAAAATAGAAACGACGTTATCCCTAAATCTTACGAGTTGGATGCGACGGAAAGAAAAAAGGCGCACATAGCAAAACGCAGGCGACATCAGAAACAAACACACCATGCATAGAGGGTTAAGCCCAATAATCGCCAAAGAAAATCAAAGGTACAGTGCATGTCATTTCTTAATCATTTTTAGACAATAATATCGTATAACATAATAGTGCAGAAAAGGAAACGATGCTAGACAAAAGATTCATATTAATAAAGATCCACATTCCGTTGATAAGAGAGATTACAACGAAATCAAGATACAAATTCAAAGACAAAAGTAAAGAAAATTACAGGGAAATCAAGATACAAATTCAAAGAAAATAAAGAGGAAATCCTAATACTAACAAAGGACCCCCAGTCGCCAAAGGATCCAGCTTCTTCAACGAGAGAAAGAAACCTAAAGACAGGCTCATCAGTTCCTCAGTTCCACAAGGCCCTAGTTCCTCTAGCAAGAGGAAGAAATTAGGTGGAAGGAACAACTCATCAGAGCAGAATTACTCAAGATTTTTCCCGGAGGCCTTTCGTGGTTTCTTCCGTGATTTTTCCTTAGTTTCCACGGTGATCCGGGATCCTTCTTCTTCTTCATCAGAAGATTGGACATCAGGAGAAGATTCCCGAGGATCATAAGTCCTCAAGAATTCAATGAAATCTTCATCGACGGAGCCCGAAGAATCTGACGAAATGGCAATAGTTTTCACTTTGGTCCTAGAAGAAGGTTTATCTCGCCCAAGTTTAGAGACAGAGATTCCCTTCTTATGTTTCTTTTTCTGAGACTTTGATCTGGAGACTACACATTTCTTCTTGGATTTATTTTTGTTGTCCATTGGAGGATTAGAGAAAATGGAAGTGAAGACAAAGTGAAAGTAGATGAGGGTATTTATAGGAAGTTGTTGGACGGTGCGCAATAAAGACATGCAAAGAAGTTGCAACTACCCGTGTTTGACTGCATGGGAAACTGCACCACGCTTTAATGGTTATTTTGACCACATTGGTAACTGCAAAAAATTCTTGGGAAACGGCACAAGGGCGACGCCATTGTCTGGGGTCATTACGCCTAAATATTCACATCGCCTCGCCCAATCAAGTATACAGGCGAGAAGGTTCTTATTCAAGCGAATATTATTAAAACGCAACAAGAGCAATAGAAGAAACACAAACAAGTAAATGAAAAGTACTGTAATTATAGCCACAACAGAGCATACAAAAATTGTCATCAAGCCACAGCAGGGCGTACAAAAAATTCATCAAAAGCCACAAAGGGCATACAAGATTAAAATATCAAAGATACAAGAAAATGGAAATCATGGAGTAGAGTCAGAAGGAGGAACGTAAGGAACCAGCTGGCCGTCCTTGATAACCATCAGAGCATTAGCCTCGCCCAGGCGCTCAGCATCAATATCAGGGAACAAAATCTTCACTTGCTCCAGGGCGAAGTTAAAACCTTCATCAAGTTGAGCCCCAATGGTTTCTTCCAGGTTTGCCTTCTCCTCAGCCCAGCCTTCCTTCTCTTTCAGAAATTCCTCTTGCTCACGGGCCAATTCCTCAAGACGAGTGTCCTTAGCAGAAGACGCCTCCTTCAACGCCTTCACCTCCTGGGCGTGATCATCTTTCAGCTTCTTCAGCGCCGCCTCGTGGCTCTTCTCCAAGTCATCCAAAGCTTTCTTACTCTCTGCCTTGGCGACCTCCATATCAGCAATAAACTTGTCTTGGGTGGACTTAACCTTCTCCTCCATGGCGTCCAGCTCTTTGTGAACCACCTTCATCTTCTCCTGGGCGGTTGAGACTTCACGTTTTTGGCGATACACCAAAGCATAGTTCATCAGAAGTCCTTTGAGCTCGTAACCCAAGGAGAGCCTCAGCAATTCGTCAGTAAGAGTGGAGCCAAACCTAGCACCTCCACCAGACATACTCACCACCTTCTCTATGAACACCTCGGGGTTGAAGAGGGGATCCCAAGGAGAGGGAATGTTTTCATTTGAAGCAGCAGGAGGAGAAGAAGAGACAACACCTTTATCAGCAGCAGCACGAGGAGACGGTGTCTTCTCTGCATCTTCTTCTTGCAGAGATACAACGTCTACGTTGGATCCCGCCACAGCACTCGAAGACCTCAATTTCTTCTTAACGGGCTGATCGCCCTTTGAACTTGCTCCAACCTCAGAGCTCTTTCCTGGAATGTGGATGGAGATCCGCCCCTCATTCTTTCTCTTGTTTTTAGTCTTGGGGGCGTCAGCATCCGCCACGATCAACTGGCTCAAAGGATCAATAGTGACCGCGGCTTCCCCATAGGCAGCAGCGGCGGCATCCTTCTCTTGTTTGGCCCGAGACCTCACTAAGAACTCCATCCTCTTGTCTTGAGAAACAGACTTCATTCTATCTGCAAACACAAAAGAAACAATTAGTCGCCGGAAGCAAATAAACAATATTGAAACAAGAAAACACTAAAAGATACTTACTCATATAATCTTCCAAAGATTTTATATGACCCTCGGCGTTAAGGAGGTTGCCCACATTCAAGATACACAGCGTCTCAATGTAAACGACGCTCTCCCTCTCAAACTCATCCAAGCACTCATAACGGGTCCCTTTGATAACACGAGGATTAGGAGTCCAATAAAAAGGAAACAGAGGCTCTTTGTTTTCATCAAACATCACGTCGGGGAAAGAGTCCCCGCCGCGGACACGCAAAAAGGTATCCTTGTAGTTTTTGAAATTGGAAGTGTAAAGGTTGAAACGCTTGCGGTTCGGCTGACTTGATAGATAAACCTGAGAGTCAGGGGAGACATTTTTTATGGTAAAGAAGGAGAAGAAAACAGCAACAGAAGGTTTCTCTATCTCCAACCCTAAGCAAGCCAGTTGGAAGGCCTTCATATAGCCCCAACTGTTGGGACTTAGTTGACAGGGGGCGACGTTTAAGGTTCTAAGCATAGAAACCTCAAAAGAGGTGAAGGGAAACCATATGTTGAAGGAATTGATAATTGAGGTGTACATGTAAAAGAAGTGGGGTGATTGGGTGTTAATATAAGTGACGATCTCATCCTCGCCCACGGGTTCGGTGATGACATCGTTCTCATTCTGAGAACCTGATAGAATGGTCTTCCGTCTAAAGGCCAAAACAGACTCCTGGGTTAGGTACTTTGAAGATACTTCCATGGTCTCAGGAGGACTCTGGGCAACGAAGATGGCTAGAGTAGTATCCCTTCGTTTTCCTATGAAAGACGAAGGCGAGATTATCACACAGTCACTGCACTACTCTCAGAATCACTAGAGCTAAACGAAACATTCATCAAAGACTTAAAGTAACCATCATAATCAAGAGAACCATCGGCCCTTGTATGATGGTTACGTATCTGGGTTTCTAAAGCATAACCACGAGGAGGAATTTTGGTGAAACCCCCTTCTTCGTCATCGCTCAGACTTCGCAAAATAACCATTTTTCCTACTGTAAACCCTAGAAATCAAAATGGGATCGCTAAAAAGGGAAAGGATAGATATGAATACAGAAATAGAAGTTACCTTAAATATCGGAAGTGAAGAAGTAGTGGGATCGTGTGAACGGAAGTTAATCGAGAAAATAACCGCCAAAGTGTGTTTTGAAATTTTAAGTGAAAATGCAAAGGGAAAAGCGTTGAAGGAAGAATACCAAAATGATGGTGAAGTCCCTGTTTTATAGGAAAGAATACAAGCAAGTGGAGGGTAAATTGAAACGTTCTAATACCCAATGGATAAAAGACGGAACCCGCACGCGTGTCAGCAGTGACGTGTAATCGCAGACACGTATCCCTAAACAGGGCGAGAAAGCCAAACATTTGAAATTCAACGACATCGCCAATGGGCGAGATCAAGCATATCATGAGAGTTGGTCAAAAATACATGGCGGAAAAGAAATTAGCAAATTAAACAAAAAGTACCACTTCATTCATTCACAAAATTACGAGATTACAGAGGGTGGCGGAGCAAACTCAACGCCATTTGGAGGAAATTAAAGAAAAGCAGCATACAACAGAAATAATAAAACAAAAACTACTTAAACGCCTTATAAGCAGCCTCGACGGCACGGGCGTGGCAATCCTCCATCAAGCCCTTCTGTTTCTTTGCTGCGTCGGAGTCTAAGGCAATCTTTCTCATATCGTCAGTAAGGGCGTCATCCTTCTCTTGAAGACGACATAGGTGGGAACGAGTTCGGATCAGTTTGGCAACGTCGTATTGGATGTCCATCTGCAGATTCCTCTTTCTCTTCACAAGGGGCCTCAACTGGCTCTCCAACTCATCAATTCTGTTGTCTATGGCCTCCTCCGCTGAGAGGGACAGGGCCATCACCTCTTCTTGAGATTTGATACGCTCTTTGGTCACTTCAATCCTTTTCTCCAAAGCTTCGGCGAGTTCCTTTTGGCAATGTTCCACGTTCTCAGTTGTCACAATAAAAGCGCCGTCGTCCAACAGCCTTTTCGCCAATTCATGCACCACGGCCAGAAAGGCACGTTCCTTCTCCGTCAGCCTCTAGGAATAATCCTGCAACTCTTTCACCATAGAGGAGAAATCTTCCACCTGGTCCAGTAGGTCGTCAGTATCGTAACACAGCATGTTCCTCAACTGAAGTAAAACAGGCATGGCAGGTGATTCCGGGCAAAAGACAGGAGAAGCCATAACTAAAATATGAATGACACAAAGAACAGATGAAGGATGAGGAATGAGAAAATTTGTCTACAACGAAGCTTCTATTTATAGTTAAAGGAGAGAGAGCATGATCAAGAGTAATGGGCAATTACCTCACCACGTCCGGCCATTATCACCACTTCGCCTCTTTGAGTCTCGTGTTTGGGGGGCTGTGTACCGGACAAAATCCTAGGGGCCCAATAACGTAATGGCCCAACAAATGGCCCAAGCAAATCAAATAAATAACTTGGCGGGAAAGGCAAGGCGCGGGCGAGATAGAAGACTAGGGGTGACGCCCCCAGATTACGTTCACGTCGCCCGAAAGGAGTTAACCACCCACTACCACCACCTAAGCACAGAGGAGAAGGAAAATCGCCCATAACCACCCCTATAACACGGTGGATACGGCGGAAACCACCCACGACCTCCATAGAGAAGAGTGGGGCGGTTTATAGATATTTTCTGACTGTAACCCTCCTCTATAAATAGAGGGGAAAAACTCATTGTAAAATGTTCGACTTTTGGTAAAGATTAGATCCTTGTATCATTATTATGTATTAATATACTTGGACTCACCCCCCCATACTTTTTTTACCAGAACAAATAGTATTAGTAAATGAGAGGTATAAAACTTAGAATTGCGGACTTTCAAATGAGAGATTGTGAGTTCAAATATTTGAGATTCACTTTATTTTAAAATGAGAGATTTATTAGTTACAAAATGTCCTAAAGATATTTTCTATTATGAATAAACTTTTTAGACGCTTTATACTAATTATTATATTATAGTTTAATCAAATAAAGAGACGTGTAATAGAGATTGTCTTATTTATTAAACTTTTTTTTTTTCATTTTTTATTTTATTAGGGTCTATTTTTTTAATAATCCCATGGAGTCTCCAAAAAGTCGGAGACGCCCCTGATGATGATGGCTGTGTAATGAAACTTCAAGTCCAATAGAGGTAGGGTTAGATCAATCTAAGTAAGTAAATATACAGTAGGTGGCCTACAAAATAATCACATCACAAATAGAGTGTGGACTTAAAATTTTCCAATCTCCTTCCGTTATTTCCGCCATTAAACTTGGTCACCAACTTATAGTAAAGAGAAAACTTAGTCGTATTATAAAAAGATGAAAAAAACATGATAATTAGAACATACAAAAACGGTAATGGTGGGTGGCTTTCAAATATTGACAAACAAAAACAAAAACATGACCATGTGAGGGATTTCTTCAAGGACATGATAATATGATATCATGAATATTATGACTTACCAACCATTCATACCGTTTTTGTCATGCTTAATCGTTTGTTTGACATTTGATCTAATTGAGGAGCACATGCAATGTTAATTTTCATGTCTTAATAATAATGCATTGTTATTAGTAGTATTAAACAAAATTAGAGATCATGATGTTAAAAAAGAAATTGGAGAATCACCTCACACAAAGTAAACAAATGAAGAACTTTTGCTTTACTTATCTTTCTTTGCCTTTTTTACTTTTTTGTTATATGAAAAAGAAAAAAGTGAATATTCGGTAAGGAAATAACGTGTACGATCTTTAAGTCTTTATACCAATCAAGATATTATTCACCCAAAGCCTGCAAATAATAAAATATAAAAAATTATCAGCCCCTCATAGAATGAAAGATTAGTATATACTTATCTCCATTAAGAGTCATGTCTCATACGCTTTTTTACGTGTTTAATCATCTAAGTTATAAGCTAAAACATATAATTAATTTCATATGATTTAGTTTTAGATGAGTCAAACTTATAAGATTTAAACTCATAAGAAACCCGCAGTAATAAATTGTATATACTATGCTTTGAACATGAACCCCACATAATTTTTCCAAAAACATAATTAAAAATGGAACCCTACCTAAAACTTGCATATAGACAATGGACATAAATTAATTAGTAGTGGCCAAACTAAAATACGACAAGTTCCCCTTAACTTATGCTTGCTTGTGCCATAACTAGTGAGTGGAAAATTGAGACAAAAAGAAGCGGTGGGACTTAGGAGTTTGGTATCACTTGAAAGGCAAAATAAATTGACAAAAAGATGTTACCGTTTTTGGTTTTCACCCCAAGTTAAATTTAGTTCGGAAGTCACTTTTGGTATCAAGTGGTTTCAGCCTCCTTCTGATTGCAATTGCAGAGAATCGAACTGTGATCCTCTTTACCAAGTTCGGTGTCAATCACCAATGAACCAAGTGACAAAAAGATGTTGGCGTTTTATTTATATGTTTAGTCTACAATATGATAGTTGATTTTGTATGTTATATTTTTTTTAAAGAAGAACCATAACAAAATCAATCACGACATTTTACTTTGTTTAACTTCTAATAATTATTCCTTTTATACATTTGTTTTTTGTTAAGTGACACAGTGTAGAATTTCATTTTATGTGAATAAGTAAAGTGTCCAAAATTTAAACTTAGCTCTTGCAAATAAAATGTTATGTTTCTATTAATTTAGTTAAACTCACATAAAATTATATTTGATTTTGTTAGTATAGTGTGTCGAATTCGTCGTCTTCTTCAATATGATTGGGAAGTCCGCATTCAACATTTTTATCATGAAGCAAATCATTGTGCTGATATGCTAGCTAATATGGGATGTAACCGTGGTGGTGCCTTGATTTTTTATGAGTCTTGTCCGATTTCTCTTAGTTCTTTGTATGTAGCTGATATTATTGGGTTGCTACATCTTGTTTTATAGCTTTGTAGTCTCCTTTTCTTGGACTATTAGCTCTCTTGTTTTTTTTTTTAAAAATAATGCTAGTATTTTTGTTTAAAGAAAAACAATTTCAACATTGAAATTGCGTGGGGATAGGAAATGGCCGTTCTCAAGGGAATAAGAAAAGAACTTGATGGCTCATGGTTCACATGATATAACCATTTAAGTTTAACACTGCAAAGAAGTCAAAGGAATGGGAGTTTTTCTGTTTTTAGGTTCACATTGATCATCATTCATTGAGGGGGCCTTGGTTTCTCAAAAGTATATGACATTTTATTTTATGAAGTCATAAGTAGGACATTATTCATTAATTAAAAGTAACACTTTTTATTTTTTAAGTTGGTGGCTATTAATTAGAGATATTATTTATAAGGATCTTGTTAACAAAGGTTTTTGAGATATTATTGAAGTTTTTTATTTAAAGAAATTATTTATGTAAAAAGTAAAACATTTCAATTTTTAATGCGTCGACTTTACATATTTTCATAAAAAGTTTATCAAAACTTACTATTTAAGATGCTTAAAGAGTGTTCCGGAGACACTTGTTAACATTTTTTTATTTATAAAAGTTGAGATTATTTTGTTCTTTCAAGAAAAATTTGTTTTGCAATATTTTCTAAAAATTAAACACAACATACGTTATATCAATATATCAAATTACATCGCGTTACTCAGGAACAAAAATATGGTTGCGATTTGTAAATAAAAATGGTTGCAAAATTAGTAGTTTATTTATTTATTTATATATCAATTCTATTGCAAATTCCCAATCACATTTTCATAACTTTGCATAAAAGTACATCTCCTCTAATCTAAACTCTAAAGAGCCGGTCCCAATCTCTATCTCTATTATTATATACATAGCAAGATTTCCACGGAGCTTTCTCGTGCATTCTTAAGAAAAATTGCATAGGTGGCGTTCAATTAAAGTTTCTTAAAAAATTGCTTAGGTGACATTGAATTAGAGCTTCTCTATTATTTTTGTTTTTTTTTTATTTGTTTAAAAGAAAAACTCATTATTTAAAAAAAAATCTCAAAAATAGATTTCTCAAACAAACTTCGTTAATCGGATATATATTAACAACTAAATTAATCGGATATATATAAGTTTATACAACGGATATATGTTATTTGTTCTAAAAACAACTAAATTAATCAGATATATATATAATATTTTTTTAAATAGGATTTATATAAGCTTATAGAATGTTGTTCCTTAACCTAATTTTTAATGCTCATCCAATTTCAATTATTTCTAAAGCCAATATATTAAACTTTCAATTTTCACTTTCACAGTTGTTAAATTAATTCCTTATGATCATGCTTCAAAAATCTGTTTCTTATGCTTTCTTATAGTTTTTTTTTTTTGACGCATATAGTTTATTTCTTATAATTTATGATTTTGTGCGAAGATACACGAAACGACAAATAATTTTGTTGGTTAATTAAGGTGAATGTTTAGAGGGTGATGAAGACATGTAGAGAATTTGATATTAGAGTTAATCAATTTGATTGTGTTGTTGTGTGCACCTGATTGCTTCGGTTTCTGTTTTTATTTAATTATTGTTGTTAAACAAGGGTAACATGAAGACAAACGGTCAGAGTTAGCCGATTGCTTTTTACAATTGAGAGACACGTCAGTTTGTATATTTTCGCAAAAATAGTTTTTGAACTATTAAGCAATATCTTTTATACTTGACCAATTATTATACTCACATTAATTTGGGGCCTTTTGTTTTTAAATTTCTAAGATGACCTATATTTCTACTTTTATATTAATATATAGACTTATTTTTAGTAATTTCTATGGACACTAATACTTTTACTCATATATTAATACAGGAGCCTATTTTGATCTTCCATATAATTGAAACTACAACATTTATTTTTACTAATATATTGATATGCGGGTCTATTTTTTTATAATTTTTACAAAAACCTATTATTTTTTGTAATTTTCTATTTTTATTTTACGGAAGTTAGATCCTATATTTATACTCATATTTTAATACGTACGGGGATGTATATTTTTATATTCTCAATTATTTAGTTTTAATACATGAGATTACATATATATTCATATTAATTAATTTATACCAAATTACTCAAATAATATTTAAAATAAAATATACAAATAATATTAAAAAGAAAATTATCCCGCGCACGACACAAGCTAACACCTCTATTATTATATACGGCCAAAGTTATTATACATAAGGTCATCCTTATGCATGGTGCATAAGTCATTTCCAGCCATTGGATCTTACTCCACGCGCCCCCCATTTACTCCGCGCGCCCCCCATTGCTACCCCCCCCCCCCCCCCCCCCCCCCCCCCCCATTACTACATGCGCCCCCCAGTTTTTTTTTTTTTGACACAATTTTTTTTTTTTTTAGATTTCTAGCGTATTCTCATTTTTAATTAAATAATTACTTTTGTTCCTTTGAAGTACATACTATAAGAGCTAATTTTTCAATTAATTGTGTTGGATGATTAATAATATATAGCCATATTTTAATTTAAAATTACATACTAAAACATGTACTATAATTATGGTTTAATTTATTACAATTAACATAAAAACTATTAAGTACATCCAATAGTTTTAGAATATAACCCTCTAAAATTATTCAACAGCAAAATGATTTTGACATAATTAAGTACATTAAATAGTTTTGGAGTACAGATATCTGAAAACCATTCCACAGCACAAATGGTTTTTGAGTACAAATCTCTAAAACCATTCCATAGCAAAAATTGGTTTTGAAAAATATTTTACTGGAAACCATAAGAGATCTATTTTGGTTTCACATACAACACTACTGAAACCATTAAGTCACACTTATGGTTTCAGTTATAATATTTATTTTAAATTAAATATAAATATTTTATTTGAAACCATAAGAGAACTACTTTGGTTTTCATATACAACACTAGTGAAACCATTAAGCTATACTTATGGTTTCGGTTAAAATCATTTAATTGACATAATTAAGTACATTAAAGAGTTTTGGAGTACAGGTCTCTGAAACCATTCCACAGCACAAATGGTTTTGGAGTACACATTTTTGAAACCGTTCTACAGCATAAATGGTTTTGACATGATTTTAGTTTAAAACTAACTACTAAAATAATTAACCATACATAATACTCTGAATTTTATCCCTAATCAATAAAATAAAATAAAATTCAATCAATCAAAATTAAAAGCGTGATAAAAAAAAACTGAGGGATGCAGTAGAAATTTTTTTAAAAAAAAAAAAAAAACAGAAATTAGGGGGCTAGAAATGGGGGGCGCGCGTAGCAATTTGGGGGGGGGGGGAGTAGCAGGTGGGGGGCGCGCGTAGCAATATGGGGGGGGGGGGGGGGGGGGGGCGTGAGAAATTATGTACGGTGCATAAGCTTTGGGCTTATGCACCATAACCCAACCCATTATATACATAGAGAGATTCCCACGGAACTCTCTCGTGCATTCTTAAGAAAAATTGTTTAAGTAATATTCAATTAGATATTTTTAGAAAATTGCTTAGGTGACATTCTATTAGAGCTTCTGTCTTATTTTTGTATCTTTCTTTTTTTGTTTTAAAAAACTCATTATTAAAAAAAAGTTGTTGGATATATACAACCAAATTAGAGCCTTTTTATTTTTTTGTATCTTTTTTTGTTTAAAAAACAAATTCTATATTAAAAAAAATGTTGGATATATACAACTAAATTAGAGCTTTTCTATTTTATTTTTTTTAATCTTTTTTGTTAAATCTTCTCAAATATTTTTATCGTAGAAACTCTAATATTATATTTTTTTGTAGAATTTCTAATATTATATAATAAATAATTCTCTATTTTATTTTTGTATCTTTTTTTTTTATCTTATCTAACCCATTATTAAAAAAAGTTGTTGGATATATATTATATACAACTAAATTTAGAGCTTCTCTATTTTCTTTTTGTATTTTTTCTTAATCTTTTTTTGGTTTTATTTTTTTCATTCAATTAGAGCTTCTCTAATAATTTTTTATTGTAGAAATTCTGATTTATTTTTTTTAGAATTTCTAATGTTATGTATTTTTTTACAATTCAAATATTACATTTTTAATGAAGAATATCTTATTTAATCCACGATTAAATATTATATATTCTCTATATAAAAACTATGTGAATACTTCGTCTAAAATTTGTTTCGACATGTCACTATTATCCAATCATTCAATTATATGTTATATTTTTATGTTGATTTGTTTTAGAATAAATTCAAATCATATTTTATATATATATTTTTTATGGGGATCACTCATTCAAAATTTTATCTTGCACGATGAAAAGTGATTCCCATGATGTAAAGTGTCCGTAGATGGTAATGAGAACTGAGCTCGAGAATTTTAGTAAAAATTTATGAAGGAAAATTAAAATCACATTGCATATTCTTATTTAATTAAATCGCACATTACCGGAAAAAAAAAAAAAAAATAGATCGCACATATTTGTAGCCAAAAGATCATAAAATGAAAATTATGTCTCTATAATATGATGACAATTACTTTTTAGAATATGATCGAGATCAAAGTATTTCGATTTTAATAAAAGTTTAATATAGAATAAACAACTATGATTTTGTTGATGAGCCTCTATAGAGTTCTATAACGGGGATGATATCTTTTTAAAACTTAAAATAAATCTCTATCTCTAAAATAAAGTAACTTCTTAAAAAACAATCAAGACTTATAATTGTTTGGATTATAAAGATATATTAATTAAATTGACATTATCTAAATTATAACTTTAATTGTTTATATAATCTATGAGAATTTTTTATTTTCTAACAATTCAAATATTTAAATTTCCATAAACATTCATTCGAACCTTTTTAGAGATGTTAACTTATCCATGTGAGTGGAGATCCTTAGAGTTTCTCATTTGACGCTAATGTGTGGAGATTTTTTTTTTTGGTACAGTGACAAAAAAAGTTTGAGAATAAGAGCGAGATTAAATTAGTTTGATATTTATTAAAACTAATATATAATCAACAACTATTTTTTTGTTGATCGAGCCTCTATAGATACCTAAAACGGAGACGGGTGAGTGATATAAATGAAAAAAGAATCTCTTAGTGGTGTAGAATGGGAAACATGATGCACTTCCCATCACATTATAAATAGAAAGAGAATCTCTCAGTGGTGTAGAATGGGACACAAGGTGCACTTTCCATCGCACTATTAAAAAAAATATGAGAAGAGAGAGAGAGAGAGAGAGAGAGAGAGAGAGAGAGAGAGAGAGAGAGAGAGAGAGAGAGAGAGAGAGAGAGAGAGAATTTTTTAGTGGTGTAGAATGAGAAACATGATGCACTTTACACCGCACTATTAAAAATAAACTCTGGCTAAATAATATTTGTATTTCGACTGTGAGTGTTATCCTCATTTTGTGTTCAACTCACTTTCATTAAAATTACTTCAAACTGATAAAATCCACTGGAAACCAAAAATATATTGATATAATCTATGGAATTTTTTTTTATAATTTCAATTTTAAACTTTTCATAAACATTCGTTCAAGCCTTTTTAGGGATGTTAATTTATCAATGTGAGTACATGTGGAATGAATTGAACATATACTTGAATCCTAAGGAACATAGTTCGATTCTCACGTAAGTCAAAAACTCTACAGCGAGGGGAGTATAGAAGATCGTGATGTACAATCTCGAGATGCCTACTATATAAGAGAAGAAGTCCGGACTGTTACACATGATATATTTTAATTTTATGAAAAATTTCCAAGGACATGAAAAACTAGAAAAAAATTTCATTTGAAAATAAAATCAACAATCAAAATAGATTGTCATATATTTATTTAAAATATAATAGATTTTATAATTATTTTATAATATGGTTTCTATATAGTTTCAAGGATGAAGACGAGAGAAAAAATCTCACAATAGGGTAGAACGAGAAACAAATGAATCACCACGCTCTGTAACATTCTTAAACATATATGACTCAAAAATTATCTTCAATTTATCGTAGAATTTTAAAAAAAGTTTTCATAACATTTTAAAATAAACATTTCAATAATATTAAAAAAGAAAATAATCCCGTGAATTTCACGGGCTAACATACTAGTTATTTTGATATTCTTGAATATTAAAAATGAATCATTAATAAAAAAATGATCCTCTATTTAAATTGTCGGTAACAGAAAAAAAAATCATTAAAAATAATGATATAATAAATAAATAGTTTTAATTCATAGATTTTTCAAAAAATTAATTAGTTAATTTTAATTTAATTTGAAATGACTATAATTAAAATTATATAGAAAAGAAATGACAAAATTGAACTTTCATAGATTTAATTTGTCGGTAAATTGTCGGTAACAGAAAAAAAAATATTAAAAATAATGATATAATAAATAAATAGTTTAATTCATAGATTTTTCAAAAAATTAATTAGTTAATTTTAATTTAATTTGAAATGACTATAATTAAAATTATGTAGAAAAGAAATGACAAAATTGAACTTTCAATTTTTCAATTTATTTTTCTCATATAATGAAAGACAATTTTATAAATTAATCCACAATTTTTTTTTTCTATACAATATTAATTACTTTTCTTAATTTATATAATATGGTTAAAACAAATTATATTTCGGTACTAAGATAATTTAAGAGAATACTCCCTTCGTCCCAAAAAGAAGAACCAATTGATTGATGCACGCATAACAATACATAACTTTGATGATTAATATTTTTAATTGTATAATAGTAATAATTATAAAAATTTGAACCAACAACATCTTATAAGCTAATACATTTTTTTATTAGTAGAAAAATAAACTCAAAACAAAATATGTAAATAGTATACTCCCTCCGTCCCAATTTATTCGAGCCATTTGTAAAAAAAATTGTTTCAAAATACTTGAGTCATTTACAATTTTTTACTTGTATTTCCACTTCTACCCCTACATAATTTACTTTTTAGAGTAATTATTATTGCACTTAAAAAGTGCATAGGGAGTACACAAGAATAATTTGATAAAATGAATAGTATCTCTCATTCATTTATATCATTTTCTTAATATGCGTGTTTTAGTCAAATGACTCAAACAAATTGGAACTGAGAGATGGTTCAGTAAAATTGGAACGGAGGAAAGTACATACTCCCTCCGGCCTTTTTTATAAGCAAAATTTGTTTTTTAGATTCATTGAAAAAATAATGTATCTAGTCTTAAATATAGACTAGATACATTACTTTTATAATAAACCTAAAAAATAACTCTTGCTTATAAAAAAGACCGGATGGAGTAGTTACAGAAATGTGAGTGTAAAAGTGTGTATCCATAAAGATGTAAAAGTGTGTATCCATAAAGAAGGTCACAGGTAGGAGTGTCAACCGACACTTGTGGTTGTGGCTAAGAATGAGTGTCATGAATGAATTCTTAAACAGTTGGAACAAAAGCTGTTACCATTTTCATTATTAATTAATTATTATCACAACAACAACAAAAAAAAATAGTAAAAAAAAATTGTCTGAAATTAATAAAAATAATTTGTCTTTTCGTTTAGGAAGAGTCTCTTGCGTTAAAACAAAAAACAGTGAGTGAAGTGTTTTATTGCGCTGTCACCATAACGCCTTCACCGTTCTCATAGGATACCATAACCCCTTTTTTCCACTCTCTCTCTCTCTCTCTCTCTCTCTCTCTAATTCTTCATTCTTGTCTGTGATCCTACCTACATTTCACTCTGCCCACAACCCATCAACACAATTTGCTTAAGAAATTATGGAAACTAACTCAGTTTCCAAATTTCTTTTTCTTTTCATTTTCTTCACATTATGTTTAGTTGTTTACTCTAACGTCACTTATGACAGAAAAGCCATTATCATCAATGGCCAAAGAAGAATCCTTTTTTCTGGTTCCATACATTATCCTAGAAGTACCCCAGATGTATGTTTTTTCTTAATTCTTTCATTTTTCAACTTTTGTTCTTTCTAAATTAAGATAATATAAGAAAAATTGAAACTTTAGTTCTTTCTTAGTTTGTTTTTCTGAATTTTCTAACTAAATGTAATGACCCTTTTGTAGATGTGGGAAGATCTGATTTTTAAGGCTAAAGAAGGTGGTTTAGATGTAATTGAAACTTATGTCTTTTGGAATGTTCATGAACCTTCTCCTGGAAATGTACTTCACTTTCACTCTCTAAAGTTTGTAAATTAATTTTGGTTTGCTTAATTATTTTTTTCTTTCTTGAATATGAGTTTTGTACCTTTTTTTCTACTTTTGTGTATACTTGATGAAATTGAATTCAATGCAGTACAATTTTGAAGGAAGAAATGACCTCGTGAGGTTTATTAAGACAGTACAGAAAGCAGGATTATATGCTCATCTTCGTATTGGACCTTATGTTTGTGCTGAATGGAATTTTGGGTACTCATTAATATCCTTAAAAAATTCTTGATTTGGTCTTTTGTGGGTTATGTTTCATTGTTTAATGTTTTTCTCTTGTTGTCATGTGCAGAGGATTTCCTGTTTGGCTCAAGTATGTTCCAGGCATAAGCTTTAGACAAGACAATGAGCCTTTCAAGGTTTCTTCTTATATACTTTCTTTATTAACATTTTTTGTTAGAACATTGCCTTCAAGTGGTTAATAATCTTTAGTGAAGGTTGAATCGATCAAGAGTACTCGAGTTCGAACCCTGGTTGAAACCTTAGGCAAACTTTACTGACGAAATTAAGATTACTAGGGCCTTTTCCTCCGGGAACCGGAGGGTTAAGACCAAAAATATATGACTAGTGCCTAATTAGAAAGAAGTTTGTGAAATTCCTTCATTCATTCAATTGACATAGTATTTTTTTTCTTTGTAATGTATGGTGTTGCAGAAGGCAATGCAAGGGTTTACTGAGAAGATTGTGGGAATGATGAAGAGCGAACGTCTCTACGAGTCACAGGGTGGCCCTATCATCCTCTCTCAGGTGTAAACTCTATTGTTAATTTGCTTTTTGTGTATTTGTAAACTACCGAATTCCCTTTAATTTTTTTTAGGAAAGGCAGTAATTGTTGTAAAATTTTCTTCTAGATCTAGCTTTGTAGGAACATTAATAATGATACATACATTTTATGTTGTTTCAGATTGAGAATGAGTATGGGGCGCAAAGTAAAATGCTTGGACCTGTTGGCTATAATTATATGAGCTGGGCTGCAAAAATGGCCGTTGAAATGGGAACTGGGGTTCCATGGGTGATGTGCAAAGAAGATGATGCTCCGGATCCAGTGGTAAGTATTTTTACTCTCCACCTTAAAGGTTGTTAACATTATGTGACGGTAACACGTAGTAATGTATTAAGTTTTTTCTTTTGTTCAGTTTTTATTAATTTCTTTGAAAAAATTTAGAGGTTTAATGGTACAATAATGGATCCCTCAACTAGTGATGACTTTTTTTTCCCTAGAACCTTGCATTTTCTGGAATGCGGTTGAGAAATTAATCCGTTTCCTGTTATGTGACAGATAAACACTTGCAATGGCTTTTATTGTGATAAATTTGCTCCCAATAAACCCTACAAGCCTACAATGTGGACCGAGGCTTGGAGTGGCTGGTAATAATTTTTATAGTTTACTTCAATAACAATTTGGAATTGCGGAAATGGACTTGTATAATTTTTTTTTTTGTGAAACATGAAGGTTTTCGGAATTCGGAGGTCCAATTCACAAAAGACCTGTTCAGGATTTGGCATTTGCAGTAGCTCGATTCATACAAAAAGGAGGATCCTTTGTAAACTACTACATGGTTGGTTTTCTTATACCGATTTAAACAATACAAATTTTGGTGATGAAGTCATGACAGCCACTTGACTAACTTACCTTGTTCGTGCAGTATCATGGAGGAACCAATTTTGGCCGCACAGCTGGAGGCCCTTTTATCACTACCAGCTATGACTATGATGCTCCACTAGATGAATATGGTGAGAGCTACAATTTATGCAACTACAAACCATACTCGTTATTTTTCTTAGTTGCTTCTTATGCATGAATAAACAATTTTAAGTCCAAAAAAATATTGACGAGTACTTTTTGTTGCAAAAAATATTGTTAGGTTTGATTAGGCAACCAAAGTATGGTCATCTTAAGGAGCTTCATAAGGCAATCAAGATGTGTGAGCGAGCTTTAGTTTCAACTGATGCGGTTGTTACCTCATTAGGAAACTTCCAACAGGTTTAACTTACTTTCAAATTCTTTTTGCTTTCATTGTTCCGTAAGTTGCTTTATTGACTTTATTGGGTATTCATCCTTTCACAGGCCTATGTATACTCAACAGAATCTGGGGATTGCGCTGCTTTTCTCACAAACTATGACTCTAAATCTTCTGCTAGAGTGTTGTTCAACAATATGCACTATAACTTACCTCCTTGGTCCGTCAGCATCCTCCCGGATTGTAGAAATGCTGTTTTTAACACGGCTAAGGTATGTAATGTTAGAAATAATATAAAACCATTGATGTGCCAAATCCTAACAGCTTAAGCTTTTGGGATAATTGGTTATTTGACATGGTATCAGAGCCTCTATGACTAAGTGGTCTAGGGTTCGATTCCCGCTCCCCTCACTTTCTAATTAAAAGTGGAATTTAAGCATATGGTAGGTGGGCCTATGCATTATCCACGCTTCAAGCCCAAGTGGACTCTTGCGTGAGGGGGCGTGTTAGAAATAATATAAAACCATTGATGTGTCAAATCCTAACAGCTTAAGCTTTTGGGATAATTGATTATTTGACATGTAACAAACGTTTCAGATATGAAATCATCATACTCCATTGATACTCAGAGATCACAGTTATGCTTCTTAGACACAATTTATTCACCTTCAACATCTACATTCAACAAGATTTAACAATTTAGCATTGTGTAAAACCACTGAATCCACTTTCTCCCTCTATTAGGTCGGAGTGCAGACATCTCAAATGCAAATGTTGCCTACAAATACTCAAATGTTCTCATGGGAGAGTTTTGATGAAGATACTTCTTCTAGCTCTACAAATACAATCACTGCTTCTGGTCTCTTGGAACAGATAAACGTAACACGGGATGCAAGCGATTATCTTTGGTATATAACTAGGTAAGATTGATTTTGTATGTTGTTTCATTTCCTCCTTAAGTGATTTTGTCGTCATCTACTGTTGGAAATTATTTATGCTTTTAGATTCCCTAGCTAGTTGAAGAAAAAAGTCATTTTTATTTTCTAGCACGTTATATATCACTTGCAATTTATATCGACTATGTAAATAAATAGTTGATATTTCTAGATGCGCTGTATTGTATCGAATGTTGTCATCTAAAATTGCACGACTTTGACATTTTAACTGAATCTCGAAGGTTCAAGCTGCTAAACGAAGGAGATTTAAAAACCATTTTTGCTGTACTAATTTATTTCATACCGATGTGTCTACAGTGTTGATGTAGAGTCATCTGAATCCTTTCTCCACGGAGGCAAACACCCCAGTCTCATTGTTCAGTCCACTGGCCATGCTGTGCATGTTTTTATCAACGGTCAACTTTTTGGTGTGTAGTTTGTTTGCTTCTTTAGCAAGTCTTGTTTCCATCTGAAAGTGAAAGGAAACATAATATATATGATTGAAAACAGGTTCCGCCTATGGAACAAGGGAAGATAGGAGATTCAGATATACTGGTGATATAAATCTTCGTGCTGGAACAAACACTATAGCTTTGCTAAGTGTTGCTGTTGGACTTCCAGTAAGTTTTGTTTTCCACCTTTATTTTTTGATATTCTACTGCAGTAAACATCGAGTTTTTTGTAAATAACTGTTATTATTGCTTTTTGTGCTCACGATTGTTCTACTATGGGATTTTATTCTTTATCTACTACTTAGTACATACTAATATCATTGTTTTCTGTTTTTTGTTGTCAAAGAATGTAGGTGGACATTTTGAGACTTGGAGCACGGGAATCCTAGGTCCAGTTGTTATCCATGGACTTAATCAAGGAAAATTGGACTTGTCTTGGCAGAAATGGACTTACCAGGTTTGCTTAGTCTTACTTTAACTGCTTATTTTGACGAGTTACAAAGAATGTTCAGTTAAGAGGGTTTCTTCTTAAAACAGGTTGGGCTGAAAGGAGAGGCCATGAATCTTGCATCTCCAGATGGGGTCTCTTCTGTAGAGTGGATGCAGTCAGCATTAGTTGTACAGAAAAATCAGCCACTGACATGGCACAAGGTATAAAAAAAGCGCTTGCGCAACTTGAACAAAATATTAGACCTCAAAAATGATTAAATAGCTGATTAGTAAACTTCACAGACTTTCTTCGATGCTCCCGAAGGAGAAGAGCCATTGGCATTGGACATGAATGGTATGGGTAAAGGTCAAATATGGATTAATGGGATAAGTATCGGAAGATACTGGACTGCTACAGCTACTGGAAGTTGCAATGACTGCAGTTATGCCGGGTCATATAGACCTCCAAAGTGCCAGCTTGGTTGTGGTGAACCAACTCAGCGATGGTAAGTATTTTTTTGTTAGCATCGTAGGGGATGCATGACTATCTCGGGCCAAAAATACCTTACATATAGATTACTTAATGTTTCAGGTACCATGTACCGCGATCTTGGTTGAAGCCAAATCATAATCTGTTAGTTGTTTTTGAGGAACTTGGGGGAGACCCTTCAAAAATTTCATTAGTAAAGAGATCAGTTAGCAGTGTGTGTGCTGATGTATCAGAGTACCACCCAAATATTAAGAATTGGCACATCGATAGCTATGGCAAATCAGAAGATTTCCATCCTCCAAAAGTTCACTTGCATTGCAATCCTGGCCAAGCCATCTCTTCCATTAAATTTGCAAGCTTTGGAACTCCTTTGGGAACCTGTGGAAGTTATGAGCAAGGAGCTTGTCATTCTTCTGCATCTTATGACATCTTAGAGAAGGTAACTCGAACATTTGCTTCATTTAACAATCATTGACTTTTACTATTATTAATTGTTGAATCAACGATCCTCTCTAATTCTGTTGCGCAGTGTTAGAGACTAGTTTAATTTTTTCGTCTCTTAACAAAAATTACAACTATTTCTTTGGACGATAACATTGCTTACGCTCTTTGTTTTTCTTTTTTTACACAGAAATGTATAGGAAAGCCAAGATGCGTAGTAACAGTATCAAACAGTAACTTCGGGCACGACCCGTGTCCAAATGTTTTGAAGCGGTTATCAGTTGAAGCAGTTTGTGCTCCAACTATTACCAATTAAAGAGGATGATTAGTTCACAAAGCACCCTTTTTAAGTGTAATTTGCAGTGACTTTTTAGCAAGTAAAGTTGAAAGAATAAATAAGAGTAGAATAGATAGTGTCTTAGTATTTCTTAGGGGAGAAAGTAAGTAGCTTTGTTCTTATATGTTGTGCCAAAGGCACATGGTTTTTTATTTATTTTAAGTAGTGTTGTTATATTAATGGGATTGAATTTAAAATTAGTCATTGTTAGATAGGTGAATTTGAAATCAAGGGTCTAAAAATTGGACCCTTGTGAGTGTGAATTTGGAGTCATAGTTCCACGCCTATATGTTTTAGTTGGATATAGGCATTGGAAAGAAAGGCCATGATGTGTTTTTGTTTGTCTTACAGGAGTAAATTAAACTCCAATTTAGGTTCAAGTTAGGAGCGGATCCTAATGTAACCATGACATTTGTTGGAAGTTCATTATTATTCTATGCATTTTGTTTCTTATATTCATTTTTCCTCTATTGTTCTTTACTTTCTTCAATGGCATTCTTCTCATTGTTTGGTTGCTGAATAATAATGTTCTTTCATACACACAAATCTACTAATCATATATTAAAAGAATCTTGTATCGCCGAGGTTGGTGTATATGGTCGGATCTTCTGCTCATATCCGCTGTGATTTGAGTTTAAGTCAGAATTCTCGTAATTGATATGTTATAAGTAAATTAAAATTATATTCCCGAATATATCCTATTGTAAATCTTCAATTAAGTTGATAAATTCTTCTTAATATTGCACGTGGTTCGTCTCTAGCACAAGTATGTGCGAGTGTTGTAAACCCTTAGTTACCGAGTTCGACTCATGCTACAAAAAACATTAAGATGCCCTTGAATTCCAACTTTAAAGGGAGAGAGGAAAGTCAATGTTGTGAATTAGGAATGCTTAATATAACATTATCATCCATCATTATTTAAGACAAGATAGAATTAAGTCTTTGATACATCCACTACAAGATAACAATGAAAATAAAGATGACATGACAGTAAATATATTATTAAGTCACAGTAGCAACAAAATTAAGCATTGGCTGATGAAATGTGTTGCTCTATTGTCTGCTGCAGCTCTTCTTTCTTTGCTCCTACCACTTTGCCCAAAATGGTTCCTTCTTTCACAAACACAAATGTTGGCATAGCCTCAACAGCCCAATCTTGAGCAACAGACTGCAAAACAATCAACAAATTATTTAATCTTTATTTGTCAAGATGCACTTTTACACCGACATTCAATAAGAATCCAGCATTTTGCGGTTATTATTTTATAAATGCAATTACAAAGTAAGTTTATGCGACAAAATGATGAATTGTCATCGAGTGTCAGTGTAAAACAACTTTATAGTAACAATATATCATCGTTAAACTCTTACGCAGATTAATTAGATTTTTTTTTTACCTTTAGTTCGTCCACATCGACCTTAAGGAATATGGCATTTGTATACGTCTTAGCCAGCTCAGCGAGGTATGGTGCAATGAAACGGCATGGTCCACACCAAGAAGCAGTAAAATCCACAACAATCTGGCTCAATTAGAGAGGTAAAATATATTTCAAATTTTGAGATAATAGCATAATATGATGAATTCATGAATCTTACATTTGAAGTTTGCACTAAATTAAGATATTCTATGATACTATACTACTAAGGTGCATGCAATACAACAAGTACAGACAGAAAAGAGGGTGATTTCATCATGTAGTTCTGTATAATTACAATCATAGATATCTTCTCAGACAAACAAAAATCATCACATCCAAAAATTATAAAAATTATCATCAAGAAATACAGTACAATTCAAAATAAGGTCTATGCATTTTTTTTATCATTATGTCAGCGCTCATTATATCTAATCAATGATACTGTTCCAAAAATACTAGTGTAGAAGAGTGTGAAACTGGCAACAATCTTTGAAACATAGACACATGGGCATCAGACACGACATTGAGACGTACACTGATAAGAATATGAAAAGAGAAAAAGTAATTAATTGTTACCACATGTCTTAGACACCAGACACGTCTTTCATTTAAAACCGGGCTACAAAAGCAACATACTGTGATAGATTTATGAGGTTTTAATAGCAGCAGCCTAATTAAGGCATAACATCAAAAGAAGACCTTGAATCTGTTCACATCATAGAACTTCATTTGCATAGGATTTTCTTTAAGGTAAACCTTATATGTGATAAAGAATCTTGTAACTATGACTATGTTTAGACTAACATGTTTGGATTTGCAGCGAGTTCGACAAAATCACGGCAAACCAAACCACCATAATTTTGCAATAGTCACAATAACTTTTGAAAAATCACTATAGCTTTAATGTTATTCTGGCGCTAATACACCGACACCGTGATGCCAAACATGCACTCTATGAAACTTGTAATGAAGCTTATTACTAATAATTTTAAGGTTTCATAAAAAACTATTTACTTTTTTAAGGAATTCCCTAAAATAATTTTTTTTTCTTCAAATTTATAAATTAAAAAAAATTATCACTTTTTTCCATTGAAAATTAAGATCAATTTACGTTTCTGTTACCCTCTTCTATGTATTAGTCCAGGAATTATACACATCAATGACACCACCATAAACCAAAAACAACCACTTTGTACAAAACAAAACAAAAATCCTAGAATAATGTTTCAGAACCATGTTGCATGACAATAATAATAAAACGATGATCAAAACAAATCAATAAACAATCTTTTTTACATTAATATTTTTAAAGCCAGATGCATAGTGTAACAAAACAAAGGCATAACCATTATTTATAATAATCATGTCATGTTCATAAACAACACAAATATAAGCCATAAATTGAGATCCATATTCCAAACTGAAAAATAAATAAAAAAATAGTTAAAAATATAATTAAGGTACTAAAAATATACCAATTTCTTGGATTCATTCCCCCTGTGGAGGATATCATCCCATGCATCAACGCTGTGAACACTGATTACTTGTCCCTCTTCTGATGAACCTGCCATTCTCTCCTAATTTTTTTGTAACAAATTTTAATTTTAATTTCAAAGGAAGGTATTGTATTGTATTGTATCAATATAACTATTGCCGCAGCTATGTCACTGCCTTAAATAAGAAAAAAATTTGGGTTAGGAAGCCTTGTAAATTAAAAGGCTTGACTTTGTTACTTTTTTACAAGTTTGCCATCAATCATGCAATATATTATTTTTGTCCCCTAATAAATGTGTTATTTATTTCTTGTAGAAAAAAGTAATGTCTCATTTATTTCTATTCTATAAATGATAGTAATATTCCTACTGAATTTTGAATTTCAATACAAAATGAGTAGGCACAAAGAGAAGAAAAGAACCAATATAATAAAACGAGAGTAACTAGAGACACCATAAAGCTTAACCTTAATATGAATGGTATAGAATTTGACACGTGAAAAAAAAAATATATCAATGACTATAATAAAAACTTTAATATTATGTTGCCACATCAATTAATGAATGTGGCACGTCATGTTTTTAAAAACACAATATATGTGTTAGGGTAATCCAAGATAAGAGGAAGAAGATAACAAGTAAGAACTAGAGAGAAAACTAGGAGGAAAGTGTTAAGATTTTATTGATAAGAAAAAAAATAGAGAATGAGTTGTATACAATGCATGTGGTACACGCTTATTTATAAGGAAAACTCCTAACCCATCTATTACTTGTAACACAAGTAACCATAACCAACTAACTCAAGGTAGTTATGTAACCACCTCCTAACTACCTAACCAAGTCTAATAGGATTGAAGTTATAAAACATCATGCTCCCTTAACTTCAAGCCTAAGCAAACTTGTCTGTCCTTCAGAAATCCTTCAGAACTGCAACCTTGTCTGTCCTTCAGAAATCCTTCAGAACTGCAAGCTTGTCTGTCCTTCAGAAATCCTTATCTGTCATTCAGAACTCCTTCAGAACTGCAAACTTGTCTGTCCTTCAGAACTGATTCAGAACTTGTCTGTCCTTCAGAACTGCTTCAGAACTTGTCTGACCTTCAGAACTGCTTCAGAACTTCTTCAGAACTTCAAACTTGTCTGTCCTTCAGAACTGATTCAGAACTGCTTCAGAACTTCAAACTTGTCTGTCCTTCAGAACTGCTTCAGAACTTGCCATGCTGGGCGCGCGCGCCTGATACACACCAAGTTCACTTCTGAGCTTCAAAAACCTGTCTGTTTTCAAACTCTTAGTTAGAGCATCTGCAACCTGAGAATCTGTTGCACAATGCCTGACATCTAAGCTACCTTGATTCACCTGCTCCCTCAAGAAATGAAACCTAGCCTCTATGTGTTTGCTTCTACCATGCAAAACTGGATTCTTGGCTAAGTTTATAGCAGACTTGTTATCAATCTGCAGAACCACAGGTTTCTCTGCTTCAATTCCTAGCTCCTTCAACACAGTCACAATCCACAAAGCTTGGCATGCTGCATATGCACCTGCTATGTACTCAGCTTCACACGAAGACAATGCAACAACTGGTTGTTTCTTAGAACACCAAGCAACAGGAGCCTCCATAAATCTGAAGAAATACCCAGTAGTACTCCTTCTATCTACTTTGTCACCACACCAATCAGCATCAGAGTAGCACACAATCTCAAATTTCTCATTCAGAACTGACTTTGGAAAAAGAATTCCAAACTCCATTGTGCCTGCTATATACCTAAGTATTCTTCTAGCTGCATTCATGTGTGACCTTCTGGGCTTATCCATGAATCTACTTACAAGCCCAACTGCAAAGCATATATCTGGCCTGCTGTTGCAAAGATATCTCAATGATCCAACAATTTGCTTGAAAATTGTAGGATCCACAATCTCTTCTGTCTCATTCTTTTCTAACTTCAAGTTCACCTCCATAGGAGTTGCAGCATAGGTACACTCAATCATGTTGAACCTCTTTAGAATTTCTCCTGCATATTTTCTCTGATGCAACAATAGACCTTTACCATTCTTCAGAAGTTCAAATCCTAAGAAGTAAGACACTTCTCCCAAATCTGTCATCTCAAATTCAGTTTTCATTACTTCTTTGAATTTCTCTATCTCAGCTGTGACACTTCCAGTTACTAGCAGATCATCAACATACAAACATATCAGAATGATGCTTGAAGCTGCTTCCTGCACATATACTCCATATTCTGACTTGCATTTCCTGAAACCTTGTTTCACAAGAAATCCATCTATCCTTTTATTCCAAGCTCTTGGAGCTTGTTTCAAACCATATAGAGCTTTGTTCAATCTGTAGACCATGTCTTTCTTCCCTTCAATCATGAATCCAGGTGGCTGAGTTACAAAGACAAGTTCTTCTAATGGACCATTAAGAAAGGCTGACTTAACATCCATGTGGAACATAGGCCATTTCCTTGCATTAGCTACAGCTATGACAAGTCTCACAGTCTCAATTCTTGCCACAGGTGAGTAGATTTCTGAGTAATCTATTCCTTCCCTCTGCAGAAAACCTCTTGCCACCAGCCTTGCCTTATATTTTGCTATAGAATTGTCAGGATTTAGCTTCAGCTTGAACACCCATTTTACTTCAATTGCCTTCTTATCTGATGGAAGTTTAACTAACTCCCAAGTTTGATTTCTCTCAATTGAAGCCAACTCCTCCTCCATAGCTTTCTTCCATTTCTTGTGTTTCAAGGCTTCTGTGTAATTGATAGGCTCAGAACCAGCCATCAATGCAATATGAACTAAGTCACCATCTGCATTTACCTCATTATCATTAACAATTTCACAATCCTGCAATCTAGCAGGAATGTTCCTTGTTCTGGCAGGCCTGTCTCTAGTCACAGCAGCAGGTGCTTCATTCTCATCACTAGAATCACTATCTTCTTCATTCATGATTGGATTCAATTGAGCTCTGCTTGAACTACAACCAGCAATCCAATCCCAGGATTTCTCTTCATCAATTACAACATCTCTACTGTAGATCATTTTCTTTGTGACAGGATCATACAGCTTGTAAGCACCTGTGACATGGTATCCTACCAAGATCATGACTTCACTTCTGTCATCAAGCTTCTTCCTTTTTGCTTCAGGCACATGCTTGTGACATAAAGCACCAAAAATCCTGAAGTGACTTACACTAGGTTTTCTACCACTCCACACTTCCTCAGGTACTTTGTCTTTCAGCTTCTTGGTTGGACACCTGTTCAACACATACACAGCAGTGTGAACTGCTTCACCCCAGAAAGCTTTAGGCAGGTTCCTATGCTTCACCATACACCTTGTCATATCAAGAATAGTCATGTTCCTTCTTTCAGCTAAGCCATTGTGTTGAGGTGTATATGGAGCTGTGACTTCATGTTCTATACCTTGTTCAACACAAAATGACTCAAACTTCTTGGAAGTATACTCACCTCCACCATCTGTTCTGAGAGCTATGATCTTCTTTCCACTTTGATTTTCAACTAATGCCTTAAAATTTCTGAAGGCATCAAATACTGCATCCTTGGTTTGAATCAAGTATATCCACATCTTCCTGCTATACTCATCAACAAAGGTAACAAAATATCTATTACCACCAAGTGAATTCACATCAAAGGGACCACACACATCAGAATGCACAACACCTAGTACACTTGATGATCTCATAGGCAAACTCTTGCTGAAAGCATTTCTAGGTTGTTTACCAACTAAGCAACCTTCACATACTCTTTCTGAAGCTTCAATCTTAGGTAGGCCAAGTACCATTCCTTTGCTCCCTAGCTGATTTAGATATTTGAAATTCAAATGTCCAAATCTCAGGTGCCATAGCCAATTCAACTTCTCATCTGTTACTACCTTCATACACTGAACAGTGTTTGTGTGAATCAAAGTTCTGAAAGTTCTATTCTTGGCCAAAAGAGTCCTCAGAATTAGGTTATTTGCAGGATCATAAAGTTCAAATTTCTCATTCTTAATGATAACTGAAAAACCTTTTTCTGCTAACTGTCCAACACTCAGAAGATTACAGTCCATACCTGGTACAAACATCACATCTTCAATTACTGCAGAGCTTCCATTGCTTCTCTTGATAACCATGTTACCAATGCCTTCTGACTGCAATGAACTGCTATTGGCCAGCTTCACTTTACTTTTCTTTCCAGAATCAAACTTCACTAACCAGTTTTTGTGACCAGTCATGTGATTGGAACACCCCGTGTCTAAGAACCAAGTCTCAGCATCAACTTTGTCTTGTGATTCTACCTCTGATAATGCAGCCATGAAAGTCACAGCTTTGTCTTCAACCTTTTCTTGCACAAGTTTTGCTTCATCATCAGAGTCTTGGCCCTTTTCTTTGCCTTTCTTGAACCAACAATCTGAAGCATAGTGTCCCCATTTCTCACAGTTATAGCACTGAATGTGACTCTTGTCCTTGCCTTTCCCTTTCTTTGAATTTGATGTTCCTCCTCCTTTCTTGAAGGATTCAGATTTTCCATCAAATTTTTTCTGAGAGCCATTCTTTCCCTTATCTTGTTTTTTTTCTTTGTGACTGTTAGCTTTCTTGTAAGCCTGAACTTGTAAGGCTTGTACAGATTCTTGAACCCCTTTCCTTTCATTTATCATCAACTCATGTGCTTCTAAAGATCCGACAAGATCCTCCAACTGTAATGTAGCTACATTCCCAGTTTCTTGGATGGCAACAATGACATGATCAAAATTTGGAGTTAGAGTTCTCATTACCTTCTCTACAATCATCCTATCTGTCATCACCTCACCACAGCTCTTCATTGTATGGACAATGCTTTGAACCTTCGACACATAGGCTCCAATGGATTCACTCTTATCCATCTGCAGAAGCTCATATTGCCTTCTCAGAGACTGCAACTTCACTCCCTTCACCTTTTCTCCTCCTTCATAATATTTCACCAAAATATCCCAGGCTGCCTTAGAGGATTCAGCACTAGATATCTTGTCAAAATTTGCAGAATCTACTGCAGCTTGAATTGCATACATTGCCTTGCAATCCTTCTTCTTTAAGTCTTTGTGTGCTGATCTCTGAGCTTCAGTGACATTCCCCACCAAGTCTTGCACACCATTAACCACCACTTCCCATGTATCTTGAAAACCAAAGAGAGACTTCATCTGTTTGCTCCATCTTTCCCAATTCTTGCCCTCAAGAATTGGAAGATTGTTTGGTAAACCATTCCCTGACATTGTTTCTGAATGAAGGAAAATGTAAACACCAAACAAGACTGAATCTTTGTGCTTTCTACACTAAGAACCAAAGGGCTCTGGATACCAATTTGTTAGGGTAATCCAAGATAAGAGGAAGAAGATAACAAGTAAGAACTAGAGAGAAAACTAGGAGGAAAGTGTTAAGATTTTATTGATAAGAAAAAAAATAGAGAATGAGTTGTATACAATGCATGTGGTACACGCTTATTTATAAGGAAAACTCCTAACCCATCTATTACTTGTAACACAAGTAACCATAACTAACTAACTCAAGGTAGTTATGTAACCACCTCCTAACTACCTAACCAAGTCTAATAGGATTGAAGTTATAAAACATCAATATGATGTATCAATATAGTGTGGCACAAGTGGTAGATAATTGAGTCCCTTAATCATTTTGATTCTAGGTTCGATCCCCGACCGGTGCGTATGGAGAAACATTTGTTGGGAAAGGAACCCCTTAAATGGATCTCAGTTACGTGCGCGGAGAATACCTTTGATTTACAAAATAAAATAAAATGTTCGGATACATTGAATTCATTCAACATCAAATATTTTTTTAAGGTTTGACATTGAATAAGTCAAATTTAAATACGTTCAATTCTTTAGAAGCTCATGGATTGTTGCCGACAGATGCAGTGATAGTGCGTCACCATATGACAATGGATGATACATGTTTTTGGTGTCAATCTCACCTGAAAATCATCGTGCATATGGTTCAAGATTGCGAGGACGGGCATGACTAATGCAACCCATTAATCCCGTAAGATAATTGGGGCAAGTTTTTTAGCCTTAACTTCTACGTTTGGTTGGAGTGGAACATCACTACTAAATATATTAGAGCTAGCAACACATTTGGGCTACTTTTTTTGTGTCTCGGTTTAGGTTCTTTGGGAAGATCACGATCAGTCTTTTATAAAGAGACAAAGTTTGATGCACACCGTGACTTATTAGATTGAAAGAAAGATTAGTTGTTCTCTTATGTTTTGAGATAGAAATTATCGTTAGAACGTCATGCATTGGTCAAAGTCTCTCCCATAGTTCATCAAGTAATAAAGACGAGGTGAGAAGGCCTTATTAGAAATCATAATATGGTCACTTTTTGAAAGGCAAAGGGCTCATGTGCAAGATATAGGATTTGAAAATACTTTTCTTGCAGAATTAAAAGAAATCATATTTGGCCTTCAGATAACCGACAAAATGCAACTTATTCATGTCATTCTTGAAACGAATTCCAACAATGATATCAATATTCCAAGAATTCCCGTAATATTATCTCTAATCAACCACCTACGTTGAACTATTTGTATAAATCAGATTCACCGTGAAGCAAACATTTGCTTTGATGCTCTTGAATTAAGGGGTCATGAAGCGGATATTTCCCTTACATAAAAATCAAAGTGATAAAATACGTGATTTCAATAACTTTTATTTTGATTTAAGTCAAATTGAGAAATTTACAATCATTTATGAATTTCAAATTTTCTTCCAACAATCCAAGCGCAGTTGAATAAGATGATAAATGTATGTATCTCCTAGTTTAACTTTAATTAGTGAATCTGAGTTTGAATCAAACGATACTAAGCTATGACACACGGATACTCCATTTGAGGGAGAATACTAATACCAAATACGTACCATATCAATACCAGGTACATATCCACACATTAATTTATGTCCATACACGTATATTAATTTTTATAAAAATGTCGTACCCCGTACCGATACTACTATCGGGTATCGGTACCGTATCCGCACCTAGACAAGATAGATAGCAAGTCACTTTTAAAGAATGAACCTGTATAATATTTATAACTCAGTAGCTTTCAAGAGAACAATTTCAACTTTAATTTTCTGCCATCCTTTTTAGTATTCTTCACCATTTGTCACAAGAAGAATATTACTTAAACCATAACATACGCACTTTTCAAGAGTTGGCATGATGTTCAAGTCAAGTTCAACTTTTTCAGAAGAAACTATTACATGCTCCAACATCTTAATGAAAAACTGTAAACATCTGGCCACAAAGGATAGTTCCTTTAGGACCAACGAACATTTTTCTTTGGTGCTAAATATATTTGCATTTTGCAGTATTTCAATGTTAAATCACACATGGCACAAAATTTTGGTATCTAATAATCTGCATACAAAAAGTATATGATTATATTTCACAGATGTGAATGCATTACAGTTTTATACAAAGTAGATCAGGTACCAGTAGAAGAATACTACAGCTGAATCAGATTCTCGAATCTGAAGAGAAAAAGTACGCGGTTAAAACAAACTTGGAATGTATTGCATTGGAGTTTTATACAAAGTATGAATGAGAAAAACAGATACTACAACTGAATCAGATTCTTAAAACAGTAAGTGCCAAGAAGGAACCAACCAATAAGAACCGAAGAGAATAAGGACCAAAATTTTAAGAAAGTGAAGCCTCCTAATGTGACTCCAAGAAAAAATACAACCACAAACGGTAAAATAGTTCTCAGCATAGATATTTTGCTGACCCAGCGTCCGTTGAGCAAAATGAAAATTGCAAGGTTCACCACATTCCACCCATTGGACAGGAAGCTGAGTCTGTTCAAGTTATTGGCAACAAATGAGTGGCAGTTGCATGTAAAGAGACTGTAAGATCGGTGTTGGAATTCTTGAGTACTCTTCCGTAGAGCATCATCCCAGGTCCTTAATTCACCTCCAGTTTCGTCCTGCAAGTAGTGTTCCTCACCCTTGTATGCAGACTGGCTTAAAGGGATGCAACACTGCCAGCAGTTATATAAAACATCATTAGACAAACAATAAAGGAGTGTTTGCATAGGCGTTCAAACCCATTCAGAATGTGTTTCTGCGGCATCCAAAACAAAAACACTTTTTCTTGTATGAAAGCCAAAACAAACAGTGTTGTCAAACAACAGCTACACTTTTTCTTGAATGAAAGCCAAAACACACACGATAAGCAATGTTATCAAACAGCAGCTATAACAGCGCTATAACGCAGCAAAATTTGAACACATCGCTATAGTTCAAAGATATGCTATTTAGTACAAAGTATTGTCAAATAGCGGCGTTATAGCACTATAGTAACAGAATTCAAACAAACCGCTATTTTTCGCAATCTGTTATAACATAAAATGTTTTTTTGACATATAGGTCTTCAGAACATGGTGCAAAAATCAAACCCCAAAAGGAAGTTACAGATTCTCGAAATTGTTTCAATGCTTCACAAAGAAGCAAGAGTTTCATGATGTATAGGTTTGTTTGAATTGACTTATTTGAGTTTATCTATCGACATAAACACCAGTGAGACTGATTGGGAGCAGGGTTGTCTTAAACATTTTGGAGACCCTCAGAATTTGTAGTATTAGATAAAATTAAGTTTGGAGCCCCTCAAAATTTCATATTTGATTAAAACTTTGCCCCTTAAAAATTTTTATTTAATGTTTTCGGGGAAATTTGGCCTTCAAAATTTTAAGTCCCTGTGCAATTTGGCCTTTATCGCCGGCCCTAATTCGGAAAACTTATGAAAATGGTTTATAACAGGTCCATAAGATTTTTGTAGCTTATTTCCATAAGCTCACTAGAATAGCTTATGTAAACGACTTATAGGGCCCGTTTGGATTTGGCTTATTTTTGAGCTTATGCAAATAAATAAAGTTTTATGTTAATTCATAAGTTTTTACCGGCAAATTATATTTTTACAAGTTGTTTTTTCATAAACTACCTTAAAAAACTTATAATAATACATAAAATCTTATTTATTTGCATAAACTATATCGCATAAAGTTCAAAAATAAGTCAATCGAAACAGGCCCATAGTCTATAATCTATATGAAAACCGTTTGACTTTACTATATCTTTTGTAATAGAAATATACAGTATAGCTTATAATTAGACATTTATATGATAAGTACGTACTTAAGTTGTTTATGTAAACAAAAGAATTATCTTACACACTAAACAAAATTGGATTATCTTACACACTAAACACTTAAGTTGTTTCTGTCTCTTGATTAGTATCAAACACACTAAACAAAATTGCATTTTCTTTTTACCATAAATACAATATTATTCATGTTAACAACGAAAGAATAGATTGATTAACAGAAGAAACCAACCTTTTCTTTGGGGATTTGAAAATATCGAGTAGCAGCACCAAACGCGAAATTATCAACACAAACAAAATTAGGACCTGCAAAATCCAAAATAACTCCATCCTCTCTACAGATACCAATGTGACCAATGAAAGGAATGAACCATGAAATGACAGGAAGTGGTGACCAAACAATGGAGCACGGAAATCGAGACCTTTTTGGATCAATTTGCATAGTAGTAATTCTAGAAAAACCTCCTTCCATCATATGTTGCTGTTCTGAATCCAAATCTAACTCTACTTCCATTGCAAATATTGGAACAACACTTAATTTTGCCTATACATAATAATTAATGATTAATTAAACAAACGTTCTGATTTGTAAATAATCGTTCAATCACGATGATATTAAAGTAGTGGAAGAAACCCTAATTATCATCGCCAATTACGTAATAGCAGGAATAAGAGAGAGATCCGATCGAGTTACCTGGTGAAGCAGAAGAAGTGGTATGTAATGTGTACTGTAGCTAGAGGATCATTTCTGCAGCTGCGTACAATTTCATGCCAACTAGTATCCAGACCCGATACATTTGTGTATTTTTTATTTTGTAGATTTATTGACTTATATAAAAAATATTTTAATATATTTTACTTTAGATCGAAAACTTAAATTTTGATATTGCTTATGAAAAATAATTTATAAAACAAAACAAATATTTACGATCTTATATAATATAAATAATTAAAATAACACTGTGTAATAAAAACTAATGAAGCCTTAAAATATTGATGAACAAAATTATAGGATTCAGCTGCAACGAACAAAGTAATAAAAAATCCTATAATAATATAGGACTAAAGACTATTAATTAGTTTGGGTTTTCTCGTATTAATATATAAGTCAAAATATATGCTTCTATATAAATTACAAAAAAATTGCTCCATGTTAATATATGAGTGTGAATATAAACTCAGTACATATAAAAAAAGCATTTCATATTAGTACGAATGTAAATATAATCTTTGTGTGAATTAAAAAAAAATATAATTCCCGTATAAATACACCAAAAAAAAAGGCAAATCTATTAAAATATTTTATATAAAAAAACAATAGACCCCGTATTAATATATTATTAAAAATAAAAACTATCATGTATAAATTTTATAAAAAACCACTAAAACAAACAAAAATAATAAATGAGTAAAAACCTCAACAATATCTCAATGAAAAACAATTACAAATCAGAAAAACCTAAAAAATATATTTCAGTATATCTTTTATTTTTAATTTTCACATGAATACCCTCGACCAAATAAAACAAATATAGAAGCTAAGATAATTTCATTCAAAAAATAAATAAATATGAACCTCTCATAAATTATATAAAAAAATTATTTATATTAATATACAAAAATAATATAACTCCCAGATTAATACATGGATAAATACATAAGTCCCGTATAAATTATAAATAAAAAAGAGCCATATAAATTTCAAAGTAAAAAAAAATATGTCTTCATACTGATATATTAATATAAATACAAATGTTACAAAAATTATTGTTACGTACACTGGAGAAGGTTTAAATTGGATTTTTGATCTTTTTTTGTTACAACGTAAATAAAGACTAAAAAAACAATAAAACTAATATCTTAAAAAGAAGTTTTTCGTTACGTCATTCTTAAGAAGATCACGAACACCTAAAAGTTTTAGTCCTCTTACAACTTAAAATAGTAAAAAAAAAATTGCCTAGTGTATAGCTATTATTATTATTATTATTATTTAATTTGATTGGTTATTTTTCATTTAATTTAATTCATCAATTTTCATTGCCGTCCAAAAATTCCTTTAATTTAATTATATGTGTTATTTGATAATATAAATTTTCAAGCAAGAGGAATTAAACTTGTTGAGTGATTCATTTATTAGAAATAAACGAATATGGAGAAATTCATGATATATTAATAATACATATGTATTAATATACCAATTTATTTGACAGTACGAATTCATTATTACTTAATTGTGCATCTATATGTGTAGTCCACTATAACAAACTTAATAATTTTTTAACTTCTAGTTTTACATATTCTAGTTGTTTATATGTTAATATATTTATTTATATGTTAAATATCTTGAAAAATAGTATTATATAGAGAATACTTTGTTTATATATTATTAGTATGTAAAGGAAAATAGGAAATCAACAAAAAAATAAAAATATATGTTATCATTTTTCTACCGACCAAACAAAAATTACGGATCACAAATATAATATAATAATAAATAATAGGTAGACACAGATGCTTACAAATATGATTTTTTTTTTATCAAGTTGCCTAATGAAAACCCTCACACATTTAAATGCGGAGAAACGTGGAATTCGGGGCTAGCTATCCGACTAACCCAATAATGTTCCTGGTAACTATCATTTGAGGTACACTTATAGGATGATATTTTACTATTTTATGACTAAAACTAAATAAACTAAAATATCACCACTACTAATATCTTATCAATTTGAAATAATAAATTATCATATTTTTTTTCGTAAAACGTAACTTTCATAAGATTCACCATTTTCAAAATTAAAATAAAGGTAAGCGAGATTATGTGAATAACAAAAATATTAATGTCAAGGTGTATCCATTTAGCAATCAAATTAAAAGGCAACAAATCGATAAAGGTAATTTGAATTTTAAAGTTAAATTTTTGTGGATATTAAAATTAAAATGAATCAACCGTAAATCAAATGCATGTGTTGTCCAAAAATTGCATTAGAGAAATTTCAACTAAAAGCTACTATCTACAAATATGATTCAAATATCTCAATCAAGAGTAAAATTTCAGCTAAAAGTTACTATACTGCTACAGCCGAATGTCTTGAAGTCTGATAGCCTTAGTGATGTTCTCCTAATGAAAATTATGAAAAATTAACATTACCGGTCAGATACAGAAACAAAAGTAAATCAACCCTATATTAATCTTCACAGTTGAAACTACAATCCTTAAAAACATCCAATGTATTTGCAAAAATTAAATTAAATTAAATTATTCAACAAAATATAAGAAAATGAAATATTGAAAGATGAGAAAGAAATTACACAATGAATATGAAAAATGAGTTGAAAAAATAAAAAATGAAAACTCATTAGCGTTCATGTACCTTATATAAAAAAAAAAATATGGTGAATGTTTGTACTATAAATAAATTGTACTTCTTCTTTGAATTGTTGAATGAATGGTGGAGAAATTTAAAAATTCCTATTTTATTTAAACTAGTATTCAGACCCGTGCCAAGCACGGGTAGAAATGCGTTTGTAGATTTATTGATTTATGAATAATATATTTTTATTTTAAACTGAATATTTAAAATTTTATTTGCCAATAGAAGATAATTAATAACAACTACGTAAATATTTACAATCTTATATAATTTAATAATTAAAATAACATTATGGGATACTAAATGTAAAATTTATGTACGGCCATATATTTTTTTAGGGAAAATTTTTATAGTTCGTATTTTTTTTATCAAATTGAAAATATCTCATAGTTGTTGTTTCTAATAGTCTTCGCTAAAATAATTATAAAGTTGATGAAAATAAATTCTCTTTGGAATATGCGGAAGAGACTTTAAGCTTTTTTAAAATGACTTTGAGGTGGATATGAATTACAAATAAAAAAATGTCATTGTATCAATATATGAGTACAAATATAGACTACAGTATAAATAATAAAAAAATTGATTCCTGTATTAATATTTAAGCTGAAATATAGGTTTCCATTGAAATAAAAAAATTAGTCTCCCTATTAATATATGACTAAAAATATAGATTCCAAAAAATTATAAAATAAATAGGTCTTCGTATTAATATATGAGTAAAAAATAAAAATATAAATTTAACTATAAATTATAAAATAAAAAGTTGTTTGTATTAATGCATTAGTAAAAATATGTATTCCTATAGAAATTACAGTAAAAAAATAGGAGTTGAAATATAGACCACATAGAAATATAAAAAAAAACAGTTTTCATATTAATATATGAGTAGAAATATAAACTACAAATTGAAAAAAAAAAATCATGTGTTAATATATGAAAAGAAATATAAGTTTATGTAGTAATTAAAAAAAAATAGTCCTTAGACTAATATGAGTAAAAATATAAATTTCGTAAAAATTACAAAAAAAAAAAATGGGTCTTCATATTAATATAAATATAAGTTCTCTTAGAAAAAGAAAAAATAAAGTCATTCGTATTAATATATGAGTAGAAATATAAATACTCATAGACATTTTTAATAAAAAATATTCCTCCGTGTGTATGAGTAGAAATATAGGCCTCGTAGAAAAAAAAGGTTTTCCTACTAACATGAGTAGAAATATAAACTACAATATAAATTACAAAAATAAAATATATCCCGTATTAATGTATGAATAGATCGAAATTTAGGTTCTCATTTAAATAAAAAGATAATCAACATTCCGTAAACATAGCTCCCGAAAAAATGTAACAAAAAAAAAAGTTCATGTATTCATATATGAGTCATGTATAAATGTTTTCAAATAAAGTCTCCCAAGCAAAACAAAATTAAATTGACAATTCATAGACTCCATCCGCTCCATAATATAAAGGAAAATAAAAAAACCACACTTATTAAGAAAAATTAAATAATATATTATTTCATGACATAAAACCTGCAAAAGTTGAAATAAGTATTATTAATTATCATGTATAAAACTGATACACATTAACATATTAAAAGAAAGCTACGTGTGCATAGAAAATGTTATTGAGTTATGTTCATTACACAAATTCAAAAAAGTTGGTAGAAGGAAAATGAAACAAATCAAAGAAAATGAAGAAAGCCCCATAAATTCACACAAGAGATGATAATAAAGCGAACAAATAAAGCTGATTTTAAAGAAGTATATTTATTTTGTTTAAATATAAAAAATAATACAAATTTAGGGATTTTAAAGGGACGGCAAAGAGTGATCTCACACTCCCTGTTCCCAAGATATGATATTTTCTTTTCCGTTCCCATAGAAATTATTTAAAAAATAGGATATTGTATTGATATATTAACATAAATTTAGGTCTCATGTATATCACAACTGAAAATTGGCACTTGTATTAATATATAAGTATAAATATTGACCCCATGTAAATTTTAAAATAAGGAACTCATATTAATATGAGTGTAAATATAAATCGAAATAATTAAATCAGTGGTGTGAATCATGGTGATTGATTAGTCAAAATTTAAAATTAAAAACGAAAATAATTTAGGAATAATTATTTATTTATATATCATCGGTCATTATTGATTATTTGAATTTGAATAAAATTATTATTTTTTAATTCTTATGATTTCATTAGAGATTGAAATTGAGATTCAGAAGCATTGAATGCATAAATTTTATTTGAGTATAAATGTTTAATAATTAATAGTACAATACTACAATTTTTTGAATGTAGAATTAGAATATTTTGCGCATCAAAGAATTCTATATACAGAAGCATTACCATATTTAAATACAAAAATACTATCATTATATTAAAGAATTACAATTAAAGAATAACAATTTCAACATTAATATCGTGAAGCTATTCCATATGCAAATATGCTTGTAAATATAGAATGTGATCTTCGTGGTCCTTTTATTTTTCATGAGTCTTGTCCGACCGCTTTTAGTTTTCTATTTTCAAATGACATTGCAGGAGTGTTACTCCTCTTTAATTGCTTTATAGTTCTTATTCTTTTGGGTTTTTAGGCCTTATTTAGTGGAAAATTCATCAATGATTTAAAAGAAATTTGACCTTACTTAACCAATTAGTTGTTGTTTTCACGTGATAAAAAATAAATTATCACCATCACCAAATTCTCCAAAAAAAATTGTCCTTTTTAAAAATTTAAAACCATTGCATTAATAACCATGTTGAACAACAACAAAAAAATTATTATATTTAACTTTAAATCATAGACAGAATCTAAATTATTTTATTTTACAATGATGAATCACAAATTATGAAAATACGATAAATGAAATTATGCGTTACAAATAATTTTCTTCAAAGAAAGAATTGAAAATGTAATTATATTTGAAATATAAATAAATAAAAATTACACTGAACATTCATTCAATTTCGTGATCACCAACTCATTTTTTGCAACTTCTCATTTGAACGTCCAAAAACTCACTTGGATCAACTGAAAAAGAAAATTAAATCATTATATAAAAAACAAATTAAGAACAATAAAAAACAACAATAATAAACTACACTGAACATTCATTCAATTTCATGATCACCAACTCACTTTTTGAACCTTCTAATTTGAATGCCCAAAAACTCACTTAAATCAACTAAAAAAAAAAAAATTAAATCATTATATATAAAACAAATTAAGAACAATAAAAAACTACAATAAAATAAACTAACATAGGAATAGAGAAAGTTGGTAGATCTGTATTGGAGAAAATTGTATTGGAGGAATTGTTTATTTATAGTGAAATGTGAAATATATAACATTAATTAACATTCTCAATTGTTTAGTCAAACATAAATAATTGCATTTTAAATAATTGCTTGCTATATGTAGCACTACAAAAATTAATATGAAATTAAATCATCTTTATTGTTGATCCTTTATTGTGATTTTTATTTTTTTTTGAAATAAAACCATTCAATGGTAAATCAATATGAGAGGAAAATGCTTGTGGGAATGTCACATGTACAATTGCATTTGAAAAAAGGCTCTCATGCGGCCTATCTTTGACTCATCGTTCTTGTAATCATGCGGCCTATCTTTTATAGTGTGGTTTGACCATTAAATATACGAAGTTTATTTTCATTCTGATTATAGCATAAACCATTAAATATATTATTTGGTCAAGTAGTATTAAATATATTCTTTAATTGTGAGATATTAAATATATTCTTTAATTGTGGGATATTTGTTTTTTCCAAACACGGATTTATTACATTGAGGAAGAGTGCAATAAAAAAAAAACTACAAAATCATTTAGTATTTAATATATTAATTAGCTAATTGTTTTCAAGCACGAAAAAATTTAATTAGTTATTTTTTTGAAGCACGGATTAGTGTGTTATAATTTTATTTTTTCGATCGTTGGTATCATTGGTTATTGGGAATTTTTTATTTAAGCACCGATTAGTGAATATAAAAAGAGGGATTAAAATATATTATTTGATTGTGGAAAAATTGTTTTTTCCAAGCATGGATTTATAAACCATTGTTTTATTTTATTTTATTTGATTGTGAGATTTGGTCAAGTAGTATTAAATATATTATTTGATTAGCTAATTTTTTCAAGTACGTATTAGTGATTTATAATTTTATTTTTTCAATATTTCGTATTATTGGTTATTGGGAAATTTGTTTTTTTTAAGCACCGATTAGTGAATATAAAAAGAGGGATTAAAATATATTATTTGATTGTGGAAAAATTGTTTTTTCCAAGCATGAATTTATAAACCATTGTTTTATTTTATTTTATTTGATTGTGGGATATTTGTTTTTTTTCCTTTCCAAAAACGGATTTACATTGAGGAATAGTGCCAAAAAAAAAACAACAAAATCATTTAGTATTTAATACATTAATTGCCAAAACAATATGGGAGAAGAATGACTTAGAGGCTGCCATGTGTACACTTACTTTGAAAAAAGGTTCACAAATTATATATATAGAGATTAAATCAATGATGCATATTGTATCCAAAAAAAAATTATGAACAAATTTTAAACTTCCTATTTGAGATTTAAATTGACATATTTGTATGTTTGTTTTAAGGAAAACTAATAATGGTTGATTAATGGTGGTGTAAAATATCAACCAATAAACATTTATATTTCAAAATTCATAATATATCTTGTTAAAAAAAATCATAATATATAGAAACTAATAATAAAAAATTCGGTTATTTATTTCAATTTCTTAAATAAAATTTTCTTATACTATATTGTACAATATCTTTTATTATTATTTTTGATAATTAATGATTTTTTTTGTTAAATTTATTTTATAATATTTGGATTTAAATAATATACAAACTTATAAAAGAAAAAAATTCTTAAAAATAGGAATCAATGAATGCTAATAATGTACGGCAAAAGACAAATAAGTCAAGAATTTCATCAAATAGGAATTGATTGATTTGGATTAATCAATTAATTAAATGCTCATCATATAGTTTCAAAATAAAAATTGAAAAATTTATGTCCAAAAAATATCTGAGGAATTTATTAACTTAAAATTTTCACCAAAAAAAAAAAACTTAAAATAATGTTCCAAAAAATAATAATAAATCATTTTTCTTATTTATTTTGCGTATGCTTAATACATATTCGTTTATTTATTGGGTCCTATTTATATTTCAATTTTAATCTTCTAAACTTTTATATATTTAAAATAAAAAATTGTTCATTAATTTAATTTTGCTGTATTGGTCCCAAGAAAAAAATTTATTTGAAGTTGAAAAAAAAAATTGAATATTTTAATTATACCTTTTAATTATAATTTGGATTGTTTCCTTTATAATGTACACATTTGTATAATATAATGATTTGTTCATCCTTTATTTATTATTCATCCTTTATTATGAGATTCATCCTTTATTGTGAGATTTTTTTTTTGAAGCAAAAACATTTAATGCTAAATCAATATGAGAAGAGAATGCTTGTGGGAATGACATGTGGCAATTTTCTTTGAAAAAAAGCTCTCAAATTATATATATAGAGATATTCGGGACGAATATCTTGCGTATCATTTTGGCTTAAATACAATTTTGCTTTGATACCTTTTCCACAACAAAACATGGTGAAAAAATAAATCCCAAAAAATATATATAAAAAATATTTAACCGTCTTTGTGAATTTGACTTAGTTGATAGAGAAATCGCATTATATGTGCAGAAGTCCAGATTCGAATCCGAGTCATGGCAATGGGGCAGGGCGGGGCAGGTTTTGCTCTCCCCAAACTCATAAAGTTCGGATATCCCCATACCCATCCCCATCCCCATTTTAAGTTGGGAAGAAAAGTAGAACCCTAAATCCATACCCGACGGGGTTCGGGTATCCCCAATGGGTTTCGGGTATCCGTTTCGTTTCTCTCCACATGAATTCGAATTATATTTTGATATTTTTTAGTTTAAAAATGATTTAAAAGTTGAGAACTATTATGTTTCAATAGTATGATTTTATTAAACAAAGAAAATAATAGGGAAAATAATTTATTTAATACTCAATTTAAAATAAAAATAAACGTATGAATGTAATTTAAGAATTTTTTGGTACATATATCATATTTTTTTATACATAATTTAATTTATGAAAAGGAAAATATGATGTTTATATAAACGGGGCAGGGTTGGGGACGGGTTCGGGGTGGATATCAATGTCCCCATTATCCGCCCCATCCCCGTCTTTTAAAATCGGGGAAAACTCAAACCCGAACCCAAATCTAATCAACTCGGATTTTACCCGTCAAAACGGGGATGGTACGGGCGGGTACCCGCGGATATGGGTTTTATTGCCATGCCTCCACTACTTCACCTTTAAGGTGGATTTTCTAACCACTAGGCTACTTGATAAAGAAAAACAAAAATTTAACCAAATAAATCAATTTTCTTTGACTGATTTTCTCTGCAATGGAGGGAGTTAAGTTTTATGTTTGTAATTGATAGTTACTTTAAGTTTTCTAAGTTATAAATAAGTCCTTTTAAGTTTTATCTTTAAAACAGACATGTCATTTAAGTTTGTAATTTGTAAAAAATATATCCTTTTTAAGGGGGTGGGGGAGTGAGGATTCTAGGAAAAACTCTTGGATTAATTGGAAAACTATCTATTTGCGGAAAGAGTATGGAGGTTTGGAGGCGAGGCAGTTAGGGGAGTTTAACATTGTTTTGTTGGGCAAATGATGTTGGGGGATGTTGGTGGATTGTGGGGGCATGTGATTTAGAGTGTTGGTGGCCCGCTATGAGCTGGAGCATGGCCGATTGAGGGATGGAGAGATGACGAGGTCAGCTTGGTGGATGGAGATTGTGAGGATCAGGGAGGGAGTAGGCGGACTTAGGGATGGGTAGTTCGGGGAGTGTGTGACGAGAAAGGTGGGAGATAGGACAAATACTTTCTTCTGGTCCGATCCCTGGGTGGGAGGGGTCCCGTTATGTGAGATGTTTGGGCGCGTGTTTGATTTAGCGGCGACCATGTTAGTGTGGAATGAAAGAAATCTTTGGGTTTTCAGAAATTCGGCGAACTCTGTGAATCAACTCGTGGACAAATTCAAGCTCTTCTCTTATCGGTGGATGCGGACGATAGATGTTACTTTAGTTTCCAACTTTCATTGTTGGTGGTCAGACCCTTTGCTATGTTTGGGTATCGATTGATTATCTTTTTCATTATTTGTTACATGGACTTTTGTAGCCTTTCTTGACATGCCTTGTGCTGAGGGGTCTACCAATATATATATATATATATATATATATACACACACTTCATTTTGGTTTTAAAAAAATATTTATATGTTACAAACGTAAAACTTAAAGGACTTATTTATAACAAATGTAAAACTTAAAAGTACCTATTTGTTACTTAAAAAACTTAAAGATTTATTATAAACGTAAAACTTAAAGACCTATTTATAACTTAAAAGACCTATGAATGCAATTTGCCAAAAAAATTTGTAAGTTTTGATTGTTAAATATTTCTTATTTTGTCATGATTTTTGATCATTACTTTTTATCAATTCGTTTATTCCATACAAAATTTTAATTTTTTTCCCACATTCATGTTTATACATTATATGATTCACTGTTGCAAAATTTTAAATTTTTTTAACAATGAGTGAATTACATATGAAAATTTTAGTTTTTTTGCAGATAAAAATTCATAAATAATTCATTTTATATTCAAAAATTCTAAAAACAAATATTTAAAAATGTGAAAGTATACAAGTTCTCAACAAATAATTAGTCTCATAAGATCATTGGATCATGCTGCTAATATCATAGTATGCAAATGGATTAAATGATCAATGCTGCTTCTTGTAAAACATTTTTTTATGAACTAATGATAAGTATTGCATCTCTGAATATGGAAGAAGCAAAGTGCAAGCAAACAAGAATGGACAATCCAAAACCAATGGCTACTAAGTTACAAACCAAAGCTACTGCCAAGAAACCAAACAAGCAAAGGCTATTAAAAGGTGTGTGAAATAATTTTTGTTGGTAGCTTATAATTTAATACAACATTAAATCAATTATCTACCAATGATTTATTCTTGTGTATGTGTTCAACTAACTAATGAAAATACTACTACAAGGGTCCGTTTGACCTAGCTTATTTTTGGGCTTATGCAAATAGCTTATACAATTTTTATGTATTATTATAAGTTTATCAAGGTAGCTTATAAAAATTCCATTTTTACTAGTTTGAACTTATACAATAGCATAAAACCTAATTTATGTTGCATAAGTTGTTTGCATAAGCTCAAAAATAAGTTAGGCCAAACTCGCCCTAAATATTGTAATATTTGTTCACCTTGATTAACTTAAGGCTTAAGAAACTATTACAATTTTATTACAATATAAATTTTTCCCCTAACACCTAAGAATTGTGCACAGGAATAAATGGCTGTATGAGGGAAGAACTGTCACTTTTTTCTTTCAAATGATTCTCAGGCTCAGTGGAAATTATGAACTCCTCAGCAAACTTAGTTTCTTGACTTCTTCCCCACACAACAAGGTATAAACCAGATATAATTAAGAAAGCTCCAATAATCCTGCACCTCAAAATTGAAAATTTAGATCTTCTTTTATGATGATAACGCAGAGCGAATAGGCAAAATGATCCTCGATATTGTAGGCATTGGTCAAAATATTCTCTCAATTTTATGAATCGGCAAATATGTTCACCACAGTTGTAAAAGTTTTTAGTTGGACTATTTTGACCGATACTTTATAATTTCAAGGACGTATTTACCAATTCACAAAAATCAAGGAAACAAATTAAAATTGAAGTTACTTGGATTGTAAGAACATACCCTCCCATAAAGAATTCTTCACCAAAAACAATTGGCGCCATCAAAGCTACAAGTATTGTTTGTAAGGGAAGATAAATTGATGCAAGCACTGGTCCTCCTTTGCTAATAGTCCATATTTGTATTGCTGCTGTCATCCCGGAAATCACCAGTCCCTGATACAAACCACTGATAGTTAGAATGAGTTCTATAGGTGTCAGAGTCAATAATCATAATCCCCTATGAAGGCTTCACTTAGAAGCTCTTATTTGGTGTTTTATTATGACATAAGCACTTCCAAAATAGAGCCTATCAAAGATTCGTCGAGTCACCTGCTACAGGTCACTCAGGGGAATACGAGTTTATAAAGTGAGAGACATCCCTGACCTTCTATGCCGGTTTTGTAGAGTTGAGTTAGGCTCAACCCAAATTTTAAAATTTTATTCAATAAGAAAACTGGTTAATTAAACAATCAACTTTGATTTACAAACCGAGTACAAAATACTGTAGGCCTCTTCAATGGAATTGAGCTTCCAAGATTTGGGATCTTTCTCAAGAAAGGCTGCAATTGTCCCAAACTGCACAACACCAAAGAAGCAAGTAAAAGCGGAAACCGTGAGTTGCGCCGAGTACTTTTTCAGAACAAATGCTTGCATCACAATCCAACCAGACCAACACAAGCAATGACCAAATAGAAGGATACCACCCAAGTTCAAATTTTTCCCATTTGCATCCTCAAATAAAGACAATAAAAATTGTCTCTGATGAAGAAGTTCTAGATTTGGAGCATAAATGGTAGGTCCTTTGTAAAGGGTAATGATTGAAGCTCCTCCAACAGAAGCAAGTACTCCAAGAACCTTAGCCATACCATTTATCCTATTTAAGTGTAAGCTCTCATATCTGCATTTTCACAAACATAGTCGAAAAAGTTTATGAATATTTCATCAAAAAGGTCTTAACTTTATGCTATAGAGTTCAAGGGTTATTACTTGCCTTAGTATCACAGCCATCAGAAATGTAAGGGCTGGAACAGAATTTTGCATAGCAGAAGCAAATGTTGGTGATGTGTTGTCCAAACCAAAGAGGTAAAATCCTTCTTTCATTGTTATTCTGTCATAATCAAAGGTAGCATTTTTAGTTACACAAACATGTTTTGTTAGTACATGTCTAGATTGACGCCTATTTTGTAGAATCACAGTATACCACCGTAATTTTGGCAAAAGTTACACATTAAAGCTTCAACCTACGAAGCACGGACACAGACACCGGACATTGACACGTCGACACCGACGGTTTCTGACACTGTGACACGCCTAATCCGAGGCGCGTCTGTGCTTCATAGGCATCAACAAAATCTGTAATTTTTTCAAACTCATCAACAAACAATCCAAACATGCACTTAGTGATGAATGAAGTGACTTAATGAAAAAAGAATGTACCCAACAAGTCCAAGTAGGAAAAATTGTAGCAGACAAAAACTGGTTATTTTTGGCCTATCTTTCCTTACAAAGAGGGAAAGAGATAAACAAGAACAAAAAAGTGAGACAGTTGAAAACTATAATCAATGGAAGCTATAGAGGTAAAGTGAAAAAAAAATGCATAATATAGTACTTTTCTGTGAAATATGCAAGTGGAGCTAGAAGAATGAAAGCAGTGATGTTTCTATAGACAGGAAAAACAAGCTTGCTAACTCCTGTATTAAGTGCAATTCTGAGAAATATATGATTTCCTGCATGACAAAATTGTAAAAAAGTTAAGGCTATGTGAAGCTTAGCTCGTTCATTCACCATAGTCTTTTGGATTGTGCTTTGTCTGAAGATACTGTTGATATGGATCCACTCTGAGAAGTAGAGATGTTGACCAAGAGAAAATGTGGGAAAAAATATCTGCTGCAAGGTAGAGAGATCTTTGTATGTATCTAATTGTGGAAATTAATTAAAATGAAAACAAAAAGACAAGTTCAATACTATTATGTTTTTTTAGCATTATGTGATTGTGATTTGTGAATTATTGTCTTTATATGATTGGATCTCATATTTTTATATTCTATGATGTCGTTTGAAATAATACACCTCTAGTATGACTCAGGCAAGTAAGAAAGTATATGACAAATCTGTAATACAAATACAAGGAATCTCTAATCTCTAATTATACAAATGTTTAGGTCGGTTTGGTGAGGATAACATGAAGAGAAGGAAAATGTATCAAGTGGTTGTCATGACAAAGAAAGATTTGTCACTAAGCAGCACCAAGGTAGGATTTGAATTTCATACGGTTACCGCATGCACGCAGTAATTGTTGTCGTTCGATAAAAAATAATGGTTGAGATTGAAAGGTATTCCTCATTATGTGGAGAGAGAAAGAGGGAGAAACATTAAAGTTGTAGAAAATGGAATTGAAAGAACAAGAGAAATTGTTGGTGAATTAGTGGAAGCAAGAAAGAGAAATTTCCGCTTTTGTTATAGCCGTGTATTGCATGCATGGAATCACTATATATTGTTCATTATGTTTTCATTTCTATAATCATCTCAGTAACAATCCTTTTGAGAAACAAATCCAAAAGAGAGTGTAATCCACCATTTGTGTTGGTGAGAGTTGTAATACACAATTTGTATTATTATTCAGTTAATCAGAAGAAACTCTTGTTATTCCATTGTTATTGTTATTATTATTATTATATAGGGAAAAGTTTGATTCAGGGATATTCCGCCGACCTTGTATTAGGTGTGTTTTGTGTTATCTTTCCCAACAAGTGGTATCAGAGCTTCGGCTCATCACCACACATTTTAACTTTTTACAATGGACGAGTCAACCTCTGTGGGATCATCAACAATGATCAAGTTAACTTCTTCAAACTACTCCATTTGGAAACCCAGAATGGAAGACATCCTCTATTGCAAAGATTTGTATCAACCTTTGCAAAATGAAGGGACGAAGCCTACCGGAAAGTCTGATGATGACTGGAATGTCATCAACAGGAAAACTGTCGGACAAATTCGACAATGGATCGATCAAAGCGTCTTTCATCATGTTGCGCAAGAAACAGTGGCGTACACATTATGGAAGAAACTAGAAGCTTTGTACGAGAGAAAGACAGCCCAGAAAAAAGCCTCTACTATTCGGCAATTGGTGAACCTCAAGTATAGAGAAACTAGGAGTGTTTCTGAACACTTGAGTGATTTTCAAAGATTGGTAAATCAACTTACCAATATGAAGATGGTGCTTGAAGATGAATTGCAAGCATTGTTATTACTAAGTTTCTTGCCAGATAGTTGGGACACGCTTGTGGTTTCATTGAGTACCTCGGCACCACAAGGTGTTCTGACATTGGACATAGTAAAAGATAGCATGTTCAATGAAGAATCCCGACGGAAGGAACAAGGAATGTCGTCGGAGTCTGAGGCGCTTGTCACTGAGTATCGTGGAAGAAGTATCCACAGGAAGTTCAATAATAAAGACAAGTCAAGGGGAAATTCTGGAGATAAGTTCAAGGGTAGGTCGTGGACAAGAAAAGATGTTGAATGCTTTTATTGTCACGAGAAAGGACACATGAAGAAAGAATGTAGAAAGCTCAAAAGAGAGCAACAAGAAAATGGTGATGCGAGTAACAGAGCCGCTACCATTTTTCAAGGCAATGATATAATCTTCGTTGGTGATGATGGTCATGTTAATTTGACATCACAAGATACATGTTGGGTCGTGGATTCTGGTGCATCATTCCATGTAACCTCGCGAAGGGATTTCTTTTCTTCCTATTCAAGCGGTGATCTTGGTTATGTGAAGATGGGGAATGATGATAAATCCAAGATTGTGGGCAAAGGAGATGTTTGCCTAGAAACAAACACTGGTTGTCGCTTAACGTTGAAAGATGTGAGACATGTTCCTGACATGCGTCTCAATCTAATATCAACAGGACTTCTAGACGACGAAGGTTATACTAGTGTGTTTGGAGATAGGAAATGGAAGCTGTCAAAAAGTTCCTTGGTAATAGCCCGAGGCAAGAAAGTAAACACTCTTTATGTGATAGAAGCCAAAGTCAATAATGAGTGTGTTAACGCTCTCGGAGAAGACTCCTCGGTCGAGCTATGGCATAATCGGCTCGGACATATGAGTGAGAAGGGACTTCAAATCCTAGCCAGAAGAGGTATTTTGGCCGGTGTGAAAGGATTGGGAATGTCGCTTAAGCCATGTACACATTGCTTGGCTGGAAAGCAACATAGAGCTTCATTTCAGTATAAGGCCCCACATAGAAAACCAAATGTTTTAGATTTGGTGCATTCTGATGTTTGTGGTCCAATGACCACTAGAACTCTGGGAGCTTCATTTCAGTATTTTGTCACCTTTATTGATGATCACTCCAGAAAGGTTTGGGCATATGCTCAAAACAAAAGATCAGGTGTTTGTTGTATTCAAACAGTTTCATGCTAGTGTTGAGAGAGAAACTGGCAAGAAGTTAAAATGTGTGCGTACTGACAATGGAGGAGAGTTTATGGGAGATTTCAAACGTTACTGTATTAGTAATGGAATCCGGCATGAAAGATCTGTTCCGAAGACGCCTCAGCATAATGGAGTGGCTGAGAGGATGAACAGAACTATTGTTGAAAGAGTGAGAACAATGTTATCTCATGCTAAGTTACCCAAGAGTTTTTGGGGTGAGACACTGATGACTGCAGTTGATTTAATCAACTTATCCCCGTCAGCTCCATTGAATGGTGATGTTCCAAATAGGTTTTGGACAGGTAAAGATGTATCCTACAATCACTTGAAGGTGTTCGGTTGTAGAGCGTTTGTTCATGTTCCAAAGGATGAGAGATCAAAACTCGACTCAAAGTCGAAGGAGTGCATCTTATTGCGATATGGAAATGAAGAATTCGGGTACAGGTTATGGGATCCTGTAGATAAAAGGATTATTAGAAGCAGATATGTTGTTTTCTTTGAAGACCAGAATATTGAAGATATTCAGAAGGGTGTTAAGCCTGTTATTTCTAGAGAACTTTCAGTCAACTTGGATCCAATTCCTCCTCTAGAGAATTACGGGGGAGATGAAGTGGAAGATATTGGAGAAGAAGAAAATGAACCTCCAATTGGTAATGATCCAAATGAAGAAGTAACAGATGATAATGGAAGCAACGGTAATAATGAAGATATGATTGAAGACTCTGAGGATGAAGAACAAGTTCCCCAGTTAAGAAGGTCATCTAGGATACCTAAACCGCAAACCAAATATCCTGCAACGGAATTTGTTTTACTGACTGATGGGGGAGAACCAGAGTGTTATGAAGAAGCCTTGATGGATAACCACAAAGAAGAGTGGTTGAAAGCCATGCAAGAAGAGATGCAATCCTTGCATGAGAACCTGTAACGCCCCAACTAAATTTATCTAGAATATTTAGTCGAAGCATTAAAACTGGAATCTGAGTACAATAAGTTTAAGGAATTATAACTGAAAATGCAATATCATTAAGAATAATATTACAATGTTCAATTACAACAGTGGAAAGGATTAATAACAAGATAACAAATTAAATAAAACAGAGAAGAAGACTGAGTCTTCTAAACTGACAATCCAAGCTCGGCTCCAATCGTCAGATCCAATCCTGGTCCCTGCTCCGAGATAACCTGTCTTACCTAAAAAAATAAATGGAGTGGGGTGAGACTACTAAGTCTCAGTGGGTCCTACTACCCTCCTAATGGCTACTAAGCCGGGGCACCTAATCAGTCCATATAATTATTCTATCATAATACATATCATAATCATAATTAATTAAGGTGTAACACACAAGGTATCTTGTTGCTTTTATTCCGCTAAGACACTTCGAGGTGAGAAAGTCTCGAAGGCCCGCCATATCCGCTGACCGATACGACCACGGCATTAATCTCACAATCATTTTCCTAATGGGTTGTTCCATTGGAAGCCCATAAGCATCATGCTAAACCGCACATGACTGACTGACTCTAATTGATTAACATACTACCAATATAATCCCATACCCGGGGAACATGCAACATATCTAAATTCCCTAAGTTATGCCCTGAAAGTCCGACTGTATTGACCTCCCGTTGATATTATTTAATTTATATGACTGCAAAATATCTATTTCAGACGAAGGTATAAAACGAGTGATCAAGAGTTTTAAGATTAGAAAAAGGTGAGTGAATTCTGGGCTTGCTCGCTACGGCGAGTTAGCAAGCTCGCCATGGCGAACGTACAGGTTTTGGCCTAAACAACTCGCTAGGCGAGCCAGAGCTCGCCATGGCGAAGTTCTTCAGCCCAGAACCTTCAGCTCGCCATGAAGGCTCGCTAGCTACTCGCTATGGCGAGTAGATGCAGAATTTACCCTGTTTTACGAAAATTACTATTTTCAAGGAATTCACCTACAACCTTCATTTGAAATATTGCAGAAACATAAACTAAATATTACGAACATAATAGAATGGAATTTTGGGGTTAAAGTCCATACATACAGTTATACCTAATCATTTCCTATGTTCACATGCGATTCATAATTTATGGGAATCTAAACTACCTAGCCTAAAGAACCCACCTGGATTGAGTTTAACTCAGAAGCTTTGAATCCTCCTTGGGCTCTACACAACCACGATTCCTCAGCCTTACTCACGAATCTCTTTGACAGAACTTTGAGGATGAAGAACTTCTATTTCGGTTTGATCTCAAGACATTACTTGCAGCTCCTTAAAACTCAGCATATCCAACATGCAAGATAGTCCGAATTTATTATGAAGGAAAGCACGAATTTAGGATGAGATGAGTGAGTTTAAGTTGGCCCTTACCTAGTTCTTAGTTTGCAAGAATTAGAGTGGAGATAATTCTGACTTATGCTATTGGTACGGACTTGGCTTGACAGAGCACGAAAAAAACTGTAGGAGCTCACCAAACGACCCGAATACGACGAAATTGAGCTGAAGAGCAATTCCCCATCCTTTCTAACTCGCCATGGCGAGTAGAACAGCTTGCCATGGCGAGTTGCTTCAGCTCAGCAACATCACCAACGCATTTTTGCTGCATTTTTCCAAAGTTTTGCCTTCTTTCAGTACCCAGAACGTTTACCATGCTACAGGACTCGTAAAATTGAGAATGGTAACACATGCAGCACGGATTTAGAGTGTGGGTTGAGATTGAAATGAAAGGGGGAAAAACTATTGAGTTTACATGTTGTTGCTTTGTGGAGTTTGGAGGATAAGAAGATGATGAAAACTTCAGGTTAAATCCCTTGCTACAGATACTTGGGCGAATCTCTCCTTTGTAATAAAGATTATGAATAGAATGGGGTTCAAAATCAATCTTGGGTGTTAAGAGGTTTTGAAGGAAATGAAACTTGGTGGTTGTTGTTGATTTTTGTAATGAGAGGAGAATGAGGGAGAGCTCTAGTGCTGGTGTTTTTCTGAAAATGAGGCAATGAGGAAAGGGATTGGTTTTTGCATGTAGTTTGTTGTGTGAGAGTTAAGTGGAAAGGTGACTCATGACCTTTATGAGGTGTTGGCTTAGTATTCAAAATGAGAATGAGTCATAAGGTGTGGTGTTGATCATAGTTGAGAGTTGGTTTGAGTGGAAAGATGATTCACAAGAAAGAGGGAAGATTGGAGGGAAAAATAAATTTTGGTTTCTTAATATTTTAATTAAATCATAAAGGAATTGTCATGGTATTAGTGTGTATTTTAGTTTCAAAGAATACTCCTAATTTTACACATAATACAGTTAAGTTCCAAGATTTAATTTAAATATCTCCCTCTAATTAATTCCGATTTAATCGACAAAAGTCTAATTAGAATTAATTAGGTAATTGAAAGAGCGGGATGTTACAGAACCTGACATATAAGTTGGTAGCTTTACCGAAAGGTAAAAGAGCACTCAAAAATAAATGGGTGTACAAGTTGAAGACTGAAGAGAATAACTCACGACCAAGATACAAGGCGAGATTAGTCGTGAAAGGCTTTAGTCAAAAGAAAGGTATTGACTTTGAAGAGATTTTTTCACCCGTGGTCAAGATGTCATCAATCCGGGTAGTTCTTGGTCTAGCTGCTAGTCTTAATCTAGAAGTGGAACAACTAGATGTGAAGACTGCATTTCTTCATGGTGATTTAGAAGAAGAAATTTACATGGAGCAGCCAGAGGGATTCAAAGTCAAAGGCAAAGAAAACTTGGTATGTCAGCTGAAAAAGAGTTTATACGGACTTAAGCAGGCACCACGTCAATGGTATAAGAAGTTTGATTCCTTCATGATTGATCATGGATACCGAAGGACGAATTCTGACCATTGTGTGTTTGTGAAGAGATTTGATGATGGTGAGTTCATCATACTTCTCTTGTATGTTGACGATATGTTGATCGTTGGACAAAATAGCGAGAAGATCGGCAACTCCGGATTTGCTTTTTACCGGAACAAGAAAATTGTAGCTTTTTCTGTCAGCTTTCCAACGCAATTAACAGTAACTTTTTCTAAAACTCGAAGCGCAAGTTATACCCTGCCTCGTTGGACGCGGTTGTGTATTTTTTTTATAAAGTCAGGAATAAAAACGATAATAACTGACTTCTTTGCACTCCGAATTAGATTTTTACCGGAACAGGAAAACTGTAGTTTTTCCGTCAGCTTTCCAACGCAATTGACGGTACCTTTTTCTAAAACTCGAAGCGCAAGTTATACATTGCTTCGTTGGACTCGGTTTTGGATTATTTTTATAAAGTCAGGAATGAAAACGCTAATAAACGACCCCTTTGCAGTCCGAATTAGCTTTTTACCGGAACAGGAAAGTTGTAGCTTTTTCCGTCATCTTTCCAACGCAATTGACAGTACCTTTTTCTGAAACTCGAAGCGCTAGTTATATCCTGCCTCATTGCACCCGGTTTTGGATTATTTTTATAAAGTCAGGAATGAAAACGCTAATAAACGACCCCTTTGCACTCCGAATTAGATTTTTACCGGAACATGAAAATTGTAGCTTTTTTCGTCAGGTTTCCAAAGCAATTGACGGTACCGATTTATGAAAGTCGAAGCGCAAGTTATACCCTGCCTCGTTGGACTCGGTTGTGGATTATTTTCATAAACTCAGGATTGAAAACGCTAATAAACGACCCCTTTGCACTCCGAATTAGCTTTGTACCGGAACATGAAAATTGTAGCTTTTTCTGTCAGCTTTCCAACGCAATTGACATTAACTTTTTCTAAAACTCGAAGCGCAAGTTATACCCTGCCTCGTTGGACGCGGTTGTGTAGTTTTTTTATAAAGTCAGGAATAAAAACGCTAATAACTGACTTCTTTGCACTCCGAATTAGATTTTTATCGGAACAAGAAAATTATAGCTTTTTCCGTCAACTTTCCAACGCAATTGACGGTATCGTTTTTTGAAACTCGAAGCGCAGGTTATACCTCCCTCGTTGGACTCGGTTTTGGATTTTTTATAAAGTCATGAATGAAAACGCTAATAAAAGACCCCTTTGCACTCCGAATTAGCTTTTTACCGGAACAGGAAAATTGTAGCTTTTTCCGTCAGCTTTCCAACGCAATTGACGGTACCTTTTTCTGGAACTCGAAGCGCAAGTTATACCTTGCCTCGTTGGACCCGGTTTTAGATTATTTTTATAAAGTCAGGAATGAAAACGAACATAAACGACCCCTTTGCAATCCGATTTAGCTTTTTACCAGAACAGGAAAATTGTAGCTTCTTCCGTCATCTTTCAAACGCAATTGATGGTACCGTTTTCTGAAACTCGAAGCACTAGTTATACCGTTCCTCGTTGCACCAAGTTTTGGATTATTTTTTTAAAGTCAGGAATTAAAACGCTAATAAACGACCCCTTTTAACTCCGAATTAGATTTTTACCGGAACATGAAAATTGTAGCTTTTTTCGTCAGCTTTCCAACGCAATTGACGGTACCGATTTTTAAAACTCGAAGCGCAAGTTATACCATGCCTCGTTGGACTTGGTTGTGGATTATTTTCATTAACTCATGAATGAAAACACTAATAAACGACCCCTTTGCACTCCGAATTAGCTTTGTACCGGAACATGAAAAATGTAGATTTTTCTGTCAGCTTTCCGACGCAATTGATGGTAACTTTTTCTAAAACTCGAAGCGCAAGTTAAACCCTGCCTCGTTGGACGCGGTTGTGTTTTTTTTTTATAAAGTCAAGAATGAAAACGTTAATAACTGACTTCTTTGCACTCCGGATTAGATTTTTATCAGAAAAGGAAAATTATAGCTTTTTCCGTCAGCTTTCCAACGCAATTAACGGTACCGTTTTCAGAAACTCGAAGCGCAAGTTATTCATGCCTCGTTGGACCCAGTTTTGGATTTTTTATAAAGTCAGGAATGAAAACGCTAATAAAAGACCCCTTTGCTCTCCGAATTAGATTTTTACTTGAACAGGAAAATTGTAGTTTTTTCCGTCAGCTTTCCAACTCAATTGACGGTACCTTTTTCTAAAACTGGAAGCGCAAGTTATACCTTGCCTCCTTGCACCCTGTTTTGGATTATTTTTATAAAGTCAGGAATGAAAATGCTAATAAACGACCCCTTTGCAGTCCGAATTAGCTTTTTACCGGAACAGGAAAATTGTAGCTTTTTTCGTCAGCTTTCCAACGCAATTGACGATAACTTTTTCTGAAATTATAAGCGCTAGTTATACCCTGCCTCGTTGCACCCGGTTTTGGATTATTTTTATAAAGTCAGGAATGAAAACGCTAATAAACGACCCCTTTGCACTCCGAATTGGATTTTTACCGGAACAATAAAATTGTAGCTTTTTCCGTCAGCTTTCCAACGCAATTGACGCTACCATTTTCTAAAACTCGAAGCGCAAGTTATACCTTGCCTCGTTGGACCCGATTTTGGATTATTTTTATATAGTCAGGAATGAAAACACTAATAAAAGACCACTTTGCACTCCGGATTTGCTTTTTAACGGAACAAGAAAATTGTAGCTTTTTCTGTCAGCTTTCCAACGCAATTGACAGTAACTTTTTCTAAAACTCGAAGCGTAAGTTATACCCTGCCTCGTTGGACGCGGTTGTGTATTTTTTTTATAAAGTCAGGAATAAAAACGCTAATAACTGACTTCTTTGCACTCCGAATTAGATTTTTACCGGAACAGGAAAACTGTAGTTTTTCCGTCAGCTTTCCAACGCAATTGACGGTACCTTTTTCTAAAACTCGAAGCGCAAGTTATACATTGCTTCGTTGGACTCGGTTTTGGATTATTTTTATAAAGTCAGGAATGAAAACGCTAATAAACGACCCCTTTGCAGTCCGAATTAGCTTTTTACCGGAACAGGAAAGTTGTAGCTTTTTCCGTCATCTTTCCAACGCAATTGACAGTACCTTTTTCTGAAACTCGAAGCGCTAGTTATATCCTGCCTCATTGCACCCGGTTTTGGATTATTTTTATAAAGTCAGGAATGAAAACGCTAATAAACGACCCCTTTGCACTCCGAATTAGATTTTTACCGGAACATGAAAATTGTAGCTTTTTTCGTCAGGTTTCCAAAGCAATTGACGGTACCGATTTATGAAAGTCGAAGCGCAAGTTATACCCTGCCTCGTTGGACTCGGTTGTGGATTATTTTCATAAACTCAGGATTGAAAACGCTAATAAACGACCCCTTTGCACTCCGAATTAGCTTTGTACCGGAACATGAAAATTGTAGCTTTTTCTGTCAGCTTTCCAACGCAATTGACATTAACTTTTTCTAAAACTCGAAGCGCAAGTTATACCCTGCCTCGTTGGACGCGGTTGTGTAGTTTTTTTATAAAGTCAGGAATAAAAACGCTAATAACTGACTTCTTTGCACTCCGAATTAGATTTTTATCGGAACAAGAAAATTATAGCTTTTTCCGTCAACTTTCCAACGCAATTGACGGTATCGTTTTTTGAAACTCGAAGCGCAGGTTATACCTCCCTCGTTGGACTCGGTTTTGGATTTTTTATAAAGTCATGAATGAAAACGCTAATAAAAGACCCCTTTGCACTCCGAATTAGCTTTTTACCGGAACAGGAAAATTGTAGCTTTTTCCGTCAGCTTTCCAACGCAATTGACGGTACCTTTTTCTGGAACTCGAAGCGCAAGTTATACCTTGCCTCGTTGGACCCGGTTTTAGATTATTTTTATAAAGTCAGGAATGAAAACGAACATAAACGACCCCTTTGCAATCCGATTTAGCTTTTTACCAGAACAGGAAAATTGTAGCTTCTTCCGTCATCTTTCAAACGCAATTGATGGTACCGTTTTCTGAAACTCGAAGCACTAGTTATACCGTTCCTCGTTGCACCAAGTTTTGGATTATTTTTTTAAAGTCAGGAATTAAAACGCTAATAAACGACCCCTTTTAACTCCGAATTAGATTTTTACCGGAACATGAAAATTGTAGCTTTTTTCGTCAGCTTTCCAACGCAATTGACGGTACCGATTTTTAAAACTCGAAGCGCAAGTTATACCATGCCTCGTTGGACTTGGTTGTGGATTATTTTCATTAACTCATGAATGAAAACACTAATAAACGACCCCTTTGCACTCCGAATTAGCTTTGTACCGGAACATGAAAAATGTAGATTTTTCTGTCAGCTTTCCGACGCAATTGATGGTAACTTTTTCTAAAACTCGAAGCGCAAGTTAAACCCTGCCTCGTTGGACGCGGTTGTGTTTTTTTTTTATAAAGTCAAGAATGAAAACGTTAATAACTGACTTCTTTGCACTCCGGATTAGATTTTTATCAGAAAAGGAAAATTATAGCTTTTTCCGTCAGCTTTCCAACGCAATTAACGGTACCGTTTTCAGAAACTCGAAGCGCAAGTTATTCATGCCTCGTTGGACCCAGTTTTGGATTTTTTATAAAGTCAGGAATGAAAACGCTAATAAAAGACCCCTTTGCTCTCCGAATTAGATTTTTACTTGAACAGGAAAATTGTAGTTTTTTCCGTCAGCTTTCCAACTCAATTGACGGTACCTTTTTCTAAAACTGGAAGCGCAAGTTATACCTTGCCTCCTTGCACCCTGTTTTGGATTATTTTTATAAAGTCAGGAATGAAAATGCTAATAAACGACCCCTTTGCAGTCCGAATTAGCTTTTTACCGGAACAGGAAAATTGTAGCTTTTTTCGTCAGCTTTCCAACGCAATTGACGATAACTTTTTCTGAAATTATAAGCGCTAGTTATACCCTGCCTCGTTGCACCCGGTTTTGGATTATTTTTATAAAGTCAGGAATGAAAACGCTAATAAACGACCCCTTTGCACTCCGAATTGGATTTTTACCGGAACAATAAAATTGTAGCTTTTTCCGTCAGCTTTCCAACGCAATTGACGCTACCATTTTCTAAAACTCGAAGCGCAAGTTATACCTTGCCTCGTTGGACCCGATTTTGGATTATTTTTATATAGTCAGGAATGAAAACACTAATAAAAGACCACTTTGCACTCCGGATTTGCTTTTTAACGGAACAAGAAAATTGTAGCTTTTTCTGTCAGCTTTCCAACGCAATTGACAGTAACTTTTTCTAAAACTCGAAGCGTAAGTTATACCCTGCCTCGTTGGACGCGGTTGTGTATTTTTTTTATAAAGTCAGGAATAAAAACGCTAATAACTGACTTCTTTGCACTCCGAATTAGATTTTTACCGGAACAGGAAAACTGTAGCTTTTTCCGTCAGCTTTCCAACGCAATTGACGGTACCTTTTTCTAAAACTCGAAGCGCAAGTTATACATTGCCTCGTTGGACTCGGTTTTGGATTATTTTTATAAAGTCAGGAATGAAAACGCTAATAAACGACCCCTTTGCAGTCCGAGTTAGCTTTTTACCGGAACAGGAAAGTTGTAGCTTTTTCCGTCAGCTTTCCAACGCAATTGACGGTACCTTTTTCTGAAACTCGAAGCGCTAGTTATACCCTGCCTCGTTGCACCCGGTTTTGGATTATTTTTATAAAGTCAGGAATGAAAACGCTAATAAACGACCCCTTTGCACTCCGAATTAGATTTTTACCGGAGCATGAAAATTGTAGCTTTTTTCGTCAGGTTTCCAACACTATTGACGGAACCGATTTATGAAACTCGAAGCGCAAGTTATACCCTGCCTCATTCGACTCGGTTGTGGATTATTTTCATAAACTCAGGATTGAAAACGCTAATAAACGACCCTTTTGCACTCCGAAATAGCTTTGTACCGGAACATGAAAATTGTAGCTTTTTCTGTCAGCTTTCCAACGCAATTGACGCTTCCAGTTTCTAAAACTCGAAGCGCAAGTTATACCTTGCCTCGTTGGACCCGATTTTGGATTATTTTTATATAGTCAGGAATGAAAACACTAATAAAAGACCACTTTGCACTCCGATTTTGCTTTTTACCGGAACAAGAAAATTGTAGCTTTTTCTGTCAGATTTCCAACGCAATTGACAGTAACTTTTTCTAAAACTCGAAGCGCAAGTTATACCCTACCTCGTTGGACGCGGTTGTGTAGTTTTTTTATAAAGTCAGGAATAAAAACGCTAATAACTGACTTCTTTGCACTCCGAATTAGATTTTTATCGGAACAGGAAAATTATAGCTTTTTCCGTCAACTTTCCAACGCAATTGACGGTATCGTTTTTTGAAACTCGAAGCGCAAGTTATACCTGCCTCGTTGGACTCGGTTTTGGATTTTTTATAAAGTCATGAATGAAAACGCTAATAAACGACCCCTTTGCACTCCGAATTAGCTTTTTACCGGAACAGGAAAATTGTAGCTTTTTCCGTCAGCTTTCCAACGCAATTGACGGTACCTTTTTCTGGAACTCGAAGCGCAAGTTATACCTTGCCTCGTTGGACCCGGTTTTGGATTATTTTTATAAAGTCAGGAATGAAAACGAACATAAACGACCCCTTTGCAATCCGATTTAGCTTTTTACCAGAACAGGAAAATTGTAGCTTCTTCCGTCATCTTTCAAACGCAATTGATGGTACCGTTTTCTGAAACTCGAAGCACTAGTTATACCGTTCCTCGTTGCACCAAGTTTTGGATTATTTTTTTAAAGTCAGGAATTAAAACGCTAATAAACGACCCCTTTTAACTCCGAATTAGATTTTTACCGGAACATGAAAATTGTAGCTTTTTTCGTCAGCTTTCCAACGCAATTGACGGTACCGATTTTTAAAACTCGAAGCGCAAGTTATACCCTGCCTCGTTGGACCTGGTTGTGGATTATTTTCATTAACTCATGAATGAAAACACTAATAAACGACCCCTTTGCACTCCGAATTAGCTTTGTACCGGAACATGAAAATTGTAGATTTTTCGGTCAGTTTTCCAACGCAATTGATGGTAACTTTTTCTAAAACTCGAAGCGCAAGTTAAACCCTGCCTCGTTGGACGCGGTTGTGTATTTTTTTTATAAAGTCAAGAATGAAAACGCTAATAACTGACTTCTTTCACTCCGAATTAGATTTTTATCAGAAAAGGAAAATTATAGCTTTTTCCGTCAGCTTTCCAAAGCAATTAACGGTACCGTTTTCAGAAACTCGAAGCGCAAGTTATTCATGCCTCGTTGGACCCGGTTTTGGATTTTTTATAAAGTCAGGAATGAAAACGCTAATAAAAGACCCCTTTGCACTCCGAATTAGATTTTTACTTGAACAGGAAAATTGTAGTTTTTTCCGTCAGCTTTCCAACTCAATTGACGGTACCTTTTTCTAAAACTCGAAGCGCAAGTTATACCTTGCCTCGTTGGACCCTGTTTTGGATTATTTTTATAAAGTCAGGAATGAAAACGCTAATAAACGACCCCTTTGCAGTCCGAATTAGCTTTTTACCGGAACAGGAAAATTGTAGCTTTTTTCGTCAGCTTTCCAACGCAATTGACGATAACGTTTTCTGAAATTATAAGCGCTAGTTATACCCTGCCTCGTTGCACCCGGTTTTGGATTATTTTTATAAAGTCAGGAATGAAAACGCTAATAAACGACCCCTTTGCACTCCGAATTAGATTTTTACCGGAACAAGAAAATTGTAGCTTTTTCCGTCAGCTTTCCAACGCAATTGACGCTACCATTTTCTAAAACTCGAAGCGCAAGTTATACCTTGCCTCGTTGGACCCGATTTTGGATTATTTTTATATAGTCAGGAATGAAAACACTAATAAAAGACCACTTTGCACTCCGGATTTGCTTTTTAACGGAACAAGAAAATTGTAGCTTTTTCTGTCAGCTTTCCAACGCAATTGACAGTAACTTTTTCTAAAACTCGAAGCGCAAGTTATACCCTGCCTCGTTGGACGCGGTTGTGTATTTTTTTTTATAAAGTCAGGAATAAAAACGCTAATAACTGACTTCTTTGCACTCCGAATTAGATTTTTACCGGAACAGGAAAACTGTAGTTTTTTCCGTCAGCTTTCCAACGCAATTGACGGTACCTTTTTCTAAAACTCGAAGCGCAAGTTATACCTTGCCTCGTTGGACCCGGTTTTGGATTATTTTTATAAAGTCAGGAATGAAAACGCTAATAAACGACCCCTTTGCAGTCCGAATTAGCTTTTTACCGGAACAGGAAAGTTGTAGCTTTTTCCGTCAGCTTTCCAACGCAATTGACGGTACCTTTTTCTGAAACTCGAAGCGCTAGTTATACCCTGCCTCGTTGCACCCGGTTTTGGATTATTTTGATAAAGTCAGGAATGAAAACGCTAATAAACGACCCCTTTGCACTCCGAATTAGATTTTTACCGGAGCATGAAAATTGTAGCTTTTTTCGTCAGGTTTCCAACGCAATTGACGGTACCGATTTATGAAACTCGAAGCGCAAGTTATACCCTGCCTCGTTGGACTCGGTTGTGGATTATTTTCATAAACTCAGGATTGAAAACGCTAATAAACGACCCCTTTGCACTCCGAATTAGCTTTGTACCGGAACATGAAAATTGTAGCTTTTTCTGTCAGCTTTCCAACGCAATTGACGCTACCATTTTCTAAAATTCGAAGCGCAAGTTATACCTTGCCTCATTGGACCCGATTTTGGATTATTTTTATATAGTCAGGAATGAAAACACTAATAAAAGACCACTTTGCACTCCGAATTTGCTTTTTCTGTCAGCTTTCCAACGCAATTGACAGTAACTTTTTCTAAAACTCGAAGCGCAAGTTATACCCTGCCTCGTTGGACGCGGTTGTGTAGTTTTTTTATAAAGTCAGGAATAAAAACGCTAATAACTGACTTCTTTGCACTCCGAATTAGATTTTTATCGGAACAGGAAAATTATAGCTTTTCCGTCAACTTTCCAACGCAATTGACGGTATCGTTTTTTGAAACTCGAAGCGCAAGTTATACCTGCCTCGTTGGACTCGGTTTTGGATTTTTTATAAAGTCATGAATGAAAACGCTAATAAACGACCCCTTTGCACTCCGAATTAGCTTTTTACCGGAACAGGAAAATCGTAGCTTTTTCCGTCAGCTTTCCAACGCAATTGACGGTACCTTTTTCTGGAACTCGAAGCGCAAGTTATACCTTGCCTCGTTGGACCCGGTTTTGGATTATTTTTATAAAGTCAGGAATGAAAACGAACATAAACGACCCCTTTGCAATCCGATTTAGCTTTTTACCAGAACAGGAAAATTGTAGCTTTTTCCGTCATCTTTCAAACGCAATTGATGGTACCGTTTTCTGAAACTCGAAGCACTAGTTATTCATTTCTTGTGGCTCAATGAGGCACCTGTTGGGGAGTTGCAGTAGCAAAGGAAATAAAATGGCATGGCTCTTTATGATTGAAATAGAAGTAGAAGTTTCATGCATCAGAGGATATACATGTATTTAAAATGTTCAAATTATATGAGCTTGTATATTATGTTGGAGTAATCATTATTTTTTCAAGAATTATGGGCAATAAATTTCATTGTCCCTTGATGGAATTTTGTATTTTGGTTACATGTAATATTGATTAGGCTTAATTGCAATTTTGACTACATAGTTATTTATACACATTTCTGTTGAAGGCTTTTCTTATGGTCTTGAGCAGTTGCAAAGTGACAAAGATGTCATTAACTTTACTTTTGTACGGATAAAAATGATTATAAGGTGAATAACCTTGCTGACGTATTTGTGGAAAACCAGGCCACCAGTGATGGTGAGGTTGTAGGGGAACGCTTTAGATGAAATACTAGTTGAGAAAGACACCAATGAAGACTTCTGGCGTTAGTTTTGTTGAAATTATTTGGTCATTTTGAAGTTGAGTGTAATTTGGGATGTACTTTGTTAGTTATTTTGATGTTTTTCGAAACAGTTTGCCATTAGTCATATGTTTAGCACTTTGATGTTTGGAAACAGTTGAGTGTACTTTGTTAGTTACTTTGTTAATTATTTCAATGGAAATTTATGCAATGCAATTATCAGCTGATTTGGTTAAACATAAATCACATTTATATTAAACTTAATAAATCACACTGATCTGCGTTTATAAAACTATTTGACAGGTTTGGCTTATATATACTGATTAGTAAAATCACGTTTTTGATAAACATGATTACAAATATTTGTATTGTTCTATGGATAATTACACAATCAAGAACAAACCATTTCTGCTTTAGTCAACCAAGGATGATAGCTGGAACACTTCACACTCTTAATAATAAGACCATGATTTTGCTTACAAGTTACAACCCCCTTGCTGATGTGGATTCACATATGAGCATCTGGACTAACCGATTTTGGCATGAAACCTGCAAATTAAATTGTAACAACCAGATCCTGCAGCTTCACCCACCCAAAGGCACAACGGTCTCTGATCTTTTGTATCGTGGATGCGGCAAGGTCAACTACTGGCCTAATTTTGATCAACTCCTTCTCTATCGGTATCCTAGACTTTGCCTCCATCTGGAGTAATAAAAACATGAACCATACCATAATCAGTTGATCGTTATTCATTTATTTGACTTAGATAACATGATTAACGGATTCTGTATAAAATTTAACTGATTTGCGTCAGTTTTTTTTAAAAAAAATTCTTCATTAAACATGTCCTTGCATCTGGTGACATACCTTTTCAATACAACAAACAGTATCAAACACATGACAAAAATACGAGAGCTGCTTGTACAAGTCAGCTTCAGTGTACTGAAAAATCAAAGAAATATTTTGTTAATTCAAAAAACTAAGCATTAAAACTTCATTATTATAAATCACATATATGAAAAAACTGTTCATATTCAACAGGTTCATGGAGTGAAACCTTTCTATTAAGATGCCCGTTGCAGCGAGGATAATTTGGACAAACAGTTCCTCGCTCAGAATCACCAACCAAACGAAAGCTGACACTTCGCGTTGTATGCTTGCACGTTTCATCATCACACTGGATGCAGAATCAGATGAGCAAGGAAACATCTAATTTTGCAGGCTAATAATATTCACAATATTCTTTAGAGTGGTAAGTGGTAACTTACCATTAGTAAACCTCTATAATACATTAAAACAAACTTTTCTGCTTGCCGTTTGACCTGACATGAAGCAACAAGCACATGCTCAGGAACAATATTCTATGCCCAATCAAAACAATCATGTTATTAAATATCAATGTGATATCCATGATCTGAAATCAACATAAAAACCTTCCTGGCTGAAATGGCAGCTGAATAATACATTTTTAGAGAAGACTATCTTAAATTAATGATACCTGATTGGCTATCATTGCAGGAGAAATTCTACCAACACCATTTTCAAAGCATTTGGGACAGCACAGATTGCGCCAGAAATTGTAGTCAGACTCCTCCGCACCTAAGCTGATTGGTTTTTCATTTCCCAGCTTACAAATAGATTTGAACACAGGTGGGCAGTCAAATGTACCAGAGCAGCTGGGGCATGACAAGACCAGCGACTCACATTCCCGATACCTGCATTTAATTTTAATCATATCCAATTCATTCATTAGTTATCGCTAGAGAAACCCGTATTCAGAAGGAATCTGGAAAACATAAATAGATAAAGAAGCTCAAAAACTTCAAAACAGAATTTATAACTACTGTAACTTGTATGTCTGCAAAAATAATGCTAAACAGTAAGGATTTAAGTGTTAACAAAAAGAAAGCTGTCCCATCTCCAAATTAACATCGTAAAAATTAACTGATACTTTAGAAACAAGATGTACCTCTCCTCATCATCACCAGCAAACAAGAGTGAGCTTGTAGGATCGTTACTTGAAGCTTCACTTGATTTATGTTGAAACTGTAAATGCCAATACAAAAGAACAGTTGATACTTGATATAAAAAATAATTAAAATAAATCACCGAATGCTGAGACAAACCAAAAAGGTTTACCTTTGAACTGTCAAGCCCTAAACAATCAGCAAGTCTTTCAGGACTTGTGCCCTGAATTGATGCACAAAGACGTGATACCACAGGATGAATCTGCAGGGGGAAAAGAAAATACGCAAACAGATCAATACAGTACTGAGTAACCATTGCTATTTATAAAATTAAGTATTAAACTGCAAGGCACCTGTTGTGACAAATAGTAATCAATATCAATTAGCCATGTCCCCTGTTCTTGTTTTAGTTCATCAGGATGCCTGGCACGTTGAGCAATTCCCGTTGCACTGCCTGAACTACCACCCTACTCAAAAAAGAAAATAATAATGATAATAAAATACAAAGAAGCAAAACTGTGTATGACAAAACTTCAGATGCCCAATGTACACATTTTTTGAGGTCATCCTGGTTGGCCTTTGATTGAGTACTAAAATAACAAACCTGTTCACAGCAAATTATATAAGGGATTGTATCACCAACAGAGCAACCAGAGGTGTAACCTTGTTGCTTCAATCTTTGTGCGACCTGTATGTTGATCAAGAAAACTTTCCTCAGAATTGAGCAGATCAGAGCATAAGAGAACACAGACCAGATTGTTTTAAGTGAAGGGAAATAAAAAATAGTTTGTACTCACAAGAACATGTGGCTGGTTTTTGGCATCAGGATATGCTTCGGGTGGTTTAGTCAATGTCTTTGTGATGACATATTTTTCTAGTGCTACTTGTCCGTTCCTCATTTCTTCTTGTACCTGTATTAATACTAACATTCAATGGTTGGCTGGAAAAATAAACCTCATACTTCAATTTTATGAAAAGTTAAAAGGTAGGGAAAAATCTACTATAACAACATCTCCAATAATTCCAATGCCTTCTATGATTAATAATTAATTAGACCAATAAAAAGAAGTGCCATCCTCTAATGACAGACCCAATCAAATTTGGATGTGTATTAAGGCATCTGGGCGACAGCATTTGACCCTTCAGCAAGGTGTAGAGAGCCCAATGATCCAAGAACTAAGAAGCATCTTCTTTTTAAATTCTCCACTTACATGGTTGGTTATTATAAGCAAATGTCTGATACTATAAGTCATAAGACATCACAATTTACCTTCATGAGAGAGTTGTGAATTGATTCGACAACATCTTCGCATGACCTGTAAGCATGGAAGCCATAATATTAAGTTGGCAGATAAATGAATAAATATTGCATCTGAGATAGCCGGATTGTGCAATAGTAACATACCCTCCCGACAAAATTTGAGTCAGGCAAAACTCTCCTAAATCTTTCGCTAATAAGCTCCAGTCACGGCGGACAATATCCAGACCTTTGCGTTCAATAACCTGCACCGTACGTTAATCCCACTGGCATGTTCTTCTAAGATGTTAGACAAGGCAAAATAATAAGATAAGCATACCTCATATGGGGTGCCATCTTTAAACTGCACCTTAACAGCTGCATATTTCTTTTTCTTGAGAAGTAGCATCCTCTTATACAAACCATCAAGATCAATTTCTAAGCACCTATATTTCTTATTGACCTAATGACAAATTAAAGGAGAAATCACAGATCAGAAGATCATTAGATCAAAAACGAAAACTACAAAGGAAAAACACCATATATTCTTGAAACATGCAAAGGTGCCAAAATTATCTGTAATAGCAAATAGTGCAAAAAATAAGGTAAGACCTCATTGCAGCAGTTTGAAATTTACATAGCAAACTCGCCGATGGCAAGAAACAACAAATACAAAATTTTAAACATCAAATGCTCAGTCTAAAAAAAATCACTAAATATATTCCATTAAAATTTCACGGGAGGATAAAAGGCTGAATTTTTTTGCAAACAGAAATGTGAGGTAAACAGCAACCCAATTACCACAAGTTCGTCATATAGGTTCAAAGGAACTTCACAAAACTATTAGTCAAATCTTACCTCTTGAATAACTTTCTTAGATATTGAAGTTGCTTTTGCAATATCATCTAGCCCACTGTAAACCATTATTGAATCAGTATCACCATAGATCACCTATAAGACAGTACAACAATTAAGAGCTAATACCACAACAAGTCAAATCAAATGATTCATATACATAATAAAATTGTACAATACTTCAAGAAACAGTAGAGTAGAAATAACCTCTAAATTCAAGTTATTTTGAACAAGATCAACAGTACTTTGTAGAATCTCCCTTCCCTGTATGACATCAAACATGCAAGTGAAAATGCACATGTCTGGGACTATATTTGAGTGTATGGTAGTCACTGGTATTGCAGAACAAGCCAACATATTCTTCTTACTTGTAGGGTTATGAGCTCAGCCAGTGGCTTTGCATAAAATCTTGAATTGGAAAATCCCAGGCATCCATACATACTGCATCATACATCATAACATTTTTTTATTGTAGAAGGAAAAACAAAACGTAATTTTGGGCACTCAGAAGTCAGAACTATATGCTAGGATAAACCAAGATAAAAAAAAAAAAACCTGTTTGCAGTAAGCTTCAGTGCTTGCTGCCGAATGTCCAGTTGCTGGCGTTTAAGACCAGATGCAGTCTTCATCCAAGTCTTTACTTCTCGCCTCCAATTGACAAGCTTTTTCAGCAACTAGCACAACAAACAAATAAAAATAAACGTATGCATCTAACCTCTGCAGTCTCCAGGAGCGGGAGATTAGAAAATCACCGTAGATAGGCTACAAAAGCATCTCAAATTTTTAATGCATTTTTGCAAATAAATATTAAAGGACCTTGATTGTGCCATTCTTGCTCAATGTAATCAACAGAGGTGCATGCTGACAGAATTCTAAAACGGCATTTTTTAGAGAATTTAAAATGTTTATCATAAATAGCTTTCTTTGAGAAGTGAAAAGATCAATTTTTAACTTTGAAAAATTTGCAAATATTGCCTTTCTCTGGCAAATTTTTCAGCAACTTCCACGGCATCTTGCATTGTAACAATCATGGCAACTAAATTGTGAGTCCTTTCTTAAATATATGGTATTTCAAACACTGAAAATTCTGCAAATCCGCACTAAAAAGCTGGAAGGGGACAAGTTGAGAAAATCTAATTTCACGCACAACTATCCAAACAAAATTGTAGATCTCAAAATATCATTTCCAAACAGGAAACAGGAGATATTTTAGCATAAATGCAAGATTTACTCAAATGTAATTGAACCTCATTAACAAATACAATTTCCATGCACCCAAAAAAATATAACTCAGCTGTGAAAGCTGCAATTTAATCAAATACGATAGCATTGTAGCAGTTGGAGACATAAAACCTGAAGTTCAAAAGAATCTGACAAGTCCTATAATACTGAAAATTATTTTAAAAATAATCTGTTTGTATCCATGCATTTTTACCTCTGGTAAGACTCCAGTTGTTTTACTGGATGGCAGACGAGGAAAAGATCCATCTGTAGATCTTTCAACAGTTGTGAAGCAGATATTATATTCCTGCAATGCAGTTCAGTAAGTTGAAAATAGAAGAAACTGCCATAAATTATACCGTTAGAGGCGAAGCAGACAAGTAAATAAAATAGATAAAATGCCAAAGGAGAGTGAAAGTGGTGCCAAAACCAGAAGCATATTTTGAAGGAGAATATTACCAACCTGAATGATAGAAGGGTATAGACTGTTGAAGTCCAAAAGTAATATATATTTGTCATATAGACCCTTCTTTGGCTCTAAAACCAGCCCTCCAGCATAGGAAGCAGCCTTTTTGCTTTTCTTATGATCGCTTTCAGAAGCATCATTATGGTAGTTTGCATCGTTGACATCTGCATCATCAAAGTTTCCGCCATCGACGCCATGAGTTGCTCTGCGTTTTGTCAACTTTGTTTCTTTTGCATTATTAGAAAACTTGTCTGGAACAATATATTTCTTTTTATGGAACTCGTGCAACAAAAAGATACTCCACCCTCTGTGCCCGGGCACCCTGAAATAGAAAACATTAGATGTGGGCTCTGACTGCTACATCATGTACAATACCAAATAAAGCCGGAAAACAAATGCTGCAAGGGCTCACCTGAAGAGTTTTTCCCCACAGATTGCCACTTATATTAGTCAACTGGCGTGTGAGAGGAAGGACACTCAGATAAAACATGAGTTCCATGGACAACCATGCATCCGTTTCACCATATTCAATCTGACCAAATCAAGAATACTATGACAACCAGGATAGAAGCATGTAATATAATTATCATGTTTGATCAATCAAGTATGTCAGATGGAAGTAGTAAGTTGCTCGACCCACACCAATTTCCCAAAACAATTAGTTGAGAAGATACACTAACTTAATCAACATAGATTCGGCATTATTTATTATAGTCATTAGATGCTCTACAATACAACTACAAACTACTTCCAACACTTGCAACTTTGAAGTTTCAACAACTCAAATAGTTGGTCAGAAGCATTATCAAGTTCAATCCAGTGCTAATATCAACAATAGTACAAGCAAAGCAAATCAAGAGAAGATAAAGTTCTAATGTCAACAACCATGACAACTGCCATATTTCAATATCTATGAGTGCAGCCTATAGCATAATGTATCTAGATTTTTTGTGATACAGAAAATCAGAAATAAATGAAAGTTCAATAACTATGAAATGCTAATCATTGGAAAAAGCAACTCATGTTTAACCTACACAATGAACGCCTCAAACAGCTCGACAGCAATTGTTTTGATAAAAAAAGCAAAGAAAAAACTGTTCAAGGACAGTGGCACCTACTAGCTCCATCAGGGATTTTGCAGTTTGAAACATTTTTGGAACGTCATGTGGAGCAACTTCCTTCCGAGACTGGTTCAGCTGTGTTTTTGCAAGGTGGGTTAAAGAATAACTAACCTGGAAGAACCAATGAAAGTAGTTAGTAAGAAATAAAATCAAAACCAAAATTCCTGCTTGGCAAGATTTCTCAACAAATTTTTACCTCTTTTAATAGGTCACGGGAACACAAATATGTATCACAAAGAAGCCGACCCGCAACACAAGACATGATAGCAGGATCAGCTCCAAAACCAAATGTTTTGCCTCTTCTATCGAGCTTAGGCATCGTAGAACGATTGAGACGACCTAGTTTGGACCACATGCTGCTTGGTACTCTGCAAGCCTGCACAAGTTTTTTTTGTGTTTAAGGTGCAACATCTTCTTCGTAGTGTAAAATGCAAGTTGACATACCATGAAAAGAAAATGAGCAATTGTATTGGGAATAAAAAATTCAAGATAAAGCTTGAAGCTGTGGAGCTTAAAAAGTCAGATGCAAACTCAATCCTCCATATGAATTGTAATACTTCATTTAATTTAATTATTGTCCGAAGTTGCATCATAATCAACTCTAACAACAAAACTTTGGTCTTATATGATTTTCATACTACTTTCTGTCTAGACCATACAATTCGAACCAATTGTTTATCATCGAGATATCATACATTTGAAAACAAAGAATAATGAAAAAGGCTATAAACTGAAAGAAACAATTCAATTAATTTCTATTCAATGTGAAAAGGTCATATAATTGGACAAGAAAAGGTTTCAGAGAAGCAGCCAAATTCCTACCTGAGATCTGTGGAGAAGAACATCCAGGTCAAATCCAGAAATATTATGTCCAACAAGAACATCGCTATCCATCTTGTGTAATTGTAACATTAGACGGTTTAACAAAGCTCTTTCACTGAAAACAAAGTAAATATATATGTCAATCCTTGAAGCAAGCATATAATATTCAAGCAAAATCTTGCTATTTCTCAATAGCATAATATTTGAACTCTAAAGACGACATATGGTTGTGCATATAAGTAAAATGCTCAAACTATTAACAGGTCTTTTAAAGTTTCCACCTGCTTTCAACACAAAGAACATGTGACCCAGCTTTTAAGTTTCTGTCTGTGACCTCTGTATTGAATCCCATTGGAAATATATTCCCATCAAGTTTGCGAATAACAGTAAAATGGGTCAGCATTCCAGGTCTCTTCCACTCTGAAGCCAGCATAGGAGTGTCAATCTAAAAAACCAAACACGAAAGGTTGCTGTTGATCATATTTCCACCTTAATAAAAGCTAGTACATATCTTTAAAGCTGATAAGAATGTTCAAGCTGTCAATGAGGGCATACACAAATATATTTACATACGGAACCTTTACAAGTATTAAGTTCAAGCTTCAATTTGCTTTAAGTTTCAAGGAATACAAAGAAAAATTTAGTCGAATGCCTATAGCATCAGCTCAGGTGATTATCATCCACAAGCATAGTTAAACCAATCATCTGACTTTGTAAGCAGAAGTATGCTACATTATTAAGAACCTAGCATATATGCAATCATCACAAGTTCCAACATATATTACCTTACAACAAACGATATTACATCAGCCTGAATATTTAAACACATTAAACTGAGTATAATTGCCTGAAGCTTAAAGCTTTGTATGCACAAGTCCATGTTACAACAAGAGAACATGAGATTAAATTGAGTCAAAGTTACCCATTCTGAACATCCATATGCATCAATAACCACATTCATTGAATAAAAGATTGTGGGTTTTAATAAAGTAAAGGTTGTTAGTGAGCACTGGTTTGGTAGTTCATTCACCACGTATGCAATCATTACCATTCAAAATATATGAAATCTATTAAAATCTGAGTTTGAAATTTATGTAAGTATGTAGCTATCAGTATTCTTATCACGTGAAAAGAAATATCTAACATACAGAAGTGGCAAAGCAGTGATAATTTTGCCAGACATAACAACTCAACAAGCATATTGACAGTACATCAAGCCTCCTTGAAAAAAAAAAATAGATTGGCATATAAAAATAAGTATTCAGAACTGCTGGTACGCATGTGCACATATATCATGCACAGAGCTCATGAAAAAGATAAGCTGTGTTATACGTAACAAAATCAAAGTGATGGCAAGAAATCTAACACTACCAAAAGAACTGTAAACAACCTTAACCATATTGCAACTGACAACAGATGCAGATACAATCTCATTTATGTTCTGTTTTTCATTTATGGTGGTTTTCAAGTTTATTGCCGTGACAACCACCGGAGGAATCACGAGAGTGATTTTTGAGGAAGATGAAGAAGAAACCCTGATGTCTTTAGGAGAGTCAACAGTCACTTCAAATTTGCACCAGCTAACCTGTAAGCACAATGCACAAACAAGCTGCTAAGGTTCAAAAAAGAAAAGGAGGTCTGTGTGTAGGGGAAAAAACTATATCATATATGTTACTTATAATAGAGTTCATAACAAAATCTCACCCTTTGGGAAGCTGAGCAGGTAGAAAAGTTTGAAACTTGTAGCCATGAAGGCCCCTTAATCTTTCTTTTAATCAAAAATAGCTCAAGTGCACTGCAGATGGGGATACAGTCAGTTCATCTGTTTTTCTGACAGAAATTATTGTTTATTTTAATGACAGTTTTCACAAGTTCGGGAATTTCAGCACCAATAAATCATTTTGGAAAGCTTGGAATTACTGAACAAAAATGTTTCAGTGGAATAGATTTTTTAAGTGCCATGACAGACAAAATAAACACATCCGAAAATAATGAGTTCTTAAGTTTCAGAAAGGCCACTAATCTTCCTTCTGCATACTTTAATTATAACTAAAACATCACAGGATGGCCATACCTGCTTCGAGCTCCAAGAAGAGCACAGAAACTTTCTCCTTTGAGGTCTACTGGAAGTGCTGTATCCTGCAATGGTTCAAATATTGTAGTAAACATTGAAATAAATTACATCCGTATAACAAGTTCATGGGGAAATAATGAAGACGTACTTTGACATTTTTAAATATAAATTGAGAATTTAACAGTGTACCTTGAACGGATAATTTATTTTCACCACATAATTTTCACCTGCAGGAATGTCAGATCGTTCAAATGCATATTTCCTCTGCAAAAATGAGCATGTAGTCAAAATAGAAATACAGGCAAAAATAATGTTTACAAAGGCATCACATAACTTATTTAAGCCTTCAAGGCACCAGAATTTATTAATCAGCAAACCTTAACCGGTGTCATGCTAAAGGTAGAAACGCCCAGATCCACCAGATGTTTTGCTATCTCGCTCTTTGTATCAGATACTGCATCCTGCAATTTTAAAGAGAGGTAGAACAAAATAGACTTTATCAACTCTGGCCAACAGAAATTGGGTAAGAAATTCACACGAACATAAAATAAGAAAAAAAATTATATACACTTATGCAAGATGTCCACAAAGTAAAAACTTACTTGCAGCTTTTTACGGAAATCTGCAGGAGAAATTCGAGAGTCTTGGACATCTTTCTCAAGCTTTATCATCTCATCGATGGAATGCAAAGGATGACTTGGAATTGCATAGACACACCTCTGCATATTCTTTACAACAACACAGCAACTCTGATACAAATTCCCCGTTTTGACCTAATTATCAACAAGAATACTTATAGTCATTTTCATTATTCAAGTTAAACTCAATAGCAGAAACAAGTAACTGGCTGTTTCATGCAACCCAGCTTTTTGTCGGCCAAGTCCCGAAAAACAAAGCTAAAAACTTCACAATATGACTCGACAACTACCCATGTTGAGGAGACCTTGACACCAGAAAACTAACATCTTGTATGTGTATAAAAATACATGCATGCATCATTATGAACAAAAAGGTAAGTCAATTATATTCGTTTTCACTGAGGATGAGGATGAGTACTAGGGACACCATATGATAGATGAAAATATGTGAATGGGAAAAGTAAGTTCTAGTACACTTTAGAGCAAACAACTAAGAAGTAGCTTCCACAGCATATTTAGGGTAGTCAAGGCGCAATCTTCTCAAAGGAAGTCATAAAATGTCACAATCTTCTCAAAGGAATCAACAAGAACTATAATGATATGTAATTGTAAACTAAAAAACCAAAATTGCTAGTTCAAAAATTAACAGAACACTTAAATAGTAACAAGGGAAACACTTAAATCCAAAACGGCAAAATTACCTTCCCAAACAAATAAAGAGTACCCATATTGGCTCCATAATACTCCTCATAAGCATCAAGTATGTAGAAAGGAAGCGATCCCTCTGGCTCCAAATTGAACTCAGAGTTTTGTTGATTATTCGAATTTGAATCAGCAATGTTTGTCTCCCCACCTCCACCAGCACCGCTCCTCGCTGCCTTCCAACCAGCAGTAGCATACGTCTTCGGGTCCACAACCTCTTGATTAACTTTCGCATTCAAAGTGAAACCCTCCTTTTTAATAACAGGTTTTGCTTCCACTTCTTCCTCTTTCGCCTTCACCACTTCCTCTTCAACTAAATTCCCATTACTTGGAAAAGCACAATCATTAGACTCCACCACAATTTGTCCCTCGTCATTTTCCAAACTTCCATTCAATTCAACTTCACGTTTTTTATCTAACCCTAAGCTAGATCCATTATCTTTATCCTTATCCTTAATAACATTAACAGATTCAGTATCAACATTTGCAACTACAAAACTTTGGTGCAAAGAAGAACCTCTTACAGATTCAGCAGAGGGCTTAATCCGCACAGCATCATTGCCAATTGAAGACGAATTGGATTGCACTTTTCTGCGACTGAGTTTATCAGTCTCATCTGGCGCAAACTCCTTGAGAACCTCATCAACAAGGCTCTCGCAAGCCTTATCGTCTCTACTTTTCTTGAAAACAGCAGAACTGAACATGGAAGACACTCTCTGTCCGCCCATCATAGCAGCAGCGGCTGAGAGTTTAGCAGCCGAAGAAGAAGTGCGTTTAGTTTGAGAATTATCTTTCTTTCGTTTAGGTTTCTCCGATTCACCTTCGGATTCATCATCGGAAAGGGAGAAACCAGCTTTGGACCAATCCTCTTCTTCACCTTCATCGCCGTAACCGATTCCTTCATCGTCGACGATGAACGACCGCGCTTGGTCGCGGCGGCTAGCGACAAGTGCATTGTATTCTTCCTCGGGAATTGTGTCGTAGATTGGGTTTTCTGACCTGATTTGAGGTCCGGCGGTTTCGGATCCACGGTCGCCGGATCGGCGTGCTTTGAGACGCTCTAATGCTTGGCTGCGGGCGGTGGCATCGGATCCTCTGGTTGGTCTTCGCTTCCTGCTTGATGAGCCATCTTCATCCGCCATAGTCTCTCTCTCTACCTATCTCTCTCTTTCTCTCTCTAAATCGGTGACTGTGATATCAAGAATGAAGGAGAAGACATAATGCGGCGCTAGGGATATTTTAACCGTTTAAGTAGAACGCGGGAAACCGCATCGTTTTTGGCGCGCTTCTAAAACTAAATAATTTGGAGAAAAAAAAATCTAGTTACACACACCCGTTTTTTCTTACATTGTACCCGCATCGTTTTGCTTAGAAAAGGAAAAAAAAGCATAGAGCAAACAAAAAATTAAATAAGAATCAACAAAAATGATAATTAAGAAGTACTAATATATTTCGGTTAAATAGATTTGAAACACCAAAAGGATATAATTCCTCCAAATAAAATTATTATTCTAGAGATCAAATAAAGCAATTTTGTCTACATAATTGTTGTCTTATGTGAAGATATGAGAAATAATAAAAATGCATATTTTTTATTAACTCAGCACACTTTAACCACTTGTTTTTTAACCTCTAAGTAATAAGACTTCTTAGAAGTCATAGTAACCAATTGAGAGTCCCTTTCCAGACATAGAGACGTTCAACCCTTTTTAGAAACTTACTCAATTGCAAGCATAGCCCCGATGATTTCGGCATAAAAAATAGTATATATTTGTAAATTTTGAGCGAAACAACCCACAATAGTGGCATTGCTATCTTTGAAAATATCATCACATGCATCTGAGTCCGGGCAACCATTTGTTGTGTCATCAATGTTGCATTTGATCCAAGAAACAATGAGAGGATGCCATAAAATCTCTTTAATCCTATCAGCATTGGAAGCATAGATTATAACTGAAAAAGCTTTTAAGAGACATAAATTCATGCATATAAGAAAGAGTGATTGTCAGCAAGATAGGTATTGCAAATCACCATATTGATGGTGTGTTCTTCTAGTTCCTCTCTTCTTTCTCTAGCCTCCACCAAATTTCCTCCAAAACCCTGACTTTCTCCTTCTTCTATGACTCTTTCGTTTTTTCTTTCTTAAGTTTTGTTCTATTATTGTTTTCTCTTTCTACCTCCCTTTTGAAACCCTAGCATTCCTTTTAATGTCAATTCACTAGGTGTTCATATTAATTTATGAACTACCCAAATTGCCCTCAAAAGTTATAATTGTTTGCTAAGTATACTCCCCTTAGTTAGGCCTATATATACCTCCCCTCCTCTATGTTTTCTTCTTTCTTTTTAACTCACAAACCCTACCAACTAAAACCCTTATGTAGTCACACTAACTAGGTCATTTCTTTTTCACTTAAGAAATCCCCAAAATATCCCTACAAGTTAGAGTTTCTCACTAATCTATTAGAGCCCAAATTCTAATTCTCTATTCACTTATAAACTCTCATCTATTTATACTTTTCCTTTAGTTTTATGACTAAACTTTAATTCTCGTAATAACTCATTAACCTAGAGTAAGTCTCTACTCTCACACTCTAATAGGGCTTAAACCCCTTCTCATATACTCATCATTCTAATTGGGCCTAAACATCGTTTTATCACCCAACCCCAATTAATTGGCTAGTTCATAAAAACATTACTAACACTTAGTAATAATTCTAAATCCCATTAATTAAACCAACTAAACACACATAATATGCACAATCTTAAAATATTCCACAAATTCATATAAACAAATAAATTTGTCAAAAACGGGGGTGCTACATGTTTGTTGTTGTTGTTGTTCTGACGAAGAAGAAAGGAGATAAAATGTGAGTTGGGGCTTCTGAAGAAGAAAGAAGGGGTCTAGTGGCAAGACTCACACATTTAAATATGGAGAAATGTAAAATTCGGGGTTCGAACCCCGGCCACTCCAATAATTGTCCCTGATAGCTACCATTTAAGCTACACTTATGGGACTGTATAATTTAAATATCTGCTTCAAAAAAATTAAATATGTAATATATCATAAATGCCACATTAGTTTATGTTTCATAGTCATCAACTGCCACCTAAGCATAAATTTGCCAAATAAGCTCAAAATTCAACTCAGGGTTTTTTTAACATTTCTTTTTGTAATTTTACTAAGGTATAAATCAATTTTTTTAAAATGACTAAAATTAACATGAGGTACAATTGCAGAGATCAAAATCGTGTGTGTGTATATATATATATTCTTTTTTTGGTTATTATTATAGATATTTTTACTAATTTAAATATGAAAAAGTATTAAAGATGGTATTAATTATAGGAAAGAGTAAAAAATATTGCATTTATAGATAAAAGGTTCATAATTGACAATGGGGGATGCATTGTGACCAAATATTAGTTTACAGTCAACGATTCACAATCTCATATCAACTTTATTACCATAAAATTTAATTTTAATAAATTTAATATTAAGACTTTTAGTCAAAATAAAATAAAACATTAAGATATGAATTAAAAATTATATCTAGGATTAGATAGAGACCCTTTAATTTTCTCTATAAATTGAAGTTTTCTCTAGTGTCATTTCATGCTTTTAGAGAAGAGTGAGTGAGAGAGAAATTCTGAATTAGCGGTAGCAAAGTGAGTCACATCTACTCATCTATTTAGGTATATATTCTTTAACTATTATTTTCATTTATGAAATTAATCATCAGATACGGATCTAGTTAATCTTATATATGTACATGTGTGTGTCACACGACCACTCGATTGTGCTCACTTGTGCGTTTCAAGAATGGGTTTGGTTTGTGACTATATTTTTTTTTGTGAATCTCGTTTATATGTGTATGTCTTTTGTTAATTATGCCCTATCGTTTGATTTTGGTCAAGTACTTATTGTTTGGTTGATTATCAAGTTTTATTTACCGATCTTATAATTTGTTCTCTATGAATTATGTTAACAAAAAAATTATTGTATTTATTAATTTATTTTGTGTGTATAGTTTTGATATTCTTGAATTTGGTCATTTACCAGGTGAAAATAAATGTAATATTCTTTTAATCTTATGTACACAAATATATTATTTATTCAAAATAAAATGCGCACTTACAAATCATAGATGTTTCAGATATGCCGGAAGTTGATGAAGATGATTATGTCCCAGAACACAATTTCATCGAAGGTCTCTTGGCTCTCAGAACAGGCAAGGTGTACGTGAGGATGACGGAGGAGGAGATCCTCACACACATTCAACAAGAACTGTTTCAGTCAAATCCTAAAGAAATCGGCACACAAAATCAAATTTGCAGCATATGTAAGGTGAGGCCAATTACACGTTTTATCGTGATTTTAGTGTAACTAACACATTGAGTTTCACAACTTACACATACAATTAACTTTTTGGACAAAAAAAAATGATATCTTATTATGTCATAATTTTTTTGTTACAATAATTTTGTCGCTAAGTGTTATAAATATTAAAATCAAAGACTAATTTAATTTTTACAAATATTTCAAACTTTTGTATGTGATTAGTGCGCATAAGAAGCTCTTTATCTTTTTAGTGATAAATGGAAAATATTAATTTACTTTTTTTATTTCTTTTTGAAATTTCATTTCAATTATCTCAAAATTTGTTACACTGCACGTTTATTTGCTTGTTTATAATTTCGTTCATAATTCAACGTTTTGCACATGAAACTCTTCTTTTGGAACGTAAAATTGGAAAAATCATAGTCCCGTGTTGGAAACACACAAGTCTTAAAACAATTTTACATTAGTTGATTTTGTAAGAATGAATTTATCTGATATTAAAATAAAAATCTAAAACATACATTGAATGTTCACATCTTGTAACCTATATATCCCTCTTTTATTTGTATGTTTATTAGGAAGACTATGTGGATGGAGAGCAAATGGGGAGACTAAATTGTATGCACAGATACCACCTTGACTGTATCAAAAATTGGTTGCTGCAGAATAATAGTTGTCCAATTTGTAGGCGGATAGCTTATAGATATAGGAGTGAATGACAATGCCGCTGAAAACTTTCTCTTGTTTATGAGTATTGACTGTTGAGTAGGTCTCTTTGGGTGGGATTTTTGGCCTATTATGTTTTTTGGATTTTCAATTACTCAATGCTTTATTTATCATGTAATTTGCTTCTTTTTTATTATTCTATATTTTCAATAATTATGTGATCACTTTTGTCATAAACGATTTGCTATTATTTTTTACTATTCGTCATTGAATTTGAATTAACTTTATTTATATTGGTATATCAAGGATAGTATATATATATATATAGATAGATAGATAGATAGTAGTTACATATTAGATGAGTGGATATTTTGCAACGTATATGTGAGAACACAATTATCAAATTCACGAGTCGATATGTCGATTTGTACGAATCTACGTTTTTAACTGTAAAAAACAAATTGATTTGCTTGTGGATTTGAAATCTGATAAATTCGCACGTGAGACCGAATTAATGCGTTTGAATTTGCGAATATATGGTAAATTCAAGCACATTCATACGAATCTACATTTTTACCCTAATTTACATTTTGGCCCAATTTACAATGCTCAAAATAATAACACAACTTTTAGGTTTTTCCTTCCTTTGCCCACCCAAATAAAACAAAACGGCGCTCTTTTAATATCCAATCTTCAAAACGCAAGTGAACAACGCGTAAGTAAAATAAAACTATGTCTCTCTTTGACTCACCCTAAATTTGTATTTATAAAAAAAAAATTAGTGATCGCATTTAATGTGTAGTTATATAGTGTGTTGCTATATATTTTTTTTATAAGAAAATTTGAATTATAAGGAGTACAACGGGTACTCAACCCTTACAATTCATAAGAAACGCAAAAAACGATGAAACCCGCTAATTACTCTGGAAACAAGCTAGAGGAAGTTTAATACTGCAATGGAAAATGATGACAAGTATGTTTGATATGATTAGAGATCTATATATCTTAATTGAGATGTTTCGTATAAAAAAACAATTTAATCTCTAAGAGTATAACAATAGGTGATATAGCTTCACAAAATGTTTTATAAGTAGTGATTTGGTAGTTCTTTGCCTTACAAACCAACTTTATAGTGATAAATTTAATTTCAAATTATATTACAAGTTCATATTATAGTTTAATTTTAAGAATTTTATGCCACAGTTTGTTTGATCACTGTTATTGAGCCATTCATATTATGCTTCAAATGTCTAGCTAGTCGTTGTTGTGAAGAGGTGTGCTGAGAGTAACTCTGAGATGAGGAGGGATCCGTTGAATCCAGGAGTAACTCTGAGATGAGTTACTCCGCTTAATATCTCATTATTTATAATATATTTCATCAATTCAATCGTTCAATTATAAGTTCTTATTGAATAGATCAACTATACAAGTTTTTATATAAATCAGAAATTCGTAACTATGTAATCTAAGCATTGTTACTTGTGTTTTTTATAAGTTTATTATACGTTCATTTGAAATTATCTAATGATGTATCAAATGATTTTAAAATTTCATAAAAATTTGTAGAATTATATTGATCTATTCAATAAGAACTTATAATTGAATGGTTGGATTGGTGAAATACATTATAAATAATAAAATAATAAACGGAGTAACTCATAGATCTCTCCTCTCTATATATTCTCTTCTTGGTTATATATTTTGACTACTTTAAATATGAAAAATTATTAAAGATGCATGGTATTAATTATATGAAAAAAGTATAAAATAAAATAAAAAGGTTGTATTTATTTATTTATTTATATAAAAGGTTCATAATTTGCAATGGGGGATGCATTGTGACTAAATACAGTCAACGATTCACAATCTCATATCAACTTTATTACCATAAAATTTAATTTCTACAAAATATAATATTAAGACATTTAGTCAAAATAAAGTAAAATATTAAGATATGAATTAAAAATTACATCTAAAATTAAATAGAGACCCTTTAATTTTCTTTATAAATTGAAGGTTTCTCTAGTGTCATTTCATACTTATAGAGAATAGAGAGTGAGAGAGAAACCATGATTGAGCAGCAATGAAGTGATAACCAGTTTTTGGTTTTCAGCTTCCATATATCTACTCATCTATTTAGGTATATACTTTTAAACTATTATTTTCATTTATGAAATTTATCATTGGATATGAATCTATAGCTAATCTTGTATGTGTACATATCTATTGTGTATGTGTAATGTAACATATTTTCAACTTCCTACAACATCTTCCGTATTCAAATTATATGCATTTCCTGATATTATTACTTTTACCAAGTCATTTTAAACACATATATTTCTCTTATATTGATTTAAAGCCTCTAGTTGTTGGCAAGGAACAAGATATTACTTTACTAAAGAAAAATAACATCACTTTTCTTTCATGTATTTTGCAAATATATATGTCACACACGATTTATTGATACTTGACTATTCAATTGTGTTAAATTTACTGGACTGTCGAGAACGTGCAACCTTTGGAAAGTTTGATCTCTGAGCACTGAGAATGGAGGCGTATTTAGATGTTCCGGATATGTGGGAAATTGATGAAGATGATTATGTCGTACTAGAAAATTCCATCACTACCCTCTTGAGTTTTTATGAGGAATTGACACCCCAGGTAAAACTTATGTAATTATTAATGTACAATTTATAATTATTTCTCTCTCCATATTTTATGCTCAATTTTATAAACAAGTAACGGTAATCGAGTTTAATTATGATTACAAGGTCATTTGATCAATTGAAAATAATGAATTAAACTAATTTATAGATGTATTTCACCCTGTAAGCTCTCAAAATATTTCAGGTGGGACTGACGGAGGAGGAGATCCTCGCACACATTCAACAAGAAACGTTCCAGTCAAACCCTAAAGAAATACGCACAGAAAATCAAATTTGCACCATATGTCAGGTGAGGCCAACTACACATTTCTTCGTCAATTTAGTGTAACTAACACATTGAGTTTCACAATTTACACATACAATCTACTTTTTGGACAAAAAAATATCTCTTATCTAGTCACAATTTTTTTTGTTACAGTAATTTTTCGCAGAGTGTTATAAATTTAAAATCAAAGACTAATTTAATTTTTACAAATATCTCTAACTTTTGTATGTGCTTTTATATATCTTTTTAGTGATAAATGGAAAACATTAATTTACTTTTTTTTTTTTATTTCTTTTCAAAATTTCATTTCAATTACCTCAAAATTTGTTACACGGTTATTTGCTTGTTTTTAATTTCATTCATAATTCAATATTTTGTACATGAAACTCTTATTTTTGGAACATAAAATTGGAAAAATTATAGCCCCGCGTTAGACAAATATAAACCTTAAAACAATTTTACAAAAAGTGACATTAGTTGATTTTTTAAGGATGAGTTTATATGATATGAAAATAAAAATCTAAAACATACATTGAATGTTCACATATAATAATCTACCCCTCTTTTATTTTATGTTTATTAGGAAGACTGTGTGGATGGAGAGAAAATGGGGAGAATAAATTGTATGCACATATACCACCTTGACTGTATCAAAAATTGGTTGCTGCAGAAGAATAATTGTCCGATCTGTAGGCAAATAGCTATAAAAATTGATCATGAAGATGTGGATGGAAGTGATTGACAATGCCGCTGAAAACTTTTGATATGATTATTTAAAATTAATATGTATTTTATTTGTAATATAACTTATTAATTATGTTTTTATATGTTTTAGGAAAATTAGTATATTTTAATAGGAAGTTAGTATTGAAAAGTAGTTATAGGAATTTATTTATGTATTCTATATAAATGTTGTACAATGTGAATGAAGGGATAAGAAATGATTCATAAATAATTTCAGTCTTTCCCCCTTTTCTATGGAGACATGTTCCTTCTCGAAGTGGAACAACTATAATTTCCAGCCTTCTCCTCTTTCTTAGGAGACCTATTCCTTCTCGAATTGGAATACTTATTACTATAATTTATCATATCCTATCATTGGTGCTTTCATTTTGATCTCGCTCTCGCTAATTGAAGTAAACATGGAGTTTTCCATTTTTGACGGAGAAGAAGATGCATATTGGTGGATCCTTTGTACTGAAAAATATTTCAAAACAAAAGGAACATCAGAGGCGGGAAAAATGATGATTGCTGGGTTAGCCATGGATGGTTGTGCTCTCAAATGGTGGCTATGGTGGTCTCCCCGTCATCCGAAGTCTAATTGGGATACATTTACCACTGCCCTTTTATGGCGTTTCAAGCATGAATGGCGACATCTTTTGCCGGCATTAGATGAGAATATGGAGGAAGTGTATGAACCATTAAAGTCTACAGAAAAGTCTTCCATCACTGACGATTCTATTGTTAATCTCGTCGCTACTGGTGACCAACACGATCTAATTCCTCCACCATTTTCAACGCAGGAGGGGAACCATGTGCCTTCTTGCAAGCCACCAATGAAACCATCTCCAAAACCACCGACCATTCCTTGTACATATATATATATCCCAATCATTTACAAATTCCCCAAATCATGTGAATGCCTTAAAACAAAAGGCTTCTTATCATTGGAAGTTTGTTTGGCTTTGGAAAACTATATGTATAACGTTTGCAACACAAAAGAAAGGCTTATCATGTGTGCTGCCCTGTGAAAAATCAAGCAACAAAAACATGATATGTTGTGAGCCAGGGAGAAGATCCTTAGATTTCAAGCAATGGGACCCAGGGAAATTCATCTCATCAAAAATATATTTCTCCAACCTTGAGGACAAGGTTGTTGTGGACGAATGGAGTAATGATATGATTATTTAAAATTAATATGTATTTTATTTGTAATATAACTTATTAATTATGTTTTTATATGTTTTAGGAAAATTAGTATATTTTAATAGGAAGTTAGTATTGAAAAGTAGTTATAGGAAGTTATTTATGTATTCTATATAAATGTTGTACAATGTGAATGAAGGGATAAGAAATGATTCATAAATAATTCCAGTTTTTCCCCCTTTTCTATGGAGACATGTTCCTTCTCGAAGTGGAACAACTATAATTTCCAGCCTTCCCCTCTTTCTTAGGAGACCTATTCCTTCTCGAATTGGAATACTTATTACTATAATTTATCATATCCTATCAACTTTCTCTTGTTTATGAGTATTGAGTAGGTCTCTTTGGGTGGGATGTTTAGCCCTATTGTGTTTTTTTTTTTTTTTTTTTGTATTTTCAATTATATTACTCAATGCTCTATTTATTATGTATTTTTCAATCATTGTGTGATCACTTTTGCTAGAAACAATTTGCTATCATTTTTTACTTATCATCGTTGAATTTAAATTAACTTCATTTATATCGGTATATCAAGGGTAGTATTGTCATAATAGATAAATGGATGTTTGGCAACTCATAAGTCAGAATAAAGTTATCAAATTTGCAAGTTAATACGTAAACTTGTACAAATCTACGTTTTAAATTGTAAAAAACAAACAATTTTGCTCGTACGCGAGACCAAATTCGCACGCGAGACCAAATTAACGTGTTTGAGTTCGTGAATTTATGGTACATTTGTACAAATCTACATTTTTACCCTGAAATAAATTTTGGCCCAATTTATAAGTCTCTCTTTTAATATCCAGTCTTCAACGCAAGTGAAAACATACTATGTCTCTTTGACTCATCCTTCTCCATCGATCATTCGTCGTGTTTTTTGATTTGGTGGGATAATTTACTTAGTTTGATGCTTGTTCATGAGCGTGAAACTTTATTATGTTGATTTTATACATATTTGCTTTATATTTAAGTTGAAAGTTTGAATTATTTAATATATTTAAAGAATTATATAAGTATTTATATCATTTTAAAATTATTTTGATATGAAAGTAATTATCGTTTATTCAAAAATTCAATTAATAAATCAATAGGAGTTTTTTTTTTGGTGACAAAATCAATAGGAGTTTATCTAACAGAAAAGACTAATCTCATATAGTGTGAATAACTAAAGCAGACCCGTAAAAAAATAACATACCAATATGATTTGAACTCTCTTCATATATATAAATTTAAATGATGCACAGTAAAAAATAGGCATAATTACACATAGGTTCTTTATCTTATTTTTTTGTAAAATTTTAGTCCTTTATCTATTTTTTGTAACACTTTAATCCTTTATCTTATTTTTTTTAATAACATTTTAGTTCTTTATTTTTTTTTATACCACTTTAGTCATTTATCTCTTCATATGGACATGGACACTTTTTTGACAAATATAATCACCAAAACTTCATATCAAGAAGTGTGAAACTAGCATTTGAGAAACATTTTGAGTGAAACTATTTAAAGCAAAGTGTGAAATTAACTGAAAAGTTTAAGCAAAAGAGAGAATCCGAATCTTAAAAATCTAAAAATTATTTGGTTTGGCCATTAAATTTTGACCTTTAATTTGATTAGTCATCTTATTGAGGCATTGTGAACAATCCATAGCCACTACAGGAAATGAAACTCACAGTCAATGCCAATGACTTCTCATTGGACCATTGTAGGCTTAGACAGTGACTCATCACCAACTTTTGTATTTTCATTGTGAACTACTTATAGCAACCACATCACCTCCGTCATTGCCCCTAAACACTTATAGTAGTATTTTTATATTGTAGTAATCTGCATTTACAATTTGCCAGCAATGTAACATACTATAAACAATATTATTACATGTTGTTTTTATTATATCTTAGAAAATAGGAGTACTAGATTTTACTAAATAAGAACAAATTAATTGTACATAAAAAATACTCAATTTTTTTCTAAGTAGTTAATGACTATAAATTTATCTGTTGAAATAAACAAATAAGTGTATTAAAGTTCAAACACCGATTTTTACATATAATATTCATTTTTTTACGGTAACATATAATATTCATATCAACTGAACTATACTAACAGTAACATAAAAGAGTAACATTATACTATAAAAAAAAAGTAACGTTACTTTTATTTGAAGTAACTCTAATTTTATTTTTTTGCGCTTGAAGACCACCTAATGAGTAAGTAAACTGAAGAGAATGTTTTGATATATTTAAAGAGCTCGTCGCAGAAAAACCGACTCACAACCATAGAGGACCAAAAGTGCTACAAGATAGGAATAAATGCTGTGATGATTCAAAACCACCGCACCTTGAGACGCAAAAATGAGCTTTTGAAGCGATGATTCCTCAACATACTAGATTTTTTTTTGTTGGCAATTTATCTCTCAATAGTCTCCACGCAAAAATAAAAACCTTAAAGGGAACCTGTTTATACCAAATAAGATATTCAACTGTATCCAAGATAACCTGTTGCTGAGAAGTCAAAAGTTGATAAACACCACGAACAAAGTACCCTTGGTCAGGGTCAGAATGCCACCACCTGACATCTGGACACTGTGCCTACTCAAAAATATCGTGAAGTAGATCCTAACACTCTCTCAAATCTCCTTCTCTCACGCTCACAACTGTCTCCGCCAAACTCACACACCCCCTCCCTTTTCCCACCCTAAAGCACACATATCGACTACCAAACTCTTTTTATTCTCAGCCCCAAACTGGTCTCCCCCATACCCTCCTACACCCTCCCCAAACCAATTTCCCTCCAAAACTCTGAAATTTACGGTATCACCAACCATTTATGTTAGATTTTACTAGTGGTATTTAACCACAATTTATTTAGAATTTAAAATCATATAAAAAAACAATTTAACTCTACTATAATTTTGTCGGTATAATAATCAAAGACTTTAGTAGCTTAGTTAACTCCTCCAAACATGCACTTATGCATTAGTACATCATTTTGTTTGACTAATCATACCCTTAGGACTCGTTAGAAGCAACCATACCATAGACTTTACTATTCTATTAGTGCTAAATACAATATCATTTTCCAAACAAAGAATCTAAAGTAGTTGATTTAATTAAACTACAACAACAAGAACAGTAGTTCCCACTCACTCACACTCAAGAAGACAGACAGCAAAACACACTACAATTTATGGCACCACCACCGGGTCCCACCTTTGCCAGCTGCCATTGCCTCCTTCTTCTTCTTCTCCTCTCAACTCTCACTCTCATCCATTCACACGCTTCTCTCTCTCTCTCTACTCTCTGTTACTCTGTTCTTCTTCTTCTAGCTCATAGCAGCAATGCACGATCATTCCACCGACACAATGAACGATCATCTTCGGTCTCCGTTTATGGGTTGTCCTCGGTGTCACTGTCGGCGTCGCCATCGTCCTCCTCCTCTTCCTCATCTCCGTTTGGCTAGCTTTCAAACGCAGCAACAACAACAACAATTCTAAAACAATCAAACCTTCCATACCCCATGACTCCAAAGAAATCCAAGAAATCAGACTCGACCTTGTTCCACCTCAACCCGACCCGTTTCCCGAACCCGACCCACTTTAATCAACCGAACAACAACAACAACAACACTCAGAAGAAGAAACTCCGTTGAGTTACAAAAGAATTCAGTTTGAGATAGGTAAGAATCATAGAATATCTTATCCTGAACAACGTGGTTCTCGTGAACACAGTGGAGAATCTCGACCGTTGGATCAAGTTCCTACTGTTATTCCTCAAGTTTCTCATCTGGGTTGGGGTCATTGGTATACTCTTAGAGAATTAGAAGATGCTACTAATGCTTTTGCTCCTGAGAATGTTATTGGTGAAGGTGGTTATGGAATTGTTTATCATGGTATTTTGAAGGATAATACTAATATTGCAATTAAGAATTTGCTTAATAATAGGTTCTTTTCTTTCATTCTTAATCATCATTTATTTACATTTAAGCCTAGGTTTGCTATCACGGTCAGAATTACGGTGATTCTGACTTATCCACGGTGATACCAGACATATGCACTAAGTTGTTAAATTAACTAACATGAATGGTTTGTTTTGTAATTTCATTTAATCAGGGGACAAGCTGAAAGAGAGTTTAAGGTTGAGGTGGAAGCTATAGGAAGAGTTAGACATAAGAATTTAGTAAGGTTGCTTGGTTATTGTGCTGAAGGAGCTCATAGGTAGTAGTAGTACTATAATGTTCTTTTATTTAATTTAGTTTATATGCTTTTAATTTTTCTATCATTATCATAATTATGCTACATAGCTCATATTTATAACTATTAAATGATTGTGTTTTTCATTTCTAACAGAATGTTGGTGTATGAGTTTGTTGACAATGGTAACTTAGAGCAATGGTTACATGGTGATGTTGGGCCTTGTAGTCCTCTAACTTGGGAAATTCGAATGAACATTATTCTCGGAACGGCGAAAGGGTAAAACACTAAACAACAACAGCATTTAATTTTATATTTTTGTCATTTTGTCTTCAATTGATCCTAATTTTTTTTCGTTTTCGACAGGTTGACTTATCTTCACGAGGGGCTAGAGCCAAAAGTTGTTCATCGCGATATTAAATCAAGCAACATTTTACTTAATAAGCAATGGAATTCAAAGGTTTCTGATTTTGGTCTTGCAAAACTTTTTAGCCCTGAGAGCAGCTATATTACAACCCGTGTCATGGGAACATTTGGGTTCGTATACTCTCCTCCGTCTAGCTTTTGTCCTAATCAATCCTAGAAGGGCTATATATAAATTACGAGTTGTGAATAATTTGTGCATATTTTTATTTTGGTAGATATGTAGCTCCTGAGTATGCAAGTACAGGAATGTTGAATGAACGAAGTGATGTATATAGTTTTGGAATTCTTATTATGGAAGTGATTACAGGCAGGAATCCAGTTGAATATAGTCGTCCTGCAGAAGAGGTTTGGTTTGGTTTATTTCTTTGTTTCTTTCACTATTGTGAATCTTTCTGTTATTGATTGTTTATTACTCTTGAATTTGATAACTTCAAATTTTCAGGTGAATTTAGTTGAGTGGCTCAAGAAGATGGTTGGTAACAGAAATCCAGAGGGAGTGTTGGATCCAAAGCTTCCCGAGAAACCAACTTCAAGGGCACTAAAGCGAGCTCTTCTTGTAGCCTTACGCTGCACCGACCCAAATGCACAAAAGCGGCCTAAAATGGGGCATGTAATACACATGCTTGAAGCTGAAGATTCACCTTACAAAGAGGTACCTATCATTTCTGCTTCAATTAATTCAACCTCAGTATGGTATTAGTTAATAAATAAGGAAGCATAGCATGTGGTTTGTTCCTTTTATCAACTGAGATGTTAATCATAGATGCGACAGTTATGACAGTTATAATGGTAGCATATCATTAATTTTCAATAAATACTTGCATATTTATCAAAATTGCTTAGATGATAAATTTAGTTTCTAATTTTCTGTCTCGATTTAATTTGGTAGTGTGAATCATAGTTTATGTGTGAATTCTTGTTATCACTGCGAATATTTGTTTCTGCTAATAGCATGTAGTAACTTCTTTGCCATGTGTGGTTCTTCAGCTTATCTAAAAGCCTTGTGTTTGATCATGAACTAATATCAACTCGACAATGTTCTCCCCCGCACACCAACCGACCGGTCCCCCCATCAAAGTTTAATAAATGAAACCACACTTAAAACAAAGGACCACCTGCAACATGATAAAGAAATACTAATATTATTACTTTGCATCCCTGATTTTTTTATGTTCCCACTGACAAGGTGTTTGATTTTAACTTATTGATTGATATAGGAGCGCAGAGTTAGAAGGGATGCAGGCGTAGGAAATTCACCTACCGCCAGAATAGAGGATAAATCGAAAGAGGAAGCCGCTGTGTCTATCGATGATGATATGCTTGAAAATGAGAAGTCTACAGATGAGACAAGATCAAATCATGAAATAGAGAAGCAATAAATTTGCATAGCTGTCTCTTTAATGACAACGAAAAAAGTTGTTCTGCTTGTCCTCCCTTTACAATCTGTCAATTGCGAAATGCAGACACAATTTTCATCCATTGGGGCCTTAACGTACTTTTTGCTGTAGATCGATCGTTTAGGCACCTCACTATACCTCACCGTATATTGGCATAACCTCGCATTGAGATTTCTCCGCTTTCTATGTACCATGCCTCTTTTTTAAGGGTTTGCTTGTATTGTAGCTAGAGTTTGTCATGTAAATTATAGAAATATGTTTCAATTCATTCAATAAATGACTGTTTTGATCTCCTAGAAATCTTGAACATTGTATTGTATCATTAACACATACAAAAGCTAGTGACATACATTTTACATTTTCTTCTTGGTTGACCATTACTACTATGATGCATACATTAGAGTCAAACACATTTAGACTGTTTTATTAAGATGAGACAGCTCAGAGTTTTAGTTTGAATTTTATATTTAAAATCATGAAAACTTGATTTTAAAATCTGGACGGTCTGATATTGTTCAAACGATTCAAATTTCCTGACTGAATGCAATGTGTGTTATGTGACTGTACAAAATCCACTTCCCTCATTCATGTTGAATAGTTACCATTAGATGACAAATTATCTTCCCTTCAATACAGTGGTCCATTAGCTCCATGTATCAGTGGGGAATTCATGTTGTGATTTAGAAAGACAATGACAGCTTTAATTTTTTTGACACAAAGAGAACCTTACAGCTGTGTAATGAGAGTTCCATAAATCAGTTCCTCTTTATTAGGCATCTCATATGTGGCCACTATAACTGAACTTTTGTCCTATGAGAAATGTAAAGTTCCACAATTGATGCATCATGCATACCTCATCTCACAAATCTTCACTAGATAGATCTCACATACATAACCTGAAAAGAGATTTTTGGCATGGCTTGCTCGAATCACATTTTTTAGTTTTTGTGACTGGTGGATTAGAGTTGTGTTTGGGGTAGAGTGTTCACTTATTGGATCCTAACTAACAATATAGATAGAGTCTTGACTTACTTTCCCAACAATATAGATGAGCATCCTTTCTAAAAAAGTATCTTTAAGTTGTTAAAAACATTTCCTCTCAATTTTTTTTATGTACCTGTGTCAGGAGATCTCATTGCTTTTACACATATTAGGCCTAAAAGCTTAAGTGAAAACCAAAAAAGTTGCTGCATGCTTGCTATTCTCTCTATTCAAGTTAAAAATTAACCAGAACATTGACTTGTGCTCCAACTAATACTGCAATTATGCAGGTGGCAATTTGGTTGCATAGGTTAGTTATGGATTCACTTGAGCATGATACATATGGTTTGGGTGACATAATTGTGCCATTTGGCCATAATAAGAGGATGAAATTAAGCTCTCATACAAGCCTTGTCAATGTCTTTCTCGATAACCAACCGTGTTCATGAGGACAAAGAAGAAAGTTAGCAGTGGAATCTAGGAGAAAGTTGAGTAGTACCGTTCAATTTCTAATTCCGGATTCTCTGTTAATGTTCGTTCAGTTGATGGTGTCCAAGGTGGTGAGGAAGAGATATAATCGGAGTGGTAATGTCGGTTTTCTTTCAAATAGACAAAGAGCAAATGTGGCTATGACAAGGGCTAGGTATGATAAATATTATTTTCATAGTTATATATGATATGATGCTTCTACATTTGCAGTTTACTAAAAACTGAGTTGATTTTTTGTTCAGATATTGCCTTTGGATATTAGGAAATGCATCTACTTTGATCACTAATGACTCTGTTTGGAGAAATGTAGTTCCTTCTTGATGCTAAGAAAAGGGATTGTTTCCATAATGCTGAAGAGGACAAGAAATTGGCCCGATTGAGCTATTAAGAATTGTGCCTTGTTCATTCGCCGTCTACAACTACTTGAAGAATTTGAGCCACCATTTAAGAATTAATAACTCCTGTGATATAAAATTGAAGAAACCGCGTTTGGAATGTTGGTGTGAAGTTGCGTCGCCTTTGCGTACTGCTAGGACAGTAGAGAACACGGGAAGAAGGATTTTGGTTGTGGTGACTACACCTGAGCAAGGGGAAAGTTTGAACGCCATTAACGACCTTCTTCCTTCACGTGAGCTTCAAATTTTTTATTCTCAATTTTATAAAGGCCTTCTATTAAAATCCCATTTTTATATTCATTTTTGTTTTCTTCAAAATAAAAAACACTATTCACGTGACATTCGATTTGTTTTTCTGAATAAATAATAAGCTTTTATGTATGTCCAACAGAATTACAACAAGTGTAAAAATAATCTATGTCACCAAAATTTTGGTCAAAATGGGTTAAAATTATCAAGGGGGACCATCAAATGTAAAAGGGGTTAAAAGTGGGGTTAAATCCGAGCATTTGAAAGTAGGGGTCAAAATCAAGTAATTGGAAAATTTGGGAGGCTAAAACTGTATTAATAGAATTTAATTTGTCTGTACCGACAATGTAAAATAATTTTACACTGTTAATCAATGACAATCATGTATTCCGTCATGTCAGTCCACTTTATCCCATTTTTTTCATATAACATGGAAGATTGATGATTTCTTATTGGATGACCGTGTAAAATTATTTTACACCGTTAGTGCATATCAATTAAACTCATATTAATAAGACAAAATACAATATAAATCAAGATACTATTTTCTCCGCAAAAAATTGAGATATTACATCAAACACGTACAATCGAAATCGTGTTTATCCTAGTTAGTTGTGCTCAGGCGTTAGCGAATCTTCCACAAGCTATAGAGTTTCTTGGGAACCACAAAATAAAAATGGTTGACAAACAAACTCTAATAGTATTATAATCTTGAACTAAATATAACACTAAATCAAATGTTTGCAAAAAAATGACTTAATGCCATGTTTTCGTGTGTCCAATAAATTGATGACAACGAGATATTAAAAGTTTCTTTACAAAAAGAATGCAAAAAATTTAAAATGAATAATCCTCATTTAAATTGTAAATAACATTAATAACTTAAAAAAATAATTATATTTGTTATTAACATACAAAATATTAATAATTACAGTTTACACGTGTTGGTTTGTTATTATGGGATAGTTTAGATTTGTTTATTTTTAGCTAATGTAAAAAAAGTTTATCAAACTAAATAACTTTTGTTAATTCAAAAATTTGAAGTGATCCAATTAGTTCATTCACTTTTATGTTGGACTTTTTCAATGGCCCTGAATTTCATGTCAAATCTCTTGGGCAAAGATCTGAGGATTTTTTTAAAAAGTTTTTCTTCATATATCTTTTCACCCAATGAATCAAATGAGTTAGCAAAATCAAACACGTTCATATGAAAATCATGTATACACTCATATTTCTTCATTCTGAGATTCTCAAATTTGGTGGTGAGAAGTTGAAGTCTTGACATTTTAAAAATTATGAGATCAAATTAAAATTTTAAAATAAATTAAGGGAATAAAATCGTATTTAAACTTAAAATTAAGTATTCTACATATTATAGAGACCAACTTTAATACAAATAAATTATTTATGGACTAAAATAAAAATCAAGATCAAATAAAAAAAATGCAAAAATGAAGGTTTTAAACGGACAAGAAAAATATAATAGAATAGAGTGGAATGAAGTAAAATAAACTGGAATAAAATTAAGAAAAATAGAATAAATATATGATTAGGGGTGGGAAAAACGGGTTAGACCCGTCAGACCGACCCGTTTAAATCACATTTTTTACAGGTCACCAGAAAATATAAGTAGTAATAGTTTAGTAACTAGCACAATAAGCTTAGCTCAGTTGCTCACCAGAAAATGATGTACTCTGTTCTAAAATAAATGACGTGTTTGACTATATTTATATTTGTTAATGTATGATTTTATTCATTAATATTTTTAATTCTTAATTATTAAAAATTCTAAAAATATATATTTTGAAAATATTTGTCGAGACAAATCAAATAAGATCTCATATGCTAACATTTTTATGTATATATTAGTAGAAAAATAGAATCAAAACATGTCATATGAATAATAGTCAAAGTCAAAATTAAATCATTTATTTTGTAACGGGAGAAGTATAAAAAAAAAAATAAGAATAATCCAATGAAGGAGGAAAAATTTGTATTTATATTTCATTCACCTTATTTTATTTAAATGAGTTTTCTAGATAAGGTATTATTTAAAACAATTTATATTTATCTTATATGTACAATCCAATTAGTAATTATATTTGAGAAATGCTATCAACATATTATTAGATGGACACACTCAAACACACTAATTTTGATTGATTTATTGTTTAAAAAATTAACACAATTCTCTTTCTTCTTATGTTCGACACTATTGACTTTCTAGCATTTGAAAAGAATTTAAAAAGTCATACATAATAATGTTGTGTTGTATAAGTCTATTATTGTAGTTTTTCAAAGATTGAGTTTTGTTACTCCCTCCGTCCCACAAAGATTGAACCAGTTGACTAATTCACGCATGCCAATGCATAACTTTAACGATTAATATCTTTAATTGTATAATTGTAAAAATTATAAAAAGTTGATATTTTAAAAATACTCATCGAGACGAATCAAACAACATATTACATGCTAATGTTTATTTTTATATATTAATAGAAAACTATGGTCAAATCATAATGTGTGAATAGTGCATTTTAGTCAACTGGCTCAATCTTTTTGGGACGGAGGGAGTATATAAATAGGTTTAACAGCACAACTTATTGGTTGTTTAATTTTTATTCATGTGTAATTATTTTTTTTAATACTAGATTATGTTTTTGGTAGTGTTTCTATACCTGTACTAAACTAAAAAGCAAAACAAGCGTAGAAGAATTAGATTTGTGAATGTAGCCTGATTCTAGAACAATTTTGAATTTAATGGAATGAGTCTTCATACAAACCAAGAAATATTTCAACTATATATCACACTATAACCAACTTTGGGCACTTGATTGAAAATAACTGATGATTCTTAACGCACTAACTAACTATTTTGTAAAAAAAATAAAATAACAAACTAACTGAATAATAATAATCATCTAATTAATTAACTATTTTGTAAAAAAATAAAAATAACAAACTAAATGAATAGTAATCATCATCTAACTAACTAACTATTTTGTAAAAAAAATAACTAACTACACCCTCAATAACTGAATAATAATCATCACCTAACAAACTAACTGAATAATAATAATCAGCTAACTAACTACTACAATAACACAAACCAACTTAGTTATACTCCCTCAATTTAATTCACCCGATTTCCCATGAATAAATTTTTTAGAGTACCACAACATAAGATATGTTATACTCAAAGGGTGTTAATATATATATACTACTACTAGTAGTTGATATATCTTGGGTTATAATAGATCTTTTGATTAAACAACCTCAATTTCAAATATAGTATCATATCTCATTTTAGAACATTTTAATAAAATAAATTGATCAATTTAGATCTTTTATAATTAATATTAATATTAATATTATTTTTAACTATTAATTTTGAGACTAAAATTGTACTGTATTTCTATTTTGATATGTTTATTGAATGAATTTAAATAACAAGTGGTAAAAATCAACTATCAACTATCAACTATTAATCTAATACAATAAGATGCTGCTTAAAAGACTGATCTGCCCCTCAATTCAAATTTTTATTTTTTTTGCATTCTCTTATCTTTAGGGCTAATTGTGTCATATTTTCCCAACTTTTCTTATATTCATCCTCACCCAATTCTTCACATTGTCCCGATTTTGCCCCTTTAACTTATACTTACAAAATTTGAATTTGGTAACATATTTTGGTTTTATACTCCTTCCATTAAATATTTTTACTTTTTGTTTTGATTGACTTATGATTTGACAAATCTAATATCAATAATTTCCACTCTTTTTAAAATTTGAATTTCAAATTTGAAAGCATCAAATAGTCTTTTTCACATTTTCATATTTCAATATTCATTTCCCCCTAACTTTCTCTACTTTTGTTTTCACCTTCCTCTCTCTCTCTCTTTTCATATTCAACTGTACTTTACAAATCATAAATTTTATTCTTTATTTTTTCTATCATAATATCATCTTCAACTCTACCATTTTTTCTCTCCGTGTTCTTTACCATTACAGCATCAGTTTATACATAAAATCATATCAAACCATATCAACTTTCTTTGTTGAAGCATAGCAATTTTTTTTTTTCGTATACGCGCATAACAAATATGTTTTTAGTACACGCGAAAAACAAAGAACATAGGCAAATGAAAAATTTACTTACCTTTAAACTTTTAGTTTATTTTCTTAAACCGATCTGTTTCGAATATATTATTGATTTTAAAAAATGGTATTAGGCAAAGAAAAGATGCAGAAGACAAGATACAACAAAGAAGATGCAGAAGAAAATGTGCAACCAAGAAGAAGCAGAAAAGAACATAGAAATATAGGTAAATGATATAACTTTCTTACATTTTTCTCTAGGTCTGTTCAAGAATAATTTTTTCCTATTTTAATCGAATATAAAAACTGCAACGCATACTAAAACATTTTTCTTTTTATCATTCTAAGTACATTCCTTTAAATTTCAACCTCAGCTGCATTTTTTTGTTTTCAGAAAAGCTTTAAAATGGTATTCATTGAAAGGAAAAGAAGAATCAGCAAAGAAGAACATAGGTAACTGATATAACTTTCTTACATTTTGACTTTCTATTTAATTTACTGACACTAATCTTCTTCAAATATGTTAACATTTATCTTCAGGACCGTTAAAGAATATTCTACATCAAAGTATGTACAACAATGTATTATCTCTAAAAGAAATTAATTTTGTTACTACTATACTATATAATATCATCTTTTTTCATCAACATATTTTATTTAATTTAAAAAAACAGCACCTTGACCTTATAACTAACCACTTTCATTCTTTTGTTTTTCTTTTAAAATTTTTATAATTTTGCAGGTGACGAAAAAAGGAAAAAAAATACACAAAAGGAAGGAGATAAAGTTTTGATAACATAATTAAAATTATAATTAATTATCATTACTAAAAGTTTAATTTTTAGTTGTAGGTAATAGTTGTGACAAAACTAAAAAAAATAGTATTTTCTTTTAGTCATCAATGCTGTAGATCTAGAAAAAAATATAAAAAATCTAGAAAATAATAGTGATGAAAGTAGAAAACAAAATTCAACATTGCAGAGAAAAAGAATTAGAAAACAATATCAAATAATAAATAAATGGATTATTTTTTCAACTTAATCTTTTAGATCTTAAAAAAATATTGAATCAAACATCATTACCATAAAAAAAAAAAAAAAAAGACAACAGGATGATCAAAAAATGGTATTTTTTCAGCGGAAGTTCGACACCAACTTCACAATTTTTAGAATAGATGGCGGTGGGGCTCGGCCACCATTGAATTAGGGTTTTGGTTGTTGAGTAGAAAGAGAGAAATGAGGAGTCCAGAGAGAGAGAGAATTGAAAAGAAACGATAAAGAAAGAAATCATACAGATTTCAATGTAATATTCATGGACTTCAAACCAACATTGAATTAACTTAATTATAATTTTTTAATAAATATATATGGGTGGTGGTGGTGTGATTTACGGATTCCACCCTCTAGAATATAAAATCTTAAAACTACCATTAAATTTACTTATTTTTCTTTCTCATATTAAGTGTTTATTATGGGATTTTAATTTTTTTTATTACCAAAATTGTTCAAATCATTGAAAACAAGTTATTAATGATAAAAAATTAATAGGGAGAAGACAATTTGCATTGCTGAAAAAAGTTATTTAAATCACTTTTACAAATTATAACGGATAAAAATCTTATAGGTAGACTACATGTGTCGTCGTTAATAAAAATGTTAAAATCACGAATACAAGTTATTACCGACAAAAAAAATTAAAGAGGAGATGTCAATTTTTATTGATGGTGAAATTTTTTAGCTAACAAATATATACGAAGAACAAGTTGTTGCAGAAAAAATTTAAATGATACTGGATCAAGTTGTGTTTGATAAAAAAAAAAAAAAAAAAACTATTATACACAAAGAAAAAATTATTGTTGGTGAAAATATTTAATAAACTATAATACACGGGAAGAAAGATATTTGCTAATAAAAAACTTAAATTAATTATTATATATGGTGAACAAGCAATTATCGAAGAAAAAATTTAATTTACTATTAAAATTACTTTTACAAGTTATTGCTGATAAATAATTTCACGAGAAAACTACAAGTTTTGTCGTTAATAAAAATGTTAAAATTACGAATACAAATTATTACCGATAAAAAATTAAAGTAGTGATTGTACCAAAAAAAAATCAAGTAGAGATGACAATTTTTATTGTTGATAAATTGGGAGGAGAGAAGAATTAAAAACAAATATCGAAAAATAGAGATAGGATTGATTAATATTGAAGTTTTCTTGAAACTTGAAAGTGGTGAATCGTGAATAGTGGGAGAAGAAATTAAGTTTGTTAATAAAATTGAAAATAGAGTTAATGGAAAAAGAATTTTTGACTGATGTGTAGTACTTACTTCATGCATTGGAACTATTCAAAAGCAATTAAATGATGTGTGTACAGATTGTGGGTCTCAAGGCAGACTCTAAACATTGAGGATTTGATGTGAGGGGACAAAAGCATGCTTAAACAAGAAAAATATAATGATATTAAACTCTGATTTTGTCAGACTATTGGTTCGATTTGGGTACCCGTGGTTCATTTTTAGTGGACCGAACCCGACCGTCAGCAATCACATAAACCCGCGAATTTCACCCAAAAACCCGTTTATCCACATAAATCCAAACCGGCTCGGGTTTTACCCACCAGTTTTTGCGGTTTGGGTTGAACTTTCGGTTTTTGTCCACCCAAAAGACATTGGAAAGTGCAAAAGAAAATTGATTAATCATTTTAATAATATTATTATGAAAAATTCTATTACTCCCTCCGTCCCATAAAGATTGAGCCAGATGACTTTAGCACGCATGTCAATACATAAGTTTGACGATTAATATTTTTAATTATATAATAGTAAAAATTATAAAAATTTGATATTTTGAAAATACTCATCGAGATTAATCCAACGACATCTTATATGCTAATATTTATTTTTATTTATTGAAAGAAAAATATGGTCAAAACAAGATATATGAATAATGCATACATTCTAAATGGCTCAAATAAATTGGGAGGAAGTATAAGTTATCACTTATAAATAAAATTATTTAAAGAGATAACAAATTGAAAAAATGCATATTTGTAAATATGTCCTTGACTAATTCGCAATTTGTAAATAAGTCTTTGAACTAATAAACTAATTAAATATAACATTTACAAGTTATTATTGATAAAATGTTGTTTGAGATATGACAAATTGTAACACCAGAAAAATAAAATTCAAACCACTTTTACAAGTTACAATTTGCATCGCTGATAAAAATTTTAAATCATTTTTACAAGTTATTCCTGATAAAAATCTCATGGGGAGACTAAATTGTTGTCGCTAATAAAAGTGTTAAAATCATGAATACATGTTATTATCACTAAAACAAATAAAAGGGAGATGACAAATTTTATTGCTGACAAAAGTTTTAAAATCATTATTACAAGTTATTCATGATAAACAATTAATGGGGAGATGACAATTTGCCTCGCTAGAAAAAATTTAAATCACTTTTACAAGTTATTGCCGATGTAAATCTCACGGGGAGACTACAAGTGTTGTCGCAGATAAAAGTGTTAAAATCACGAATATATGTTATTATCGCTAAAACAAATAAAAGGGAGATGACAATTTTTATTGCTGACAAAACTTTGAAAATCATTATTACAAGTTATTCCTGATAATAAAATTAATGGGGAGATGACAATTTGCCTCGCTAGAAAAAATTTAAATCACTTTTACAAGTTATTGCCGATGTAAATCTTACGGGGAGACTACAAATGTTGTCGCAGATAAAAGTGTTAAAATCACGAATACATGTTATTAACGCTAAAACAAATAAAAGAGGGATGACAATTTTTATTGCTGGCAAAAGTTTTAAAATCATTATTACAAGTTATTCATAAAAAAAAAAAATTTAATGGGGAGATGACAATTTGCCTCACTAGAAAAAATTTAAATCACTTTTACAAGTTATTGCCGATGTAAATCTCACGGGGAGACTACAAGTGTTGTCGCAGATAAAAGTGTTAAAATCACAAATATATGTTATTATCGCTAAAACAAATAAAAGGGATATGACAATTTTTATTGCTGACAAAAATTTTAAAATCATTATTACAAGTTATTTATGATAAAAAAATTAATGGGGAGATGACAATTTGCCTCGCTAGAAAATGTTTAAATCACTTTTACAAGTTATTGCCGATGTAAATCTCACGGGGAGACTACAAGTGTTGTCGCAGATAAAAGTGTTAAAATCACGAATACATGTTATTATCGCTAAAACAAATAAAAGGGAGATACAATTTTTATTGCTGACAAAAGTTTTAAAATCATTATTACAAGTTATTCCTGATAAAAAAATAAATGGGGAGATGACAATTTGCCTCGCTAGAAAAAATTTAAATCACTTTTACAAATTATCTTTATATATCCTAAAGGTTGTTAAGGGTCAACCCTAATGCCCCTTCCAAAACCCTACTATCATACATCATCGATGATGTCATCATGACATCATCTAATATCCATGTCATCCATTCGTTTTCCGCCACATGTATCATCTCGCCACGTCACCTTTGACACCTCTACATCCACATCATCTGCCATGTCACTCAAGCCACGTCAGCATCATATTTTAAAATTATAGCTTTGCCTCTATATCTTATATATTTATATTTACACCCCACACTTTTATTATTTTCGTTTTGACCCCTGTACTTTATAGATTGCATTTTGAATCATATTTTTTTAAAAAATTTCAAATTTGCTTCTATTTTTTTAAATTACAGTTTTGTCCCAATATTTTTCAAAATTACATTTTTACCCTAAAAAAATTAAAACCCTATTTGTTTTTTAGGCTTCCCATTAAATGGAATTTTATGATTGATGTTTGGTTAAGTCCATATGGTTGTTTTGCTAGAGATAATATTCCAAATGTCACTTTAGACTTTATGTTGAGTATTGAATGATTGGATAAAATCTTTTATATTGATATGTTTTTGCCTATTATTTGCTAATGACCGATTTAGGTTCACATCAATATATAAAAATCAAAGAGAGATAAACATGACAATTGTTTTGCAGTAAAAGAAGCAACAACAATTGAGTTGTTTGAGGAAGAGATGACATCTACATTGCAATTTAATCTCGGTGGAACTTTCTTGCTTGAAAGCAACACAATGTGTAAAAAATGTTTTTGTTAACTTGGATGAATGAAAATAATGACCAACAATTTGCATTTTTACAACAAAAGTTAACATATAGCTCTAATATGATAGACTTTTAACCACCCTAAATCTCTTCTACCTCGCAACTTGAAAGAATCTATTAAGTTAAGAGTGTTCAATTATCACTATAACATGGTCAATTTTATGGTGTACAAGTGTACTAACTTAATAAAAGTGGTTTTGATTGCGGGGGTTGGTTCATCTACTTTGCCTCTTCCTCGATCAAAATTATTTGTTCATTGTTTGATCCAAGCATTGACATTATCCGATATTATTTTTCTATATGCGGCAACACTACTTTATGGCACATGATTAGTTTCAACTATTTTGATTGTTGTCTTAATGAAGTTTTCTTTTTAATTCATTGATGTTTGTCTTTTAGAATCATATTAATTGCGCAAGAAAAAAGGGTAAAAATTAAATTTTTATACATGTCACGGGTCTTTGAAGGTTCCACTATAAAATTTGATATGACTGAGCTATCCAACAATAGTATGCAATATACTTCTTGATCCTATTATCAATGACAATATGAATGATTTTTAATTTCATTATCTTAACGCATTTCTTTATAATCATATTAATTGAGCAGCAAAAAAAGGTAAAAATTAAATTTTTATACATGTCACGGGTCTTTGAAGGTTCCACTATAAAATTTGATGTGACTGAGCTATCCAACAATAATATGCAATGTACTTCTTGATCATATTATCAATGATTATATGAATGATTTTTAATTTCATCATCTTAACGTGTTACTCATGAGAAAATTTGACCAACTTAGTTTATATTATTTGAGATACACACACCTAAACATGAGAAAATTAAATTAGGTGTGTTGTTATGTCAAAATTAAATTGTATACATATCACGGGTCTTGAAGGCTCCATTGTAAAATTCGGTGTGATGCTTTACTTGATTCACTTTATTATGGTGTTCCACAAAACATGTGCAACGCACGATTAATGCTATAATTATAAGCATGTATCATTTTTATGCTATACATTTTTCTTTTCTATGAATTTAGACTTTGTAATCGTAACTTAGTGCTATCTCTAAATTATTTAATCCTTGCAACTAAATCACTTCATCCTAATCGAGCATTCAAATAATTGACATTATCAAATATTATTTTTCTGTATGCGCCAACATTACTTTGTGGCGCAGAATTTAGACTATGTAATCGTAACTTAGTGCTATCTCTAAATTATTTAATGCTTCGAACTAAATCACTTCATCCTAATCCCGCATTCAAATAATTGGCATTATCAAATATTATTTTTCTGTATTTATGTAGTTATCTTTACTTGATTTGATCCTTGATGTCAACTATTTTGTTTTAAGTCTTAATGAAGTTTTCTTTTTAATCAATTGATAGTTGTCCTTTAGAACCATATTAATTGCACACAAAAAGGATAAAATTAAATTTTATACATGTCACGGGTCTTTGAAGACTCAATTATGAAATTCGATGTGACTGAACCATTCCAACAATAGAGTGGTTCACTTTTGTATTGTATTATCTCATTATCAATGATTATATTAAGTATACTCTTGGACAAATATTAAATTTTATAGATGACACGGATCTTGAAATGTCCACTATAAAATTTGGTGTAATGTTTCACTTGATTCGCTTTGTTATGCTGTTTCACAAAAGTCGTGCAACACCACTGGCCAGCGTTAGTTTGATAGAGATTGCATTCATTGATTTAATTTGGTTAATCTCTTTGTATGCTTTAGTCTTTGAACTCACATCAAACATTTCTGTAATTATCTTATATCATACCGCTAATCTAAAGCAACAACCATGATTGACATACATATGTCGTTCCACCGAACCCGTGCATCGCACAGGCCGGCGACTAGTTACCTATATAAATCTCACGGGGAGACTACAAGTGTTGTCGCAGATAAAAGTGTTGAAATCATGAATACATGTTATTATCGCTAAAACAAATAAAAGGGAGTTGACAATTTTTACTCCCGATAAAAGTTTTAAAATAATAATTTAAAGTTATTACTTATAAAAAATTAATGGGGAGATGACAATTTGCATCATTGGAAAAAAAAAAAAATTCAATCACCTTTACAAGTTATTATTGATAAAAATCTCATGGGGAGACTACAAGTATGTCATTGATAAAAGTGTTAAAATCACGAATACAGGGAATTACCGATAAAAAAAATTAAAATGGAGATGACAATTTTTATTGCTGATAAAAGTTCTAAAATAATTATTACAAGTTATTCCTCATAACAAATTAAAGGAGAGATGACAATTTGCCTCGCTGAAAAAAAATTTAAATCACTTTTACAAGTTATTGCCGATAAAAATCTCACGGGGAGACTACATGTTAAATCACTTTTACAGATGGTAGACGCTTATAAAAGAAGTATTAAAATCACGAATACATGTTATTATCGCTAAAACAAATAAAAGGGGGATGACAATTTTTATTGCTGGCAAAAGTTTTAAAATCATTATTACAAGTTATTCCTAAAAAAAAAATAAAATAATGGGGAGATGACAATTTGCCTCACTAGAAAAAATTTAAATCACTTTTACAAGTTATTGCCGATGTAAATCTCACGGGGAGACTACAAGTGTTGTCGCAGATAAAAGTGTTAAAATCACGAATATATGTTATTATCCCTAAAACAAATAAAAGGGAGATGACAATTTTGATTGCTGACAAAAATTTTAAAATCATTATTACAAGTTATTTCTGATAAAAAAATTAATGGGGAGATGACAATTTGCCTCGCTAGAAAATGTTTAAATCACTTTTACAAGTTATTGCCGATGTAAATCTCACGGGGAGACTACAAGTGTTGTCGCAGATAAAAGTGTTAAAATCACGAATACATGTTATTATCGCTAAAACAAATAAAAGGGAGATGACAATTTTTATTGCTGACAAAAGTTTTAAAATCATTATTACAAGTTATTCCTGATAAAAAAATAAATGGGGAGATGACAATTTGCCTCGCTAGAAAAAATTTAAATCACTTTTACAAATTATTACCTATATAAATCTCACGGGGAGACTACAAGTGTTGTCGCAGATAAAAGTGTTAAAATCATGAATACATGTTATTATCGCTAAAACAAATAAAAGGGAGTTGACAATTTTTACTCCCGATAAAAGTTTTAAAATAATAATTTAAAGTTATTACTTATAAAAAATTAATGGGGAGATGACAATTTGCATCATTGAAAAAAAAATAAATTAAATCACCTTTACAAGTTATTATCGATAAAAATCTCATGGGGAGACTACAAGTATGTCATTGATAAAAGTGTTAAAATCACGAATACAGGGAATTACCGATAAAAAAAATTAAAATGGAGATGACAATTTTTATTGCTGATAAAAGTCCTAAAATCATTATTACAAGTTATTCCTCATAACAAATTAACGGAGAGATGACAATTTGCCTCGCTGAAAAAAATTTAAATCACTTTTACAAGTTATTGCCGATAAAAATCTCACGGGGAGACTACATGTTAAATCACTTTTACAGATGGTAGACGCTTATAAAAGAAGTATTAAAATCACGAATACATGTTATTACCGATAAAAAAATTAAAAGGAAGATGATAATTTTTACTGCTGATAAAAGTTTTAAAATCATAATTACAAGTTATTACTGATAAAAAAATTAACGGGGAGATGACAATTTGCATCGTTGGAAAAAAAATTAAATCACTTTTACAAGTTATTGGTGATAGAAATCTCACAGGGAGACTACAAGTGATGTCGCTGATAAAAGTGTTAAAATCACGAATACAAGTTATTGCCGATAAAAAAATTAAAGTGAAGATGACGATTTTTATTGCTTATAAAAGTCTTAAAATCATTATTACAAATTATTACTGAAGTAAGATTAGTCACAAAATGATTGAAAAAATTCACCGGAAACAAGTATTAATCTTTACACAAAATAAATTTTGTCTCAAATAAATGAGTTAAAATATCGTCATTACGAGTAAATTAGTTTTTGTTTGAAACCAACACGAGTCTAATCCAAATATAGAGTTAATGTTTCTATGTGATGCATAAAATGAAAAAGAATTGTTTTTATAAAAAATGGTATATGTAATGAAACGTAAGAATAGTTTCAAAGTTATTGAAAAATCTATTAATTTTATTACTCATACTTTTATGCTTCTATTCAATCAAACAAAAATTTATTACATATTGTTTTTTTTTCATCTAAACATTTTTTTTATCTGTATCCACACATCTCTCTGACCCAACGCCATCCACGAACCAACGACCCCACGAAATCGAACGCGCGGAACGCGCGCCCGTGCGGATGCACGGGTAAGTTACTAGTAGGGAAAGAAAGAACCATCTCTTTCTTGAACAACTTTCCCACGTTATAGCATGACCAACTACAATGAGGTAGTTGAATGCAGTTTCAACACCCCAAATATCATGCAATGGTGTAGTTGAATATGAGTTGGAGGAGAGAGATGTTGAAACATTTCAACTAGTTGAATTCTGCACAGAGAGGGACACGTGTTGCGTCCGGATTGCCTGCGCCAGGCGCGTGTATTACACTGCCCAACAGGGAGCGTGAGACGCTTGCAAACGCGGAGAGAGAAGAATAACAAGGACACATGGCAGCACGCGATTGGCTGGACGGATTCTTATCTCATTTTATCTTTAAACTCAATTATTTCCTTTCAAATTAATTTTTTATTTTTTTATTTTTTCACCAAAATTCGTAATTTTTTTTTCTCTATAAATAGAGACTTGGTTCATTTCATTTGGACACAGAAAAAAAAACCCAATTTTTTCACTATCTTAATCTTATTTATCTTTCTATTAGTGTTTAATTTGCAATTTTAGTCCTTTTTTAGTAGTGAAATGGATCCCAATAATAATTTCAACACCCAAAATTCTTCTAATTATCCATTTAGCTATCCAAATCCTAACAATTATCCAAATCCAAACAATTATGCAAATCCTAACAATTATCAAAATTTCAACAATTATCCAAATCAAAATCAATTTTCCAACCAACATCCTCAAAACATACCTAACTTTGATTTTGCACAAAATTTCAACAATCCATCCTCTGTTCCAACCTTTAATCCATATTATGGATCTATGATGAGAAATTCATCTCAAACACCCCCGTTTAATGGTTATGTCCCAATGGTGAATGAAAATGTTCCTAGTGGTGGCATCGCTACAAACTCAGATGATTCAACTCCTAAGAGCAAGAAAAACCATCAACCAGGATGGAACACTGAACAAAATCTTGTGCTAATTAGTGGGTGGATAAAATTTGGAACAGACAGTATTGTCGGAAGAAACCAAAAAAGTGAAGCATATTGGGGCAAAATTGCTGAATATTGTAATGAGCATTGCTCATTCGATCCTCCGCGTGATGTAATTGCATGCCGAAACCGTTATAATTATATGAACAAGATACTGAATAAATGGATTGGCGCTTATGATAGCGCTAAACGTTTGAAAGCAAGCGGTTGGTCGGAAAATGATGTTTTGGCAAAAGCACAGGAGTTATACGCCTGTGGGAAGAATATTCAATTCACCTTAATGGAAGAATGGCATGCTCTCCGTGATCAACCGCGTTATTCAAGTCAAGTAGGAGGAACTATTGGCTCGGGAAGTAGTGGATCTAAGAGATCTCACGATGATGCTTCTGCCTCAAACTCTGTAGGATCTAGTGTTCGTCCTATAGGTAGAGAGGCAGCCAAAAAGAAGGGTAAAAAGAAATCTGCCATGGAGGTGGTGGACATAGACTGGGATGATTACAGAATAATGAGGGAAAAAGAGGTGGAACATTTGGCAAGGATAGCCATTAATCAAGAAGAGAAAAACAAGACATTAAAGGAGAAAAACAAACTTAAGAAAATGGATTTGTATCTGAAGTTAACTTCCGATGAGAATCTGGATGACCGGAAGAAAGCCATGTTGGACTCGTTGACCCAAGAACTGTTTCCTAATTAATTTCAATCAAGTATTTGCATGTAGTATTTCCATTAATTATTGTGTTGAATATGTCAGTCTACTATTTGCTTTAAGTATTTGTCTGTAGTGTTTGCTTGAATTATTGTGATTGAATAAATCAGTGTAGTCTGTGCTACATGTTTGTTTTGATTATTGTGTCCAATTCTTATCTGATAATTAACTCTATACAATACATATTTGAAATCCGCAAGCTGTCCACCACCCAATTCGAATATGTCAGTGTGCGCTTTAATAATTGTGTCAACCACCCAACTTGCTTTAGTTATTGTGTCCACCACCCAATCCTTATCTGATAATTAACTCTATACAATAATTATTTCAAATCCGTCGGTGTACCAAATTGAATCTATATATAGGGACTCATCCATTTATGTACCAATATCCCAAATCTCATCCAATATCCTAAATCTCATCGAATATACTTCCAATAACACAAACAATGGATTCATCAGATGATGATTTTGATGTCGCAACCTACGCTAAAAATCGTGAAATTGAAGACGTTTATGTACGCAACCGATTTAGAGAGCGTCGAAAGAAAATATTGGAAGATGGTGCACGTCGTAGTAGAAAATATCTCAATAGAGATCATACAACTGCAAACCAAAGACTAATTGACGACTACTTCGCCAATGAGCCTACATATGACGATGCAATGTTTCGTCGTCGGTACCGCATGCAGAAACAACTTTTCCTTCGAATCGTTGGGGACCTTTCAAGTAGTGATAACTATTTCACCCAGCGAGTTGATGCTACCAACAAAGAAGGTATATCACCTTTAGCAAAATGTACCACAGCAATGCGAATGTTAGCATACGGTATGGCAGCAGATGCGGTCGATGAGTACATCAAAATAGGAAGTACTACAGCATTAGAGTGCTTACGTAGATTCTGTAAAGGAATCATACGATTATATGAGCAAGTGTATCTCAGAGCACCAACCCAAGATGACCTGCAAAAAATACTACATGTTAGTGAACTACGTGGGTTCCCGGGAATGATTGGCAGTATTGACTGCATGCACTGGGAGTGGAAAAATTGTCCTAAAGCATGGGAAGGTCAATTTACTAGGGGGGATAAGGGAACCACCACAGTTATTCTTGAAGCAGTTGCAACTCATGATCTATGGATCTGGCATGCCTTTTTTGGATGTCCGGGAACGTTGAACGACATAAACGTTCTAGACCGTTCACCTGTTTTTGATGACGTGGAACAGGGAAAGACTCCAAGTGTGAATTTCTATGTGAATCAACGTCCCTATGATATGACATACTATCTAGCTGATGGTATCTACCCTTCTTATCCAACTTTCGTCAAATCAATTAGACTTCCTCAAAGTGAACCCGATAAGTTATTTGCAAAATATCAGGAGGGATGTCGGAAGGACATCGAACGTGCATTTGGAGTGCTTCAAGCTCGATTTAAAATCATCCGTGAACCAGCTCGCTTGTGGGACATAGCTGATTTGAGCATCATCATGAGGTCTTGCATCATATTACATAATATGATTGTTGAGGATGAACGAGATTCATATTCTCAACGTTGGACCGATTTTGAGCAGTCTGAGGAAAGTGGATCTAGTGCACCACAACCATATTCAACCGAGGTATTACCCGCTTTTGCAAATCATGTGCGTGCTAGGTCCGAGCTCCGTGATCAAACAGTTCATCATGAATTGCAAGCAGATCTAGTGAAACACATATGGACAAAGTTTGGAATGTATCTGAATTGAAGATGATTTGTTTCGTATTAATTATGTTTGTGTGTTGTTTTGCATTTTAAGTTAATTTGCATCGTATTAATTATGTTACTTGTGTGTTGTATTGCATTTTAAGTTAATTTGTATCGTATTAATTACGTTATTTGTGTGATGTATTACATTTTAAATTAAGAATATAATAAAAAAAATTATTTAAATTTTTTTTGTTAAATGTTTATTATTTTATTTTAATTTAATTTTAATCGATAATTATAATTTTATTTAATCATAAAAAACAAAAATTTAAATTTAAATAAGAATATGAAATAAAAAGTGGTGGGGTAGAGAAGGTGGTGGGGTAGGGTGTTGAATGAAAAAACTATTGGAGAGGTAAAAATTGAATGAGGTGTTGAATGATTAGGTGGAAGAGAGAGAAGATGATGTGGAGTGTAAAAAGTGGGTGTTGAGGGTGTTGAAAATTGGTTACCATTGTACATGGTCTAATACTACATCACAAACAAAACCCAAGGTTCGGCTGGGGTCAGGACACAGACAGAAAAAGTAGTAGTATTGTCCTATCCATAAAATTATGGGTAGTGTAAATGGGTAGTGTGACCCATTTGAGTTGGCAGCAATCTTAACCGTTTATCTTTCATCTATTATTTATGTTATAAGTTTACAATATTAGTATGTTAAAATAGTATAATTGTAAAAATACCCACTAAATTTTGACACTAATTTTTGGATTCAATTGAAAGGGAAAGAAATTGCAGTGAAACACACCATATTGAGAACAAGTCTCACGTCCAGTTTGATGAACAAGTCTCACACTTCAGGTTTCCAAATTAAACTTCTTCATTTTTTTTTAACTAAACTGAAGTATTCTTCTTTTTCTTATTTCTGGACAATTTTCGTTTTTTCGAATCTTAATTTTCATCAAACTGAAGTGAAAAATTATGTGTCTTCGGTAGAGCATGACTTTACGAATCCAATGCCATAAATTTCGTGTTTTTTCGACAATTATAGAGGGAGAAATCAAAGAAAAACTATTATTTATGGGTTTCACGAGTTTCTCTTTAAAACCCATGTTTTGAAGTTTAATACTTGATAATTTCGTGTCAAAATGATTAGAAATTGTATTCTGGTCGAAATCCACAAAAAATCGTGCGAAACGGAGCTATAAAAAGGAAGATATTTACACTGAACCGCGACCCGCGTTCGACCCGGTTTCTGGCTGCGGGTCAACCCGCTGGAGGTTGAAGATAACACTATTCATATGCGTATGAAGCCCACTCGCGGATTAGAGAGAGTGGGGGAGAGTGTGATCTCTAGGAGTGTCCGTTTTTACGCCGTTTTTTGTGTTGCACTCTACTTAACTAGAATAATTTTTCTGAAATTATTTCAAATTTTTTTATTCATTATATTTATATTATAAAATATAATATGTTATATTAAATATTATTAAAAATGAAATATATATATATATAAAATATAATATAATATAAATTTTATTCAATTATATTCACTCAAATTACTATTTATAAGTTTTTTATCGGATCTATAAAACAATATTGCAAAACCAAACTTAAGTCCTACGTATTCGATCAAAATTATAAGACCTCTATACCAAAATCGATAAAGAGAGCCTCAATAATATGTTTTCCTATCCATTCAGTAACTATGAATTAAGTATTAATAAAATTATTTGCTAGTTTTTTTATGGCATGTTAAAAAAATTTCATTGAAATTCATTACTTTGAAAAAAATATAATAATACATGATATATTATACAAATAAAAAAAATCTTTAAAAACTATATAAGATTAAAATGACTAATTTTTGTTTTTTTTTTTATTTTATGAATTTTATAAGAGCTTTTGAACGATTTAATGATTTGTTAGAAATTAAGGAAAAGATTATGAATTTTTTATAAGCTATATATAAAACTTCAAAAAATAAAAAGTATTTTATGTGAGTGATTATTTGAAATTTTGAAGTTAAAATATTTTATTAGTTAGAAATTATGTCGTATATGATAGTTATTTTGAAAGTTGCTTTGAGTAAAATGTTTTATAAACTATATATAAAATTTCAAAAAAATAAAAAGTATTTTATGTGAGTAATTATTTGAAATTTTGAAGTTAAAATATTTTATCAGTTAGAAATTATGTCGTATATGATAGTTATTTTGAAACTTGATAGGATATAACATGGTAGAAGATAGAGTCAAAAATAAAAATATAATAGGATATAAATTTTTATTTCGTTATGCACGCGTGAATTTGATTGGAGTTTCTCCTTTTGTGAGATTGACGACATGAGATTTTACTGTAGGACATACGGCTCTCAAAGTTGCTTCAAGTAAAGTTGTCAAACATGAGGGTTAGCGGCGCATAATTTTTAGACAAAAAAAAAAAAAATTTACAAAGGAAATTATTTTCGTGTGAGTAATAATAAAATGGTTGCAACTATAAATAAAAAAAATAAAAGACACTCTAAATAATAAGTATAATTTTTGATTTTGAATTGATGAGATTGAACCATCTAATTGTCAAAATCCAAAATTTTTTATTTGTTATGTTCTTGCTAATGTTCTGAAAAATGAGCCGGTTGCGTTTATGGATTGGACTCGACAAAAGTATTTTTTGTCCTACATATCCCTTTGGATTGATGAGACTCCTCTATATTAAAATTTAAATATGAAGAAAAAAAAATCAATGGACATGTGCACAGATTAATTAATTATTACATCTTATATTAATTAATTAAATATTTTTTTAATAATATTATTGTGAAAAATAATATAATTTTTAATTGGTAAAAATAGCGGACGAGCGGAGTGATAGGTTAGTTGATAGTTTGGGTTGGAAGAAATAGACAAAGGTCGAGCTAGGTTTAAATAAGTAATTATGTTTATTTTTAATTTACATTTTAAAAATAAATGGTTTTGAGAACCGTGCGAAACATTCGCACGAGTCTATTGATTTTTATTCAATATTTCATTTTGTCATAATATTAATATTACATTTTTTTGTACGACCAAATAAATTACTAAATATATTTTTACCATATAAATTTGTTTTATTAAAATTATTGTCCCGTTATATTTTTAAATAAATTATAATTAATATGTTCTAACTATTCAAATTTTTATTTAGATGATGTTAAACAGTTAGTAATAAATTCAACTTATAGATTTATGACAAACATATGGCCCATGTATGATTTTTTATAATAGATTATAAATATTTATTCAATTTCTTTTACATAACAGTGACGAATATTTGTCATATATTTTTAAATTTACCATCGATGAGACTAATTCTTCTGTTATTTATAAAAATTATTTGTGAATGCACATGCTCATTTATTTTTGGTTTTTGATATTAAGTTTGATATTATACTAAAGTAAAAAATACATTTATAATAAAATATTTATGAATTTGTTCTAAATTTTTTTTATAATATTAGAATAAAATATTTCGAAATATGGTATAATATATTTTTAAAATATAAATTGTGTAGTTTTATGTAAATTTATTAAATGAATAAATTTCTTTTATTAAAATTATTGTTTCGTGTATATTTTAATAATAAATTATAATTACCAATGATAAATATTTATCCAATATTTATCCAAATATTTATCCAATATGTTTTTTTGACGAAAATCTCTACATGTCTATAAATACAATCCCCAAGAGCATTTCAAAATTAAACTTTTATTGTGTCGACTGCACCAATTTGAAGAAAAAAATTTTAAATTTGAATTCTTAAGAAGTGCCCTAAAGTACTACTTCATTCGTACCAATTTATAAGTAACTTTGAGAAAGAAAAAAAATTGTACCAATTATAAGTTGTTTTACATTATCAAAGAAAAAAAAAAACCAATCCATTTTCTCTCTCACATTAATATTGGACAATAAGTACAACGTACACCACAACTTCTCGTAAAAAAATGTACTCTCTTCGTTCCAAAATATAAGAAAAAAATAGTCAATAAAAATTAATGTATTTTGTGCAAAATTTAATCAAAATACATTAAAAGTTTAATTTGCTTAAAGTCATCATGTCTTTCATTAATTAGAATTAAATTAGTTGGAAAAAGCTAAATTGTTTTTCAAAACACAAGTTGAGATAAAATTTAATTGCAAACCAATTGTTAGTTGATTCAGTGGTGATTAACGCTGAACTTAATAGGAAATATTATGGTTTGATCCCCCACAACTGCGATTGGAAGGGGGTTTGAACCACTTGATGCCAGAACTGACTCCCGAACCAGACTAAACTGATAGCAAAAGCAACAAAAAAATCAATTGCAAAATGTTAAACGATACCTCCGAGCACTATTTAAAGAAGCAAATATAGTAATATGATATTGAAATTTGTGCAGTCAACTTCTCAAAAGTCTATAAATTATTATTTTTAATTTGAAATTTTCTATTTTTGGTTTCCTTAATCGATGTCTCGAAGACACCGGTTAGAATGACCCAATTAAATTTAAAGAAATGTGCATTCAATACTTTATCCTTAAAAATGTTAAAAACTATTTTCTCTTGTCCTTTATATAGAAACATTTTAAATAATTTTTTATCCTTTTTATAAGAAATTTTAACTACTATTTAAATGTATTAGATGTTTAATTTCATTTGTAACTTATTTGTTATGAGAGATAATCTTAATAGTAAGTAAGTTTGTGAAATTAAAAAATTGTGGAATTAAAAGTTTGGAGATAATCTTATTTATTATGAAGTAATAAGGCTCGTCACAAGAAGAGAAAGTTTGGATTGTGACATTTTAAAATTGAAAAATATTAAACAATGCACTCGATGTACTAGTTAAACATATTATTATGAAAAATTTTCTTTGAAAATTGTGTATTCAATATTTTGAAAGTACAAAAAGTTATTTTATCACTATTACTTTTGTCTTTTATTTCTTTTTTAGCATACTTATTTACTTAACAAGTGCGCCAGGAGTATTTATGACCAAGTAACTTTATAAATTTTCTACGTAAGATCAATAACAAATTAAATTATCTCCTTTTTTTTTCTTTTTCTCTGCATCTCTATCTCTCTCGTGATTATTTTATTATTTTTCAATGTAGATGGAGATTGAATTAAGAGAGAACAGGGGCGAAGCCTTGTAGAACAATGGGATAGTTTTGGCTACCCCGAATTTTTTATTTTATTTTAATATAAATATATACATTTATATATTTAGCCACTTCAATAATATAATTTTAGCTACTCAAGATAAGTTTATTTGTAAAACATTAACATAAATAAAAAGGGTTAAAAAAATATCACTAAATTGATAAAATTATTAGTCTTATTTTGTCATTTTTGGTTTTTACAACAATAAAGTAAGTCTATTCGACATTAAAAATTATAATGACAAAATTGAAATAAAATAGGCTAATGACTAAAAATTTCACCCTTAAGATAAATAAGTGGCATGTCCGAAGTTCAAATACCGACATTTGCATATATAATTTGATGTCCCTACTAATTGAGTTAAGCTCAGGGGACATTATTTTGCAAATATAATTAAACTTTATAATTAACATTTAGTTTTTAAAAATGTTATATTTTATTTTTATATTTAACCCCTTCATAAAAATTAGTATAGCTTCGCTGTTGAGAGAGACACAGTTAAACAAAAAAGAAAAAGAAAGATGTAAAAAAAATTTCATTAACGTTTATGATACATCTATTAAGACTCTCTTCGTCGATTTTGGTATAGAGTTATTCTAGTCATCTCACTCTCAGACACAGACACACACACACACACACACACACACACACACACATATATATATATATATATATATATATATATATATATATATATATATATATATATTTGATATCGTAATGTTTTACAAATGCAATAAATCAATAAATAATTATAAAAAGTAATTTTACTGAGTTCAATTAAATAAAATCCATATTATATCATATTATATTCCTTCATAATAATTTCATTTTAAAAAATATTTAATTATATTAACCAACAAGTATTTAATTATAAATATATGATATGTGATGTTAAAAAATAAGAAAAACATATTAAGACAATAAATATTTCTAAAAATATCCCAAAAAAATAAAACTCGTTAAATAGAGCGCAATGCAAAAAACGGCATAAAAAACAGATGCTCGTAGCGATCACACTCGCCCTCACTCTCTTTAACCCGCAAGTGGGCTTGTTAGCACGTGAACAGTGTTGTCTTCAACCTCTGGCGGGTCGAACCACAACCAGAATCCGGGTCAAAAAGCGGGTTACGATCCAACATCAATATCTTGCGTTTTTCAACTCCGTTTCGCACGATTTTTTGTGGGTTTCGACCGGAATACAATTTATAATGATATTAACATAAAATTCTCAACTCTTAAACATGAAAACGTGAGATTCAAAGAGAAATTCGTGAATCCATATAAAAAGTTTTTCTTAGATTTCTTCCTCTGTGATTGTCGGAAACACACGAAATTTGTGGCATTAGATTTGTATAATCATGCTCTACAAACTCCATGTGATTTTTCACTTCAGTTTATTACATACTAAGATTCGAAAATTTGAAAAAGTAAAGAAATGAAAATGAGGGAGAGGTCATTTGCAAACAAAAAACTGTTTGCATAGCAGGTTTATAATGTTTCTATTTGGTTGAATAAAATGAAGAAATTCATTTACAAACTAGAAGAAGAAGATGAAATGAAAAGTTAGTGGTAAAGTTTAGACGTGGATGTTTATGCAATTATACAATTTTAATATACTAATATTGTAAATAAATAATTTTTGTAATATAAATCATTGATGAAAGATTGAATGGTTCTGATTAATGCCAACTCAAATGGGTGCTCAGTCCATTTTAATGTGATGGGTAGATAAGTTGTCACCTCTTGAAAATATAAGTACTCAGATCCTCACCAAAACAAAACATAAACATTTGGTCATTCATTTTCTCACTCTCACTCTCATAAGCATAAACATAAACTACACCCATTTTCTCAAGTCTCACCTCACTTCTCCTCCATCCCTCTGTTTCATTTATTTGTTCATTTCAATTTCAATTCAACCATGATTTTCAATTCAAATTCAAATTTGGGCATAACAAACTCTAACAAACTTACTCCCTCACTCTCAACCGATTTTGATTTTACATATAACACATTCACTCACTCACTCGCAACCGACTTTATATATAACACACAAGTTCAACAGAAACACACACCCACACACTCACTTCTTCTATTTGGGATTTTGATTTCATACTCTCAAGTTCAACCTCTCACACACTCTCTTTCACTTTCTCAGAGACTCAAAAACATCATCAACAATGGCTTCAAACAACAACAACAACAACAGGAACCAAAAACCAAATGGGTTTTTTGATCGATTTTTTAACTCACACAAGGGATGATACAGAGGAAGAAACTAGAGAAGAACGGAGGGAGAAAACAGATGAAGAAGTTATTGAAGAGCAGAGGAAGAAAACAGAGAAAGGAAAGATGAAAGAAGAAGGATCATCTTCTTCCATTACCTTGAAGAAGGAAGAGACTAGAGAAGAACAGAGGGAGAAAACAGATGAAGAAGTTATTGAAGAGCAGAGGAAGAAAACAGAGAAAGGAAAGATGAAAGAGGAAGGATCATCTTCTTCCATTACCACCCAGAAGAAGAAAGAAGACAAAAAACCGAAATACAATTTAAGTTTTGGGTTGAAATATGGTGATCAAGCCTCTGCAGCAGAACCCCAAAATTCTGAGTCACCCATCATCTATTTTGGGCTGAAGCAAAAAAATTTGAACATTGTAGCAACATGTTCTAAGAACAGGTTTGTTTTTTATCCATTTTTAAATTTCAAATTTTTGTAATAAAATTCATGTTAGTTTATTAAAAATTAATTTTTTAATGTTGTAGTTCTTCTTCTGAAGATGGGGTTGATGAAGATGTCGTTGGTTGGATCAACCCTAGCATTGCACAACGAGTTAGTCTGGCAGCTGGAATTTTATCTGCCATTGCTTATGCACTTGGCTTCTTACAGAAATGGACAGGGAATGATGAAAAGAAGAAATAGCTTTTGAGTGATTCAATTTTGTGTTGATTCATGTTTGTTTTCATTGTTAGTAATAGTGTTTGTTAGGCATCTGTTGATTCATTCATTTGTTTTCATTTGTTTGTTTTCAATTGTTTGTAATTTTGTGTTGAGTCAAATGTTATGGAGAGAGTCTCAAAGTTGAATTTTTGGCTGGGAACTCAAGTTAGGCATGAAGCTGTGATGGATATTCAGAGGAGTTTGAATAAGCTTCATTAAGTTTTTCTTGATATGGCTATTTTGGTTGAGACTCAAGGAGAAAAAGTTGATAACATTCATATGCAAGCCAGATGAAGAAGAGGAACAGGAAATGGGTCTATTGGGTTTTGGCTGTTTTGTTGATTGTACTTCTGGTGTGCATCATTGCAATGCTGTCTTCTTGAATGGAGCTTTTGTTTTCTTCTTTCTCTTTAGAAAATTAGTTGGTTTTTAGAGGACAAGTTTCAATTGTTCTTTGTTTGTTGGTAGGAGTTGTATTAATTGGCTCAAATTTGTTCACTTGAACTAAATTTTGTTGAATAAAATTGATTGAAAAATGGCAATCTTTTGTTTTGTTTGTTTTATATTTGCAAGCAGATTATGTGTTAGGGAGCAAATCAAGAGGAGAATGAATTAGTTTTCCACACTATTTGGAAATAATTAAATTGGAGGAAATGAAAATAAGAAAATTGAAGTTTTCTATTGTGTGGAAAAGATTAAAAAAATGAAGGAAAATAGTATTAAAACTTTTTGTTTGCTACAACAATGTTACATATGTAATGAGGTTTGAATTTAATACTTTAAGTTATGACCTTTGGCAAATTACATATCCCTCACCACTAACCAACTATTAGTGGCTTAGTTAATTACTATTATACAAAAGATACATATTGTAGACAAATCAAATAAGGCAAAAGCTTCACAAAACTCCTTATCTACACTTCCTTTCAGAATCATTTTATCTCCTCCCCAAGAGATAGCCCTGATTGATTTAAAACCTTCTTTGAACAACCTACCTTGCACACCATCCCCAACCATACCCTTGAGCAGAAAACCAACATATACCATTTCTAACTCCTCAAGCACTGTATCCTTAGGGTGAATCTCAGCTACATTCTCACCACCCTTCACCGAACTGCTCGCTGACACCACCGCTTTCACCTCCGGTTTCGAACCTCCAGACCCCTTGATCTCAGCTTTGTTCGTAGCCTCCCTATACACCTCTGATCTGCCCTGAGCTTTGGCCGGCAGTCTTTCAAACCTTGCCGCGTTGATACGTAGTTTGAATGAGCCACACCAAACCTCCTTAAGTAGATTCCCCAGCTTCTCCACATCTTGAACCTCTTTGAATTTTACAAAACCAAATTTCCTACCTCTTTTATCCAGCTTGCTAGGTATATAGACCTCTCCCACTCTTCCATACTTGGAAAAACTCTTCCATAGTTCGACCACCGAAACTTCCTCCGGAAAGTTTGTGAAGAAAAAGGAGGAAGTCGATTTGTCCAAGTTCCGAACAAACTCACTCCTATGATCCGGACAGTATTCCGATAGCCTCACAGCCCCACTCAAATGTTTTTTCCTCCCTCTAACTGTTTCCCAACCCAGACTCTCTCTCTCTTCTTTCTCTCTCATGTTTGGTATAATTTTGGCAAATAAAGTATTTGATAATGCAGAATCACGGCTACTGTTCAAGCAATGGTAAGATGCTGCACGACCGTCCAAGTTTGTTCGGGCTCTAGCTGGACGCTTCCAATCTGAAGCGTTAAAAATAGTCGAAGTTATAATTCAGAAGAATAAACAGAGAAAGCTTGAACATAATTCCAGATATCATAATACTGCAGGATGCTCAGGGGCATGTTAAAAAACCACAAGCAGTCTGTATAAATTCAATTGCGAACATGTTGATGTTGTAGTCAAGAACAATTCACAGCCTAGCAGGGTATGTTGTTGATGCATTTTTATGATGTTTTTAAATTCATTACCTTAGCATTTTCAACGCAAACAAAATCTCTGTAACATGCTTCCATTTGAAGATGAGGGTTCCACAACACTGCATCTGACCCACCAGCTACATAAGAGGCAAAGGACTATTGTATTTGTAAGCATGTGCTTTGGCAATCAAACAGTAAAATTTTAATATAAGCGTAAAATTGCATACTTTGTGTTCGTGATAGATATTATATCACCCAAGCCATTATCAAGTTGCAACTCATTTGATGCGTCAAGATAAACACAATCTACAAATCCAGGAAATGTGACCACATCCCTGCATATGAAGATGGTCAACTAAGCTAAATTAAGAGATTCAATGCCAAGATTTGTTTCTTTACCATTCAATGAATCTTTGGTCTTACATGGATTATATTAAGAAAAAAATAACTTGCGCATTAGATGACAGATGATGTTAGGGAAGGAGATGAAAAATAGAAGCTACAAGATTAGAATGAATGAAATATTACAGAATTCTAGTTCAAATTCAGACCAAATGAGGGAGATAAAGATGGTCTAGGTTGTTTTGTCGTTAGCTATCTTATATAACATAATATGGTTATGCACAAGAAAATGCATGTATGTCATGTCTCACTCTCACGCAGTAAAGATAATTGGAAATGCTTAATATGTAGTACAATTTTCTATCCAGCCACTGGGCTAAGGCTAAGGGAAAGCAAATTTCAGTAGTTACAATTTCCTTTCTCCTATACAAGTAGTTACCGTGTCAAATTTCGATTTAAGAATTCCCAAACATAAAGTATGGTACAGACCTTTGTTCACTACCCTCAGCTGGATTATTAGGATCTGGATGTTTGTTCAAAGTTTTGCAACCTTTTAACCCCTTAACTGATGCACCACTTACAGAAGCTTGTGTATAACAAAATGAGTTACAAAATGATTACTTTCACAATTTAAGCAGCAAGAGTAAGCAACCAAATTAAGTTAAAAACTATGCATTAGAATAACTCAGATTCATTCAAACAATTATCGGAAGAAACTTGTTTGTACATTGTTAGGCATAAGATGCTTAGTTTCCGTTCAGATATCCAGCAACATAATACTAAATGTCAAAATAATATTCAAGCACAAATGTAAGACCCCATTTTGGTAATGTCATAGTGATTATTCAAAATTACGACCATTATCACTTACCCGAAAATATTTGCGCAAGGCAGTATTGAATGAGAATGCCTTGTTATCTGTATTTTTGACTTTTAACTCAGTCGAAAGACTTTTAGCATTTAGTGTGATCTGCAAAACGAAAGCATGAAATTGCATCATGATTTGATAACAAAAGAGTGAGTACGCTTATTTGTAGTCTAGTAATATTGAAAAGGTGAGCTGTGCGTGAAGAAAACAAGCCCTTGACGACCTTGTACAAAGCATGGAAGCTGAAATCCCATATAGCACGACTATAAGGGCCATCATTCAGTTCGAGAGTTACAACGGGATTTCCCTCCACATTCTCAGAATCACCAACAGTCCAATCCACATTCCTTGCAAATCCATGCTGTCAAAAATCCAACCAAGCAAACATTTTCACAAGTTATCACTTATCACACGCGCGCGCGCGCGCACACACACACACACACAATTGTGATTTCATTGAAGAAAAGCAAGTTTAATGAACTAAATCGAAGCACCTAATTTGCCATCACAATTTTCACTAAGCTACATAAAATAGCCAAAACCAATTATTCATCATTTTTTTTGGTATTTAAATTTCACACATGTAACATCGAAAAACAGAATAAAATGAACGAAAGAAAATAGGATTGAATAAGCGAACATATTACATACCTGCTGAATTGCACCAGGACCAAACTGTGGAAAGCAATGTGGAATTCCGCCACTGTTGAAGCAAAAAATTAATCAATATCTAAGTAATCCAAAATGAGTAAACCACGTTATCATAACACCAACACTTCTGATCGAAAACATGTTAGGTGTCAGAAGCATGTAATTATATCCGATCACTTCCATTTTTTCAAATTATTACCAGTGTCTAAATATTTGTGTCAATGTCAGGAGTCTGTGTTTCATAAGTAGTAGTAATAATAATGGAAGAATTGATTAATTAAAAAAAAAAAAACCTTATTGGTTTCTTCTTATTGAAAACAGCATCAGGACGAACAAAAAGAAGGTCTTTGCCATTAGGAAGTTTCCAAGAGGTAATGCAACCACCAAAAAGATATATTTGAGCTTCACTGCAATAAATAAAAAATTTCACAGATAATTCTACTTAACCAAGAAGTTCAATTAAAGTATAGACACAAAAAGAGCAGAGAATGACAAACGCACCTACCAGCCGGAGAAGAAGTGAGAACAAGTTTAGGCAAATTGCCCTGACCGACCTTCCGTAATTTTCACTCCTAAATTAGTTGCTTCTTTGTTTCCCAAACTCGCAAATACCTCAAGTAATGAGAGAGAATTGTTACCTCAAGTATTGTTCTCTCTTTTAACTCTCAAGTATTGTTTACCCTTATCCGGTGATGGTGTCCTCTTGAGCTGTGGGAGTAACGTGTATGGCCAATTCTTTGGCAATATGTCAGCTTGATGTTGTAGTTTTGGTTGGGTTGTTGTTGTTGTAGTAGTTTTGGTTGGGTTTGTTGTGATGAAGATGGTGGTTGTGTTGGAGGAAGAGATATAGATGGAAAGAGTGGTTGGTGGAGAAGGAATGATTTGGTGAAATGGAAGATGAAGAATGAGAGGAAGAAGACAAGAAGAAATGAGAAGAAAGAAAAAATATGTCTTTTTGGTCTCTCGCCATGTCATCAGATCACTTGTGCAACTAATGTCTACTCAGCGTGCCACGTGTTTCTAAAAAAATGTCACATCAGTTTTTTTGTAAAATTAACGGCAAATTTTAACGTCATGGACTAAAATGACGAACGAAATGTAGAGTCAAGGACGATTTTGTATTTTTTCTTCGGTCGGGAACCAAAATAACAATGTGTTGCATATTGAAGAACTAAAATGGTTGTTTCCCCTTGTTAATTTGTTATCCTTTTTGTCTCCTACCCATGGAAATTCGGATATTCCAATTAACACTACTTATTTCCCCTTCTTATATCTAGTGTCCCTTGAATTTTTAAAATATTTTTCTTTTGGATGGTATGGTAGAATTCAATATCTTTATTTTTGCTATTATTAAAATTTTAAATAATATAAATACAATAATGTGATATTTAGTGGGTTCAATGGTAGAATTCGATATCTATTTTTGTCATTATTAAACTTACAGTAATGAAAATGATAAATTGGGAGAGAAATTAGAGAGGATTTCAACTAGTTAAATATACAGTAAGAATTATATATTTAAAAATTTAGAATTTTAGATGTTTGGATTATGAAATCTATTTTTATTAAGATAAGTTGGTTAGTTTGTTTTAGATGTTCTTCATTATTCTTCCGCTAATGTGAAGTCAAACATTGCATTAGAGAATTGACAACTTTAGGTGCAATGTCTTACTTTGTATCAACATGAGAATCATGACGATCTAAGACTTCAGATGCAATGTCTTAAGTAGCGGACGTTATTTCCAAAAAAGAAATCATTTTTATAACTCTGCTACTAAAGTAACAGACAAAGACATCGGACATTGAAGCTGTTTTGCCTTCTAGAGTTCAAGCACTTTCAGGGGAAAACATTGCTAAGGTGCACCAACTATGAAGCACGGACACCAGACACTGATACGTCGACACCGATAATAATTTGAGAAAATGACATACTTCGGTGTAATCATAATCCGAGGAGTGTCCGCGCTTCATAGCTTATTAAACATGCATTGTATAAGCTATTTTATGGAAGAGCTTCCTACAAGCACTACATAAGCTACTTTTATTTTGGGTGTTTATGAAATTAAGTTGATTACATATTATTGGTCAAAAAAAGAAGTTGAATATATATACTTAATCAAAGACTAGAGTAAATTATCATTTTGGTACTAGAAATTGTTAGGACAATCAATTTAGTCCTTCGAATTTATGAAATAGCAATTTAGTCCTTCTAAATTTAGCATCACAACTTTAAAGGTTCTGTCTTTGTAATGATATAGTAAGCAACTATTCAAGTTAAATTGGAGGCCATTCATTAATGGCTTAATAGATCTTTTGGTCCCTGTATGTTCGAAATTTTTTGGTTTTAGTCCCTGTATCTTGTTTTGTTGCAAATAAGTCCCTGAATGTACAAAATTTGTTAGTTTTAGTCCCTAAAGTCAAAATCCGCAGGAAAATCTACAGGAAAATTTGCACAAAAACTACAGATTTTCATGCGAATTTTGACTTTAGGGACTAAAACCAATAAATTTTGTACATTCAGGGACTTATTTGCACCAAAACAAGATACAGAGACTAAAACCAAAAATTCGCGAACATACAGAGACTAATAGATCTATTAAGCCTTCATTAATTTTGATGGATGTTTACTAAATAGATATTTTGGTGTAGAAATTGATTGACATTCTTTAATTTAAGGGACTAACTTGTTATTTTGTAAATTCAAGGGACTAAATTGCTCAACCTTTGCATTTTTTAGAACTAATATGATCATTTACTCCTTAATCCAAATAAGCTCTTTTACTACTAAGTACTGTCATTGGGCACGACATTGACACATCGACTCAACACTTAATTTGAGAAATTTAAGTACTTGAATCTAATCGCATGAGTCTGTGTTGAGACAATGTCTGACACCAACACATAAACACAGTAAAAACATTGAATACAAATTAATTCAATTTTACTTTGGTTAGTTTTTAACCAACAACTAGCATGATGGAAGGTCCTTTGGTGGTGGCAGAACAGATTGACCTTGTTCAGGTCCATTTTCAACAAGGAAAGCTGTTTTCAACCCCCAACCAGTGTGCAGCTCCAAATGACAATGCATGAACCAAACACCTGTGCAATAGTATATACAAAAACATCGTGTCATGGTATAGAAGAACATGCCATAAAGTTAAACATTATAGAAGCTTAGCACAACTTCGTACATACCTGGATTATCTGCTTGAAAACGAATTGTTGTCCATCCACCGGTGGGAACTCCAACAGTGTTCCTCTCCATATATAGGATCTACCAAGTAGTCTTTTGCAGGATCGAAATTACCAATACCAGTTCCAAGAACAAAAAAGTTATATCCATGAAGATGAAATGGATGTGATTCAACTGTGAGGAGATTGAATCGAACACAATCTTGTTTACTCTTCTGCCTGTTGAAGTACCAAGATTGGCAGTTAATGGCACACCGGTATAGTTGAAAGGTATCAGAGGGTTATCAGGAAAATCAGCTCTGAAAACACCCTTGATATTGAAGTAGTGAGCTTGGAGAAGCGCAATTTGAGGCATCACAAAAGATACATTGTTTATGGAAGCAAGAAAACGGGTTCCATTGAGGCATGTAGGGTAAGAATTTTTGCCTAAACCAATAGTGTAAAAGAGTTTTCTATCAACTTTGAGAGGAACATTGGCAGGGTACTTATCAGAGTTCAAGCTTCTGAGTTTCTTGTTGTAACTCAAAGCAAAACCTGTGTCATTGCTAGCTGGCAACTGTGGAAGGACCGGTAGGACAGTGTTTGGAATGTCTTTGTATTGAAGTATACCTGTAGCAGTTTTGTTGTCAACTGGAAGAACCGGAGCATCCATAAAAGGCTTGGTGCCCATGAAGTACCTGCCAGAAACCTTGTTCGCATTAACCAGAACGTTTGTGGTTTGACCATGAACAATTAGTATAGCCTGAGTGGCGAATGGTTTTGTATAAACAGCATCAACCTCCACTACTGTCATGGTGTGACCCGCAATCGTAAAGAAAAGCTCGTCGTTGAGTGCAGCATTGATGATTCTCAGGAGGTATGTCTCCCCTTGTTCTACCTCCATTGCAAATGTGTCTGAAAAATTAAAGCAACTTAATTGAACTTCAAACAAAGATTTCATTCTGTTGTTAATATAATTTTACATTTTGTACTTATTCAGTTATTTGTACAGATTGCATTCGGCTACTTGGACTAACGTTCTTACGTTTCTCTGAACAACGAAAGAGTGGTCCTGGTTTTCCATTGATTGTATGTGCATCTGATTTATTTGGTGGCAACCCCATTTTGTTTCCTTGATTTTTAATCTCTTCCACATCATTGTTCCACCATTCACCTATTGCACGCGCGCACAAACAATTAGTACATCAACTTTCGTAACTTATTGTATGACTCTGAATCTTTACCTAGGAGAATTTCAAACTCCCTAGCCGGTTGTGGGAAAGGAAATGGTGTTCCAAGTTTAGGCATAATACTATTGCACCATACACAGTGGCCCTCAGCCAAAGAATGTGTGCATGCCACCACAGTGTTCCTCTCTGCCCAGTAACATTGAATTCATAAGTATAGCTGTTGCCGGTCTGTATAGGAACCTTAAACTGGCTAGTAACTGGCCAACAAAAGTAAAAACAAGTCCAAAAGGCAACAGACTGGCCAACAAAAAACACGGCAACACTCGATGCAACCTGCATGAAATGTCTAGAAAAAAGTTGTACATCCCAATTGTGTTAGCTTGACTTGATTGTGACAGTTGGATATTAGTATCATGTAGACTTTCATTGCCAACTTCACTTAAATGTTGACTTGCATTCTCAACTTGACTTGGGATCAAAACATGGCTTCCATATCCACATTGGCTTCTATCCAAAGTATGTGTACCATCACTTGTTGCTACAGATTGTTCCTGAAGAGTAGTAATAAGTAATATGTATTAACCGATCATCATCCATTTGAAATTCATAAAAGAATGAAGGATTTTCACCTTGCCTTTTGAAATGCATCAACAATGCACCCACTTCACCATAACTTAGTGATTGTTTCCTTTTAGTGCGAAGATAATTTTTATGATCTTGTTTTGTATAACCAATAGTGTTTATTCCACCAGCATGCTTCGACGCATATTCGTGAAACTCTTTTGGTTTCAATCCAGATTCATCAGCCAATACAATTTGAGATGCTTGTGACTCCAATATGTGTCGATGAGAACAAATCATATGAACATAACCAGGTGGCTGAAGAAGGTGATTATGTTCTACTACAAAGTCAACAACCTTGTATTTTCCAATCTTTCGATCAAGTGAAATAACCTTACGTGCATAACACTCTGTCCTAGTTTCTGCTCTAGCCTCTTTGGTCAAATGATCTCGTTTGTCAACACCTCGTTTACCCTCTTTGAAGCACACAAATCTTCTTGAAGTCAAAATTCCATCTATTTTGCTTTTATTCCCATATTCTCGCCGAATACCGAACCTAATTCTCCTATTGTACTCGTTATAAAATTCATATGCCGCGACCTCAGACTCAAACTCCATTTCCAAGTGTGGTGTATGATTAACAATACTCTCTTTTCCGTGTTGCACAGTGTTTTCATGTATACTGCTCACCAATTTCTCTACACCTTCAACTATTGGAATGAATGTCATATTAACATTTTCTGAAAAAAGAAAAAAAGAAGATAAATATAAAAACAACAACATATTGTTCTTCAACTTCTCTACATCTTTAACATAAATGTCTAAAAATAACAACAAATTATAATGACCAAACAAATTTTTCAAACATGTTTATATTGTATAGAAACAAAGCATAACACTCAATTGTTCAATCAAAACAACAACATATTAGGGGCAGAGTAGAACAGAGCATTACCGGAATGGTGAAGATTGACTTGTTGTTGTAGTGGTGTCGTTTCTACCATTGGAGCAAGCTTCACGAAGATGTTACGCTACAACGGTGATGCAACACAGTGGAATGGAGACGACATAAACAATGTACCACGTCGAAGGTGAGACAACGAGGAAGAAGAACTGAAGTAGCAGCACAAAATTGAGACGAAAACAGTTGGAAATGAGACAACACAAAGGAAGAGGTGGGAGTGAAGGCGGGAAGAAGATAGTCCGTCAACAAAGAGAGGAAGGTCTTTATCTTTCGTATTTCCATTTTCTGAACTTCTTCTTAATTAAAAAATGATTTTAATTAAAAACAAATCTCAAACATTGATTATTTAATGTGCCACATGTCAGCTGAGTATGAAATAAAATTGAGATCTCCATTTTCTAAGCAAATGGAGAGGATCTGCGTTCGTACACAGAAGGAATGAAAGAAGTGGAGTTTTTGGTGATTGATGAAGCTGCTCAACTTGAATGTGAATCAGCTATTCTATTGGCTATTGCGTCAAACGTTGTATTCTCATTGGTGATGAAAGTTTTTGTTGACATGGCTGAATTTGGAAGAAGCTTATTTGAAGAAGTTATTGAAGCTGCTGCTATCTCTGAGATTATTGGAAGACTTAAAAATGGTTTGTTTTCTCTTTCTCTCTTATGTTAATATGTTTCTCAATCAAATTTTTAGCAATAGAGTAATATGATACTATAATATTCCAACATAGAGTAGTTTTGATTGACATATGTTCTCACAACTGCTTATCTACTAAAATAAGTACTTGTGAGATTGTTCGGAAGAGCTTGTGGAAACAGATTATACTTTTCTATAAGCGATTTTAAACTTATTTCCATAAGCTCTCTAGAACAGTGTATGAAAACAACTAAATAACTTATATGTAAACAATTTGATTTTATTTTATCATTTTGTTAAAAAAATAGTTATATATAAGTACTAAAGTACTTATATGATAAGCACTTAGAGCATCTGCAATGGTGATACTACTTTGGGTATCATACATCACTAAAAAGTGGTTCCTACAATGCCATGTAATATTTATACAACTCATACATATTTTGCTCCAGTGGTAATACCACTTTGGGTACCATACATTATTAACAAATGGTCTATTATATTTAATTTGATATACAAAAAAATGTAATATTAAATTGATGATACGGTACCTTAAATAAGGTACTAATTTTGATACCCTCCATGCCACATCATAGTTGCTTTAATAGTAAAAACAATTAAGGTCGGATCATTAGACTATGAAACTCTCTTAGATACTCTCATTGCTGATGCTCTTAGTTACGTTTGATCTGACTTTTTTTTATGTGCAAGTTATTTTTAACTTAAAGTTAAAAAATAGTACTTTAAAAATAAGGAAAATGCTAAACAATGCACCTGGTGCATTGGTTAAACATATTAATATAGAAATTTTTTCTTGGAACTTGTGCATTTAATGTGTTAAAGATGCAAAAAGTTATCTCTCTAACATTAATTTTGTTTCTTTGTTTCCTTTTTCCCGGGGTGCACTGTTTAGCATGACCCTAAAAATAAAGTTAAAGTTGTTTGGATTTTTTTTTAAAAACTTTGATATCAAAGCTACTTTCAAAACAATTTTTTACTTTGATAAAATTTTTCTAAAAAACTATTATTTTATTTAAAATTCATCTAAATTATTTATTAGTTGTTTTTTTGACCAAATCTAAATTATTCACGTTTCTGAATGTATCTTTCCCTTCGTGTTTGAAGATCATAACCACCAGACTCAACCACTCGCCATTGGAGTAGTTTCGTTCTGCCAAATTATTCATCACTACTAAGAAGTAAGAATAACCATAAATTTAATATAACTTCCTATGAATGTAGACTATTTGCATATCTTTTCTCTATTTATTTGTTATACTATTTTTTGGGTTACCCTAATATAGGTCCAAAGTTTCTATAAAAACTAATTTTCGCCATGGAACTTTTAGGTCACACAAGACGAATTTTCCCCTCCCAACCAATTTTTTTCATATGTTGGAGTTAGAAATCGAACTAAAAACTGTCTGTTTATGGGACCCAAGACTTTTACTACTTGAACCAATTCATTGTTGGTTTTGTTGCACTTTATTCTTGCATTGGATATTCCTTTCACATATTATTTTTATTTTTATGATATTATTAATTTTAGTGCACCGACGGTGTAAAATATATTACATCATCAGCACATCATAACCATTCATACCCACTACTTTGTGGGTAGTTATCAATCAAGTCAAACACTTAAAAATATTGGATGGTTATAATTCACTGTCAGTGTAATTTTTTTTTACACCGACAGTGCATATAAATTAAATCCTATACTTATATGTATGTTCATACACAAAAAGTAATAATTATTTCGATTATATTGTAGGGTTAATAATTATTTCAAGTTGTATTTATAGGCTGTTGGTGACTCTATACCTTGTGTCATAAATAGTTTTGTGAATGTATTTTTGGGTTTTAAGAAAAAAATCAAATCAAATTTGATATTTTTTTCTTGGCAATAAATCAAATTTGATCTATCCTAGATATTGTTTTTATTTTAAAAAATCTCTCCCTATAAATAGTATACTAGGGTTGGACCTGTTTATTTTGGATTGCCGCCGTGACTATTGTAAGAGATTGGTGAAATCAACTCTGTCTCACTCGATCTGTCCCTCCCTCCAAATCGTAAGTTCAATTTTGTCTCTCGTAGTAACCCTGTACTTTGAATGACAAAAAATACGTTACACTTATGTATCCAATTTTGCCACTTTCACTATTGTCTTGGTATATTACTACCTAAGACAGATCTAATGTTACCAATCGATCTCTAACTTTGCATAACCACATTTATTGTATAATCAACGAAGATTGATATCGGAAAACGAAGAATACTTTGATATGAGTCCTGATTTGCCGTCAACTGCGTCTGATCTTCCTTCCAGTGATGAACTTGCCAAAATATTTATATGCTCGGTAAGACAATCTTTGCGAAGTTTTTAGCACTAATTTGTTTCATGCATATTGGGAATATTTAATGCTGATTTAATCCTTGTTTTTTTTCTTTTCAGATTTGTTTAGAGATATTGTTTGAGCCATGTACCACTCGCTGTGGTCATAGGTGAGTATCAATATCAATTCACTAGACAATCTTGATTTTATAGATATCCTTCCAAAGAGAATTATTATTTGAAATTAGTTTGATTTTTTTTACTGCATCTACTCAAAATTTTGTAGTTTCTGCAAAAAATGTTTGCAATCTTACGTGTATAAGTCACGTCGAAGGTGCCGTATATGCGACCAATGGATAAGGTAATTTATAAAGCTACATATTTATTTATTTTTATTTTTTTTGCGTCAGGTAGCCTGGCGGCTTGAGCTACATATTTATTTATTTCTGCAAAATCAACTTATTTGACAAAATTTGCAATTATTTATTTTTGACATTTTGCTTGCAGCAAGGGTGAATCTTACGGTTTGAACATAGTCCTTTGGAACACAATAAAATACATGTTTCCTGGTGAAGTTGAAGCAAGAAAAATATGCGATGCTTTAGATGGACCGAGGGATTTTAGCGCACAATCTCTAGGGGAGTTTTCAATGGAATTTCTCGACAAGTGCAGTCTTCCTGTGAAATTAGGATTGGCTGCAATTAATCTTTTGTTTTCGTTAAGATCATTATTTTAATATTAAACGAGAAAAAGGATTGGCTTCAATTAATTTTACAATGTCAACCAATTACTACTATGTTGGCTGTATTAGTTGTTATTGCAATCTTAGCATCAGAAGTTGAAGTTTCAGAAGTTCTGAAGTTCAGAGCTTCTGATATCAGAAGATGTTTGTCCAGGTTCTGATAGCCTTCAGAACCTGATAGTTGTTAGAGTCTGCTCAGACTCTGAAGTGTTCCAAGTTCTGATAGTTCAGAATCTGATGTTTGTTGCTTCCAGCTGTCATTTCAGTTAGTTAGTTAGAATGACAGCTGTAGGTTGTTATAGTTTGTTAAGTTTGTTTAGGCAGTTATGTTAGTTGTGTGGCGTATATATATGGTCACTTTGTAATCATTTTACAACACTTTGCAATTAATAAAATTTCTTCTTTTCCTTTCTTAACTTCTTCAATTCTCTCTCAAACTTCTAAGTGTTTCTCACCTCCATAAACGTTAAGAACTCCAACAGGCTGCAATTAATCTTTTGTTTGGATACGTAGCATTGCATTTTTTTCTTTGTTAAGTAAAATAATTTTGTGGGCTCATGTTAGAATTTTAGATGAGTGATATGAATATTTAGAAAATATAGTAGAGTGGTTTAAATGTTTAAAAAGTATAAAATAATATAAAATAGTATTATATGAAGCCCATTTATACGACTCACATGAGTAACATGAATGTAGATGCTCTTAGTTGATTATTGTATTTTAGAAATAATAATATTACAAAAAAATACAATTTTATTGTAACCATTACACTAATATTTTAACATTTTTTCATTAAAAAAATTTGAATATTAACTATATTATGAAGAATAAAAATTCAAAAAATATTAAAATTTATATTTTTGACATTTGTTTTAATAGTATTTGGTTATAGTTAGAAATAATATAAAACCTGTAGTCTTTCCTAACAGCTTAAGCTTTTGGGAAAGGCTACATCAATTGGTTTATATTATTTCTAACTGGAACGTGGACTTAACAACGGGTTGCCCAAATAACGGATAGTTCTATAGATCTTATAGAGAGGCTCTGATACCATATTAAATGACCAATTATCTCAAAAGTTTAAACTTTAGGAAATGCTACATCAATAATTTTATATTATTTATAACTCTTATTATAATGTTTTTAATAATAAATTTTTTTTTTTAAAAAAAATATTCATTTTATTTATTATTCCATTATTTTAATACCTTATGTACATTTGAATTTGTTAAATGTACATAGAATTTCCCTTATTAATTTTATTGAAAAGCTAAAAAAAACTATTAAATATAACATGCACCGATTTGAACCCCTTCACTCTACAACATAACCACTTCCATTTTATTTCTTCTGACCAATCATCTCCACTAAACCATTTTTGCTTCGACCATCTCCAATGGTAGGTACTTATTTTTTAAGAATTAGTACCTAATAGGTAATCCCATTGAAGCAAAACACAAACTAGTACCTAATAAGTACTGGTGCTACAATAAGCAATGGTACTTATTTTATTTTTGTGGGACCTGTTTATAATGGTGTAGAATTATTGGTGAGATGAGTTATTGATGGGACCCATTTAGAACTTTTTAAGAAGTGTTGGGTTGGAGCGATTGAGTGCTTATTAGGTACTGTTATTAAAAAATTATAAATGAATGATGTGTATATGTGGAACCCAATTAAGTACCCAAATTTGAGGTGCTCCATTGTGGATGCTCTAAAAGGTTTTCTCGTTTCTCCTTTTTCATATTACCCAAATGCACGCATACCAAGTGCAACTGTATTTGGGAGGGTACTTGAATCATTTGATGCTAAAACTCGCTTCGAACTCTAGACTACTATGGACTCTAGCAGCAAGAGGGTGAAAAAAAAATAAAATTACACTGAATCCTTCTTTCTTATTCTTCCACAGTCTACCAGTCCCTTAAACTAATAGAAATTTTGCCAAAGCTGTATTTTTGTAGAGCGGTATGAACTATGAATTTTCATCCTATCTACTTTTGAGTTTTGATCTCTTGCCAATTTGCCAAACCTCTATAATACCAATGCACATTCGAAAAAAATAATTTAAAGTGCTTTGTTGGTATCCTATTTTGCATTAATCTCTAAATAAGAGTTGACACTTTTAACGGTACGTACTAAATCATTCCAAACAGCACCAAGTTCCCTATAATCTCCATCCATATTTCCTTCTAGAATTGTAGAATACGCTTCTTTGAGCGAATATGATGTACTAGACCAGACCCACGTGTCATCCTCATTGTCATATAATTATACTTGAAGGTGAGAAAAACACAAAAAGAGAGGTTGAATTATGTTGACTTTTTTAAATTTCCAAGTGTTTTAGCCTTGGTCATATTTTGAACAACAAGTAGAATCTAACCTTTGTTTTTCAAAGAGTTTGGGGCTGATAATCAAAACACAAAGAGAAGAGAAAGAGAGAGACACAATAATGCAATTTTATATTGGTTTCTCTCCCAAATCGAGAATAGTCCAATCTCTTTGTACTTCTAAAGGAGTTTTCACTATATTCACTCAAATTACAATTTACTCAAGCAAGAGACTTTCAAATTGCTCAAACACACAAGCAATAGACTTATCAATGCTCAAGCACACAAGCAAGAGATTTTCCACAATCTAACTTAATCGAATAACGAAAGTTGTGTTATACACTTGATATACAACCAGAGGTGTAAACAATACAATACAATGAATGTAAAGAGTAAAAGGAGTGTTCTCATTATATTAGTCAACAAACACGATGCCATATATATATAGGCAAGAATTTTGCTATTTACGCCCCCCTACTTGTTATCAGGCCCCCCATTAATCCCAAAATACCCCTGGGTTAATGTTCAAAAATTTTGTCATTTACACAACGAATACAACATTTTTCGTTGCCTACGTGACGAATTCATTCAACCAGACAAAATACACGCTATTTCGTCTCGAAGATGACGAAACGCGTGTCTTTGTGAGGCACGTCACGAAACATATATTTCGGTAGATACTTAACGAACGCGCTATATTTCGTTGACTGCGCAACGAAATATAGTGATATGAGAAATTATGCAGACGGTTTGAACTCAGTCTTGTAAAAACGTTAGGGTTGATTATTGTTGCGATTTCTGGGCGATTTAGGGGGCGATAATCATTTAACGTCCCTTTGTGCTCTCCAACTCGTGGGTATGCTCTCCAACAACAAAATTTGCCCTAGATATACTATTTGGTTTAAACTTTGAAAAATCACTTATGAGAGGACAATCAGCTGGTTTTCACCTATATACACAGTTTTCGTCGCGTAGTCAACGAAATGCAGCGCGTTCGTCTCGTACGCAACGAAACCATGTTTTCGTTAGATTCGCGACGAAATAATGTGCTACCCATGTAAACACAGTATTTCGTAGTCTAATCAACGAATGTCTTATTTTTCGTTTCACAGACAACGAAATAACTTATCAAGGGCATTTTTGTCAACGTCAACGAAATAACTTATTAAGGGCATTTTTGTCAACGTGGGAGGCCTGGGAGCAATGTAGGGGGACCTAAATAGCAAAATTCTATAGGCAATTACAACAGGTAAGACTTACTAACTAACAAATTGCTAACTAAGCCCATATGCGCAAATCGCACCTAACACAAACGAAGATCATAACAAGCCCAAGTAGAGCCTTAAGCTCAGGTCAGGCCCAATCACTGAATCAACATAATACTCAACATAAACAAATTTTAATTACCTAATATAAAGATAAACATAGGGTCAAGATCAATTGACAGTTTGACACCAAGATGTCAAATTTTGTATAATAAATAATAAAAATGACATTCGCCGCAAAGAACAATATAAAATTGCTTTTTAAAAATAATAAAGTAATATGCTTATGGTTTAGTAAAAATATTATTGGCTTTTATTATTACTATTACTATTATTATAATTATAATTATTATTATTATTATTATTTATTATTACTTTTACTCCATGTTTTTATTATATTATTTACTTAAAATTTGTTTTCATAAATAGCAAAATAAAAAAAATAGAGAAATAATTGTGAACTAATAAATTAAAATTGTACTAAATACGTTGTTTCATGTAATAAACTTAAAAAAATATATACATCAATTTTTTATTTTTGTATTGCTAAAATGTTTTTAAAAAGTGCTTATTAAAAGTTTTAAAATTATTTATTTTTTGTTGTTTGAAAAAATATATTTTTTGTTATAATATAATGCACGAAAATAATAAATTAGTTTTATTAAAAATTTATTTGAATTTGAAATAATAATAATTTGAATATGAGAATTAGAATTAGAAATCCGATTATTTCCTTTTTAAATTGGCGATTTTTTTTTACAATAAATCAAATCATATTTGATTTTTTTTTTTTACAATAAATCAAATTTGATCTTTTATTTTTACACTAAATCAAGTTTGATATAATCTCAGATATTGTTTTTATTTTCGAATCTCTCTATATACACAATATGCTAGCTAGGGTTTAATTTGTCTTGTCCAAAATATTCAGCCCTTTTGGTAAAGGGGTCTATCACTATCACTCACTCAGTCCGTCCGTCCGTCCGTCCAAATCGTAAGTTCAGTTGAACCATTTGTCTCTCATAGATGATTCTAGATCTTCCGTCAACCGCTTCCGATCTCCCTTGCATTGATGAACTTGCCAAGATACTTACATGCTCGGTAAGAAAACCTTTGTGAAGTTTTATAGTATTTTTTACAAATCTTTTTAATACTTTGTTGTTGGTATTATCTATTTTTGCAGATTTGTTTGGATATATTCTTTGAGCCATGTACCACTCGTTGCGGTCATAGGTGAGTGCAGACCTTCTATTCTATCTCAATTGGAATTTGTCTTAATTTAGTTTTTTACAACATCTACTCAATTTTGTAGTTTCTGCAAGACATGTTTACAATATTCCAGATATAAGTTAGGCCGAAGGTGCCCTATATGCAGGCAATTGATAAGGTAGGTATTTATAAACTAATGATTTTCAAAAATCATACATTCATTGAACAACAATTAAGTATTTATTTCTATGTTTTTGCAGGAAGGGTGAAACTTTCGATTTGAACACAGCTCTTTGGAGCACAGTGAAACAAATGTTTCCACGTGAAGTTGAAGAGAGAAAAACAACTGATGATGCTTTAGATGGACCGACGGATTTTAGTGGACAATTTTTGGAATTCCTCACTTGGTGGAATAGGCGCATGGAACTTCCGTTTATAGGCATATCTGTTATCAGAATTGTGCATTTCTTCTATACAAATCGCCGACAGAATCGACCCTGAAGAGAACACTCTATGGTCCCAAGCAAATATGATCAGATCAATTTAAGTGGGTTCCTTGTTGTGTGTTTATTATCAAAAAAATTTAAAGGTGTTTAAAGTTTTAACCTTAATTTCTGCGTTTATTATCGACAACTGAGCTAAGATTTTGGAGAATATTTATCATCAATCCTTCCAGTTCCACTGAAATATCAAGTTAAAATATTTGTCTACATTTATTTATATTTAATATTAAAGTGAAACTTTTTTTTTCATTATCATATTTTTTTTTTGGCTCCCAAACGCAGTTGCAGAGGATCGAAACGCCAATTACCACTAAACCAGCTAACGTTTGGTTATATTTTGATAATTACATATATAATTATTAGAATTTAATTTCTATTCATTTTCAATGTAAAATTATTTTACAAATGTATATATATCCAATAGTATTGCCACACCATTTAATGAATTTGTCAAGTTATGTTTTTTTTAAAATAATACATGATGTGTATATGTCAATATATTATGAAATTGTTTTTGGACAAGCCAAGGTTTCTCATTTTAAAGATTCTGACATTGATAAATATTACCGAAATTGAAAATCACAATACGAGATGTGAAATATTCAAAGAAAAAATTAGTGTTTCTTAAAGTATTTGAAAAGTTGCAGTAGGCCGATTTTATTGACTAGCGGTTCTGGCTGTTTTTTCGGACCGGTGCTGTGTTCGATTCACGGTCGAACCGGCCGGTCCAGTTTTACTACATTGCTTAGATATGTGGGAATAAATTTTATATGGTTTGGAACTTAGTTCAATTTCCCCTTTGTGCTCCAAAATCACTTGTAAATTTAAAGGGTTGTAGAATTTATCTCATAATACTCCAAGAAACATAATCCTCAACCCGTGGTTATTCCATTTTCAACTCAAAATACCATCTTCAAGCTTCTTACCAATGAATGAAATTGAAAACCAAATCATATTGAATAAGTGCTTAACTAGTTAACCTCATGCCTCAATTCATTTACACCGCTACTGGGGGTGTTTGAAATGATTTTCTCCCCATCTACTAACCTATTGTATTGATGAGCTTTTCTTCTATTGAGGCATGCATAATCCCATTTTTGCTTCTTTTTTATGAAGTTTGCAAGCAGATTTATTCACTTATCAAATTGACTTTTATGGTTGGAAATTAATATATTGTTGTTAAAGTATATGTATGATACAATGTATGTCCATGTCCGTTTGAAATTTGACAATTTTGTACTATTATATTTTTGCCACTGATGTGAATCATATCATCATGATGTTGGTCAAGAATCGGAATAATTCACCATTCACCTCCATATAACAAATTTGTTCTTTCTTCCACAAACAAAATACGCATGAACAGTACCAGCACACCTCATGCGAGTGTGAGACGCATCACATCAACTAGCGCAGTACAAATTGGAAGTCAAACAATTTCTACAACCACGTTAAAGTGAAACAAACAATTTAGGGAAAAAATGCATTTTAAAGTCAAACAAATACAAACTCGCGATGAATTAGAAAAGAATATAACTAGCAATTTGGCATTGACATGCAAGGCAACAAATGCACAATCAGAGGGTAGATATATTTTAAACAGAAGCTAACAATCCAATATAAAAGTATGTGCAAGAGTGTACTTGCCTCTGAAAGTAATGTAGAAGAATCAGTCTTACGTTTCTTCCTAGCTCTTTGAATCACCCTTCTTTTCGCTGCTTGTGCCAACATTATCAACCGTCATTTGCAAAACAAGGGCCATATATGCCAAAACAGGAGATATCTCTACGTATTCATACTGCCCACAATGCACAATGCTGACCTAGCTACCATCTTCAGTGAAAAAAACATTTCTAAATATAGCTTTCCTGGTATCATGCTGAAGCAAATCTCTAACTTGCCATGCTACTCCTACAACAACTACTAAATAATCATCTTCAAAAGATTGCTTTCTGTTAATTATCTTTGATTTTTTTTTTTTTTTTTCGTAGCTGTAAGGCTATGTGATGGCATGACTGCTCCAAATTTAATGTGACTACGATAGGCAGCCTTATGCAGTATAGTTGTTAAGGTTTCAAACATGTCATCGAAACCTCCCAAAAAGCAACAACTTATGTGCGTGCAGACCTCATTTTAGATTGGTGATCAACATTTTCGGGTAAACCACGGCAGTTAGTGACAACAGTCATGCACTCTTCAAGAAGTCCTGCAACACTATCTGGCCAGACAGTGGAGAAAACGTTGAATAAAGATGATAGAGCTTGTTCTATAGATGCCTCAGTCAGTAAACCCTCCACTTTCTCTGCAGTAGTAAGTAACTCTTTGAGGGCATTCATATTGATTCCTGTAATTGCTTCTCTAACAGCATCACTCTGAAGCTTACTGCACAAATAACAACAACAACTCCGTGAGAAGTAGCAGCACCTTCGTTCAAGTTTCTGCTTTTTAGTTGTTCCTGCTCAACTTCTGGCAACAACTCCAAGCTTCTGTTCTGTTTTATTCAAATGTAAAATCATTTCGCAAGCTCAATGTAACAAAGAAAGTTTAATAAACATGTGAATTATTTATAGAACAAGCACAATATATGCCGTGGCTGCAAACCAGGAAAAAATAACTAATGTCTGTTGTGGTTCACAGATAATTCTGACAGAAAATATTTGATTCAAAATACTATATTTAAATTACTTACAACAAAATTATATCTCCTCTGAAATGAAGTCTTGCTCCACCTTTTCGAGTTTAATATGAACTTGATATGATTCAGAGTATCTGTAGCGCTGAAACCAGATAAATCATAAATATTAAACATATAAGCCACAGATTCTGTCTCATTTTTGTCAAAATTAAATATTACTGTTAGAAAGATATGCAGACTATCTTGACATTTAAGAAGTGAAAGAAAGTTCAAGCTTATTTATGGCAAGAATTATAACCTAATATCAAAGTTAGGTATATAAAGCCCACATCAATACCAAGGCTAACCGCACCGCACCTATTATGATCCATTGATGATATGGATGAACTGACCAGAAATAAAATATTATAGAAGAGGGTCACATCAAGAAAATACAGGAAGCAAGTTGCACTTTAAGCTTATACAAGCTATGGACTCAGTGAAGAAACTTCCAGTTGATTACCTGAATATAAAACACAAGTACACTTCCAGTTGTCCTTAGGGGGTCTTCGGTAGCATAATCCAAAAGACACTTGTGTATATATTTTTCTTCATCAGAATTCCACGGCAATTCTAGCATTCACTCCACCAAGTTTCTCCGAATACAAAGCCAACAAATCTCTGTTACCAGGACCTCCACCCACTCAACCCCATTACAATTTTGGCCTTTTTGTTTCTCGGTATCGCCGGACAATCCTTTATTGAAAGTCCTCTCTTTCGCTTTGGTGCAGAGAACTCTCTGATGCATAAATGCCTCAGTCAGAAGCCCACACTCCATCCTTACCCGCACTGCAGTGACAGCATCCCTAAGTGAATTCATCTGCGATCCACCATCACGTCCAGACCATCTCAAAACCATGAGGGCTGTATCAGGACTACCTCTTTCTAACAGTACTTCAGCAATTTTAGGACGGGAAGTTGGACCAGATATTTCAGGAAGAAGGCGACACGCTTCCTAACAGAATAATAAACCACATTACTACTCTAAAAGGAAAAGAACAGGTCCATAATACATTAATATTACAACATGCAACAATTTTTACACAACTATTCCGAGATCAGTTTTTTAGCTTCCTTTTAATATTGGGAAAGAGGGATTCTATTTTCTAGTTGCTATTATTTATTGCCACTGGCACACTTGATAATCAACCAAGATCTTTTACATTGACAACAAACAATACCACCTGCGCTTTAATCAAAAGGGAGAAAAATAATACATAAACTAGTAGGATGTACAACTCAAACAGTTCCACTACATTCTCACCAGCTCATGCTTTATATAAGGATCATATATAAAATTCCAATATCCTACTAATACTAATAGATATACATACTGCTAGATTGCCTAGATTTTTTTCCTTGTATGAATATATTCCTTATCATCAGTTAGTAGTTAAAAAAATCAGTAAAATAATATTGATGTAAATAGATTTATCATTCTTTTACTAAGATAAACAAGCATAACTTTATGCTGAAGTTACCTGTAAAGCATTGTCCGTGTGATCATCAAGAAAGTAAAAAGTCAAAGGCCCGGTAATACTAAATGCAGCTGCAAAGTCCTCTAGTATGTCTCTCCATTCTTTATCAGGAATAGTCCAGTGGCGATCGTACAAATAATACAGAAATTGAGGAAAGAAAGAAGTATTGCTCAAAATAGTAATCATTAGTATTACCAACATGAACAACTAGAGTTCCAAACGAAACTAGCAATAAAAGGTAAGGGTAATAAAAGGATACTATAGCTTATCTTGCAAGCACTGCGTCAGAACTTTCATAAGTCGGCAGCTGCTCGAAGATTTTTGAAGGGATAGTAACTCAGCACATGATCCGTATTGGACCTGAAAATTGATGCTTCATCTTTCCGCGAGGCTTGCTACTTCTAATCCATCTCCAATTTCAGGCATCATTCTTGGTGGGTAATCATATGAAGAGTTTGTTAATGGTTCGTTGTAATTCATCGTAGCATTGTTAATGGTGTGTTTGGGTTTTGCATATATGGATAAGAACCATATGACATATAAGAAGGATTTTGGTAATATGTATTAGTTGTTATTACTATCTTAGAGTCAGAAGTTGAAGTTTCAGAAGTTCTGAAGTTTAGAACTTCTGATACCAGAAGTTGGTAGCCCAGGTTCTGATACCTTTCAGAACCTGGTAGTTGTTAGAGTCTGATGAGACTCTGGAAGGTCCCAGGCTCTGATAGTTCAGAGTCTGGCGCGTTGTTTCCAGCTGTCATTTCAGTTAGAATGACAGTTGTAGGTTGTTGTAGTTTGTTAAGTTTGTTTAGGCAGTTATGTTAGTTGTGTGGCCTATATATGGTCACTTTGTAATCATTTTACTATGTTGGTGATCAATAAAATTTCCTTTCCTTTCTTACTTCTTTAATTCTCTCTCAAACTTCTAAGTGTTTTTCACCTCCATAGACGTTAAGAACTCCAACAGAATTGGCATCAAGAGCCCGGTTCGATCATCAAGAATCCTGTGGAATCTGTGAAAGATGACGGGAACATCATCAAACAATGGCTTTCCAGCGCATTTACCAATGTTTGATGGGAAGGATTATGATCAATGGATCGCGAAGATGAAGGTTATATTCAGGTTTCAAGATGTTCTTGAACTCGTGAATAATGGAGTTACCGCTCTACCAAGAACCCCAACTGATGAACAAACTGCTGCGCACAAAGAATCACAGAAGAAAGATGGTAAAGCCCTGTTCATCATTCATCAATGTCTGACACCAGACATTTTTGATAAGGTTTTGCAGTGTGAAAGTGCAAAAGATGCGTGGGATACTTTGGCTAGAAACTATGGAGGTGACGAGAAGTTGAAGAAGGTCAGATTGCAAGCTCTAAGAAGACAGTATGAACTGTTGCAAATGACAGAGGCTGAGACTATTAGCCAATACTTTGTGAGATTGACAAGCTTGACAAATCAAATGGTAAGAAACGGTGAAACCATCACTGATTTGACGAAGATTGAAAAGGTGTTGAGAACACTAACTCCCAAGTTTTATCACATCGTAGTTGCTAAAGAAGAGTCCAAGAATCTTGATGAATTGAAGTTTGAAGAACTTCAAGCTTCACTTGAAGCCCATGAATTGAGATTGACTGAAAGAAGCAAGAAAAATGGGCAGCAAGTTGAAGAATCTGGTGATCAAGCTCTGCAAGCTCAGTACAAGAAAGGAAAATCCAAGAAAAACAAAGGAAAGAATCAGAATTCAAAGAATTCAAATGAAGGTACTAGTAAAAATCAAGATTCCAGTCAACAAGACAACAACAATGGCCAAAAGAAGAAATTCAACAAGAAGGAAATCCAATGCTACAACTGTCAGAAGATGGGTCATTTTGCAGCTGAATGCATATCCAAGAAAGTACCAAGAGAAAAGACTGATGAAGCCAAATTTGTCCATGACAATGAAGATGATGATCTTGATGGATCAATGCTTATGACCATCATCAAAGAAGAAGATGATGATGATCAGTGGTACTTGGACACAAGTTCTCAAACCACATGAGTGGGAAGAGAACCTGGTTCTATGAGTTAGATGAATCTGTCAACAGAAGGATCAGATTCGCTGATGACAGTGTGGTCAAAGCTGAAGGCATAGGGAAAGTCAGAATTCAGTGCAAGGATGGAAGGAATACATCAATCTCTGATGTTCTGTATGTTCCAACTATGAAGAGTAATCTCATTAGCATTGGTCAATTGTTAGAAAAGGGCTATGTTGTGAAGATGGAAGATAAAGTTCTGAGGGTTTTTGATAACAAGATGAGGTTGATTCTGAAGGCTCCAATGTCAAGACAGAGGACTTTCAAAATTGAACTCAATGTCATTGAAGGTAATTGCTTGTCAGCTTCTGCAAGCAATGATGACTGGTTATGGCACCAGAGGTATAGACACCTCAACTTTGGAGACTTAAGCAAGCTTCAGATGAAGAGGATGGTCAATGGATTGCCTCTGATCAAGGGGGTAGAATAAGTATGTGACAAGTGTTGCATATCAAAGCAGGCCAGAAGTTCTTACAAGACTGAAATTCCAATAAAAGCCACAAGGAAGTTAGAAGCCATTCATTCTGATGTATGTGGTCCCTTTGAAGTCAAGTCAATGGGAGGTAATAGCTATTTTGTATCATTCATAGATGAGTTCACTAGAAAACTATGGATATATTTGATAGCTAGGAAAAATGAAGTATTTGAAGTATTCAAGAAGTTCAGAATGATGGTTCAGAATGAAAGTGGTGAAGTGATAAGTAAGCTAAGAACTGATGGTGGTGGTGAGTATACATCAAGTGAGTTTAAGTCATTTTGTGCATCAAATGGCATAAATCATGAGATAACTGCACCTTACACACCTCAGCACAATGGCACTGCAGAAAGAAAAAATAGGACCATTGTGAACATGGTCAGAAGTATGATTAAAGAGAAGAGTCTGCCTCACTACCTATGGGGTGAAGCAACTGCTACTGCTGCTTATCTGCTGAACAGATGTCCAACTAAGAGGTTGGAAAATGTCACTCCAGAGGAAGCTTGGTCAGGAGTCAAACCATGTGTGAAACATCTGAGAGTGTTTGGTTCCTTGTGTTTTAGACACATTCCAGATCAGCTGAGAAGGAAACTGGATGACAAGGCTCAACCAGCTGTTATGGTTGGCTATCACTCAACTGGTTCATATAAGTTGTATGACCCAATTGGGAAGGAGGTTATGTTCAGTAAGGATGTCAGATTTGATGAATCCAGCAGTTGGAACTGGGAGGAAAATTCATCAAGTCAGAGCAAGATAATGTATTTTGATGACACTAAATCATCAGTGCCAGAGGCAAATACAGTTCAAGGAGGTGCATCTGGAAGGCCAGCCAGAAATGTACAAGCTCCACCAAGGCTGAATGATTGTGTAAGATTTCCAGATACAACAGTATCTGATGAAGGTGAAATAATTCAACTGGCTATGCTAGCTGAATCTGAACCTGTCAGTCTTGAACAAGCTATGAAAGAAAAGCATTGGAAGAATGCTATGCTGGATGAGTTACAGTCCATAGAGAAGAATGAGACCTGGAGATTGGTTAAGTTACCTGCTGATAAGAAGTGCATTGATGTGAAGTGGGTATACAAGACCAAACTGAAGCCAGATGGTCAAGTTGCAAAACATAAGGCTAGGCTTGTAGCCAGAGGTTTTCTGCAGAGACAAGGCCTAGATTATAATGAAGTTTATGCCCCTGTAGCTAGAATGGAGACAATAAGATTGATTATTGCCATTGCTAGCTGGAAGAGTTGGAAGATGTTTCAACTAGATGTCAAATCTGCATTTTTGAATGGTGAGCTAGAAGAAGAAGTTTATGTGAGTCAGCCACCTGGATTTGAAATAAAGGGCAAGGAAGATTATGTGTACAGACTGAGAAAGGCTCTGTATGGCCTCAAGCAGGCACCCAGAGCTTGGAATAAGAAAATTGACCAGTTTCTTATCAGTCAAGGTTTTGAGAAGTGCATCACTGAACATGGAATTTACTTCAGAAATTCTGATAACAATCATAAGCTGATTGTATGTTTGTATGTAGATGACATGATAGTAACTGGAAGTGATGAAATGGAAATTGAATGGTTTAAAGAAGCCATGATGAGGAAGTTTGAAATGTCAGATTTAGGTGTGTTATCATATTTTCTAGGAATAGAAATTGTGATGTCCACTGAAGGGGTGCTTATTCATCAGAAGAAGTATGCTAGAGACATATTGAAGAGGTTCAATATGAACAATAGCAAGCCTGTCACTACTCCAATAGATACTGGTACAAAGCTAATCAAAGAAGGTGAAGAAGAACCAGTGGATGCTACTTTGTTCAAACAGATTGTAGGTTCACTGAGATATCTGTGCCACACAAGGCCTGATATCACTTATGGTGTTGGCTTGATTAGCAGATTCATGGAGAAGCCCATGACCTCACACCTGGTAGCTGCTAAGAGGATACTGAGGTATGTGAAGGGAACAGAAGGACTGGGTATTCTGTATAGAACAGGTACTGATACACCAGATGCTGAACTATATGGCTACTCAGACTCTGATTGGAGTGGAGATGTTAATGATAGGAAGAGTACTGCAGCTTATGTGTTTATGTATGGTAATGCACCATTCTCATGGTGTTCTAAGAAGCAGGCAGTGGTTGCATTATCATCATGTGAAGCTGAGTACATAGCTGCTTCTATGGCAGCTTGTCAAGCTCAATGGCTATGCATGCTTATGCAGGAATTGGGTTTGAAGTCTGATGATAAAGTAAGAATGATGTTGGATAGCAAATCTGCTATTGATTTGGCTAAGCATCCTGTTGCTCATGGAAGGAGCAAGCACATAGAGACCAGATATCATTTCTTGAGAGATCAAGTTAATAATGATAAGCTGGAACTTCTGCACTGCAAGACAGAAGATCAACTTGCAGATATTCTGACAAAGGCTCTGAAGACGAGCACACTTGAAGATCTGAAGATGAAGTTAGAAATGAACTTGTAATACCCTAATTTTGTCCTACTTAATTTCCAAAATAATTGTTGACCAAGTCAACATTTTTTCTTAAAGTCAACATTCTTCAAAACCAAGTAACTTGTCTTACAAGTTACTACCAAAATATTATCTGTGCATATTTGCATTTGTTTCTTAGAATACAAGTAATTCCAAATATATTTTGCATCTTGCATATTTTTATCCAAAAATGCCAAAAATATATAAGTCATGCATTTATTATTATATTTTTAAATAATTTCATTTCATTTCACATTTTCACACATTACTTGTAATTCAAGAAACTTCATTTTGCACCACATCATATTTTCTCATCATAATATTTCTCATGCATTTTTATTTTGCATAAACTTTTATTTGTTCCCATTTTACCCTTTTAAGTCATGTCCAAATTCATGCATTTTCCATAATTCCTAAAAATGCCAAAATTCATTTTTTACTACTAAGTCTTATAAGGTATATTCCCTTTAATTCATTTCCACTCATTTACCTCATAAAATGACCCATGAAACCACAAGCCCAAAAACTCACCAAAAAAAAGCCATGAAAACACCAAAAAAAGGGTCCTAAATGCAATACCTCATTTACCCCCACTCTACCCTAATAAAACCCATATAAATACTCACTCTAACACACTTAAGATCAGATTTTCACTCCTCTCAAACCCTAATTCGGCCGCCCCCCTCTTACCTCCCAAAAACCCATTTTCTCTCATTTTACAAAATTTCATTTCTTCACAATCCTTCACCATACTTTGATCTCATGCTTCCATAAGCTCAAAAACACTTCCAGTAGCAAGAAAGCATCAAGAATCACAAGCTAAACACTCCAAAACGGAAGGATTTGAGCTCGCTTCACTTGAAGAAGAGTTGGATTTTTCTAAGAGGTTTCAAGGTTCAAAACAGGTAAGATTTCATAGATCTATACTGTTTGGCATGTGTTAAGTCTTTTCCATGGATTAATTTGCTTGGATTGGTGTTATTTTGAGTTTTAAATTTTTGAATCCGAATTTTGTTTATTTTATTTTATTTTTTACAAGCATCTACTGTTAAAAATAAGCTCGTATTTGAAACCCTTGTGAAATTTTGAGCAAAATGGTATACTCATACTTTTTTTTTGGTTAATTTTCGAAATTTTAGTAATGTAAAATAGAGGTATTTTAATGGAAGTTGTTGTTGTTTTGTTTCTGCATTTTTCAAGAGGTAGAAGATGAATTTTTAGTGGGCCCCGCGCGTCAGCTTTTACACTTTTTAAGGAAACATTTTCTTACATCCAATGATTGGATGACAGCCAATGATTGGCTGCTTTCACCAATCCCGAGGCGCGTCAGCGCCGGCCTTGCTTTTGGGGGACATTCCCCGCGCGTGGGCCCCACGCGCCAGCCATTTCTTTTTTTCTTTTCTTTTCTTTTGCTGATGGGTTGAGAGAGGGGGCGGAGTGGGCCGGACCGGTTCGGGTCCACTCCCTTCCTAAGCCCAGTTTTGTTAAATGCACCCCCCAGGCCTGTCTAATTAATTTCGGCACCCCCCTGCAGCTTAACTTAAATAATTTTTAGCTTATTTCCATAATCACTTTTTTCACTTAATTTTTTCAGAATCACTTATTTTAATTTAATTGCTCATTTAACTTTGAAAAACTCAAAAGAGCTTAAGTAAATAAGCACTTATTCACTTAAGTGCTTATTTAGTTAAGCACTTTTCAAAAAAACAACTTATTTTATTTTGACTTAAATTTTGATTTCCTTTTTTAGGTTAGCTTATTTCAGTAAGTCATTTTAATAATCACTTTTCTTAATTAACTTTAATCACTTCATTTTAATTGTTTAACTTAGTTTAATTAACTTAGCTTAGTTATTTTTACTTAGTTTAAATTGATTGATTATATGAGCATGATTTAACTTATGTGTTTAATTTACCTATGCATGCTTATGTTCATGATTATTTGATTAAGTTCTTAGTCATTCATACATGTTAGTTTAGCTCATTATTATTTATGTCATGTACATGCATACTTAATTTGTTTGTCTTGCATTTGATTATTTGTTAATTGTTCATGCATTCATTCATTCACTACTTGCATTAATCATCATTAAACATGTTAATCATCCATTTGCATCTTCACTTCATTGTTTGTTATGCATTCATTCATTTGTCATTACATCAATCATCATTGATCTTGATCATCACTCTTCTTCTTCTGCTCCTTCTTTTCTTTTATGCTTGGATTGGATTGTTGAACACTAAAAACCTAAAAACTCTTTCATAAAAACTAAGTGATAAAAGGGTCGATCTGGGTTTACCCCTTTTCGCGCCTGGTTGGTCCATACTCCTGCTTGTTGCTTGCAGTCATGGATTATCCTCACTTTAATAAGATTTCTGCAAATAACGGATGATAAAAGGGTCGATCTGGGTTAACCCCTTTTCGCGCCTGAATGATCCATACTCCTGCTTGTTGCTTGTAGTCATGGGTTATTCTCGTCCAACCTAAAAAACGCTTTCATAAAAGCTAAGTGATAAAAAGGTCGATCTGGGTTTACCCCTTTTCGCGCCTGGTTGGTCCATACTCCTGCTTGTTGCTTGCAGTCATGGATCATCCTCACTTTAATAAGATTTCTGCAAATAACGGATGATAAAAGGGTCGATCTGGGTTAACCCCTTTTCGCGCCTGAATGATCCATACTCCTGCTTGTTGCTTGTAGTCATGGGTTATTCTCGTCCAACCTAAAAAACGCTTTCACAAAAGCTAAGTGATAAAAAGGTCGATCTGGGTTTACCCCTTTTCGCGCCTGGTTGGTCCATACTCCTGCTTGTTGCTTGCAGTCATGGATCATCCTCACTTTAATAAGATTTTCGCAAATAACCGATGATAAAAGGGTCGATCTGGGTTTACCCCTTTTCGCGCCTGAATAATCCATACTCCTGCTTGTTGCTTGCAGTCATGGGTTGTTCTCATCTAACTTAAAAGACACAAACCATATTCAAACTTCAAAAACATGAATACGTGCTTCACCCGTTCTGTTGGTATGCACACATGCTATTACACATTCGCATAAGAGTACACAAGCATAGCTGTACCGGCAGAACGCGCGTGAAACGTTGTTCATTGCCTTTGAAAAACGCGATATACACTTTATCCGTTCCCCTGACGCATATGCAGCTTATACATTCGCATAAGAGTCCGCAAGCGCACGTTGTTTCAGTGGAACGCGAGCTAAGCGTTATCCACATAACACACAACAAAACAGTCGGGAAGAACTACGTAAGCTTTGAATTTCCCATTGCACCTGGGAATACGTAAGAGCGGGATCGCATACATCTCGTCAAGCTACCTAATAAAAAACATAAAAAACTTAATAAAGAAGAAAGCACACAATTTGAAGCACACACAGCACATGCACACACAACCCCCTAAAAGGTTCCCGTTGAGTACAACGGATGCGAGTGGTGCCTAACACCTTCCGCTCGCATAACCAACTCCCGAACCCATCTCATGGCCCAGACCATGTTTCCACAAGGTTTTATCGATATTTCTCTTTCCCTACGCATGGGATAAATAAAAGTTCGGTGGCGACTTCATTGTTTTTTATTTTTCGCGCCGCTTCAGCTGGCGACTTCACTGGGGACCTTCCTCAGAGAGTTAAGCCTAACTTAGGGGATTTGCTTGCGCTTTGGGTTCTTTAGAACCTAGAGCTTTGTGGTGTGCTATTCCAGGTTTGTCGTATCAACTCTAGCTTTTATGTTTCTGTCTGATATAAACTGCTTGGTTGTGACTGTCTCTGCTTCATCTCCTTTCTTCTTTATTTTTCTTTTGCCTTCATGGCTTGGTTACTTGAGTGAGGAAACCTAAGATTAAGTTAGGAGTCTTCATTATAGGCCGTCCTGCTTGTTGCTTGCACGCGCTGAAGTGGAGATTCCGCTCGGGGTAGACTCTCTTGAAAGGCTCATTGGCCGTCCTGCTTTTGGTGCTTGCACGTGCCAATCATTTTTCTTGTTGGGTCCGTGACCTTGGGGACCTGTCGTAGAACCAAACACGTGTCAGTTTTAGCCTATCCTAGAACATGCGTCGAGGTTGCGCGTGTAGCCTCACCTAGAGGAGACTTTCTTTCGATGATTTGTGTTGTGATGGTTCGCACGCTATCGTTGGAGGGATGATTGACTCTAGGGACCTTTAAACCCTAGATCAACATTGAGTGGGGATGGGTTGCAGGTAACACTTGTGACTTTTCAGCCCCAGATGCGTTATTTTGAACCTCTGCTGAAATTGTGACTCGATATGTGACTCTGCTGAAATTGAGACTCAATATGTGATTCGAGCTGCTACATGCATCCATGCATTCACGTATTCATTTAGAAAAAAAATATTTGTTGCATCATCATGCATACATTGCATCTTCATATCATATGCATCCCCATAACATGAAATGCTGCATGTCATAACATATGCATCCATAGAAAATTATTTTGCATTCATGTTGTCCATTTCAAATAAAATAATTTTTGCATCTTCATGCATACCTGCATCTTCATATAGTTGCATGTCCTGAAAACTCACAGGCATCCATCTTCCAAACCCTACAGCTTCATCCCCGACACTGATACCGGATTCAAAGCAACTCAAGGAAATCATGAAAAATTGGCAAGAACAGATTGACGCCTTAAGAGGTGATGTTGACCAAGTGGTTGACAAGTTGGGCCTTGTGTTGGAAATGCTAGCTAGTCTTGGCCTGTCTTCACATCAAGTTGCAAGAATGGATGCTGCAGTAGCAGGGGCAAATCCTTCAGTGGATCCCTCATTGTCAAAAGGGGTATGGACTCCAGTTAGTTCATCAGTTGGAAATATCTCTCCATGTTCATTCCCACATGGTGGAGGGCCGACAGTCTCCAAGGTCACTCGAGATTTAATGGGTACCAAGTTCATAGCCAGTCAGGCAAGAGCTCCCTAGACCCAATTCAAAGATGCTCACCAAGATGTTGTCTCAAAAGGAAAATCAGTTGAACCCTAGCATGAGAGGACTCATCGAAGGTTTGAGACAGTAGAAGACAAGCTCAAGATGATGGAATCTTTTTTGCCCACCAATATCTGCCCATCTTACTCAGCAAAGCCTGCTTGTGTCCCACGTTCCGAGCGTCCGTATCCAACAGTGGTTCAACGCCAACAACCTCAGGGGTTCTCATTTCAACAGGCGAAGCAGATGCCTTTAAAGCGCTCTCAGCCAAGACAGTTTGTGCAGAATTTTGAACAGCAACAAAATCAGCCAACGGCCGTTAAGAAGAGAAAAGTCTTGGACTCCATTCCGATCCCATATGGTCAGCTTCTACCACATCTCGTGCATAATGGGATGGTAACCCCAAGAGCCACCAAGCCAAGAACTGCGCCATTCCCTGCGTGGTATAATCCTATGGCCAAGTGCGCCTACCATGCTGGGAAAGAAGGTCATTCAATAGATAACTGTCAGGCCTTCAAGAACAAGGTTCAAGAGCTTATTAACAAGAAGCTGCTAACTTTCAAAGAGGGAGAGCCAAACGTGCAAGATGATCAGATGCCTAGTCATGCAAGCCCGTCTGTGGATGCTAATTGAAAAGATCAAGGATCATTATCCAGCCACGCAATAAATCAAGCCCTACTTATCATTAGGCTGTTTCATGTTTAGTGTCTTTGTTTGTTAAGTTTTATTTGCATTTGAACCTTGTTTGTTTGCAATAGTAATAAAATAAAATGCATGTTTTGAATCAATCCATTCATGTCCATTCACTTTTCACTCTTCTCTCATTTCATTTCTGTTTGAACAAAGATTGGAGCGAGGATGATGAAAACGAAATAACCCATTTTGCTACAAGTATGCTTTCAAATAAAACTTTGCTAATGATGTAAGGCATTGTTTCAATTCCCAAACACTGGAGAAATAAGGGAGATAATTCGTAGTCACCCCCTTTGAGCCTTGAAGTAGGAGTTTTTTTCTATAACGAAAAAACCCGCAATCTTAACCTAGGGGCAGGGTAGTGTTCAATTAATTTGACCAGTTTCAAGAGAGCATATCATCCGAGGATCAGCCATACCTTTTCCCTTGCCTGTCAAGGAAACGAAAACAAAATCCAAAGAGAGCTGTTCCTCACCAACCCTCAAAAGGGTAGTCACCATTTGCCAAACAAAAACAAACAAAGAAAAAAAAGCCCGCTAAGTTCAAACACAAAAAGGACTTAGGCAAAAATTAGGGTATCCCGATGGACCAAAAATTCAAAAAAAAAAGTAGTCCATGCAAAAATTAGGGAAAGAAGGAAAAAAAACGTCACCTAGATTCTTGACAAAACCAATTGAGATACCAAAAAAAGGGCAAAAGTGACTGCCACAAATAGAACAAAAAAGAACATCATTGGCTTCAAAGCCATCATTCTAGCCATTACAATTCCAAAATTCTCTTGGAACCTGAATACATAGGTTGAGTTAGTTGAACTTAGGAATGGAGATCATCACGAAGAATTGGGTGGGTTAAAATTAAATTTTGAGCCTTATATCCTTTTATTCATAAACCGTGAACCAGGCCACGTTACAACCCTCAAAAGACCTAATTGAAGCGAGGTTTATTTTGAAAGCATACGGTAGCAAGGTTGCGTTAACCTGACTCTCAAAGATCTTTGTTAATCATTGGTGTCGAAATCATACTTTCACACTTGCTTCCACAAAATTCATCCATCTTACATCAATAAATTTTGATTTCAAAACTTGCATGAACATTGCATTAGAATTACTATGACAAACAAACAGGTTTATCTGTGAGACAACACTTAACAGCAAAGAAGCTTCAACCATGAACAGCTACCGAGCAATCATCAAGAACCTTGTCTAGGGGCACCTTCAGAAAGGTCATTAAGTATGGGCAGAGCACCCCAAGAACATATTATGGCAAGCAGTGTTAGAGTCAAGGTTTTTAAAGACCTAAACGACCGGTTCACGACACTCTTAAATTGGGGCAAATCACCTTGGGATTCTGCCGAGCAAGAGTAACCCTCATGACTAGGGGCATATCATCTGAAGATCTTGTTGGTCCAACCAAAGCTTTGTCAAGAATTGGTCAACTTGGGCTATACCTCTAAACGCCAGTTTGAGTAGGGGCATACTTCGCAAAGATGGGGCACTAGTGCTAGTAAGCTTGCCAAAGTCAAGAAATGCCTAAAAAAAAAAAGAAGAGAAAAAAAAAGAAAAAGAAAAAGAAAGAAAACAAATATATAAAAAAGGCTCGCTAAGTTGAAAACCTGAGAAGGCGACTTAGGCAATAGAGAGCGTCCCGGTGGATTGAAAACCTGAAAAGGCGGTCCAGGCAAAAATTAGGGACATCAAAAAAGGAAAACACATCCCGCTAAGTTGAAAACCCGAAAGGGCGGCTTAGTCAAAAGTTAGGGATCAAACAAAAGAAAAAGGCATAAGACTGCAATGCTTGGCATAGAAAAAACAGAGTTTCGGATGAAAAAGATCAGTCCATTCTCCCTACTCAAAGGCAAAGCACTTCAAAGGCCCGACCAACTGGGGCAATACAAGATACAGAGGGTCAAGTCCTCTCCATTACTTTCAAGCTAGCCCAAGATCACATCATGACAAGCTTGCATTAGAGCTCACTTTGAGATGAAAAGGCTTCATAGACCCGATTGAATGGGGCAAGACATGGTACACAGGGGCAGGTCCTACCTCCACCTTCAAGCTACTCAAGCAAAGTCTGACGTGCATCTACAACCTTGGGATCTGGAACAAGTGTCGGGGATTATCATCAAACCACCTTTCCACCAAAAGACTTATCATCACCCACCATAGGGGCATTCATTACAACATGCAAGTAATTATCATGCATTAGTCATGTAAATCATTAGCATGCATCAGTCATGTCATTTCATTCATATAAATCATCAGCATGCATTGGTCATGTCATTTGATTCATTTGGTATGCCCCATACCGCAAACCCAATGGTCGCAAAACCAAGCTTCTGTAATCAATCGACATGCATTCGTCATGTCATTTCATTCAAATAATCGTCATCATGCATTAGTTATGTCATTTCATTCATAAGTAAATCGTCACCATGCATTAGTCATGTCATTTCATTCAAATAACCGTCATCATGCATTGGTCATGTCATTACATGGATTAATCCTGCATTTCACCCCTCAAAAAGACATATCATGTATAAAACAATCATCACATACATGCAATAGATTTCTAGGCGTCGGGAAAGACCGCAGTCATGCATCATTGCATACTCATGCATACCCATGCATACTCATGCATTACCATGCATAGCGTTCAAATTCATGCATCTTCATCAAGCATAGCATTGAGTTCTGCATTACTCTGGCAGTCAAAAGATCATGATACGAACATTTAGGGCGCCATTAGATGCATAAACATCATTACACCCATCCATTCATGCATACATTCATAAAACAGGAACATAAGTTTTCCTCTCAGAATAAGCAGAGTTTGATCACGAGAAAGGCTATGTGGCTTTTCCCTCCAACAAGGCAGTCGTTCAAATATGACTCCTCAACAAGTTAGCAAACAGAGAGGTTGCACACCAATGAGGTTGGTATAGCTTTTCTCCACACCTGATGGGTCAGAATGATCTTTCTCCCCAACATTTCGCAATTGGCCATCACCATTTGGTTTGATCGGGTTCAAGATAGCTGTTCCCCAGTAAAGACCGGATAAGGCTAATCAGCAAGCATGCCTTCATAAAACAGGAATAGAAGTTTTCCTCTCAGAATCAGCAGAATTTGACCACAAGAAAAGCGATTTGGTTTTTCTTCTCAACAAGGTAGTCATGAATAGATGGCTCCTCAGCAGTAGAGATGGGTACACACCAAGGGATTGGTATAGCATCTCTCCTCAGTGAGATCTTCTCAACAAGGCAACCATGCATGAATGGCACCTCAGCAATAGGGATGGGTACACACCAAGGGATTGGTATAGCATCTCTCCTCGGTGAGTTGATCAGGGTGATCTACTCACACAAGCAAGTTTCCTCTTCAGAAATAGGGATGGGTACACACCAAGGGATTGGTATAGCATCTCCTTTCAACGAGACAGACAAGCTTCTACACAGTGACCATGCATGAATGGCACTTCAGCAACAGAGATGGGTACACACCAAGGGATTGGTATAGCATCTCTCCTCAGTGAGTTGATCAGGGTGATCTACTCACACGAGCAAGTTTCTTCCTCAGCAAATGGTTGGGATGTAATGAAGAAGCTCAGATTAAACCTTCAGTGCAGGCGGCTGAACCAAATCAACACGAATCAACCTTCAGTGCAGGCGGCTGGATAAGATTCAACTCAACATCAGATTGACCTTCAGTGCAGGCGGCTGGATAAGATCATCATCACTATCATCACCAAATAAAGGCACAGGTATCTCCTGAGCAAAATTAGGGCATTTTTTATATTTAATTAACTTTTACTACGAACGTGTAAAGACGATAGTCATTTACACTCTCGTAGTCCAAGATAATTAAATAGGGGCAGCTGTAATACCCTAATTTTGTCCTACTTAATTTCCAAAATAATTGTTGACCAAGTCAACATTTTTTCTAAAAGTCAACATTCTTCAAAACCAAGTAACTTGTCTTACAAGTTACTACCAAAATATTATCTGTGCATATTTGCATTTGTTTCTTAGAATACAAGTAATTCCAAATATATTTTGCATCTTGCATATTTTTATCCAAAAATGCCAAAAATATATAAGTCATGCATTTATTATTATATTTTTAAATAATTTCATTTCATTTCACATTTTCACACATTACTTGTAATTCAAGAAACTTCATTTTGCACCACATCATATTTTCTCATCATAATATTTCTCATGCATTTTTATTTTGCATAAACTTTTATTTGTTCCCATTTTACCCTTTTAAGTCATGTCCAAATTCATGCATTTTCCATAATTCCTAAAAATGCCAAAATTCATTTTTTACTACTAAGTCTTATAAGGTATATTCCCTTTAATTCATTTCCACTCATTTACCTCATAAAATGACCCATGAAACCACAAGCCCAAAAACTCACCAAAAAAAAGCCATGAAAACACCAAAAAAAGGGTCCTAAATGCAATACCTCATTTACCCCCACTCTACCCTAATAAAACCCATATAAATACTCACTCTAACACACTTAAGATCAGATTTTCACTCCTCTCAAACCCTAATTCGGCCGCCCCCCTCTTACCTCCCAAAAACCCATTTTCTCTCATTTTACAAAATTTCATTTCTTCACAATCCTTCACCATACTTTGATCTCATGCTTCCATAAGCTCAAAAACACTTCCAGTAGCAAGAAAGCATCAAGAATCACAAGCTAAACACTCCAAAACGGAAGGATTTGAGCTCGCTTCACTTGAAGAAGAGTTGGATTTTTCTAAGAGGTTTCAAGGTTCAAAACAGGTAAGATTTCATAGATCTATACTGTTTGGCATGTGTTAAGTCTTTTCCATGGATTAATTTGCTTGGATTGGTGTTATTTTGAGTTTTAAATTTATGAATCCGAATTTTGTTTATTTTATTTTATTTTTTACAAGCATCTACTGTTAAAAATAAGCTCGTATTTGAAACCCTTGTGAAATTCTGAGCAAAATGGTATACTCATACTTTTTTTTTGGTTAATTTTCGAAATTTTAGTAATGTAAAATAGAGGTATTTTAATGGAAGTTGTTGTTGTTTTGTTTCTGCATTTTTCAAGAGGTAGAAGATGAATTTTTAGTGGGCCCCGCGCGTCAGCTTTTACACTTTTTAAGGAAACATTTTCTTACATCCAATGATTGGATGACAGCCAATGATTGGCTGCTTTCACCAATCCCGAGGCGCGTCAGCGCCGGCCTTGCTTTTGGGGGACATTCCCCGCGCGTGGGCCCCACGCGCCAGCCATTTCTTTTTTTCTTTTCTTTTCTTTTGCTGATGGGTTGAGAGAGGGGGCGGAGTGGGCCGGACCGGTTCGGGTCCACTCCCTTCCTAAGCCCAGTTTTGTTAAATGCACCCCCCAGGCCTGTCTAATTAATTTCGGCACCCCCCTGCAGTTTAACTTAAATAATTTTTAGCTTATTTCCATAATCACTTTTTTCACTTAATTTTTCCAGAATCACTTATTTTAATTTAATTGCTCATTTAACTTTGAAAAACTCAAAAGAGCTTAAGTAAATAAGCACTTATTCACTTAAGTGCTTATTTAGTTAAGCACTTTTCAAAAAAACAACTTATTTTATTTTGACTTAAATTTTGATTTCCTTTTTTAGGTTAGCTTATTTCAGTAAGTCATTTTAATAATCACTTTTCTTAAGTAACTTTAATCACTTCTTTTTAATTGTTTAACTTAGTTTAATTAACTTAGCTTAGTTATTTTTACTTAGTTTCAATTGATTGATTATATGAGCATGATTTAACTTATGTGTTTAATTTACCTATGCATGCTTATGTTCATGATTATTTGATTAAGTTCTTAGTCATTCATACATGTTAGTTTAGCTCATTATTATTTATGTCATGTACATGCATACTTAATTTGTTTGTCTTGCATTTGATTATTTGTTAATTGTTCATGCATTCATTCATTCACTACTTGCATTAATCATCATTAAACATGTTAATCATCCATTTGCATCTTCACTTCATTGTTTGTTATGCATTCATTCATTTGTCATTACATCAATCATCATTGATCTTGATCATCACTCTTCTTCTTCTACTCCTTCTTTTCTTTTATGCTTGGATTGGATTGTTGAACACTAAAAACCTAAAAACTCTTTCATAAAAACTAAGTGATAAAAGGGTCGATCTGGGTTTACCCCTTTTCGCGCCTGGTTGGTCCATACTCCTGCTTGTTGCTTGCAGTCATGGATTATCCTCACTTTAATAAGATTTCTGCAAATAACGGATGATAAAAGGGTCGATCTGGGTTAACCCCTTTTCGCGCCTGAATGATCCATACTCCTGCTTGTTGCTTGTAGTCATGGGTTATTCTCGTCCAACCTAAAAAACGCTTTCATAAAAGCTAAGTGATAAAAAGGTCGATCTGGGTTTACCCCTTTTCGCGCCTGGTTGGTCCATACTCCTGCTTGTTGCTTGCAGTCATGGATCATCCTCACTTTAATAAGATTTCTGCAAATAACGGATGATAAAAGGGTCGATCTGGGTTAACCCCTTTTCGCGCCTGAATGATCCATACTCCTGCTTGTTGCTTGTAGTCATGGGTTATTCTCGTCCAACCTAAAAAACGCTTTCATAAAAGCTAAGTGATAAAAAGGTCGATTTGGGTTTACCCCTTTTCGCGCCTGGTTGGTCCATACTTCTGCTTGTTGCTTGCAGTCATGGATCATCCTCACTTTAATAAGATTTTCGCAAATAACCGATGATAAAAGGGTCGATCTGGGTTTACCCCTTTTCGCGCCTGAATAATCCATACTCCTGCTTGTTGCTTGCAGTCATGGGTTGTTCTCATCTAACTTAAAAGACACAAACCATATTCAAACTTCAAAAACATGAATACGTGCTTCACCCGTTCCGTTGGTATGCACACATGCTATTACACACTCGCATAAGAGTACACAAGCATAGCTGTACCGGCATAACGCGCGTGAAATGTTGTTCATTGCCTTTTCAAAACGCGATATACACTTTATCCGTTCCCCTGACGCATATGCAACTTATACACTCGCATAAGAGTCCGCAAGCGCACGTTGTTTCAGTGGAACGCGAGCTAAGCGTTATCCACATAACACACAATGTTGAGGATTTTAGGGTGTTGGCTTCATTTGGTAAAATAAGCCTGATTCCATGATGTGGAGCATGATGTGTGGCACATCAGGTTTCACATCTGGATGCCCTAGCTGGACGCGCTTTCTTTTAATTTACACGCGATCTTTTGAAAAAGATTTGTTTTTCAAATTAAATCGTGCCAGCTTGCGCGCCAAGGAACAAGATAATCTTTCATGGTTCTGTTTTATTTTATTGGCCGACTTTGATCAAAAAGATTTGAAACAAACAATTAAAAGATTATGATCAAATAAATCTCAAGGCAAAATTTATCAAGGCCAACTCGTCAAAGCCCATGAAGCTTGTTCTATATAAAGGAAGACTGAAGACTAATTATTCATCAACTGAAATCAAGAAGCTAAGTCTACAAATTGAGTCTTAGGGTTTTAGTTCTTTAGTTGTTCTTTGTTCTTTGTGAGCCTTCACTTGGATCATAGTTTTGATACAAGTAAGGACTGAGTTTATAGAGTTGTAATCTCTAGTTGTCTTTCTCCAAAGCTTTGAAGCAAGGAGTTAGATTGTGCAACACTCTAAGCCTTTAGGTACGAGTGCTTTGCTTGTCTAGGAGTGTGTCTCCAACTGAGTTTGTTATTAAATCCTTACTGGGTAAGGTTGAGAGGGAGTGAGCAGAGGTTCTCATATCTAGGAGTTCCTAGGTAGAATTAGCACGGGTAGTAATTAAGTGAGAAGTTGTAAACGGGGGAGTTTAGCTTTGAATTGATACTACCATAGTGGATTCATCCCTGGATTGGTATCCTCCAGATTAGGGCTTGTTTAAGCGCCGAACTGGGTTAACAAACTCACTGTGTTTTATTGTTTCCTGCACTTTAAATTGTTTACTTGTTCATCAAGTTCAGCATGTTCACGATGTTGACACATTAGGCTACACATCGCACGATTTCTAAAGTGTACATATCGTGCTACACATCTGACACTTGTCACCAGAATTTCAATTGGTATCAGAGCAGGCACCCTGCCTGTTTGAGGGTGAGCTCCAGGGAAGTTACTTTCTGGAAACATGGACAAGGATGGAACAACGGTCAACAAACCACCCCTTCTGGATGGAACTAATTATGACTACTGGAAGCCAAGGATGATTGCCTTCCTAAAGTCACTTGACAGCAGGACTTGGAAAGTTGTGCTCAAAGGTTGGGAGCATCCCAAAATTTTGGATGCTAATGGTGTTGACACTGGTGTACTCAAGCCAGAGGAAGATTGGTCAGCTGCAGAAGACACTGCATCACTTGGAAACTCCAAAGCTTTAAATGCTCTATTCAATGGAGTGGACAAGAACATGTTCAGATTAATCAAGCAGTGTACTGTTGCAAAGAATGCCTGGGAGATACTCAGAACCACTCATGAAGGCAATGCCAAGGTAAAAAGCTCAAGAATCCAACTTCTCAACACTAAGTTTGAAAACCTCAGAATGAAAGAAGAAGAATCAATTCATGACTTTCACATGAATTTGCTTGAGGTGGACAATTCCTTTGAGGCTCTAGGTGAGAAATTGTCTGAAGAAAAGCTTGTGAGAAAGATGCTTAGGTCTCTACCCAAGAGATTTAACATGAAAATCACAGCTATTGAAGAAGCTCAAGACATCCCAAGTATGAAACTTGAAAAACTTGTGAGCTCGCTTCAAACTTTTGAGATGAACTTTAGTGAGCCAACTGAGAAGAAAGGAAAAGGTATAGCCTTTGTATCTTGTGCTGGTGAAGAGGAAGAAGCTGATGAGTCAAATGATGATCTCTCAAATGACATAGCTATGTTAGGAAGACAATTCAACAAGCTTCAAAGAAGGGTGGATAGAAGACCAAGGAGGAATGTGAGGAACATTCAGACTGACATCAGTAAACAAGGTAACACTTCAACAAAAACCAAAACTGATGATAAGTCAACTCAGAACAAGGGTGTTCAATGTCATGAATGTGAAGGCTTTGGTCATATAAGAACTGAATGTGGCACATATCTGAAGAAGCAGAAGAAAGGCCTAACTGTATCATGGTCTGATGAAGATTCTGACACTGACTCAGAGAATGTTGCTGCTAATCATGTAAGTGCCATGACTGGTGTGTACAGTACTGATGTTGATTCTGATGATGAAGAACTCACTTTTGATGAACTAGCCTCAGTCTACAAAAAGTTATCTATCAAAAGTGAGGAACTGTGCAGAATCAATGAAGAACAGAAGGTGGTCATCAGTCAACTAGAAACAGAGAAGGCTCAACTACAGAACCAAGTAGTCAGTCTTGAAAGTGAAGTCAAGTTACTGTCAACTAACTTGAATAATATGACCAAGTCTGTAAAGATGCTCAATCCTGGAACTAACATGCTTGATGAGATTTTGAAAGTGGGAAAGCATGCTGGTGACTCATCTGGTGTAGGATTTAAGAACAAACAGTACAACAAGAATACAAATACTAAGTTTGTTCCTGCTCAGAAGAAACCTGACCCTGGCAGAATGTGGACACATCACACCCCACATCAGAGACCTGCTGGCAAAGAAAAGTTTAATGCTTGGAGATGCCACTACTGTGGGAAGAATGGTCACATCAAACCCTTCTGCTACAAACTCTATGGGTATCCCAAGAAAAGGCCTCAGGTCCAAGCCAAATCAGCAAGGGTCACTCCTAAGAAGATGTGGAAGCCAAAAGTTTCTGAAACTGCTCATATTGCTCACACTTCTCTCAGAGCATCTTCTAGTGAAGATTGGTATTTTGATAGTGGTTGTTCTAGGCATATGACTGGTGTTGAGAAATTTCTCACTAATATCAAGCCTCATACAACAAGCTTTGTAACCTTTGGTGATGGAGCAAAAGGTGAAATCAAGGGCGGTGGTAAACTCAGCAGCAAAAGCTTACCTGACCTAGATGAAGTGTTACTTGTCAAAGGCTTGAAGGCTAATCTTATCAGCATAAGCCAACTGTGTGATCAAGGTCTTAAAGTCAACTTCACAAAGAATGAGTGTCTTATTACTTCTGACAAAGGAGTGAAATTCTGGTGGCAAGTGTCAGATGTGTAGCACGATGTGTACACTTTAGGAATCGTACGATGTGTAGCCTAATGTGTCAACATCGTGAACAACTGAACTTGATGAACAAGTAAACAATATAAAGTGCAGGAAACAAAAGAACACGTGAGTTTGTTAACCCAGTTCGGCACTTATAACAAGCCCTATTCTGGAGGATACCAATCCAGGGATGAATCCACTATGGTAGTATCAATTCAAAGCTAAACTCCCCCGTTTACAACTTCTCACTTAATCACTACCCGTGCTAATTCTACCTAGGAACTCCTAGATATGAGAACCTCTGCTCACTCCCCCTCAACCTTACCCAGTAAGGATTTAATAACAAACTCAGTTGGAGACACACTCCTAGACAAGCAAAGCACTCGTACCTAAAGGCTTAGAGTGTTGTACAATCTAACTCCTTGCTTCAAAGCTTTGGAGAAAGACAACTAGAGATTACAACTCTATAAACTCAGTCCTTACTTGTATCAAAACTATGATCCAAGTGAAGGCTCACAAAGAACAAAGAACAACTAAAGAACTAAAACCCTAAGACTTAATTTGTAGACTTAGCTTCTTGATTTCAGTTGATTAATAATTGGTCTTCAGTCTTCCTTTATATAGAACAAGCTTCATGGGCTTTGACGAGTTGGCCTTGATAAATTTTGCCTTGAGATTTATTTGATCATAATCTTTTAATTGTTTGTTTCAAATCTTTTTGATCAAAGTCGGCCAATAAAATAAAACAGAACCATGAAAGATTATCTTGTTCCTTGGCGCGAAAGCTGGCACGATTTAATTTGAAAAACAAATCTTTTTCAAAAGATCGCGTTTAAATAAATAAAAGCGCGTCCAGTAGGGCGTCCAGATGTGAACCCTGATGTGCCACACATCATGCTCCACATCATGGAATCAGGCTTATTTTACCAAATGAAGCCAACACCCTAAAAGGTCTCAACAATCTCCCCCTTTGGCAAATTTTGGGCTAAAATAATCTTTGAGTCACCCAACTAAACTTGGAGAGATGTGCAGGCACACCAGAGGCATACAGCAGCGGATCAGAGCCTCGCAAATAAAGAGAGAAATAAACTCTCACAAGATAGGAAAATAAATTCCCAAAGACTGAGAAAAATAAATTCTCAGACACATACAAGCATGAGATTCCATGCACACATAAGGGAGGGTAGCAAACCCAGTAATAGTCTACTCCCCTTTGAACTAGAGCACCTTCCATGTACTCCCCCTAAATCTCATATTCCCTATAGGCTTCTTCAGAATGCATGACCTAGAGAGATATAAAGAAGTTTTAAACTTGGCTTCTTAAGAATGCATGACCAAGTTAAAACTCACAGATGTGTCAAACATCACACAAATTAACTTCTACAGGCTTCTTAAGAATGCATCACCATGTAGAAATTAGATAACATCTTCAATTGGACTTCTTAAGAATGCATCACCCAGTTGACAATGTACAGAAGAGGTCTTCAGAAGAACATGCTTTAGAAAACTAATTCTTCAAAAATTTGTTGATAAAATATTTGAAGAAAAATAAGCATGTATACCAGATGTGTAGTCAGATGTGCCACACATCAGAACTTCAGAAGTTGGAGAAGCTTCAGAAGCTGAGCAGAGCTTCAGAAGCTGAGCAGAGCTTCAGAAGTTATAGAGCTTCAGAAGCTGAGCAGAGCTTCAGAAGTTGTAGTGCTTCAGAAGCTGAGCAGAGCTTCAGAAGTTGTAGTGCTTCAGAAGCTGAGCAGAGCTTCAGAAGTTGTAGTGCTTCAGAAGCTGAGCAGAGCTTCAGAAGTTGTAGTGCTTCAGAAGCTGAGCAGGGCCTCAGAAGTTGCAGAGCTTCAGAAGTTGAGAAAGTTTCTGAAGCTAGTAATAGTTAGTTTCTGAAGCTTCAGAAGTTTCTGAAGTTGTAGTTTGTTAATTCTCGTCTCAATTCTCTCGTTCTATTCTCTCTAATTTCTCCCAAAATTATCACATTGTCCCAACACATCACAATTTGCTGCAGTTAAGACTTCAAAGTTGTTCATTTTAATTTTTACTCCCCCTTTTTAGCCATAAATTATGACAAACATACTGAGAGTAAGTAACACACCATAGAATGCAGATAGCATGAGATGTAGAGATGATGGTGCATGAACAGAAAGAGGCACTCAGGCCGTTAATAGTGCAGCAAGTACAGAACAGGCACGCAAAGGTGCATCAGAAATCCAGGGCATAGCCCACAAAATACAAGCAAAAACAAGGAAATACTGAGTACAGGGAAATATTAATGAATTACAATAATTCAAATATCCTGGCTCCCATCAGTTTCCTCAGCTTCAGAGTCATTGGGCTCCTCCTCCTCCAATTCCTCATCCTCAGCCATTGTTTGCTCATCCTCAAGCTCCAGTCCAGCAATGACTGCCTCCAGCTTGGCCTTCTTCTCATCCAGAGCCTTGCAAGTCTCCTTTAAAGCAGCAATCATGTCTGTCCTAGTCATAGCATTGTTTGAGCTGGATGTGTCCACATCAGGAGTCACATCAGACTGCTTGAGACTAAAAGAAATAGCAGACTCTCTTCTGCAAGACAAATCATCCTTGCCCAGAACATCAGGTCTCTGGCTCAATATGATTCCACACAGTAGGGAAGGAAAGGCAATGGGTAGTTTGACAGCTAGGGTTTTGGCATGTTTGATAGTCTGATCAAAAATATAGGTACCAAAATCAAAATTAGATTTGCTACCAATAATATATATGAACCTAGCCAAACCTGTAGCCACATCACAGTTGTGTGTGGTAGGCACCCAGTTAGCAGCAGCAATCCTGTTCAGGATGTTGTAGATTGGAGTGAGCTTGCTTGCTTGCAATTTTCCCTTCTTAGGCCAAGTCTTGACCTTTCCAGCTGTGATGGCCTTGATTATGTAGTTGTCATTTGCCTCCATCTCAGCAAAGGGCTCCTCACTTCTGCCCAGATACTTGTTGATAACAGTGGGAGAGAAGTGAATTTCTTTACCTCTCACAAAAACAGTTTGGTATTCCTTGTCCAAAGGATTGTCACAACCAGCAGGGATGTTTACCAAAAACTCTTTGACTACCTTCTCATAGCAGTCACCTAGTCCAGTAACAGTCTTCATCAAGCCAGCACGCTTGATCAACCTCATAACTTCCTTGCACTGCAAGGCTTCAGCACTGAGCTCCCTCTCCAGAGCTAACCTTCTATGAGCAATGTACTTCCATTTTCCAGCATGTGCAGGGTTGTGGAAGGAAATCAAATCAACTGGGATGTCAGGAATTCCCTGAGGAATTTTCTTCTTCCCATAGCTCTTCTTCACAGCAGACTCAATGTGAATCACATCAAGTTCCATATTGCGTTCCTCAGCAGATTCTTCCTCAGACTCACTGATGTGAGCTACATCCTGCTCCACATTGTACTCTAAGTCACTTGTAGGTGGCTCTTTTCTTTTCTGAGTCTTCTTCTTTGCAGGTGGAACCACAGCTTTACTAAATCCCTTCTTGGGACCATACATGACTTGCCTCTTAACAGGCTTCTTCTTCTCCTTAGTAGCAGCAGGAGAAATCTCAACAACAGCAGGACCTTTACCACTTCTAGTCCTTCTTGCAATACTATCCTCAGTAATCTTCTTCAAGGGGATGTCAGAATTGTAGCCTTCTCAGGGTTAGGGTTTGAAGAACCTACACCCATAGATGCTTCAGCATTTGCATCACCAGATTTTGCAGGAAGAGGTTCAACATGCAGACTTTCCATGGTGTGAACCCTCTTTGCTGAGCCAATCTTTGGCTTCTTGCTTTTCTTCTTCTTCTTTTTGGATTTTTCTGTGGAAGTAGAAGGAACAACATCTTCCCCTGCAGCAATGGGGGTTGATTCCCTTCTTGATCGTTTAGACTTCTTCTTCTTTGATCCAGATGGCTTGATCATTGAGGCAGGAGTGGCATCGATGATCATGTCACCTTGAATATCTTCTTGATGTGGGGAATTTGGTTTTGGTGATGATGGAGGAGTGTTTGTTTTTGTGGAAGGAGATGTTTTGGTTGCAGTAGACATGATGATGATGATGATTTAGTATGAAGATTTCAAAGAAAATTGCAGAGAGATGAACAGAGGTTTTGAGAGAGATCAAGACAAGTTCTTGGTCGTTTGAGTGTTAGAGAGATGAATGTAGTGATCAATGTGGTAGGCAATAAGAGAAAATCTTGAATAGACGGATTTCTTGAAGTTTTGATCGTGAAATAGCCGTTGAAATTTTTTTTTTGTAATGATTGCCTTTGGATTGCGTGCAACTATGGATGGAGGGAAAGAACAGGTGACCGTTGCACGTCTAAATAGCTATTATGGCTATTGATCCTCAAAGAGGCAAATACCTAGTTTGCCCCTTAACACCTCAAACCTATTTGCATCTAAAGCCTTAGTGAAAATATCTGCCAGTTGATTTTCTGTGGCAACATGCTCTAGAGTCACAATATTGTCTTCAACAAGATCTCTAATGAAATGGTGACGTATATCAATGTGCTTTGTCCTACTATGTTGGATAGGATTTTTGGAAATATTTATAGCACTTAGATTGTCACAGTATAATGTGAGCACATCTTGCTGCACATTGTACTCACCCAACATCTGCTTCATCCAAAGTAGATGAGAGCAACTACTTCCTGCTGCAATATACTCAGCCTCAGCTGTAGAAAGAGAAACACAATTTTGTTTCTTGCTGAACCATGATATAAGGTTGCTTCCCAAAAAGAAACATCCACCAGAAGTGCTTTTCCTATCATCTGCACTTCCTGCCCAGTCAGCATCACAATAACCTAACAATCTTGTGTCTTCACCATGAGAGTAGAGAATTCCATAATTACTTGTACCACTGACATACTTGAGAATCCTTTTAACTTGATTTAGATGACTCATCTTAGGCTCAGCTTGGTACCTTGCACACACACCAACAGCAAAGCTAATATCAGGTCTACTTGCAGTGAGATAAAGTAGACTGCCAATCATGCTTCTGTATAGACTTTGATCAACACTGACACCATGCTCATCTTTAGAAAGTTTGAGATGGGTTGCTGCAGGAGTTCTTTTGTGATTTGCATTCTCCATTCCAAATTTCTTCACAATGTTCTTGGCATACTTGCTTTGAGAGATGAAAATTGTATCTTCCATCTGTTTGACTTGCAGACCAAGAAAGTAGGTAAGTTCACCTACAAGGCTCATCTCAAATTCAGACTGCATCTGATTCACAAACATCTTGACCATTGGATCAGACATTCCTCCAAACACAATGTCATCTACATAGATTTGTGCAATCATGAACTTGCCCTTTTCTTCTCTGACAAACAAGGTTTTGTCTGTTTCTCCTTTTCTATAACCTTGCTGCACAAGAAATTTGGTTAGCCTCTCATACCATGCCCTAGGAGCTTGCTTTAATCCATATAATGCCTTCTTCAATCTGTAGACATGATCTGGATAATTTGGATCAACAAATCCCTTGGGCTGCTCCACATAAACTTCCTCATTCAAGTAGCCATTGAGGAAAGCACTCTTCACATCCATCTGGAATAGCTTGAATTTCAAGATACATGCTACTCCCAGAAGTAACCTTATGGACTCAAGACGTGCCACAGGAGCAAATGTTTCATCAAAGTCTACTCCTTCAATCTGAGAGTAACCTTGAGCCACAAGCCTAGCCTTGTTTCTAGTCACAACACCACTTTCATCAGATTTATTCCTATAAACCCATTTAGTACCAATGATGTTGACTCCTTCAGGTCTAGGAACTAAATCCCACACTTCATTCCTCTTGAACTGGTTCAGCTCCTCTTGCATAGCTTCAATCCAAAACTCATCTGTCAAGGCTTCTTTCACATTCTTTGGTTCTACCTTTGACACAAAACAAGCATTGGATACAACCTCTCTTGACCTTGTCATAACCCCTGACTCAGGATTCCCTATTATGAGTTCTTTTGGATGATTCTTTTGAACTCTAACAGAGGGACCCTTGTTCACTGGAGTCACATCTTCTTGCTGATCAGTCTTCTCAGGAATCTCTATAACTTCAGAGTCTTCAGGCAGGGGGTGAGATGTGTCCACATCAGGACCAACATCAGGTTCATTATCTGAACAGTCATCTATGACAACATTGATGGATTCCATCATAGTTCTTGTTCTGTTGTTGAAGACTCTATAGGCTCTGCTGGTTATGGAATAGCCTAGAAAGATTCCTTCATCACTCTTGGGATCCATCTTCCTCCTTTGCTCTCTGTCAGCTAGGATATAGCACTTGCTACCAAAGACATGGAAGTGTTTGACAGTTGGTTTTCTTCCTTTCCATATCTCATACAGTGTGGTTGAGGTACCTTTTCTCAGAGTTACCCTGTTGTGTATATAGCATGCAGTACTCATGGCCTCTGCCCAAAAGTAGTAAGGTAGCTTCTTGGCATGTAGCATAACTCTTGCAGCCTCTTGCAAGGTTCTGTTCTTCCTCTCAACTACACCATTTTGTTGGGGTGTGATTGGTGAGGAGAACTCATGCCCAATTCCTTCATCAGCACAAAACTCGGAGAATCTTGAATTTTCAAACTCTTTCCCATGATCACTTCTGATTCTAACAATGCCACTATCCTTCTCTCTTTGTAGTCTAAGGCATAATTCTTTGAATGCATCAAAAGTGTCAGACTTCTCTCTGATGAAGCTAACCCAAGTGAACCTTGAGAAATCATCTACAACCACAAAAGCATATCTTTTGCCACCAATACTCTCTACCTGCATTGGTCCCATCAAGTCCATATGTAGCAGTTCAAGAACTCTGGATGTCACCTGATGTTGTAACATTGGGTGTGACATCTGAACCTGCTTTCCAACTTGACATTCACCACATATATTGCCTTCAACAATCTTAAGCTTTGGTAGACCTTTAATAGCTTCCTTGGACACAATCTTCTTCATTCCCTTCAGATTCAAATGGCCAAGTCTTTGGTGCCAAAGCTTTACTTCTTCTTCCTGACTTATCAAACATGTAGTGGAGTGAGCTGTTTCATCAGGAATCCATAGATAGCAGTTGTCCCTTGACCTAGATCCTCTCATCAACAATTCTCCTTTGTTAGAAGTGATAAGACACTCATTCTTTGTGAAGTTGACCTTAAGACCTTGATCACATAGTTGGCTTATGCTGATAAGATTAGCCTTCAAACCTTTGACAAGTAGCACATCATCTAGGTCAGGTAAGCCTTTGCTGCAGAGTTTACCACTGCCCTTGATTTCACCTTTTGCTCCATCTCCAAAGGTTACAAAGCTTGTTGTATGAGGCTTGATATTAGTGAGAAATTTCTCAACACCAGTCATATGCCTAGAACAACCACTATCAAAATACCAATCATTACTAGAAGATGCTCTAAGAGAAGTGTGAGCAATATGTGCAGTTTCAGAAACTTTAGGCTTCCACATCTTCTTAGGAGTGACCCTTGCTGTTTTGGCTTGCACCTGAGGCTTTTTCTTGGGATACCCATAGAGTTTGTAACAGAAGGGCTTGATGTGACCATTCTTCCCACAGTAGTGGCATCTCCAAGCATTAAACTTCTCTTTGCCAGCAGGTCTCTGATGTGGAGTGTGATGTGTCCACATTCTGCTAGGGTCAGGTTTCTTCTGAGCAGGAACAAACTTAGTATTTGTCTTCTTGCTGTGATGTTTGTTCTTAAATCCTACACCAGATGAGTCACCAGCATGCTTTCCTACTTTCAAAATTTCATCAAGCATGTTGGTTCCAGGATTGAGCATCTTTACAGACTTGGTCATATTTTTCAAGTTGGTTGACAGTAACTTGACTTCACTTTCAAGACTAGCAACTTGACTCTGTAGTTGACCCTTCTCTGTCTCCAGTTGACTGATGATTTCCTTCTGCTCTTCATTGACCTTGTACAGTTCCTCACTCTTGATAAATAGCTTTTTATGGACTGAGGCTAGTTCATCAAAGGTGAGTTCTTCATCATCAGATTCATCATCAGTATTATCCACCCCAGTCATGGCACTAACATGATTAGCAGCAACATTCTCTGAGTCAGTGTCAGAGTCTTCATCAGACCATGATACAGTTAGGCCTTTCTTCTGCTTCTTCAGATATGTGCCACATTCTGATCTTATATGACCAAAGCCTTCACATTCATGACATTGAACACCCTTGTTCTGAGTTGACTTATCATCAGTTTTGGTTTTTGTTGAAGTGTTACCTAGTTTACTGATGTCAGTCTGGATGTTCCTCACATTCCTCCTTGGTCTTCTGTCCACCCTCCTTTGAAGCTTGTTGAATTGTCTTTCCAACATGGCTAAGTCATTTGAGAGGTCATCATCTGATTCATCAGCTTCTTCCTCTTCACCAGCACAAGATACAAAAGCTATGCCTTTTCCTTTCTTCTCAGTTTGCTCACCTAAGTTCATCTCAAAAGTTTGAAGAGAGCTCACAAGTTCTTCAAGTTTCATACTTGGGATATCTTGAGCTTCTTCAATGGCTGTGATTTTCATGTTAAATCTCTTAGGTAAGGACCTAAGCATCTTTCTCACCAGCTTTTCTTCAGACAATTTTTCACCTAGAGCCTCAAAGGAATTGTCTACCTCAAGCAAATTCATGTGAAATTCATGAATTGATTCTTCTTCTTTCATTCTGAGGTTTTCAAACTTAGTGTTGAGAAGTTGGATTCTTGAGCTTTTTACCTTGGCATTGCCTTCATGAGTGGTTCTGAGTACCTCCCAAGCATTCTTTGCAACAGTACACTGCTTGATCAATCTGAACATATTTTTGTCCACTCCATTGAATAAAGCATTCAAAGCTTTGGAGTTTCCAAGTGATGCAGTGTCTTCTGCAGCTGACCAATCTTCCTCTGGCTTGAGTACACCAGTGTCAACACCATTAGCATCCAAGATTTTGGGATGCTCCCAGCCTTTGAGCACAGCTTTCCAAGTTCTGCTGTCAAGTGACTTTAGGAAGGCAATCATCCTTGGCTTCCAGTAGTCATAGTTGGTTCCATCCAGGAGGGGTGGTTTGTTGACCGTTGTTCCATCCTTGTCCATGTTTCCAGAAAGTAACTTCCCTGGAGCTCACCCTCAAACAGGCAGGGTGCCTGCTCTGATGCCAATTGAAATTCTGGTGGCAAGTGTCAGATGTGTAGCACGATGTGTACACTTTAGGAATCGTACGATGTGTAGCCTAATGTGTCAACATCGTGAACAACTGAACTTGATGAACAAGTAAACAATATAAAGTGCAGGAAACAAAAGAACACGTGAGTTTGTTAACCCAGTTCGGCACTTATAACAAGCCCTATTCTGGAGGATACCAATCCAGGGATGAATCCACTATGGTAGTATCAATTCAAAGCTAAACTCCCCCGTTTACAACTTCTCACTTAATCACTACCCGTGCTAATTCTACCTAGGAACTCCTAGATATGAGAACCTCTGCTCACTCCCCCTCAACCTTACCCAGTAAGGATTTAATAACAAACTCAGTTGGAGACACACTCCTAGACAAGCAAAGCACTCGTACCTAAAGGCTTAGAGTGTTGTACAATCTAACTCCTTGCTTCAAAGCTTTGGAGAAAGACAACTAGAGATTACAACTCTATAAACTCAGTCCTTACTTGTATCAAAACTATGATCCAAGTGAAGGCTCACAAAGAACAAAGAACAACTAAAGAACTAAAACCCTAAGACTTAATTTGTAGACTTAGCTTCTTGATTTCAGTTGATTAATAATTGGTCTTCAGTCTTCCTTTATATAGAACAAGCTTCATGGGCTTTGACGAGTTGGCCTTGATAAATTTTGCCTTGAGATTTATTTGATCATAATCTTTTAATTGTTTGTTTCAAATCTTTTTGATCAAAGTCGGCCAATAAAATAAAACAGAACCATGAAAGATTATCTTGTTCCTTGGCGCGAAAGCTGGCACGATTTAATTTGAAAAACAAATCTTTTTCAAAAGATCGCGTTTAAATAAATAAAAGCGCGTCCAGTAGGGCGTCCAGATGTGAACCCTGATGTGCCACACATCATGCTCCACATCATGGAATCAGGCTTATTTTACCAAATGAAGCCAACACCCTAAAAGGTCTCAACAAGGAGAATTGTTGATGAGAGGATCTAGGTCAAGAGACAACTGCTATCTATGGATTCCTGATGAAACTGCTCACTCTACCACATGTCTTATTAGTCAGGAAGAAGAAGTTAAGCTTTGGCACCAAAGACTTGGTCATTTGAATCTAAAGGGAATGAAGAAGATTATGTCCAAGGAAGCTATTAGAGGACTACCAAAGCTTAAGATTGTTGAAGGCAGTATCTGTGGTGAATGTCAAGTTGGAAAGCAGGTTCAGATGTCACACCCAATGTTGCAACATCAGGTGACATCCAGAGTTCTTGAACTGCTACATATGGACTTGATGGGACCAATGCAGGTAGAGAGTATTGGTGGCAAAAGATATGCCTTTGTGGTTGTAGATGATTTCTCAAGGTTCACTTGGGTTAGCTTCATCAGAGAGAAGTCTGACACTTTTGATGCATTCAAAGAACTATGCCTTAGACTACAAAGAGAGAAGGATAGTGGCATTGTTAGAATCAGAAGTGATCATGGGAAAGAGTTTGAAAATTCAAGATTCTCTGAGTTTTGTGCTGATGAAGGAATTGGGCATGAGTTCTCCTCACCAATCACACCCCAACAAAATGGTGTAGTTGAGAGAAAGAACAGAACCTTGCAAGAGGCTGCAAGAGTTATGCTACATGCCAAGAAGCTACCTTACTATTTTTGGGCAGAGGCCATGAGTACTGCATGCTATGTACACAACAGGGTGACTCTGAGAAAAGGTACTTCAATCACACTGTATGAGATATGGGAAGGAAGAAAACCAACTGTCAAACACTTCCATGTCTTTGGTAGCAAGTGCTATATCTTAGCCGACAGAGAGCAAAGGAGGAAGATGGATCCCAAGAGTGATGAAGGAATCTTTCTAGGCTATTCCATAACCAGCATAGCCTATAGAGTCTTCAACAACATAACAAAAACTATGATGGAATCCATCAATGTTGTCATAGATGACTGTTCAGACAATGTGCCTGATGTTGATCCTGATGTGGACAAATCTCACCCCCTGCCTGAAGACTCTGAAGTTATAGAGATTCCTGAGAAGACTGATCAGCAAGAAGATGTGACTCCAGTGAACAAGGGTCCCTCTGTTAGAGTTCAAAAGAATCATCCAAAAGAACTCATAATAGGGAATCCTGAGTCAGGGGTTATGACAAGGTCAAGAGAGGTTGTATCCAATGCTTGTTTTGTGTCAAAGGTAGAACCAAAGAATGTGAAAGAAGCCTTGACAGATGAGTTTTGGATTGAAGCTATGCAAGAGGAGCTGAACCAGTTCAAGAGGAATGAAGTGTGGGATTCAGTTCCTAGACCTGAAGGAGTCAACATCATTGGTACTAAATGGGTTTATAGGAATAAATCTGATGAAAGTGGTGTTGTGACTAGAAACAAGGCTAGGCTTGTGGCTCAAGGTTACTCTCAGATTGAAGGAGTAGACTTTGATGAAACATTTGCTCCTGTGGCACGTCTTGAGTCCATAAGGTTACTTTTGGGAGTAGCATGTATCTTGAAATTCAAGCTATTCCAGATGGATGTGAAGAGTGCTTTCCTCAATGGCTACTTGAATGAGGAAGTTTATGTGGAGCAGCCCAAGGGATTTGTTGATCCAAATTATCCAGATCATGTCTACAGATTGAAGAAAGCATTATATGGATTAAAGCAAGCTCCTAGGGCATGGTATGAGAGGCTAACCAAATTTCTTGTGCAGCAAGGGTATAGAAAAGGAGAATCAGATAAAACCTTGTTTGTCAGAGAAGAAAAGGGCAAGTTCATGATTGCACAAATCTATGTAGATGACATTGTGTTTGGAGGAATGTCTGATCCAATGGTCAAGATGTTTGTGAATCAGATGCAGTCTGAATTTGAGATGAGCCTTGTAGGTGAACTTACCTACTTTCTTGGTCTGCAAGTCAAACAGATGGAAGATACAATTTTCATCTCTCAAAGCAAGTATGCCAAGAACATTGTGAAGAAATTTGGAATGGAGAATGCAAATCACAAGAGAACTCCTGCAGCAACCCATCTCAAACTTTCTAAAGATGAGCATGGTGTCAGTGTTGATCAAAGCCTATACAGAAGCATGATTGGCAGTCTGATTTATCTCACTGCAAGTAGACCTGACATTAGCTTTGCTGTTGGTGTGTGTGCTAGGTACCAAGCTGAGCCCAAGATGAGTCATTTGAATCAAGTCAAAAGGATTCTTAAGTATGTCAGTGGTACAAGTGATTATGGAATTCTCTATTCTCATGGTGAAGACACAAGATTGTTGGGTTATTGTGATGCTGACTGGGCAGGAAGTGCAGATGATAGGAAGAGCACTTCTGGTGGATGTTTCTTTTTAGGAAGCAACCTTATATCTTGGTTCAGCAAGAAACAAAATTGTGTTTCTCTTTCTACAGTTGAGGCTGAGTATATTGCAGCAGGAAGTAGTTGCTCTCAGCTACTTTGGATGAAGCAAGATGTGCTCACATTATACTGTGACAATCTAAGTGCTATAAATATTTCCAAAAATCCTATCCAACATAGTAGGACAAAGCACATTGATATACGTCACCATTTTATTAGAGATCTTGTTGAAGACAACATTGTAACTCTAGAGCATGTTGCCACAGAGAATCAACTGGCAGATATATTCACAAAGGCTTTAGATGCAAATAGGTTTGAGGTGTTAAGGGGCAAACTTGGTATTTGCCTCTTTGAGGATCAATAGCCATAATAGCTATTCCGGCGTGCAACGGTTACCTGTCTTTCCCTCCATCCATAGTTGCACGCAATCCAAAGGCAATCATTACAAAAATATTTCCAACGGCTATTTCGCGATCAAAACTCCAAGAAATCCGTTTATTCAAGATTTTCTCTTATTGCCTACCACATTGATCACTACATTCATCTCTCTAACACTCAAACGACCAAGAACTTGTCTTGATCTCTCTCTCAAAACCCCTGTTCATCTTTCTGAAATTTTCTTTGAAATCTTCATACCAAATCATCATCATCATGTCTACTGCAACCAAAACATCTCCTTCCACAAAAACAAACACTCCTCCATCATCACCAAAACCTAATTCCCCACATCAAGAAGAAATTCAAAGTGACATGATCGTTAATGCCACTCCTGTTTCAATGATCAAGCCATCTGGATCAAAGAAGAAGAAGTCTAAACGATCAAGAAGGGAATCAACTCCCATTGCTGCAGAGGAAGATGTTGTTCCTTCTCCTTCCACAGAAAAATCCAAGAAGAAGAAGAAGAAAAGCAGGAAGCCAAAGATTGGCTCACCAAAGAGGGTTCACACCATGGAAAGTCTGCATATTGAACCTCTTCCTGCTAAATCTGGTGATGCTGATGCTGAAGCATCTGTGGGTATAGGTTCTTCAAACCCTAACCCTGAGAAGGCTGCTGTGAAGATCTCTGAGGGTCAAAGACATCCCTTGACTCAGAAGATCATTGATTCTGTACTTCAGGCCCTGCAAGAACCTGATGTTGTGGCAGATGTGGGCACATCATTGCCACAAGGTGAAGAAAAGTCTCCTACTGCTGCAGAAGAGACTGTTGCTGCTGAAGAACAACCTGTCATTCCTGATTCTCCAGAACAGGAAGTTGTTGAAGAAGATCAACCTGCTGAGGTTGAAGAACCTGAAGATGATACCCAGTCTGACAAGGGTAAAGAAGCTAAAGGTTCTGAAGATGTGGAAGACTCCAATCCTTCTGACAAGGATGTTGATGGAGATACAGTTGTTGTGGATGTAGAAGGCTACAATTCTAACATTCCCTTGAAGAAACTTACTGAGGATAGTATTGCTAGAAGGACCAGAAGTGGAAAGGGTCCTGCTATAGTTGAAAGTTCTCCTGCTGCTACCAAGGAGAAGAAGAAGCCTGTTAAGAGGCAAGTTCTGTATGGTCCCAAGAAGGGATACAGTAAAGCTGTGGTTCCACCAACAAAGAAGAAGACTCAGAAAAGAAAAGAGCCACCTACAAGTGACTCAGAGTACGATGGGGAGCGTGATGTAGCTCACATCAGTGAGTCTGAAGAAGAATCTGCTGAGGAACGCAATGTGGAGCTTGATGTGATTCACATTGAGTCTGCTGTGAAGAAGAGCTATGGGAAGAAGAAAATTCCTCAGGGAATTCCTGACATCCCAGTTGACTTGATTTCCTTCCACAACCCTGCACATGCTGGTAAATGGAAGTACATTGCTCACAGAAGGTTAGCTCTGGAGAGGGAGCTAAGTGTTGAAGCCTTGCAGTGCAAGGAGGTTATGAGGTTGATCAAGCGTGCTGGCTTGATGAGAACTGTATCTGGGCTGAGTGACTGCTATGAGAAAGTGGTCAAAGAATTTTTGGTGAATATTCCTGCTGGCTGCGATAATCCTTTGGACAAGGAGTATCAGACAGTCTTTGTGAGAGGCAAAGAGATCCACTTCTCTCCGACTATTATCAACAAGTATTTGGGCAGAAGTGAGGAGCCGTATGCTGAGATGGAGGCCAATGACAACTATATAATCAAGGCCATCACTGCTGGAAAGGTCAAGACTTGGCCTAAGAAGGGAAAATTGCAAGCAAGCAAGCTCACTCCAATCTACAACATCCTGAATAGGATTGCTGCTGCTAACTGGGTGCCTACCACACACAACTGTGATGTGGCTACAGGTTTGGCTAGGTTCATCTATACTGTAGGTAACAAAATTAACTTTGATTTTGGTACTTATATTTTTGATCAGACTATCAAACATGCCAAAACCCTAGCTGTCAAACTACCCATTGCATTTCCTTCCCTGCTGTGTGGAATCATATTGAGCCAGAGACCTGATGTTCTGGGCAAGGATTATTTGTCTTGCAGAAGAGAGTCTGCTATTTCTTTTAGTCTCAAGCAGTCTGATGTAACTCCTGATGTGGGCACATCCAGCTCAAACAATGCTATGTCTAGGACAGACATGATTACTGCTTTAAAGGAGACTTGTAAGGCTCTGGATGAGAAGAAGGTCAAGCTGGAAGCAGTCATTGCTGGACTGGAGCTGGAGGATGAGCAAACAATGGCTGAGGATGAGGAATTGGAGGAGGAGGAGCCCAATGACTCTGAAGCTGAGGAAACTAATGGGAGCCAGGATATTTGAATTTCTGTAATTCATATTTCCCTGTACTCAGTATTTCCTTGGTTTTTGCTTGTATATTGTGGACAATGCCCTGGATTTCTGATGCACCTTTGTGTGCCTGTTCTTGTACTGCTGCACTAATAATGGCCGAGTGTTTTTTTTTCTGTTCATGCACCATCATCTCTACATCTCATGCTATCTGCATTCTATGATGTTTTACTTACTCTCTATGTGTTTGACTATATTTGTCAAAATTCTGGCTAAAAAGGGGGAGTAAAAATTAAGATGAACAATTTGAAGTCTTAAAAACTGCAACAAAAATTGTGATGTGTGGCACATCTGACTACACATCTGGCATACATGCTTATTTTTCTTCAAATGTTTTTTTGAAGAATTAGTTTTCTAAAGCATGTTTTTCTGAAGACTTAATCTGTACGTTTTCAACTGGGTGATGCATTCTTAAGAAGTCCAATTGAAGATGTTAATTTGTGTAATGGTTGATCCATTTGTATGATTTCTACATGGTGATGCATTCTTAAGAAGCCTGTAGAAGTTGCTATTTTGTGTGATGTTTGACACATCTGTGAGTTTTAACTTGGTCATGCATTCTTAAGAAGCCAAGTTTAAAACTTCTCTATTTCTCTCTAGGTCATGCATTCTGAAGAAGCCTATAGGGAATATGAGATTTAGGGGGAGTACATGGAAAGTGCTCTAGTTCAATGGGAGTAAACTGCTACTGGGTTTGCTACCCTCCCTTATGTGTGCATGGAATCTCATGCTTGTATGTGTCTGAGAATTTATTTTTCTCAGTCTTTGGGAAGTTACTTTCCTATCTTGTGACAGTTTATTTCTCTCTTGGTTTGTGAGGCTCTGATCCGCTGCTGCATGCCTCTGATGTGCCTACACATCTCTCCAAATTTTGTTGGGTGACTCAAAGATTATTTTAGCCCAAAATTTGCCAAAGGGGGAGATTGTTGAGGATTTTAGGGTGTTGGCTTCATTTGGTAAAATAAGCCTGATTCCATGATGTGGAGCATGATGTGTGGCACATCAGGTTTCACATCTGGATGCCCTAGCTGGACGCGCTTTCTTTTAATTTACACGCGATCTTTTGAAAAAGATTTGTTTTTCAAATTAAATCGTGCCAGCTTGCGCGCCAAGGAACAAGATAATCTTTCATGGTTCTGTTTTATTTTATTGGCCGACTTTGATCAAAAAGATTTGAAACAAACAATTAAAAGATTATGATCAAATAAATCTCAAGGCAAAATTTATCAAGGCCAACTCGTCAAAGCCCATGAAGCTTGTTCTATATAAAGGAAGACTGAAGACTAATTATTCATCAACTGAAATCAAGAAGCTAAGTCTACAAATTGAGTCTTAGGGTTTTAGTTCATTAGTTGTTCTTTGTTCTTTGTGAGCCTTCACTTGGATCATAGTTTTGATACAAGTAAGGACTGAGTTTATAGAGTTGTAATCTCTAGTTGTCTTTCTCCAAAGCTTTGAAGCAAGGAGTTAGATTGTGCAACACTCTAAGCCTTTAGGTACGAGTGCTTTGCTTGTCTAGGAGTGTGTCTCCAACTGAGTTTGTTATTAAATCCTTACTGGGTAAGGTTGAGAGGGAGTGAGCAGAGGTTCTCATATCTAGGAGTTCCTAGGTAGAATTAGCACGGGTAGTGATTAAGTGAGAAGTTGTAAACGGGGGAGTTTAGCTTTGAATTGATACTACCATAGTGGATTCATCCCTGGATTGGTATCCTCCAGATTAGGGCTTGTTTAAGCGCCGAACTGGGTTAACAAACTCACTGTGTTTTATTGTTTCTTGCACTTTAAATTGTTTACTTGTTCATCAAGTTCAGCATGTTCACGATGTTGACACATTAGGCTACACATCGCACGATTTCTAAAGTGTACACATCGTGCTACACATCTGACACTTGTCACCAGAATTTCACACAACAAAACAGTCGGGAAGAACTACGTAAGCTTTGAATTTCCCATTGCACCTGGGAATACGTAAGAGCGGGATCGCATACATCTCGTCAAGCTACCTAATAAAAAACATAAAAAACTTAATAAAGAAGAAAGCACACAATTTGAAGCACACACAGCACATGCACACACAACCCCCTAAAAGGTTCCCGTTGAGTACAACGGATGCGAGTGGTGCCTAAGACCTTCCGCTCGCATAACCAACTCCCGAACCCATCTCATGGCCCAGACCATGTTTCCACAAGGTTTTATCTCAAAAGTTTAAAGTTTAGGAAATGCTACATCAATAATTTTATATTATTTATAACTCTTATTATAATGTTTTTAATAATAAAAAAAATTTCTTTTAAAAAATATTCATTTTATTTATTATTCCATTATTTTAATACCTTATGTACATTTGAATTTGTTAAATGTACATAGAATTTCCCTTATTAATTTTATTGAAAAGCTAAAAAAAACTATTAAATATAACATGCACCGATTTGAACCCCTTCACTCTACAACATAACCACTTCCATTTTATTTCTTCTGACCAATCATCTCCACTAAACCATTTTTGCTTCGACCATCTCCAATGGTAGGTACTTATTTTTTAAGAATTAGTACCTAATAGGTACTCCCATTGAAGCAAAACACAAACTAGTACCTAATAAGTACTGGTGCTACAATAAGCAATGGTACTTATTTTATTTTTGTGGGACCTGTTTATAATGGTGTAGAGTTATTGGTGAGATGAGTTATTGATGCAACCCATTTAGAACTTTTTAAGAAGTGTTGGGTTGGAGCGATTGAGTGCTTATTAGGTACTGTTATTAAAAATTATAAATGAATGATGTGTATATGTGGGACCCAATTAAGTACCCAAATTTGAGGTGCTCCATTGTGGATGCTCTAAAAGGTTTTCTCGTTTCTCCTTTTTCATATTACCCAAATGCACGCATACCAAGTGCAACTGTATTTGGGAGGGTACTTGAATCATTTGATGCTAAAACTCGCTTCGAACTCTAGACTACTATGGACTCTAGGAGCAAGAGGGTGAAAAAAAAAAATTACACTGAATCCTTCTTTCTTATTCTTCCACAGTCTACCAGTCCCTTAAACTAATAGAAATTTTGCCAAAGCTGTATTTTTGTAGAGCGGTATGAACTATGAATTTTCATCCTATCTACTTTTGAGTTTTGATCTCTTGCCAATTTGCCAAACCTCTATAATACCAATGCACATTCGAAAAAAATAATTTAAAGTGCTTTGTTGGTATCCTATTTTGCATTAATCTCTAAATAAGAGTTGACACTTTTAACGGTACGTACTAAATCATTCCAAACAGCACCAAGTTCCCTATAATCTCCATCCATATTTCCTTCTAGAATTGTAGAATACGCTTCTTTGAGCGAATATGATGTACTAGACCAGACCCACGTGTCATCCTCATTGTCATATAATTATACTTGAAGGTGAGAAAAACACAAAAAGAGAGGTTGAATTATGTTGACTTTTTTAAATTTCCAAGTGTTTTAGCCTTGGTCATATTTTGAACAACAAGTAGAATCTAACCTTTGTTTTTCAAAGAGTTTGGGGCTGATAATCAAAACACAAAGAGAAGAGAAAGAGAGAGACACAATAATGCAATTTTATATTGGTTTCTCTCTCAAATCGAGAATAGTCCAATCTCTTTGTACTTCTAAAGGAGTTTTCACTATATTCACTCAAATTACAATTTACTCAAGCAAGAGACTTTCAAATTGCTCAAACACACAAGCAATAGACTTATCAATGCTCAAGCACACAAGCAAGAGATTTTCCACAATCTAACTTAATCGAATAACGAAAGTTGTGTTCTACACTTGATATACAACCAGAGGTGTAAACAATACAATACAATGAATGTAAAGAGTAAAAGGAGTGTTCTCATTATATTAGTCAACAAACACGATGCCATATATATATAGGCAAGAATTTTGCTATTTACGCCCCCCCTACTTGCTATCAGGCCCCCCATTAATCCCAAAATACCCCTGGGTTAGTGTTCAAAAATTTTGTCATTTACACAACGAATACAACATTTTTCGTTGCCTACGTGACGAATTCATTCAACCAGACAAAATACACGCTATTTCGTCTCGAAGATGACGAAACGCGTGTCTTTGTGAGGCACGTCACGAAACATATATTTCGGTAGATACTTAACGAACGCGCTATATTTCGTTGACTGCGCAACGAAATATAGTGATATGAGAAATTATGCAGACGGTTTGAACTCAGTCTTGTAAAAACGTTAGGGTTGATTATTGTTGCGATTTCTGGGCGATTTAGGGGGCGATAATCATTTAACGTCCCTTTGTGCTCTCCAACTCGTGGGTATGCTCTCCAACAACAAAATTTGCCCTAGATCTACTATTTGGTTTAAACTTTGAAAAATCACTTATGAGAGGACAATCAGCTGGTTTTCACCTATATACACAGTTTTCGTCGCGTAGTCAACGAAATGCAGCGCGTTCGTCTCGTACGCAACGAAACCATGTTTTCGTTAGATTCGCGACGAAATAATGTGCTACCCATGTAAACACAGTATTTCGTAGTCTAATCAACGAATGTCTTATTTTTCGTTTCACAGACAACGAAATAACTTATCAAGGGCATTTTTGTCAACGTGGGAGGCCTGGGAGCAATGTAGGGGGACCTAAATAGCAAAATTCTATAGGCAATTACAACAGGTAAGACTTACTAACTAACAAATTGCTAACTAAGCCCATATGCGCAAATCGCACCTAACACAAACGAAGATCATAACAAGCCCAGGTAGAGCCTTAAGCTCAGGTCAGGCCCAATCACTGAATCAACATAATACTCAACATAAACAAATTTTAATTACCTAATATAAAGATAAACATAGGGTCAAGATCAATTGATAGTTTGACACCAAGATGTCAAATTTTGTATAATAAATAATAAAAATGACATTCGCCGCAAAGAACAATATAAAATTGCTTTTTAAAAATAATAAAGTAATATGCTTATGGTTTAGTAAAAATATTATTGGCTTTTATTATTACTATTACTATTATTATAATTATAATTATTATTATTATTATTATTATTTATTATTACTTTTACTCCATGTTTTTATTATATTATTTACTTAAAATTTGTTTTCATAAATAGCAAAATAAAAAAAATAGAGAAATAATTGTGAACTAATAAATTAAAATTGTACTAAATACGTTGTTTCATGTAATAAACTTAAAAAAATATATACATCAATTTTTTATTTTTGTATTGCTAAAATGTTTTTAAAAAGTGCTTATTAAAAGTTTTAAAATTATTTATTTTTTGTTGTTTGAAAAAATATATTTTTTGTTATAATATAATGCACGAAAATAATAAATTAGTTTGATTAAAAATTTATTTGAATTTGAAATAATAATAATTTGAATATGAGAATTAGAATTAGAAATCCGATTATTTCCTTTTTAAATTGGCGATTTTTTTTTACAATAAATCAAATCATATTTGATTTTTTTTTTTTACAATAAATCAAATTTGATCTTTTATTTTTACACTAAATCAAGTTTGATATAATCTCAGATATTGTTTTTATTTTCGAATCTCTCTATATACACAATATGCTAGCTAGGGTTTAATTTGTCTTGTCCAAAATATTCAGCCCTTTTGGTAAAGGGGTCTATCACTATCACTCACTCAGTCCGTCCGTCCGTCCAAATCGTAAGTTCAGTTGAACCATTTGTCTCTCATAGATGATTCTAGATCTTCCGTCAACCGCTTCCGATCTCCCTTGCATTGATGAACTTGCCAAGATACTTACATGCTCGGTAAGAAAACCTTTGTGAAGTTTTATAGTATTTTTTACAAATCTTTTTAATACTTTGTTGTTGGTATTATCTATTTTTGCAGATTTGTTTGGATATATTCTTTGAGCCATGTACCACTCGTTGCGGTCATAGGTGAGTGCAGACCTTCTATTCTATCTCAATTGGAATTTGTCTTAATTTAGTTTTTTACAACATCTACTCAATTTTGTAGTTTCTGCAAGACATGTTTACAATATTCCAGATATAAGTTAGGCCGAAGGTGCCCTATATGCAGGCAATTGATAAGGTAGGTATTTATAAACTAATGATTTTCAAAAATCATACATTCATTGAACAACAATTAAGTATTTATTTCTATGTTTTTGCAGGAAGGGTGAAACTTTCGATTTGAACACAGCTCTTTGGAGCACAGTGAAACAAATGTTTCCACGTGAAGTTGAAGAGAGAAAAACAACTGATGATGCTTTAGATGGACCGACGGATTTTAGTGGACAATTTTTGGAATTCCTCACTTGGTGGAATAGGCGCATGGAACTTCCGTTTATAGGCATATCTGTTATCAGAATTGTGCATTTCTTCTATACAAATCGCCGACAGAATCGACCCTGAAGAGAACACTCTATGGTCCCAAGCAAATATGATCAGATCAATTTAAGTGGGTTCCTTGTTGTGTGTTTATTATCAAAAAAATTTAAAGGTGTTTAAAGTTTTAACCTTAATTTCTGCGTTTATTATCGACAACTGAGCTAAGATTTTGGAGAATATTTATCATCAATCCTTCCAGTTCCACTGAAATATCAAGTTAAAATATTTGTCTACATTTATTTATATTTAATATTAAAGTGAAACTTTTTTTTTCATTATCATATTTTTTTTTTGGCTCCCAAACGCAGTTGCAGAGGATCGAAACGCCAATTACCACTAAACCAGCTAACGTTTGGTTATATTTTGATAATTACATATATAATTATTAGAATTTAATTTCTATTCATTTTCAATGTAAAATTATTTTACAAATGTATATATATCCAATAGTATTGCCACACCATTTAATGAATTTGTCAAGTTATGTTTTTTTTAAAATAATACATGATGTGTATATGTCAATATATTATGAAATTGTTTTTGGACAAGCCAAGGTTTCTCATTTTAAAGATTCTGACATTGATAAATATTACCGAAATTGAAAATCACAATACGAGATGTGAAATATTCAAAGAAAAAATTAGTGTTTCTTAAAGTATTTGAAAAGTTGCAGTAGGCCGATTTTATTGACTAGCGGTTCTGGCTGTTTTTTCGGACCGGTGCTGTGTTCGATTCACGGTCGAACCGGCCGGTCCAGTTTTACTACATTGCTTAGATATGTGGGAATAAATTTTATATGGTTTGGAACTTAGTTCAATTTCCCCTTTGTGCTCCAAAATCACTTGTAAATTTAAAGGGTTGTAGAATTTATCTCATAATACTCCAAGAAACATAATCCTCAACCCGTGGTTATTCCATTTTCAACTCAAAATACCATCTTCAAGCTTCTTACCAATGAATGAAATTGAAAACCAAATCATATTGAATAAGTGCTTAACTAGTTAACCTCATGCCTCAATTCATTTACACCGCTACTGGGGGTGTTTGAAATGATTTTCTCCCCATCTACTAACCTATTGTATTGATGAGCTTTTCTTCTATTGAGGCATGCATAATCCCATTTTTGCTTCTTTTTTATGAAGTTTGCAAGCAGATTTATTCACTTATCAAATTGACTTTTATGGTTGGAAATTAATATATTGTTGTTAAAGTATATGTATGATACAATGTATGTCCATGTCCGTTTGAAATTTGACAATTTTGTACTATTATATTTTTGCCACTGATGTGAATCATATCATCATGATGTTGGTCAAGAATCGGAATAATTCACCATTCACCTCCATATAACAAATTTGTTCTTTCTTCCACAAACAAAATACGCATGAACAGTACCAGCACACCTCATGCGAGTGTGAGACGCATCACATCAACTAGCGCAGTACAAATTGGAAGTCAAACAATTTCTACAACCACGTTAAAGTGAAACAAACAATTTAGGGAAAAAATGCATTTTAAAGTCAAACAAATACAAACTCGCGATGAATTAGAAAAGAATATAACTAGCAATTTGGCATTGACATGCAAGGCAACAAATGCACAATCAGAGGGTAGATATATTTTAAACAGAAGCTAACAATCCAATATAAAAGTATGTGCAAGAGTGTACTTGCCTCTGAAAGTAATGTAGAAGAATCAGTCTTACGTTTCTTCCTAGCTCTTTGAATCACCCTTCTTTTCGCTGCTTGTGCCAACATTATCAACCGTCATTTGCAAAACAAGGGCCATATATGCCAAAACAGGAGATATCTCTACGTATTCATACTGCCCACAATGCACAATGCTGACCTAGCTACCATCTTCAGTGAAAAAAACATTTCTAAATATAGCTTTCCTGGTATCATGCTGAAGCAAATCTCTAACTTGCCATGCTACTCCTACAACAACTACTAAATAATCATCTTCAAAAGATTGCTTTCTGTTAATTATCTTTGATTTTTTTTTTTTATTTTCGTAGCTGTAAGGCTATGTGATGGCATGACTGCTCCAAATTTAATGTGACTACGATAGGCAGCCTTATGCAGTATAGTTGTTAAGGTTTCAAACATGTCATCGAAACCTCCCAAAAAGCAACAACTTATGTGCGTGCAGACCTCATTTTAGATTGGTGATCAACATTTTCGGGTAAACTGTTGGTGTACAAGGTGATGAATCAATGGAATAGTAAGAAGAGGACAAAGACAGCAGCCACAAATATGAAAGGAAGAATTAATTGCATTGATAAAAGAGTAGCTATTTATACAGAGAGTAAAGTTTGCCACATAGGCCCTAAAAATAAAAACTTAACAGACAAGTTCAAAAAGTACTTAACATAGTAAATACTAAAATACCCTTAAATATAAATTACTTCTAACACCATCCCTTAATTTATATTTAGACAAAACTGACAACACCAATTCCATCCCTCAAACGAAGAAATTGATCAGTTTTGATAGCCTTTGTCAACACATCTGCCAGCTGCTTCTGAGTGCTACGGTGCACAACTTCAAGCACTCCATTCTGAACCTGATTCCTCAGAAAGTGATACTTGGTCTCAATATGCTTGCTTCTTCCATGCAGCACTGGATTCTTGGCAAGATTGATTGCAGACTTGTTATCAATCATCAGCTTCAGAGGCTTGTTTACCTTGATCTTCAGATCCTGCAGTAAGTTCAGAAGCCACACAGCTTGGCATGCAGTCACAGCGCCTGCAATATATTCAGCTTCACAGGTTGATAGAGCAACAACAGGTTGCTTCTTGGAACACCACGAAATAGGACCTCCTAGAAATTTAAATAAATATCCAGAAGTGCTTCTTCTATCAACTCTGTCTCCACACCAATCAGAATCTGAATAACTCAGAAGTTCTGATTCAGTCCTTCCTTCAGAGGGAAATAGCACTCCATGCTTCAGAGTCCCCTTGATATACCTCAGAATCCTGACAGCAGCTTGGTAATGAGACCATTTTGGTTTACTCATAAATCTGCTAACCATTCCAACTGCAAAACAAATATCAGGTCTGGTATTACACAAATACCTCAGATAACCAACCAACTGTTTGAAGGTTGTAGCATCCACATCCTCTCCATCAGAATCGGAATCCAACTTTTGATTCGTATCAGAGGGTGTGATAGCAACTTTGCAATTCTCCAGCTTAAATCTCTTCAGAAGCTCAAGTTCATACTTCAACTGATGCAAAATGATTCCTTTCTCAGAATATAGAAATTCCATCCCTAGAAAGTAACTCATTTTTCCAAGGTCTGCCATCTCAAACTCATTCATCAGAACCTTCTTGAACTTAGCTATCTCTTGTTCAGAACTTCCTGTCAGCAATATATCATCAACATACAAACATACCAGAATCATATTGCCTTCTGAAGTGTGCTGAACATAAACACCATACTCCAACTCACATTTCTGAAACCCTTGTTTCTTGAAAAATGAATCAATCCTCATATTCCAGGCTCTGGGCGCTTGTTTCAATCCATAGAGGGCTTTATGCAATCTATACACCATCCCTTCCTGATTCTTTTTCTCAAAACCAGGAGGTTGTGACACATATACCTCTTCTTGTAATGGACCGTTCAGAAATGCAGATTTCACATCTAAATGCATCAGAGGCCAATTCCTGTTAGCAGCTATTGCAATTACTAGTCTAATTGTTTCGTGTCTTGCTACAGGTGCAAACACTTCAGAATAATCTAGTCCAGGTTTCTGCAGAAATCCTCTTGCTACTAACCTCGCTTTGTGTTTGCCAATTGATCCATCTGGCTTTAGTTTCTGCTTGAAAACCCATCTGACGCTGATGGCTTTCTTGCCTTTTGGAAGTTCTGATAGCTTCCAAGTCTTGTTCCTCTTTATAGCATCAAGTTCTTCTTTCATGGCCTGCAACCAGACTTGTTGCTTAAGAGCATCTTCTGTGCTCACAGGTTCAGAATCTACTAACATTGCACACTGAATAATTTCTCCCTCAGAGTCTACTTCAATGTCTTGCAACATTTCAAATCCTGCAAATCTTCTTGGGATGCTTCTGATTCTCCGTAGCCTCTGAACTTGTTCAGAAGCACCTTCAGAAGTTCTTTCTTCAGAATTTTGACCTTCAGAATTGTCTTCAGAATTCTGACCTTCAGAATTGTCTTCAGAATTCTGACCTTCAGAATTGGCTTCAGAATTGTGACCTTCAGAATTGGCTTCAGAATTCTGACCTTCAGAATTAGCTTCAGAATTCTGACCTTCAGAATTGGCTTCAGAATTCTGACCTTCAGAATTGCCTTCAGAATCAGAGTCAGATTCAGAATCACCATCAGACTCAGAGTCACCATCAGAGTCATCTCCATCTTCTGAATCATCTTCAGAGCCTTCAGATTCTGACTCACCTTCAGAGCCATCCTCTGAGATTCTCACATCAGAATTTGATTGAGACTTGTTCCAATCCCAAATTTCAGATTCCTTCACAATGACGTCTCTGCTGAATTCAATTTTATTAGTCTCTGGACAATAAAGCTTGTACGCACCTGTACTGTGGTACCCCACCAGTAACATTACTTTGCTTCTATCATCCAGCTTCTGTCTTCTGGCTTCTGGAACATGTTTATAGCATACAGATCCAAACACCTTCAGATGACTAACACTTTGCTTCTCTCCAGTCCACTTCTGAATAGGAACTATTTCCTTCAGCTTCTTCGTTGGACATCTGTTGAGCACATATGTTGCAGTGGCAACAGCTTCTCCCCATAAGTGATGAGGAAGCTTCTTCTCTTTCAGCATGCTTCTCACCATATCAAGCAAAGTACGATTTCTTCTCTCAGCAAGACCATTGTGTTGAGGAGTATAAGGAGCTGTAACCTCATGCTCAATTCCATTCTCCTCACAGAAAGTTTTAAACTCATTAGAATTAAACTCACCACCACCATCAGTTCTGAGAATCTTCAGCTTCTGACCACTCTGTTTCTCAGCCTTCACCTTGAACTTCTGAAACTCAGCAAACACTTCATGCTTGAACTTGATGAGTGTTACCCATGTCATCCTTGTGAATTCATCAACAAAAGATACAAAATACTTGTTTCCTCCAAGTGAAGGTACTGGAAATGGTCCACACACATCAGAATGTACTACTCCCAAGGCATGTTTTGCTCTTGGAGCTACTTCTGATGCAAACGGCAGTCTTGGTTGCTTCCCTTTCATGCACACCTCGCATGATTTTTCAGGCTTCTTGATTATAGGAATTCCATGTACCAGATTCTTTGACTTCAGATGCCCCAAGCTTCTGAAATTCAGATGACCAAATCTTCTGTGCCACAGCTCACTATCCTTCTCAACACTTGTTGCACTAAGACATTCAGAGTCTGCAGTTCTAACATTCACCTTGAATGTTCTGTTCCTTCCCTGTTCTGACTCCATAATCAACTTCTGATTATCGTCATACAGCTTCAGAAGATTGTCTTCAATAGTAACTGAAAAACCTTTCTCAATCAATTGACCCACACTCATCAGATTGCTTTTCATGCCTGGTACATACCACACGTTCTGAATCAATGCTGCTTTCCCATTGTTCAAAATGACTTTGACATTTCCCATACCTTCAGCGTTGAGGTATTTATCATCAGCACATCTGATCTTTGTACTCTTTCTAGAGTCAAAATCAACCAACCACTTCTTGTTTCCAATAAGATGGTTTGAACACCCTGTATCCATATACCACCACTCTGAATTCACATCATCAGATTCAGAAGCCATTAGTAAAACAAATTCACTATCAGAGTCATCAGAACTTCTAGCTATGTTTGCTTCTTCTGACTTTCTTTCTTTGTTTGACTTGCACTCAGATGCAAAATGGCCAAACTTCTGACAAGAGTAACACCGTACCTTTGTCTTGTCTTTTCCTTTCTGAGCATACTTCTGCTTTCCAGAAGTTGAGGTTTTTGGATTCTGAGCTCCATCAGATCTATTCTTGGCTTCTGACCAAGACTTCTTCTGAAGCTTCTTCTCAGAAGCTGCTTTCAGAGCCTACTGCTCTACTTCTCTTTCAGAGTTTCTCTCAGTTAGACGCAACTCTTGTGCTTCTAGACTGCTCTGTAATTCTTCTATTCTCATGGTTTCCAAATCTTTGGAATGTTCAATAGATACAACAATGTAATCAAACTGAGGGGTAAGGGATCTCAATACCTTCTCAATGATTACTTGTTCTGAAAGAGTTTCTCCACAAGCTTTCATCTCATTAGTAATCAGAATTAGTCTGGAGATGTACTCACAAACCTTCTCATTGTTCTTCATGTTGAGATTCTCATACTGTTTTCTGAGGGTTTGAAGCTTTACCTTCTTTACTGACGCATCACCACCGTAACACCTTGTCAGAATATCCCAAGCCTCCTTCGCCGTCACTGAATCAGCAATCTTCTCAAACACACTCTCATTCACACACTGATGAATGTAGAACAACGTCTTCTGATCCTTCTTTCTTGTAGCTTTCTGCGCCTCTTTCTGCTCCTCTGTTGCATCTGCTGCAACAGGAACGTATCCTTCAGTGACAAGCTCAAGCACACCTTGAGCACCGAACAATACAAGCATTTGTTTCATCCAACGATTCCAGTTTTTGCCATCAAACACTGGAAGCTTGGTACTCATGCCACCATTTCCGTTCATCTTTAAACCTTGTACAGTACACTCAAATCTCACTAACACTCGTGTTTCCCAATCCCACAAAATAAAAAAAAATGATTCTGTTCAGATTTTTTGTTCAAGATTCAACACAAATCAAGAACCAAAAATCAAACACACACAACTCACGTTTCACTCGTGTTTCCCGTGGATTCGAACCGGAGCTCTAGATACCAATTTGTTGGTGTACAAGGTGATGAATCAATGTAATAGTAAGAAGAGGACAAAGACAGCAGCCACAAATATGAAAGGAAGAATTAATTGCATTGATAAAAGAGTAGCTATTTATACAGAGAGTAAAGTTTGCCACATAGGCCCTAAAAATAAAAACTTAACAGACAAGTTCAAAAAGTACTTAACATAGTAAATACTAAAATACCCTTAAATATAAATTACTTCTAACATAAACCACGGCAGTTAGTGACAACAGTCATGCACTCTTCAAGAAGTCCTGCAACACTATCTGGCCAGACAGTGGAGAAAACGTTGAATAAAGATGATAGAGCTTGTTCTATAGATGCCTCAGTCAGTAAACCCTCCACTTTCTCTGCAGTAGTAAGTAACTCTTTGAGGGCATTCATATTGATTCCTGTAATTGCTTCTCTAACAGCATCACTCTGAAGCTTACTGCACAAATAACAACAACAACTCCGTGAGAAGTAGCAGCACCTTCGTTCAAGTTTCTGCTTTTTAGTTGTTCCTGCTCAACTTCTGGCAACAACTCCAAGCTTCTGTTCTGTTTTATTCAAATGTAAAATCATTTCGCAAGCTCAATGTAACAAAGAAAGTTTAATAAACATGTGAATTATTTATAGAACAAGCACAATATATGCCGTGGCTGCAAACCAGGAAAAAATAACTAATGTCTGTTGTGGTTCACAGATAATTCTGACAGAAAATATTTGATTCAAAATACTATATTTAAATTACTTACAACAAAATTATATCTCCTCTGAAATGAAGTCTTGCTCCACCTTTTCGAGTTTAATATGAACTTGATATGATTCAGAGTATCTGTAGCGCTGAAACCAGATAAATCATAAATATTAAACATATAAGCCACAGATTCTGTCTCATTTTTGTCAAAATTAAATATTAGTGTTAGAAAGATATGCAGACTATCTTGACATTTAAGAAGTGAAAGAAAGTTCAAGCTTATTTATGGCAAGAATTATAACCTAATATCAAAGTTAGGTATATAAAGCCCACATCAATACCAAGGCTAACCGCACCGCACCTATTATGATCCATTGATGATATGGATGAACTGACCAGAAATAAAATATTATAGAAGAGGGTCACATCAAGAAAATACAGGAAGCAAGTTGCACTTTAAGCTTATACAAGCTATGGACTCAGTGAAGAAACTTCCAGTTGATTACCTGAATATAAAACACAAGTACACTTCCAGTTGTCCTTAGGGGGTCTTCGGTAGCATAATCCAAAAGACACTTGTGTATATATTTTTCTTCATCAGAATTCCACGGCAATTCTAGCATTCACTCCACCAAGTTTCTCCGAATACAAAGCCAACAAATCTCTGTTACCAGGACCTCCACCCACTCAACCCCATTACAATTTTGGCCTTTTTGTTTCTCGGTATCGCCGGACAATCCTTTATTGAAAGTCCTCTCTTTCGCTTTGGTGCAGAGAACTCTCTGATGCATAAATGCCTCAGTCAGAAGCCCACACTCCATCCTTACCCGCACTGCAGTGACAGCATCCCTAAGTGAATTCATCTGCGATCCACCATCACGTCCAGACCATCTCAAAACCATGAGGGCTGTATCAGGACTACCTCTTTCTAACAGTACTTCAGCAATTTTAGGACGGGAAGTTGGACCAGATATTTCAGGAAGAAGGCGACACGCTTCCTAACAGAATAATAAACCACATTACTACTCTAAAAGGAAAAGAACAGGTCCATAATACATTAATATTACAACATGCAACAATTTTTACACAACTATTCCGAGATCAGTTTTTTAGCTTCCTTTTAATATTGGGAAAGAGGGATTCTATTTTCTAGTTGCTATTATTTATTGCCACTGGCACACTTGATAATCAACCAAGATCTTTTACAATGACAACAAACAATACCACCTGCGCTTTAATCAAAAGGGAGAAAAATAATACATAAACTAGTAGGATGTACAACTCAAACAGTTCCACTACATTCTCACCAGCTCATGCTTTATATAAGGATCATATATAAAATTCCAATATCCTACTAATACTAATAGATATACATACTGCTAGATTGCCTAGATTTTTTTCCTTGTATGAATATATTCCTTATCATCAGTTAGTAGTTAAAAAAATCACTAAAATAATATTGATGTAAATAGATTTATCATTCTTTTACTAAGATAAACAAGCATAACTTTATGCTGAAGTTACCTGTAAAGCATCGTCCGTGTGATCATCAAGAAAGTAAAAAGTCAAAGGCCCGGTAATACTAAATGCAGCTGCAAAGTCCTCTAGTATGTCTCTCCATTCTTTATCAGGAATAGTCCAGTGGCGATCGTACAAATAATACAGAAATTGAGGAAAGAAAGAAGTATTGCTCAAAATAGTAATCATTAGTATTACCAACATGAACAACTAGAGTTCCAAACGAAACTAGCAATAAAAGGTAAGGGTAATAAAAGGATACTATAGCTTATCTTGCAAGCACTGCGTCAGAACTTTCATAAGTCGGCAGCTGCTCGAAGATTTTTGAAGGGATAGTAACTCAGCACATGATCCGTATTGGACCTGAAAATTGATGCTTCATCTTTCCGCGAGGCTTGCTACTTCTAATCCATCTCCAATTTCAGGCATCATTCTTGGTGGGTAATCATATGAAGAGTTTGTTAATGGTTCGTTGTAATTCATCGTAGCATTGTTAATGGTGTGTTTGGGTTTTGCATATATGGATAAGAACCATATGACATATAAGAAGGATTTTGGTAATATGTATTAGTTGTTATTACTATCTTAGAGTCAGAAGTTGAAGTTTCAGAAGTTCTGAAGTTCAGAACTTCTGATACCAGAAGTTGGTAGCCCAGGTTCTGATACCTTTCAGAACCTGGTAGTTGTTAGAGTCTGATGAGACTCTGGAAGGTCCCAGGCTCTGATAGTTCAGAGTCTGGCGCGTTGTTTCCAGCTGTCATTTCAGTTAGAATGACAGTTGTAGGTTGTTGTAGTTTGTTAAGTTTGTTTAGGCAGTTATGTTAGTTGTGTGGCCTATATATGGTCACTTTGTAATCATTTTACTATGTTGGTGATCAATAAAATTTCCTTTCCTTTCTTACTTCTTTAATTCTCTCTCAAACTTCTAAGTGTTTTTCACCTCCATAGACGTTAAGAACTCCAACAGAATTGGCATCAAGAGCCCGGTTCGATCATCAAGAATCCTGTGGAATCTGTGAAAGATGACGGGAACATCATCAAACAATGGCTTTCCAGCGCATTTACCAATGTTTGATGGGAAGGATTATGATCAATGGATCGCGAAGATGAAGGTTATATTCAGGTTTCAAGATGTTCTTGAACTCGTGAATAATGGAGTTACCGCTCTACCAAGAACCCCAACTGATGAATAAACTGCTGCGCACAAAGAATCACAGAAGAAAGATGGTAAAGCCCTGTTCATCATTCATCAATGTCTGACACCAGACATTTTTGATAAGGTTTTGCAGTGTGAAAGTGCAAAAGATGCGTGGGATACTTTGGCTAGAAACTATGGAGGTGACGAGAAGTTGAAGAAGGTCAGATTGCAAGCTCTAAGAAGACAGTATGAACTGTTGCAAATGACAGAGGCTGAGACTATTAGCCAATACTTTGTGAGATTGACAAGCTTGACAAATCAAATGGTAAGAAACGGTGAAACCATCACTGATTTGACGAAGATTGAAAAGGTGTTGAGAACACTAACTCCCAAGTTTTATCACATCGTAGTTGCTAAAGAAGAGTCCAAGAATCTTGATGAATTGAAGTTTGAAGAACTTCAAGCTTCACTTGAAGCCCATGAATTGAGATTGACTGAAAGAAGCAAGAAAAATGGGCAGCAAGTTGAAGAATCTGGTGATCAAGCTCTGCAAGCTCAGTACAAGAAAGGAAAATCCAAGAAAAACAAAGGAAAGAATCAGAATTCAAAGAATTCAAATGAAGGTACTAGTAAAAATCAAGATTCCAGTCAACAAGACAACAACAATGGCCAAAAGAAGAAATTCAACAAGAAGGAAATCCAATGCTACAACTGTCAGAAGATGGGTCATTTTGCAGCTGAATGCAGATCCAAGAAAGTACCAAGAGAAAAGACTGATGAAGCCAAATTTGTCCATGACAATGAAGATGATGATCTTGATGGATCAATGCTTATGACCATCATCAAAGAAGAAGATGATGATGATCAGTGGTACTTGGACACAAGTTGCTCAAACCACATGAGTGGGAAGAGAACCTGGTTCTATGAGTTAGATGAATCTGTCAACAGAAGGATCAGATTCGCTGATGACAGTGTGGTCAAAGCTGAAGGCATAGGGAAAGTCAGAATTCAGTGCAAGGATGGAAGTGGTGTTGCAATTGTGGTGAATATGTGAATTGAATTTGTAGGTGTGGGCCACTACCCACTGGTAAGTTTTGGATTGAGTGAATGTATTTTTTTTTTTTATCAGGTAGCCTAGTGGCTAAAAATTCCACCTTTAAAGGTGGATAAGTGGAGTGTCCAGGGTTCGAACCCCGGCTCCTGCGTTTATAACACAACGTCCCTACCAATTGAGCTAAGCTCATTGGGACTGAGTGAGTGTATACTACTATGAAATTTATCTACTAATGTATTTTATATATAATATAATATAGAAAATACTAAAAAGTGTCCTCGGCATATAAAGAACTAAAAATAGTATAAATAAGAACATTGAGACTTGTGTAGTCTAAGTCTTAAAAGTAAAAAAAAAAAAAATTCTTCATGCAAAACTTGTTTCTTTTGAATTCAAATTAAAAACCTCAAATAAGTGGCCGGCCAATACACTCCCACTTATTTTGCCTTTTAAGTTACACCAAATAATTATAGAGCATTGAGACATAAAAGTTTATCTATTTGTCACCATCAAAGCTTATGTTTACCATTTCTATTGTTTATATCTTTCACATAAGATTAGTGTTTTTGTTACTTGATTTTATATTTTCATTTAGATTGGCAAAAATAGATCTTTTGTTTCTTTATTTTAGGTGTTTCTTTTTATAAGATCACTTCAAGGGTAGTGCAAATTAAGTTTCAAATATACTCGTAAGATTATCAAGTTTGGAATGTGCATCTGTTTTGTTCTTTTTCCGCAGTGAATTTCATGGTAGGTTTTGCTTATTTTTGTGATATTGCTGCAATTGGTTAGATTCTAATAGCCGTTTTGGTTTGTTCATCTTCTTTTGCTGTATTCAGGTTTGTTTATTCATGCTTACATAGTTGTTTTATGAAAAGGGAAGTGCTTAATCATTTCTATTCATGTTTGCAAATATATTCTTTTTTGGTTGGTGACTTCATTTTATAACTTTGGTTGCTCTGAAACTCTTCCAGATTATATAATATTTTTTGAAAAGTAAAGTTGGATTAGTGTTAGAATAGTTGATATGTAATGTGTGCAAGGTTTTAAATTGCGGTTGCGGTCACTGATGCGGTTGCGGGTGTTGCGATTGCGGCCACTGCGATCGCTGCAATGCAGATTGCGGCCGTTGCGGCGTGAAATAATTTTCTATTCGCACAAACACACAAAATACCTTATAATTATTGGAATTCCTTATATATCTTTTATTTATACTTCTCTATAAATTTAAATTGATGTTTAACATATTGTATCATATTGATGAATAACATAAATTTAACTCCAATGAAACAAACATTAACATAAATAACATTCTTAATTGTTTGTGCAAATACAAACAAGAAATTAATAACAAAGTAAAAAAAACAATTAAAATACATAATACAAATATGTCACAAATAGATAAATGCATTAAGTTGCAACTTTGACTTTGAAAAGGAACACCATGTTGGATATTGGTTATATGAGTTGAAATAAGGATATTGATAAATTGGTGGATAAGATTGTTAACTATTTTGAGAAGAGTCACCAATCCCAAAGTCACTAAAACTCTGAGCAATACTAGAAGAAGAAGAATCTTCAAGTGGAACATTTTGTTTCCTTTTACCTCTTCTAGAATGTGACACATCTCCTCCACTATTAAGTAGTGAACCATCAGAACGATCCATATCAGTCAAGTTTCTATAACGCCTATAAATAGGCGGTGTTTCACCATATGGATCTTGATCTATTGGTGCATCTTCTTCATCATCTCCACCACCACCGCCACCATCGCCTTCGTTAGATTCTTCATTACCACCACCATTACCGCTTGGTGGACTTAAACCACCACCATCACCACTGTCATTTGATTCATTGTTATCATCATCAACTTCCACGATCTCATCATCTGTATCTATTATAGGCAACCATTCTGCATTTTGAACTCCATCCAATAATGGATTTTCTCTCTCTTCTATCCATTGAGATGGCGGGTCTTCTTGAAATATATAGTTAAGATTTATAGGATCAAAACTTGCATCTATTTCTTCTTGACTTCTCCTCATTTCATGCCTCATTTTCAGCTTCATGTTGTAATGTGTGAAGACAAGTTTATGCATCTTTTTATACTTAAGCCTATTCCTTGTCTTTGTGTGAATATAACTAAATGTACTCCAATTTCTCTCACAATTTGTAGCAGAAGTTGTTTGACTAACAACTTTTATAGCTAGACGTTGAAGTTCAGGAGCACATGTACCGTAATTCTCCCACCAATAATCTATGTAAAGAAACAATAAAAATAAACAAATTATTGATTATATTAAAAAACAAAGTTAATTTTAGGCAACTTATAAAAAAATGATTAGTATTTTACCCGCAGTCATCTTTGACCAAGATCTTTGAGCCAAAGGTGTACCAAATGTTTCCATTTTTTCTCTATAAAGAGTCAACTAAATAACATAACAAAATACATCAATATGTAAACATAGTTTGATAACAAATAATTTATCAGATTAAAATATAACATTTTTAACTAACCTGATTCAAAGCTTTGATTTGATCATCTATACTTCTTTCTAATTTCATTATCACTCTAGTTGTCCCTTCAAATGTTTCCTTATATACATCATCTCCATGTTCAACTCCATATTGAAATTGTGGATTAAGAAAATAACCTAAAAAAACATAATCATAATGCATGAAGAAACATATTTTAAAATTATATGAAGAATTAAAATTAAAATATATTGACATACCAGCTGAATGAAGATCAGAATGCATGTATTTCCAACGCTTGTCAATTATCTCATTATATGTGGAATGATAACGAGAATTTTCTTGAATTGCTTGTTTTGCTCGATCAATAGCTTCATATAGGAAACCCATTGTTGGTTTCTCGTCACCGTCAACTAGTCTCAAAACTTGAACAAGAGGCTCATACACCTTCAATATGTCTTTGGCCTTACTCCAAAAGTCCTTGCTCAAAACAATTTTCCTTGCTTCATATCCTGGCCCATTCTTCTCTTTACCATATTTTGTTTTTCTAAATTCTTCGGAATGGAACATATTTTCAAGACCTTCCTTTTGATTCACAATTGATTGAAGTTGTAGGAATTGTGTGGCAAATCGGGTTACACCAGGACGAACAATCTCTCTACCTCCAGTATATTTCTTCATGAGACTCACAATATATGTATGGTTGTAGATGAATGTTGTCACCAGCTTTGCTTCACTTAATAACTTTTGTATATTTTTCTTTTTTCCTATATCCTCTAAGCAAAGATCTAAACAATGAGCCGCACAAGAAGATCAATACAAATGTGGCCTCTTTTCCATTAGTTTGTGACCAGCTGATTTTAGTGCAGCTTCATTGTCTGTAACCACCTGAACAATAAATTCTTCGCCAATTTCTTCCACAACTTTATCCAATAATTGAAAGTAGTAGTCTGTGTTTCTACTATCAACATCAGAAGCATCAACTGATTTCCAAAACACTGTTCCTCTTTCACAATACACTAAAAAATTCATAATATGAGAATGATTGATACCGTCTGTCCAACCATCACACATTATTGATACCCCTTTTTGTTTCCAAGTTTTTTTCATACCAGTTATCCATTGCAACATTTTTTTGAATTCAGCCTCTAAATATACATTTCAGATTTCATAAGGAGTTGGCAATTTAGGTTTTCCCACCTCAGAGGCCTCATAAATCAAATTATGCAACCAATGAGAATTAGATAAATTCATGGGTAAACGCTCATAAATAATAAATTTGCTTACAGCCTCTCCAATCCTCTTCCTCCATGTATTTAGCATGCCCTTGTTGATTTTAGGTTGCTTCATGGTTTTACTCCTCACAAGATCAATATTGGTAGACCTCAAAGAAAAAGTTAAATCTTCTGGTCTTTCACCTCCACTAACACTTGCACGAGAACTTCCACCTTGTTCATAAACATTTTGATATCCTCCTGTTTCATGTCTGAATCTTTGCCTATTTTCCCATTCATGATGTGATCTAAGGCTCTCTTGTGTAGCAAATCTTAACTGATCATCACTAGAATTATCCGCATTTTGCACTTCAACATCATCTCCTCTTAATCTTTCTTCAAATTCTTCTTTTCTTCTTTTAGCATCATTTCTCTTCCTTTTTCCATCTTGTAGAAGTTTCATCATATTTTCCCTAACTAATTTGTTTACTCTAGCACAAGGTTCGACCTGTCCTCTATCGTGTGCTATATGTTGCTTCAATCTCGTAATACCACCTTTTATTATTTTTTTACAAAGTCTACAACGAACGTTGTTTCTATTTCCAGGCACCGGTGTTCCAAAATGCCAACCAATATCATCACTTGGAGCTCCATCTAATCTTTGTGTAGGAAATTTGTCGGTAGGATAGTCTTTCCTTGGTGGCATTGTGTATATTTAATAGTACCTATTAAATTAAATAGTTATAAATAAATGTCAATCAAAAATATAAACTAATAATTTTCTATAAATTAAAATATAAACTAACACTAACACATAAATGTTTTTAAACTAACATTGTATCAAAATTTATCTTCATTTTTTTAAAAAAATAAAATAATATTATTTTTCTAAATAGTAAACACAAAAATTAGCAAATATTAATATCTATATAAAAAGGTAAATTATAAATTTATTAATAAATTAAAAAAAAATAATAATAATAATTCTCACTACCAATTTTTCTCCATTGATATTTTCCCCCATTAAATTCTAATTCCCCCACTACCCAATCCCACAATTTCGGTTCCCCCCACCCACAATTTTGGTTCCCCCCACCCACTTAAAAGAAATAAAATAAATTTTTATTATAATTAATATTAATAAGTAATAACCACCAAACCCTCATCAATCAAATTCTCTCTTCTTCACGCACTCTTTCCATTCTCTCTGCTTCTTCTCTGTTTTTTTTTTTTTTTTACAACAACTTCTTCTATGTTTCTTCTCTTGCTTTAGGTTACCCATAAATTATCTCTATTTCTTCTTTACTCTATGATTCCTCTCTCAACAAAGAAACATCAACCCCAAATCCATAGATCCAAAAACAACACAAATTCACAAATCTATGATTTATTTTCAAATTCACAAACCAAATAACAAGATGAGTGAAGGGAAGAGTAGTAAAGTTAACATACCTTTAGACTGTGGTTTTTCAATTAACAGTTTATTTGTTCTCTAGTTGTATTGTTTGTGGCTGCTCTGCTTCTATCTTCAGTTTGTATTTTCGTTGCTGTTCTTCATAGAGGAATGTTTTGGTTGTGAGAAATTGTGGTCATTATTTTTTTTTATGTCACAACTCACAAGTTTACAACAGCTTTTTACAGTAAGAAATTGTGAATTTGTGATAATTGTTTTTCAATAATGAAATTGAAAAGACACAAAGGTAAGATTCGATTCCCTCTTTTTTGTTTTTCCTTTACAGTAAGATTCTGATTCCCTGTTCTATATATTTTTTATTTTTTTTTTATACTTTTTCCTTGATTTGTGACATAATTTACTATTGCGGTCTGTTGCGGTGTTGCGTTGCGGAAAAACGCCGTTGCGTTGCGGTTTCGTTGCGGCATCACGTGTGATTGAAGTTCACACCGCAATTGCGGCCTGATGCGGTTGCGCTGCCTACCGCATCCGCAATATTGCGGCCGCATCAGGTGTTGCGGTCCGCAATTTAAAACCTTGAATGTGTGTGTATAATCAGTTTTAATGACAATCAAGGGTAAGGCAAAGTTTCAAATATATTTAAGATTCTTTTTAACTTATGCAAAGTTATATTTATATACTTTTAATAATATTAACATACTACTGTATATTTCTTAATATATATGCAAAGCTATCACTCGGGTGTTTGATGGCCATGGAGCATTTGAAGGTTCCCTGCATGTGTTCTGCTTCGACCTAAAAGTAAAATAGTAGTGGTGCTTTTTTTTAGTTCCTGTGGTTGTATGATTGAATTCCTTCCTAGACCATGGCTCTGACTTTTTTATTTTCAGTTTGGATCATAAAATTTAAAAAAATCTCTAAAAAAAACTATTTTGAATAGATTTTTTATGGACCCGTTTGAATTCAACTTATTTCTATGGTCCAGTGGTTGCTGTGCGCGTCCATGACCTTTCTTGGCAGGAGGATCCCAATTCGAATCTTGCCTCTTGGTGTTTTATTTTATTTTATTTTAAAATGTAATAAAAATTAGTGAAATGTGTGGGTGAGATTTAAAACCACCCCCAACCAATAAAGATATTTTAATAAATGACCATTGAGTCAATAAATATAAAATATTTAATGATATACATTAATTTATATTGACTATTTTTAATGTTATTTATAATTTAAATAGATAATATTCTTTTTAAAAAAAATTACAATTTTTTTATTATGGGTTATTTTTATTATTTGCCCTGGGCCTCCGAATAGTCGACTTCGGCCCTGATAATAACAACAATAAGAACAACAACTTTCATATTCTCAAAAATAATTCGAAGTTATCAATGTCACTTTTTTTATAAACTTTCAAACATCAATTTGTGAAACCTTGATTATATTCTTCGTATCCAATAAAGTTTCTGAGCATTAAGTTATATTCATTTGAAAGTGATATTGATTTGATACAGTCATACAGTTTTATGGTGTACCAATAACATTATTCTTTTAAAAGAAAAACATCAACATAATCATCATAGGACAAGGATCCAAATCTTGTTTCTTCTTTGAACAAATACTCAATGCATTCCTCTTCTTTGAACATGTGCTATTGTCATTTTTGTCGGATGCAAATTTGCTGCAGTACACTTTAACGCTATTTTCATATAGTTTTTATTTTTTACTGTTGATTATAGATCAAACAATTCAGATCAACGAAGTTATAAAATCACATAAAATAATTTTAGCTGCATTTTGGATCAGACAGTTGCAATGCAAAACTGTGTGAAAACTGTGTTATAAAATACTGCATGAAATCTGCTTCACAAAACTGTGTTATAAAATTCTTGGAAACTCTTGTTGTGTTATTTGAAGTTGTCGTAGAAGAAGATAAAGTGTGCTAAATAGTATGAAGTGTTTGCAGAGTTTCCAAGAATCTCATTATTTTATTTCTGAATAATTTTGTTTATTGGGTTGTTCAGTGCTGGGGATGAGCATCGGTCGAGTTCGGTCGGATTCAGGCCAAAAATCGTTAAATCGATAAAAACTGCAATCACTTAATTTAGACTCAATTCGAATCGTCTACATCTTCGATTTGTTCGGTTTCAAGTCGTACGGGTAACTGGTAGAACGGGTCGGTTATTGCGGGTTAGATTGAAACTTTATTGCTATATTTAAAACTTCATCGATTCAAAAATTTATAGTATTTAAATATTTCAATACTTCGTACACGAGACAACAAATAATAAAAGAACTAAGTGAAAAACAAAGAGGGTGAGATTTAGTTATTTTGTTTCAAATATGTCGATCCAAAGTCAATAATAAATCAAGTAGATGAAAAATAGAAATTAAAATAAATCTAGAATGTTAGCATATTTTTCACATATATTTTATCAACATATTACAAGCTTATAAAATATAATATTTCTCTTATATATCAAAGATGAATAGAAACAACAAAGCAAAGAATATAAAATATTGAGAGTAAGAGAGAGAACAAAAATTAATTTAGTTTTCTTTTTAATAGTTATTCAATCGGTTTTGGTTACTAAGAAATAAATTTTAAGAGACTCGTACCCGCCCGTATGGAACCGTACATAACTGTTTTTTCATAATTATTAACCCGAGACCCGACCTGCACCCGATCAAATGCTTCAATGTATTGTCGGTTATATTAATTTCAGATCAGTTGACAGATTCATGCTCAGCCCTAGACTTCAGTGCTTGGATTAGAAGAAGGAAGATGAAGTCTCATGAATCATGAGTTCATTTTATTTAATAGGTTTAATAGGAATTTTATAGAATTTTTTTAGTTTCGATCAAAAAAAGAATGAGTTTTATAAAGTTCTTCTCATTTTTTATGTTAATTAGATATAATAATTATCATAATAATAATAATAATAATTAATAATAAAAATTAAAATGAAATAGAGTAATAATTTTTACTTAAACGTTTTGTTAATAAATGACATGCCACATCATTTAAGACTCCATGTGGCATCAACATGGCATGTTCTATTTGTCTAGTCAGTATGAAGTTAGCGTAGAGACCAATATTGATTACAGCAAAAACTTGGAGAATAAAAAATGGTAAATGGTATTTATTACGCAAACGAAAAAGGCGAAGGTTGATATGAGATATACCTATAACACCCACCCACCCATGATTTGCTTAAAAGGGGGTTTTATTCTTTGATCCACCTCTACAAACAAGACACATAAGCATTCTTAGAGCATGAATATTGGTGGGTGCTACAGCAAATTTGGAACCTTGTGTCAGTAAAGCCACCACTATTTGAAGTTTTGTGGGTGGTATTATATGGCACCGTGTCCAACTTTGGCACCGTAGCAATATTATATGGCACCGTGTCCAACTTTGGCACCATAGCAAACCGAAGATGTAGACGGTCGAAATTGAATCTAAATTAAGTGATTGCGGTTTTCATCAATTTGACGATTTTTGGCCCGAACCCGACCGATGTCCAGCCCTACTATGTCCATCCTTCAATTTGTACAACAATTGTTTTTGTTTTTTATTTCTAATTCACATTAAAAATTATTTTGGGATATATTGTGGGGTCAGTGGGACCCATTTTATTGCTTAAAGAGTTGAAAAGTATAAAATAATAGGCTTAATCACTGTCTTGGTCCCTTAACTTATTTTCAGGTTTCGTTTTGGTCCCTTAATTATTAAACGTTACAATTTGGTCCCTTAAGTTTATCTCTGTTAGCCAATTTGATCCCTTCCGTTAAATTTTAACCCCAAAAGTTTAATGTGAACCAATATTTTAGGTGGTCCACCATAGACCTCATTAATTTTTTAATTAGAACCATTTGATTTTCTTTGTTAAAACCAGAACCATTGGATCTTATAGGACTATATTATCTAATATGAACCATCACCACATAATTTTATTCAACTTTTCTTCATCTTTTTACCTTCTCTATATGGTAATGTTCTTCATCATCTTCATAAACTTAATAAAAAACCCAGAAAAATATCAGAAAATAAAAACTCAAAATTACAAATCACAACAAAATGAAAAACCCATAAACATAAACTCCTCTCCTTCCTTTGGATGAACATCACCAAATAATTTATTTATTTTTCATTTTTTCATCTTCGTCCTCCATTCCTTCTTTATCATCTTCATATATTCATCCATTAAATCTAGAATTTTAAAACAAACTCAGAAAAAAAAAATCAAAATCGTTCTCAGATCCGAAAGGAGTAGAACGGGGAGGGGGAAGGTAAACAGAAGAAACAAAGAGAGTTTGAATCTATAAAAGAAATTTAAGTGGAGAGTGTTACTGCAATTATAATTGTAATAGTGATCGTTACACACATGATGACATGTGAAACCTTGTCTTTTTTCCATTCTTTTCTTTTTCCTGTGATTTTTGTGATGTACAGTATGTGATTTTCGATTTGCTTCAAAATTTCAGATCTGAGAACCGTATATTTGTTTGTTATGGTGGTTGGGGTTGTTGTTGTTAATGAATATGATGAAGAAGATGAAAAAGGAGGAAAGAAGATGATGATTTGCTCTTTGATTTTTTTTTTTGTGTGCATGTTTATGAAGATGAGGAAGAACATTAGAGACTAGAGAATGAAGATGAAGAAAAGTTGAATAAAATTATATGGTGATAGTTCATATAAGATAATATAGTTCTATATGATCAAATGGTTCTTGTTTTAACAAAAAAAATCAAATGGTTCTAATTAAAAAATTAATGAGGTCTATGATAGATCACCTAAAATATTTGTCCACATTAGATTTTTGGGGTTAAAATTTAACGGAAGAGACCAAATTGACTAACGGAGATAAACTTAAGAGACCAAATTGCAACGTTTATTAATTAAGGGACCAAAACGAAACCTAAAAATAAGTTAAGGGACCAAAACAATAATTAAGCCAAAATAATATAAAAAATTAAGTGGGACTCATTTATACCACATATATGAGTATCATGAGTGTGGATGCTCTTAGAATTCTTAAAATCACTTTTCGTTGTGTATAGCATTGTTGATAAAAAAATATAACAAAATTAAGGTGGGAACTAATTTCGAAAAGTCGTGTAGAGATAAAAAAAACATATTTAACTCTACTCTAAATTATTATTATTATTATTATTATTATTACAAGCAACAAGGAGCAAAGGGCATATTCATAATTAAAATAGTTAAGTTTTCTCCTTAAAAAGAGAATTAAAGTGAAAGAAATAAAAGTGTAGACGTGTATAAATATTAGGTTTTAATGGGCTCATTTCTCCTTAATGTTGCATTGTTCTCCTTATAATTGTTGATAGTTTCTATATTGAATAGATAAATACCTATTATAATAAATATTAGGTTTTAATGTTTCTAAAAAAATTATAATTTAAAGACAGAGTTATCTGGTTCAATCCGGTTTAATACCTATATAATTTTGTTACAAAGAACGGTTTATCCGATTTTATCTGGTTTAGTCATGCGGTTCAACCAATGATCGAGTAGTTCGACCGATGAATCAGTAAACTAGTTCCCTCACCGGTTTGATAACTGATCCAGTTTTTAAAACATTGAGTGTAGTTGATAAAAGAGTAGAAACCCCTGAGAATTTCAAGACTATCTTTAAGTAGTCGTTCATAGTGGATTATGCGTGGCCGCATAACCTATTCATCTCTAATGAACTAATAGTCCTTCTAGGCACAATTTGAACTGTACTTTGTAATTCTTCACCCGCAGCACGAAACAAGTTGGCTTTCTCTTCAGAAATATCCTCAAGCTCACCCGACTCCCATTTCCTGTCTGTTTGTTGTTATGATAAAATAAGAAATCAAAGGGTGAGGATATTTTAATATGGCGGAACAGTTAAAAAAGAAAAAAGACAAGCAACAACACCAAAAAATACATACATCAAACCGCCAAAAAAATCATAATAGAAGACGGACAAAACAGCAAAAAAGAATAATAGAAAATGAAATGGCCCCAATTTTCCAAGTCCAGCAACAATAGCAAGATAAACAAAACAATAGCAATTCTCCAAGTGCAGCTAACATTTTCATAAAACAGTCAAGCAAAAAGAATTGTATCTTCCCATGATTCTGAAGTCAAAATCTAAATCATAACAGATGGATGGCAAATTTAATTCAACCGCAAAGAACATATTAATACAACATCACAGCATTGAATAAAACTTACATTCAGCAAGAGGCACTTTGTTGCACAGGGGTAAAATTTGTTCCTCTAGGCTCAATACTTTGTGGTTCTTAGCATCTTCTGTTTATTGTTTTGATCAAATAAGAAATCAAAGGTGAGGATATTTTAATATGGCTGAAAGTTAAAAAAGAAGAGAAAGGCACAACAGTCAAATTCATACATCAAACCGCCAAAAACAAAAGTAGGAGACATAAAAAATAGCAAAACAATAAATAGAGGATGAAATGGACTAAAATTCCAATTCTGACAACAATAGTAAGATAAACATAACCAAAATGTGCATATAACACTAAATCAAGAGGTAGCATTTTCTTAAAACTAATGAAAAAAGAATTGTATCTTAACATGGTTCTAAAGTCAAAATCTAAATCATAAAAGATGGATGTATTAGAGAATGTCATCTAAGATTAGTCTAAGTTAGTTATATAATCCTAGCTTAGTAGACTTAACTGCTCTAGCTTAGACAGCTGGCAATTAGTTGTGCCAGCTGTATCTACCAGTCTAAGGACTATAAATATTTGTATCACCGCAAAAAAAATTCCTCCAGTTTTTCTCAACGATGTTGATCGCAAATCAGGATTTGAAAATCCTGCTTACACCGAATGGGAGGAGCAAGATTCCTTGCTCTGTACATGGATTCTATCCACGATTTCGTCTTCTCTGTTATCACGATTCGTGAATCTTCGTCATTCTTGGCAAGTCTGGGACGAAATTCACACCTATTGCTATACGCAAATGCGTACACGCTCCAGACAACTCCGTTCTAAGCTACGTGCTATAACCAAAGGTTCACGTTCAATTGCTGAGTTTATTGCTCGTATTAGAGATTTTTTAAAATTTTATGATCCACGGTCTAGTGCTGCCACGGAGTACATAAGCTTGACTCAAGCATCTGCTGAAATTTTGTGGATGCAATCTCTTCTCAAGGAACTCAGTACCCACCAAAGTGTTATGTGATAACCTAAGTGCAGTCTCAATAGCTCATAACCCTGTACTTCACTCAAGAACAAAACATATGGAACTGGATATCTTTTTTGTACAGGAAAAAGTACTCAATAAATGGCTAATTGCCTCACATGTTCCAGCTCAAGACCAGTGGGCTGATATTCTAACCAAACCACTATCAACAGCAAGGTTTCTGCAACTTACAGATTAGTCTATAAGTTAGTTAATATAATCCTAGCTTAGTAGACTTAACTGTTCTAGCTTAGACAACTGGCAATTAGTTGTGCCAGTTGTACCTATCAGTCTAAGGACTATAAAAACTTGTATCACCTTGTAATGAAATCTCTCTCTCTCTCTCTCTCTCTCTCTCTCTCTCTCTGCAAATTAATTCAACCACAAAGAACATATTAATAAAACATTACAACATTGAGTAAAACTTACGTTCTGGATTATTAGCAGCATGAGCCATGCGGCGAATATCAAATCCCGCCATCAGAAAGCCAGCGTCTGTATGTTGTTTTGATCAAATAAGAAACCAAACGGTAGGGTATTTTACTATGACATAAAGTTAAAAAAGAAAAAGACAAGGCACAGCGGCAAAATGCATTAATCAAACCGCCTAAAACTTAATAGAAGGCACAACAACAAAAAATACAATATGAAATTGGCATCAATAGCAAGATAAATAAAACCAACTTATGTGCAAATATCAACACCCAATCAAGCGCTAACATTTTCATAATACATTAAAGAAAAAGAATTGTATCTTCCCATGATTCTGAAGTCAAAACCTAAATCAGAACAAATGGATGGAGTGCAGATTAATTTAACCACTTAGAATATATTAATTCAACATTACAACATTGAGTAAAACTTACAATTAGCAAGAGTCGGTTCCCTTTCCGGAGGCAGAGGCTTTCCATCTAAGCTAACTGCAATCATCAAGAAAATGAAATGGGCTCATTTTTCCAAGTCTAGCAACCATAGCAAGATAAAGAAAACCAACTTATGTGCAAATATTAACACCCAATCAAGGGCTAACATTTTCATTATACATTAAAGCAAAAAGAATTGTATCTTCCCATGATTCTGAAGTCAAAACCTAAATCATAACAGATGGATGATGAAGTGCAGATAAATTTAACCACTTAGAATATATTAATTCAACATTACAACATTGAGTAAAACTTACAATGATAAAGAGTCACTTTCCTTCCCAGAGGCTTTCCCACCCTGCAAACTGCAATCATCGAGAAAATGAAATGGGCTCATTTTTCCAAGTCTAGCAACAATAGCGAAATATATAAAACCAACTTATGTGCAAATATCAACACCCAATCAAGAGCTAACATTTTCATAATACATTGAAGCAAAAAGAATTGTATCTTCCCATGATTCTGAAGTCAAAACCTAAATCATAACAGATGGATGAAGTGCAGATTAATTTAAACACTTGGAATATATTAATTCAACATTACAACATTGAGTAAAACTTACAATCAGCAATAGTCGGTTTCCTTCCCAGAAGCTTTTCCCTTGCGCTAAAAACTCCAAACCCCAGAGGCTTTCTTTCTATGCTAACTGCAATCATCGAGAAAATGAAATGGGCTCATTTTTCCAAGTCTAGCAACAATAGCAAGATATATAAAACCAACTTATGTGCAAATATCAACACCCAATCAAGAGCTAACATTTTCATAATACATTGAAGCAAAAAGAATTGTATCTTCCCATGACTGAAGTCAAAACCTAAATCATAACAGATGGATGAAGTGCAGATTAATTTAAATCCTTGGAATATAGTAATTCAACATTACAACATTGAGTAAAACTTACAATCAGCAATATTCGGTTTCCTTCTCAGAGGCTTTTCCCCTATGCTAAAATCTCCAAACCTCGATCTAATGTCTGTAAGTTAAAAAAGAAAAAGACAGCCAAATGCATACATCAAACTGCTAAAAACATAATAGAAAGCAGACAAAACAGCAACAACAAAAAAATGGAATGGGATCAATTTTCCAAGTCTGGCAACAATAGTCAGATAAACAAAACCGACTTATGTGCAAAACTTAACACTCAATCAAGAGCTAACATTTTCATAGAACAGTAAAGCAAAAAGAATTGTATCTTCCCATGATTATCTTCCCATAACAGATGGATGAAGTGCAGATTAGTTTAACCGCTAAGAATATATTAATACAACATTACAACATTGAGTAAAACTTACTTTCTTCTATTTGCTGATCAGAAAACCATGGTTTGGTTGACACACAAGATATTTTCTCTGCGCTCACTTTTTTCTTCTTAGCATCTTCTGTTTATTGTTTTGTTCATATAAGAAACCAAAGGGTGAGGATATTTTAATATGGCTAAAAGTTAACAGTTAAGAATATATTAATACAACCTTCCTTTAAATTCCAGCTGATAGCACAACTAACATGAAAGAACAAAATTCTTAAAAGCGGCAACAAGGGTAAATTACACTTAATTCACTGGGGTCATCTTAAACTACACAAACATGCCCAATAATAATATTCATTGTGATTTAGGGTTTAATTATATCAAAACATACCCCCAATTTGTCAAAATCACTAACCGCCCTAAAAAGGCTGAATCCAAAGGTTTTAAACCCTAATCCCCAAACAAACTGAGAAGATTTGAATATTTCCAACCATCAGATAACAGATTTGAATATTTAGTGTGATTGAGGGTTTAATTTCATCAAAAAAACATTCAGATTCTCAAAATTTATCGCAGCCTTAAAAAGGCCGAATTAAAAGATATTAAACCCTAATCCCCAAATCCATGAAGATTATAATAATTCCAAGCAACACATACGGGATTAAATTATGAACTATATTCGAGAAAGAATGAAAATACCCTGAAAGATTGAAACCACATAACAGTGAAGAACGAGGAGAAGACAAAGAAACGAACCAGCAACGGGATATGGGGTCACGGTAGAGATCAGAGCGTAGTCTACCAAAACGGGATATGTTACCAAGCTTCAAGGATTATCTAATTTCTCGCGATTTAACAAATATATATATATAAGTGTGTCAAAAAAAAAAAAACAAATATAAAATAAGGATTTAATTTGTATGCATCGACGGTGTAAAATAATTTTACACTGTCAATCAATGACAATCATGTATTCTGCCACGTCACCCCATTATACTACACTTTCTTCATATGACATGAAAGATTAGTCGTTTTTCATTGGATGACCGTGTAAAATTATTTTACACTATCAGTGCATATCAATTAAACTCATAAAATAAATGTGCAGTAATGATGACTAATCTATTATATCTCTATCTCTAACTACTTTTTACTTATAAAAATATAAATTATTAAATACTATTATAACTACTACTTTCTCATGTGCAATACATGGGATATTCATCCAACTACAAATATTGTTTATAATTTATAGTTACAACAATTTTAATACATATAAATTGAAGAAAAAAATGTGGGAGGGAAAAAAAAGTGAAACTAATGAAAAATCGAATTTTAAAAAATAGTTTATGTTAATATTGAAAGTCTATAATATTTTTCTATTCTTTAATTTATTTTTTGAAACAAAAATAGTGTAAATCGATAAATCAAAAGATTTGGAGTATTTAGTAAAAAAAGGTATTTGGAGATATAGTAAAAAAAAATTGGGGATTTAGCCAATTTTTTCTTAAGATTTAGTTGGAAAAAAAAAAGATCTAAACCCAAAGAAAAAGAGGTACCTAGAAAATATTTTTAATTGTTTTGTCGATACTTGAAAACCATATGCTAAAATTGTCATATTAAGATTGGTTTCTTCAAGATATGTGACCTTATGATATGGTAGGATTTTTTTTTTTAAAATATGATTTGAAGTTTATTAACATTGATATCACTATCAACATCAAATCATTGGGAAGAAGATAAGTTGAGCGGCCGGAACTGGCGTTGGAAGATGAAACCGCCGCACAGGGTCGCCTTCGTTCGACCTCTACCAGAACTATGAAGAAGATGTAGATCGAGATCTAGTTTTAGAGCTTGGAAGAAGATATAAAATTGAAACGGTAGCAAAGGTTCTTGTTAATGGTATATGAATGGCAGTGAGAGAGATAGTGTAATTGTTGTTGTTGATTAATTTGGAACTCCAATGGAAAAAACAGGATGAAAGAAGATGAGGAGTTGAATGATAGAAAACCATTGCTCAGAAGAAGAAGAAGAAGAAGAAGAAGCGTTGAACTGAGAATGAAAGTGAAGAAAAATATTTAGGAGAAATAATTGTCTACATGTATTGTTTAAAAGGAACTTCTAATCCTAACCTTTAGTTTTTAATCAAAAGGCTAGAAATTATTCTCACCATTCTTATATATTTTTGTCATTCTCATAGTATACATTCTCTATATATATATATATTATAACCCCATATAGGGGGCGACTACGGTGAGAACACTTTGTTATTATGAGAAATGGAAACAATCAATCATATCCATCCAATTTTAATTATTTGAAATTAGTGGCTTGGATCGCATCTTCCTTAAAATAAGCACACACACTTAACCATTACTTCATCATTCTCAATATTAATTACATTAATTCAGTATAATAGAATTAAAATATCTCTTCAATATTTTTTTTTTATAAAACAACAATCTTTTCAATATAGCGCTCATCCCTAACGCCTACCTCAGTACCGCACAATTTGAAAACCACACACCAGCTGCAATGCACACACCACCTGCTCATGATTGATTATTTAGGTTGGTGATTTGTTTGATTATTTAGGTCCGTGATTGATAGGGGTGTGCAAATAAACCAGTTTATATGAACCAAATTACTATCCAAATGAAACCAAATTTTAAAAACTGGCCCAAAAGTTAAAAACAAAATCTGGTGGCCCATTTTAGAGAATTAAAAACAAGAAAATTCTTTTTTCTACCCCTACATTTAACTTTTTACCCCTACATATTTTAAAATATTCTCATTTTACCCTTTGTTTATTTTATTATTTTTACAATAGTTTGTAAAAAGTGCTCCAAATTTTTTTTATTGTTACCGGAACAGTTTTATAAGTGTTCCGGTATGTATTTGTGCTTAGAAAAATGATATCGGTACCGGAACAGTTTTAACACTGTTCCAAATTGTATTTGTCATACCGGAACACTTTTATAACTTCAATCCTATTAGACTTAGTTAGGTAGTTAGGAGGTGGTTACATAACTACCTTGAGTTAGTTAGTTATGGTTACTTGTGTTACAAGTAATGGATGTGTTAGGAGTTTTCCTTATAAATATGCATGTGCCTCATGCATTGAAAACACAACTCATTCTCTATTTTTCTTATCAATAAATCTTAGCACTTTCCTCCTAGTTTTCTCTCTAGTTCTTACTTGTTATCTTCTTCCTCTTATCTTGGATTACCCTAACAAATTGGTATCCAGAGCCCTTTGGTTCTTAGTGTAGAAAGCACAAAGATTCAGTCTTGTTTGGTATTTACATTTTCCTTCATTCAGAAACAATGTCAGGGAATGGTTTACCAAACAATCTTCCAATTCTTGAGGGCAAGAATTGGGAAAGATGGAGCAAACAGATGAAGTCTCTCTTTGGTTTTCAAGATACATGGGAAATGGTGGTTAATGGTGTGCAAGACTTGGTGGGGAATGCCACTGAAGCTCAGAGATCAGCACACAAAGACTTAAAGAAGAAGGATTGCAAGGCAATGTATGCAATTCAAGCTGCAGTAGATTCTGCAAATTTTGACAAGATATCTAGTGCTGAATCCTCTAAGGCAGCCTGGGATATTTTGGTGAAATATTATGAAGGAGGAGAAAAGGTGAAGGGAGTGAAGTTGCAGTCTCTGAGAAGGCAATATGAGCTTCTGCAGATGGATAAGAGTGAATCCATTGGAGCCTATGTGTCGAAGGTTCAAGGCATTGTCCATACAATGAAGAGCTGTGGTGAGGTGATGACAGATAGGATGATTGTAGAGAAGGTAATGAGAACTCTAACTCCAAATTTTGATCATGTCATTGTTGCCATCCAAGAAACTGGGAATGTAGCTACATTACAGTTGGAGGATCTTGTCGGATCTTTAGAAGCACATGAGTTGATGATAAATGAAAGGAAAGGGGTTCAAGAATCTGTACAAGCCTTACAAGTTCAGGCTTACAAGAAAGCTAATAGTCACAAAGAGAAAAATCAAGATAAGGAAAAGAATGGCTCTCAGAAAAAATTTGATGGAAAATCTGAATCCTTCAAGAAAGGAGGAGGAACATCAAATTCAAAGAAAGGGAAAGGCAAGGACAAGAGTCATATTCAGTGCTATAACTGTGAGAAATGGGAACACTATGCTTCAGATTGTTGGTTCAAGAAAGGCAAAGAAAAGGGCCAAGACTCTGATGATGAAGCAAAACTTGTGCAAGAAAAGGTTGAAGACAAAGCTGTGACTTTCATGGCTGCATTATCAGAGGTAGAATCACAAGATAAAGTTGATGCTGAGACTTGGTTCTTAGACACGGGGTGTTCCAATCACATGACTGGTCACAAAAACTGGTTAGTGAAGTTCGATTCTGGAAAGAAAAGTAAAGTGAAGCTGGCCAATAGCAGTTCATTGCAGTCAGAAGGCATTGGTAACATGGTTATCAAGAGGAGCAATGGAAGCACTGCAGTAATTGAAGATGTGATGTTTGTACCAGGTATGGATTGTAATCTTCTGAGTGTTGGACAGCTAGCAGAAAAAGGTTTTTCAGTTATCATTAAGAAAGAGAAATTTGAACTTTATGATCCTGCAAATAACCTAATTCTGAGGACTCCTTTGGCCAAGAATAGAACTTTCAGAACTTTGATTCACACAAACACTGTTCAGTGTATGAAGGTAGTAACAGATGAGAAGTTGAATTGGCTATGGCACCTGAGATTTGGACATTTGAATTTCAAATATCTGAATCAGCTAGGGAGCAAAGGAATGGTACTTGGCCTGCCTAAGATTGAAGCTTCAGAAAGAGTATGTGAAGGTTGCTTAGTTGGTAAACAACCTAGAAATACTTTCAGCAAGAGTTTGCCTATGAGATCATCAAGTGTACTAGGTGTTGTGCATTCTGATGTGTGTGGTCCCTTTGATGTGAATTCACTTGGTGGTAATAGATATTTTGTTACCTTTGTTGATGAGTATAGCAGGAAGATGTGGATATACTTGATTCAAACCAAGGATGCAGTATTTGATGTCTTCAGAAATTTTAAGGCATTAGTTGAAAATCAAAGTGGAAAGAAGATCATAGCTCTCAGAACAGATGGTGGAGGTGAGTATACTTCCAAGAAGTTTGAGTCATTTTGTGTTGAACAAGGTATAGAACATGAAGTCACAGCTCCCTATACACCTCAACACAATGGCTTAGCTGAAAGAAGGAACAGGACTATTCTTGATATGGCAAGGTGTATGGTGAAGCATAGGAACCTGCCTAAAGCTTTCTGGGGTGAAGCAGTTCACACTGCTGTGTATGTGTTGAACAGGTGTCCAACCAAGAAGCTGAAAGACAAAGTACCTGAGGAAGTGTGGAGTGGTAGAAAACCTAGTGTAAGTCACTTCAGAATTTTTGGTGCTTTATGTCACAAGCATGTGCCTGAAGCAAAAAGGAAGAAGCTTGATGACAGAAGTGAAGCCATGATCTTGGTAGGATACCATGTCACAGGTGCTTACATGCTGTATGATCCTGCCACAAAGAAAATGATCTACAGTAGAGATGTTGTAATTGATGAAGAGAAATCCTGGGATTGGATTGCTGGTTGTAGTTCAAGCAGAGCTCAATTGAATCCAATCATGAATGAAGAAGATAGTGATTCTAGTGATGAGAATGAAGCACCTGCAGCTGTGACTAGAGACAGACCTGCCAGAACAAGGAACATTCCTGCTAGATTGCAGGATTGTGAAATTATTAATGATAATGAGGTAAATGCAGATGGTGACTTAGTTCATATTGCATTGATGGCTGGTTCTGAGCCTATCAATTACACAGAAGCCTTGAAACACAAGAAATGGAAGAAAGCTATGGAGGAGGAGTTGGCTTCAATTGAGAGAAATCAAACTTGGGAGTTAGTTAAACTTCCATCAGATAAGAAGGCAATTGAAGTAAAATGGGTGTTCAAGCTGAAGCTAAATCCTGACAATTCTATAGCAAAATATAAGGCAAGGCTGGTGGCAAGAGGTTTTCTGCAGAGGGAAGGAATAGATTACTCAGAAATCTACTCACCTGTGGCAAGAATTGAGACTGTGAGACTTGTCATAGCTGTAGCTAATGCAAGGAAATGGCCTATGTTCCACATGGATGTTAAGTCAGCCTTTCTTAATGGTCCATTAGAAGAACTTGTTTTTGTAACTCAGCCACCTGGATTCATGATTGAAGAGAAGAAAGACATGGTCTACAGATTGAACAAAGCTCTATATGGTTTGAAACAAGCTCCAAGAGCTTGGAATAAAAGGATAGATGGATTTCTTGTGAAACAAGGTTTCAGGAAATGCAAGTCAGAATATGGAGTATATGTGCAGGAAGCAGCTTCAAGCATCATTCTGATATGTTTGTATGTTGATGATCTGCTAGTAACTGGAAGTGTCACAGCTGAGATAGAGAAATTCAAAGAAGTAATGAAAACTGAATTTGAGATGACAGATTTGGGAGAAGTGTCTTACTTCTTAGGATTTGAACTTCTGAAGAATGGTAAAGGTCTATTGTTGCATCAGAGGAGATATGCAGGAGAAATTCTGAAGAGGTTCAACATGACTGAGTGTACATATGCTGCAACTCCTATGGAGGTGAACTTGAAGTTAGAAAAGAATGAGACAGAAGAGACTGTGGATCCTACAATTTTCAAGCAAATTGTTGGATCATTGAGATATCTTTGCAACAGCAGGCCAGATATATGCTTTGCAGTTGGGCTTGTAAGTAGATTCATGGATAAGCCTAGAAGGTCACACATGAATGCAGCTAGAAGAATACTTAGGTATATAGCAGGCACAATGGAGTTTGGAATTCTTTTTCCAAAGTCAGTTCTGAATGAGAAATTTGAGATTGTGTGCTACTCTGATGCTGATTGGTGTGGTGACAAAGTAGATAGAAGGAGTACTACTGGGTATTTCTTCAGATTTATGGAGGCTCCTGTTGCTTGGTGTTCTAAGAAACAACCAGTTGTTGCATTGTCTTCGTGTGAAGCTGAGTACATAGCAGGTGCATATGCAGCATGCCAAGCTTTGTGGATTGTGACTGTGTTGAAGGAGCTAGGAATTGAAGTTAAAAGTGTTCCGGTTTGTATTTGTCAATATCGGAACACTTTTAAAACTGTTCCGGTTTGTATTTGTGATACCGGAACACTTTTAATAGTGTTCCGGTTTAGACTGTTAAAATAACCGTAACACTTTTAACACTGTTCCGGTATGTATTTGTGATTAAAAAAAAAAAAAAAACTATTGCAAACCAAACTCATCCATATATATATTATCAGCTTGTTTAATCTGAAATGCACTAAGCAATATCACTTAATAATGAAACAAGCCATTGCCTTTCTTCTTGAAAACAACTTCCTCAGAAAATCAAATTCTCCTTGTTTTTTATGAGGTACAATTGTCAGGTATCTTTGGCATTGCTTCTATCCTTGAATTATAACTAATATTTAGATGTTGAAGATATATAATAAATTTCCAACTTGTTGAGGAAACTCTCCATGAAAACTATTATTTCTAAGATTGAGTTTTGTGAGGTATGTAAGATTTCCTATTGATGGCGTAAGAGTTCCTGCTAATGTCATGTCTGCAAGGATCAAATTGATGACTCTTCCATTGGAAATGTTACAAGTGATTCCATTGAATCATTCCATGAACTTAGTGTGTGAAATGGATCTTTAACTATTCTACTCTTGAAGTCAAGTAAAGTTTGTAAATCAGTTTCATTTCCTTGCAAGGTTGATGCAGTTGAAGAGTAATGAAATTTGGTAATGCATAGAAGAAAACAACATAGGAATTGGAATGCTATTTTGTTAGAGATTATGACTATTGAAATGCTCATTTTTTTTGTGATGTTAACTCAGAATTCAAAAATGGTGATTTTATGATGCCAACATGAGTATGTCAAAAATGGAAGCGTACACAATTCAAAGAAATATTAATGATGCAACTGTACTAGTACACAAGCTATTGCATCTATTTGATTTTCATTTTCAAGGATAGAAGCAATGCCAAAGATACCTGACAATTGTACCTCATAAAAATTAAGGAGGATTTGATTTTTTGAGGAAGTTGTTTTCAAGAAGAAAGGCAATGGCTTGTTTCATTATTGAGTGATATTGCTTAGTGCATTTCAGATTAAACGAGCTGATAATATATATTGATGAGTTTGGTTTGCAATAGTTTTTTTTTTATCACAAATACATACCGGAACAATGTTAAAAGTGTTACCGTTATTTTAACAGTCTAAACCGGAACAGTTTTAAAAGTGTTCCGGTATTAACAAATACAAACCGGAACACTTTTAAAAGTGTTCCGGTATTACAAATACAACCTGGAACAGTTTTAAAACTGTTTTAAAACTGTTCCGGTATCATTTTTCTAAGCACAAATACATACCGGAACACTTATAAAACTGTTCCGGTATCAATAAAAAAAAATTGGACCACTTTTTACAAACCGGAACTCTTTTAAAATAAAAATATTGTTAAAATAATAAAATAAACAAAGGGTAAAATGGGAATATTTTAAAATGCGTAGGGGTAAAAAGTTAAATGTAGAGGTAGGAAAAAAGATTTTCTAAAAACAAAACTGGTTTACAACAAATTGGTTTTGGGCTATCCAATTTTCTAATACATTCTTTCCACACCTCCCTATTAATAAATAATTAAAAGCAGAATTTAATAAATAATTAAAATTAGGTGGTGGTGGTGGTGGTGCTGACTGGTCAACTACCTGGTCAACGTCGGACATACGGCGGCGACCGGCGGCGGTCATAACTTTTTCGGCGGATTTTAGAGCCTATATTTTGAGTTATCATCAAAAAAATTAAAAAGTAAAAGCTTTATATTGAGCTTATGAGAATGTTCGATAATGGATGTCAATAACCTTTTCGTTCACACCCACCTCTCTCTATCAGAGCATTTGGAAGAATATTTTAATTCTTCAATTCATCATTCTCGATAGATAAAAAAATATTATACCGGTACCAAAAAAAAATTATTGAAGAGATATTTTATTTCTATTGTAGGAATTAATGTAATTAATATTGAGAATGATGAAGTAATGGTTAAGTGTGTGTGCTTATTTTAAGGAAGATGTGATCCAAGCCACTAATTTCAAATAATTAAAATTGGATGGATATGATTGATTGTTCTCATTTCTCATAATAACAAAGTGTTCTTACTGGAGTCGCCCCCTATATATATATATATATTGTATATCATTTCTCTTATATTATATGTCAAGAAAAAAATTTCTCTTATATTATTATTGTTTATATTTTACTCTTTCTTCTTTTTGATGGTGTCAAAAGGGGGGTAGGAATATATGTTTGTATGCTTGTGTTTTGTGGTCTAAAATTTTCAGGATATTCATTTGCAAAATAAAGGATGAGACATCATAGAATATTCATTCATAGTTCATAGAATATTTATAGCAAGATTAGTTCTTTGGTAAGTTTGACACTTGTCATTTAACTAGAGTGCTTACTTTTTATAATCTTTCTATTAGTAGGAACTTTATTATTATTATTGTTTTTTAATTTATTTTTTAATTGTATATTTAACAATTGATTATTCTTTCTAAAAGTAATTGGTGAGTAATGTTTTTCTTTTTTTGAAATATTAATTGGAAATTGCACTCTTCTAAGTTTTGATGCGCTAAAAAAAACACGTGTACTTGAAATTGGATGGATGTTAGTGTTACACAAATTTTCTTTACCAAGGTTGCAACACTGGAAACACCAATTTATCGGGACTCCAATTTTTGCCTCTTCACTAATCGTCCTTTTCATTTCATATTCTTCTTAAAAGTGAGATTATGGCTCGGATAAAGCATCGGGTGAAGACTTCAAATTTGTTTATCTTCTCATTCATCTCTTTCTCATTTATTTTCTATTGCTTTTCTTTCTTCATTCTTCTGCTGCATCTACTTACTGCTTTCTTTGATTCATCCTTTCCTTCATGCATCATTGCTTTTTGAATTTGATTTAATTTCTAATTTATTTTTGTGTAGTAATTTAAAGAGCAAAGGAATCTGATTGAGCTCTACTAAAGAACCATCTTCACCCTCAAATCTTTCAAATAAGGTAAGATATAAATCATATTTGTTGTTGTTGCCATGAAAATTTCTTTTAGGAACACACACACAAACGTAGCAATTCCTTTTTTCACTTACAGCTATCATTGAAGCTTTGTAAGATTCAATTGTAGGAACTAAAGAGTTGAAAGAAAAAGCCATTTGTAAGTTCTACTACACATATTCTATCAATTGCTAAATGATGTGGATTAATTGTACAAAGAGGGAAAATCACATACTTAAGCTATGAAGTTGCATCTTATGTTATTGTTTTATATGTGAATGCATATTATATTTTAGTTTATATCTGCTTGAATTATTAATAGATCTTTGTGGTTATGATATTTCTCACTGAGGTAACATTAGAATGGAGTTAATTTGTTCCTTAAAGTGAGCATGAAAACAAACATACTAACAATCCAATTGCTTATTTCTGATATATATATATATATATATATATGGATACTTTTGTTGCTAAATTCAACCATAATGTGAGCATGAAAACAAACAAACTTCTTGGTCAACAAGTTCAAGTGTTCTAATTCTTTAAATTTGTGACCCCATTTTTTCTACAAGTGTGTGATTTTGAGTTTGTATATTAATAGAATAAAAATGCAAATGTAGTGTTTTTGTGGCATTTCTTTTTGTGATTCTTTCTACAGGGATAACTCTCTTCATGTGGATTAAAAGCACATGTACATACCAATGAAAATGCTTTCTTATGGGTCATAATTTGGCTTTAGGACAGGTTTGGCGGATTTCACATATCTAAATATTTTTTTTTTTGGTTCTAATTAACTTCTAACGATGAAACTTGCACTGTAAGTTACTACAAATGTTTGAAGTTGCACTATAGAAACATTTTGTTCTTTTCATTTTTGTCATTTATGATATTTGTCTAATTTTTTTTGTGGAAATGTATTTACTAATTTAATGTCTGCTAAAGTCGCTAAGTTAATTTGTCACTTCCAAATTGTTTTCTTTCTCCATTTTCCCTAACTTTATTACTTTCATTTTTGTTTTAATGGTTAATCACTTAACCTAATGTATATAACTTTAAGGAATATGTTTCAACTAGCTTTTTCAACTTATTTTGGTGTTCATCTAATTGCCTCACTATTAACTATGCTATAGTTATATTTTTCTTCTTTACCATCTTAATTTTTCCTTCTTTCTTATCCCTAATTGTTTATTTTCTCTTTGTATATATTGGCTTATATTCTAATTGTCTGAGTATATGAAGGAGGTAGTCTCTTTGAGTGTTGTGAGCTACAGTATAAATTGGAAGAATATAAATAGAAAATAAAAGAAGTGAATCACAAGTAATATCCATCTTAGTCCCTGTTGTTTGAAATTGTTTTGATTGCTTTGAATTACTGCCCTTTTAGTTAGTATCTAACATACTTTCTTTGTTTTTTAAGGTTGAAATATTATGCAATAGTCCAAGAAGCAGCAGTTGTGAGACTTAAATTGAAAGAAGATAGATGACAAAATACAAGATACATTAATGAATTAGTCTTAATCTTTAGGCCTAATGGTAAATTAAAAATTAGGAATATGTATTTACTGTTTTCCTGTCATTTTGAAGTACCTCATATCTGAATTTGTGAATTTTTATGTACGTAATTGTGATATCAAACTCATTTGAGTAATATTAATAAATCAAATAGTCATGTTCATATCACTTCATTTCATATATTCCTTTATTTATTTCCTTTAGTTTCTAAATGAAATATATATGTTTATCAACAATACTAAATTTAGTCACTAAATACAAACTTATGTAGTGTATGCCCATGTCTTTTGCACATCTCTAAATTTTGTGAACAGTGTTGTTGAACAAGTTTCTGTATAAGAAACAATCCAATTGCTTTTTTTTTTTTGTTTAATTAGTTGATTCTATTTCTCCGGCCGGCTATAAAACTCATGACATACTAACAATCCTTGATCTTAATATTATTATTGTTGCAAAGGGAGTAACTTATAAAATCTTATTTTTTGGAGATCATTGGTGAACTACATTTGTTGCTGCAAGGTACTACTACAATAGTATGTTTTGTGGGTGACTTTTTGATAGAATTGATTTGGTTTTGAGCATGTGGATGATTGGGTGAATCTTTGACATTTTTTGTATTTTATATTTATTCCTTTGAATATGAAGGATTAATATAAGTTGATTTCCATTATAAGGTATATATATCCAATGCAAAGAGAAAAATAATGCTTACAATAATATAAGTTATAAGCCACAACTTATCATTGATTTCTTTATATTTTGTGATAAGATGCACATTCCATGCCTGCTATAACCTTCTAAATTAACTTGAGGATTCACAATTTTGATAGCTGCAATGGTGTATTTTTCAGCTCTAACAACAGTGACGACCACAACTGTAATGGTTGTCTTATGTCACTTCTATTTTCCTTAAATAAAACTATTTGCATTGTATTGTTTTAAATGTACTTATTTTTAATATATTATTAACAATTTTTTGTTATGATTGGTGAAATTTAATTTAGATATATCACGAGGCTTAAATATCCTTTTATTTTTATGGGTAGTATTTTCAAGTTTATGCGTTTTTTTTTTACAATAGTAAATTTATATCATTTCATTCATCAAAATAGAAATAATACAAGATGAAATTGAATTAAAATTGTGGGGACTAGCATAAGAAATTGATATTCTAACAAGTGTATGCTATTCTTCAAAAAAAATTGCATCAAATTTAAATTAATTTGAGATGCAAAATATAAAATATTTTATTTTAAATTTTCCCCGTGCCGTGCACGGGTAAACACACTAGTACAAGATAGGGGGAGACTCATTTGAGAAACAATGTTAAAAATATATGGTTTCGATGATAACAAATGGGAGATTGTGAAGAAGAATTCCTTCTTGGACTTGGCTGAGTTTCGATGATAACAAACTCACATCACAAAAGAAAAAAGCTTATGGAGACACAAAATGAGAAAACACGATGAAGACCAAGACTTAAGTTTATTAAATAGCTTATGGTCTAGTGGTTGAAAAAATCAGAGCCTGGTTGTATGATTGAATTCCTACCATAGCTCTGATTTTTTTTTTTTCAGTTTGGATCATAAAATTTTAAAAAATCTCTAAAAAAAACTATTTCGAATAGATTTTTTATGGACCCGTTTGGATTCAACTTATTTCTATGGTCTAGTGGTTGCTGTGCGCGTCCATGACCTTTCTTGGCAGGAGGATCCCAGTTCGAATCTTGCCTCTTGGTGTTTTATTTTATTTTATTTTATTTTAAAAGGTAATAAAAATTAGTGAAATGTGTGGGTGAGATTCAAAACCACCCCCAACAAATAAAGATATTTTAATAAATGACCATTGAGTCAATAAATATAAAATATTTAATGATATATGTTAATTTATATTGAGTATTGACTATTTTTAATGTTATTTATAATTAAATAGATAATGTTCTTTTTTTAAAAAAATTACAATTTTTTTATTATGGGTTATTTTTATTATTTGCCCCGGGCCTCCGAATAGTCGGCTCCGGCCCTGATAATAACAACAACAAGAACAACAACTTTCATATTCTCAAAAATATTTCTAAATTATCAATGTCACTTTTTTCATAAACTTTCAAACATCACTTTGTGAAACTTTGATTATATTTTTCTTATCCAATAAGGTTTCTGAGCATTAAGTTATATTTATTTGAAAGTGATATTGATTTGATACAGTCATACAATTTTATTTTTTCAACACTTGTTCGTAAATTCTTATCATTGTTTGTTGAGAATTATTGTTTAAGATAATGGGGTGTTGTCTTGTTGTATTATTGCTTGTGCTCTCATATTGTTGGAAACAAATGTGTTTAAGATAAAGTAAGTTTCTTTCTCTTGTGTTGTAGGGGAAGTGTTAGGGAAGCCTTGCGATTAGGCTGTCTTGTAACCAAAATTCCTACATAGTGAAAAATCCTTCAAGGAGTGAAGGAACTGGAGTACTCTCAGATTGTGAGGGGAACCAGGATAAACTCTCTTGTGTCTTTTTCCCTTTCCTTATCTCTTTATTTTTCTGCACATTGTTCATACATTCATCATAGTTTTCACAAGAAAAATAAATTAGTCTCAACATCTCTAAATTAACCAAAAAGCTCTAAAAATCTAATTCACCCCCTCTTAGGTTGCACTCTAAACTTACATTTGATACATGTTGTTCTTTTTGTTGTCTGCATTTTGTAAAAACAAGATGATAGACCAGATGTCTCATCAAGTGGTACTTCGACATCTGGTGTCTGAAGCAGCACACCAGGTTTACTTGTGCCCCAAGTTGCGCTTATTTGTGAAGCATATCTCTGAATATTTGCTTCAGATTTACTTCTTCAAGGAACATATTTTCAGAATGAATCATATCTAGATTAAATCAAGAGTTAAAGAGATTTGTTTAAAGATTTGGAAAAGATTTAAACAAAGATATATTGTGTTAAAGATTTAATCAAAGATTGACTTGGAGTTTTTATTCTTGAAGAATATCTTTTTATTATTTGATTTAGAAATTCTCCTTCAAGAAACATATTTTCATAATATATTGGTCATATTTTAGAGAAGAATTTTCGTGTATTTGCAATATATTTTGATGGAAGATTTTGTTGAAGATTTTATTATTTTATACTTCAAAGAGTTTTATTTTTGAATCGTATCTTCCTTGAAGAGTAAGGTCCAAGACTCAAGCCTATTTAAGAAGACCTGATACTATGTTCAAATTGCCGAAGTCAGAATATCAAAGATTTAGTCTTTTAGGGTTTCGTGTCTTTGTAAGCCTTGTGCTTTATTTTTATTGAGTTGTAATTGTGCACTCCTAAACTTTTAAGCACAGATTTGTTCTCTTGTACAACACTCTAAGCCTTTAGGTACGAGTGTTTAGTTTTCTAGGAGTGCGTCTCCATTTTAATTGTATTGAAAGTAGAGCCAGTGCGAAGATTAGTAAACCGGAGGTTGTTTATGCAGGAAGTCTTCAAACTGAGAGGAAGTGAGCGGAGGTTCTTATATCTAGGAGTTCCTAGGTAGAATTTGCACGGGTAGTGTTTAAGTGAGAAGTTGTAAACGGGGTGTTTAGTTTTGAATTAAAACTATCATAATGGATTCCTTCCTAGATTGGTATCTCCCAGATTAGGTGCATGTGGCGCTGAACTGGGTTAACAATTTCATTGTGTTATTTACTGTTTTCTTGATTGTTTTAAATTTGCGCTATACTGTCATAACCAACATTCGGTCCAACATCTGCCCTGCAGAGAACCAGAATTTCAATACATAGAAGAAAAAGGAAGAGTTTTTTTTATTAATAAAGAAAAGAATGACTCCTGTCGTTTTGACCAGTAATATAGAAAATATAAAAAAAGGAAAAAAAACCGTCCAAACCACCCGAATTGGTGGTTTTACCAGTTTTTATCGATTCGATACCGGTTTTTCGGTTTTTTACCCGGTTCTTTGCACACTGGCTTTCAGTCACCTTATTATAGTCTTAACTGTAAATGATAAATTAAAAGTTTAAAACATGTAACCTTGAGTTTCCTCCATTTATTATCTATCCATTTACTATTCATTTGGATAGTGAAGATTAGTGAGATCCACTTTTAGTGGGTCACACTTTTAATAGGTTCAATTAATCTTCACTTATGTCTATCTCTCTTCAAATGGAGAATAAATGAAGGAATAATAAATAGAGGAAACTCAAACCCTGCATTACCGAGTTAGGAGAGTTAGGATCCTCTCCATTTTTTTAGAGAAATGGAGAGCACAATTACTATAGTTTATATGTATAAATGTGTATATATTCTTGGAACTTGTGACATATTTTGCATAATTTAATTTTTATATACCCAAAACTTTAGTAATGGATCTTTCCATTTTTTTGAGAAATGGAGAGGATCTCTGCTCTATATTACCGGTCTACTCTAGAATGTTTGTTCAACTTAACTCACGCATTAAACAATAAATAATAAATATAGAAAAACCCTTTGAATATAGCCAAATTGAAGATAAATGGAGAAGGTTTGGGGAAACGAGTAGAGAAAGAGCTTCAGCATTATATCTGGTTTGGGAAGAAGAGTTTTGTCTCAATATGATTAAAACCATTATTATTTAAGGATAATGTGCATAATTTTTTTTGTCTCCTAATGCAAAAGCCATAAATTAAGCTTATGGGAGCATATAGGTTTTGTTGTTTTAGCTTGATGGGCCAAGATCTAATGGATTTAAGAAAATTTATTTGTTGGTTAAAAACTCTGGTCTAAAGTTTGCAAAAGTGTTCAAATAAAGGGTTTGATTGTATTATAGTTAGAGCATCTCCAATTGTGCAATCTCTATAATGGTATTTTGTGGGTCCTATCAGTGCCACATCACTTTGAAGTAACTCACCAACTTTTTACTCTAATGGTGCAACTCTAAAGATCTCACAATGGGTCCCACAATTATCATTATTTTAATTGTCTTAAATGAAAAATAATAAAGTAAAACAAAAAACAGCAACAAAGCTTTTGCCAAAAAACCAAAAAGTAACAAATATATATTATTTTAATTGAAGGACCCTTAAAATGTGATTGCTTACTGACGTAACGGTACTACACGGTGGCATAACTCCACTAGCTAACTTTGTCAAAATACACTATCTTTCACTTGCCATGCTGGAGGACCCAGTGAAATACTATACCGCTGGAGCTGCTCTTAGAGCTTGTCATGTAAATTATAGTCGTATGTTTCAATTTCGAAACGAATTTCCTGTTGTGGATGTTCCCACAGTTTTAATCCACAACCATTGGATTAATATTTAGAATAAAACAATAATTTAAAAAAAGGTTTAATTAGTATTTTGGTCCCTTAAAGATATTTTTGGTTTCACATTGGTCCCTTAAAAAAAGTTTCGTTTTAGTCTCTTAACTATATGACTCTTAGCCCTAATGGTCCTCTCCATTAATTTGTTTTAATATGAACCGTTTGATTTTTTTTTTAAAATGTAATGGTAAGATTTGCATGTCTATTGAATATAATGGTGAACTATCATCAAGTAAATATTTCTCTTAATATTCATCTTCTTCTCCCTCTTTTTCTTCATCATCAACACCAACTTCATCAATCTTGATAAAAAAAAAACCCCCAACACCATCACTTAACATCTATGTTCTTTATCTCTAATCATAAAAACTAATCACCCCAATAACACCATCACTAATCATAAAAACTCCATTATAAACTCAAACAAAACAAAAAAGGGTTTCTTGAGATGGGGTATGAGTGATTGGTGGTTAGGTCAAAGAGAAAACTTTTTTTTTCTTGTTGTGGTTATGGTGTTATTGAGGTGGTAGTGAAAGTGTTGAATGAGTAGATGGTGAAGAAAAGTATCTAATGGTGATGAGTTTAAAATAAAATTGAAGAGACAAATTTTTTTGTTGAAAAAAATTTGGGTTTAAAATGGAATTGAAGAGAAGTTAGGAAGATTGAATGATGTTGGGTTTCAATTTCTCAACTTTTTTTTTTAATTTTTAATTTTTTGGATTAAAGTATTTTTTTGACTTTAATTTGAAGATTTGAGTTTTATTTGAAGATGTTATGAAGATGAATGAAAGTGAAAAGAAATTTAGAAAAGAAGATGAAGTAATAGAGAAAAAAATTAGTTGATAATGGTGTACATTCAAAATTTAATGGCTATTTTTTTTCAATAAGATCAAACAGCTTAAATTAAAAGATTTATTGAGATGTATGGTAGACTACATGCAACGTTAACCCACCTAATACATTTAACGGAAATGACCATTGCGACTAACTGTCATATAGTTAAGGGATAATTTCTCACGCCACCCCCCCATATTACTCCGCGCGCCCCCCACCCCCCACCCCCCCACTCATTTTTTTTGAATTTTTTTTTACTTTTTTTTTTGAATTGTTTTTTTCACTTTTTTTACATTTTTTTTTTCGAAAAAAGATCGGAAATTTTTTTTCCGGAAAAACCAGAAACTTTTTTCCGAAAAAAAATCAAAAAAATTTCCCGAAAAAAGATCAAAATACTTTTTCCAAAAAAACCGAGAACTTTTTCTTGAAAAAATTTTCCCGAAAAAAAAATCGAATTTTTTTTTTCAAAAAAATCAGAAACTTTTTTCCAAAAAATAAAAATCAAAATTTTTTTTCAGAGAGTTAAATGGTTTCTGGAAACCATTTATGCAATAATATTCTGGAAACCATTATGCTGGTTAAATGGTTTCAGAGAGTTAAACAGTGAAACCATTTGTATTGTAAAATGGTTTTATGTGTTTACTGAAACCAATATTGTGTTTTTATGGTTTTAAAAATTCTGGAAACCATTATGCTGGTTAAATAGTTTCAGAGAGTTAAACAATGAAACCATTTGTATTGTAAAATGGTTTTATGTGTTTACTGAAACCAATATTGTGTTTTTATGGTTTTAAAAATTCTGGAAACCATTATGCTGGTTAAATGGTTTCAGGTAGTTATACAATGAAACCATTATTATTGTAAAATGGTTTTATGTGTTTACTGAAACCAATATTGAGTTTTTATAGTTTTAAAAATCCTGGAAACCATTATGCTAGCTAAATCGTTTCAGATAGTTATATATTGAAACCATTTGTATTGTAAAATGGTTTTACAATAAATGGTTCAATGATTTTAAGTACCGATTATTACTGAAACCATAAATGTGGTTTAATGGTTTTGATAGTTTTCTATGTGAAACCAAAATAATTGCCTAATGGTTTCTTACAAAACTAGTGTTGATTATCTTGGATAATCCTAAATAACCGTCCATAAATAATCCATAACCATTTGTTATAATCGGACATTAAAACCAAATATAATCGGACATTAAGTTTCCGATCTTTTTTCCGGAATAATTTTTGATTTGTTTTTTCCGGAAAAAAAGTTCTGATTTTTCAGGAAAAAAAGTTTCAACAATATTTATGGTTTCAAAGATCCATTATGAAATTATTCCACCCCAAAAATGATTTGGGCATGATTTTAGTTTAAAAATAATTACGAAAATATTTAATCATACATAATAAAAAAAAAAAACTATAAAAAAAAAACTAAACAAAAAAAAAATTAAAAAAATGGGTTGGGGGGGGGGGGTTGGGGGGCGCGCAGAGTAAATGGGGGGCGCACGGAGTAATGGGGGGGGGGGGCGCTGAGTAATGGGGGGCGCGTGGAGTAAGATCTAATGGTTGAAAATGACTTATGCACCATGCATAAGGATGGACTTATGTATAATAACTTTTGCCTAGTTAAGAGACCAAAACAAAACTTTTTTTCTTTAAGGAACCAATGTGGAACCAAAAATATCTTTAAGGGACCAAAATACTAATTAACCTTTAAAAAATGATAATCAATAGTTGATATTAAAACAGTGTGAAATGTGTGTTTACATTACACCAACAAATCCCTATCCGTTTCAATTCATTCAATAAATGATTGTTTTGATCTCCTTAAAATCTTGAACATTGTGTTGTATCATTGAAACATACAAAAGCTAGTGACATATACAATTGATGCATCATGCATACCTCATCTCACAAATCTTCACTAGATCTCACCTGCATAACCTGGAAACAGATTTTTGGCATGACTTGCTCCAGTTCAAATTTATTCGGAAGTTCACTCAAAATACTTGTCGCCAATATGTTAAACTATGCAACCAACATATTCTACCCATTAAACAAACCAAGTCAAAAGTTGAATTATAGTGGCTAAGATTACTACTACAGAATCAACATGAGAGAAAAATTTAGAGAGGATCCAAATTTCAAAATACAACCATAAAGTGCCGGGTGATGAAAAATAACTCAGATTCCATACAATATAGTACTCGGAATCAAATGATTCGATGTTTACAACATACATACATAGATACATACATATTTTCACATGATTAAAAACACTACTAAACTAGTAGCCTGCATTTTATAACCATGCCAAAAAAGTTGTGGTAACTAAAATTAACACAACAGATTGCATCAAGTTGGCTGTTCTACCGATATATGCATTGTTTTTCTTATCATTCTTATTAGGGGACTGCTGGTTTCCAGTTGGTTCAGCTTCTGCAGCAGGTGGAGGTGGAGAAATTGGAGGAACATTACATGCACCAAAAGTACCATTTGGCTGAACATATATTAATACACAGTTAAATATACAATAAGGTAAAGTTTTCTGGGAAGTACTATAATGTTTCCGATGAATATATTCTAGTGACTATGAAATGGGATGTAGAAATCAAACCTTGCAATAGGCAATGCTATCACATCCACAAGTGAGATGACCGTTTGCTGCATCAACAGCTTCTGGTACTCCTCCACCATCACTCCTCTATAACACCATTATCATCATTTTGATATTATTATAAACTATTTGGCAAAGTTTTATGTGATTAATGATTTCATCAAAATTTAGGCATATAAAAAACTACCTGATAATAATCAACAGCTATGAAATTTGCCCATCTGTTTCCAGATGCTGCATGACAAGTCTTCAACATTTTAAGTAACAGTGCCGAGTTGTCAGCACAGGATTGAGTACGATTCAGTGTATTACGAAAAAGTTGACCAGAACCAGCTTCCTAGTTTTTGTGTTCACTGGTGGTGATTCTCCTCGGTTCGGACAAACACCATCTTGCATACCTTCATCTCCATCTAAAACATTCTCACACATACAATCATGGTTCATTAGAGCATCCACATCCATACCATCCTATTTGGTGTCTTAAATGGGTCCCATTTAATTTTTTATATTATTTTATAATTTTTAACTCTTTAAACAACACACCAATTTTTCCTAAATATCAATACCACTCATCAAAAACTCTAAACTGGGTCCCACTAACCCCACAATATATCTCACCAATGGTCTCCTCACAATTATAAAACAATAAAAAATTTGGACAAAGGCAAGAAAGCACTGTATCCAAACTTGGCAACGTGGTTATATATTACCACTCCCTAATTGTCAAATATCAGTGGCTTTACTGACAACCGTGTCCAAGGCCTGCTGTAGCACCTTGCGATATTGGTGCTCTTAGCTTCCAAAGTTGTATCATACTATAAATAAAACACAGTTCACTTATTTACGCTGTGAATTCATCGTTCTTTTCTTTACATTGCGCGACAAAAATAAGTATAAGCAACATAACATGTTTTTGAGGCAGGTGATAGTTACTCACATTGCGTCTAGAAATGAACACATGTCCGTAAGTGCAGTCACCGCAGGTTGCTGCAGGTCATATATGGACATAGACAAACACAAATGGATGTTACAAAATGAACCAAATACATCAGCATTTATGTTAATGAATGATGTAATAGTAAGCAGATAGTATAGCCATGCACTTACGAATGAAGTTAAGGAATGATGTAATAGTAAGCAGATAGTATAGCCATGCACTTACGAATGGATGTTACAAAATGAACCAAATACATCAGCATTTATGTTAATGAATGATGTAATAGTAAGCAGATAGTATAGCCACACACTTACGAATGAAGTTAAGGAATGATGTAATAGTAAGCAGATAGTATAGCCATGCACTTACGAATGAAGTGAAGTTGAAACACTGGCCTCGAGTAGAATGATACAGCCATACATTGTTGTTAAAGTCGTACATATCTAACATAAATCCTCGAACACGGTTCTGTCAAGTTACACAAAGATAGATAAGTGAAAAAATTAAACCATAAATATATGAGATTATTAGAGATCAAGTTAGTTAACTTAGTTATTCTTGTTAAATAGAGTTCTGAATTCAAAATTGATCAAGTTATCAATAAATGAGATATTTCTCTGATAGAAGGAATCCACAAATTAGGATACAAAATTGTTTTTCTTTGTTCATAAAAATGCTAATCTAATGAGAGAATTATTCAAATGGAGTACTATGTTGTAATTGTAAATGTGACTAATTCATTCTATAAAAAATATGATTAATTAATTTATCGCATGAGCATACAAACTTTAAACATGATTGTTTCATTAACAAAAGAAAATTGAAAGGGTATGTTAATATTTTGCTTTTTTAAGTAATTAAGTATATTTTGCTTTCCAGAATCCTATTACCAAAAAAGTTGTGGTGTCATCTCTTGGAAACTCTGCTTCGTCTAATTGTCATGGATGGAGTTGCATGATGAGCTATATCCATTGCTTTTTCCCAACCTTGATCTGCTTTCTCATCACTAGTTTCATCGAATCTCCTTGGTTCACCATTGATGTTCACTTCAGTATTTAATTTCTTGGTATGGCTAAAGAAATGAAGTACACAGAAGAATTCAGTCTACACTCTACACAACATTAAACCAATATTGTATATTACAGTTAATATCAACAAGAGAAAAGAAACGAGTAACAAAATAAAGAGGTAAATAGATTAAAACCTCAGAGAAACATCCATTGGATCATTAGGGGACACTAAATTCCAACTATTATCATCTTTATGTGATTGTACATTCCTACTATACATATTTGGGAGGTCATTTGCAAATTCTTTAGGACAGCTGAATGTGGATCTAGTAACAGGGTTAGCTGTAGCCTTCCAGGAGAACATGGGACTTGTAGTTTGATCATTGCCAAAAAGCAGTCCCGCAAATTTTCCTGGGAACTGCTTGGTGATCTGCTAAATCCCTTCGAAGGTGTACCATTGGTTAGACGGATCTTATGATTCCTTGGAGTTGGAGTGTTATCATATCTAAGAATTTTGCCAATTTTATCTTGACGACTTGAAAGCCTCTCACAATTAGTGAATAACCCCTCGTGAGGATATTATGGCGAAATGAAATTACCAAGCTCAGGGACAGTAGTGCCTATTTTAGCTGAAGTTGCTAAAGCTGATGAACCCAACAACCCAGTTGTAGGATCTTTATGCAGCATGAGGAAGGATTAGCAGATGAAGGAATCAATAAACTGGTTGATGTTGAATCTTGAACCTGATGAACATCAAATTTATCATGAATTTCAGCTACCCCGTGAGAAGTAGCAGCACCTTCGTTCAAGTTTCTGCTTTTTAGTTGTTCCTGCTCAACTTCTGGCAACAACTCCAAGCTTCTATTTTGTTTTATTCAAATGTAAAATCATTTCGCAAGCTCAATGTAACAATGAAAGTTTAATAAACATGTGAATTATTTAAAGAACAAGCACAATATATGTCGTGTCTGCAAACCAGGAAAAAATAACTAATGTTATAGAAGAGGCTAACCATACCTATTATGATCCATTGATCAAGCTTTCACAATCATATCCACAGATGATATGGATGAACTGGCCACAAATAAAATATTATAGAAGAGGGTCACATCAAGAAAATCCAGGAAGCAAATTGCATTTTAAGCTTATACAAGCTATAGACTCGGTGAAGAAACTTCCAGTTGATTACCTGAATATAAAACACAACAAGTACACTTCCCGTTGTCCTTAGGGGGTCTTCGGTAGCATAATCCAAAAGACACTTGTGTATATATTTTTCTTCATCGGAATTCCACGGCAATTCTAGCATTCAGTCCACCAAGTTTGTCCGAATACAAAGGCAACAAATCTCTGTTACCAGGACCTCCACCCACTCAACCCCATTACAATTTTGGCCGTTTTGTTTCTCAGTATCGCCGGACAATCCTTTATTGACAGTCTTCTCTTTCGCTTTGGTGCAGAGAACTCTCTCTGATGCATAAATGCCTCAGTCAGAAGCCCACACTCAATCCTTACCCACACTGCAGTGACAGCATCCCTAAGTGAATTCATCTGCGATCCACCATCACGTCCAGACCATCTCAAAACCATGAGGGCTGTATCAGGACTACCCCTTTCTAACAGCACTTCAGCAATTTTAGGACGGGAAGTTGGGCCAGATATTTCAGGAAGAAGGCGACACGCTTCCTAACAGAATAATAAACCACATTACTACTCTAAAAGGGAAAGAACAGGTCCAAAATACATTAATATTACAACATGCAACAATTTTTACACAACTATTCCGAGATCAGTTTTTTAGCTTCCTTTTAATATTTGGAAAGCGGGATTCTATTTTCTAGTTGCTATTGTTTATTGCCACTGGCACACTTGATAATCAACCAAGATCTTTTACATCACCTGCGCTTTAATCAAAAGGGAGAAAAATAATACATAAACTAGTAGGATCTACAACTCAAACAGTTCCACTACATTCTCACCAGCTCATGCTTTATATAAGGATCAAAGACGCAAGTAATGAGTGCCCGCTAATACTAAATGCAGCTGCAAAGTCCTCTAGTATGTCTCTCCATTCTTCATCAGGAATGGTCCAGTGGTGATCGTACAAATAATTCAGAAACTACAGAAGTTAAGGAAAGAAAGAAGTATTGCTCAAAATAGTAATCATTACCAACAGGAACACCCAGAGTTGCAAACTAGCAATAAAAGGTAAGGGTAATAAAAGGATACTATTGCTTATCTTGCAAGCACCGCGTCAGAACTTTCATGCAAAAAGAGTAAGTCGGCAGCTGCTCGAATTGTTTTGAAGGGATAGTAACTCAGCACATTATCCGTATTGGACCTGAAAATTGATGCTCATCTTTCTGGAAGGCTGCTACTTCTAATCCATCTCCAATTTCAGGCATCATTGTTATTGACATCATCAAACAATCCAAAGCTTCTTGGTGGGTAATCATATGAAGAGTCTGTTGATGATTCGTTATAGTTCATTGTAGCATTGTTATAAAATGGTGTGTTTGGGTTTTGTATATATGGATAAGACTCATATGACATATAACAAGGATTTTGGTAATATGATGGATAATTACCTTGCATGCCTTCAAATGGTGCAACAAAACCAAAATCGCCATATGATTGTACTCTGCTTGACGAGGAAGAATCATCCAATGGAGTAGCTTCATGTTTTCTACTTTTACCACGTCTTATTCGACTTCTACTACTACCACCACCTGTCATATCATCACATGATAATTCTTCCATTCTACGAGACAATAAATTTTCATCATGACTAACATATGTTTCTGCTTGGAGATGTGACCCTTCACTTATTCCATGACCACTGCCACCATTGCCACCATTATTTGTATCACTTGATAGATCTTCATAATATCCTACTTCTAGACTTAAAAAGCCTAGATCTGCTTGGACCGGATTGCAATATAACCCTGGATGTTGTTTCCTTCCCACAATCCCAGCCAACTTAGGTAACCTACTTTCACTACGCATCGCGAATCTTACTTGCTCAACCAGACATTTATTAGATGTGTGGGTCCCCAATCTGTCGATAGTAGCCATCAGCTTAGAAAGGAAAAAGCTCTTAAACTCCCCGCGCAGAAAAACATTCGAAGTAAACTGATCAAATTGACATGTGGTTATTAAAATCCCCAAGTCACGTGAATACGGGTTGTTCAGCTTCCATAAAAACTCGTTACGCAGTGCTCTAATCGAGTTGTGTATAGATTTATTTGTGCTATGCCCCATTATTTCAGTTGCTCCTTCTACAATGGCACCTGAACGGCAACAATCTGCTATCATAGTGAAAGAGCACTCTTCAGGTATTGTTTGGACGATTTCACGAAGATCATCGTCTGTAAAAAAAAAAACATTTCATGTCAAAAATAATATTGTTTCTATAATTTATTTCTATAAATAACATTTAACATTAAGTTACCTCCGATGGAAGTTAATTCCCCCTGTTTTGCTCCGGTCACAAGGTATTCAACATGTGCCGAGTTATTGTTGTATTTCGCCGGTTTAATGTCTCCTTGACCAGTAAATACGAATAATAAAATGTCACCTTCGGAGGCATCTTTGACCAGACGAACAAGTGCTTCTAAAATGGTGTCTGCGTCCGGTGTAACATTATTTTCATCACATATGAAATCAATGTCTTTATGAAGAAACCCAAACCGAGACTCTAAAAACTCTCCAAAGTCTCTGGCTGAAGCAATAGTTCCGAGAAGCATTAGTTTCCTATCTTGAAACTCCTTGTAAGATAAAGCTACTATCAAAGCTTTCTTTCTTTTTTTTGTCATGATTTGTGGTAGTGAGAAAGGTACGAATGAAAATGCTGCGGAGAATGAGATTTGTTTGGAACTTGAAGATTCACAAACAGGGTTCGCACTCGTCGAAACAAAATCCAAAACCAAGCTCAGAAGAAAAATAAAATATCTCAAATTCAAAAGCACTTCTAACAGATCTAGATCTGCAGACTGCAAAATAACAAAGAATAAAAGATTTAAATCTAACAAAAGTTCAGATCTACAAAATAACAAAAAAGTAAGTGAAACTATGTCTCAAATACCGATTTGGATCCTCAGCTGCTGCTATGTTTCTCCACTATGGTCTATGTATATTTCTTGTGAGAGAATCCAATTGCACAAATCCCTGAATTGTGTCTTGGGGTTGTTAGGTGACTGAGGGAGAAATGATTTGTTTTGATGGAAAATGTTATCTAGAAAGGTAGTATATGAGATAGATATATGAGAGAAAGATGATGATACAGTTGCAGAACAAAAAATACAGTGTGAAGGAGGACAAGTATTGTATGACTTTAACGAGTGGGTTTACATGGGTTGAACAAAGAGTGAGAGAGAGAGATAGAGAGAGAAGAAATAGAGTGCTCCCAACTACAAAATTGACATTTGCTTCGGTAGAAGTAGATGAAGGTAAGAGAGAAACAAAGCAAACAAACAAAACTACTAATAAAATGGATAAAGTGAAATTATAGAAAAGTTTTCTTTACTACTCCTACACTTTACGGGGTGGACAACCGGTCAGATTCGGCCGGAAAACTTAAATCCGAGCAAATCCACGGACTGGATCATATCATCCATTTTCGTCCGTTAGATCTTGTGGATTGAGCGGGTTTCGGATTGAACAGATCTCGGGTTGGACGGTTGGGTTCACACGGTGGTCACTAAAAAAGAAGAAAATAATAGCTCCGATGAAATGCTTACTGCATAGCACAGTGGTTCATCTGAAAACCTGGACAGGAGAAAGAAAGTTCCTACTTCATAAGTTTATTATATAGATGTGAAGAAAATTGTTTTATTAAAAGAAATAAGAAAGATTGTGTTGTAACATGAGAAAAAACAAAGAAGATGATTTTTGTTTTGATGTCTTTTTTATAATAAAAAAATAATAGTATGATAAGCTGTTGTATGATTTAATTCACGACACATGTTAAAAATTGCCTACAAGCAGTTGGGGGTGCGTATACTAAGGGGTTAAGATTAAGATAAGCATGATGATTAATCGTAGATTTGCATTATAAAATAGTTTATTTTATTTTATTTTTGCAGAGAAGCACTAAATTTGTGTAGCTGTCTCTTTAATGACAACAAAAAAAGTTATGCTACTCGTCCTCCCTTTACAACCTGACATCGCGAAATGCAAACACAATTTTCATCCATTGAGGCCTTAACGTACGTTTTGCTTTAGATCGATGGCACCTTACCTTATTATACCACGACGTACATTGAGATTTTTAAGGGTTTGATTGTATTATAGGTAGAGCTTGTCGTGTAAATTATAGTCATATGTTTCGATTCATTCAATAAATGATTGTTTTGATCTCCTTGAAATCTTGAACCTTAGTATATTATACAAAAGCTAGTGACATATACAATTGATGCATCATGCATACCTCATCTCACAAATCTTCATTAGATCTCACCTGCATAACCTGAAAACAGATTTTTGGCATGCCTTGCTCCAGCTCAAATTTATTTGGAAGTCCACTCAAAATACTTGTCACCAATAAATTCAACTATGCAACCAATAGATGTTAGAAAAATTTCCCTTCCACCCCTACAATTAACCCTTCACCCCTACAAACCACTCATTATTCCACTTTTACCCTTGTTTGTTTAATTTTTTATACTTTAATTTTTTAATATTTCTCGGAACACATGAGTTCACCCCCACAGTAATTGTTCCGAAATGTGAAACAGAATTTCTAATACAAACCGGAATACTGTTTCAAGAGTTTTCCAATGCACAACATATTTAAAAAAACTTGTTTTAATCGTTCCAGTACATGTAATTAATTAACAATACCATCATTCTGCAAAGGTTTGTTCCGTTGCACAGCATGTGAATTTCAAACCATTCTTTTCAAGTAATAAAATAATTGATACTTATCTATTGTTAAGTCATATGGACCATAATAAAGTTGCTACACGCCTGCCACTTCTAAACTCTTTCCTACACACATTGAACAACAACTATGGAGCAGCCAGAGGGATTCAAAGTCAAAGGCAAAGAAAACTTGGTATGTCAGCTGAAAAAGAGTTTATACGGACTTAAGCAGGCACCACGTCAATGGTATAACAAGTTTGATTCCTTCATGATTGATCATGGATACCGAAGGACGAATTCTGACCATTGTGTGTTTGTGAAGAGATTTGATGATGGTGAGTTCATCATACTTCTCTTGTATGTTGACGATATGTTGATCGTTGGACAAAATAGCGAGAAGATCGGCAAGTTGAAAAATGAAATGAAGAAGTATTTTGCTATGAAAGATTTGGGACCGGCAAAACACATTCTTGGCATGTCCATTCGTCGTGATCGAAAGGAACGCAAGTTGTGGCTATCACAAGAAAAATATCTCGAGAAGGTGTTGGAGCGGTTCCACATGGAAAAGGCAAAACCGGTTGCTACTCCACTTGCTAGTCATTTTTGTCTTAGTTCGAAGCAGAGTCCAATAAATGAAATTGAACAGCAGGATATGAGAAAAGTGCCATATGCCTCAGCTGTTGGAAGCTTGATGTATGCAATGGTGTGTACACGAGCTGATATAACACACGCGGTTGGTGTTGTTAGTAGATTCTTGGCCAATCCAGGAAAGGAGCACTGGAATGCTGTGAAGTGGATCTTGCGATACCTCAGAGGAACTTCCAAAATGAGTTTGTGCTTTGGAAGTAGAAATCCTGAACTAGTTGGCTACACAGATGCAGACATGGCAGGAGATATTGATTCTAGGAAATCAACTTCTGGATTCTTGATTACATTTTCAGGGGGAGCTGTATCATGGCAGTCGAAGCTACAAAAGTGTGTTGCTTTGTCTACCACAGAGGCAGAGTTTATTGCAACAACAGAAGCTTGCAAGGAAATGTTATGGATGAAGCGGTTCTTGCATGAATTAGGGCAAGACCAGCAGAAGTATGTCGTGCATTGTGATAGTCAGAGCGCCATCCACTTGAGCAAGAATTCGAGTTTTCACTCGAGGTCAAAGCATATTGATGTGAGATATCACTGGATACGTGATATGTTAGATTCCAAGCAACTACAGCTTGAGAAAATCCATACTGATGACAATTGCTCAGATGTGATGACCAAGTCCTTACCCAAGGACAAGTACGAGTTCTGCAGGAGAGCTGCTGGACTGTTGGAGCCCTCCACCTAAATCGGAAGGGGGAGATTGAAAGGTATTCCTCATTATGTGGAGAGAGAAAGAGGGAGAAACATTAAAGTTATAGAAAATGGAATTGAAAGAACAAGAGAAATTGTTGGTGAATTAGTGGAAGCAAGAAAGAGAAATTTCCGCTTTTGTTATAGCCGTGTATTGCATGCATGGAATCACTATATATTGTTCATTATGTTTTCATTTCTATAATCATCTCAGTAACAATCCTTTTGAGAAACAAATCCAAAAGAAAGTGTAATCCACCATTTGTGTTGGTGAGAGTTGTAATACACAATTTGTATTATTATTCAGTTAATCAGAAGAAACTCTTGTTATTCCATTGTTATTGTTATTATTATTATTATATAGGGAAAAGTTTGATTCAGGGATATTCCGCCGACCTTGTATTAGGTGTGTTTTGTGTTATCTTTTCCAACAGAGATCGAATATTGTATTAAACTGTCAAAACCGTTGTATTACAAATCTACCAATTTTGGTATGTCATTTTTACATTGGAGCATTTCAATATAGCAATGATGGAGAAGAACCGTTGAAAACTTTTAACCAAACCCAAGTTTGACTACTATTTCCAACTTTATACATGTTTGGAAGAAGTTGAAGGATTGAAAGAGGAATTATTTTCTTCAGCATAGCTATCTTATCAAATTAGTGGATCAATATATTCTTAGTTACATTATGGAGTGCTTCTTATTTACATTCACTTACATTTAGTGTAAATATGATAGGTGATAATGATAAAATTGACCTCAAAATTAAACTAAATATAAATAAATATATAAAATCTAAATCCTACGTGATCACATTAAAAACACGATAAAGAAATTCTAGTGGGACTTCAATAAATGAGAGAGTAATAAAATGCATTTGATCAACTATAACAAATGTTATCAACCAAAGATAAGAGTTTGAATGAGGTTTAGAAGGACTAAAAGTTTTTGACCTTGCTTTGCTTGCAAAACAAGGATGACATGTTTTATTCAACCCTAATTTTTTACCTTCTAAATGCTTGAAATCCCCTAACTCTAGGGGAATATCCCGGCTGAGTTGCCTTTACACCCAAAGAAGTGTTCAAAAAGTCTTGTGGGTTGTCAAATGTGGTTGCATTTGGAAGCGGAGACTGGTTATTGATCAAAACCCACCCAAATTTATAATTATACAAAAAAAAAAATTCGCCCAAATTTCTCAGCTAATTTTCGTTTACCATTTAAAGGCAAGCAATTTTTCAATTACTTTTCACCAGTTTTTTCTTAAACAAATTTGAATGGTTAGCTTTAACGGTCTATAAAAACTCTTAAGTTCACAAAAAATTCAAGATACGAATAAGATGACATTTTTAGAACTTCAAAATTAAAGAGGAAGAAGAAAATGAAAGTGAGGGAAGAATATGAAGTAAGAAGTGTGAAATTCATAAGTGAGAAATGAAGTTGTAAGATGTGGTATTTATAGAAAGAGTAATGCATTTTATTTTTTTTTTTTTTTAAATTCTTCTAACCTTGATTTTTTGAAAAATACATTTTATATTAGTAATCTATTTATATTAAATGATAATTAATAATATTTTATTAATTTTTTAACAGTTACACACACAACCTTAAACCGCAAGTTTCAAATCACCTAACCTATAAACCCCGTCCCTCAAAAAAGATTGAACTGAACACGCCATTGGCGCAACCCTCCAATGGGCGCTCCGTTGATAGTGATGCCTCAGCCTTATCATATGTAGGACATTTTCATATTTTTTTTAAAAATATGGCAATTTGTTTTTTTTTTTTGTGTAACAGGCATTAAAAAAAATTCTTGAGCAGGAACTCTCAAGTAAGCAAGGTTTTTAAGAGAAAGAATGGATTCAATTTTTATTTTAACTTACATGAGTTGGTTTGGTGATGAATGTTTGGATTTTTGGAGTTTTTGAAAAACTCTAGTTTTAAATGGATAGCCGTGTAAATGGAAGGTGCAATTGATGATGTAACTCGAACTATTCACTTTTTAAATTGAATATATTGAATTTCATTGAAAAAAATGAATTACTTTTTTTATATGATAAAATAAAGGATTTTGCTAACTAATGAATGCTCTGATGCTCTTAAGCATTTTATTTAAAAAATTAACCACTATAATTTGCACGGGCATTCGTTAACATTTGATTAAAATAAAAGGAAAATTAACCTGTTTCGTGAGTTTAACTCAGTTGGTTGGACATAGCATTATATATGCAGAAGATTGAGATTCGAGCTCGGGTCATCCCACTTATTTACGAGTGAAATTTCTAACCACTAAACTATTTGAAAAAAAAAAAAAAACGAAAATTAACCTTTTACATGTTTACCGACCCAATCAATTTTCCACGGCATCATCATGTCTAATTATTTTCTACGACAAACAAATGAGTTTTGATGGCGTGAACAAAAACAAATTAAAAATTTGAAACAGCCATCATCAATACCACACTGTAAACACCTAAACTGAAGAAGAAATACACCACCACCACCAAAAGTGGCACTGTTCCGTTGAATGTTGAATAACAACTAACCACAATTCCATCATCATGAGGAAGCGTGATTTGGCCATTCTCATGCTTTCCGCTTTCGCTATTTTCTTCTCTCTTCACGTAAGTACCCTTCACTTCACTCCAATTTCTCTCTCTCACTCCTAAACCCTAACCCCTCATTTCTCAATTTCAGCAAGATGGTGGTGTTTCCTTCAAAGACGCATGGATGCATCTTACCGATGAATATCCAATCAAATATGAAGCCGAACGCCTTCCTCCTCCCCTTGTCGCCGATCTCAACGGCGACGGTAAAAAAGAAGTTCTCGTAGCTACTCACGATGCCAAAATTCAGGTTCATTTTTCCCCAATTTTTACTCCCGTTGTAAAATTGCATGCTTCATTTCGTAATTAAACATTAAGTTATTCAATTACTGTATGCATTGACACAAAAAAAAACTTTTTTTTTTGTCAATTAGTTTGTTAGGACTTAGGACTAATTGAGCCGCTGTTAGTGGACGGTGGGATTGGTGTCTCTGAGGTTAATTGGTCTTTAGGCCGGATACTGAGTTTTCAGAAAACACTAATTAGTTTGTTAGGAATGGTACAAGTAATATTGTAATGGTAGTAACTGGATTTTGGTTTTGTGTCTATTTTGGGTGTTTTAGATTTTGGAGCCGCATAGTAGGCGTGTTGATGAAGGATTCAACGAGGCACGTGTGTTGGCTGAGGTGTCTCTGTTGCCTGACAAAGTGCGTGTTATGTCTGGGAGACGTCCTGTTGCTATGGCTACTGGCTATATTGATCGATATAAAATTGGGCAACCGCATAAGCAGGTTTTGGTTGTGGTGACGTCGGGTTGGTTTGTAATGTGTTTTGATTCCAATCTACAAAAGCTGTGGGAAAATAATTTGCAGGTGTGGTGTTTATGTTGTGTTATATTTCAGTTATTATTTTGTTATGTTGAGTTTACAAACTGTTTTAGTGGCTTTTAACAGGAGGATTTTCCCCATAATGCTCACCATAGGGAAGTTTCAATCTCTGTGAGCAATTATACTTTGAAGCCTGGAGATACAGGATTGATCATTGTTGGTGGGAGGATGGAAATGCAACCACATGTATGTGTCCTTTTCCTTCATGTTTCCTGGTTTGTTATTCTATTTTTGCCAAGTATGTGTGTCAGCTTTGTACATGCGAATGGAAAAACTCACAATTTATTGTGGATGGTGTTTTTCATCTTTCATAAAAGTGAAAACTCTTAAATTTATGAGCAGCATAAGGTTGTACCTATCTTGTTTTCTTGGAAGAGATGAAAGTTCCTCAGCAATTTTATTTGATAAAGTATGATAGTAATGTGTGGCTTCTTGAGTTTCAAAAATCTCTACTAGTTAATTTTTTTAATGGTAATGATTTTGGAATTTTTTGATCTCTAGTTTATCTTTGGAATTATTGTTATTATCTTCTAATTTGATGATTTCGGTGTAGCTTATGTTTATTGTTTTCCACTTTCAGATTTTTATGGATCCTTTTGAAGAAATGGGAATGGGGGCCAGATTTGCTGAGCAGCATCGAAGAAGTGCTACTGAAAAGGAGGTATAGACACGTTGCGAGTTGATGCTAAATTTTGTGCTCGTTTTGTTTTACTATCCTGTAGCATACTAATTTTGGGTTAAACTTTGAGACATTTCCATTTATTTTATCTTCACTTTAATTTTGGATCTTCAAGACTGACCTTATTTTATGCTCCTAAACAATCAATTAAAATTCCTGTTCTGACATAAATAGATAATATAAAAGTTCACCAAGTTTTGGCATGATAAAGCCAATAAACAAACTCTTCACCTTGCAGTAAGTATGATAAGTATCTAAGCACATGGGGTACCCACTCTTAAAAGCTAGCTATCAAGGGGAAGAAACAAGCCACTTAAATACTCCCCAAGCATCCCATACTACTCAGTTGGGAACTTGAGCACCCCATAATACCCAAGTCCCTATTATGGCACTGCCCCCGAGAGCCGACATCCTCAGTGGCTGCACTCTATGACACTTCACTCGGCCTTTTCTGGTCAGCCCCTTTGTATGCAGCCATTTCGAGCCACAAACAATCAGCTCTGGTACCAATTCATATGTATCTAAGCACTTGGGGAACCCACCTTTACACACCAGCTATCAAAGGGGAAGAACCAAACCACTTAAATACTCCACCAAACATCTCATACTACTCCAGGGGGAACTTAGTACGTTAGCACCCCATAATCCCCAAGTCCCTATCAAAGTAGTCTATAAAATCTGGACCTTCATGATCAGTTAGCTAATTAAATGGGACAGTTTCACTCGTTTTGTTTAGATTTTTCTTTTTACAAAAAAATTTATCGTGTGATTTTAGTTTTCTTCCCATTTTAAGGTTGAAGACTTTAACAGTTTATTTTGTTCCTTTTCCTGATTAGGCTTCTGAAAACACCGGAACTGTGGATTTACGCCATTTTGCATTTTATGCATTTGCTGGTCGATCTGGTGTAGAACGGTGGAGCAGAAAAAATGAGGTGGTATTCTTTCTTCTTTGGTCTTTAGTGCACTCTATTGTTTGGGTGTTGTCATCATGCAAATATCACCCTAATTTTATTTATTTATAATTTAAAATGCATCTTTCTTGGTTTTGAAAATAGTTATCTTTTCTATCTGGAAATCAATAGGCCATTAAGTGAACTTTCTCCATCCTCTCTCTCTCTCTCTCTCTCTCTCTCTCTCTCTCTCTCTCTCTCTCTCTCTCTCCCCGTTTTATGTGAAACTTTATTCAGGGGGTAGCAACTTAGTTCTAGACAGTATGTATATGTCCTGCAACAAACATGAAAGCTGAAGAAAAGTTATTATATAGTTAAGCTCACAATTCAGAACATAATGAGTTAGACCTAAATGTCAATAATAAATTATACCCTTGAAGATATTGGAGCTTTGTTGTAAGCATCTGCACTTGGATTTTGACGCACTGGTGCACAAATATACATACTGGAACCGCCTCCCAACCAGCATACACTTTAGTATTTTCCGTCTTTGGCAATGGCACCCTTGAAGATATTTGACGCACTGATGCACAAATATAGCATCTAATTCTTTTAAAGAAAATCCATCAAAACATATGGAACCACCTCCCAACCAGCATAAACTTTAGTATTTTCTGTCTTTGGCAGTGGTACTAGATAGGTGTTTTACAGCCAACATAGTGGTCAAGTTTGATTGAATATGGGATTTATGCTAGTCTAATATTTATTTTGTTAAATGATCTTGTGTAGCCTTATCCTTTCTAACTGCTAGTATTGTCATTTAATTGCTTAGAACATCGAAGCAGCTTCTTCAGACGCATCGCAGTTAATTCCACAGCATAACTACAAGCTTGATGTTCATGCTTTGAATAGACGTCAACCTGGAGAGGTACTTAGCTATAGTTGTTCAATTTAATCCCAAATTCATAATGGCATGTTGAATTAATGGAATATGGTGAAAAATGAAGTGGCATAAAATGCCATTCCATCCTTTGTAAGCAGGGGAATCATTGCTTTTCTTTTTCATACATCCATTTTATTCTAATCTAGAGATATACATGTTGATTTTAATGTTCTTTGCTTTAGCGCAGTTTTCTGGTTTTGTTATATGTTAGTAATACTGTAATTTCAAATTTATTACTTTTTCCATTCCTTTCCTCATTAATCTTAGGGTCATGCTAAACAGTGCCCCCAGGCCATTGGTTAAGCATGCCAAAAAAGGAAATAAAAAATTAAATTAATATATAAAAAATAATTTTTTATGTTTTTGAGGTACTGAATGCACTTATTTTGAGATAAACTTTCTATTTTGATATGCTTAACCAATGCCCCGGGGGCACTGTTTAGCATTTTCCTTAATCTTATAAGCGACTTCCAAATGAAAGAAATACCATGACCTTAGTTTGTTTGAAAGTGTTGCAGTGCTTGTTATCAATGTACTCCTAATTTCCTATAGACTAGAGACTGGATTCCTAGTCATATATTTTATGTTGTTCGCCTTTTCTCTTAAAATGACCAACCAATAAAATAAATTGTTGTTTTGTTTATATGGAGTTTAGTATAGAACTCTAGCACAGCCTTGAGTGACTTAGTCAACTTGTTTCTTTGTGTGTGAAAATAGCAAGCATGTGCACATACTGGAGTGCTTCATTCAAATTTAATATTATTGTGAAATATTTATTTATGATTATCCATATCTACCCAAAAGATAGCTTCCTGTGACATGTGAAATTATAGTTTGAATGCAGGGAGTTCAGAGAATCAATCCTGGGAGTTATGCCACATCACTGGGTACACTATACTTTCAACCTTGATTAAATTTGGTACTAAAGCATAGTCCCAATACCCTAGTTAACTGACATTATATACATGCACTCATCAGGATAGGAGAGAAGATACTTTATTGAAGCTGGCCCACTTCAGGCGGCATAAGAGGAAAACATCGAAGAGAATACCTGGAAAGACTACGAATTACCCTTTCGACAAGCCTGAGGAAAACCATCCACCAGGGAAGGACTCAACCAAAAAAATTTCAAACATAATTGGGAAAGCAGCAAATTTTGCTGGTTCGGCAAAATCCAAGAAGGTAATTAAAAACCATGTCATGCAACTTGCTTGCTAACAATTCATTCAATTGTTGACATAATGATAGTTTTAAGGTGGCAAACATGATTTCAGCTAGAAGCTTTTCTTGCTTTATCCAGTAATAGAGCTGCCTGTTTACTTTCTAACTATTGCATGTTCAATTTTTTGTAATGTGATCTCAATCTTTGTGTTGGTGATTTTCACAGCATCTATTGATTTTAATTCATTTTGATTAAACCTATTTTGAATTTTTAATGATAATAACCATTGCTCAGCATTTGGTTTATTTGTTTGGCCCATGTACTTGTTAGATATCCCATCTCACTTGTTATATTCATTCTTAAAAATTCAAGTCTATTGCTATATTTTTTATTTCTCCTCCAAAAAATTTGAATGGTGAATTTAGAAAGCCAAGATATTTGATGTTATAAAGATATTGATTAATAATAAATATGCAATTTTCCCCATTTTCATGTTAATTTGGTAGATGGATCTGTTATTATGATACCTAGTAGGTTCGAGGATGTGTTAGTGGGCACAAGTAATGAGAGACCCATTATTTGGAGAGTGTGTGAACGTAAGACTAACATAGTAGAGAAGGAAGGTACTGAGAGGGTAGCACGAGGGAATGATTGGTATGGGGCCGAAGAAGAGATACTGAAGTGGTTGAAGCCTCGGGGTTGCCTTTGGATTTAATAAATACTGATAATGTATGTTATGTGGTGCAGACATTGGGTAAATATGTGGTGTGCTTCTGCATATTGGCACTTGTGATGTCTTGCGGGATATGTATGTGCTGGGGTTAGGAGGTCATGCCACAGTACCAATTACTCTTTTAGAGTAATGCTAGGGTCACACCCACTAACACACTCTTTTAACACACTCCACTTACAATTAGCCACATCATACACTCTTTTTATTTCTGTACCTGTTAACCTGTTGAACAGGTTGCTATGTTTTAAAAAAAAGGGCACTTTTTTTTCTTGGTATTTTCTCCCATGACTCACATGACCTTTTTTGTTCACCGTCAGTCTCCTCTACCCTGTAAACTTTTCCTTGCATCGCCTAAAAATCCAGGCTGCTCATTTCTTGTTTTGATTTACTTACACTCACAATATTTTTCTAAATTTCCCTTTTCTGTTATTTTCCCCTCATTCTGTATAGTATAGCAGCCACAAAATCTTAGTAGTTAGTTCACAACAATTTCTTTTCTGAAAGATGGGTTTTATTTCCTGCGACATAGAGAGTAATTTGGTACCATTTTTTTGGCAATTTTCCAAATCTAAACCGGTTCCAGTATTGATTCTATTCTTTAAGTGAGGATTCTAATTTGGGAATAGTGAAACATATACAGTGGCATTCTCGATCATGTATTAATTTATTAATCTATAATTCATTATGGTGGATTGTTTAAATTTCAATGGGAATTTGAGAAAAATATTCCAGCCAATGTTATCTTGGGCATGTTGTTGTTAGCATTAGGACAAAAGATAGCAACATGCTCTATACTTTGCGAGAACCTAAAGAGATGGATGTGGAAGGTTGAAATCTGAAGATGAAGAGTTAAAATTCAAAATAAATAAAAAAGAATAAAATAATAGTTAAAGTACTAGCACTCCGCTATACCGGTTTCAAGTTAAATGAATAAAAAAAGTGGATGATGTGGCAAACTAGTATTGGGGTGTGTTAAAAGAGTGTGTTTGAGTGTGTGTTCCTAGCATTACTCTACTCTTTTAAATACCTGTCTAATAAGACTCTATTGCTTTGAAATGATGAGGATTTGCCTTTCTCACCCTTCACTGGCAAATGTATGGGTTAAACTGGTAGAACTAGAAGTGTTGGTGTGTTCAAGAACAAGCTGTATTCCTATAGATGAAGTGCTTCATGCCTGAGGAGTCTGATCGTTAAACTACCTAATTAATATGGACACATTTTTGCTTAAATGAATTTTGAAGTCACTCTTATAATAGTTACAGTGCTTCTAAATGTTAAGGTACTTCATGAAACATGGAATGTGCCAAAGCAATAACTTGGTGTAAAACAGTTTTTCCCCTTTGAAAGTAGATAAAGAGTAGTTGTAGATTTCTACTGTGGAAAACATAACATGGCTAAGCTTGTTTAATACACTTATTGAAGGTTTTTGTCATTAAATTTATCTCTGTTTACATTTTTTGTTCTCATGTTATTGCATAATCGGAAAGGGGTTTTATAAAATGAATGGCATTTTATGGGATTCTGAGAAAGCCTTTTTCTTTTTTTGCCCTTGGTGGGGGTGTTGGGATTTCACTATTTCTCATAATATTTTTTCTTTTGGGATGCAGCATCCACCTTATGTTCCCACCATAACCAACTACACTAAGGTTTGGTGGGTTCCTAATGTTGTTGTGGCTCATCTAAAGGAGGGGATAGAAGCCCTTCATCTGGCATCTGGTCGAACACTATGCAAGGTAAATATAAAACCACTGATTAGCTTCAAAGTTAATTATTGCTTGCCATACATATATTGATCAAGTCAAAATACAAAAAATATATACAAAACTTTAAGTAGTTGTACAACACAATGTTGTTTTCCCAAATATTTGCTCCTGTGGTTGTAGAATTGTAGTGTTTAAACTGACCTGGTTTCAGCCAAAATCTTATTTAGCTGTCATATTATTCTTTTGTAATCATTTTATCGTGTCCTGTGAAATGACAATTTTGTTTCTCTCAGCTTCATCTTCAGGAAGGTGGTCTACATGCTGATATTAATGGTGACGGAGTTCTGGATCATGTGCAGGTTCATGCTTTTTCCCTTCACAAATTTTTTATAAACAAAAAGCCATATCTTATTAATTTAACATGATATGAGGGATTTTCTTCTTCCTGATGTCTGAAAGATTTATCTATCAGGCTGTCGGAGCAAATGGTGCTGAGCAGACTGTAGTTAGTGGGTCCATGGATGTTCTCCGTCCTTGTTGGGCTGTTGCAACATCTGGCGTACCAGTACGGGAACAACTGTTCAATGTATCTATTTGTCATTATGGTCATTTTAACTTGTTCCAACATGGAGAACTTTATAGAAGCTTCAACCGAGGTTCAGAAATGGCTTCTTTGGAGGTAGCGACACCCATTCTCATTCCTAGAAGTGATGGTCACAAGCACCGGAAGGGAAGCCATGGTGATGTTATCTTCTTGACAAATCGTGGAGAGGTATGCTCATGTTTTGTTTGACCAAATCTGTTCATGTAACATTCAATAGTTTTTATGAGCACCAATCGAACCTAGTTCTTCCTTTTTGTTTAACAAATTATTTCAAGTCATGAACAATATATTTTGGTTGTATTTGTGAGATATTCTGTACTTACGTACTGACTATAAAAATTGTTGTTTGCAGATAACTTCGTATACTCCTGGTTTGCATGGTCATGATGCTCTTTGGCAGTGGCAACAATCAACTGGTGTCACATGGTCAAATCTACCTTCCCCAGCAGGGATGATGGAAGGTGGTTTGGTGATTCCCACACTAAAGCCTTTTCCCTTGCGGGTACACGACAATCACGAGGTAATCCTTGCAGCTGGAGAACAAGAGGCTGTGGTAATATCACCCGGAGGTAGTATATTGGCTACAATTGAACTACCCGGTTCACCTACACATGTCTTGATCCGTGAGGACTTCTCAAATGATGGACTCACTGACCTTATTCTCGTCACGTCTTCCGGAGTGTACGGATTTGTCCAAACTCGACAACCCGGTGCTCTCTTCTTCAGTGTGCTGATTGGTTGTCTCATAGTCGTGATGGGAGTTATATTTGTCACCCAGCACATGAATTCCATGAAGGGGAAGCCGCGTCCATCATCCGGTCCTAGGTGAAATGCAGGACCCGAAATTTATACTAGATGAACTTTGCAGGTGGTTACAATGAAATATAAAACAATGCGGTGTGCGCTACCAATAGCATCAAGATTGTTCAAAGTGCATAGAATTTTAAGGGGATATTGAGGTGGTGCTGGACTGTCTAGGACGGATGATTGTAAAAATTTTAGACAGGAGTGACAGAATGTCCTTCATGAGGGAAATTTGATGTTATAATACTATTATAAGGAACTTATACTCTGCATATGTGATCTGGCTGTTGTTTAGAAGTTATACTGTACACATAGTTGATGCATAACAGAACTTGCCAGTCTTTACTCTTTTCTCAGAAAAGGATTTTCTTTAGTTGTTACACAGTTCTTGAAAATTTGATCATTGTTCGATTTGTTTTTTGGGTCATTTTCATACACAGACTTCTTAAAATCAATAGTCATAACTATCTGATCTTGATAGGCATACCCATAAATACTGAAATTAAATCAGAACTATCTGATCTTGATCGAATGACCGCCAATGCATATGACTGCATGGACCTGCCAACGGCATCAATTCAATGTTCCTATTGTTTACTCACTATATTATATAACACACACACACACACACACACTATTAAATGTCTCCTTTGTTAACTTGTTATTATAGTCTAATAGTTTGTGAGGACATGTTATGTGGGTGCTCGGGATCAATTATTGGTCTTTCATGTTTTTACACTTCCTCCTATCCTGCGTATACTTGTTTGTGTGTAGGTCCTACTACTGTTATGTGTACCTAAATGATCTAATAAAATTCATTTTAAATTTCAATAAATAATGTGTGTTAGATAATGTGTGGTTTATACTTCTTTAATTCTTTATTTTGAAAAAAAAAAAAAACTCTTTGAAAAGGGTTTTAGAATTTGTTTGAAAAAAGAGCCTTGTCACCAAATCTCTTTGAAAGGGGATTTAGGTGATTTTGTTCGTAAAGAGCCCGACAAATAATCATTGGGATTCGCTCTAACTACTTCTGGCGCGCCTTATGCTTTTTTTATTTTTATCCTTTTGTTATTTAAGTAGTGAACGTTATAAAAAATAAATTTCATAGGGTGTTTTTAGAATGTATCTGCTATCTAAATAATGAACACAAATATTTTGATAAATTTGTAAGATGTAAAAGAAAATGGATAGGCTGAAAAAATAATAATCTCTAATCACTTATGCACCAGAGAGACAACGATTGAATTGAACCTTACAGCTTCCATTGCTTTCAAAATCATAGTTAAGAGACACAGACCCGAAGTCTCGTACGTCCTTTTAATTTTCATTACTTAAACTCAATCTACATGCAGACGCATTTGTCCATTTTTTATTTCCAAATTTTCTACACTTATCTTTCCAAGTAACATATATAGAAGGAGGATAAATATATTTACAATTTATCGATAGTAAATTTATTTAAGTGGTAAGGAATTTTAACTTGATAAACGTATTGGTTCGATCCTATAAAAAAAAAAAGCTTATTGGTTCGATAACTATCTTTTTGGTTTTTGCTAAACGACAATAAAAATTTCGTATTTATAACAATATAGAAATAAAAAAGACAAATATTCCCTTCAATTGTTGCATTCTTGCTAACCATAGTGCTGCATTTTTTTTTAGATACAGTTTTATTAAGAAGAATATATTCGGTATACTACAAGATTATCGTTAATGATTATCTGATTTTGAGTCAACCAAAGACATCAAACTGTGGCCACCCGCGAACTAACATTTCTTGCATCATTACCTCTTTTTAGTGCTCCATGTGTTGCAAGAAATGTGGAATTACTTCTTGATGTTGAATAAAACTCACTCCAAGCCAATATTATACGGAAGGTTAATTAAAAGAATCCAAAAGTTTTTAAGTTTTATGTTTGTAATAATTAGATTAGATTTTTAAGTCTTTTAGATAATAAATAAATCTTTTAAGTCAGAAACATGTGTGTTTTTCACAAAAAAATACCATCGCGGAAGTCAACATTAACTGTCATATGAAAATAAGGTAATATAAATTAATTGAAAATGTAACAATGCAACTTGTTAGAAAATATTCTATTTGCCACTTAAAAAAAATTAAAAAACCTAACTGTTAAAAAAAACTTAAAGAATCTGACCGTAACAAACATAAAAATTTAAAGAACTACTAGACACATTTATTCTATATTAAAAATATAATGAAATTAAATAATCGAATCATGAATATGTACTCAACAACAATCCAACACTTTGTAGAGACCTAAAACAAATTTTTTAGAGAGTCTTTATAAAAAGGAGAATTCTAGCGTGGAGTCACTAGTCTGCCTCGACCAAAGGAGTCAAGTTTTTGTCCAATCAGAAAGCAAGGCTGACTTTGTCAATGCCACGTCAGATTACTATGGTACATGACTTACCATGTATCCTGATATACTTTTTAATTTGCAACTAAGTCCTTAACATATTAAAAGTTACAAAATTAACCCAATCACCATATTGTTTATTAACTTAAATTGTTATTGACAAAATAAATTAAAACAACATTAACAAAACAAAATTGAAACCTTAACAGCACAAAATTCAAACGAACTAACTGTATCATCGTGTTCTTATCATTGTTCCCAAACCGAAACCCTAATTTCATCAACAACATTGGAATCAGATTTAACCTACTTCGTTTGAGCTTATCAGCGACAACTCAACCTTAGCCTCTGCTTCGTCCGAGTTTGTCAGTGGCAACTCGACAACAACTTTAGAACCAGAATCAACCTTAGCGTCAGTTAAGTCTGAGTTCGTCGGTGGTAACTTGCTGGTAAAGTTGGAACCGGAACCAACCGTAGTCAGGTAAACATGAAGAATTTCGTTATCTTTATATTGTAATTAGTTACTAATTTTGAATTATGTTGAATTTCAAATTGAGTTTTTGGTAATTAGGGTTTGATTAAAATTGGGAATTATGATGAATTTGATTTAGTGACTTTTGATGAAATCAGGGAAATAGAAGGTTTTGGTATTGATTGGTATGTTTTGTTGTGTTAATTCCACCTCTTGTATTGATGTTGAAACAGGTTTACTATGGAAAACGAGGATTCTGTAGATATTGCTTCAAATGAAATCTATCCAGTCATAGTTATACTGCTGATGTTGAATTGAATGATTATGAGGATGACAATTATTCCGATTGTAGTGAATACGAGAGGTCAGATGATGGTGATAATGGTGGTGATGCTGATAAAGACGATGGTGATGATACTGATGACGACGATGATGATGATGATGATGATGCTGATAAACACGATGGCGAGTTCCCGATTGAAGTAGATGCAGGTGATAGAATGGTACGTATCGATTCCATTACTTCCGATGAAATCCGTGCTTTGGAATTTAGTACTGTTGAGGAAGCATATGAGTTTTATTATCGTTATGGCAAATGCAAAGGATTTGCTGTTAAGAAAAGTGAGTTACGGAGGGGAGGGTCTAAAGGTAATAAAAGAATAGTGATGAGGCAGTTTGTATGCAATAGGCACGGTGAAAGTGAGCAAAAACACTTGTATAGGATAGATAGGAAAAGAGAACACCGACGTATGACTCGTACTAATTGCAGAGCTAGACTTCGTGTGCAATACAAATCCAACAAAGATAGATATGTGGTGTCAATTTTTGAAGAGGGTCATAACCATGAATTAACCCCGTCTAAGTTTGTGCACTTACACCCCGTTTACCGTAACATTTCTGAAGCAGATAAAGCTCAAATTGACGGTCTTCAGTCACACGGTATTAACTGTCATATAATGGGGTACATGGTTGCTCAAAAGGGTGGATACGGTGGTGTTGGGTTTACTAAAAAAGATTTGTACAATTACTTTGATAAAAAAATGCGTGACATTATTAAAGACGGTGATGTTGAAGCTTCTCTAAATTATTTAAAGGTAAAGTCAGGAAGTGATCCCATGCTGTATGCTGAATATGCTGTTGACAGCAGCAATGGACGAATGAAGTGTCTTTTTTGGGCTGATGGGAGTAGTAGGTCTGATTATTTTTGTTTTGGTGATGTGGTTGCGTTTGACACCACATATAAGAAGAACAAATACAACTACCCATTGGTTATCTTTTCTGGGTGTAACCACCACGCTCAGACAGTTATTTTTGCTGATGCAGTGGTATCAGATGAAACCACAGATACCTATAAGTAGGTGTTGAACTGTTTTTTGGAGTGCATGGAAAGTAAACACCCACAAGCATTAATGACAGATGAAGATGGGGCAATGAGGGAGGCTATAAAACACGTCTTTCAGCATGCGACCCATAGATTATGTGCTTGGCATTTGAATAGGAATGCATGTAAAAAAGTAAGCAATTCAGTATTTTTGACTGGATTTCAAAAAGCTATTTACGCAAATTTTACTAAGGATGAATTTGAAGATTATTGGGCAGATCTGGTTAAAAAAAGTGGAGTTGAAAATAGTTCTTGGGTTGCCAAACCGTATCACAACAAGTCACTATGGGCAACTGCATATTTACATGATAGGTTTTTTGGACGCCTAAGGACTACGTCGCAATGCGAAGCTATAAATGCAATAATCAAGTCCTATGTAAGGAAGAAAAGTTGCATTTATGAATTTTTGCACAGTTATGATGAGGCTGTGAGAGTCTATAGGAACAATGAAGTAGTAGCTGATTTTAAATCAAAGTATACCGATCCTGTGTTGACAACCCACTTGCCTTTGATTGAGACCCATGCCGCTAAAATATATACAGCGGATGTTTTCAAAGATGTTAAGATAGAAATTATAAAGGCGGGTGCACTGATTGTTAAGGACAAACTTCAACTTGGGGATACAAAAATTTATAAATTGACAAAATATCTTAAGGAATTTTATGAAAGACAAGTTGTTTACGATGGTTCGACATTCCAATGTTCGTGTAGGGTATTTGAGTCACGTGGCCTTCCATGTTCGCATATGTTTTATGTCATGAAGGAAGAACATGTTGATCACATTCCCCACACATTGATTTTGTCGCAATGGACGAAGGATGCCAAATCTGAATATTTGAACATGGATTGTAATGGTACAGGTGATTCGAATTTGATAGAGCAAGCTCGTTTTGGTGCATATTATGCTGCTTTTACTATTTTTTGTAGAGAAGCTTCAAAAAAGAAGGGTGTTTATGGGCAAATAATGGTGGACATATTGAATTTGCAAAAAAAATATTGCAGTAATGAAGATGATGTTGTGACACAAAATCCAGCTGTAGGTGATCCGGAGGTAGTGATTGGTAAAGGTGCTCCAAAGAAAAAAAAGAATGAAAGCAGATCTGCCAAGCGCTGTACAATATGCAAGAGTACAACTCATATTGCGAGGATTTGTTCGGTGAATATCTAAAAAACTTAATATGTTATAATTAGAATCACTATTTTTTTTAATTAAACATAATAGTTGTTGTGGTATTTTGCAGGGCAAAAGAAGTGTTGAATCCGATGCGGTGTCGTTAGGTGATTCTTTAAGTCACACTGAGAAACATCATAAGGTATAACATTTTTTTGTGTGAGAAAAATCAGAAATGCACACCATGTTTTATTCTTGTCCTTCCAATCATTTTTCTGTTTTGACATAATGATTTTGTTATATGCATTTGTCCCTGCACCTTCAACAGAGACGTGAAAATCCTTTGGATGATCATCACCAGCCCCCTGTTGGTTCATCTATTGATATGAGACCACCATTAGCTTCTCTAGGGCAATCTCCAGTGATTACACCGGCTGATACTTCTAGTCCCAATAAGGTACCATAATTACATTACATCATATTTCTAGATGTGATGGTGTTATTGTTTGTAATAAGCTAATAATTTAATTTTGTAAACAGCGAGGTAAAAGGAAAAAAAGATGTGATGGTGAAACAACTGTGGAAGAGAAATGTTCGGTTGCGCCGCAAAAATGTGGTGTTACCACAACATCAAATATGGATGTTCCAACCGGACCAATCCCTCCAATGCATGTCTTTCAACCTGTGATGCACTCAGTAGGTACTTCGTTGCAAGTACAACCCATATACCCAATATATGGAATGCCCGTTGATAATTCAAATTCATGCTTCGGTCTATTACAACAAGTGATGAAATATGCGGGTCGTCAATGAATAATTAACATTTTGAACTAATGTTATGAAGTACTTACCTTTTTTGTGGATAATATTTTGGATGTAATCTTTGTTGGTACTCTTTGCTGATGAATCTTTTTCGGTACTTACCTTCAAATGATGATGAATATTGTTGGCATGAAGCATAATGCATTTTTATTAACGATTTTCAATAAAGGAGTCACTGTTGAGTTTAGTTAATTCCTTTTCTTTTGGTGGGTACCAATTTCCTTTTTGTTTGGTGGGTATCAAATGATTTGTTGATGAAAAACAGGAGTTCGTTGGACTTGTGTTTGATATGGGTGCGTTTCTTTAAGGAAAACGAAAAATAATAAAAAAGTAAAACCAGCGGGGATTGAACCCGCAACCTGCACCTATATGTAAAGTTTTCCTTGCCACCGAGCTGAGCAATCAAATCTGTAAATTTAACTCCAAACAAAATATGTATACTATACTCAACATTTTAATATCATTTGAAAATAGAACGTTATTACAAAGTTAACTCGGTTCGAATTGACCATGTCAATATAATTTGAAAATAGTAATTTTATTATTTGAAAATAGAACGTTATTACAAAGTTAACTCGGTTCGAATTAACTCGGTGTAAGACGACTAATACGAACCCTAAATTACGAATTAGACGTTACAATCGTATGATAAAATATTAAATAATTTAGTTTTAACTAAAAATGAAAAATTATATTTGAAAAATTATATTTATATATTTTTTTATAGAAAATATTTATAGAAGTTACGAACCGGTGTAAGACGGGCACTAAGAACCCTAAACTAAGAATTAGACGTTACGATCGTATGATCAAATATTAAATAATGAAGTTTTAAATAAAAAATAAAAATTATATTTGAAAATAAAGAGTAAGGTGTGATTTAGAAGTTGCGAACCGGTGTAAGACGAGTAATAAGAACCCTAAATTACGAATTAGACGTTACGATCGTATGATCAAATATTAAATAATTTAGTTTTAACTAAAAATGAAAAATTATATTTGAAAATATTTATTTATATATTTTCTTATAGAAAATATTTATAGAAGTTACGAACCGGTGTAAGACGGGCACTAAGAACCCTAAACTAAGAATTAGACGTTAGGATCGTATGATCAAATATTAAATAATGAAGTTTTAAATAAAAATTAAAAATTATATTTGAAAATAAAGAGTAAGGTGTGATTTAGAAGTTGCGAACCGGTGTAAGACGAGTAATAAGAACCCTAAATTACGAATTAGACGTTACGATCGTATGATCAAATATTAAATAATTTAGTTTTAACTAAAAATGAAAAATTATATTTGAAAATATTTATTTATATATTTTTTTATAGAAATTTTTAATAGATGTTACGAACCGGTGTAAGACGGGCACTAAGAACCCTAAACTAAGAATTAGACGTTACGATCGTATGATCAAATATTAAATAATGAAGACTTTGGACTAAAAACCTTGACGTACGATTTTAAAATTATCGGTGAGTTATTTCAAACTTTTAATCAACTAATGGACCCTAAAATATCAACGAGGGAAACTTCGATTAAGACTTAGGACTAAAAACCTCAACGTACGATTTTAAAATTATCGGTGAGTTATTTAAAAAATTTAATCAACTAATGGACCCTAAAATGTCAACGATGGGAAACTTCGATTAAGACTTAGGACTAAAAACCTCGACGTACGATTTTAAAATTATCGGTGAGTTATTTAAAACTTTTAATCAACTAATAGACCCTAAAATATCAACGAGGGTAAACTTCGATGAAGACTTAGGACTAATCACACAATCTAAAAATATAATAAAAAAATAAGTAAATGGTGCGACTAAAAATTTGAGTTTTGAAAAAATTTAAAGGGAGTAAAAACGATCCACTGAAGCTACTTATATAAGAGCACAACACACTAAACAATCAATGCCATTTAAATTGTATCAGACGGTTGTGATGTGTTTAACACGCAGTAAAGAGACCAACTGATATATCAAAGACCAACCATTGGATTTGATCAGACGTTGTGAATAAGTGGCTGCTTCAAACACGCGTGTGAAATTAATTCATTGGAAATGTAACCATAAACCAAACAGAGTAATATTTCGCACCAATTCCCATCTTTTCAACTTATTAACTTGAACACATAATCATCATTGTATTAGAAACATTGGGAAGCGGATGAATCAAAGACTCTTCCTTATTCAAAACCCTAATTTTTCACAATTTTCTGAACTGAGTTTCTTCAACGGAAATAATGGTGGAAACGTTAGGGGAGCTTCTTCAAAGACCACCAAAAGGCTATTTTATGACCATTCATGTAATGGGAGAGGTAATTTTTATGGTTAATATTTCCCTTTTTTGTTCCATATAGACTAAATCAGAACAACAAATGTAGTGAGAAAACAGAGTTGTTGTTTGTTGAGTTTGCTCTGTTTGTATTTGGTGTGTGTTGATTTTGCTGAGTTTCTTCTGTTTGTTGAACACATCGTTGGATATTATCTTTTTTCTGTGTGTTGATTTTGTTCATTTGTTTTTTTTTTCTTTTCTTTTTTTGTTGCTGTGCTGATAGAAAACAGAGTATACATTATTCATATGTTTTGTTTTGTTCTGTTTTTGTTGTTGTGATGACATAAATTTAATTTTTGTCTTTGTTAAATGTGCTAACATAATATTAGGACGAGGGCGAGGTTGAACCAGAATTTTACGAAGAATTCAAAAGTGAGTTGGGTAAGATATGGCGAGTGTATGATAGGCATGGTCTTCAGCATATGATCGTCCCAAACTTCATTTCACAAATCTTAAAAACAGTTTAACTACTAAATTCAAATCCAAAATCAACAAATCTAAAATACTAAATTTAAAAATACTAAATTCAAATCCAAAATTAACAAATACAACTTCATAAGTTGACCATTAATAAAACTAAACTCGAAAATTATACTGGTTTAATTATCTAATACTTACATTAAGTGTGCACACCAAAAAATAAAGTTGTTTGAGACAAAAGATGTGCTAGACCTTTGCAATTCTTCTACACTGCCTCTTTAACTGTGTTACAACTAAAACTTAAATTAAATTAAATTAAAAAAAATCATCAATACAATGCTACTTGCACGAGCTACAATACCAAGTCTTTCTATCTTCTGCTACCCTATAAGTCTCTCTCCATTTTTTTAGCTTCATTACACTACCAACTCTTTCTCTCTTCTGATCTGTTAGCTTCAATCTCCCTTCACCAAACACAAAGATGAGAAAACCATCTCCACTTAGGCGAAAAAGAAGCACAAAATGCAGCTACCCTGACACACAATCAACCAACAATAAGACTAAAAGGGCATGTAACACAACAACTCATTCAATAAGGCTTACCAACCATTCCTCTGAGACTCATAAAAAGACTACCATGACTGAGTTTGTGGTGTTATCATCTAGGTAATAACCATTTAATGTTTTGTGTGTGATTTTATGATGTTTTGAATATTTGCTATAACATAAAAAGCTGTAATTTTATCAAAAATATGTAATTTTTTTAATGTTCTATATGTATGTGTGTGAATCTGTAATTTTATAAAAAATATGTAATTTTTTTAATGTTCTTTATGTATGTGTGTGAATCTTAAAAGGTTTCTTCAAAATTTACTTTAGGTTCTTCACAATACACTTCTTCAAAGTGTGCGTCATTATAGATTTATAAATACATAACTTAGTTTAAATTGAGTCATTAGGGTATATGTAAATTCTGTGTATGCATGTGTGTGATTCTGTTATAAGTTAGATTTGTTGTGATTCTATCATGGCTATGCATGTGTGTGATTGTATGGCTATGTGGTGTATGTGATTCTATGATCATTCTCAGCAATGGTCTATAAAAATTTTCATCAGCATATTACCAAGCAAACAGTAACTTAAATAATTTTATCTTTTTCCTATACCAATCATAAACTAAACTTATATACCTTTAATGTTTGCACAGTCACCACACTAATAGCTCAGGCTTCAGTGACACTGATGATTCAACTGCTTCCACCCCCAAAGGCAAAGGTAAGCAGACGGTAAAAAAATTATCTGCAACAGAAAGAAAACCAACACAGTCAAAAATTGCTAAGAATGTGGGGTCAACATCAGAGCCACCCAAACTGAAGGAGTCGAAAGACTGTACTGGAACACTTGATGGAAATCAATATGCAAGGATTAAAAGGAATTTATTTTGTCAGCCGGAGGAAGACGACGACTACGATTTTTATCTTAACTATCATCCGTCAAGTATCATTGGATATGAAGGTTTTGGGGATATGGGTGCTACTATTCCTGAAGTAAGTGTGGACTAATTATCTGAATAGCTTATTATATATCAATTAAATAGTTAAACAATACTTTCTTTCACATGTTTGTCATGACAGTGGATGCCAATGACATTTCGACGCACTCGGGCTATGTCTTTGAATCAAATATGAGCTTCCACAGCTGCGTACATCTTCATGTTGGATAGTGAGCAACAACATGGGTACTTTTTTTGAATACACATGCTAAACCTATATGTCAATTTATCTTTTATATTTCATTTGATAACAACTAACAGTTTGTACATCTACTGTTTGTAGTCATGAGGTTTTGGTTAAAAGTACATCGGGTGTATATGGCGATAGAGCAGCACTGAAGTCCCTTATGCCTACATTTCCTATGGACCAACATGTCATTTTTTATATCATGTCAATTAACAAAGTACCATATGGAAGTTGATTAATATTTTTGAAATTCCGGCACGCAGGATTGGAATGTGCTATGTGATGTTCCAACACTTGTGATGTTGAATACGATGTTGGAACATTCACCAGAGAGAACGAACAATACAATAAATAACGTTAACAAAAGATAAAAGACACAGTTCAATTGTTAACCCAGTTCGGGGCTTAAACAAGCCCTAGTCTGTGGGATACCAATCCAGGAGAGGAGTCCACTATGATAGTTCTAATCCTAAGCTAAACACACCCGTTTACAACTTATGACTTAGACACTATCTCATGCAACTTCAACTTAGGAACTCCTAAGTTTGAGATCCCATCTCACCTCCTAATCAATCACTCAACCAGTGACAATAGATAAAGATATAATTGTTTGAGAACACACTCCAACACAAACTAACTCCGTACTTCAAAGCTTAAGAGTAGTTAACACAAATACAAGATCCTATGTCCTAGTCTTGCACAAAGAAAATGCAAGGTAGGCTCACAAGTATTCTAACACAAACCCTAGTACAAAAAATGAGACACTTTCAGAATACAACACACACGTCCAAAACTAGGGTTACAAAGAAGCTTATATACTAAGATTCTTCATGGGCTTCTTTGGAACTTGGGTTTCAATACTCCTTGCACACTTCAGCACGTGATTAATGAGTGTAGTCAAATGTTTCCAAAAGCTATGCAGAGCTCTTTTGGAAATAATCACGTAGAGATACTCTAATAACTCAAGCATAATTAAAGCACAAACACAGGACGCGGATTCCATAATCAAAGGGTGGCGCATTAAATGAGGCGCGTGTTTCACTCAACCTGGAAAGGTATCCGGATGTTGAAACATTGCATCCAACATTGTAACATAAAGTTGTTATACCAAAATGAGCCAATCAACAAAACATTAACAATCTCCCCCTTTGGCGAAATTTTTGGCTAAAACAAACCAGAACCTTGTAGAAAAACATCCATAGTACAGATGGCATGAATCTTCAGATCAACTCAAACACACAAATCAAGAAAGCATTCATACACTAATTTTGTACTTAAGATGAACATCAGAGGCAAAACACACAGCAGAAGCACACAACCTTTGCCTTACGATTCTTAAGAAAAATGTTAGGATGTTTCAACATCTTATGTAGCATTGATGCTTAAACATAGGCACACTCCCCCTCAATCACTGATCACCTGAAAGTATATTAAGAACAATCGCTCCCCCTCAAACCAATAGGGAGGATGCTTCAACATCGCATGGCACAGCAGACATTCACAGTGAAAAAACCAACAAAGATCATAGATCATTAGAACTTTACTCCCCCTTTTAGTCACAAAATTTGCCAAGTAAAGGCATACCATTAAGCAGGAAATAAACCAACAGAGTCAAAAGATCCACACATAAGTAGTCAGGGCCTAGCCCAATATTACAGACCAGCAAATATGGTGTCCACACATAATAAAAGAAACAAAAAATATAACACCCCACAAATATATCTAGAATAATAGTGGAATATTATTACTGGTAACTGAATTCATTATTATTACAACAAGAGTTTAATGCACACGCAGGTGCCAAATACACGGATAGTTCGGAAAAATAACAGCGGAAGACACTAAGAAACACAATTCTAAAGGATAACTAATACAATAAGACTCGGAAAAGAAAGCATGAAAGAAATGTCATCCAAAGCATAGCCACGAGCACACCAACCAGCATACATTTAGCCAACCTGCTTATCTGAATGAAATAGGGAGTGAGGTGATACAGTCACTTCGTCTCAGTGAATTCTACTACCCTCCTAATGGCGATAACGCCGGGGCTCCTAATCAGTCATAATATATATAACATAACATAATATCTGAAAGCATAATAAATAAACGTGTAACACAGAAAACATCTCTTATTGATTTTAACCGCAAGGACACTCTGAGGTGAGCATATCTCAGAGGCCTTCCTTGTCCGACGAACGCGACGCGTTCCGGCATACAGCTCACAATAATTCCGGATGGATGCTTCCGACGGAAGTCCATAAAGCGACATAATATTCGCACATAATTGACTGATACTAGATTAATTTATTCTACCATAATTCTCAATCCCGGGGTGCATACATCATGTCTAATTTCCTAAGTTAATCCCTAATAGTCCGACTGTGATGACCTCCTGTTTATAATATTTAATTTCATAAGACTGCAATATAACCATCTCAGTCGAGGATATAAAACGAGTGAAACAATTATTTTGAAAAATGAAAAAAATGAGTATTTTCTGGGTTAGCTCGCTACGGCGAGTCACCAAGCTCGCCATGGCGAACTTACAGGTCCTGACCTAAACAACTCGCTAGGCGAGCCAGAGCTCGCCATGGCGTAGTTCTTCAGTCCAGAACCTTCAGCTCGCCATGAAGGCTCACTAGCAACTCGCTATGGCGAGTTCATGCAGACACTCCTCTATTTTGCGAAAATCACCAATTTTGAAAGTTTCACCTACAATCCTTAGCTGAGATAGTGCAGAATCATAAAATAAACAACATAGAACAGAATATAGTGGAATTTTGGGGCTTAATTCCACACACACAGTTATACCTAATAATTCCTATATTTGCATGCATTTTCATAAATTTGAATAAACTAACTAACTAGCCTAAGAACCCACCTGGAATTGAAGCTTTAACACGCCTCTGGGCTCTACTAAACAGCTACTGAATCCTCCTAGCAACCCCACGAACACAGGACCAGCATTTGGAAACTTGGACTCTTGAAACCCTCTAGTTTTGCTCTATGGATTTGGAATGTGTTTGATGATTAGCTCAACTGAGTATGGGGTTATTTATAGGCTAATTTCTGAAGCTAGAGCAGGAAGGAATCCACTCAGGGTTTGCTTTGCATGTAATCTCATTGGGTAGAAAAAGGGTGATGAGAAAGGGGGTTGTTGTTTAGCCTCATGTGAATTCTTGCATGAGGAATCAATGCTTAGAGATTCACTGGTGATTAATTGCAGAGGGAGAATCTCTGTTATGAGGTGTGTGATAGCTAGAAAGAGCCAAATTCATGTGTTAAGGGAAAATTGAAGAAATTGGTTTTATCTTGTTGTTGTTGTTGTTTCACGAGGGAAAGGAGAGAAATTGAGAGAGTTTGGCTTCAGTTTTCTGAATATTTGGAAATGAGGGAATGGATTTAGGTTGCATGCACTCTTAGTTAATGAAAATGAGTGGAATTGTGACTCATTCATTTGCAAGTGAGGTGTTGAGCTTAGGAATGGTTGAGTCATAAGAGAGGGAAATTAAACCTTGGTTTAATTAATTTAAATCCATGAGAGTAGTGTTTTTAGTGTGTAGCTTAGTTTTAATTGAATTTTCTAATTCACACACAAATTACACATAATTCCTATGACTAAATTAATCAACCCCTTCTAATTAATTCTAATTTTAAATAGATAATTTCTAATTAAAATTAATTAGGTGATTTAGAATTTGGGATGTTACAAAAAAAAAAAACAATAAAAGCAAAAGATCCACAAGAGGTCATTCAATCTTCAGAGCTGCTATCAGTTCCTTCCTCATTATCAGAACCTGCAACCTCAGACTCAGCTGACTGATCCTCTGCTACATCTTCCTCTTGATTCTGACTTCCCTCAGCTTCAGCACCCTGTTCTTCTTTCTCAAGTGCAGCAATCATTTTCTCAAACAAAGTCTTCTTCTCATCCAGCATAACACGGGTATCTTTCAGAGCAGCTACAATCTCTTTCCTTGACATGGTGGCCTCTGGAGCTTGGGTCCCAGATGTTCCAACAATGTCTGGAACATGGTGCTTGGCAAACAACTTGAAGTGAAAAGATAGTGGTGCCTCTCTAGGCTTGGCCACATCAGAAATATACTTGAGAGCGGGTTGTTGGTCAAGAATGATGTCACACAGCAAAGTAGGGAAAGCAATAGGAAGTTTGACAGCAGTGGTCTTGGCATGTTTCATGGTCTGCTCAAAGATTAACTCACCTAGATTCAGCTTCTTGTGAGTACCAATAGCAAAAATCAATCTCCCCAGCCCTGTAGCTTCATCAGATGAATGGGTAGTGGGAACCCAATTTGTTGCAGCTATCCTGTTCAACATAGCATACTTCACAGATAGCTTGACAGAGGGAATCTTACCCTTTTTGGGCCAAACTTTAACTTGGTTTGCAGTTATCACCTTGCAAACCTGAGAATCAGACACTTGCATTTCTTCACATTCTTCTTCTACTACACCCAGATAATTACTAATAACCTGAGGATAAAACTTGATCTTTTCACCTCTTACAGAAACTGTTTGAAAGTCATCAGACTTGGGATCATCACAATCTTCAAGGACATTGACCAGAAATTCCTTTACCAGTTGTTCATAGCAGGGTCCCAGTTTAGAAACAGTCTTCATAAGCCCAGCCTCTCTAATTAGATCAACAATTTCTACCACTTTCATAGCTTCAACTCCTAGTTCTCTTTCCAAAGCCAACCTCCTATGATAAATGAACTTTCACCTATGTGCATACTCAGGATAGTGGAATGAAATCTTATCAGTTGGCACTGATTTGACAACAGGGGGAACCCTCTTAACCACAGACTTCTTCACAGCAGGACTAGTGGCTGGGATGTTTGGCACATCCGCTTCAACATTGTACTCTGTGTCACTAGAGGTAGCAGCCTTCCTCTTTCTTGTCTTCACAGCAGAAACCTTTGGAGTGACTTTACTCCACCCTTTCTTGGGTCCAATTGACACACCTTTTCATGTATTTTTCTTCACATGTTGAGGTGTTTCTTCCAAACCAGCTACACACTTTCCCTTGCAACTCCTAAGACGTTTGGAGATTCCAAAAGCTTGAGAGATAGGGACCTCATCAACATCATCATCAGCAGTATCAGCAACATTAATGACCTCATGTTCCTGATGAACAGAGGTTGCTTCATCCTCAGAGTGAAGTTCAACAGTAGCCTCAGGCATAGCCTGATCATTCTTAGACACGTTAGAAGCGCTAGGTGGCTTGCTAACTTCCTTCTCACCACTTATTAAACTATTATCCTTACCAGCATCTACCTCTGTATTACCTTCAGAGTTATTGGCCTGTTGGTCCAAGGATGTTTCAACATCCGGTCAAACATCCTGAGTCTTCTCTGGAATCTCAAGGGTTTGATGAACAGTATCACCCCCCTTCTTCTTCAACTCTTTCATCAGTGTTATCAACATCCATATTTTCTATAGCATCATTTAAGGCATCTAAACCTAGGTTTTTAGCAGATCCTAGGGTTTCAGAAGTTTTACCTTTTTCAGATATGGAAGATTCAGTAACAACAGGGGCTTTAGATGATGTTTCAACATCTGCATCTCTAACGTGTTTCTCAGATGATTCAACATTACCCTTAGCGTTGAGATTAAATGGATCATCCTTTGTGAGGAGATCATCCATGTTCAAAGGGAATCTACATTCACCCCTTTTCAGCTTTCTTTCTTTCTTCTTAGGATCAGCGGTCGATTCAGATTCTTTGACTGCCTTGCTACTTTTCTTTGATTTCTTCTTTTTAGATTTTGCCTTGGGAGGCGTGATAGCAATTGTTTCATCAGGAAAGACTGTTGAGATAGGGTCAGCATTAAGAGGTACATCTTGAGTAACAGATGGGTTGATAGTGGGAGGAGCGGTGGTGGTTGATCGTGATTTTGTGGGAGTTTTGGTGGATGAAGACATGATTTGACCAATGGTGTGGAATCGTTGCAGAGAGGTGGGAGATTGTGAAGAGTTTGTGACGGCAACGAATATGAAATTAGGATTAATGACAAAAGAAGTTGAGTAGAGGGCTATATAACGTGTGTATAGCAGTTTAATAAGGAAAGTAATGATGTGTTTCAGATTTTCCTTGGATTGCGTGCAAAAATATATGAGAGAGGGAAAAGTGACAGTTGCACGTCGAAAGCCCATTAACTGCTATAACTCCTCATGCAAGCAAATACCCAACATACCCCTGAGCTTCTCAAATTGTTTCAACTCCAATGCTTTGGTGAATATATCTGCGATTTGTTCTTCAATATTCACATGTTCCAATGTAATAATATTATCCTTAACAAGATCCCTTATAAAGTGATGACGAATGTCAATATGTTTAGTTCTACTATGCTGAATAGGGTTCTTGGAGATGTTAATCGCACTCAGATTGTCACAATACAATGTTAGAACATCTTGTTCAACATTGTACTCCTGAAGCATTTGTTTCATCCACATCATTTGAGAGCAAGAACTACCAGCTGCAATATACTCTGCCTCTGCAGTAGATAGGGCCACACTATTTTGGTTTTTACTAAACCAAGAGATCAGATTATTACCTAGGAAGAAACAACCACCAGAGGTACTCTTTCTATCATCAGCACTTCCTGCCCTATCTGCATCACAATATCCAATCAACTTGCAGCTTTCACTGTGGGAGTATAGAATGCCATAATCATAAGTTCCATTGACATACTTCAAAATTCTCTTCACTTGAGCAAGATGACTGACTTTTGGATCAGCTTGATATCTGGCACACACACCTACAGCAAAAGTAATATCTGGCCTGCTTGCAGTAAGATAGAGCAAGCTTCCTATCATACTTCTATACTGACTTTGATCAACAGAAATGCCACTTTCATCCTTGGTCAACTTCAAATGAGTAGGTGCTGGTGTCTTCTTGTGACTGGCAGATTCTAGACCAAACTTCTTCACAATGTTTTTAGCATATTTGCTTTGAGAGATAAAAATTGTGTCTTTCATTTGCTTGACCTGTAGTCCCAGAAAGTAGGTTAATTCTCCTACCAAACTCATCTCAAACTCAGATTGCATCTAGGAAATGAAATGTTGGACCATCTGATCCGACATCCCACCAAACACTATATCATCAACATAAATCTGAGCTATCATCAACTTTCCTTCACTTTCTTTAACAAATAGAGTCTTGTCTGATCCTCCCTTCCTGTGACCATGATTTACTAAAAATTGAGTAAGCCTTTCATACCAAGCTCTAGGAGCTTGCTTCAACCCATATAAAGCCTTCTTCAATCTGTACACATAATCAGGAAACTTTGTATCTACAAACCCCTTAGGCTGCTCAACATATACTTCCTCCTGTAGGTACCCATTCAGGAAAGCACTTTTGACATCCATTTGGTACAGTTTAAACTTTAGTATGCATGCTACTCCGAATAAAAGTCAAGACATTCCACTTGAGTGTAGCCTTGAGCAACCAACCTTGCCTTGTTTCTAGTGTGACTACTCCCTTCTCATCAGACTTTTTCTTGTAGACCCATTTAGTGCCAATGACATTGACTCCACTAGGTCTAGGTACCAGGTCCCAAACTTCACTTCTTTTAAACTGATTGAGCTCTTCTTGCATGGCCTCAATCCAATATTCATCTTTAAGAGCTTCCTTAACAGTTTTTGGTTCAATCAGAGATACAAAACAAGAATTGCTAATTACCTCATTAGTTCTTCTAGTTGTGATTCCTTGTTGAGGATCACCAATAATGAGTTCTTGAGGGTGGTTCTTCTGAACTCTGACTGAGGGACCTTTGCTGACAGTGTGAGGCTCTCTTATTTCTTCTACTTCTAGAGTCTCTGTCCTGACTTCAGAAGATGTTCCTGAAGTTGGTAATGCTTCAACATTTGATTCAACATCTGGCTCAGTTTCAGTGCTAAGATCATCAATCACAACATTAATGGATTCCATCATGGTCATAGTCTTGGAATTGTAGACCCTGTAGGCTCTACTATTGGTTGAGTATCCCAAGAAAATCCCTTCATCACTCTTTGGATCCATTTTTCTTCTCTGTTATCTGTCTGCTAGAATGTAACACTTACTCCCAAAGACATGGAAGTATTTCACAGTGGGTTTCCTATCTTTCCAGAGTTCATAAATAGTGCAGTTTGTACCTTTTCTCATTGTTACTCTATTATGAACATAGCAGGCAGTGTTCATGGCTTCAGCCCAAAAGTGATATGGCAGCTTCTTAGCATGCAACATGGCTCTTGCAGATTCTTGTAAGGTCCTATTCTTCCTTTCCACTACTCCATTTTGTTGTGGGGTGATTGGAGAGGAAAACTCATGTTTTATTCCTTCAGCTTCACAAAATTCAGAAAACTTAGCATTCTCAAATTCCCTTCCATGGTCACTTCTGATCCTTACAATTGACGAGTCTTTCTCTCTTTGAAGTTGTAAGCAAAGAAGTTTGAGTGTATCAAAGCTATCTGATTTCTCTCTGATGAAGTTCACCCATGTAAATCTTGAGAAGTCATCAACAACTACCAGAGCATACCTTCTTCCACCTATGCTTTCCACCTGCATTGGTCCCATGAGATCAATGTGCAGTAGTTCTAGTGGTTTAGAGGTTACCTGATGTTTCAACTTCTGATGAGACATTCGAGTTTGCTTACCAATCTGACATTCACCACAGATTCTTCCCTCTTCAATGTTGAGTTTAGGTAAGTCTCTTATAGCTCCAGTTGAGATGGCTTTCTTCATTCCTTTCAGATGTAGATGACCCAACTTTTGGTGCCACAACCAAACTTCTTCTTCCTTGCTAACTAGACAAGTAGATATGTTTGCTTCTTCAACATCAATCCAGTGATAGCAGTTGTCCTTTGACCTCATTCCTGTCATCACAACTTTACCTTGTGTATTTTTAACCTCACACTTAGAGTCAGTGAAACTAACTCTCATACCTTGATCACATAGCTGACTGATACTGATCAGATTGGCAGTCAGACCTTTCACAAGCAAAACCTTCTCTAGCCTTGGCAGCCCTTTCGTGACAACTTTTCCAATTCCAACAATTTCACCTTTGGCTCCACCACCAAATGTCACATAGCTGGTAGCATAGGATTCTAGTTCATCTAGGTAACCATCTTCTCCAGTCATAAGTCTTGAGCATCCACTGTCAAAATACCAACAGTTTCTAGAGGTAACTTTGAGTGCAATGTGAGCAATCTGAGCTGTCTCTTTCTTTGGTTCAGTCTTTGGCTTCCATTCTCTCTCAGGCTGCTGTGTTGGTGTATTAACATGTTCACCTTCATTGTGGTGATACCACTGAGGGTATCCATATAATTTGAAGCAGTAAGGCCTTATGTGTCCTCTTTTGCCACAATGATAACAAACCCATCTTCTAGGTCTTCTGTTGGAACTGGATCCATGATGTTGAACAGGACGTTTCAACATTTGCTTCCCAGATGTAGGGTCATATACACTTTATGCAGGTATGAACTTTTCTGTATTCTTGTGCTGTTTCATCTTCCTGTAGTCAAATCCTATCACAACACCTTTGTTCTTTTCTTGCCCATCCAGAATTTCATCTAGAATAGCTGTCCCAGTAATCAACATCCTGATCTGCTTCATTGTATTCTCCAGCTGAGAGTTAAGTTGAGCAACTTCATCAGTTAGCCCAGTTATTCTCTTCAATCCTTCATCTCTTTCAGTGGTGAGTTGAACAATTGTTTTCTTTTGCCTGTGTAGGACTTTTTTTATCTCCAAGTCCTTCTCATACAAGTCCCTATAAGATGCAAGAAGATCATCATATGATAGTCCTTCATCAACTGACTCCACATCTGATGCACACACTCCAGCAAGAGCAGTTACACATTTTGCTGATTCATTATCTTCCTCAGAGTCATCTTCATCAGACCAAGTAACAGTCATGCTCTTCTTTTGTTTCTTGAGGAAGGTAGCACACTCAGTCCTTATGTGACCATATCCTTCACATTCATGACATTGTACACCTTTTGATGGAGCTTGCTTTTCATCACTTTTACCTCTTTTGAACTTATCAGCCTGAGTGTTGATGTTGAATCGGATGTTCTGCCCATTTGGTTTTTGTCTCCAAGCCGGTCAGAGTTTTCTACCAACCATAACAAGTGCTTCTGTGAATCCATCATCTTCATCAAAACCATCAGTAGACTCACAGTCATTAGTGTTGGAAGCAAAAGCTATACTCTTGCTCTTTTTATCTCCTCTTTCATTTATAGCCAATTCAAAGGTTTCAAGGGAACCAATTAGCTCATCAACCTTCATAGTGTTGATGTCATGTGCTTCTTCTATAGCTGTAACTTTCATATCAAACCTTTTTGGAAGAGATCTAAGTATTTTCCTGACCAACTTAGCATCACTCATCTTTTCACCAAGCACATCAAAGGAGTTGGCTATATCCAGAATGATCATATAAAACTCATGAACGCTTTCATCCTCTTTCATTTTTAAACTTTCAAACTTTGTGGTAAGGAGTTGAAGTCTAGACATTTTTACCTTAAATGTTCCTTCATGAACTGTTTCCAAAATGTCCCAGGCTTCTTTGGCAACCACACATTTCTTTATCAGACGAAACATGCTTCTATCAACTCCATTGAAGAGAGCATTGATGGCTTTAGAATTGTAGGTAGACAGGTCTTGTTCTTCCTTTGTCCACTCTAGCTCTGCCTTTAGAACACTGGTTTTGTTTCCATCTTTGTCAGTGACAACAGGAGCCTCCCATCCTGATAAGATTGCCCTCCAAACTTGGGAATCAATGGACTTGAGAAAGGCGGCCATGCGCGACTTCCAGTAATCATAGTTCGTCCCATCCAACAGAGGTGGTCTGTTGACAAATCCTCCTTCCTTTTCCATAGCGCCAGAAGATAACTTCCCTAGATCTCACCCAGGTACAGGCAGGGTGCCTGCTCTGATGCCAATTGAAATTCCGGCACGCAGGATTGGAATGTGCTATGTGATGTTCCAACACTTGTGATGTTGAATACGATGTTGGAACATTCACCAGAGAGAACGAACAATACAATAAATAACGTTAACAAAAGATAAAAGACACAGTTCAATTGTTAACCCAGTTCGGCGCTTAAACAAGCCCTAGTCTGGGGGATACCAATCCAGGAGAGGAGTCCACTATGATAGTTCTAATCCTAAGCTAAACACACCCGTTTACAACTTATGACTTAGACACTATCTCATGCAACTTCAACTTAGGAACTCCTAAGTTTGAGATCCCATCTCACCTCTTAATCAATCACTCAACCAGTGACAATAGATAAAGATATAATTGTTTGAGAACACACTCCAACACAAACTAACTCCGTACTTCAAAGCTTAGGAGTAGTTAACACAAATACAAGATCCTATGTCCTAGTCTTGCACAAAGAAAATGCAAGGTAGGCTCACAAGTATTCTAACACAAACCCTAGTACAAAAAATGAGACACTTTCAGAATACAACACACACGTCCAAAACTAGGGTTACAAAGAAGCTTATATACTAAGAGTCTTCATGGGCTTCTTTGGAACTTGGGCTTCAATACTCCTTGCACACTTCAGCACGTGATTAATGAGTGTAGTCAAATGTTTCCAAAAGCTATGCAGAGCTCTTTTGGAAATAATCACGTAGAGATACTCTAATAACTCAAGCATAATTAAAGCACAAACACAGGACGCGGATTCCATAATCAAAGGGTGGCGCATTAAATGAGGCGCGCGTTTCACTCAACCTGGAAAGGTATCCGGATGTTGAAACATTGCATCCAACATTGTAACATAAAGTTGTTATACCAAAATGAGCCAATCAACAAAACATTAACAATTTTAATATATTATTGTTTTGACTATTGCCTGTACAGATTATCAATCTCGTTGTGGCAAGATGCAATTGGTTGATAGACAGATCAAGATGCAAGAGTGTGTGGTATTTCCCTTCAAAGTTTGCGGTAACTACTACTACCACTAATAATCCATCTTTCACATTTTATGGCCATAGTTAAAATTATTGACTTAAACTGCAATTTTTGAAGCAATATGCTTTGGACGGACACTACTCAGCTGAGTATGTGACGACAATATACAAAGATAAGTTCATGAAAACATCTATTGTTTCCAAGGTGATTTTCTGTTAATTTAGTGCTACATTGAAATTTCAAAATTTAGTTCATGCATATTAATATAAGTGATATCATTATAGATTTTTATTCCTATAAACGACGAAGGACACCATTGGTATCTAGTAGCTGTTGATTTTAATGAAAGAAATGTTTATTGGTTGGACTCTCTGCCTTCTGATGCAAGATATCATTCCAGGCGTCATGCAATTTTAAGATTGGTATGCATGTTACCTATACTTTGTTTAACATGCCAAATTTTTTTAAATAGAATGTTAGTTTTCTAAAATGTAATATTGTGGCAGATCATATTTCTTGAGGAATTTTTGCTTGGCAAATCTTTTGTTGATCTCATACCAAATATTCGTCACAATCTCGTCACAAACTTCCCCATTGTTCAGCCAGAGAGACTCAAAAGGCAGCGACACGGATCGTAAGTCATGTCATTATTACTTATTGAAATAACTTATTAATGCTATACTAATGCTTTTTAATGACTAGCCTTTGGAATGACTGTGGTGTGTGGGTGGCCAAATGGATGATCGAATGTCCATACAACAATTTTTATGACACTGTTACTGTAAGTGAAATTCACGTGGTAATTAATTGCTAAACATTTCCCCTTTAATTAAATTTCTATTTTGCTAATCTGTTTATCAATATATGTAGGTTGTGACTGCAACCAGAATGAAACTTGCTATTTTCCTATGTCAATCCTGGAATAATTGTCTGGTGAAAGATCTTGTGTCAAAGGTTGCACATTATTGGGATGATCAGATAAAGCAAAGGAAGGCTTTGATTAAAGTTTGAAGAATTGTTCTGAGTTACTTTTGATCTATTTTGGTTCAGACTTTTGGATTTGTTATGGTTGTTTTGTTCTATGGTCGTTTTGTTCTTAATTTCGTTTAGACTTTGGATTTGTTCTATGGTTGTTTTGTTCTAAATTTGGTTTAGACCTTGGTTATGATCTTGAAGTCTTTCGTTTTGCTATGTGTTCTAAAGTTGACAGTGTTTTGACTACTGCAACTGTTAATCTGTTTTTGTTAAGCTGTTTCAATTTGGCTTATGCGACATTGGTAATGATAATTTCGATATCACATTTTGACAATTTTCACATTGACTACTACATACGTCATTTATTTGTTTATTGTCAGAAAATTCAAAATATATTTGACATCTAAACTTACCTCTTCATGATTCTATGCCTTGCCATTTTGACTTTATCTCCAATCATCATGATTCAAATTCATCTAACCTGTTTCAAATTGCAATGAAACTTAAGTTAAAACGTAACAACATAAGTCAACCTTACACAATAAAGCGATAAATTAACAACACTTTTTCACAAATCATCGCTATTGATATCGCAAATCAAAATTTGATATTGGCAATGAACACAGTCTACAAAATTTTTCCTAGTAACGTTTGAAGGCAACTGTAAGAATTTGTAACAACGGTTGGATCAATTTGTACTTAAAAGACTTTTGGACTATATAGTTTGAGAGGAACACTAAAGGTAAATTTGAACTTATAAAACTTTTTGGAACTTTTGAACTTAATCCTTCCTATAACTTATCAATCAATCAATAGTTTACCTAAATTACAGATAAATCCTAGTTTATGTCAAAACATTGTACACATACTAGTGTTCACAGCCTATAGCAAGGTGGCCACAAGTGGTCTACAAATGTAATGTAAAGTAGTTATCCACTTTGCAACTAAGGATGAATGAATCGATAATAGAACTGAAACTTTTATATTGAATTGTAACTAAAACATTTTACATTTTCAACTTAAACACAGATAGCTTTGAAGACATAAGTCTTTCTTCAATACTTTGCTCCTTGCATTCAACATAAGGAAAACAGTTAGCTTTGAAGACCCTGTTGAAAAAAAAGAATGGAAACAAGGAAAAATTCTGATTATATACTAAATACTAATATAATCATGTAGTTCAAAATTAATTTGTGCAACACTGAAATTGGTAGTTTGTGGGGGAGACTACAACTGAACTTCAATTAAGCAAACCTAATCCCCAATTTGTTCGTTTCTGGGTAACAACACAAATGAACTTCAATTTTATAAGGCAAACCCCAAACAGTTCGTTGCTGGGTAACAATTCACACCAATTTTATAAGCAAACCTAATCCCCAAATAATGATTAGTGTCTGGGTTACAATTCACATCAATTTTAATTTAGAAAACATAATAACTAAAAATTGTTTCTCTATAATAACTAAAATCAACTTGATTTTGGGAAAATATAGTAATTGAGATGGATACGAACAAGTACCTGTGAATGAACACGAACACGACGACGTTGACCTATCAAATTCAAACATGGAAACGATTTTCATGAACGATGACGACGGTTTAATCAACGATTGAGCACGAAGAAGAATACGATGGAGGGCAACTAGTAAGTGGGATTTAGATCGCAACGAAGAACTTACTATAGCTCAATTTGAAGGAAAGCTTGATTTGAAGGAAGAAGAAGACGATGGAGAACCAAGATGAAATTGGGATTTAGGGTTTGTAAATTGGGAAATTTTGTCAAAAGACTTGTATTTTGACGGAAGAAATAATAAAAACTATTATAAATATAATAATTTAAAATCAAATATATAATTTAAGTCAAATAAAAGTTATTTATATTTGTAAATTATTATTAACTTAATGAGGGGCTGATATGTAATAACTAAAACTTTCATAAACAAAAGTTCACTATAGACTTACATACACTAGATAATTTGATGTGAGAATCGACTAAGTCAATGCTTCTATTGTATTGGCCACAGTGGCGACTCCATCAAAGGAGTCAATTTCATGCCTCCACCATAGAAGCTCCCTTATAAAAAACACAAGACTTATAAAAATAAATTGAAAATGTCAAATTTATAGAGTTTAGAGATTGAGAACGTTGATAAAAGAGGGTATGAAATTGTCATCCTAGCAAACCTAAACTAGGAAAAGATATAAAAAAATTTATCATATTATATATTTATAATTAATTTAACCTTTTTTAGCATATACAGTATATTTTTTATTCAAAACTTTGAAGCTTAAAATCTTTGTTTTGGCTACTTATTAAGTCCTTTAGACCGGCCCCGCTAAACAAAATGCTAGGGTACCAATTTTTTTTCTTTCTTTTTATTAAAAAAACACTCATAATCATAATACATAATATAAAACTAAAAAAATCTTGCATTATCACAAATCTTTGATCATATTATTGACCACATTTACATATTTGAAAAAAATAGAAAAAGAAATAAATTAAATTATATATATTTTTAATATAATTAAATGATATGTAATTTAGTGTGAGCTTGTCCAAATAATTATGTCCACTTAAATACAATATTTTTCTATATAAATATCCATTTATCATTGATAAGGCATGCATGCTCAAGATTTCTAATTCAGTCAGAGAGACATTCACAGACAGAGTATTGAAGACATCAATCTCTTACCACAACAACAGACGAAAAATTAGAGATTTTGAAGGAGGAGCTAGCAAGGGTAGTAATCTCCAAGCATTCCAATATTGGGGACCACCAGAAACCAAAACAATAATGGCAGAGTTTTGTGTGAGACCACCATTCCATAATGGTGAACTACCTAGACTCCTATATATCAAACGGGGCTCACCCTATATGCTTCACTTATTCAGCTACAACACTATTTATGTACGAAAATACATTATTCTACAGTAAACCCTAATATTGTCCTGTCCCTTGAATTCTCCTTTAGTGCTGCTTAGTCCTTAGAAAGGAACTAGTTAATTAAGTACATGCATGCAACAATTGATAATTTTGTGGATAAAGTGAAACTCTCTTCCTAAAAATGGTTTATAGGTAAAAATCATGATGACCTTTTTATTATTTCTTATGTATATTTGTGTTTTTATTGAGTATTTCTGATATTCATGCTTTGTATTATGGCTATTTTATGCATTATATATATATATATATATATATATATATTTGTCATTAAAAATATTAATAATTAAGTACATGGATGTTTGACAACCTCGCTTGAACAAGATATGTTTTACAGGCTCGTATTACCGTGTCCATGACTTCTAAGAAGACAGGAACATAAATATGTTGGTTGATAAATTATGACTATATGATCATAGCGTGATTTATAGCAGTTATGTTGTACATATGATATCCATGAGTGACCGTAGTGTTTCCTAGTCGGTTTAGTCACATGGTTGTCGGACAAATTTCCAACTAAAATCATTGCAATTTTGAAGTGTTAGTTTGGTGATAAAAGTTTGGCTTTGTAATCTCAAGATGCTGAGTTCGAATTCCGTAATAGATAATTGTAAATATAACTATTAGTGTCACTTGAATTAATAAAATAAATATTTTCCAAAAAATTGACAAAAAATTTCACTTTTGAAATATGAAAGTATTTCATAATTCCTTTAATTATGGTATGCTATTTAATTATCACAGACACGTGAAGTGTGAAGTCAATTTCAAAGCGTGCATTACAAGTGGGGGTCTATTTCTACAAACCCTTTGAGCTTTAATATACTGTAAAATATATGTATAGTTGTGGAATACCATAAATAAATCCCAACCATGATAAATGAATAGGGCTTGGAAGGAACTAACAAAGTTACATTGCTTCTTAGTTGTGTGGCTGTTCGGTAGAGATTCATAAGCCAGGGTCCAGTAAAGAAAATGAATATGAACTATGAAAGTCAAGGTTAGTACTCACTCTTTCAAACCTTTGTAGCTTTTTGAGTTGAAACTTTGAATATAAGTGATAGAAAAAACTATAGAGGTTTCTTTCTTTTTTTGGCTTCAAGGTAGAAATATAATGATGGTTTGGTTGTTGTGGGAGAGTACAATTAATAAAGTGATAAAGAGGCTAGTTCACATTTTTATCCTCAACAATACCTAACATTTACATAATTGATCCCATATTGTTAATATTTTCACGCATTAACGCATTCGATCATCCGTGACCTTATTCGTGGAATTTGAACTTGTATACTCCCTAACTTTGAATTTGAACAATTTGATTTTGATTGAACGACTATCAGTATTCTAAATGCATGAATTCGTGGACCTCTGACAGCTGGAAATCATAATCTAACATTTACTGATTAAAAATAAATCTAGTGGTGGAGAGATTCACACATATACAATATATTATACTCTTAAGTACGGTTATTACAAATTTGAACATGCACATCAATATATTGTACCATCTCATGATGTACCTAAGGACACAAATTATAGGCTTTGTTTGAAAAAATAAGAGTTGAAAACCGGCTGCTTGGGATATTTTTGGAATATAGTTGAACTAGTTGGTACTTGCTAGCTAGGGTTGAATCAAAAGTTAGGAGTACTAGTCAAAATGGGGTAAATAATTAGTTTGAAATATTATGTAAAGTTTCAATGAATAGGGTTTAAAAGGTAAATATAGACTCCAGAATTTATAAATAGGTGGGTTTGAAATTAATTTACATGTCTTCATAGTGGTAGCTGGCAGAATATTGTACTTTTTATTGAATGTGAAGTTGTGAACAAGGAAGAATAGGAATCCAAGGAAATATTTAAATTAAAGCCATTGATCATATATTATATTTTAATGTTTTGGTGGTATTAAGTTAATTAATTAGGCCTATTCTCTTTTTATTCATTCACCAACATATAGGACTGCAGAAGCTCCTTTTCATGGGGGTATAGAGCTTACACCTCAGGTATAGTATAAGGTGCTCCTTTTGTATCCACATTAAGGATTGCGATTTTACTTTTCTAGAGTATACCCTGGCCTTGTACTAATAAAAAAAAGTTTTTTCTTCTTCCAAAATATGAGTAAGGAAACAAATAAAAATGAAGCATTTAAATTAAGAGGTTGGTCAATTTATAATTTATTTTTAAATTAATTTAAAATAACTTTTAGTTTTTTTTTTTTATAAGCAAAGAAGTATTATTATAAGGGAGTACAAGGGGTACTCGAACCCTTACAAAATACAAGAGAAATTAGAAACTAATAAGAAAATTCATAGGATCATGACACCAATCCGAAAAAGAAATATAAGAGTTACGAGCAAATCGCCCACTCAACCATAACCACGAAAAAGTTCTTATTTCACCCAATAGAGAAGATCCATCCGGTATAGCTCCATTGAAAACTACTTGGTTTCTAAGATTCCAAATATTCCAAGTTGTTGCCAACCAAATCAAGTGATTTATCCGCCCGCCTTTATGATAATTAAATAAGTTACCAAACAAAGAAAAGTGATTCCATCCGTCGACATCTATTGGTAAGCTCTTACCGATCCACTTGAAGACCGCTTCCCAAACGCCTTTAGTGAAGGGGCAATGAAAGCAAGGCTAACAACTCCAAATACATTTGTACATAAAAAACATTGGATGAGATAAAAATATGAATAGTTCAATATTATCTTTATTTTTTATCTCTTTTTTAAATACATGTTCTGGACTGGGCCAGAGCTCCCCACTACCCGAGCAGATCCAATCCACTTGGGTGTCGAGGATGACCCAGACGTGGGCAGGACACTTTCAATTAAGATACTTTCATCACGTGCTCGTTTGCCGAGCACGCATATCCCTTTCTCTGAGCACGTCTCACGATAATTCAAGCTTATCCCTTATCCACCATAAGTGGAACAACTTGACCCTGGTTGAGGCCCTGTAGCAGTTTCTCCTACTTCCACGCAGAAATATGGCAGTTATCCATATCTGGACTGCTTGGCACGACCCAATAGAGAAACCATTAACCATGCGCTGGGGACTTATAAATACTCCTCATTACTGAGGAGTCAGGTACAAACCCTCCATCCGTTGTCCAGCGTCCACGACATACAACTGGTCATCGTTCGATCCTTCTGATCCAGGATCAATACCTATTAAGGCTTGAAAGCTTATCACTCAAATTCAAAGATGTTTTCTTTAGGGAGGTCTAAAAAGAGGGAATAAATTCATTGGATTTGGTGTTGCAATGTTTATAGGTCTAAGTAATCTAAAGAAGATGTTGGTCAGAGTGTTAGAAACATCAAGTTTTTAAAATGAATTTTCTAGAAAACTTATGGCGGCCTGTGGCGAATTGTAGAGGTCAAAATTTGAACATCAAGTGTTTATGGCTAGCTAGATACGATAGTTGGTCTCTTTTTCTCCTTATACATACACTCATCCTTGGGTTGCCCATCAATGTACAATATGGTCGAGAAAAATGTACTATTGGACCATTTTTAGATGTCTATATCAGACACATCCGACCGTGCATCATTAATTAGTACAATGTACTATCAGACCATTTTTAGATGTCTATATTAGACACATCCGACTGTGCATCGTTAATTAGTACAAGTAGTTTCTATGAATTAAATTTTCAATTTTAAAAAAATTATGAATTATATACTCCGTGTGACCAAAGAGAAGACTAAAACTCAAAGTGTAAGTGTTAGTTTTGATTGATGTTAGAACTATAAAACACACGTTTGCTTCAACAAAATGTTGACAAATTCACTACTAGTCTAAACATACACTAAGTGTCAAATACTTAAACATAAGCCATTTTCTTAGTTAACTAGTCAAATTCCAGCTGTGAAACTTCCCAAAAAACAGAGGCAAATCAAAAGAATCTAGCGCTGAATTTTATGTCAATCATGTTTCCTAATTCCTATATATTCATGCATTGTCTTCATAATCATAATAAGTGGCTTTCTATAAATGTAGCTACATCCATTATCATAGTCAGATGTCATGTTTACACAAAGGAATTTGTTTGGTGTATAGTAACATAACTTTGTTTGATGTCTACTCCAGGGTTGAGCTTGATAATTAAGAGTGAAAAGAAAAAAGCAATCAAAATAACATAACTTTGTTTGATTTATTTATTTATTTTTTTTATCAAATAATTTAATGGATAAGATTTCATCTTTTAAGATAAATAAATTGAAGTACCAAGATTATAAGTTAATATTCACATAAATAAGAATATATTCACGATATTATAAAAAGTACTTTAATTTTGAAAATTAATCGGTAGGAATAATGTGGAGTTTCTAAAAGTCAGTATATGGATAATGGATATGGTTTAAATTATAAAAATGTAAAACCAAAAAAGCCTGTCCAAATAATAAAATATAAATATTATCTATTTTATTTGAGGTACGGGTTTTTGTTAGTGGTAAAATACTAAAATATATTTGTATAATTTTGATTATAAATTGTAGGTCTAAATACAATATGAAAAATTCTAAATATTGTTTTTAGAATACTAGTTAAATATATAAATAAATAAAAAATTATTTTAAAAATTTTGCATTCAACGTCTTAAAATGTAAAGTTATTTTTTTACCATTAAGTTTTTTTTTTTTTTGAAATTATTAACAAATGTTCTGAAATACTCTTTAGCATGACTAAATATGATATTAGTTCATACACATTTAGCACTTTCTGATTTAGTCTTATAAATTTTTTTTGTTTGATTTCAATCCCTACAATTTTAAAGATATTTATTTTTAATCCCTAATTTCATATGTAATCATTTCATGTGACTCAATCAGGTTGTCTTAGGGACTATAAAACCAACCATTTTTTAAATTGAAGGGTTTTAAACCTAAATTGTATATAGTAGAAGAAAATGAAGCCATAAACAATAGTTTGAGAGGGTAAACTAAGTACAAGGGTGGCCACTCAAGAGGAGAAACATGTTGCATCACAAAGATTAGGAAAATGATGGCACATCTTTAAATTGTGTATAGTAAAAGAAAATGAAGCCATAAACAATATAGAACACAGTAATCAATCAAAGCTATTCAATCTAATTTTTACGGCCAAGATCATTTTCATTTAAAAATACAATTTAAGTATAAATCGTCTGATTTTAAATTGATACTTGAGATTAAAAAGTGTATAACTGTGTGTAATAATTACATCAGTGAATCTTAGTCGAGAAACATAATGCATCACAAAGATAAGGAAAAATTGGAAAATGATGACACATCTTATAGCCACTCTTTTTGTTTTACTAGTTATAGTGTTCATGCAACAATAAAAATTGTGTTCCCCTATTATATATAGGTATATAGTTTTCTTGCATGTGCATTAAATATGAGCACATAGTAATTTGATAAACAACATTCCCCTCAGTAATCAACGTCACATCTATGCAAAGTTAGATTTTATAGAATTTGAGCTGTTGAACATCACATGGGGGAAGAATGAGAGATTTTTCACCTTATAAACTTTACAGAAATGATATATGTACAACATATTTGTACTACTCTACTACAACTTGCATATACTATTCATTTATACATCAATTTAAAATGAATGTATAAAGTAATAGTGCAAGGTTGTAAGTATAAGTTGTATGAAAATGTTGTATATATAACACTCCTCTAAACTTTAATGCTCAATCATGTTGTGTTGGATGAGGAGTGTTATTTTGATACATTTTTGTTACACAAATTCTACGCAAATACTATTTATATATATTTTTTGCTTTTTTTATAAAAAATAAAAAATTACACAAATACCCTTAATTAAATATTGTGTATAAAAAATGTGTAGAAATATCATTTCTATAATTGAATTGTCTTATTATGCCATGTATGAAAAATGTAAACAATTATATATTCATTTTAATTTGTAGCAGCCAATCAATCACACGGATAAACGGGGAAAAAGAAGTTTTTGAACTTGAAAATTAACCAGAAAATGTGATAGAAATTCAACATGAAAAGGAAAAACCAACAAAAATAATAATATAAAATATAGAAATTAAGACTTAGTACGTACGCAACAATAATAGCTAGCTAGATCCAGAATGCCAGATCATGTCCATTGTCCACTATACCGTACAGATAAATAAATAATCAAAATAATAAGTGTTTGCTAGTTAGTATAGTCATCCTTATTTTCATGAAGAAATTAAGGAGAAGAAATACTATATATCTTGAGATTTTCTTTTCAATTTTTAATTAAACTAATTATGTCTCTTATTTTTTGTGTTAACAATCCGAATTATAAAGAAAAAACCTCTAGGTTTCGACAAAAGATAAAATATGGCAAAAAATTGTTTCACATCCAATTAATCTTTTATTATCATGATACAAAGTTTCTATTTTTACAGTCACGTCTACCTTTTATATATAAATAGAGTCTTCTATGCTTTTAAAATAAGTGGAGAAGATTTTAGCTCTCATTTTAAAATCAACTTATAATATGAAGTGAGGTTAAACTCATAAATACTAACAAAGTGATCGATTTAGCACAAGACGTACATGAAAGATTACAACAAATTCTCCAAAAAATGAAAGTAATACATGTTAGCACACCCAAGTAAGAAAACATGCTCGATCACCAATTATAAAAGCTAAAAAGAAAATGTGCATTTTAGAATGAAATGAATAATTGATTGTGTATAATTGATTTTGGTAAAAAAGACTTTAATAATAAATATTTGGGTGCAAATAATTCTAGAATAAAAAACTTTATTTTATAGTTTCAAATTAGAATCAATTATGAAGACTATATAAATATTTCGTACAAATTTTCTTATAAAAATAATCATTTTTTAAAAATATTGCATCTTACAAATTTTTAAAAAAATATCAAAATTGAAAAATAATCAAAAAACAACTTAACTTCAAATGAGAAGTAAATCGCTACTGAGAGTAGTTTCTCTTATATATAACTCATTTTTTAGCCTCTTCAAAAAAAGTTAAAGATTATTTTATTAAAAAACTGATTTTTATTATGATAAAAAGCACAAAGTAAATTCTTTTTTTTTTTTATAAAATATCTAAATTATTGAAAATCAAAATTACTTTTTGTTTAATCTATAGGACCATAAACAAATTCAACTCAAATCCAAGCATAAAAATAAAAAAGAAACAGTTTTAGAACTAAAAATAATCAATTTTAACTATTTTAAAAGTGGAACTGAATAAAAAAAACTAACATGGATTTTTGAATTTGTTTTGCAGAAATCTGAATACGAGCTGTTCTTGCATTAATGAGATTTCATTCTTTCCCAATATGTGCAAAAAGAATTATAAACCTTTTAATCCTTATAGTTTTTTTTTTTTTTTTTTGTCAATTAACCTATTAAGTAGAAATTCATTTTTTGTTATACAATAAAATATCATTTTTTAATGTGAATGAATGAAAATTCCAAATTCGAACTTCTACCCTACTTAGAAAATGCAATATTTCTATTAATTAAGTGATGCATGTTTAGGGGAATTTATTTATTTTTTAAAGGTGGGGAAGTTCACGGGACTTTAACCCTTATATTCTATTAGTTCATAACCATCAAACCACTTTAAGCACAGTATTAATAATTTTACTATACTAGCTACCACTTTAAGCATACAGATAAATGAATAAAGTATTTAATATAACATTATTAAATTCTTTACTCTATAATTTTATTATTTTTTTTATGTACCAAAATGTTAAGTACTACTCTCATGAAATGGTTAGAAAAAAGCAGTATGGATTATATGGACTTAATAATAATAATAATAATTAAAGAGCTACACTAAAATCATAAAATAGTACTAACATACAATAAAATAAAAATAAGATTTTGATTTTTTCCTGAATTATTTGTCCTTTGATGAATAGTTTGTTCATGATCTTGGGTGGGGGAAGAATTGCGTACCACTAGGAGGCATGAAGGTGTTAAGAGGAGCTGGATACAAAGAAGAAGGATCAACAATTGCTCCAACACCAACAACAGCACTAGCAGGAACAGCAGATATAAGCTCTAAGGGCTGAACCACCCCTCCACCACCGCTAGACGAGGCGTTTCCGGTGGCAGCCGCCATGTTATAATTATTACTTCCATGATTATCTGGACCATAATCATACAAAATTCCTCTGAAAACATGTCCTCCAATGTTCACAGCTGTTGAATATGCATATTCTTCTTCAGACTCGTCGACCGAGCAAACTCGAACACACCTGAATTCTGCCGGTGTACTCACCACCGCCGGAAAATTCACCTCATCTATTAACCCTTTTTTATTTTAGAGGAAAAAAAAAACCTATTAGTTAGGTATAGTTATGATTTGAGACTTGCAACAAAACAAAATGGAATAAAACAGCTTTATAGGGAAAAACATAATGCATAACTGTGATCACACTCACACATATGATTCGATACTTCGCGCTCTAAAATATAAGCAAAAATAGGTCACAGATCGGAAAAAAAAAAATTGATGTATTTAGTCTAAAAATGAAAAAAAGTTAAGTGAGTGTTAGAAAAGATATAAAACAAACAATAACAGCTTCTTCTCTGATCCATTCATTAGTCAGGAATACTGAAAAACAGTGTTTTGGAAAAGAAAAAGTTAACACAAATTTCTCATCACACGCAACCATTATACTGTATTGAAGAGACTCTTCCAAAACATTATTGGTATCTTTTTCAGAAAATTTCTCTCAATGTATCTCTGTAATATTCTTTTTCCTCTCAAGTCAATCCAACACAGAAGTTTCAGTATACTTTCATGAAATATGCATAGTAATAATAAGACAGTGACAACACACACAAAAGACAACAAAATGAACATGGACTACAAGCTATATAATTGGTGTATATGTATAATTGACAATTGCATATAGTGAGTATATGAATATCATATTATACCTGCTGCTGTTGGAGAGACAGTGAGCGAAGGGTTTATAGGTAAACGAGTGCAAGCTAAAGAAGAATTGTTAAGATCTCTTTCTCCTCCATGTGGTTGTTGTTGCTGCTGTTGCTGCTGCTGTTGTCGTTCGCGGCGTCTTGCCGCCGGAACCCAAGTACTCTTAACATGAGTTTGACAATCAAAACCTCTACTCTTACAACAAGTTCTACATCTAATATGAGGACAATCTTTCTTAGCTTGATTACCACAATCTTGACAACTTATACCTCCGCCACTTCCGGACGCAACAAACACGGCAGATCTATTATCATCAGATGAATTACAAACCCTACTCGGACCAACTCCTAACACAACACCACCCGAGGCGGCGGCGTAAAGATCTTGCTGCTGTTGCTGAAGAGGAAAAAACTGCTGCTGAGGATGAGGATGCTGCTGATCATTCCAAATCTCAAAACCGCCACGGTAAGCAGAAACCGAATCTTCATTTTTGTTATTGCTGTTATTATACCAGAATTCAGTTACTGGATTGTTATTATTGTTATTCTGTTGATTTTGTTCTTCGCTTCTTCCTAAAGAAAATAAACCTGCCATTGTTGTAATTGTAATTGTAACACTACTGGTAAACCTGAACAAAAATCCATATCAAGAAAACCTCGATCCGAGTTGGTTTTATTGTAAAAAATAAGAACCAATAAAAATTAACCCGAAATTAGTATAGGTATAGTAAATATTTTTGAAATTCGTTTTTTGTGTGCGTAAGTAATTTAATGCATTAGGGTAGAATTGAAGGATTGGTTTGTTGGTTGAGGAACAGTGATAAATCACGCATTGAACTCGTTAGTGTTTGTTACTAGACAAAGAAAGAAGCAATTAATAAAGAAAAAGCACGGTTGTAGTACAGAACTGCTGCAAACGCCGCCACGCCCACTTCTAATTTAAGTCTTTCTTCTTATTGCAGAGAGGAAAGAGAAAGAAAAGTGATTAATTGCCCCTTTTGTGTCTGATTTTCTGTGGTTATGTTGTTGGCTGGCACCATCGACGAAACTAATTTCACAGTGTAAGTTGTTATTGTTACTCCCACTAAAAACATTCTAATGGAATGGATGTTATTCATCTAATCTTAACGGTGTGTGGAGTTTGACATTCTTATTGTAAGGTGAAGATTGTTACACGTGTTTGAAGAAAATGACTTTATAAACCTTCGTCCTTTTCTACCGGAAAACCCGCTGCTTTTCGTGACACCTTGTCTCTTTTATCTTCATTATTAGTGTCATTTTGATCTCTATAGTTTTGTCATTTCTAATTTTTCAATTTTTAACATTTTAAGTTTTTTAAATATTTCTAAATAGTTACTAGTACTTACGATTTCTTTTTGAGGAAAAACAATATTAATATAAAAGAAAATTTATTTTTAAAATATATACTCCATCCGTTCCTTTTTGTTTGATGTTTGAGGAAAAAAAAGGCCAAATTAACAAAGTGTAATTTTGCACTTTATTTTCCTATTATACATTTTTTTTGGAATTTGGAATATATTATATTCTAATTTTAATCGTAAAAAAATTTCTATTTTTTTCACACACTTTATCTTTTCAAAAAATTAAAATCACAAAAACATTAAAGGTGGATCGTAACAAACCAATTTTTTTGTTTTTGTCTTTTCAACAAAAAAAAATCAGTTTTTTTTGACAAGATATACTTTATCGAAAGAATAGAAAGGAAAAGTTATTTAATGAAAAACAAAAGCCGGAAAGAATAGGACAGCTACGCATTCAAATGAAGTGTGAACGAATTTTAGTACGAGAAGTCAATGATTATTTAAGCATGAAATAATACTTATTGTGATTGGGTTGTAGTCACATTTTTATTTTTAAAGTTGAGTATTTCAAAAGTTCATGTGTTCTAAAAATTCTCGTATTTTCAAGTTGTAGTCACTTTGAGTTTCTTAATGTTGTGTAACAAGATTTGCAACAAAAATGCAAGGAAAAAAAAAAGAACAAAACAAAAACAATAAAAAGATTATATGAAGAAGTTTAGTAAAGAAAAAAATACAATAAAAAGATTATATGAAGAAGTTCAGTAAAAAAAAAAAAATACAATAAAAAGATTATATGAAGAAGTTTAGTAAAAAATAAAGATACAATAAAAAGATTATATAAAATTTAGTCAAAAAAAATAATTAGGAAGGAGACAGGAGAGTATAATAGACAAAATATAACCTTAAATTATCAAAACATCAAACAATTTGAAACAATTTTTTTTTCTAAAACATCAAACAATTTTTATTCATAAACTTGTCAATGTAATTTATGAAAAAATATCTTATGAAGATACAATTTTTGCTAATAAAAATTTATTTATTTACATAATTTTTTTTACGCAAAGAAACTCAATTCATTTCATTCATAATAATAGTTTCAATATATAGTGGACAATAATTATAAGATTGAAAATTAGTGATAAAATGAGTCATTTGAACTAAGTTATAAGCTGCCCGGTTTGCTTATCTCCTAACATAAATGAGCCTACACTTTTTGCTTAAACATAACAACTTACTACACATACCAATCAAGCTACCAAACTAATTGTATAGTGTTCATTGAATTGATCGCTTGCACTTCTAAGCAAATATCAGTAGCTTCCATGTAATTATTCCAAAGTCATTGTAACACAACTTCCATATAATTTTTCATAAGCTCAGAAATATAAATATGTCAATAGTATCAATTCTGCAGGGATTAATTGTTCGTTTGGGGAACTAAAGGCACATAATTTTTCCCTGACGAGCGAAAGAGAAAGTCATCCAAGAGAAGTTTGAGATGGGGACGAGATTTTATCTCCCACCCTAAAAAGAGTGTGTTTTCAAATATTTTATTAAAATAAGGGTTAATAGGTTGTTATCTCCCTGCTAAGTAGGCGTGTTTTGCGTTACTCCTCTGCTAAAACTTTTTTGAAGATTCTCTCCTTGCAAAGTTTTTTTTTTTTGTTTTCCCCCTTGTGTGCACTTTTTACATCTGTTATTTTGTTCAACTGATTTAAAAAGTTATGTTTTTTAAATCGGTTATTTTGTTCAACCGATTTAAAAAGTTCAAATTATGAGGGAAAAGGGGGGAAACCAAAAAATAAAGCTTTGCAAGGGGAAATCTTAAAGAAATTTTTAGTGGGAGGGGGGGGGGGGTAACGCAAAACATGTCCACTTAGCAGGGGGATAACAGCCATTAATTCTTAAAATAATAAGCGCGCGTACACACTCACACACATATTCAAGTATTAGTATATATATATATATATATATATATATATATATATTACACAATATTGTGTGTGTAACTTTTATTTATATGTTATTTTTTTTACAAAATATGTGATGTTTATTATTATCACAAGACTCACAATAATATTTTATTTATAATTAAACTTTAATATATTTTTTTTAAGAAGTTTGATTGGAAATAATAAAATTTGATATTTTTAAATGTTGATTAATTCAGAAATTGTGGAGACCCACAAAAATAATAATAAATAAAGAAAAAATAGTCTCTGAAAAAGAGAATGAATGGGGAGTGAAATGCCAAATACTCCCCTGCAATTTCAAAATTCGTCAAATACCCCTATGCAATTTCGAAATAGGCAAATATTCCTCTATAATTGTAAAACGTCAATCAAATACCCCCTCCAAATGGCGGCATCCTTACCGTTTGAAATTCTGGTGGCAAGTGTCAGATGTGTAGCACGATGTGTACACTTTAGGAATCGTACGATGTGTAGCCTAATGTGTCAACATCGTGGACAACTGAACTTGATGAACAAGTAAACAATATAAAGTGCAGGAAACAAAAGAACACGTGAGTTTGTTAACCCAGTTCGGCACTTATAACAAGCCCTATTCTGGAGGATACCAATCCAGGGATGAATCCACTATGGTAGTATCAATTCAAAGCTAAACTCCCCCGTTTACAACTTCTCACTTAATCACTACCCGTGCTAATTCTACCTAGGAACTCCTAGATATGAGAACCTCTGCTCACTCCCCCTCAACCTTACCCAGTAAGGATTTAATAACAAACTCAGTTTGGAGACACACTCCTAGAAAACTATGCACTCGTACCTAAAGGCTTTGAGTGTTGCACACTCTAACTCCTTGCTTCAAAGCTTTGGAGAAAGAACACTAGAGATTACAACTCTATCAAACTCAGTCCTTACTTGTATCAAAATTATGATTCAAGTGAAGGCTCACAAATAACAATGAACAGACTAAGACCTAAGACTCGATATCTTCAACTCTTGGCTTCGTACTTCATTATGTCTTCAGTCTTCCTTTATATAGAACAAGTTTCATGGGCTTGGATCTTCAATGTTGACAGCAGGCCTTTGTTAATTCTCCTTGAGATTTATTTGATCATAATCTTTTAATTGTTTGTTTCAAATCTTTTTGATCAAAGTCGGCCGATAAAATAAAACAGAACCATGAAAGATTATCTTGTTCCTTGGCGCGCAAGCTGGCACGATATACTTGAAAAACAAATCTTTTTCAAAAGATCGCGTTTAAATAAATAAAGGCGCGTCCAGTAGGGCGTCCAGATGTGAACCCTGATGTGCCACACATCATGCTCCACATCATGGAATCAGGCTTATTTTACCAAATGAAGCCAACACCCTAAAAGGTCTCAACAATCTCCCCCTTTGGCAAATTTTGGGCTAAAATAATCTTTGAGTCACCCAACTAAACTTGGAGAGATGTGTAGACACATCAGAGGCATACAGCAGCGGATCAGAGCCTCGCAAATAAAGAGAGAAATAAACTCTCACAAGATAGGAAAATAAATTCCCAAAGACTGAGAAAAATAAATTCTCAGACACATACAAGCATGAGATTCCATGCACACATAAGGGAGGGTAGCAAACCCAGTAATAGTCTACTCCCCTTTGAACTAGAGCACTTTCCATGTACTCCCCCTAAATCTCATATTCCCTATAGGCTTCTTCAGAATGCATGACCTAGAGAAAATAGAGAAGTTTTAAACTTGGCTTCTTAAGAATGCATGACCAAGTTAAAACTCACAGATGTGTCAAACATCACACAAAATAGCAACTTCTACAGGCTTCTTAAGAATGCATCACCATGTAGAAATCATACAAATGGATCAACCATTACACAAATTAACATCTTCAATTGGACTTCTTAAGAATGCATCACCCAGTTGAAAACGTACAGATTAAGTCTTCAGAAAAACATGCTTTAGAAAACTAATTCTTCAAAAAGTTGTTGAGAAAACATTTGAAGAAAAATAAGCATGTATGCCAGATGTGTAGTCAGATGTGCCACACATCACAATTTGCTGCAGTTAAGACTTCAAAGTTGTTCATTTTAATTTTTACTCCCCCATTTTAGCCATAAATTATGACAAACATACTGAGAGTAAGTAACACACCATAGAATGCAGATAGCATGAGATGTAGAGATGATGGTGCATGAACAGAAAAAGGCACTCAGGCCGTTAATAGTGCAGCAAGTACAGAACAGGCACGCAAAGGTGCATCAGAAATCCAGGGCATAGCCCACAAAATATAAGCAAAAACAAGGAAATACTGAGTACAGGGAAATAATGAATTACAAAGATTCAAATATCCTGGTTCCCATCAGTTTCCTCAGCTTCAGAGTCATTGGGCTCCTCCTCCTCCAATTCCTCATCCTCAGCCATTGTTTGCTCATCCTCAAGCTCCAGTCCAGTAATGACTGCCTCCAGCTTGGCCTTCTTCTCATCCAGAGCCTTGCAAGTCTCCTTTAAAGCAGCAATCATGTCTGTCCTAGACATAGCATTGTTTGATCTGGATGTGCCCACATCAGGAGTCACATCAGACTGCTTGAGACTAAAAGAAATAGCAGACTCTCTTCTGCAAGACAAATCATCCTTGCCCAGAACATCAGGTCTCTGGCTCAATATGATTCCACACAGCAGGGAAGGAAATGCAATGGGTAGTTTGACAGTTAGGGTTTTGGCATGTTTGATAGTCTGATCAAAAATATAAGTACCAAAATCAAAGTTAATTTTGTTACCTACAGTATAGATGAACCTAGCCAAACCTGTAGCCACATCACAGTTGTGTGTGGTAGGCACCCAGTTAGCAGCAGCAATCCTATTCAGGATGTTGTAGATTGGAGTGAGCTTGCTTGCTTGCAATTTTCCCTTCTTAGGCCAAGTCTTGACCTTTCCAGCAGTGATGGCCTTGATTATATAGTTGTCATTGGCCTCCATCTCAGCACAGGGCTCCTCACTTCTGCCCAAATACTTGTTGATAATAGTCGGAGAGAAGTGGATCTCTTTGCCTCTCACAAAGACTGTCTGATACTCCTTGTCCAAAGGATTATCGCAGCCAGCAGGAATATTCACAAAAAATTCTTTGACCACTTTCTCATAGCAGTCACTCAGCCCAGATACAGTTCTCATCAAGCCAGCACGCTTGATCAACCTCATAACCTCCTTGCACTGCAAGGCTTCAACACTTAGCTCCCTCTCCAGAGCTAACCTTCTGTGAGCAATGTACTTCCATTTACCAGCATGTGCAGGGTTGTGGAAGGAAATCAAATCAACTGGGATGTCAGGAATTCCCTGAGGAATTTTCTTCTTCCCATAGCTCTTCTTCACAGCAGACTCAATGTGAATCACATCAAGCTCCACATTGCGTTCCTTAGCAGATTCTTCCTCAGACTCACTGATGTGAGCTACATCCTGCTCCACATCGTACTCTGAGTCACTTGTAGGTGGCTCTTTTCTTTTCTGAGTCTTCTTCTTTGCAGGTGGAACCACAGCTTTACTAAATCCCTTCTTGGGACCATACATGACTTGCCTCTTAACAGGCTTCTTCTTCTCCTTAGTAGCAGCAGGAGAAATCTCAACAACAGCAGGACCTTTACCACTTCTAGTCCTTTTTGCAATACTATCCTCAGTAAGCTTCTTCAAGGGGATGTCAGAATTGTAGCCTTCTACATCCACAACAACTGTATCTCCATCAGCATCCTTGTCAGAAGGATTGGAGTCTTCATGATCTGAACCTTCAACAGTTTCTTTATCCTTGTCAAACTGGGTATTATCTTTAGGTTCCTCAACCTCAGCAGGTTGATCTTCTTCAACAAATTCCTGTTCAGGAGAATCAGGAATGACAGCAGGTTTTTCAACAGCAGCAGTCTCTTCTTCACCTTGTGGCAATGATGTGCCAACATCTGCCGCAACATTAGGTTCTTGCAGGGCCTGGAGCACAGAATCAATGATCTTCTGAGTCAAGGGATGTCTTTGACTCTCAGGGATCTTTACAGCAGCCTTCTCAGGGTTAGGGTTTGAGGAACCTACACCCATAGATGCTTCAGCATTTGCATCACCAGATTTTGCAGGAAGAGGTTCAACATGCAGACTTTCCATGGTGTGAACCCTCTTTGGTGAGCCAATCTTTGGCTTTTTGCTTTTCTTCTTCTTCTTCTTGGATTTTTCTGTGGAAGGAGAAGGAACAACATCTTCCTCTGCAGCAATGGGGGTTGATTCCCTTCTTGATCGTTTTGACTTCTTCTTCTTTGATCCAGATGGCTTGATCATAGAAACAGGAGTGGCATTAACGATCATGTCACTTTGAACTTCTTCAGGATGCGGGGAATTAGGTTTTGATGATGATGGAGGAGTCGTGAATTTGGTTGAAGGAGATGTTTTGGTTGCAGTAGTCATGATGATGATGATGGTGATTTGGTATGAAGATTTTCAAAGAAAATAGCAGAGAGATGAACAAAGGGTTTGAGAGTGATCAAGAAAATTTTTGGTCGTTTGAGTGGTTGAGAAACGAATGTGGTGATCAATGTGGTAGGCAATAAGAAAATCTTGAGTAAACGGATTTCTTGGAGTTTTGATCGTGAAATAGCCGTTGGAAATATTTTGTAATGATTGCCTTTGGATTGCGTGCAACTATGGATGGAGGGAAAAACAGGTAGCCGTTGCACGCCTAAATAGCTATTATGGCTATTGATCATCAAAGAGGCAAATACCAAGTTTGCCCCTTAACACCTCAAACCTATTTGCATCTAAAGCCTTAGTGAAAATATCTGCCAGTTGATTCTCTGTGGCAACATGCTCTAGAGTCACAATATTGTCTTCAACAAGATCTCTAATAAAATGGTGACGTATATCAATGTGCTTTGTCCTACTATGTTGGATAGGATTTTTGGAAATATTTATAGCACTTAGATTGTCACAGTATAATGTGAGCACATCTTGCTGCACATTGTACTCACCCAACATTTGCTTCATCCAAAGTAGCTGAGAACAACTACTTCCTGCTGCAATATACTCAGCCTCAGCTGTAGAAAGAGAAACACAATTTTGTTTCTTGCTGAACCATGATATAAGGTTGCTTCCCAAAAAGAAACATCCACCAGAAGTGCTTTTCCTGTCATCAGCACTACCTGCCCAGTCAGCATCACAATAACCCAACAATCTTGTGTCTTCACCATGAGAGTAGAGAATTCCATAATCACTTGTACCACTGACATACTTAAGAATCCTTTTGACTTGATTCAGATGACTCATCTTGGGCTCAGCTTGGTACCTAGCACACACACCAACAGCAAAGCTAATATCAGGTCTACTTGCAGTGAGATAAAGTAGACTGCCAATCATGCTTCTGTATAGACTTTGATCAACACTGACACCATGCTCATCTTTAGAAAGTTTGAGATGGGTTGCTGCAGGAGTTCTTTTGTGATTTGCATTCTCCATTCCAAATTTCTTCACAATGTTCTTGGCATACTTGCTTTGGGAGATGAAAATTGTATCTTCCATCTGTTTGACTTGCAGACCAAGAAAGTAGGTAAGTTCACCTACAAGGCTCATCTCAAATTCAGACTGCATCTGATTCACAAACATCTTGACCATTGGATCAGACATTCCTCCAAACACAATGTCATCTACATAGATTTGTGCAATCATGAACTTGCCCTTTTCTTCTCTGACAAACAAGGTTTTGTCTGTTTCTCCTTTTCTATAACCTTGCTGCACAAGAAATTTGGTTAGCCTCTCAGACCATGCCCTAGGAGCTTGCTTTAATCCATATAATGCCTTCTTCAATCTGTAGACATGATCTGGATAATTTGGATCAACAAATCCCTTGGGCTGCTCCACATAAACTTCCTCATTCAAGTAGCCATTGAGGAAAGCACTCTTCACATCCATCTGGAATAGCTTGAATTTCAAGATACATGCTACTCCCAAAAGTAACCTTATGGACTCGAGACGTGCCACAGGAGCAAATGTTTCATCAAAGTCTACTCCTTCAATCTGAGAGTAACCTTGAGCCACAAGCCTAGCCTTGTTTCTAGTCACAACACCACTTTCATCAGATTTATTCCTATAAACCCATTTAGTACCAAAGATGTTGACTCCTTCAGGTCTAGGAACTAAATCCCATACTTCATTCCTCTTGAACTGGTTCAGCTCCTCTTGCATAGCTTCAATCCAAAACTCATCTGTCAAGGCTTCTTTTACATTCTTTGGTTCTACCTTTGACACAAAACAAGCATTGGATACAACCTCTCTTGACCTTGTCATAACTCCTGACTCAGGATTCCCTATTATGAGTTCTTTTGGATGATTCTTTTGAACTCTAACAGAGGGACCCTTGTTCACTGGAGTCACATCTTCTTGCTGATCAGTCTTCTCAGGAATCTCTATAACTTCAGAGTCTTCAGGCAGGGGGTGAGATGTGTCCACATCAGGATCAACATCAGGTACATTGTCTGAACAGTCATCTATGACAACATTGATGGATTCCATCATAGTTCTTGTTCTGTTGTTGAAGACTCTATAGGCTCTGCTGGTTATGGAATAGCCTAGAAAGATTCCTTCATCACTCTTGGGATCCATCTTCCTCCTTTGCTCTCTGTCAGCTAAGATATAGCACTTGCTACCAAAGACATGGAAGTGTTTGACAGTTGGTTTTCTTCCTTTCCATATCTCATACAGTGTGGTTGAGGTACCTTTTCTCAGAGTCACCCTGTTGTGTACATAGCATGCAGTATTCATGGCCTCTGCCCAAAAGTAGTAAGGTAGCTTCTTGGCATGTAGCATAACTCTTGCAGCCTCTTGCAAGGTTCTGTTCTTCCTCTCAACTACACCATTTTGTTGGGGTGTGATTGGTGAGGAGAACTCATGCCCAATTCCTTCATTAGCACAAAACTCAGAGAATCTTGAATTTTCAAACTCTTTCCCATGATCACTTCTGATTCTAACAATGCCACTATCCTTCTCTCTTTGTAGTCTAAGGCATAATTCTTTGAATGCATCAAAGGTGTCAGACTTCTCTCTGATGAAGCTAACCCAAGTGAACCTTGAGAAATCATCTACAACCACAAAGGCATATATTTTACCACCAATACTCTCTACCTGCATTGGTCCCATCAAGTCCATATGTAGCAGTTCAAGAACTCTGGATGTCACCTGATGTTGTAACATTGGGTGTGACATCTGAACCTGCTTTCCAACTTGACATTCACCACATATATTGCCTTCAACAATCTTAAGCTTTGGTAGACCTCTAATAGCTTCCTTGGACACTATCTTCTTCATTCCCTTCAGATTCAAATGGCCAAGTCTTTGGTGCCAAAGCTTTACTTCTTCTTCCTGACTTATCAAACATGTAGTGGAGTGAGCTGTTTCATCAGCAATCCATAGATAGCAGTTGTCCCTTGACCTAGATCCTCTCATCAACAATTCTCCTTTGTTAGAAGTAATAAGACATTCATTCTTTGTGAAGTTGACTTTGAGACCTTGATCACACAATTGGCTTATGCTGATAAGATTAGCCTTCAAGCCTTTAACAAGTAGCACATCATCTAGGTCAGGTAAGCTATTGCTGCAGAGTTTACCACTGCCCTTGATTTCACCTTTTGCTCCATCTCCAAAGGTTACAAAGCTTGTTGTATGAGGCTTGATATTAGTGAGAAATTTCTCAACACCAGTCATATGCCTAGAACAACCACTATCAAAATACCAATCATTACTAGAAGATGCTCTAAGAGAAGTGTGAGCAATATGTGCAGTTTCAGAAACTTTAGGCTTCCACATCTTCTTAGGAGTGACCCTTACTGTTTTGGCTTGCACCTGAGGCCTTTTCTTGGGATACCCATAGAGTTTGTAACAGAAGGGCTTGATGTGACCATTCTTCCCACAGTAGTGACATCTCCAAGCATTAAACTTCTCTTTGCCATCAGGTCTCTGATGTGGAGTGTGATGTGTCCACATTCTGCCAGGGTCAGGTTTCTTCTGAGCAGGAACAAACTTAGTATTTGTCTTCTTGCTGTGATGTTTGTTCTTAAATCCTACACCAGATGAGTCACCCGCATGCTTTCCTACTTTCAAAATTTCATCAAGCATGTTGGTTCCAGGATTGAGCATCTTTACAGACTTGGTCATATTTTTCAAGTTGGTTGACAGTAACTTGACTTCACTTTCAAGACTAGCAACTTGACTCTGTAGTTGACCCTTCTCTGTCTCCAGTTGACTGATGATTTCCTTCTGCTCTTCATTGACCTTGTACAGTTCCTCACTCTTGATAAATAGCTTTTTATGGACTGAGGCTAGTTCATCAAAGGTGAGTTCTTCATCATCAGATTCGACATCAGTATTATCCACCCCAGTCATGGCACTAACATGATTAGCAGCAACATTCTCTGAGTCAGTGTCAGAGTCTTCGTCAGACCATGATACAGTTAGGCCTTTCTTCTGCTTCTTCAGATATGTTCCACATTCTGATCTTATATGACCAAAGCCTTCACATTCATGACATTGAACACCCTTGTTCTGAGCTGACTTATCATCAGTTTTAGTTTTTGTTGAAGTGTTACCTATTTTACTGTTGTCAGTCTGGATGTTCCTCACATTCCTCCTTGGTCTTCTGTCCACCCTCCTTTGAAGCTTGTTGAATTGTCTTCCCAACATGGCTAAGTCATTTGAGAGGTCATCATCTGATTCATCAGCTTCTTCCTCTTCACCAGCACGAGATACAAAAGCTATGCCTTTTCCTTTCTTCTCAGTTGGCTCACTAAAGTTCATCTCAAAAGTTTGAAGCGAGCTCACAAGTTCTTCAAGTTTCATACTTGGGATGTCTTGAGCTTCTTCAATAGCTGTGATTTTCATGTTAAATCTCTTGGGTAGAGACCTAAGCATCTTTCTCACAAGCTTTTCTTCAGACAATTTCTCACCTAGAGCCTCAAAGGAATTGTCCACCTCAAGCAAATTCATGTGAAAGTCATGAATTGATTCTTCTTCTTTCATTCTGAGGTTTTCAAACTTAGTGTTGAGAAGTTGGATTCTTGAGCTTTTTACCTTGGCATTGCCTTCATGAGTGGTTCTGAGTATCTCCCAGGCATTCTTTGCAACAGTACACTGCTTGATTAATCTGAACATGTTCTTGTCCACTCCATTGAATAAAGCATTCAAAGCTTTGGAGTTTCCAAGTGATGCAGTGTCTTCTGCAGCTGACCAATCTTCCTCTGGCTTGAGTACACCAGTGTCAACACCATTAGCATCCAAGATTTTGGGATGCTCCCAGCCTTTGAGCACAGCTTTCCAAGTTCTGCTGTCAAGTGACTTTAGGAAGGCAATCATCCTTGGCTTCCAGTAGTCATAGTTGGTTCCATCCAGGAGGGGTGGTTTGTTGACCGTTGTTCCATCCTTGTCCATGTTTCCAGAAAGTAACTTCCCTGGAGCTCACCCTCAAACAGGCAGGGTGCCTGCTCTGATGCCAATTGAAATTCTGGTGGCAAGTGTCAGATGTGTAGCACGATGTGTACACTTTAGGAATCGTACGATGTGTAGCCTAATGTGTCAACATCGTGGACAACTGAACTTGATGAACAAGTAAACAATATAAAGTGCAGGAAACAAAAGAACACGTGAGTTTGTTAACCCAGTTCGGCACTTATAACAAGCCCTATTCTGGAGGATACCAATCCAGGGATGAATCCACTATGGTAGTATCAATTCAAAGCTAAACTCCCCCGTTTACAACTTCTCACTTAATCACTACCCGTGCTAATTCTACCTAGGAACTCCTAGATATGAGAACCTCTGCTCACTCCCCCTCAACCTTACCCAGTAAGGATTTAATAACAAACTCAGTTTGGAGACACACTCCTAGAAAACTATGCACTCGTACCTAAAGGCTTTGAGTGTTGCACACTCTAACTCCTTGCTTCAAAGCTTTGGAGAAAGAACACTAGAGATTACAACTCTATCAAACTCAGTCCTTACTTGTATCAAAATTATGATTCAAGTGAAGGCTCACAAATAACAATGAACAGACTAAGACCTAAGACTCGATATCTTCAACTCTTGGCTTCGTACTTCATTATGTCTTCAGTCTTCCTTTATATAGAACAAGTTTCATGGGCTTGGATCTTCAATGTTGACAGCAGGCCTTTGTTAATTCTCCTTGAGATTTATTTGATCATAATCTTTTAATTGTTTGTTTCAAATCTTTTTGATCAAAGTCGGCCGATAAAATAAAACAGAACCATGAAAGATTATCTTGTTCCTTGGCGCGCAAGCTGGCACGATATACTTGAAAAACAAATCTTTTTCAAAAGATCGCGTTTAAATAAATAAAGGCGCGTCCAGTAGGGCGTCCAGATGTGAACCCTGATGTGCCACACATCATGCTCCACATCATGGAATCAGGCTTATTTTACCAAATGAAGCCAACACCCTAAAAGGTCTCAACACCGTTCATGTCTTCTTCTGTTTCGACCACTCCACTTGAGTAATTGTCCCCGCCGATGTCTCCGATGGCTCAGTCGCTGAGTAAATCGCTCTCGGCTCGAGTTCGATCAACGAGATGGCGGCTCTTTACGTAATCTGCAGTTCGGAAAATTGAAATTTATACATTCTATGTCGGTTAATAGAAACATTTAACTGTGATCAACGAGATGGTGGCTTCTTTGCGTAACCTGCAGCTCGGAAAATTGAAATCTCTCAGCTCGAGTTCGATCAACGAGAATTTATTGTTACGAATGAAGTATTTGATTGACATTTTATAATTGCAGAGGATAATTAACGAACTTTGAAATTGTATGAGATATTTCACATTTTATTCAATGAATGGGAGATGGATTACTTTAATTGAACATTAATTTTACTATAGTAAGGGTACAAGTGGAGTTATAAGGCGACTATTCAAATTGGAGGAACCATTGAGTTTTGAACCAATAATGCATTACTATTGCTCTTTGGTGAGTTTGAAGTGTCTTATTTTGACAAGATGAATAGTTTGGAATTTCATATAAATCACTCAACTGTAGTAGAAGATAAACCAAGATTGGTTAGGGTGTTGTGAAAATTATCTAATGGTCACAAAGGTGTGTATATTTTTGTCTTGATATATAGATAAATTATCTATTAATGGATGTAACACATAGATAATTTGGGTCGGTGCTACTAGCTAGCTTTTGTTAGCTAGGAATTCATTTTGGTTTTTATATGGGAGCTAAACTATAGTTAGACAAATGCAGTGAACTTTACATATCCAAATATCTAAATCAAGGCTTGTAAGTTGTTAGCGCTTCTTCTTCATCCAATATTCATAGAAGGTGCAATAAGAAATTAGCGAGTTTACGGATGTTTTTGAGCATAGTGATATTAATAAAATTTACATATTGAAAGAAAATAAAAACATAATTACTTTTATCTCTTTTATGATATTAATTACAAGTATTATAACAATAAATAGTATGAAAAGTAGCATATATTTTTGACGAATTTACTATTAGTTTATTACAAAAATATTTTAATTTTCAAGTTTTACTTGTTAAGAAAAAAAATAAAATCAAAAAACGTTTTATTTTAAAAAAATAAAACTTTTAAAGCGTTAAACATGCAATTTTTTTATCTAATTCTTCTGTGACACTTACTTGTTAGTATTCGTTTGTTTTCTAGAACCCTTAAATCTTATAGAAAAAAAAAATCTCACAGTACATAAAGAATGGTGTAGTATTAAAAAGTACAAAACATTAAACATGTTTCATAATTAAATTAACTAACAGGTGAAACGTACATTTGTAACCAAACTTATTAACTACTCCCTCCGTTCCAAAATATATGTCGCTTTAGAGAAAAAATTTGTTCCAAAATATATGTCGCTTTACAATTCCAATGAAGCATTTAATGCTATTTTTCCTATTATACCCTTAACTTTTTATTTCTCTCTCTTCTTTCAATTCTTTCATTTATCTTTCCCATACAATTAATGAAGGACAATTTTGTAAACTTACTCATAATTTCTCTTTTCTATACAACAATAATTACATTTGTTAATTTGTGTAATATGGTCAAAACGATTTATATTTTGGAACGGAGGGAGTAAATAAATAAATTAAATCAATCTTGTATGATTATTTTATTGACGTAGAGAGATTTGGGACGGTGAAAAAGAGGTGACTGCTTGATCGAAGAATATATGGCCATGGAAGGGAACACGGCGCCACTTATATTAATTATTATTATTATTTATATATTTTTCCAACTGTTAGAGTCGGGACTTTTTTTTTATTAAAATAAAGGAAAATGCTAAACAGTGCCCCGGCGCACTAGTTAAGCATATCAATACAGAAATTATATCTTGGAACTTGTGTTTTTTATATCTTAAAAATATAAAAAGTTAACTTTCTTGCATTAATTTTATCTTTATTTTTTTTTTTAATATGCTTAACAAGTGCCCGGGGGCACCATTTAGCATGACCCTAAAATAAAATATATTCATGTATTAAAATTGATGAAAAGAATGAATATGTGAATAAACTCACAAGATTAAAGTTAATTAATAGTATAAGATGACATATATTTATTTTAATGTAATAAAATCAAAAAGTAGTACGTAATACTTAGTTACTGTGTAAATTAATAATTGATCAAAATTTATCTTTCAATTGTTGGACCTTAGAACTAGAAAGTAATATTGAGAGATGAAGAAGAGAGAAGAGAAGAGAAAAGGATTTAGAGATATTGAGAGAAGAAAGGGAAAATTCTTATTCAATGAACTTAACAATCAATTACACTTTGATCCATTATTTATACTACCCAACTAATGCTAGGTGTAACTAACTAATCCTTATCCTAACTGACATTGCTTAACAAACAAGTAACAGAAATATAACAGCTCTTATGAAACTGTCAGACTTGGCTGGGCGAGCTCTCCCTCGCCAGGCGAGCACACAGACTATTTGAATTACTTCTCAACACACCCCCATAATTCAAATATCCAAACTTGTTACAGTCAGCATTTTCTTCAAATCCTTGAACCTTTCAATCTTTAAGGGCTTTGTGAATATGTCTGCAACTTGAACTTCTGTTTTGCAATGTGTAACTTTAAGTTTCCCTTTGCTTACTTGATCTCTCAAAAAATGATACTTAGTCTCAATGTGTTTGCTTTTCCCATGTGCTATGGGGTTCTTTGCCAAGTTAATGGCTGACTTGTTGTCTATGAGCAGCTCAAATTCTTCATTCCTGTTTAACTTCATTTCCTCTAACAGTGATTGCAACCAAACTCCTTGACAGGCTGCATGACATGCTGAGATGTACTCAGCTTCACAGGTAGATAAGGCAACCACAGTTTGCTTCTTTGAACTCCAAGAGATTGGAGAGTCAAAGAGTTTGAATACATATCCCATGGTGCTTCTCCTTTCTATCTGATCACCACACCAATCAGAATCACAATACCCAATTAAATTGCTCTTGTAATTCAAAGGTTTAGGAAATAGAATGCCATGATCTGCAGTACCCTGTAGATACCTCGGAATCCTTTTTACTGCTTGCATGTGAGCTACCCTTGGCTTCTGCATAAACCTGCTGACTACTCCTACACTATGGCAAATGTCAGGCCTTGAATTACATGCATATCTCAAGCAACCAACCATTTGCTTGTACAAAGTACTATCCACTTCTGCCCCTTCTTCATCATTACTTAACTTCAAATTTGCTTCCATAGGAGAGTTTGCAGGATTGCAGTTAATCATATTGAATCTCTTTAGTATGTCAGTGATGTATTTCCTTTAGTGAATCACTAGACCCTTACTAGTTTTTGTAAATTCTAGCCCAAGGAAATAATTCAAGTCACCTAAGTCAGTCATGTCAAATTCCTTGCTCATCTGAAGTTTGATTCTCTCAATCTCACTTCTATTGCTTCCAGTGATCAACAAGTCATCCACATATAAGCATACAATACTTAGATCCTTCTGGTTCTGACCTTTCACATAAACTCCATTTTCAACAGTGCATTTGGTGTAGCCAATGAGCTTCAGGAATTCATTTATCCTTCTATTCCAAGCTCTTGGTGCTTGTTTTAGACCATACAAGGCTTTGTTTAATTTCAAAACTTTATGCTCTTCACCTTTGACTTTGAAACCCTGTGGTTGTTCAACATAAACTTCCTCCTCAAGTTTGCCATTGAGAAAGGCAGACTTGACATCAAGTTGAACTATAGGCCAGTTGAGTTGATATGCTACAGCTACTATCACTCTCACAGTCTCCAACCTTGCCACTGGTGCAAAAATCTCTGTGTAATCTATACCCTCTTGTTGTAAGAATCCCTTAGCCACTAGTCTTGCTTTGTGCTTGGAGATACTACCATCTGAATTGTGTTTCACTTTGAAAATCCATTTCACTGCAATTGATTTCTTGTTAAGGGGTAGTGAAACTAATTCCCAGGTATTTTTTTTTCAATGGATTGAATTTCCTCCTACATAGCTTTCCTCCATATTTCTGATTTAGCTGCACTGGTGTAACTCAGTGGTTCTATGTCAACAAACAAAGCCAAGTGTACCAAGTCACCTTCATTGGTAATCATGTTGTCTGGAATAGTATCAAAGTCTGCAAGGTTTCTATTTGGAGCTCTATTCCTGTCTGATCTTCTCAATGCATTCTCTGCATTTTCTGCATTTGTTTGTTGAGTTTGAGTAGCTGTTGGGACCATATCTTCATCTTCATCATGAAAAATGAATGGTAGTACTGACTGTGATGTACTAGCATTCTTACTCCAATCCCATTGCTCTTTCTCATTGACTGTTACATCCCTGCTAGCTATCAACTTCTTTGTAACTGGATTGTAGAGTTTGTAGGACCCTGCAGTGTGATATCCCACTAGTATTAGAGCTTCACTCTTGTCATCCAACTTCTTTCTCTTCTGATCCGGTATATGCTTATAACATAGTGAGCCAAACACCTTTAAATGCTTCACTGAAGGTGTTGAATCACTCCATATAGCTTCAGGGACTTTGTCAAGTCTTTTGGTAGGGCTTCTATTAAGTACATAGCATGCTGTAGTAACTGCTTCACCCCAAAATTCATTTGGTAAATGCTTCTCTTTTAACATACATCTAGTCATATCCATGATGGTTCTGTTTCTTCTTTCACATAAGCCATTATGTTGAGGTGTGTAGGGAGCTGTGATTTCATGCAATATACCTTCTCTTGTGCAGAAATCTTTGAATTCAGTAGAAGTGTACTCACCACCACCATCACTTCTAAGTATTTTGATCTTCCTCTCTGCTTGTTTTTCAACCATGGCTTTGAATTTTTGAAAAACACTCAGAACTTCATCTTTAGTTTTGATAAGATACAACCACATCATCCTGCTATATTCATCAACAAAAGAAACAAAATACCTATTTCCTCCTAGAGAAGCAGTATCTAAGGGACCACATACATCACTGTGTACAACATCTAGCTTGTTCTTAGCTCTCATAGCTATATGATCAACAAAGGATTTCCTTGATTGCTTGCCAATCAAGCAATTTCTACACATATCCTTTGGAATCCTAATTTCTGGTAGTCCACTAACCATGCTATTACTCTTCAAATTACTGAGACTTTTGAAATTTAGGTGACCATACCTTAAGTGCCATAACCAAGCTGTATCATGGATTACTTCACTGGCAAGGCAGTGTGAGTCAGAAGCTGTGAACCTGACTTGAAAGGTTCTACTCTTGGACAATGGTGCACACAGGATCAATTGCTTGTCACTACTGTATACCTTCATTTCATTATTGCCCAATGTCATACTCAATCCCTTTTCTACTAATTGTCCCATACTCAACAGGTTAGACTTCATCTCTGGTACATACAGCACACCAGTTATCAATGCTTGATTTCCATTCTTTTCCCTTGATCAATACATCACCTACACCCTCTGATTGAACAGTTCTGTTGTCACCAAATCTAATTGTTGACCTCTTTGAAGAATCATAGTTGATTAGCCAGCTTCTATTACCAGTCATGTGGGTTGAACATCCTGTGTCAAGGTACCAGCTCTCATCCTTAGAGAAATCTTCATCTGTGGTAGCCATCATCTGAACTAACAATGGATCTTGATCAGAGCCATTGTCATTCTCTGCAACATTTGCCTTTGACTCTTCATTACTGTACTGTCTTGGAACCTTCTTTCCTTTGCATTCACTTGCAAAGTGTCCATATTTCTGACAGTTGTAACACTGAATGTTCTTCTTGTTCATTGCTTTCTTTCCCTTTCCATCAGGCTTTGATGATTCACCCATTTCTTGATCCTTCTTTGAGTTTTCTTGCTGTGATTGCTGATTCTTGTTCTTGTACTTTCCCTTTCCCTTGTAATTCTTGTTGTAATTCTGAGCCTGTAATGCTTGATCTGGCCCTCTATCTTTCAATCTTTCATTCACTCTCTGCTCATGAGCTTCAAGTGAACACTGCAATTCTTCAACTTTCAGTGTGGAAAGATCTTTGGTTTCTTCAATGGCCACAACAATAGTGTCAAATTTGTAAGCAAGGGTTCTCATGATTTTGCTTACAATGCATTGGTCTGTCACTACATCACCACAACTCTTCATAGCATTGGAAATCTTTGTTATTCTATTGAAGTAATCAGCAATCTTTTCATTAGGCTCCATTTGTAGTAATTCAAATTGTCTCTTCAGAGTTTGTAACCTTATTTGCTTCAGTTTGTCATCTCCTGCATGACTCCTCTGCAAAATATCCCAACATTCCTTTGAAGATGTTGCATTCTCTATTTTCTGAAAGTATGTGATATCCACACATTGGTGAATGAAGAACATGGCTTTGAAATCTTTCTTCTTTAATGCTTTGTGGGCTTGTTGTTGTGCATCTGTTGCATTGGCAGGTAAGGCTTCAATGGCTGTTTCTACCACTTCTTGCACATCTTGAAACCCAAAGATAACCTTCATCTGCTTATGCCATCTATCCCAATTGCTTCCATCAAGCAGAGGTAGCTTTCCTCCAAAATTGTTGCCTAGATTCTCCAATGAACTTGTCATTTTTGAATTCCTAAGTAATACACTGTAATCTTGATGGTTCTTGATGAATCTTGTACCCACTGAACCGTATAGGCTCGTGATACCAGTTGTTGGACCTTAGAACTAGAAAGTAATATCGAGAGATGAAGAAGAGAGAAGAGAAGAGAAAAGGATTTAGAGATATTGAGAGAAGAAAGGGAAAATTCTTATTCAATGAACTTAACAATCAATTACACTTTGATCCATTATTTATATTACCCAACTAATGCTAGCTGTAACTAACTAATCCTTATCCTAACTGACATTGCTTAACAAACAAGTAACAGAAATATAACAGCTCTTGTGAAACTGTCAGGCTTGGCTGGGCGAGCTCTCCCTCGCCAGGCGAGCACACAGACTATTTGAATTACTTCTCAACATCAATCAAACGAACACTGCAATAAGACGGAAAAATAAGTACTGCACCAAGATGGAAAATTAAACAAACACCGTAAGAAGACATAAAATCAAACAATTTCGCACTTAAATGAGGAAATCACAAAAAACACAAAAGAAAATACTAATCTATGTGAAAATCACTTATCTATGTCTATATATATATATATATATATATATATATATGGTTAAGATTATATCCTATCATCTCTCACAATAAAATGTCATCTCACTTATAAGTTTCCCATATATATATATATATATATATATATATGAAAAATGCTAAATAGTGCACCCGGTGCACTAGTTAAGCAAGTTTTTATGGAAATTTTTTCTTGAAAATTGTGCATTCAATGTTTTGAAATTATAAAAAGTTCTCTCATCTTTATTACTTTTGTCTTTTATTTCCATTTTTACCATGCTTAACAAGTGCACCGGGTGCACTGTTTAGCATGACCCTTATGAATATAGATAACTAATCTATTGATACTCATGTAATATATTATGAACATTAATAATATATAACTATTATTTTAGAGTCTCAAAATTAATCTATTAATACATATATGATATTTTATGAGTATAAATAATATATAACTAATATTATAGAACCTCAAAATTTTAAATCAAGGTCTAAAAAATTTGGATGCCCGAGGCCGACGCACACCCTGCACTACACATGTGTGCAGGCGGGGCGTGCCAATGTTAAACCCTAATAATCCATTTAAGCAATAAGAATTTTTCATTTGACAACATCATCCACTTACATCCAATTATATCATTCTATCATGTCACATCATTTCTACTTAAGGGTGCGTTTTCTACTTAAGGGTGCGTTTGATCTGCTAAATAACAAGGGACTGGACAACTTTTGTTGTACTCTGTTTGATTTAGAAACTGGCTATGAGACAGAACGAATAGGTAGTAAGGGACATGACAAAAACAAGAATTTTTGTCCCTCACAGAATCACGGTACAACTTTTTATCCACAATATAACTATAAAAAATACGAAAATACCTATTTTATTTTCGAATATAAAAAATATCATTGCTCTATATCTCTCCAATACAATTTCGTCCTGTCTTGTATTATCTTGTTCTGTCATGTACTGTTCTGTACAGTACGTGTTGTTTTGCGAATCAAACACACCCTAAATCTTTTTATTTCCATACTTTTCATATGACTCATTTATGCAACGTTAACACATTTATATGCTTTTACACCGAATCTATATGCTATGAAAATTGCTCACGAGAAATATGGTTTTTTGCATGCAATTCATACAGATACATTTAGTTTTGAAACATGATATTTTTGTGTATTTTAAATATTTCTTAGAGAAAATTGTATGGCCTGGGAAAAAAATAATAAAAGAGTTTTGATTTTAAAGTATAAGTTTTCCCTTATATTAATATATCAATTTGATTTTAAGGATAAGTTCTCCCTTCTATTTTTAGTTTTTATATTTGCATCATATATTTTTGTTTTAATTTAGAGATTGATACTTAGTCTCTATGTTTGCATGCTTTATATTATATAATTGTATTTGATGTACCAAATATTTATAATAGATTAGAACCTCTCCAAGTAGTTGGTAATGTTTATTCTTTTTGATTTGTGTTGTTTGGCTTTTGGTTGCAAGATTGGAAGAACTTGATGAACTATATATGCTATGGGTTTTTTGATTTTATGTTTCAAAGTTATGTTAATGCTCCTTGACTTATTTAAAGTTTATACTTCCTATAAGTTTTGTATAAAGACATCTTTGATATCTATATTGTATTTAGATAAATTTTACTATTATTGTTATTTTGATCATATATATCATTTTAATTATTAATTTACTATCCATAAAAATAATTTTATAGATATTGAATACCCGTGCATTGCGCAGGCAAAAGTCTAGTAGGTATGTAATTATATGAAGAAAATATATTTTTGAAAATCACTTATTTAGGAGAAGAAGTCACCACCGGAGGAGAAGTCACCTGAGATGGAGGAGAAGAAGTCACCAGAGACGGAGGAGACTTTGGATTCCGATGAGGACATTGCAACTTATGACTCCCGCCCGTAGCACATCATACGTGCTGAGAAACAGAGAGAAAATAGGAAAAGAGTGGCCAAGAAGGAAAAAGAGAAGGCCCGGGCAGTCAAAGAAAGGATCCTCATTCTTCTAATGATGAGGGTGTGGGTTTTTCCCCAGTCTATTGACCTACATATGTGTGTTTTTCCCCAGTCTATTCTTCTAAAGAAAAGATCTTTATTTAAGTTTTGTGGTGAAAATATCTCTATTTAAAAAAAGAAATCACAAAATATTTAAGTACATTAATTAACTTAAATGATTGTTTTAAGCCTTTAAATTACTTTAAATAAAAAAATTGTTGTCAAATTAAACTTTAACATCTTAATATCATTTGATGCTGACTCAAATTATATATCACCTTTGCATTCCTTTCAATTAGTTGTGTGGAAAAAGAAATTATTATTTTCTACTAAAAAATATTGGAAAATGCTAACTAGTGCTCTTGAGCATTAGTTAAGGTCTTTATAAGCTAAATAAAGTATAAATACATTGAAACTTGTATAATCTTTTTTTATAAGTATAAAAAAATGCTCTTTTCAATATCAAAAATACTTCTTTTTATATACTTAACTAATGACCGGAGCTTTAGTTAACATTATTTTAAAACTTTCTAATATTTAATTAGTCTTCTCTATTGTCAAAAAAAAAAAGTTTTCTCTTGTAAAATTATCAATTACTTTCCTCTTAATAGAGTAAGAAAAAAAAAAAAAAGACAATCTTACGTAATTTATTGGCTTTAAACCTTATTATTGTCGCACAAATTCCCTACTCCTACTCTTTTGGATCATCAAGACATTCCATCTTCAAACTTTGGGAATATTTCTCAATCTTTTCTTACCATCTCTCTCCACAAACATCTCACTCAAACAAACACACTTTCTGCATTCGTCTATGCAGTCTCACTTGCATCATTAACAATTTTTCATACATATGATCAATATATCATAATATTCATAATCCCCTTTGAATGAGTTATGGCATTGTTTAAGACACGTAACAATAGGAGATCATCATCACCATCATATGTATCAACTTTGGTAACATTAGGATTTATAGCACTATGTGTTTTTGCTGTATGGATGCTAAACTCAAGCTCTATGTTTTCTTCTCAAACGCAAAGCGACGAAGAGAGCATCGCCACCCGAACGGCCATTGATACATCTGAAAATACGAATAATGATTTCTCTACTACCGATGATTCTACGGAAACCAGTCAAACCACCGCCAAAAACACTGAAGAAACGGTAGAAACCGCCACCGTTGTCCCCAAAACTGAAGAGCAAAAGGAGACTCCCACGGCCGTGTATGGAGATAATCCCGGTCATTTACCTGATGATGCTATTAAATCTGATGACAAAAATTTAAACAACGATGCAAATAAACAACAGAATGCTGTTAGTGACTCTCAGATATCGGAGGAAAGCTCGTTAACACAGAAAGAACAAGTTTCCGCAATACAAGAAGCTAATGTAGACAATGTTGAGAAAGTTTCTGAGTCTGAGAAAGTCCAACAAAATAGCGTTGAAGCCTCCGGAGAAAACAAAAAGGCCGAAGAAGAGATTACCAAGCCTCAAGACGTTACAGAATCTAATGACGTAAATGCCGCGGAAAATCAAGAACAAAGTATGGGACAACAACAACAACAACAACAACAAGATGTTCCAAGTTTCGACACGCAAGGGGCTAAAAACAGCGAAGATGAAGCAAATAAAGAACAATTAAGAGAAGACAAAGGTGAGACTGAAGAGCAACAAAGCTCACAACTCTCTAAGGAAGCATCAGAGAAAAATAATGGAAAGAAAAATGAAGATGAAGAGACCGTGAAGCCGAAAGCAGAGAAGAAAGGAGGAAAGTCAGAGAAGGCATGGTCAACACAAGCAGATCAGTCGCAAAAAGAAAAAAAGAGAAAAAAAGCCGATGAATCAGGAGGAAGTGAGGAGAAAGTGCAAGACCAGAAATGGAGTCTGTGCAATGTTACTGCAGGTGCTGATTATATTCCCTGTTTGGACAATGAAAAAGCCATAAAAAAGTTACGTTCCACAAAACACTTTGAACATAGAGAAAGGCATTGTCCCGAGGAAGGGCCTACTTGCCTTGTGCCACTTCCTAAAGGTTACAAAACATCCATCAAATGGCCCAACAGTAGAGACAAGGTAATTTTGATTCAAAGGTACATCTAATACATTTATAGAGACTTGGATAATGTTATCTTCAAAATTGAAAACATTGTTATTGTGTATGAAAATAGATATGGTACCACAACGTACCACACGCGAAGCTCGCAGAGGTAAAGGGACATCAAAATTGGGTGAAGCTGACAGGTGAATTCTTGACATTCCCAGGAGGTGGAACTCAATTCATTCATGGAGCTCTACACTACATTGATTTTCTCCAACAGGTAGTTGCAACTTAAATTTCTAACTAGACCAATTTGCTAGTACTTAATATTAGGATTGGTACATAGCTTAGAATGTGAATTTATATCTTGCTAATTGTTACTTGATGAATGAAGAATAAACTTTCTGAAAAATCTCATACCACTGACCAATTGACGACTGAACGAAATATTACAGCTGAGGGATTATATATATATAACAGAAATATAATTAACTAAACTAACTTATCACTAATGAATGAATGATATGGAGAAAAGGTTATCAACAAATTATTTATCTAATACTAATTATAATTTCTAACCTTGCAGGCTGAAGCTGGTATTGCATGGGGAAAGCACACCAGGGTGATTTTGGATGTTGGGTGTGGGGTTGGAAGTTTTGGGGGCTACCTATTCGATAGAGATGTTATTGCAATGTCTTTAGCACCGAAAGACGAGCACGAAGCACAAGTTCAGTTTGCCCTCGAGAGAGGTATTCCTGCCATATCTGCTGTCATGGGTTCTCAAAGACTGTCATTCCCCAACGGCGTTTTTGATCTCGTTCATTGTGCACGTTGTCGAGTACCTTGGCATGTAGAAGGTTGGTTTTGCTAATGCTTATCTTGATCTTAGATTTTTCATTTGGTTGAGCATGGTTAATGAGAAATGTGAAACTTTGTTTTTAGGTGGCAAGCTGCTTTTGGAATTGAATCGGGTTTTGAGACCAGGTGGTTATTTTGCTTGGTCTGCTACTCCTGTATACCAAAAGCTTGAAGAAGATGTCCAGATATGGAAGGGTAGGATTACATATCATATCTATATATGTTATTGAGAAGACTATAACTCCACAACTTTAATATGTGTTTCCTTTTAGAAATGTCCTCACTAACTAAGGCCATGTGTTGGGAGCTTGTGACTATCAACAAGGATGAACTGAACCATGTTGGTGCCGCCATTTATCGCAAACCCACTTCCAACGAATGTTATGAGCAAAGAGAGAAAAACAAACCTCCACTATGCAAGGATGATGATGATCCAAATGCTGCATGGTAAATCTCTACTACCGTTACATAGAAAAAATATATAGGATTTGATCAGTAAATATAGTTCTAATCTAGATTGGAAAAGTTACAAAATATATTATGTTACAGGTATGTACCTCTGCAGGCATGCTTGCATAAGGTGCCCGTAAACAAGGTTGAGAGAGGAGCCAAATGGCCTGAAGTTTGGCCTAAACGGCTGCACAAAGCCCCATATTGGTTAAACAACTCACAGGTGGGGATCTATGGAAAACCAGCTTCCAAAGATTTTGCAGAAGACACTGAACGTTGGAAGAACACTGTCGACGAGTTGAGCAACATTGGTGTAACTTGGTCTAACGTGCGAAATGCCATGGATATGAGAGCTGTCTATGGAGGGTAGTTATTCAACCTGGATTAAAACTATTAAACATTTTCTATTTGATAATGTGATAACTAGTCTTAACTTATAGTCATGTTGGTGCAGATTTGCAGCAGCTTTGAAGGAACTTCCAATTTGGGTGTTCAATGTGGTGAACATAGATGCTCCTGACACACTACCAATAATCTATGAGAGGGGTCTTTTTGGGATATACCATGACTGGTGTGAATCCTTCAGCACGTATCCACGAACTTATGATCTACTTCATGCAGATAAGCTTTTCTCAAAGATAAAAGAGAGGTATGGATGGAAGCACTTTTTTCACCCACCATTCTAGAGAAATTGTACCAAACTGATTCTGTTATGTTGTTGTTTTGGCTCTCCAGGTGCAAAATTGTTCCTGTTATTGCAGAGGTGGATAGAATAATGAGACCGGGAGGGACGTTGATTGTCCGCGATGAATCTAGCACCATTAGCGAAGTGGAAACTTTGTTAAAATCCCTACATTGGGAGATAATTTACTCTAAAGAACAAGAAAGTTTGCTCTGTGCAAAGAAAGGAACTTGGCGGCCTAAATCTGTAGCTTCTTCCTGATAATTGGTTGACATTCCCGCTTTAATTTAAGGCTCCTTCACGGGTAAAGCTGTGACGAGGCAGTAATGTGCATTTGGCCTCTCATGTCGTCAACCTTCTATGCCCTAACAGATGTCCAGAAAACAGTTTCACTTAATTTTATTATTTTGAATTTTCATTGCATATGTATCTCAGTTTTCAGTTTAATTGTCCCGAGATACAGAGATTCAGATCACACACGACAGAGATGTTGTCTTACAGGGAAGACCTACATGCAGATTTAGATTTTAGTTGTCAATATAACATGTCTTGTTATTCAGTTATATATGTTTAGTTGTTTACATTAAGCACTAGTAAATTTCTAATTTATTAGGTTACTCAAAACAGAACTATTCTATTAAATTTTTGGTGCAAAAACAGAACTATTCTATTGAATAGACGTAGTTTATAAGACAAGACAATTTGACATTGGCTCCTTTGTAGGCCTGTAGTTTTTAGTTTACTTCTTTGATGTCATCAAGCCATAACTTGAGATAGATTCAATGACACAATACTCATAGAAATATTGATGAACTCGCATTCAAGTTTCGTAACAGAAACTGCCATCTTTTTAATATATTGGCAAGATCAAGAGCTATAAAATTGAAATTAACAATTTTAAGTTAACAATGATGCGGACAAAATCAATTCCAACAATTAGAGCTCCACCATTCATGATTATACTATCCTATAGAACAAAATGAAAACATGAACTCTAACCGATTCTAAGCAAAACCAGATCAAGCTAGAAGTACAGTTTATCACCTAGCTAGTAAATACCAAAAAACATGGAAAGGTATTTTTCCGCTAGAAGCTTGAAACCTTCATTATCCATGAAAATGCGAGTTCCCCACCCCACATACATACAAATTATAGATGCTACTATGCTAGTGCTCCCCGGTCTCTAGTATACAATTAACTTGTTTTTAGAAGCTTCTGCAATTCACCACTCTGGACTGCAGCACTCAGATCTAAATTGCAAAACAGCAAAACTTTGTTAAAAAACGGATATAGAAACACAAAGAAGAATCGTAACATTTGGTAATAGCATATAGATAAGGGTGTACAAGTGTTTTGTTGGACCGGTTTTGGCCAAATCCAATACCCGAATTGATCAATTACGTTTGGTTTGGGTTGAGTTTCCAACCTGTATAAGGTTTTGACCAAATCCAACACCCAAACCGATCAATTCCATTTGATTTGGGTTGAGTTTCCAACCCGTACTTTTTACACAAAATCTGAACCAAACCAACCCGGTTACGAACGGGTTGGGGTCACGGGTCATAAAAAAAATCTTTTTCTATTCTAAATAACTGCAATTAAATGAAAATACTTCCAATACTTCAACCTCTCAAAAATAACAAAATTCTAGCACATCATTCAATAGTTAAAATATATCAACAAAACACATAAAACAAATAAGTTCACAACATTCTTAACAACTAAACTACGAAATATTTATAATTATCAGCAATACTTAAGATGCTAGGGACTAACTGGACAAATTTTCATATACTTCAGGGACTAACAAGATAAATTTTCACATACTTTAAGAGCTATTTATTATTTTTGCATTTAGATCCGCTGCAACAAAATTTCTCTCCATCTCTATTTATTCCCTATATTCTCTCACTGTCCACCCTTACTTTTCTAGATATAGAGGGATGCATGTTGGGGAGAGGATCTAAATGCCTTATCATTTTCATACAGTTTAAAGACTAAGTAAGAAATCGTGTGATACTTGAAGATTACAAGCCCGTTTGGATTGGTTTATATTCGAGCTTATTTATTGGCATAAACACTTGTAAGACTGTTTGAGAGAACTTATGAAAACAACTTATAACAACATGTTCATAAGTTGTTTTCAGCGTACAAACCCTTCAAGATAGCTTATGAAAACAAAATATAGCTTATGCGAAAACATTTTAACTTCATTTAGTTTTCGTTATAGAAATAAATTGTACATAAGTGCTTATCATGATAAGCAAAAAGCTAAGAGCAAAAACTAACCATCTGATCCACCAATATGCTTGCCATAGACAAATACTTGCGGAACCGTCCTTCTACCAATCAAATCCAAAAGAACACTCTGAATTTCATACCCATCATCTACACAAGCCAAAATGAAAAATCAAAAAATAAGCTCCACTACCAATAATGACAATTAAACAGAACACAGTTATGATTTATCATTTATGAATACCTCGCAAATCCAGCTCAACAACAAAAGGTTGTTCATTTAGTTCAACAAAAACACGTTTAGCACGCAAACAATACCTGCAAAAAATGCGATCATGAAATTAAACCCTAAAAGTGATACTAATAAATGGATTTGAATTTTGAAATGAGTTATATACATACGGGCAATAGGATTTGGAGAAGATGGTGATTCTGTTGGAGTAGATTGCGTTTTGAACGAAAGCGGAAACTGAATTTGAGGCTTCTACTATTTGTACCGGTCCATTTCCGTTCTCGAACAAAAAGGGTAAAATGGACAATATCGTTAGAGTCACCGCCATACACCGCCGTGAAGTGTTCATTCTTTTGTGTCGGCAGTGTCTCACTACGTTTGTTTGGATGGATTTCCCAATTTGGCTACGACAGACAGGATTCTGTAAAAGGCAACCTCGTTCGTGTCTTTTTTGTTTTTGGACAACATATCTCTAAACCGTTTGACCAAAAGGAAAAAATTATTCACCGAGAAAGAATATTTTCATCGCATCGTTTTTAAGAATATTAGGAATACCTTATGAAAAAAGAAACATAGTCAAGGAGCCGATATCTAAGTAAGTTTTAAGTTTGGCGAAAAAATTTATATATTGATTTTTTCTCTAAGTGTGTGGTAGAGAGCAACATTTGTCTGCAAAAGTAGCTATAGATCAATACAGGATGAATATGATATCTAACTTGAGAACATTTGATGAGGTTGACACAGTGTAAAGAATCAGAGTAGCAAACTAGTTCATCAATGTTCATGTCTTTGGCCAGAGACCCTTGTAAATAGCATACAATTCAGCGAGCAAAATGTCAGACGATCATTGAATGAAATATGAGAAGCTTGCAATTTAGTGGCTGAAGGTGTTTCTAATAATGTCGCCAAATCCAGAACGAACGGGAGAGAACAACCATTCACATTAAGAATGGCACAAGAATGGTTATTATTATTCGACTTGATATATCTATTAACTAACCTATCGTTAGAAATGGAAGAGAAGCAGTTCCTAGTGGTTTCAACCATAGCTCGGATGTTAAATGAGAGCCGACTTAAGGACTAAGTCTCATGGTTCAAGCACATTAGGTTGCGGTGTCTCCAAGACCACCAGACACCAATCGAGAAAAGAATAGTCTGTGAACATGTGGCACCCAGCTTGAGCCAACCGTACACATCCAGAATGGAAAAGAAATCTAGGTTGTTGAAACCAATGTGGTTCCAAAGGTTACGAGAGAACTCGCAGTCCCGAATGCAGCGAAGGAAAGATTCATCTTGGATGCCACAACGAGTGTAAGTAGCATAATGACTCATTTTACAGTGTTGAATAGAGAGATGTTACGCATAGAATTGTGGCAAGCCAACCAAAAGAAGAATATGATCTTTTCCGAAAGTTGAAGTTTCCATATCCAAGACCAAGAGTGTAAAGAATTATGAGTAGATATCGGATTCCTTAGAGAGAGTAACCAGTTATAGCCACTTTTAGTAGTAGTGCCTGAGTAGATATAATATTTTTTATTTTTAATTTTCTTTTTTAGCATGTTTAACAAATGCATCAAATTAAATTAAGGAAAAAACTTAGGTGCAATATCATATATGTTTTTGGTGCTGTTCACCAATTATAATATGACAAGTGAATAACTAAAATAAAAAAATAATGTTTAATTAAAAACAACACACATGTATCATATTATAACTTAGGGGTGAACATCGGTCGGGTTCGGTTGAATTCTGGGCAAAAATCGTCAAACGGATAAAAACCGCGGCCTTTTAATTTATACCCAATTCCGACCAATTCCGACCGTTTACATATTTGTTCGGGTTCGGGTCATACGGATGGCGGGTACAACGGGTTGGTTTTAACGGGTTAGATTGAAACGTTGTCGTTTTAACACTTCATTGATCAAATTTTTTATTTTTTGACAATTCGTTCCATATTTCGTACACACTGCAACATAATATACAATTAAAATGATGAGATACAGTTAATTTGTTTCAAATTTGTAAATTCAATGACAATAATAGATAGTAGATGAAAAGTAAAAATTAATATAAATCTAAAATATTATCTTTCACATCTTCTTTATCAACATATTACAAGCATAAGTTTGTGAAATACAACATTTTTCTCCTTTATCAAAGATAGATAAAATTAACAAAGTAAAGAGCATAAGATATTAAGAGAGAGAGGAGAAGTGCTCGAAACTAGAAAAAATTAATTTGTATTTTAAGAATTGTTCGGTCGGATTTGGTTATTAAAAGACGAATTTTTAAAGACCCGCACCCGTCCGCATACAATCGTTCATGACCAATTTTTCATGATTGTTGACCCGAGACCCAACTCGTACCCGACTAAATACTTTCATACGTTGACGGTTATGTGAATTTCAAGTCGGATTGCGGGTTCGTGTTGACCCCTACTATAATTAGTGGTACCAAAAGCACATATCATAATGCACCTAATTTTTTTCCATTAATTAATCCCAAGAAATGCCGAGAAAACAAACAAATTTGAGAAACGCGTTGCAATTTACAGCTCTTACTTTCTATAATCAAAATGCAAAGGAAAGATAAAGACACAGTCAAACAGAGTTAAGAAAAAGAAAGAAACAGACTTCATTGAAGAAGCTTCTTCACTGAGCACTAAACTCACAAGAAGGAGTCCAACCAAAATCTCAAACTAACCGCCATCTTCCAGCACAAGATCAAACCAAAGATGGCCGAGGTAGCAGTATCAACAGTTGTAACAAAACTAACCGAACTACTCGTAGAACAAGCAACATCAACAATCTCACACATATCAACAGTAAGAGACCAAGTTGAATCTCTCAAAAACCAATTATCATGGATGCAATGTTTCTTAAAAGACGCTGATGCTAAACAACAATCCAACGAACGTGTTCGAATGTGGGTTTCCGAGATCCGAAACGTAGCTTTCGAAGCTGAAGAAATCATTGAAACTCACATCTACAATTCAACAATCCAAACCAATTTCCACAACAAAATCTTCACTCCTTTTCATCTTTACAAACTCGGTACCAAAATCGATAGAATCCTCAAAAAAATCAAAGATATTTCAGATAGACGTGAAATGTACGGTGTTGTTGTTAAAAACCCTAACCCTAATGATAATGATCGTGACGGCGGTGATAATGAGAGGTTAAGACTTTGGAGACAGCCATCACCTTATTATTCTGAAGAGGAGTATGTTGTTGAAGTGAAAGAGGATTTTGGTTCAATTCTTGGACAGTTGGTTACTTTGGAACCGACGCGACATGTTGTTTCGATTGTTGGTATGGGTGGTTTGGGGAAAACTACGTTGGCGAAGAAGCTTTATAACGATAGTAGAATCGCGAATCATTTTGAAATTAAAGCTTGGGTTTATGTTTCTGAAGAGTATAAGAGGAAAGATGTTTTGCAAGGGATTCTTAGAGGTGTTGATGCTCTTGGAAGAGATGAAATGGATAAGTTACCTGTGGAGGAGTTGGTGAATAAGCTTCATAATGTGTTGGCTGAGAAAAGGTATTTGGTTGTTCTTGATGATATTTGGGGTATGGAAGTTTGGGATAGTTTGAAATATGCTTTTCCTAAGAGGAAATTAGGGAGTAAGATATTGTTGACTACTAGGATTTGGGAGGTTGCATTACATGCTGATGGACATAGTCATCCTCATCAGTTAAGGCCGTTGAATCACGATGAGAGTTTTGCGTTGCTTCGTAGTAAAGCGTTTCCTGGAGCGAGTGTCATACCGTCCGAGTTTGAGAATCTAGCTAAGGAAATTGTGGTGAAATGTGAAGGTTTGCCACTTGCTGTTGTTGTGATTGGTGGTTTGTTGTCTAGGAAGTTGAAGTCGAGTGGGGAATGGGCTAGAGAGTTGCAAAATATTAGAGGGGGTTTGCTTGAAGATCAAGGGAAGATAACACGAATTTTGGCTTTGAGTTACAATGATTTGCCTTCGCCGTTGAAATCGTGTTTTCTTTATTTGGGTCTTTTCCCAAAGGGTATGAATATTCAGACGAAAAAATTGATCAGATTATGGGTTGCTGAAGGTTTTTTACCTCAAGAAGGCGGGGAAACTGCAGAAGATGTTGCTCAGAGATACTTGAATGAGTTGATCGGTAGGTGTATGATTCAAGTGGGGACGGTGAGTTCATTGGGGAGAGTTAAGACGATTCGCATCCATGATCTTCTTAGAGATCTTTCGGTGACCAAAGGAAAAGAGGAGTATTTTGGTGATATGGCAGGCTCATCATCGTCAACATCTCAGCTAACTAAATCCCGGCGGCATTCTATACATTCTTGCCACGAACGGTATGATTTCATAAAACACATTGCTGATTATTCGCGTTCACTGTTCTTCTTCAATAGAGAATATAATGCAGATATAGACAAGAAAATCTGGATTCATATGAGTTTTATGCAAGAAAAGAAATTGGATTTCATCTACACAGAATTTAAGCTCCTCAGGGTGTTAGAATTAGATGGTGTTCGGTTAGTTAGCTTGCCAAGTACTATCGGGGACCTGATTCAATTAAGATATCTAGGATTGAGGAAGACTAATCTCGAGGGAAAACTTCCACTTTCTATTGGAAACTTGCTAAACCTACAAACACTTGATTTAAGGTATTGTTGTTTTCTTAAGAAAATACCAAATGTAATTTGGAAGTTGGTAAACTTGAGACATTTGTTGTTGTATACACCATTTGATTCTCCGGATAGCGGTCATCTACGGTTGGATACATTAACCAATCTACAAAGCCTACCGTATATTGAGGCTGGAAACTGGATATCAGATGGTGGTTTAGCAAATATGACGAGTCTTAGGCAGCTGGGGATAAATGGATTATCAGGACCAACAGTGAATTCTGTTCTTTCTACTATACAAGGATTGCGCAACCTTCATTCACTGTCACTATCACTTCAATCTGAAGAGGATGAATTTCCAATCTTTATGCAGCTGTCTCAGTGCACACAACTTCAGAAGCTGTCTTTGAATGGAAAGATCAAGAAGCTACCTGATCCGCATGAGTTCCCCCCGAATCTGTTGAAATTAACTTTACATAATTCCCACCTACAGAAGGAGTCTATTGCCAAACTTGAGAGATTACCAAATCTGAAAATGCTCATTTTGGGTAAAAAGGCATACAATTGGACAGAGTTGAGCTTCAGTGCTGAAGGATTTTCGCAATTGCACGTTTTGCGGCTCACTCTTTTGAAAGAACTGGAGGAATGGAAAGTTGAGGAAAAGGCAATGCCAATGCTTGAGTACATTGTTATTGATCGGTGTGAGAAGTTGAGAAAGATTCCAGAAGGACTGAAGGATATCATTTCTTTGAAGAAAATAAAAGTTACAGGCATGCCGGTAGATTTTGAACATAGACTTCGAACTAAAGATTTGCTTGAGTTCAAAAATACTCCAATTATAGAATCGACAACAGACATTTTATCAATTGGTAAGCCATTTCATCTTAATACAAAATTTGACTGTACATAATACATTGTATGCGCAGCCAATAACTTAGGAGACTTACTTCCAAAATTGCATATCATACTGCAGATTGATTGCCGGCACAGTATTTTTTTTTTAAGTTGCCGGTGCACTGTTGATGGGTGATAGGAACGTTCATCGGAGGATTGGAAGCATTTTCAAGTTCCGGCACTCCACTGTACAGCATGCAATCTTCATTTTTTATTTTGACAATGGTTTAATGAATTGTCAATACTGACGAGTCTTTCCACTTCTCCTATGATCAAAGGGTTTTACTCCCTTTTATTTAGTGGGAATGACTTGCAATAAAAAGGTAATGAGTGCACAGTTATGCTACCTCCATATTTAAAAGCCAGTAAAATTCATCCCTTTCCCTATACTCTTTGCATTTTTTTGTTGTTTTCTGCTACATGTGTCCTCAACTCAAGTAATGATACAACAAAAGTTAACAAACAAACCAAGCGAATGCTTCTTTAAATTTGTTATAGACTTAAAAGAAGCATTCAGTTGGCTAATTTGTTAAGAGGAAAAAAAGATAATTAAGAAACCTATTACTTTTACATTTTTGTACTCCTTTTTTCTTCTTTTCTGCCATCTACACTTTACATGAATCCATTTAGCACACAAAAGATAAGATCATAAGAAATACATTGTATGCGGAGACACTAATTTAAGGAACTTACTTTTAATATTGCATATGATACTGCAGATTGATTTCTGGTGCAGTTTTGGTGGGAGATAGGAACTTTCATCTAAGGAATGGAAGCGTTTTCAAGTTCCCGCTCTCCATTGTACAGATTGTAATCTTCATTTTATTTCGACAATATACATACTGCTCATTGATCAAAGGGTTTCATTCCCTTTTATTAATTGGGAATGACTTCCAATAAAAGGGTTGCCATAATATGCGGAACTTGTGTGAGTGTTGCAGTTTTCTATAATAGAGTAACATCAGGTACATTCCCTTAGATTGAACACCTACGAAAAATTTAATGAATCATCTTTGCTCAGACAGATATCTCAATTTTCTATTTCTAGTTTAAGTTTTCAACATGTTCAGACAAGGGAAGCATAATTGTAATAGTGGCAACCCCTGCTTTTGTATTTTGCTTTGGCATCAACTTTAAAAGTTGCAAAGTTGCGATTGCTATTGCTTACGTGCCGATTCTATGAAGTTGCAATTGCAGTTAAGGCATCACAAATCAATCCCATGATAACAACATTACTTGTCTTACTCTTGATCTATTTTGATTTCACTGAGCTATCCCAATTTTCAAAATAGCATTCATTAAATGCAATTAGTAATGGATGCACATTTATGTTACTTGCATGTTTAAGAACTTTTATGCATTTCTCTGCGTCGTTTCTGCCACTTGCATCCTCAACTAAAGCAATGATGCCACAAAAGTTAACAAACTAACCAACCAAATATTTCTTTAGATCTGTTATAACAGACTTAAAAGAAGCATTCAATTGGTTAGTTTATTAAGAGTAGGAGAATATAATTACGAAACTCATTCAATTTACTTTTTTTTACACCTTTTCTTTCTCACCTTGTTAGAATAGAGAGAGTGGAGAAGATGATGAGAATGAATTCATTGTATTATGATTAACTGAATTAGTTACAAAAGGGTTACACCTCTCTTTATAGAGGAATGTTCTAGAATCTGTCAGTTACATTCTGTAACTGACTTGTTAGTTATATTCTAACAATATCTAACTAACTACTAACTGAATCTATAACTATTTAACTGAACCTATACAAGTTATAACAGTATACTTTAATATACTCTAACATTCCCCCTTAGAAGCTGATGAAGTTTTGATCAAGTGCTCTTTGTCAAACACTCTCAGCTTGTCACGAAGTGTAGTGAATCTATTAGCAGATAGAGGCTTGGTAAGCACATCAGCCCATTGGTCAGTAGCAGGCACATGAGAGACAATGAGGCTCTTGTTTATAACCTTTTCTCTGACAAAGAATATATCTAACTCCATGTGTTTAGTGCGATGATGGTGAGTAGGATTATGAGCCAATGAGACTGTGCTTAGATTGTCACATAGAATTTTTGGAGTATAGAAGTTGCACCCCAGCTCTGTTAGAAGAGATTGTAACCATAGAAGTTCTGCAGATAGGCCAGCTAAGCTTCTGTATTCAGCTTCTGCACTAGACCTGGCCACCAATGTTTGTTTCTTTGACCACCAGGATACTAGATTTGGTCCAAGATAGATACAAGCCCCTGAAGTTGACCTTCTGTCATCAGGATCAGAGGCCCAGTCTGCATCACAAAATCCAATTAGGGACAAAGGTTGATGAATGGGAGCAGCCTGAATGAGCAACCCATGATGAAGAGTCCCACTTAAGTATCTAAGAATCCTTTTTACAGCCTTCCAGTGCTCTTCAAGAGGATTATATAGGAATTGACAAACTTTGTTGACAGAAAAAGAGATCTCTGGTCTAGTAAGTGTAGCATACTGCAGAGCTCCAACTACAGATCTGAAGTATGTAGGATCCTCAACAGGATTAGACCCCACTCTAGATAATTTTGAGCTAGATACCATGGGTGTAGGCATCCCATTAGCAGAATCCATTTGCACCCTAGAGAGCATATCTCTGATATATTTTGTTTGAGATAGGAGAAGAGAACCATTGTCCAAATGAAACACCTCTAATCCTAAGAAGAAATCAAGGGTCCCTAGTTGTTTTAGAGCAAACTGAGCATTCAGTTTTGAAATTACTTGCTGAATATGAGACATAGAATTTCCTGTGATGATAATGTCATCAACATATACCAAAACCATGATGTGAACAGTGCTGGTTTTAATCATGAATAAGCTAGGATCACACTTACTGGCTGAGAATCCATATTGAACTAGAGCTGTCTTCAGCTTATCAAACCAGGCCCTAGGTGCCTGTTTAAGGCCATATAAAGCCTTGTTTAGCTTGCACACAAGATTACTATCTGAAGCCTCAAAACCTGGAGGCTGCTGCATATAGACTTCTTCCTCTAAATTGCCATTTAGAAAGGCATTATTTACATCAATTTGCTGAATAGGCCATTTATTAGATACAGCAATGGTAAGTACAGTTCTAACAGTCACAGGCTTGACAACAGGTGAGAAAGTCTCAGTGAAATCTGAGCCTGCTTTTTGATGAAACCCCTTGGCCACTAACCTGGCCTTGTACTTGTTGATTGATCCATCAGAATTTTCTTTAATTCTGAAAACCCATTTGCATCCTATAGGCTTTTTGTGAGTAGGAGCAGGCACTAAGGTCCAGGTCTTGTTCTTTAGAAGTGCATCATACTCTTCCTACATTGCTTTTATCCAAGAAGGGGATTGAAAAGCTTGCTTAACAGTAGTAGGTTCAAGATGAGTTAGAAGAGCAGTAGGATTGTGTTTGGCCTTAGATCTGGTAGTCATAGAGTGACCTTGAAGAGACTTAATTGGAGCATGTTGTGAAGGATTTTGGGACTCAACAGATGACTCAGAGGAAGGAGTAGAGAATATGTGTTGAGATGCATTAGATGTTTGTATATTAGGACTGAGACCAAGTGAACTGTTAGATGGTGGAGATAACTGAGAAGTAGGAGTAATGGGAGAGTGATTTTCAGACCCTTGTGGAGATGATGATGAGAATGAATTCATTGTATTATGATTAACTGAATTAGTTACAAAAGGGTTACACCTCTCTTTATAGAGGAATGTTCTAGAATCTGTCAGTTACATTCTGTAACTGACTTGTTAGTTATATTCTAACAATATCTAACTAACTACTAACTGAATCTATAACTATTTAACTGAACCTATACAAGTTATAACAATATACTTTAATATACTCTAACACACCTTCACTTTGCAAGAATACATTTAACACGCAAAAGATAAGAACATAAGAAAAGTATACAATGGTTGGGAGTTGTCATAATTATATCTCACGACATTGAGGAGCTTCAAACCTTAGCCTAGGCAACCCAGCTTCACATGTTTCATTCCTATTATTTGTTATTGTTGCATCCTATCATTTTCTACACTGCACTTGATATATGCATTTTGTCTTTAACATATATCCAACACATAGATATTAAGCACTGTCTACTTCTATATATCAGTTAAGTAGACAGTAAACCATGACGAAAATATGCTTAATAGATCGCCTGATTGTTGGCTATAAATACTTTTTGACAGAAAGTGTTTTGCTCTGTGCACAGGCACTTAAAGTGCAAAGACTGGAAGTACTGTGTTTATTCTGTGCACAGGAAATTAAAATGCAAAGAACTGGAAGTACTGTGTTGCAGACATTAATAGAGATTTCTGCTATTAATTTTCAGTCTTTAAAGTGCTGTTACTTTTCATTTTGTACTTGCGCTATATACTCGGGAAAATTTCTTTTGTCCAAATTTAAGTATTGATAAAGGAAAGGGAAAAAAGTAAGGCAATATAAGTAGGAATGTGTTCTATAAGTTGAAACAATATACAATTATAAAGTACAGGTACACTGTACATACTAACAATAACAGGTTGAATACAATATGAAAAGCTTCCCACTTGCTTTCATGAGTCTTAATCTTAGCAATGCATTGATTGTCTTCTTATTTCACTGGTTTAAAATTAAGATCGACCGACTAGTGTCATGTCACTTCGTGCATTGCAAGAATTTCATCTCATTGTGCATTTGTGTATAATAGAGTGACCTGATAAATGGTTTTTTACTACTCTCAAGTCTCAAGTCCTTGCAATGTAAGAATATTGATTTTCATCAAAGCTTTATTTTTAGCAATGTCATCTCTGTTTCTCTTATTGGGGAGTAGCTTCTTCAAGAATTATAAAATCAAAGGAGTAGGAATATAGAACAATTTTCATATCTGGCACAAGAAATCACCTTGTAGAATGCACCACTCTATGAAAATCAGTGCTTTTGCCTGAAATATTGGCTTGACACTATTCTTCTAGCAACTAAAAAGCCAACTAAAATATGCATATGTTTTTTAAGCTACTAACAGAATTAGTCAGAAAAATAAACTTGTGCAAATGTGGCAAGGAATATTAAGAGGAGGTAACACAAAAACCTGGTATAGAGATTGGTATTTGACAAAAATGTGGAGCTTTTACTCAACCAGGAGTTAAGAAAAAACCTTTTTACAAAATGATTGTATCCAAGAAATGGAGCAACAATGCCAAAACTACATTATAACTTATTAGAATTTATGATGTCTATATTATACAACAAAAGCTAGCATGAGAGTTGAGGTTTGCATTACATTTATAAAGGCTATCTATGTCATATATCTAGCCAATGTGGGACTTCTAACACACCCCCTCACGTTCAGAACTGAACAAGCTGGAACGTGGAATCAACAAAGGGGTGCCTCAAATATGGGAAGTCTCCACAACAAACGGATCTAGAATAGGCTCTGATACCATATTAGAATTTATGATGCCTATACTTAACCACAAAAGCTAGCTTGAGAGTTGAGGTTTGCATTACATTTATAAAGGTTATCTATGCCATATATCTAGCCAATGTGGGACTTCTAACATAACTCATTGAAGAAATTTCTGGTGCCTATGATTGTATTAAGAAAATATTTTCATTGAGACGAGATAGTAAGACATAATTTATCTCGCTGCGCCACATTTTTATAATGTGTTCCCAATTTTGGTCTAAAAGAAAGCATCATCTTCATATTATTGAAGCCAACGAAACCATAATCATGTCTATTTTGGTACACTTAAAAAGTCTCATCAAACTAATGAAACACCTTTTATAAAAGACAATCATGAAGAATTTACGGTATGATGAATTTGAGGTTGGAACTTTGGCATTGTTTGTGAAAATGAGGTCTAAGCCTACATGATGTCTGACAAACCATTTCCTCGTGGAAATGAAGTCTAAGCCTACATGATGTCTAACAGACCATTTCCTCCTTTAGCCTCGACTAGGGGATTACTTTTTCGGTACACTTAGTTCCACATTGCAACAACACTCGCATTCCTCAACCAAACGAGATGTCTTTTATAAAAAGACAATACTGTGAAGGGATTACACTCAAAGCAAACAATATCTTAAAAGGTGTGTGCCGGACTCGAGGTTAGAACAATGTGCCTTTGGATGCATGTCTATTAGATGCATACTTACTTTTAGAGGCAAAGTGCATGCCCAAGATGCATCGCCTATTACAATATCTAAACTATAAGATGTTGGCAAGCATCATTAGTTTTCCAATATCACTTTAGGAAATAAATTTCATTTAAACTTCAAAACCCTTAATTTCAACAACTTCACACTTTATTAACCTATTTTTAAAACATCTTATTACATAGAACTCCTTCAAACACACAAAACAATGTTACCAAAAGTCCAAATTTATACTCATGACACAGCTACTCTGCCAATGGCTAAACAAATAAAAGATCAACAAAATGCAGATTCAATTTCTTCACATGTGCAACATGACAATGATAGTACTTCATCAAGAGTTAATCTTTCTGCAGCGTTTTCTGATTTCACCCCTAGATCCTGTTAATGGAGTAATGTTTCCCATCTTAACCATGGACTTGGCAAACTGTTCGAAGAAAAGATCATTTCTTTCAGCATAAGTTTTCACTAAAGCTGCAGATTCTTGATTCTTTGTCAACAGAATTTCATCAGAACTTAACAGACCCTTGTTGGCCAATAAATTCTTGTAGTAGTTGTTGTCGAATTTCACCGGAGTGACAAAGTCCAGGACAAAAAGATTTTGGTCCCCTCCAGATCTTGGACACCGAGTGCGCAATTGAGCTGCATAGTTTTGGTCAAGAGTGAAATCTGACTTGCCATTTCCAGTTTGGTTGTAGAGTCTTTGCCGAAAGCTAGTGCACCGAGAATCTCCTATGGTGTGGCTACCTATAACATTACAAGAAACTGTTTATCCCACCGATGCAGCTATGAAACTCATGGAGAAAAATGAATCCAATACTCGAATGAAGAAAATTGAGATCCGTTAGGTTGATGCACGAGACAATTGCGACCGTAACACGATCGCTGTTGAGGCTACATCAACTATATTTGACCGTGATTTAATAGTGTAAACCAAGTATGTTTTGAAAACAATGAACATGAAATAGTGAAGTATTATAGGAGTTTACCGGATAGAGCAACTAGATCGACAATGTTAAGTCCCTTAAGCTTGAATTTTGTTAAGATGGTTTGGAATGTATTGTTGGGAGCAGGAATGTTGTTATTTGAGCCACTGATGCTTGCACCAAGAGAATCCCTTCTTCCCAAAGGTACATCCCAACCTGGTCCACCAGTCTGAAAGGATTGAATATTAGATTTGATATTTAGTTTCTTATGGTAAAAGATAAGGGTAGTAGAATGCAAAATATGAGGAAATATTTACAAGAACAGTTGAATCTCTAGCAGCTAGAGTCAAAATGTCGGCACAAGAGACTGTATTAGGACACTCTTTCTCTATTGCAGATTTAATTTCTTCAATGACTTCAAATCCTCTAGCTGAATTACGGTTCGGATTTGACCTCTTTTCACTGATAATAGTTCCGCTGCTATCTAGCAACACCGATGCATCACAACCCTGCAAAATCAACTTTTGTCATGCATTTGAACACTAAAAATTATATATTTACAACTCATAGATCAGATATTTACGACGCTACTATAAATTTCCTATCTTTCTTCACAAGTTTTAAAAAACAGTTTGTGACCGCAATTGTGGTTGCAGCGTTAAGGTTTTCGATGTGTCTACACTCTGCAACCACGCTTCAACTGCAATTGCTACCTCATCAGCAGTAATTTTCTGCAATATATAAAAGACGAAGACCATGACCGCAATTTTAAACACTGTTTACTAAATAACTTATGCATAGACCTTGACAAAACAGTCATGGAAATGTAGTCTCAGCAAGGAAGCAGCCATGCGAGGCTCTTTAGCAACAGCCTTCGCAACTACGGACTTAACAATCTCTTCAACATTGGGACATGACTTATCGTAAAATTGCGGGTAGAGGTAATCTCCTACTTTCTTTTCACAATGAGAGAAAGGAGCAAAGACTAGTAAAGAAAAAAACAGGAAAAAGTTTATAAAATTGACCATTGTTTCTCTTTCAAGATAACTTCACAGAACAAAAGTTCTTATGAAAGATTAGTTAAAGAAACGTTTTAAAATGGATTTGATGAAGACCATGATGGAAACGATAGTATTTATAGATAATAATCAATGTGGCAAAAAAGTATTGCATGACAGAAAACCAAAAGGAAAAAAAGTTGGAGTTGGTACCTAAATAATTTTCAAATACATATAAAAGGTGAAGATAAGAGTTGTTAAGCTATTAATATGTCATGTAAAATCACCCATATTGTTGTAAGGTAGTAGCTTAAGGGTCTAAGTCAAAATCTAAATGCAGTGAAACATGCTTTTAGTTTGGTTTAAAGTAAAAATACTTATACAGTAAAGGCCTTGATTAATTTTTGGACAAAGTTCCTCACACATTAATTAAATATAAGAAAATGGCCTAAAGCAATTTTAACGTATTCTTGCTTGCATTGTAAGATAGCAATTGTCTTTTTATTTGTTTGATTAAAAAATGTCTGAATCAATTCCTTTCTTTTGTTATTACTTAAATGGTATGTTACTTTTGCTTTATCATTAGACAAAACAGTGCTTAATTGCATTATTGGTATGCACTTTTTTTTTATCAATGCTTTGGAATTTGACCAGTTATTTTTCAATCAGCCAACCCAATTGCAGTTTTCATCATTCACTTGTTTATGCTACAATACAACTGCACTAGTACAGACACCAAATACGATACTGATAAATCGACATCTGAAATAATTTTAATAATTAAAATATTTGAATGTAACTACATGTATCAGTACCGAACAACAATAAGTATCAGACAGACACCGACATATATTTGATGTGACGTGTCGGTGCTACACTGCTACATATGCTACAACTTTGTTGTGATTTTAGAAGGCTTTCAGTCAACTATGAAGATATCAAAATATTGGGGGCAGTTATTCTGCAGTTATTATTGTTCTGTGTGTCTTATTAGAAGAAGTCTACAAAGTTAAGCTAGACTCACCTGCTCAATTTATTTGATTGTAGCTCATGAATTTTTTTACTTGAGGAACAGGTATTAATGGATACCTACTAAACTAGGTGTCTTCTCTTGGTTTTTTAGCTTATTATAATTCATAGGATCCATAATTCATAGGCTTACTTCTTTTCATTTTATTTTTTGGAATATATTATTTTTGAGTATATATAATATGAACTTAAATTTTCATACATTATCAGTGTAAAATGTTTTACACTGTCAACAAATCACATTCATTTATATGTTTCACCATAATAATAGTTATGATTAAAGTCAAATACTAATTTTTACGATCAGACGGTCATAATTAACGACTGTGTAAACAATCTTTACATTGTTTGGTACATGTGAGTTAAATCCATATAGTAGGATATGCTTAGCTTTGTGTAAGAAGAAAACGACAGCCTTAGATTATATTTAATTGAAATACTAAAAATAAGTGAAAGATTAGCTGGAATCATTTCTTTTATAGGCATTTCTTTAAGATAAACTATGATGAATACAGGAACGTGGCAATTACCTTTGGTAGTATAAAAGATGACCAAAGATTACTGCATAAAATTCCATGCTAACATTTTTCAAATCATAACCTATAACCTATAAAGTAAAATTGCATGCTTAGCCTTTGACAAGTGAATGCCATATCTTTATTCTCTCTTAATAATGCCCCTCAAGGGACTTTTACTTTTTCATTAAGTGCATGTTTAGTATCACAGCGCCACCGTAATTTCGACAAATCCACAATAATATCAAACATTTACAAGTTCCATATTCTAGGACCACTAGTATACGTACCCTTTCTCAAGACAAGGTCACATCCTCACATGAAAATAGTTGGCTATTTGTGAATTGTTTAGGAGGATGTTATCATAATCACCCCACATCTTTTAACCATACTCTTACGCTTTCAAAAGCACTTTTCAATTTACTGTATAAATTTGGAATTAAAAATAAGTTGCCCATCATAATCTTGGACTTCATGTCAAATTTATGGTGCACTTTTAAAAAAGGTACATTGAAAACATTTTCTTTAACCAAATGTGTTCATTCATCATTTGCAATTACTTGACAATTTAGTCCTAACAATTGTTTGTGTCCCAAAGAAGCAAGAGTTAAGAAGCTAAAAGCATTTATGCATCTGATTTTTGTTTTGTTTTTATAGGCAAATATTAGTATGAATTGCATAAGCTACATCCAAACTATGTTTATATCTATATTGAAAAAATTGTACACAAAAAAATATTGAAATAAAACTATTCATCTATTTTGTATCTTCATAACATTCTAATTAAAAAAACAAAAAAAAATTCTAAAAATTACATTTTTTGTTTTTAAAATATTATATTTTCATATTAAGAGGGGCAAGACAATAGTTCACCATCATGTTACACATCTGGCCAATTCAACTATTCCTCCCTAGTAGTAATGCCTTTTTTTTTCTTTTACTTTGACAAACCAAAGGATAGCTCTTTTGTGTGAGTAGAATTTTCATATAAATAAAAACATACTCTCTAATTTTGTACACAAGATATTGATTCCTGTGTGTACATAATATATAGAACTAATGTGCATAGCTCTATATATACATAGAAATCAATTTATCTTACCCTAATAAACACAAAAATTCTGATTAGCATAAATCATATATTGAGCATTTCCTTTTGTTCTTGTCATTGTTTTGTAGATTTACAAGTTAACATGTTGTTGGTTGGAATATTTATGTAAAAGGGCATTTGGGAAGTCTTATGAATGGCAGAATGTGGAAGTCAATCCCCTGCTAATCTCTGGACATCATATGCTTTCTTGAGCATCCACATTTTCTAACTTACCATAAACAAAACTGCATTAAGAAAGTAAATTGCGTTATCATTATAAGAAAATATAGAATATGTACTGATAATGTAAAATAGTTTTATAACATCCAATGAACATCTTGTATTCCGCCAAATCACAAGGATATTTTGAAATTAGTTGTATGACATGACAGATTGATGGTTTCTTATCGGATGACTGTGTAAAACTATTTTACACTGTCAGTACATGTTCATTAAACTTCATTATTATATATTATAGAGCTTTAGTAACCAAAAATTTATGCAACAAGTAGTAAAGTTAAAGGGTAGGTATGTTGTATTGGTTGTATACATACACACGTTCTTTTATTCTGCTTTTTATTTTCGACATAAGCCGAAATCTCCTCTTGTTTAGCCAGCGAATCTTCTAAAGCCTGACAAAGTAAAATTGCAAACAAGACGTATCAGATAGAGCCTCAGTTTTAAAACAAAACAATGATTAATGAATATGTCGAGTATGACTCATATTTACTGGTAAGCAGTCAGTCGCTCGAGCATAGTCACTAAACATTGCATAATAAAAAAAACTATAGCAATCACTTTGCTGTCAAAAACGTGTAGGCATAATTAGTTAAACTATGTGATCGATCATCTGCGTTCTTGTGTGCATTTTTATTTATAACCAAATATGCTGTTCTAACAGATTTAATACCTTCTTCGTGGCCAAGAGTTCTTTTTCCAATAAATCAGCTCGACTGATAGTATTATTTAGCATTTGCTCCTTCTCAGGTGGCATTAAAACAGGTTGATGATTAATGTTTGACATTTTATCTTCCAATTCAGCCATGCGTTTCATGACAGTCATAAACTCTGCAAACGAATATTTGTAGAATTATGAATTAAAGGTGGAAGAAAAGCATGTGTCGGATGAATAATGAATTAACAAATCAACTCAAGAAACGACTTCTTATCTAAGATCATGGTTTCAAATTGTAGTCCGCATGTACAATTGTAACGGAATGTAATGCAGTTGTATCAAGGATCGTGGTATGTGACTATGATTGCGACTACAATTTAAAACCTTAACTTATTTTAAAAAGAAAATACATTTGACACAAACTATGTCAAAACTTCAAAGACATATAATTTTGTCCACCACGATGTACCTTTTGATGTTGCCATTGTTTCACTCTCGTCAGCTTTTTTATCAACCACCGGCGGGGTTACATCCTCATGCTTGGAAGCTTTAGTAGCAGGGACCTGTGAGAGGCTTATATTTTTCAGACAGTTAGAACTAAAGAAAACTAAAACGCAAGAGGATAATGCAGGATGAGGTAGCTCAATAGACCTATTATGCAATAGGCTCAAAATTTTAGCTATAATTTTAAAATCAAAGTAAGTTAGCTTATGAAGTTGTAAAAGGTTAAAAGACATTTACATCGTTTCTTAGTATATAAAAGGGGCATTAAAATAAAATTAACATTAATATTATATGTACGTTATACTATATATTATATATTGTATGTATGACTTATAGTGTTAGAAAAAAGGTAGAATGGAAAATATGACTGAGGGGATAGGAACGGTAAACACACAAGCAATCGAGGGTTAAAGTGATTAGAGGGAAGAGTGACCGAAATCAGTGGCGGAACTAGAATAAATTTTATAAAGGGGACAAGTGTAAAGAAAGTACAAGATATTATTTCAAAACTAATATAGTAAATTCGTCTTCGAAAAGCACTAATACATTAAGTTTAACTAATAAGCAAAAAAAATTGCAGTGATTTTACTTACTTAAAATGTAAGTTAAAATAAAAACCGATAGTATAGATATTTAGAAAAGTTGAGTTCGATGAAGCTTCAAAGAGTCAAATTCATTCATAATTGATGTTGTTCTAAACAAACTAGCAATGTATTTTTTAATATTAACAATTAAGTTGTTTTTCAAGAAATTCACCGTCCATTTAGCTTTCAAGTCTTGTTTCGACAATTTTTGTTTCTGACAAAACTCTCCGTGGAAACTTGATGTGTCTAAACAATGTAATGAGTATTATAATTTGATGCCTTGGATAATACTAAGGAACTATATGTATATTATATTCTACTAGTTGATCGAGAAATTTTCTACAAGTGTCAGTTGATGGTTTTTGGATTTTGAACTGTTTTAGGGGAAACTAAACAAGAACACTGGGGCTAATAACAGTAGGTGTTAGCCTTAGCGCCCGTGATTTATAGACGGGGAGCCTATTGTTGATTTTAAGGCGGAGAGCCTACAACGATTAGGCGTGGAGCCCATATAATGTTATCTGTATAAACCTATGGTTTAATAAAGAAAGAAGGTCATGGCCAAAATCTAGTCACATAGCAAAATATAACATGTAGTTTATGAAGCAAGCAAAAGATGAATTGATATATAAGAATTGGTCGCGTGTAGTTTGGAATAAGAATTGATCATTTGTATTCATATTAGAACTACTAATTAATTTTTTTCCATACTCTATTATGCCATGAAAGATGTTTATTCTTAACAAGATTAAAAATAGATATTAACATACCTCTTCGCTAACTGGAGAAGCTTCTGAGGTGACCTTTGCCTCCAACTTGGGAGTCTTGGGGGTCTTTGGGTCCTAGAGTACATCCTTATCAATCGATCAGTTAAGAAGTTCACAGATGCGAAAAAACACTACCGAGTTTCTAGATTGAGCTTTCTCACCTCAGGAATTGTTTTCTCTTTCTCTTCTTCCTCAATCTGAGACGCAGATTTTCTTGAACATTTGTGAGCACCATTCTGAACCATCTGCAACTCCATAAACGCGACTTAAAATTATTAGCCGAAATTACAAATAGAGATGTAAAAAGAAAATAGTGGCAGGCCTGACCTTCATTATTTCTGCATCTTTCCATGGGCCCTTGTCCGAACGCATACATCCTCCTTCATTAGAACATTTACATGTACCTCCTAAAAACTCAGGTAACTCACTGAAAAAGAAAACACAATGGATATGAAGACTTTAAGACGGACAAAGAAATACGATGAGTGAAAAAATAAAGAATCGATTCCAAATTATTTGTAAAATGAGGAAACCAGATACTAAGATATTCAATGTATTTATGAACTCACCTTGCATCGATTATTTCAAGCAACTTACTATCATACTTGTTGCCAAGAACCTGCTCATATATAAATTAATAAGTTTCAATGACACAATTTTCGCCACGCAACAAGCAGAATTAGGATAAGGGTTATAGGCTCACATTGATTTTTGCTGTGGTCTTTGGATCAAGGAAGGATTTTACAGTGTTCCACAATATTCTAAATCCAGAACCTGCATTGATGATGAACATGCGATTCAAGGTCTGCAGTGAACCAACCAATTTCATGATATTACTCACCAATCCATGATATTTTTATTCACAACAAAACTTTTCCTCCAGTAATTCTAACCAAATGTAGATATGATAAATAATAATACCTCTGGATAGTTGTCTCCGTCGATCTTTTGAATGCGAGTAACAAGTTCCCTAGCATGTTTGTTGAAGCTTTTAAGCCCCTGTGACATTGAAACAATATTTATCTCAGTTATAATAACTTTTTCATATATAACTAATTATTAACTATTTCTCATGCATACCACTCCCTCCACATCCAGGATAGTCGTACTTTGATCGATGTGCTTCTTGGCAGCAATAGAACAAGCAGCAAACTTTACATCGAATGTCCTCTCAAACTCCTTTACATGGTATTTTATATACCGATCCATGGTTGTGACTTGCATCATCTTGGCTGCGTCGACTTGTCCTAATCTTTCTATGTACACAGGTCGTCCATCTTTGTCTACTCCATGATGTCCATGTGGATAATATTGAATTACTTCATCAATTTCCTTGAATTCAAATTCCTAGTATAATAAAGGACATAAAAGAATATACAATATAAGTTAAATGTTCAAATCCCCAAAAGCTTCACACAAACCTATGAAGCACAGACATTCCTCAGATGAGGCGTGTCCCTCAACACATGATTACATTGAACTATGCCATTTTCTCAAACTATTATCAGGGTCGACGTGTCAGTGTCAGGTGTCCGTTTCTGTGCTTCATAGACACAAACTTTGTTGTTAGTTACAACCAAGTACCTACCTCCCCAATAGTGTCAGCACCAAATTCTTTCCTCCATTTAAGCATATCAGACCACATCAGCTTTGATTTATCAATCTCAAATTTCCTAGCCTTTAGGAATCTATACGAAAAGGAAAATACACGAATATTAGCATAAGGGCTTAAAGCAAGGGCTTCATGTAAATAGTATGATAAACTAAACACATAACAAGAAAAATTAACCTAAGCATCATATGATAGTCATCATGTTTTGCAGGGAGGAGGTCTTCGGATACAAGAGCTTGACGAAACTCTTCAACCGCTTTCAACTCCTCAGCATCGTGAATATCCTCGATTTCAACAGACATGACTTTACTACTACGCCTACCTTTTCTTGACAAAGAACTCCTGAGTTTCTGCTTAAAAGAACCTACAACAACATCACATTGTTAAAAAAAAACACTTGCATAACACACTATAGATAGATTTAATCGTCGAATTAACATCTCACTAACACAACACAAACATATTTACCATTCCCAGAAGCTGAAGGTCCTCCTGACATGGGGTCGTTACGGTTGATTGATTTTGCTGCTTGTTATGTGGAGGAGTTGAAGCTAAGGATAAAAGAATCAAGCATTCATATCATGCAGGGCAGAAAACTACAAGCACTCCCAAATGCCCTGCCTGCAACAAACCAATATTTTCATTAGACACACATTCAGCTTATCTCGCAACCGATGCAAGACTTCTTAACAAAATAACATAACATAACATGTTTATATATTTAAATCGCGGGCATGCAACCACAATTGCGAACTCAATATAAAGGTTTTGGAAGTCTCTGCAACGACGACATTGTGATCACAATTATCGCTACATCCATGGATCACATTTATGAAAATTTGCAGCAGAATTTGGAAAAAAAAAATGACATACATTTGATATCTTACATTAATAAATTGTGTGGAAAAAGAAGGAAGCAAATTAGGATGAATGAAAGGAAAAAAATAATTTCCAAATGAAAAGAAAAGGGATATGAAAATAGAATATTTACCTTTTGAAAGCGAATGGGTAGCGGGGAGAAGGAAAGAGAGAGAGGTTAAAGAAAAAAGGTTATATAAAACCATCATTATACTAAAAATAGCTAATTTTAGAAAAAAATGAGGTAAGAGACAGTGAGGAACCATTGACAAAGTCTCAACATGGCCGTGAATCTCTCTGTCATTCATAATTAGCAAACATCATGATAACAATACTATACAACACTATTCGACAACAAAATAAAACAAAACAAAAAATGGACACAAGTTGTTTGATTAGTTGAATTTTTTTTCTTCATTGAATCAACTTGTTATCTTGTATGGTGATTGATTGACAATGTTATTTTGATATTTTAGACATTTTGTATTTGAGATAAAAAATTGTTTTTTGATGTGTTTGTTACATATTAAAAAGGAGTGAAATAACAAATGTTCTCCTGAAATTTTAAAATTCGTCAAATATTCTTTAAAATTTGGAAATAAACAAATATCTCATTGAAATTGTAAAATGTCAATTAAATATCCCCTTCGTCTATTAACTATGTCTATTTTGATGAAGTAGATGTTAACTGAGTATGTGACAATTGTCAGCCAAACTCCAAAAATGCATAAAATCAGGATCGTGTGAAGCTCGGTACAACAGATTTGAAAAACTGAACCCAGAAATAGAATCACAGTAAAACTAGTGGTGAATAAATTAAAGTTTTTGGATCTATTTGGGGTTTTGCTTTGATGTATTTTGCTTGAATTGAGGTGGTTTTTTTTGCTGTTGAAGGAGCATCGAGTGTTGTTGTTGATTAAAGTTCATATCATCAATATAAACGGAGTTAACGAACGAATGAAGTATTTGATTGACGTTTTATAATTTAAGGGGGTTATTTGCCTATTTCCAAATTTCATGGGATATTTGATGAATTTTGAAATTTTTGGGCGGTATTTGACATTTCACTCGATTAAAAAGATAGTGATTTTGATATTGAATAATTTAGAGATTTTATAGAAAAGTCAAATTTACTGTGTTTGTTCATTGTAATTAAAATCACTTTTTTTAATAAAATAATTTTTTGTTTGTTTGGATACAACATGAAGAAGTAATTTTTTTTTAATTACAAGATAACCTCCATCTTTTAACATTTGTTTTCTCTCTCGTCTAAAAAAAATCTATTATCTCAAACGCTACTCTTAGCAGCTTATCATTTTTAACTATTTTTCGATTATTTTTATATTCTAATTATTTTAAAAAGCTACAACAAACAGATGCAATATTTATAAAAGTGATTATTTTTATTAAAAAAAGTGATTCTTTTCTAAAAAAACCTATAACTTGGTGAATACAATTTTTTTCTATCATTTACCTCCTGTTTGTTCAATTTCAAGAATACTTTTAAAATCAAGCATAGGACGACCAAAAATTTTCTATTCAATCTCACTTAATTTTTAGCAAATCAAATACACCGTAGAGTTCATTCAATGTCTAAGATAAATATAAACATAATACCATATAAAACAAATATAATGATGGAATAATATATAGACATGATAACAAACAAAAATAGATGAAATAGAAAGAATAAATAGTTATTAATTTTATCACGTGTTTGATGTGAATATGACCGTCCATACACTTTGTGTTGATGTTTTCCATGTTTGGATCATCCATATACTTGTATTGACGTGTGATACCATACACTATTGGATCATGAGGGACAGTTAAAGAGATCATCCATATTGAGTTGATAAACAACAATACAAATGAGTTAGACACCATATCTTAACACAAAACTTTAAAACACTAGATTTATGAATCATCTCACTTACAAAATGCCCAACCTTCATTTCTATAAACAATGTAAGATTTACCTCAGCTCACACTTAACACACCAGATATATAGCTTGAACCAATGTATGTAAATGAGGAAGAAAAATGGTTGATCAATTGGGGTCTCATGGTGGTGTCTGAATTGTGATTGGAGGACATGAGAGCAACCATGTTATTTTATATTTTGCATCATTCTTTGGCTCATGAAAATTATCCAATGTTGTAATTTATGAGCATTAATTACAAATAGTATGTTCCAAAATGACAAGTGAAAGTCAGTAAATGCTAGTGTTTTGAGTTTTGAATTTGAAAGTTGCAACACTTCATGAATTGTTGCAAAATGAAAACATGCAATTTTTGGGTATGTTGCTATTGGTCAAACATTGTAACTTTTGGTAAAAGGAATTGTTTCACCAAAGGTCGCTACCTTGTGAAACAATATCAATGTAGCCTATAAATAATTCATTTCAAATTCAGAAATTATGAACAAAAATCACAAATTCACTAAAATTCAATTCCAACACTCTTCGCTGCATTCGAGTTTTCATCGGTCTTGTGCAAACTCGAGAAGGCTGAATTATCCTGGGTATTCCTGCATCAAAACTCTAAGACAAATCGAGAGTGCTTGAAATACTATAAGGAAAGTGATTCGTACACGTTTCCAGCCTGAATCCATTCAACTTTGAAGCGTTATCTAACAGTATTATAACATCCAACACAAATACATTGCTTAGGCCTAATCCTCGTTCAACCAAACAAAGGCCAATGCGATAGAATAGAATATAAGAAACCCAAATAAAATAAACAAAAGCAACATGATATCTCAAAGGCCAATGTCATATTTTATATAGTCGACATTGTCATGGATATTAAAATCTACTCTACTACCAAGTACTTATTTTAAATGACATAATGAAATGTTAATGTTAGTTTTTCACTAGTAAGGCTCTAAACTTGCTGACTATAGTCTCCATTCCCTCTTGAAATGTCCTTTTCTTGAAGAAGTTCAATAAGTATTTTGAGAGCAATATCAGCATCTTCACTTCTCAACAAATGCTCTGCCACTAATGCAGGGGTGACATCTATTTTTTCCAATAGTTCATCAATCTGTTCTAAGAGAGGTTGATGATGTTCTTCAATGTCCAAATAATTAGAAGCTAAGATTCTGAATGCCTTGGCTTTAAGATATGACAAGTGAATATGCATGTCCATACGTCCCGGGCGCAGCAATGCTGGATCGACTTTGTCTTTATGGTTCGTAGTAAATATAAAAACTCTTTCTTCTCCGCAACTTGCCCACAAACCATCCATATAGTTAAGAAGACTTGATAGAGTAAAGTTTCCAGCGTTGACAGATCTTCCACCCCTACCCATCTGCTCCATGAAATTAACCATGTCAAGTACAGAAATAATATAGTTTAAATATTTTAAATACTTAAGAACTTAGGTGCAATACGGATTTGGATAATGTGCAGTCACATATGGACGTCTGATTTGACCGACTACAGTGCAGTCACCTCTCTTGGACTGCACAGAATCCAGATCCGGTGCAATACATATCTGAAAACAACAAACCTTAATCTCCATATCTGGATACATGTCACCAGATTTTGATCGATCGAGCACCTCTTTGTTGCAGTCAATGTCTTCAATGACAATGACGGATCGGTTAGATGTATTTCTCAAGACTGAAGTGAGTTCTGTGTTAGAATACAAAGAACTTAGATCCAAATCATAGACATCAAATTTCAAATATTTTGCTATAGCAACAATAAGACTAGATTTTCCTGTTCCTGGTGGCCCATACAATAGATATCCACGTTTCCAAGGTTTACCAACTTTCTTGTAGATATTTTTCCTCCTCAAAAATCTATCTAAATCATCTGTTATAGTTTTCCTTAGATCAGGATCCAAAGCAAGTGAATCAAATGAAGCTGGATGATTAAAATTGCTTTGTCCCCAAGCAGCACCTCGACCTGAATGTATCTTGAGAGTCCTACGCTCAGCTTCTATAGCTTCATAAGCACTTAAAACATGTGGAAGATACTTCTCCATTACTTTATCTCTATGCTTCTCATCAAAACTTAACACAAATCCATTCCCCTCGGATTTTCTTGGCATATTCCCATACATTTCACCACTATATAATTCTTCTTCACCATAATCATCGGGATTTTCTAAAGGGCGATTGTTGGTTTTTTCGATAAGCATCCACTTAATCTTGATACCTTCAAATTCATCCACTACTTCTTGCTTTCCATCAAAAGCTACTTGTATGTTGTTATGATTGAATACTTTCCCAACTTTGAGGGATTTGTAGGTTTTGGATATTTTAGTAGGAAGATACACTTTGGCTGCATTATAAAGAATATTGTTGCTATATTCATCCCAAAGTTGATCGATTTGAAGTGAGACTTGACTATTGTTGGGTTGGTAATTTGTGAAGAAAGATTGTAGCTTTGAGATGATGAAAGTTCTAAGACTTAAGGGTATGAGATCATTGATTGCTGTTCTTAAAATCATTATAAATGAGGAGATGGAAGCATATAATTGAAACCATGATGGTGAACCAAAGTTTGTTGTAAACCAGGAAGAAAAAGGGTTCATCGATGGGTTTCTCATGTTGGTGTGTGACTGTCAACTGTGATGTGAATGAGGAGAATTGGTTAACTTGTTTGCTCTTTAAGCTAATCGATTCTCCTATTTGTAGGGTTTCTGATGTGAAGAGATATGCTGCAAAATTAGGTTATGTTGAGGATATTTTGTTCAAAATTATATTTATTTTTAAATTGGATACGTTTCAAAATAAAGGGAGATTTTATTTGTTTTAAAATTGTATAAGTTTCAAATCAACAAAGTGAGTTTAGTGGTGATTGGCGCTGAACTTGATAAGGATGATCACGGTTACATCCCCGCAACGCAATTATGATCGGATGGGGCCGAAGGCTGGAATCACTTGATGCCAGAACTGACCTACAAACACAGTTAAACTGGTGGTGAAAGTGAGAAAAAAAATCAACAAAGGAAGATTTAATTTTTTGATAACAAATAAAGTGAAATTCTGTTTTGTTTTAATTCAGATTTATTCATATTTATTAATCTAATTTTTTTTATATAAATGCTAAATCTTATGCTCTGTCCCATTCCTTTTTTTTATTTATCGTTTTAGAAAAGAAAAAAAATTGTTTCAAATTACTTGTCGCTTTGATAATTTAATAAAATTATATTTTGTCTATTATACCCTCATATAAATTCCAAATATTTAGAAGTAGCTGTTGAAATCGTAAAAGATTTAATATTTTTTTAGCTTAAATACACTTTTGGTCCCCCTATTTTTATATTTTTGAACTTTTGGTCCCCCTATTTTAAAACTCAACTTTTTGGTCCCCCTATTTTAAAATTCAATATTTTTTATGATCCCCCTCTCATTTTAATGATGTGGCATTGACATGGCAAGGTTGACTAGGAAATGTTATTTTCTATGTCATTTAGTTTATTTTATATAATCGGCCGAAAAACCCGAAAAATCTAAAATCGGCCGAAAAACTTAAAATCAACTATAAACTCTATAAAATTGGCTGAAAAAACAAAAAATCGGACGAAAAATCTAAAATCGGTCGAAAAATCTAAAATCGGCCGAAAAACCCAAAAAATCGGCTGAAAACCCTAAAATCGGCCAAAAATCTTAAATCGAACGAAAACCCAAAAAAAATCTAAAAAATAAACTAAATAACATTTTCTAATCAATCTTGCCATGTCAATGCCACATCATTAAAATGAGAGGTGATCCTAAAAAATGTTGAATTTTAAAATAGGGAGACCAAAAGTGCATTTAAGCCTATTTTTTTTTTTGTACATAATATATTAAATTTATTAGAAAGAGAAATTGTGTGAAAAAAAAAATTAATTTTATTGGTGAAATAAAATAAGGATATAATAGGAAAATAAAATGCAAAAATACATTTTCTTAATTTATTATTTTTTTTCTAAAACGACAGAGTCCGTCTTTTTTTCATAAATACTAGCGTCCTGACGGGTACAGAGTGCGTCTTTTTTGTTTTGTTATCGTTTTGTGCCCGTTATGGTAAATAGTGGTATATTTTAAATTGGGTGTCATATGTATGTTATCCGGTTCCAAGAAAAATATGTTTGTTAATTATTATTTTTTTAGACCATGTACAATGGTTTCAACACTCAACAACTATTTTTACGCTCCACATCATATTCTCTCTCTTCCACCTAATAATTCAACACTCATTCAACTTTTACCCTCTCCAATGGTTTTTCATTCAACACTTTACCCCACCACTAATAAGATTAAGATTTTTCTGTGTCCAAATCAAATGAACCAAGTCTCTATTTATAGAGAAAAAAAATTATGATTTTTGGTAAAAAAAAATTAAAAAAAAAATTAATTTGCAATCAAAAAATTTGAGTTCAAAGTAATAATTGGATAAAAATTTGATAAGTCAATCATAGCAAGACAAGTGTCCCCCGATTGTGTTTCAACTGTGTTGAAAGTTTTTAACTTCTCTCTCTTCCATGTCACTTTCAACACCCTCGTTGGAGAACATTGTCTTGTTGAAATTCAATTCAACACTCCATTGTACATGGTCTTATAAGAATATGTTTGTTAATTAATTGATAACTACTAATATCCTGTTTGGATTAACTTATTTTTGAGCTTATGCAAACAGCTTATGCAATATAAATTAAGTTTTATGCTATTTTATAACTTCAAACTAGTGAAAATTGTAATTTTATAAGCTATTTTATCATAAATTACCTTTAACAAATTTATAATAATACATTAAAATTGCATAAACTGTTTGTATAAACTCAAAAATAAGTTAATCTAAACGGACCATAAATCTGTTTTTTAATTGTGCTTAGTTATTAAGAAAAAAAAAAAGAAAACTGAAGATTAACTTTTGTGTGAAAGTTATATTTCAACAAATACAAAATTTGAATAAAATAAAGAGTAAATGTGATAATAAAAAAAACCTACGCCAAAAAGAATATTCTTTTTATATATTGATATACATTCACTGTGATTATATTTATTTTTTTATAAATATACATTCACTTTGATTATAAATATATATTATTGAATTCAATTTATTTATTTTTTGAATTTTTCGCCAAAAAATCTAGAGTTTTTTTTTTTTTTGGATTAATAACTCTAGAGTTTTAAAGAGAGAGAGAGAGCACAATGATATAAATTTAGAGTTGGACAAATGATTATTGAATTATGGAAATACTAAATCATTATGTCAGAGGTAGAATGAGAAAAATGGTAGAATCCTCCCTTAGTATAAGAAGGAAACATGCTCCTTAAAATATCATTCTGCCCTTTGTCCTTATATGCTTGACACGTGGCTAAATTTCAAAATGTGAGGAGAGTCTTTGCTTCGTATATTTGAATTTCACTTTTCATACTTTCAAATTCCCACTCTTCTTTCATATTTGAATTTCAAAATTAACTTCTCACACTTTATGATTTCAAATCTTATAATATATTTTTTCATTTCATTTTTCAAACTCATTTTTTTTCTTCTATCATATTTCAAATTCACTTCTCACTTTCTTTTCTTTCTATTACTTCTCACTTTCTCTTCTCTTTACTTTTCATCGAATTTTCTTCTTGCATTTTTATCTCATTTTATTCTTTCTCTCTTATTTTCTTTTCAAGTTCAAATCTATTTTTTCTTAATCATGTTTTTATTTTCGGCACAGAGAAGTTAATAACACACGAAGAAGAAGAAGAAACTAAAGAAGAAGGATACAAACAACAATAAATACAAGTAACTATAATATCTTCTTACTTCCGCATTGAACATTTCATTTTACAATTTTATCACATAATAATATGTTTCTTGACTGTGTTAAAATTGTTCTTCAGTTCCACCGCCGTTTCAACAGCTACAAACTTCATACCGGTATGTTTTTATTTTCTTTCATCACCTACACGTGACAAATATTTTGAATAATAAAAAAATTAGTTGGTTTAAAAATCTTACAAATATTTGGCATGAGAAGTATAAAAGGTTTTGGATGCATACTTTTTGTTCTAATATTTTTCTATTTCTTGAAAACAAAAAAGGGAAACAAAAAGCAGATATTTTGCAAAATAGAAGTAGATGAAGAACAACTTTCTAATTAATTTTGTTGTTTATTTTGCAGGAAAAGTAACAAATTTAATTGACAACAAAGCAAACAAAAAGACAAGAATAAAGCACAGGTAAATGGAATTACTTCCTACTTTTTAACATATTTATAGGTTATAAATATGAAAATGAAAACCGGATAATAAGAGAGGATAATTCATTCAATCATTTTTTTAAAACAACCTAGCAAAGTTTATTTAGATCCAGATCCACAAAATGAAAACCTAAAAACTTAACAGATTAAAAATGAATAGATTAGTTGTTTCATCAAACATTGTGTTAATTAATACCGATGGGAGTTTTCACTTTAAACTGATTTTACTGAGAATGTTACAGAAAATATTTTTCTATGCGTGTGAACCATTTTTTACTATTTATAATTTAATAAAATTAATGAAATGAAGTGGTGGAGAACAGAGAGACTACCGTAGCTATATGAATAGGAACCGGTGTGGATTGAAAAGTCCAACATGATTACACTCTTATTTATTTATGCAAAATTCATAAAAATATGTCTTTTAATTTTATTTACAAAAGAAAATGTAGAAGAATAATAGATGAAATAATTATTCTAAAAATATCAAAAACTGAATTCAACAAAAAAAAAAAAAGTAAATAAATCTAAATAAAAAAGAGTAAAGAGGAAGAACATAAACATATATCCAAAAAGAAACAAGTTAATAACAATAAAATAGATTTTATTTCAAGCTGTTACCTTTTTTGTTACAAGATCTAATTGATCCTTTGCATGCGTGTTGGAGGATTGACGGTTCATGAAAAAATAAGTATGAATGTTTACTAATTTAGTACAGAAGAGAAGAGAGATATGGAGAAATTGACGTAATTCTAAATACATTTCACCTGAGAAGACATAGTTGTGGCGGAGATGGTTTCAGATACATGTGTTGTTCATCTCCGGCATCGTCACCGGTGTTGCCCTGTTCTGTCACATAACATAACCCATTTTTTTCTCTCAAACAGATCGATGATTAAATGAGAGAAATGAAAGTGTTTGATTGTTGTTATCCCTTTGTTTGGGTATTGATTAAAGAAGAGAAAAAGATGGAAATATTGTTTCTCTGAAAGAAAAAAAAAGAGTGTTGATATTTGTGTTTTGTTGAGAGAGAAAATTTTGTGATTGAAAAATTAAAGAGTGGATGAGAATGAATGGGTAGACGTGGGATGCTTTCATCCAAGTGGTGGTGATTTTTTTTTTCATAAAAAACTTGCGTCCAACAATTATTATATTAAATAACCTATAAATTTAATAGTAATTACAACATTTAACGTATTAATAAAAATAATTGAATTAATATTTAAATTTAAATAAAAATTAAGTGTAAATAAAAAAGTATATATTTGGTGCGGTCAAATATGAATTGTTTATTGAAATTGTCATTGGAGTTAAATTTGTTAAGATTACTTATGAGTTGTTTAAATCTAATATGGCAACTTGAACGCATAAAAAGCAAGTTAAGCAATTATCTTAAGTTAATAAAATTAATTAATACGGGTAATAATTGTTGTTGATAAAAATCTAAATCACTAGTACACGGAGGCAATGGATTTTTTTTTTGTGAAAGTAGAGGCAATGGATTTGGTGGTCGGCAGCTAGGTTTTTTTTTGGAGAGCTTCTCAAAATTTCTTGGTTTAAGAGAGAGAGAAAGAAATTAGTAACAAATGAAATTGTCCTTTTGGGAATTAACCTACAAGAAATAAGAGAGAAAAAACAGGTCAAAGTGAACTTAAAAGAAAAGGAAATTAAGAGCATCCATATTCATGTTATTCATGTTGATAGTATAAATGGGTTCCACTTAATATTTTATATTATTTAATATTTTTTAATAATTTAAACCACTCAATTATATTTTTTAAATATCTATATCACTCATTCAAAACTCTAACATAGATCCCACAAAATTCACATCATATACACAAAAGGTTAAATATCAGTTTATTTTTATTATTTTAAACCAAAAAGTTTTTTGAAAGTAATGAAAAAAGCAAAGGATACGGTAGCATTACTTGGATACGTGGTTTACAAAAGACACTTCATATATACCCAATTATCCAAGTTACTCTGACAGCCGTGGTAACATGTGGCAATGCAGCAAGTAAAGATACGGCGATGTTTATGCTCTAATGATATGATATGGATTCCAAAATAAAATTAAATATAGCCTATGGATTTCAAAACAAAATTCAATTGAGTTAATTTTTAATACAATTAAATTAAAGATCGTATTAACTTGTACCCTAAAGGCACATGATAAGCTATGAAGTACCACTGGGTGTAAGCGGATTGGAAAAATTTAATTGAACCGACGATCCAAACTAATCCAAACCGAAAAAAAAACTGATTTTTATGGTTCGGATCAAAAACCGAACCAAACCAATTGAAAATCGATGTGGTTTGGTTCGATTCTCGGATTATATATATATATATATATATATATATATATATATATATATATATATATATATTTGTTAAGTTAATATTTTTTTTATAGGCGGGTGCAAATAAAAACTAAAATTGGCCCAACTTGAACTGCTTTTAAAAAATTTATAGTCACACAACAAACCTTAATTTAGAAATACCCTCTCAGACAAACTTTCTCATTTCAAAGCCTCAAACAACATTGTGTTTGAGTAGTGGTTGGAGTATTATTCCACATAAGAATAATGACGAGAAAGATAAGCTAAAGAGCATAACGTCTGCAAATAAACAAATAATTTCTCTTTTCATCGATTGTTGGACATCAATACAAAATATGAATTACATCGTTGTAACTTGTCATTATATTGATGAGGGGGTGGATGTTGAATAAAAAATATTGAGTTTAAATCTGATTTCGAATCACAAGCGAAAACAATTGGTAAGAATTTAAAGTCATGCTTGAAAGAATGAGAGATTAAAAAAGTTTGTTGTGTAACCATTGATAATGCAAATGTTAATAATGTTGCATTCACCTATATAATTAGAGGAACGAGTGATATCGAGAAAAATAATAATAGCATGAAATACATCGAAAAAAAACTGATTAAAGTATCCGAACCAAACCGATTAGTTTGGTTCGGATTCATTTTTGAAAAACACAAAAAACCGAACCAATTGAGAGTTCATTGGTTTGGATATTGGATTCACCCAAAACCGATCCAAACCGGTCCAATTACACCCATAGAAGTACGGACTCTGATACGGACACCGCGACACGACACGGACACTCCGACACCGCTAATGTAAAAATTATACAACACCGACACCGCTACATATTTATAAAAAATATAAGTTTAGAATTAAAAATACATACATATGCATTTAAGTTGAACAAAATTTTCAATAAAAAAAGTTTTAAAATAATATATGATAGTACATTTGACATTTACTCATCCAACTACTATCGAAAAATTAAAAATAATGTAATCAAAATGTAATATTTTTAATCCCTCATTGATCAATATTATTATATCGACACATCTTTAATCGTTGTATATTTTTCTAAGAAAAGTAGAGGTAAATAAAATAAAAAAAATTGGAAACTTACTCCGACATGTTTGTACGAGTGTCTTATAGGTGTCGGATACCGATTTAAAGAGCGTCGGAATAAAGGAAATATTATTTTTTTGGACACATCTCCGACACTTTTGTAGGAGTGTCGTACGGGTGTCATACGAGTGTCGAACAACGATACGTGGCGGACACCGCGACACGTCTAATCATAAAGATGTCGGTGCTTCATAGATTAATAAGTTACCTAAAAATAAAAATTTAACATTTAATGATATTAAAAATTTAATACTTCGATAAATAAATGATATACATATTTTAATAAATATTTTCCATATTTATCTTATTATATGCTTTAAGAGTACAAGTTAACATTCTTCTTAAATTAAAACCCACAAATGAATTGTGGTGAGTTAAGAAAACAAAAGAAATTAGTCGTCTAAAGGGAGAGCGTCTGTCAAAACTTAAAAGTTAGAGACAGGTGTATTCCTTTTTGTTAAATTTTAACTTTCAAATCCAATAAATTGCAGGCTCTATATCAATTCACTCTTCTTTTTTTATTTTTTTGGTTAAATCAATTCACTTTCTTCTATCAGGCAAAAGCTACGGTACATGACTTGTATAGGTCATGTACCGTACATGACCTCCTCTTTTTTTTTTTCTTTTTTTTTTTTAAGTTAAATATAAACTATTGGATTATATACGTATTATTTAATTAAATAATAGTGATGGATACTAGAATGGACATTATAAAATTTATATGGTTGAAAATATAGTGAAATTTGTAATATCTTTTAAAAAGAGCGATATGAATACCGTTTGACCTAACTTATTTTAAATTTTTTTACTCGATAAAATGAAAATCTAGGCCAAATAAATTTTTTAGAAACTCTTAATAGGAAAAAAGTTATTTAATTTTTATGAGTAAAATACATAGATGAATCTAAAAAATACAAAAATTACCAATCACCTTTAACTTTTTTTCTAAAAGCTTTTATTTTTACTTTTAGGTTCCAGATAACTTTTAAGACTAAAAAAGTCAAACCAAACGTATCCTTAGTAATTGAACCAAAACATACTTACAAAAAATATATCATTTAAGGTAATAATATATTGTTTTTTGAAAAAAATTGATAATTATATGAAAAGAGGCAAAACACGAAATTAGTCAAAATAATCTCACAATTTATATAAATATTACTAGTATGTTAGCATGTGTCGTGCAAAAGATAATTTACTTTTTAAATAATATTTATGTGTATATTTTGATATATCATTTGACTAATTTGGTTTAAAATTCTACGATAAAATTGAGATGTATTTTGCATTATATAAATTTAAGAATGTTACAGAATAAAGTTAGATGATGAGTATTACTTCGCTTCCCATTTTACACTATTATGAGATAAGTAGATTTTTTATCTCATCCTCGAAACTATATAATAATCCTATAAATATAAAATAATTATAAACTTCATTCTCAAATGAAAATATGGTCTGATTTTTTACGTACCTACAATTTTTTGGGAGTGTACCCATATAATTAAAATATACCTTATTTTTTTATATTTTTCATCTCTAGTCGACTCTTTATAGAAAATCTACATTAGGTTCATTGTCAAACCCGAGATAATTTTTATTTTTTTTCAATAATATTTGTTTTCATATGTCTTTTTTTTTCTTTTTAAGGTTATCTATGTCTTTTTTTATTTTATATTATTTAGTAGGTTTCCTACGTTATTTCAATTATCTATGAGATTGATTTCTTTTAGTTTATTTGAGTATGAAAATAAGATATATATTTAAGCTCAGGACTCTATAGGGACTTCATAAAAAAAAATTATATACTATTTAAGCCCATGTTCCTATTCTCAAATATTTTCTTGTCACCGTACCACAAATTAATAACCAATTTTCACACATGAACGTCAAATTAAAAAATCTATGTGTGAATCTTCACTCACATTGATAAATTAATATTCCTAAAAAAAGTTCGAATGAAGGTATATGAAAATTTTAAATTTTGATTTATAAAAAATAGCATAAATTATTAAAAAAAAAAATCAAAATTATATTAATTTATTTTATGTTTCTCATAGATTTCACCAACCATATGTAATCAAATAAAAGTGTGATGGATACAAAATATGGAAAAACTCTTAAGAGTTGAAATTCAAATTTTAATTAGCCCATATGTGTTTTTAATAGTGGGATGGAAAAGTGTCACCAGTTTCCCATTATATATCATTGAGAGATTTTCTCTCTCCCATTTTCGTCGCATGACTCTATAGGGATTCCATCAACAATAAAATAATTGTTAGTTCTATATTATTATTTAATGAATATCAATAAAATTCTCGTGCTAAGTTATCACTATATTCTACATACACTTTTCATCACGAATGATCCCCCATGAAACCTATAGCAGTAAGAATTTATCTCATAATAGTGTAAAATGGAAAGCGAAGTAATACTCTTCATCTCACTTTATTTTGTAACATCGTTAAATTCATATCATGCAAAATATATCTTAATTTTATCGTAGAATTTTAAACCAAATTACTCAATAATATAACAAAATATACACATAAATAATATTTAAAATGTAAATTACCCTATGTACGATACATGCTAACATACTAGTAATATTTATATAAAGTGTGAGAATATTTTGACTAAATTTCGTGTTTTGCCTCTTTCCATATAATTATCAACTTTTTCAAAAAATAATATATTATTACCTTGAATGATACATTTTTTGTAAGTATGTTTTGGTTCAATGACTAAGGGTCCATTTGGTTTGACTTTTTTAGGTCTTGAAAGCTATCTGGAAGCTAAAAGTAAAAATAAAAGCTTTTAGAAAAAAGCTAAAGCTGACTGATTATTTTTGTATTTTTTAGCTTCATCTATGTATTTTTAGGGGTGTAAGCGGATCAGAAAAATTCAATTAAACCGATGATCCAATCCAATCCAAACCGAAAAAAAACTGATTTTTTTGGTTCGGATCAAAAACCGAACCGAACCAATTGAAAACCGATGTGGTTTGGTTCGGTTCTCGGTTCCGTTTTCAAATCCATTGGATTGAACCGAACCAAACCGATACCTATAATAGAATCAATTTTAACCTATATTTGATTAAAATAGCAAATAAACATGCCCTAATTTAGTTTTGATTTTGGGTTTTCAAGTAATTGTTATATAAACATAATGGGAACAACAAGTATTGATTTTTAAATTTTTAAAAAGAGAATACAATTTTTGCTTGTTTATGTAGATTTCTTGATCTCACATGCTCTAGATTTAAGTTTATAACTATGTGAATTTAACTTTTTGTAAATTTAAGTTTTGATATTTTTAACCATGTGAATATAAGTTTTTCTAAATATAAGTTTTTGAAAATTTTATGAGTTTCGAACATGAACTGCGATTCCTTTTTTATTGTGTATGATGATATTTGATTACGTATCGTCGAAAATATAATAGTAGGAAAAATATTACAAAAAAAAAACATTATAAAACCGATCAAAGTATCCGAACCAAACCGAACCAAACCGATTAGTTTGGTTCGGTTTCATTTTTTAAAAACAGAACAAACCGAACCAATTAAATACACATTGGTTCGGACTTTGGATTTATCAAAAACCGATCCAAACCGGTCCAATTATACCCCTATGTATTTTACTCATAAAAATTGAACAAATTTTTTTCTATTAAGAGTTTCTTGAAAATCTATTTGGCCTAGATTCTCATTTTATCAACTAAAAAAATCTAAAATAAGTTAGATCAAACGATAGCTATATCGTTTTTTTTAAAATATACTATAAATTTCACTATCTTTTTAAGCATATAAATTTTATGAGATCAACTCTAATATTCATCACTACTATTTAATTAAATAATATGTATATAATTCAATAGTTTATATTTATTTTTGTTTTAAAAAAAGCAACAAAAAAAAAAAAAGGTGCCATGTACGGTAGTCATGTACCGTAGCCAGCGCCCTTCTATCATGTGTCAAACTTAGCTGATGTCTTTCTACTTCATGACAACAAAGAAAGGCTAATAAATAGATGTGATGTGAGGTGTACAGTGTACTATGCTGCTACTACTTTTCTTTTACTACTGCCTATTTCATTTCCCCTAATGTGAACGACATTTCTTTATTTAATTGAAATGTAATGATGTTCTTTATTATTTGTTAAAAATTTAATAGAAATAAAAGTAATATTTTATTGATAATATAAAGCGATTTATAATTTGCCATATTTTTTTTTTCTCTCAAAGTAACTTAAGAAATGTATTGAATTGAGATTTCAAATGACATTAAAAGACTTCTCATATACAATATATTCCCTTCGTTTCAAAATATAAGTTGTTTTGAAAAAAAAAATTGTTCTAAAATATAAATCGTTTTACAATTTCAATCAAGTATTTAATGCTATTTTTCGTATTATATCTTTAACTTTTTATTTATCTCTCTTCTTTTAATTCTTTCATTTATCTTTCCCATACAATTAATGAAAGACAATTTTATAAACTTACTCATAATTTCTCTTTTTTATACAACAATGATTACATTTCTTAATTTATGTAATATAATCAAAACGACTTATATTTTGAAACTAAGGGAGTACAATATAAGAAAAAGATGATCTAGTTGTGTCTTTTTTGCCCCTTTTATTTTCAATTTTAATTAACTTTAATACACAGAAAAGTTGATAAAAAAATTAAATATTGCCGAAAACAAATTTGGAAACACCTTTACTTCATAGTATTTGGGAAATATCAGCTTTTCTTTTTTTACAAAACGACTCTTCAATTTTTTTAAAAAAATCATAAAAACTTCTTTTTAAAATTAAAAAATTACTCACAAAAACCTTCTTTTTATTACAAAAAATAAAGAAATATTAACAAATGGAAAAATAATAAAAGGTATAACTTTATCCAAGTACTAAACAAGGTATTCTCATCAAGAAAAGAGCGAGAGACATAAAGAAAAAAGGGATCTGGATTGGCTGCAGTCAGTACCCCTGACTGTATATATTCAGTTGAATTTAAATCATTTGATTAAGATCGAACAGCTTAGATTTAACATCAAAATTTTAAACATTTTAAAATATTATATTTAAATCTGAGCCGTTTGATTTTAATCAGACGGCTCTAATGCATTGACTGTACCCTGACTGCACGACAATCAACTGCTTGCAATCCATTTCCAGAAAAAAGAGATAAATTCATGACACGCGCATGAAAGAATAGAAATTGTTTTTTGGAGATAGTGTGAATAGACAAGACAAGTGAAGATATCTGAAGATATGAAGTCAGTATCTTCTCCCTTTTTTTTTTTATTACGAAATTTATAAATATTTTGAGATGTATAAAAAATATTTGGATCCACTTGATTTAATATTTTTACAAATTATTTGTGATAAAAAAATCTTGGGAAGTTGACAAATTTTATTGCTGATAAAAATTTTAAAATTAATATTATAATTTATTACTGATAAAAAATAATAATTTACGAGGAGATTACAATTGTTATCGCTGAGAAGTGTGTAGCGATCAATATTGGTGATGCGAGATAAATGTAGTAGAAGTGTATAATTGTTTGTTTACATTTAGTGCATGGAGAAGCTGATAAAAAAAATTAAATAATATAGGAAATAATTTTTTATTGATAAAAAATTTATATTACTACTATTATGTGTTTTCTAAAATCAACTGTTATTTATTTAAAAAGTAAAAAGAAACGACGAGAGAGAATGGGGACAATGCATATGGCCAGCAAGAAACGATGATAAATAAATAAATGATTAATAAATAAAAACTGAGAGGTCGTCATAAGTGAGAAGTGTGTAGTGATCAATATTGGTGCGATGGGGGGTAAATATGGTAGAAGTGTAGAATTGTTTGCTTACTCTTAGTGTGTAGGGAAGCTGATAAGAAATATAAATAATATGGGAAATAAATTATTGTTGATAAAAAATGTAAATTACTATTATATAGAAAAAATAAGTTGTTGATAAACAATTTTAATTAATTTTAGTGCGTGGGACAACTGATGAGAAAATTAAATAATATTGAAAATGAATTGTTGTTGATAAAAAATTTAAATAACTACTATATATGAAAAACAAGTTGTTGATGAATAATTTTAATTAACTTTAATGCACTGGGAAGCCGATAAGAAAGTTAAATAATATAGAGACTGATTTTTGTTGATAAAAAATTTAAATTACTACTATAGGAAAAATAAGTTGTTAACGAATAATTTTAATTAACTTTAGTGTACGGGGAAGCTGATAAAAAAATTAAATAATACGTGTAAGCTGATAAGAGAATTAATTAATACGGAGAATAAATTTTTTTTGGTAAAACAAATTAAATTACTACTATATGTGATAAACAAGTTGTTGATGAACAACTTTAATTAACTTAAATGCACGGGGAAGCTGGTAAGAAAATCAAATAATACGGGGAATAAATTGTTGCCGATAAAAAAAATAAAATTACTACTATATACGAAAAATAAGTTGTTGATGTTCAATTTTAATTAACTTTAGTGCACAGAAAAGCTGATAAGAAAATTAATTAATACGGTGAATAAATTGTTGATAAAAAATTTAAATCACTATTATGTACAAAAAAAAGTTGTTGATGAACAATTTTAATTAACTTTAGTGTACGAGGAAGCTGATAAGAAAATTATATAATACGGGGAAAAAGTTGATAAAAAATTCAAATTACTACTATATAAAGTTGTTAATTAACAATTTTAATGAACTTTAGTGCACGTGGAAGCTGATGAGAGAATTAATTAATACGGAGAATACATTGCTGTTGGTAAAAAAATTGAATTACTACTATATGCGGAAAACAAGTTCTTAATGAACAGTTTTAATTAACTTTAATACACGGGGAAGCTGATAAAAAAAATTAATAATATGGAAAATAAACTGTTAGTCGATAAAAAAAAAATCAAATTACTACTATATATGAAAAATAAGTTGTTGATAAACAAGTTGTTGAAAAATTAATAATCTGTCAGTAGGTTCATAAGATTATATAGATTAGATAAGTTAAAAGTTTGTACCAATGATGGTCGAGATAGTAAATTGTTAGTTATATACTTATATTGAAGAATCATTAAAAAAAAAAGACAATATATGAGGACTGGGATTTGTAGAAAGAACAACTACCGTTCATTTTAAATTTCGTCCCTTATATAGATATCATCGTTTTAAAATTAATATTTAATGTATACAACTCTATGTATTTCATATTTTATTTTTTATTTTCACTATTATAAAAAATAATAGATGTCAAAAAAATTTACTTTTCAATATTTTAAATTATATAACTAGCATTCCCACGGTTCACATACCCGCGACCCAAGATCCGCCGAATCATTGAACGCGCCGAAGGCGCGACCCTTGCGGCAGCACGGGTAATACGCTAGTTAACATTGAAAGTTAAATCTAATAATAATTTTTTGAATTTATTTGTAATAAAAAACTTTTTGAATTAGTGAAATGAAGTGTTGTCTCTCTCCAAACATAAATTATTATTGTACCGAATTGAGTAAATAAATACAGTGTATTCTTACCAATCGTTAGTTGGTTCAATGGTGATTAGCGCTGAACTTGGTAGGGAGAACCACGGTTCGATCCTCCGCAACTGCAATCAGAAGGGGACTGGAATCACTTGATGTCAGAACTGACATTCGAACCAAATTAAACTGGTGGTGAAAAAAAAAAAAAATATAGTGTGTTCTTTCTTTATTTATCGAGGAAATTATGTCACTTGATAAAAGGATAAAACTACTTTGGTTTATGAGAGTGGCACTCACTATCATAATAGTTTCTGAATCATCAAAAAACATTTATAAATCCCTGAATGTTAATTTTCGTTAGTCAAAATAGTCCCTGACATTAACTTTTACTAAAAACTGTTTGATAGTGTTGACGTTTTTGACCAATACGTTTTGTTCTATTTTATCTTCAAAATGGTCTCTGCCTACGTGGCATCAAATTTAAAGACAAGTACCACGTATTGGTCAAGAATGTCAACAAAATATTCACGTTAATATTCATGGATTTTAAAATATTTTTATGAATCAAAGACTACTATGAAAGCGACAGCGAGTGCCATTTTCAAGAATCAAAGTTGTTGTTTACTCTATAATTTTTAATCAAAATTTTGTATATATTCGATACACTTGATTTGTTGGACAAATATTTTTGACAGTATTATTTTAGCCACACCAAAAAGTTAGTCTTGCATCCGACCTTGAGTCTTCATTGTTCAATGCGAGTTCAATAGTATTATTATTTGAAATTGTACGTCGACTATCCATTTGGAATCTAACTAAAAAGTCACACAATTAAGGTGATTAATTGTGCTGAGGAGCAATAACGCTTTTCCTGTATCAACTTCAAGAAGGGGTAATAATGGAGAGTGGATTCAGAATTTCTTCAATTTTCCTCAATTGTTACATATTCACCATTCAATTCAATCATTTAATTTTTTATAATTTTATTTGTCTTTTTCTCTCTCATATTTGATGGTATATGTGTAACAATTGAGGAAAATTGAGGAAATTCCAATTGAGAGAATCTTCTCTCGTAATAATGTAATATCCCTTATATGTGATATCATTTTAAAATTTGTAGTGCTTAAATATTAAATAACACATTATTATTATTTTATGGAGGAAGGATCCGTTGACTCCAAGAGTAAGTCTCTATCAACTTACTCCGCTTAATAACTCGATATCGGCATTATATTTCTTCAATTCGACCGTTGAATTCAAATATTTTATTGAGTAGATCAACTCTATAAATTTTTATAACAATTCAAAACCGTTTGTTACTTTCTCTGATAACTTCAATTGAACGTACGACAAACTTTAAAAAAAACCGTTGAATTTCAATAGTCCGAATACATAACTATATTTTTTGAATTTTTATAAAAATTTGTAGAGTTGATCTACTCAATGAGATATTTGAATTCAACGGTCGGATTGAAGAAATATAATGTTGATATCGAGTTATTAAGCCGAGTAAGTCGATGGAGACTTACTTCTGGAGTCAACGGATCCCTCCTCTATTTTATGTATTCGAATCGTAACACATTATTAAATGTATTTTATATGTAAATTGATTTTTTTAAACCATATTTATTTAAATTGGTTGAATACATAAAAAAAATATAAATTAAACTAGTTAGCTACTAATTTTATTTTTTAAATAATATAATCTTAATTTGGACCACTAATAGGTGTAGTTCCCATCTCTTTCCACAAAAATGCGATCAAGTTGTTCATCTCTTGCTCGGAAGCTACCAAATGAATGATTGTGAAGCTTCTTTGAATGTGCCTGCGCCGCATAATAATTAAATTGACTTCATATACGACTTCATACAAGTGAGTAAGAGTAGCACATCATATAATTTGGAAGGAATTTCTGCTATAATTACGATAATGCAGCTACAACATCAATCGTCCGATCTTAAATAATAGTCTATATTAAAAATATTTCAACCTTCCATGTCATATAAAAAAGTAGGGTTAAGTGGGGTGATGTATCAAGAAACATATTGCGATTGTTTGACGGTATAAAATTTTAATATTTATGTATATTCTTTTTTCTCGTTTTACAATTTAAATTGCTCGATATAAAATCAATGGCAGAGATAAATTACAGCGACAACCACCAGCTTTGACTAATCCGTCTAATTTTAAAACCAAATAAATAAACCATTCTCCATTCACTCTTGACATCACATTTCACACACACAATGAGATCCCCTATGCTTGGTCGTTTTTCTTCCTCATTTACAAACATTGGTTCAGGTTCAGCATCATCATGGTTTGAGCTATATGCTGCATTTTCCACTTTCATGATGCTTTTAAGAACTGCAATCAATGATCTCATACCCTTAAGTCTTAGAACTTTCATCATCTCAAAGCTTCAATCTTTCTTCACAAACTATCAACCCAACAATCAAGTTTCACTTCAAATTGATCAGTATTGGGATGGAACTACCAACAATCTCTTCTATGCAGCCAAAGAGTATCTTCCTACAAAAATATCCAACACTTACAAATCCCTCAAAGTTGGAAAATTACCAAAACATAACAACATAGTTCTAGCTTTTGATGGAAAACAAACAGTTGTAGATGAATTTGATGACATCAAGGTTAAGTGGAAGCTTGTTAAAAATTCCAACAATGATGATCTTTTCGATAATCCTAAAAAAGAATATAAGCATAAGTCATCAAAAGATTATGAGGAAAATGGGTTTGTGTTATGTTTTGATGAGAAGCATAGAGATAAAGTAATGGAAAAGTATCTTCCACATGTTTTAAGCACTCATGAAGCAATAAAAGCAGGACAAAGAACTCTCAAGATTCATTCGATGCAATCGGGGCCATGGAAACAAAGTGATTTAACACATCCTGCTTCATTTGATTCACTTGCTTTAGAACCTGATCTAAAGAAAGCTATTATTGATGATTTAGATAGATTTTTGAAGAGGAAAACATTGTATAAAAAAGTTGGTAAGCCATGGAAACGTGGGTACCTATTGTATGGTCCACCAGGAACAGGAAAATCTAGTCTTATTGCTGCTATGGCTAAGTATTTGAAATTTGATGTGTATGATTTGGATCTAAGTTCTGTGTATTCTAACTCAGAACTCATGAGAGCTATGAGGGAGACATCTAACCAATCCATCATTGTTATTGAAGACATCGACTGCAACACGGAGGTTCTGGATCGATCAAAACCGGACAAGTATTCAGACTCTGTCTCTAGCGCTAAGGTTTGTTTTCTTACTCCCTCATTGTCTCGTATTAAAGTCTACTCCGGTTTTAAATATAAGTAAATGTCAAATTGTATTTAATTAATTTGGAGTAAATATAATTTGACTTTTGCTCGTATTTAAGACCAGAGTAGTATTTTATGTAGAATGACTTTAATAATTTTGATTATGGAATAGGTGGTTAAGACTAAGAGCAAGCCTAGGCGGTTTACTCTATCGGGGTTGCTTAACTATATGGATGGATTGTGGTCAAGTTGCGGAGAGGAACGGATTTTGATATTTACTACGAACCATAAAGACAAAGTCGATCCAGCATTGTTGCGCCCGGGACGTATGGACATGCATATTCACTTGTCTTATCTTAAAGCCAAGGCATTCAAAATCTTAGCTTCTAATTATTTGGACATTGAAGGTAATCATCAACCACTCCTTGAACAAATTGAAGAGCTTTTGGAAAGAGTAGAGGTCACCCCTGCAGTAGTGGCAGAGCATTTGTTGAGAAGTGAGGATCCTAATGTTGCTCTCAAAGAAGTTATTAAATTTCTTCAAGAAATTGATGTTTCAAGAGTTGTTATGGACGAAGACTACAGCCAGCAGCAAAGTTCTCAGAACCAAATTGAACATCGAACTAGCAAGACCTCTAAATTATGGTTCAACTGCTTTAAACTGCTTGAATCGAGACAAAAACGCAATCGAGCCACTAAAAAAACTAAATTGTAGATAATGTCCATTCACAGTTTGAGCGATTGAATGTCCATATCAGTTTTTGAAATATTCGTTTCCGAGTTTACGAATTACAACCTCTTCTTAAGGATCACCATTGAAGAAAACCATATAAAAGTTGACTTCTGTAAATTTAGCTGTTGTAATAAAAGAGACCCAGCTCATTAAGAGGCCAATTATTTGTGGGAACTTTCTATATCTACATTTGTTTTTTTAAAGAAGTTACACATAAATTTAGAAGAAGTGTACTTTGAGACCATATAAATTGGCAAAATGTATACTTTGTAAAATTAAAAAAAAAAAAGTATGCATTAGGAGGTTTTGACTGGTGTGAAACGCCGCATCCGTTCGATTGTTTGAAGGGAGAATACCAACAAAATATTTTGACGTTCAAGTAAGTGAGGGCATGAAGTAAGAGGTTAAGAATGAATAGATACATGAGCTCTTTGCATGAAAGGGGTATTTATAGGCCCCATACACGTGAGAGTGAATGAGGAGGCCTCGACATTGATGGATGTCGAAATTTTGGTCTTAATGCCATGATTGTCACTGAAGACAAACTATTCTAATGTCGGTCGTCACTAAAGTGTTGTCATCTATAACGGTTGAAAAGATATTTGCAATTTTGGCTAACACATTCGTTGGACCAAACAGACCGTTTGGCTCAATCCTAAACATTTATAATTTAGAACATGCCTAAATCGTGCTCTTATTTAAAATACACTCATTTCAAGTTCAATTGTCATAGATATTAAAATCTACTCTAGTCTACCATTAAAATCTCCTCAACTTGCCCACAAACCATCCATATAGTTAAGAAGTCCAGATATAGAGTAAACTTTCCACCATTGCCAGATCTTCCACCCCTAGCCATCTGCTCCATGAATTTAACCATGTCATGTACAGAAAAATAATATAGTTTAAATGCTTTTAATACTTTAGAACTTAGGTGCAATACGGAATTGGATTATGTGCAGTCACATATGGACGTCTGATCTGGCCAACTGCACTGTAGTCACCTCTCTTCGACTGCAAATGACCTTTAGTCATGTTTATATATTGTAATGTTGATAGGTTCTGATGGATGAATGAAGTTAACATTGTCTAAAATACTAAACTGTTACATGGATTATGGTCAAGTTGAGGAGACGAGAATTTATCGTCATATTTACAACCAAACACAAAGAAAGATTAGATCTAGCTCCTTCAAGGCCTGGAAGAATGGACATGCACACACACACACACACATATTCACATCACATGTCTTATTGTTCTTAGGCAGGTTAGTTGCAAGCAAAAAAGAGGTGGTGGGAATAGCATGAACAATATTGGTGTTACTCAAGAGTACTAGATAGAGATTAACAATGAAGTTTTCCAACAATTCAAGATAAAGGTGCAAATATTTACAATACCATAGTCAATAGTGAACTTGAAATGTTGCTTCTTACTAGTAGCAAAAGCATATCTTAAAAAACACAAATGTTATTTTGACACCGGACAACTATTTTGGTGTGGGACCCGCCACCTTTTATGTTTTTTATTATTTTCATACCGTTTCGATTTGCGTGCATAAATAGAAAAATTTAGTTGTCCCAATTGGACAACTTTTTATGGTGTTCATATAACACCCCTCCTTAAATAAAAACTAAACTTACATAAGCATTTCTAATGTCATTTTTTCACCACCAAGGATACTCTAAACTTTATGACTACATTCTTCATTCTCAATAACTTTTGGAATCTCAAGGTCTTGAAGAACTTTAACAATTTCTTTAAGAGCAACATAAGGATCCTCATTTCTCAACAAATACTCTGCTACTACTGCAGGGGTGACCTCAACTTTTTCCAATAGCTCATAAACTTGTTCCAAGAGAGGGTGATGATGTTCTTCAATGTCCAAATAATTAGAAGCTAAGATTTTGAATGCCTTGGCTTTAAGAAAAGACAAGTGAATATGCATGTCCATACGTCCCGGGCGCAACAATGCTGGATCGACTTTGTCTTTATGATTCGTAGTAAATATCAAAATTCTTTCCTCTCCGCAACTTGACCACAATCCATCCATATAGTTAAGCAAACCAGATAGAGTAAACCTTTTAGGCATGCTCTTTGCCATCTATTCCATGATTTGAACAAAACACGGTAAATAAAGATCAATCTTAGAATAAATTTAGGATAATTACACATAAATGAAAGACAGACAGACATAATTACCTTGAATGAAAGGTAAACTACTTGCATATTTATAAAGTTCTCATCTTAAGTGATGTATATTCTTAACAAATTTATTTATACTATTCAAGGTAAAATATTTAACTTAACTAAAATATTCATTTTACAGTAAGATTTAGGAGCAAGTGTGTAATTCCAAAGTAGTCCAATCTTAAAAAAAAAGTTATTTTTAGTCCTAATATAAATATGCATAAACTAAACACAATAATTTTTTAATTTGTAGGGACCAAATTTAAAACAAAAATTGATATGATTAAAACAAAAAAACCACTGTAATTGTAGAGACTAAAAAAAGCATGCTCAAACTTAAAAAATGAAAACTGAACTAATTATCAGTTGTAAAGGTTAAAAGATTAAAACAAAGAAAATAAGATAAGAAACAAAAATGTATTTTAGCAGAACATTTATTATGAAACTGAATGTAAGTACAACAACCACAACAAACCTTAGCCATTAAGTCAGAATCTGAATCCAAATTTGCAAACTTTTCTGGTTTTGACCGATCATGCACCTCAGAATTGCAATCAATGTCTTCAAAAACAATGATAGATCTGTTAGATGTCTCTCTCATAGCTCTCATAAGATCTGAGTTAGAATACACAGAACTTAGATCCAAATCATACACATCAAATTTCAAATACTTGGCAATAGCAGCAATAAGACTAGATTTTCCTGTTCCTGGTGGACCATACAATAGGTAACCACGTTTCCATGGCTTACCAACTTTCTTATACAACTTTTTCCTTCTCAAAAACCGATCTAAATCATCAATAATAGCTTTTTTCAAATCAGGTTCTAAAGCAAGTGAATCAAATGAAGCAGGGTGATTTAAATCACTTTGTTTCCATGGACCACAATGCATATGCATAGAATGAACCCTAGAATGAATCTTAAGACTTTTATGTCCAGCTTTTATAGCTTCATAAGTGCTTAAAACATGTGGAAGATACTTTTCCATTACTTTATCTCTATGATTTTCATCAAAACTTAACACAAACCCATTTTCCTCATAATCTTTTGATGACTTATGCTTATAATCTTTTTTGGGATTGTCAAAAACATCATCATTGTTTGATTTTTCAACAAAGTTCCATTTAACAATGATGTTTTCAAACTCATCAACCACTGTTTGTTTTCCATCAAAAGCTAGAACTATGTTGTTATGTTTTGGTAATTTTCCAACTTTGAGGGATTTGTAAGTGTTGGAGATTCTAGTAGGAAGATACTCTTTGACTGCATAGTAAAGATGGTTGATATTTTCATCCCAAAACTGATCGATTTGAAGTGAAACTTGATTATGGGGTTGGTGATTTGTGAAGAAAGATTTAAGCTTTAAGTAGATGAAAGTTCTAAGTTGTAAGGGTATGATATCATTGATTGCAGCTCTTAAAAGCATCATGAAAGTGGAAAAGGTAGCATATAGCTCGAACCATGATGATGCTGAACCAATGTTTGTAAACGAGGTAGCATAACGACCAAACATGGTGGGTCTCATGGTGGTGTGTGGTGTTTGAACTGTGTTGTGAAAGAGTGAGTTGGAGAAAGGTTTTTTGGCTTGTTCTGTAACTTGACAGTTGACACTCTTATTTGTTGTGTGATTTCTTTTAGGTGAAGATATGAGTAAATTAGTTGGTTATTTCACATATTAAAATAAGAGGAATGTTATTTCATCATTCATTTTTGACAACTTTGGAATAGCTTTCTTTTTCCTTATTTTTATTAGACAAAAACAAGCAGACAGAATAAGAATTCAATGTGAATATTTTAGAGTGAGAGAATGTTATAAAAAATCAGATGTTTAAATAATATTTTTTTAAAAATAAATGTATAATACTATAGTGCTTTAAGAAAAAATATTGGGTGAGATAAATTGCTAGAACTCATTAAATTTAGGGTATGTTTGATTGTGAGAAGAAGTTGAAAAGAGAGAAAGATTAGATTTGATGTATTGTTTGGTATAAAAGAAAGAAGAGAGAAATAGAAGAGAAAGAGATGTAACTATTTTTTAAAAAGACAAAAACGTCCATGAAATAAAGCCAACACAAAATATAATTAATTAAAATAATTTATTAGTTTAGTATAATTTAATTATTTTTAATTAATTATTTAAATTATTCATATGTTTAATTCTGTTTTTAGCATTGGCCAATAAAAAAAAAAAAACACAGACCTGAGAATTCAAGTTAACGAGTTTTTAAGTATAAATATGTGCACATGAAGGCAAACTGCAAAATGAGAAAATTCATTACACATACAAGGACAAAGGTGCAAAATAAACAAAATGTAGCATTTCCACTCTCTTTTCTCATTGAGCAATTCTTACTAGAGCACAACTAATATAGACATAAATTTAAGGACACTCGCATAAATTTATAAGTTTAAAAGAAAAATAAAATCATCATATCAATTAATGTCACTTTAATTATTTTCTCTTTAATTTTTTACATTTGTTGTGAGTGTGTCTAAGATGAAATTATTTAGGTTTCTGCCTATATTAGAATTTCCCTTCTTCACTAGTATGGAGAGAAGAGTAGCCATTTTTTTACTTTGTTCCATATTTATCCTTGCAATGTTTTTTTTTTTAAATGATGTGGGTCCAAAAATTTAAAATAAAAATAATATAGTCATATCAATCAACATCATTTTATTTCATTTCTTTTTAATTTTTATTTGTTTTTGTGAGTGTGTCTAACACCTCTTATTTGTGTTTTTGCCTAATTTTCCTTAAAGGATACCATAAAAAGGTATGGGGTCCACAATATTTTATTATCTCTTTCATATTTCTCTCCAAACCAAACAAAAAAAATTATACATTTCTTTTCAACTTCTCTCTCACCAACTTCTCTCTTATTTCACCTAAAACAAACACACCCTTAATTAAACATAAGTATAAATTTGATGTATTAGACACATACACATAAATAAAGTAAAAAAAATTAAAGAAAAAATGATTAAAATAATATTAATTAATGTTACTATTTTATTTTTATTTAATTTTTTTAATTGATGTATGTGTCAAAATATTATATCTATATTAATATGTCTATGTAAGAATGTCTCAGAGAGGATAATAAAGTTGATGGGTTCCATGCTTTATTTTTCTCTCTCCCCTATTTCAATTCAAAAACAAACAAGAGAAACTCAGCATCTCTCTTCAACTTCCTCCTCCCCTATTTTACCCATACCAAACACACGGTTAGGTCCCTCCACCAAGATATCCTCACACAAATATTGTAATTTGAATTCATGTTTGTGCGACTCAACTATTTAATTTTTTTCTACCAAGTGAAGAATAATTTTTTATTTTGTTATCATGTTATGAACTTTTTAATGCAATTTAACAGCAAGTAATCTCTATTAGTAAAAAAATATGTAGAACACACAAAATTGATTTTTCCCAGCAAATTCTATCAAAAACTAAATTTTATATGGATAATTATTTTTGTCAGTACTGTCTCTGTACCAAAATGTAAGTTATTTTGAAAATAAAATTTGTACTAAATTGTATGTCACTTTATATTATCAATGAAGTATTTAATGTTCTTTTTTTTATTATACCTTTAACTATTTATTTATTTATTTATTTTTAATTCTTCAATTTATCTTTCTCATACCATTAATAAGTGACAATTTTATAAACTACCTAATAATTTATCTTTATTTGGGGCGTTCAAGACACCAAGTTATTTAGACTTATTTGGCCATTTATTCCTTTTTTTGAAATTTCCTAGGATCTTCTTGTGCCTTTAGGTTCATTGCTCAACTACACTACACTATTTTTTGCAAATGCTAAATATTCCCTCCGTCCCTATATATAAGCCCCCTAAGAGAAATTTAACGCTTATTAAGAAAAATTGATAGTGTAATTAATGTATATTTTTTGAGTATTATAATTATTAAATTGTCCTTGATGAAAATATGTATTTGGAGTTGACTTTACGTATTTCAATGCAAAGTGAGGTTATGTTTGGAAAAGTGAGAATGGATTCTCTCAATTTGAAAATAAATTGAGGAAATAATGTTTGGATTTAGACCATTGGATCAAAAGCATGTGACAATATTTTAATTAGAAAAAATAAAAAGAAAGTTGGTGAATGGTTAAGATGTAAGAAATGAGGAAAATTGAGGGGAAAAAAATTGAGAGGATCCTTTCTCTTGGAAAAGTAATAATAAATGTGTCTAGAGAATTGAAAAGGGACTTATATTTAGGGACAAATAAAATCTTTGTAAGGGTGCTTATAATAAGGGACGGAGGAAGTAGTATCTTGGGCCATTTGTTAATGATTCAAATTTAGAAACTTTTTTTAGAAATGGTGTAGTCAACACAAGAAAAATTTAAATGTTTTCAATGCATAATTTTTTTATTTCTTTTTTTGGTAAAAAATATACAGTAGCTTATAACGAATAAGTTAGTTGATTAAATTTATAGTGTTTAATAAAATTAGCGGTTAAACTTGTTTATAAGTATAAAAATATATTTAATTAATATTTAATTTTTTTAAGTAAGATGGTGGAATAAAATTAAAAGAAAAAAATAATAAGTTATAAGTTAATAAACTACTTAAAATATAGTTTAAAAAATAAACTATAAATTAATAAAATAAAATATAAAATCATATTATTTTGCCTTTAAAAAAGCTCTATGACTAACTACCAAAAAAACTCTATACTTTATTTTTACAGTAAAAACAAAACAAAATCTTTGCCTTGTTGCCGAAGTATTAGATTGTTTTATCTTTCATGATATCTCAAGTCAATTTAATGATTATTGTGTGCAGGCACATTCTAAGAAGCTTCACATCATTCACGTGCAAACGAATGAACGATAGATAGATTAATTTGAAATGAAAATAATTGGGACTTGGGAGATGCTAAGAACTTGGTTTAGTTGTAACAAAAGTATTTTTGAATGACTACATATAATATTTGGAAAGTATTTCATTATTTTTCTTAACTAATTTTATTGAAACACATTAAACATTAAATATGAAAACCTCTTTTAATTAAAATTTGAACTTTCATTCACTATGTTATGGAAGTCTAATACATTGTTGGATCAAGGTGAATAATATTTAAATTTAGATTCACGGTGAAATAAAATAAAATAAAAAGAAATAGGGGGATATACACGGAACAAAAACAACCATACAAAATTTAATCATAGAGTTCCTGACATCAGAGTCAAATTTTTCCACAAAATTCCTTGTGATATCACCGTAATTGTTACTGTACAATATTAAGCCTATCTCATTTTTGTATGTTATTCAAAATTTAAATAGTGTTTGGTTCCACTAAAATTTCTTAGATGTAGTCTAATATGAGAGTGGATTCTCTCAAGTGAAGAAAACAATTGAGGAAATAATGTTGGATAATTGACCATTTGATTATAAAGATAAAATAATATTTAATTCTTAAAGAAATTGATAAAAGGTGATTGATGGTTAAGATGTGAAAATTGAAAAAAAAATTGAAGAAAAAAAATTGAGAGTACCATTCTGGTCTAATATCTATTCTCACCTATCAATAAAAAACAAATCTAATCTATCTATAGTTATCAAATTTTCTAGACTAATCTAATTATAATCGTAAAACATTTTCACTAGCAAAAAAGAGAGTGGATCATCTCAAGTGGGAAAAAAAATTGAGGAAATAAAGTGGGATAATTGACCATTGAATTAAAAATATAAAATAATAATTAATTTTAAAAATAATGAAGAAAATGTGATTGATTGTTAAGATGTGAAAATTGAGAAAAATTGAGGAAAAAAAAATTGAGAGGATACATTCTCGCAAAAAACCTTCATTACCATACTTTTATATTTAAACATATCACAAAAATAGGGATAATATAGTCTTTGTACTTGACTTTACAAGTTGGTTATTAGTTGTTCTGACTATGTCACTATTTAAACCACTTCTCTGATCAAAGAAGTGATAATTCATTTGCCATCTTGAGATAATACAAGATTTTTAAGGGAATCAATATGATAAGACAATTTTAAAGGAAATATCATATATTTAAATTTTAATAACAACTAATACTATTATTTGTTCTCAAGTACTGTAATGATAGCCTCTACATATGTAGCTTACATGCCTATTTTGTCAAATCACTAATGTTATTTTGACATTAAAATATTTTGGTGTAGGACCCGTCACTTTTTATGTTTTTTATTATTTTTATATCGTTTCGATTTGCGTGCATAGATAGAAAAGTTTAATTGTCCCGGTTGGACAACTTTTTATGTTGTTCATATAACACAACCCTTGTCAAATATGATTATTCATGTTGGCCAATTCTAATATGGACCACTTATTCAAGTGGTTCATGATGGACCAACGCTATAACGAATACGAATTTTACAAAATCGATCGTTGGATTGAAAGTTTATATCATATAGATCATCCACAGAAAAAATTAGAAAAATTGAAAATCATTTTATATGTTTTTGGGACTCATTAAGATTTACGGTATTTAATAAACCGTTAATCTTTATGGATCTCAATAACATATCAAATGATTTTTAATTTTTCTAATTTTTTTTATGGATGATCTATATGATATAAACTTTCAATCCAACGGTCGATTTTATAAAATTCGTATTCGTTATAGTAGTATTGACCACTTGTCCACGATGGACCACTTGATGAGGTGGTCCACCATAGCATTGGCCTATTCAATACATTAATATCAAGTTTGGTATATTATTTTCGTCAAAAAAAAAAAAAAAGTTTGCTATATTATGTAAAAGCAAACTATTTAATTTGATTATATTACCTATATATTATATGGATCATACTAACCAACAAGTGCATTAAATAAACCGGTTAAAGAAGTTATTAATAGGAGTTTTATATATCTCGTCCAAATTGTTGGAGTTTAATTTTGGCATCCGAATTATCAAAGACTAATTTGAATACTTGTTGAAATTTCTTAAGCTCTTTTCATGTCTTGGTTCATTCTCGATTGCTATATTCTCTTGATTTTGAGAAAAACTCAATGTAATGTTACCCAACTATAGGTTGTTTAGTACTTATTTGGTTTTGCATTGAGACCCAACAAACACGAGTTTGAGTACTTTAAACGTGGTTTCAATATTTAAAAGGTTGTTTGGTACCGATTTACAAACATGATTCATAGTTTTAAAATCGATTTTAATTGAAGCCATTTTTTGTAGCTTCTGCGTCTGGCTATATCAATTATCAAACATACACTTAGTTGTTCTATTTTTTTATCAAGTCATTACAAGTTTTTATTTACTAATATTTATAATTATAAAGTCTTCTCAAGTCAATTCAACAATGTGCAGTGCAGGTAAATTCGAAGAACCTGCTTCACATTATGTGCAAATAAATAATAATGGAACTTTACCTTTATTTTTGGTAGATGCTGTTGTTAAGCTTGACTTAATCACATTATTATTCTTTGAATGACTATAAATATAACATATTTAGAAAATTTCTAATAAGTACCACTTCAAAACTATTTTTCATATATATATACTAAAGAGTAATATTTTTCTCCGGCGCCTTTTATTCAATAACCGCGTTTATTATTCATTTTTGTTAAGTATCCATTTTTTCCTTTTCATTTCCATCAAACAATACATGAGAAAAAAATTCAAGGTCCGCCGATTCTCTACCTTCACCGCAAGCTTCTATTACACTGCCTCACTCCTCCTCTCTCCCTTCGCTGCCTCACTCCCCCTCTCTTCTTCCACTGCAAGGTAATATCTCGATTTCATTGTCTCGATTTAGTTCACCTTCTTCTCATTCCTCCACATGCTTACTTATGTTTTGCTTCTATTCTGTCAATAGTGTCTTCACTTATGCAAATATTTCGGGAAATATTTCAATGCCATGGTGTTTATCTAATAATCGTAAGGAATAATACACATTGAAGCAGCTGGAAATTAATTCTTAGTGTTATAATATGTCTCTATACAATTTCAAGTTACCTATTGCAAAATTGAATATCACCCGCCAGTAATGCATTCTTGAATGGTAAGCTTTATAGCTTGATATATAATAAATCATGTATGTGATTTGTTGCTTCTCAGGCAACTTATTTTTTGAGTGGTGTTATTTGCACACCTAAAAAGTTGTTTTTTTGGGGACAACTCTCATTTTCTTTGACAACAAAAATAATAAATTGAGAGGAGAAGAGAGAGTGGGAATGTAATGAAAGTATGAAAGAGAGAGATTTGTCAAAAGTTGTCAACTTTTTGATTGTACAAATATCATTTTTCTATTTTTTCTTTAGGTCACAGAGAAGCAAAGGGTTATATTTCAAATTTTTTATAGTATAAATTTCAGCAAAATTTACACTAAAAAGCCAACTTCAAAATATGTTTTCCGAAATTTTTCCATGCTAGGGAAAAAAAAAAGAGTCATGAGAGGTGGGAAAAGAAGCCATCAAAGGGTTGGATGTGTGTTTCTCACTGGGCATATACAAAGTAAAAGAGGCCCAGCCCATTAAGAGGCCAATTTTTTGTGGGAACTTTCTAAATTTAAAAAAAAAAAAATGTACACATAAATTTAGAAACTTTCAGACTACATAAATTGGCAAAATGAATACTTCTAAAAGTTAAAAAAATTGTCATATCCCTCCAATTTACAAAAAATCGACCTATGTAAAACACTGCGTTCGTTCGAATATTTGAAGGGCCCTTTAAGGTTGGTGTCTAGTGTTCAAATAAATCGCTAATGCACTTAACACACATTCTTTGGACTCACCCACCATAGTTGGCCATCTAAACACCGTGTGTTAAGCATATGACAACAAAGACGAGGAACTATCATTTGAGGAAGAGGTTAAGGATGAGAGAATACATGAGCCATTTGCATGAAAGGGGGGGTATTTGTTAGAATCTACCAAGCATTTAGCATTGAAGTTATATAAAAAACTCAAAATAGAAGTGCAAATATTTACATATTGAACTTGCAATGTTGCTTCTTACCAGTAGCAAAAGCATATCTTAAAATAAAAACAACAATTACATAAGCATTTGTAATCTCATTTTTTCACCACCAAACAAACTTTAAACTTTCTGAGTACATTCTTCATTCACAATAACTTTTGGAATGTCAAGTTCTTGAAGAAATTTAACAATTTCTTTAAGAGCAACAATAGGATCCTCATTTCTCAACAAATACTCTGCTACTACTGCAGGGGTGACCTCTACTTTTTCCAACAGTTCATCAATCTGTTCCAAGAGAGGGTGATGATGTTCTTCAATGTCCAAATAATTAGAAGCTAAAATTCTGAATGCCTTGGCTTTAAGAAAAGACAAGTGAATATGCATGTCCATACGTCCTGGGCGCAACAATGCTGGATCGACTTTGTCTTTATGATTCGTAGTAAATATCAAAATTCTTTCCTCTCCGCAACTTGACCACAATCCATCCATATAGTTAAGCAAACCCGATAGAGTAAACCTTTTAGGCATGCTCTTCGCCACCTATTCCATGATTCCAAGAAAGCAGCATAAATGAAGATCAATCTTAAATTAAATATAGGATAATTACACACGAATAAAAAAAAACGCGCATAAGATTTAGGAGCAAGTGTGTAATTACTTATTAGTTGTATGTCGGAAAAAAATGTTGTTTTTAGTTCTAATATCATATACGGTGTCTCGGTAAAATTATGTCACGTGGTCTAATAAGTTAACCGCGGAAACTAAAAACAATAATTTCTACTGTATTTTGTAGGGACGAAAATCAAAAACAAAAAACACTCTAATTGTAGAGAGTAAAATCATGTTTAATTAAACAAAAACTTATAGGATTAAGTCAGAAACAAAAAATATACTTTGAGACTGAAAGTAAAGTAAGCACCACAACAAACCTTAGCCATTAAGACAGAATCTGAATCCAAATTTGCAAGCTTGTCTGGTTTTGATCGATCAAGCACCTCAGAATTACAATCAATGTCTTCAAAAACAATGATAGATCTATTAGATGTCTCTCTCATGGCTCTCATGAGTTCTGAGTTAGAATACACAGAACTTAGATCCAAATCATAAACATCAAATTTCAAATACTTTGCAATAGCAGCAATAAGACTAGATTTTCCTGTTCCTGGTGGACCATACAATAGATACCCACGTTTCCATGGCTTACCAACTTTCTTATACAACTTTTTCCTTCTCAAAAATCGATCTAAATCATCAATAATAGTTTTTTTCAAATCAGGTTCTAAAGCAAGTGAATCAAATGAAGCAGGGTGATTTAAATCACTTTGTTTCCATGGTCCACATTGCATAGAATGAATCTTAAGACTTTTATTTCCTGCTTTTATAGCTTCATAAGTGCTTAAAACATGTGGAAGATACTTTTCCATTACTTTATCTCTATGCTTTTCATCAAAACTTAACACAAACCCATTTTCCTCATAGGCTTTTGATGGCTTATTAGGCTTATAATCTTTTTTGGGATTGTCAAAAACATCATCATTGTTTGATTTTTCAACAAAGTTCCATTTAACAATGATGTTTTCAAACTCATCAACCACTGTTTGTTTTCCATCAAAAGCTAGAACTATGTTGTTATGTTTTGGTAATTTTCCAACTTTGAGGGATTTGTAAGTGTTGGAGATTTTAGTAGGAAGATACTCTTTAGCTGCATAGTAAAGATGGTTGGTAGTTCCATCCCAATACTGATCGATTTGAAGTGAAACTTGATTATTGGGTTGGTAATTTGTGAAGAAAGATTTAAGTTTTATGATGATGAAAGTTCTAAGTTTTAAGGGTATGATATCATTGATTGCAGTTCTTAAAAGCATCATGAAAGTGGAAAAGGTAGCATATAGCTCGAACCATGATGATGTTGAACCAATGTTAGTAAATGAGGAAGAAAAAGAACCAAACATGGGGGTTCTCATGGTGGTGTGTGAACGAACTTTGTTGTGAACCAAGAATGGTTTTTTGGCTTGGTTTGTAACTTGACAATCTTATATTTGTAGTGATTGATTTTCATTAGGCCCTCTCCATCAGAAAAGAAAATGAGTAAATTTCTTAGCTATTTCGGATTTGGATTAGGTGCATTCGACTTCACGGTGCAGTCATTTTATAGTCGTTCGATCTTGATCGGACGATTTAAATAAATACTGTTATTAAATACAGTTTTTAAATCACCGCCGTTCGATCTTGATCAAACATATATAAATAGACCGATTGCATGAAAAAGTTGAATACACAAAGCCCAAACATATGAAAATACTAGAAAAACTAACTTGTACTTTAAGTGGGGCTACCCTACCTTATAATTTGAGATATTTAACCAACAATCAATTATAACAAATTACAAATTCAGATGAGTAGATTGATAGTATTTTGTACTCACAATTGATTTGTATCTAATCGATTTTTATTTCACATGAATATAGTTTGTTATTAGGTGAATTCTTCTCGATGAATTTTTCAGTATATTTGTTGAGGTTGATAATAGTGATATGTTCACAAATGTTAGTATTTATTAATTTTTATACATTAAACACTATTTGCAGAGCTATTAGAATTGTCTACCTCAACAATATACTGATATATGTCCAAATAAGACATGTTCGGATGTTCACCTTATTTTTATTAGTTGATGAGTAGTATTAAATTACTAAGGGGTAAATTAAAAAATATATATATATATACTTTAAGGGTACACATGTTAATGCGTCAAAAATAAAAAAAAATTGTATTGAAAATTGTACATACGTATAAAATCGTATTTATGTTAATAGGTATGAGAAATGGAGGTAGTCTTGCATAGGCACAAGTGTTTGAGCACAAAATTTAGGCACACACTTACACATCAAAAAGATTAAAAATAAAATAAAATGGTCACATCATATAATATAATTTTAATAATTTTTTATTTAATTTTTTTATTTTAGTGTGAGTATGCCTAAAATTGAGGTGTTGTATTTGTGCCTATACTAGACTTTCTCTGATAAATGTTATATGTTGGGGCATGCAAGAGTCCAAACCTCAATTCCATAATTTTAAACCTTTAAATTGTGTAAATCAAGACAAACTTGACATAAAAATACATGTATAATTTGAGACAAAAAATAGAGAAGAAAAATAGTAAAATTGTGGTGGAAAAAAAAAAGCAATTTTCAAAATAGAGTCATGAAAATGTCACTTTTTAAAAAATAAAATGTTAAAAGTGCAATTAAACTTATGTTTTTTAGAGAAAAAATTGAGTAAGGTTAATCGTGGGAACTCATTAGATTTAGGCTCCGTTTGGTTGGAGGGAAAGAAAGAGGAATGAAAGAAAATTACGGAAATCAATGCATGTAGTCCAAATGCATGTATTGATTTCCGTAATTTTCTTTCATTCCTCTTTCTTTCCCTTGAACCAAACAGAGCCTTAAGGTCCACCGATCGAGAGATTCTTAAACAAACATTGTGATTTAATTTTTTATTTGGTTATCACTTAATATGTATACGAACTTTTGCACAAAGTTAAAATTTTCCCTCTAATTGAATTTTATCATACACAGTAATCAGTATCAAACTTATAATAATTAATTACTTAAAAATTTACATTCCTTTACTGAACAATTTTCTCTCAATTTGAAAAACAAATTGAGGAAATAAAGTGTGCTTTTAGACTATTGGATTATAAATGTAGAGTAATATTTAAATTGAAAAGAAATGAAAAAAAGGTGATTGATGGTTGAGATGTGAAAATTGAGGAAAATTGAGGAAAAATAAATTGAGAGAATCCATTCTCCATTCATTCAGACATGTTGTAGAGTATTAATAAAAACCTAACGAGATACTAATGTAATGTGTCCATTATATGTAATTATCATAAACTACTTTTTTAATTAACAAAAATTAAAAACTAATTTTTTTATAGGGTTAATATGTTTGTACCCCTTACAAAGTAGGCGTGTTTTACTTTATCCATTAAAAAAAATAATTTAAGTTTCCCCCTTTACAAATTATATTTGTTTGGTTTTGCCCATTGGGTGCAAGGAATTTGCATTTTTTAAATCGATTGAACAGAAAAATTGATTTTAAAAACAGAACTTTTTAAATCGATCGAACAAAATAACCGATTTAAAAAATACATCTAAGGAAAAAACCAAAAAATAAAATTTTACAAGGAGGGAAATTTAAAAGGAATTTTTTACAAAAGAATAAACCAAAACACGGCTACTTTGCAGGGGTAAAAACCTATTAACTTTTTTTATATTATTTTTTAGGTATGAACTAAGTTGGACCACAAATTGCCCAGACACTAATTTGAGGGGTCCAAGTTATCTTAGACCTTTTTTTGTCTAAAGTTATCTTAGACTTATTTGGCCATTTATTCCTTTTTGTTGTTGAAATTTCCTATCATCTTCTTGTGTCTTGCTTCAGTGCTCAACTAATATACATGCTGGCTTCTCCGATTTCATATGATGTATTTAATCATAAAAAAAAGATCAATTTTTACTTATATAAAAAATCAAAGTATTCTTTTTGCCTTTAAAAAAGCTCTATGCCTATCACCAAAAAAACTCTACTTTTTTTTTACAGTAAAAACAAAAAAACTCTTTGCCTTGTTGCCAAAGTATTAGATTGTTGAAGCATTCTTCTACGGGCACAACCACAAATTAATTTTGTTTAGGGGCACGCACACAAATCTAATAAATTAAAAGAAAAATAATAAAGTCACATCAATCATATCATTTTAATTCATTCTTTTTAATTTTTGTTTTTTTATATGAGTGTGCCTAACAATAAGATGTTGAGGTTGTCCCTAGATTAAACTTTCTCTATATTGTTTTAATTTTCATGATGAAGTCATCTCAAGTCAATTTATTAATTATTATTGTGTACTGCAGCAGGCACATTCGAAGAGGCTTCACATCATTCACGTGCAAACAAACAATAGATGAATTTGAAAAATAAAAATAAGGAGAACGTTAACTTGTGCCCTTAAGGGCATATGTTAAGAATATTAATATGGAAAAAATTTATTATAACTTGTGTATCATTTAATCATTTAAACATTAAATTTTCTATATCATTAAATGTATATTTTTATCTTTAAGTAGTTTATCATGTGCCTTAGGATGCATGTTAATATGACCCAATAAATAAATTGAAAGATGATGAGAATGAGAACCAGCTAGTTGGGGCAATATACTCATCCGGCTTTATTTATAAGCAAAAATCAACAAAAAATTTTGGCCCTAAATATAAGCAAAAGTCATTAAATTCAACTCTAATTAATATTTTTTTCCAACAATACCCCTACACATGCATTTATTCATTTCTACAAGTAATATATGTTGAAATAGTACTAATAATAATTACATCTAAATAGGAGTAGATTTCATAATAGGCAAAAGGACATTTTAGGAATTGCACTGAAAATTACACGTAAAACTAGGATAAAAAGTCAACTCCTTAATAAGTGTGCAAAAGGAAATATTTGGTTAAAAAAAAGTCCGGATGGAGTAATTTTTTAAAAGATTAGATAGTAATATTTTTATACTGACAGATTGAAAATGAAATTTATAAAAAAATAAAGTTTAGGATCAAATAAGTAAATAGTCTATATATTTTTTCAGAATTTTATTTTTAGTTTCTAAATATTTTTTTCGTATTTTTTAATACTTGTAGAATTTTCCATTGCTATTTTTAATACTTGAAGTTTAGGATTATACCAATTTATTGAAAAAATTATATATATATATATATATACAACACAAAACTAATATATCACTTTTGTTTTAAGTCACTTGTTTTACATTACTTCACTTATGTAAGAAGTTATAGAGTAACTTAATTATATTAAAGTTACATAAGATCATGTACAATGATATAAACATTCAACACTCATTTTATTCACTTTTTACATTCCACATCATTTTCTCTCTCTTCCACATAATAATTCAACACTAATCAGTTTTTACCTTTTTCGATGATTTTTTCATTCAACACTCTACCCCACCATTTTTTATTTCATATTCTTATTTAAATTTAAATTTTTACTTTTATAATTACATAAAATTACAATTATCGATTAAAATTAAATTAAAAGTATACGATACAAATCATCGATTAAAATTAACATTAATAGAAAGATAATAATACGGTTTAAGATAGTGAAAAAATTGGTTTTTTTTTGTGTCCAAATCAAATGAACCAAGTATCTATTTATAAAGAACAAAAATCATGAATTTCAGTAAAAAATAAAAAAGTAAAAAATTAATTTGCTATGAAATAATTGAGTTCAAAGTAATAATATGCTAAAAATCCGAGAAACCAATCAACGACAGTTATGTGTCCTTCTTTATAGAGATTCAACATGTTGAAAATATTCATCATCTCTTTCCTCCAATTCACTTTCAACACTTCCATTACACTATCTTCCTATGTTGAAAATTCAATTCAACACCCCAATTCATCACCAATGTAAATGGTCTAACACCAAAATTGTTATAATTTTTCACAAAATTTCTTGTGATATATTACCTAATAGTTGTATATTATAGTTCCATTTATATTAATGTCTTACTTTTGAGTTTATGAAAAATAATTTATACAAATAAATAATCTTTTATTTTTTCTATTGTATAAAACAGTTTTTATGTTAATTCATAAATTTTCACTAACGATAATTGTATCTTTATATGTTATTCTTTCATAAATTACCTTGACAAGGTTATAATAACATATAAAAATTATTTATTTACAAAATTATTTTGCATAAGTTCAAAAATAAATTAATCGGTATATTAAACCTATCACAATTTTTTATGTCATACAAAATTTAAATAGTGTTAGTTCCACTATTTCTTCTTTACTGTACAATTTAAATAGTCCAATCGTCTGCCATATCTATACACTTTAATCACTAGCAAAAAACCTTCTTTACCCTACTTTTATATTTAAACAGTATAAAAAAATAGGGATAATATGGTCTTGAATTTGTCAATTTGTAGACTAGCCATTAATTGTTCCGACTATGGGTGCGTTTGTTATAGATTTTTTCAAAATAGATTCTTATAGTGTAAAAAATATTTGTGTAAAAAAATTTTACAAAGAAACTTTTTATAAAAGCTTTAAATGAAAATTTGGTTTGAATAGTTATTCTTAAAATGTCATTTTAGGTATTTCATCATTTTGTTGAAATTTGGTTACGTATCCAACTACACTACTAGATTGTTTTGTTTTGTTTTTTATGAAGTCATCTCAAGTTTTTATTTGATAATTTTTTATTTATAAAAGTCTTCTCAAGTCAATTTAATAATGTGTGCAGTATAGGTAAATTCAAAGAAGCTTCACATTCATGTGCAATTTAATAATAGTGTAACCTTACCTTTATTTTTGGTAGATGCTGAGCTTGACGGCTATTAGTCACATTATATTATTGATAAATTGACCTTAAGTAAAAATTATATTTATAAAAATAAAAGTAAAATCTTAAACTAAAGTGTAATATTTATAATAAAAATATTCAAATTTTAATTTTACATTGAAAAAAAATAAATAAACGGGGGATACAAGAACAAAAATAACCACATCAAAATATATCATAGACCACTTGATATCATAGTCAAATTATTCCACAAAATTTCTTTTAATATACCGTAATTGTTTTTTTTTTAAAGAAGTCAAAATGAAATATATTAAATAAAACAATCTCCCTAGCACAAGATGTGCCAAAGTAGACTAATAATGGTTACATAGAGTCACATATAGATACAAGAGGATAATCAATCATACAAGGACCAAACATAGAAAAGGACTAGACCACTAGCAATGGCAGTTAGAAGCTAATGTAACAGACGTCGCCTTCAACCACCTAAAAGAAAAGAGCTTGATCTTGTTCAACATCTGAGCAATAGTGCTAGGCGAGCCTCGGAAAAGTCTATGATTTCTCTCCGACCACACAATTCACACGCACGTGAGCCAAATGTGCTGCATAAAAGAGCGATGAGCCCGAGAACCACCTGGTGAATGAGTAAACTGGACAAAATGATCGCGTAAAGAAGTGAACTCCACCACCGATATACCAATCCACGAACGCACTAATGTCCAAACCGTTATACATTATGTCTTACATTAGTATGTTAAACAAAATTTAAACAGTGTTGTCGTCCATAAGTGCAAGGTAACTCGGTAGAAAAATATGTAAGATACGTACCTTTGATATTAGATGTATTACTTCTAAAAATGCTATAGAAGGTTGGCATACAAGCCCCATAGATTACATAAAAAGAGACCAATGGAACTTGAGGGTGTATAACTTCAAAACACATAAAAATTTAAGGCTCTTTAAGATGTTAGGGACGATTCTCTCTGATATTAATTTGAATGATTTAATTTTTTCAAAAAAAAATATATAACAACTCAAGGAATCCATAGACATTAAAATTGTCAAATTGGAAATTTTATCTTAATTCAATTTGCTTAGGTGAAATTGACGCATAAACTCATATGAGTGTACCTCGTTCAAATTATTATATGCAATTATACATGACACATATACTTAAATAATGTTATAAATGTATCAAACAACCAAATCGCCATAAACTTGCGTTAAACAACTTAAACTAACCCACCAAATCATAAAATCCAAAATACAAGAGCTTAATAAATTTTAAAAATTAAGTATAAAAAAAGTTTTTAAAATTATTAAAACTTAAAACATACTTAGAAAGAAAAATGTTTTTTTTTTTTAAAAATTCGAATAAAATCAGATAAAAAAATAACTCAATTTTACTTTGATTTTATCGATTGTCACCCCGAGTTAAATTTCTCAAAATCGGGTTAATTTCAATTTCACTCAAAAATAATTTTACCACCAATTTAACATGAAATTCACACATAAAAACGTTAAACCGGGGATGATATGTTATGTTTTGACACGCGATTTTAACAAAATTGCAGAAAAATACTAGAATCTTCAAGTCAATTAGCACTCTTATTGCCCTCATGTCAAATGTGACAAATTTGGATTTTTTTTCCCACAATATCCCTTTTGGGTCCCAATATTCCCACAACACCATCTCCCTCTCCTCTGCACGCACCAGAACTTGTCCCCCAAGGAGGATATTGTGGGAATTTTTTTCAAGAGGGGGATATTGTGAGAATTTTGGGACCCAAAAGGGATATTGTGGGAAAAAAATCACAAATTTGGATATGCTATTTCAAAGTCCACTTTTTCAAATACGTTACATCAAAGTCGGAGTCATTCTACCAAATTGTAGTTATATGTAATCATACTAGTATTCATACCCGTGCATCGCACGGAGCACTACGGGAAGAATTCGTTTATATGATTTAGTTATACAATGTACATTAATAACAAATTTAGACAAATGACAATTCTTGTGTAAAAAAAAAAAAGACAAATGTCAATTCACATAATACAATTATATCATAAGTAAAATCATCCTAATGGGACGCTCCCCCGTATTTTTTCAAAATATAATATTTTGAACTTAATTATAATAAAGTTATATAAAACTATCTCTCCATAATATTAATAAATTTGATATATGCATAAACATAATCCTTTCGGGACGCTCCCCGTGTTTGTTAGGAATATATAACTGTAAACTTTAAACATGAAAACAATTGCTTCTCGTTGTTCAATTCAAAAAATTGCTTAGAAGAAGTTTTTGTCATATAATGCAAAATCAATTTCTTGAGTTGTATGTCTAAATGCTTCGGTTGAAATCTATCATTATAGTGTGTTCATAATTTTTATTTGAAAAATATATGTTATGCATATAACTCTTATTCTAAAGACATGTGTCTTAGATTTTCCTCCTTAATTTATACCTTAAATTTATACACGAACAAAACATTTCCAGCTATGTGAATCCATGTGAAAATCAAAATATACACGGGAGACATATATGACACTTAATATGATGTATTTAGTTGATCCCCAATTAGTTTCTTACAAATAATCAATTATACTGATTTATTAAATGTTATTTATAATTGTTAAAATACTCATTTGACCAATATACTAATCGATTGATTCAAATATTTCAAACCACCCTATATGTCGAAAACACGCTTCTAACAAACAATTTGAGTATTGGGATACTTATTTGAATCTTTTATTCGTCGTATGATGCAGTTCTATCAACTTATATAATTGAAGTTTAAAATTGATCTATTATCTTGATCTTATCTTTCACACCTCATGATTTTAACTTCAGTTTTATTTAATTAAAGTTAAAAATTGGTGCAAGATATTAATTTAATTTTTTATCGAAGCAAGACAATTAACTTTATGATGCTAATCTTCACTGTTTTAAAATATAATTATCATTCAAATATTTCTAACACTTACATATAATATTACCCAATATTTGAAAATGAAATTAACTATACAATACAATACTAATCTTCACTGATTTGAAGAAAACTACAAATTTACAATCCTTAATTTAAAAAAGATAGTGTACAATTATAGAAGTAGATTCATAGAAAATGTAAATAAATAAAATTATTTGAAAACCAAATGAAAATCCACAATGCTTTCCTTCCACAACTTTCTTCCTTACTCACACCATAAAGATCTATATTATTGATGTATAGTAAGTAACTAATAGGAGTTGGACTCAACTCAACTTGTTTCTCTCAATGTGGTCATATAAGTAATTACCTCCTTTAGCAACTATACCTTAAACATTAGTAGAGTCAACACACCCCTCACATATATAATCTTGTTGTACCCACAAGATATTTAAGCAACCTAGAAACTTCCATCTGCACATGAATTAGAAGCATTTCAGAAAATAAATAAAATGTGAAATAAAAACGGGTATTGATGCAATGAAATGTAATAATTCAATAAGCACGCTTCTAGATGTTGAAACAATTCGAATGAGTATTCTAAATCATCCAATTTATAATGGCTCGGTTGATTATAAAATGACGGCTTCTAGATTCATATTTGCTTACCAAACACTATTCATAAAACTACTTTCTATTCATGGTAGAAAGTTGAAGCATGAACAAAATCAATAATGGTAGATATTTCTCTCTCAATTAATCTCTCGCTACACTATAGTCAATTTATATTTTTCTTTTAAAGCCTCTATCAATACTTAGTTTCACATATAAATTTCAAGAGTGGGATTCTACTGTTAATTTGTGATGAAATATATAAAAAATCCAAGCCTCATCCTAGTTGAGAGCAAGAGTGAGACCTCTCATGAAGAAATTGTAAATGGTAGCAGAATTTTATTTCTCATTCTTTAGCAATTTTCACATTAACAGGCTCCAACCTTTGTTTTTGCTATGAAATTGTTACTAAAAAATGAACCTATGTTATTAAGTGGTGTATATATTGTGTTTTAAGAAACTGATACATTCAAACTAAGCTACATGCTTTATTCCAACTTTTACCTTTGTATTACCCTCCAATGTGATTAAAATTGATCGTACACATATCACATACAAACTATTCCAATACTAACCCAACTTTATATTTCAAAAAAAGATTATATAATGCGGAAGAGTTTGTGAGCAACCAAAGATAACTTATCAAATGAAGTTACCAACCAAGAAAGAATATATTTGTAAACATAAATAGATGTAACTAATCACTTCCCTTTTCACAGAAGTGGTCTACCATAGTAATCTAATGAACAATATAATAAAGAGATATGAATAATATTCTACTTTAATTAGTCATAAACTTATTTGATATGAAGTATAGTAATCTAATAATAAATTAAGCTCATAACTCATTACCAATGAAGCAAATAAAAATAAAATTTATCAAAAGCCCACAATTGTTCACCCAATACATATATGAAAACTGAAACTAACTGAAATTTAGAGGAATTCATCAAACATATAGCTTTTGCATCCCTGGCAGTCAAACAAAGATTGTATAAAGAACCATTCATCATATTAAGAACCAAAAAGTAAATAAAGAAAAAGAGAGTAGGGACCATATCATTCATTCATAAGAATAGAAAAAACAAATTTTGGTAAAATTGGAAGAGAAGTAAACCTATAATGTTTGAACGAACACAAGTTCATGTATTCTCTGGTTGAAATATACTAAATCATATAAACCTATAATGTATCCATCCATCAAATCACATTTCAAATTGATAATGTTTGAACTAACCAAAACATGGTGAATACAAATTCAGGAAAAGAAGATAGATTTTCCCTCCTAGGATTAAGAAATTATCAATATAAGCATATACTTCAATTTAATTTGCTTGTGTATTAAAAAACTAATAACGAATTAAAAGGATGCAATAATAGGACCAATAGCGTTTTTGTTCTTAAACCCCTGAATTGAGATTTATAAAAACACAAACACAAACACAAACTTTAATAATAAAATACAGTATGAATCATAAAGATGTACCTCCAATTTTTCTTCATGAATGAACATCCATGATTTTTGTAAGAGACCAAGTCTCACCGCCATTGATGGTGTCACTTGGAGAAACTCTGTTAGCTGGAGTCTTGTTTTCATTCAGTGTGGAAATTAGGCAGCCATCATTCTCTTGAGCAGGCCATCATTCTCTTGAGCCTTGGTACCATTATCAACCACAATATCAAACTCTGACATTGGATACTATAAAGCAGAAATCTAAATTGATTAGTATATTGCATAAGTATAAAACAACTTAATACAACAATAACAAAAGTTAAGTTGCAGTCCTCTGAAAGAGCTTTTGCAGAACTTTCATGTTTTGAAATTTTTCTAGCTTAACATCTCTGATTCAGTTTATATTTCCAAAATGGTACTAATCCAAAGAATCCTAATAATGTAATAAAAAATTGAATGTTTTGAAATAAGAACAATAGTGTTATAATAACTCTTTCACTAATCAATCATTCTATTTTTCAAAACTATATCCTATTTTGATTTTGAAGAAATATACTAATAGCTATGAAAATATACCTTTAAACCATTTCTCTTCACAGCAACAACCGAAACCCTAGAGTTACCTGGAAGAAAGAAAAAATGAGAGCAAAATGCAAAAATCGGAAATAAAAATTGAAATAGAAAAACAAATTAGGCAAAAATATAAATAGAAATCGATAATGAAAAACAAAACATGTTCCTTTCTTGAGAACAACTCCATGGCCACTCATATGTTCATTATGATATGGGATTAGGGTTGCGTAAAAAGACATCGAAGCTTGTGTACAACAGGACTCTATAAGCTAAGGGCATGTTATATTAAGGGTGGAGAATGTAACTTCAAGATTCATAAATCAACCTAATAATGAGATTCAATCATGTACACAAATAAATTGTTTAACATCTACTGCATATGACATCTCTCTTCATAAATCATCTACTGCTTGAAACAAAAATATAATTGTTTAACATGTTAAAGAACAAATACAGGTGCAGGTTAAAGAACAAATATAAGTTGTGCAATATAATAAGCTCACTTTGGATAGAAGCTTTGTCTAGAAAAACCACAATATACACATCAGTATACACACAATTTATATACACAAATTAACATAAACATAACATTACCTCTAAAACTTTTGGCTTTGGCAAATTGGATAACAACAACAAAAAGGCCTTGAGAAGATTTCCCCATCTTCTTATTCAAATGACAAACATAGTCGCCGAATAGAGCAAATTCACATTTCCCACTATTCAAACAAATATAAAATACAACTGAGCTTATGAAAAATGAAACAGCATATCAAAATTGACACCATAGAAAATTTATACCCGGAATCCGTAAGCTTCAATGACAACCATTTTTGTTATCTTACCATCTCTAACATACTATCTTTCAGCAGAGATTCCAGTCATGAGACCAATTACATCTATTTAATAATAAAAGAGAATCATGTCAAATAAGGATATATATATATATATATATATATATATATATATATATATATATATATATATATATATATATATATATATATATAAATTTATTCTAAAGAGTAGTCCTAAAAGAGAAAACCATATCATCTTATTTTAGGTAGTGTTATTATGTCAAATTATTGTGTTGTATTTCTTACCTATGTAACTACCCATTGCATATAATACAATTCAATGGTATTAGGACTACTCTCTCCTTTTACAGATAACAATTCATAATTAGAAATATCAATAATTTATACAATATAAAGCTTATTCTTCGCATGGTATAACACAAAAATTAAATAGATATTGACCCAGAAATACACACAAAATATGAAGGATCAAATTTAAAAACTAACTAACTAAAAATTCATAATCGTGCATGTGTCCACAAAAAAACTTAAATCAAACCTAATTCAGAAGGGGGAAATTCAAAGTTCAGAAGATTTACCCGATCAAACTTTAATTTTTGAACCTGAACAAATAATAAAACAATGCAAGAAAAAAAAATCAAAATTAGAATATGAAATCAAATCATGAAATAAGGAAGGGAATGAGAATCAAGTTGAAACCTTTCAAAGACTGCAGTATGCTGTTTGATGGTTCTCAATATTGGTTGGAGGATTCGATTGAGAAGAGAACCTAATTTTGCAAACATAAACAGAAAATTAGACATTCCAAATAAATATCATATAATGAAATCAATGAGAAAGAAAGTGAGCCATTCAAAAAAAAAAATAATGGGAAAGAAAGTGGCAGCAGCGAAGGTGGTGGTGATGAAGAAATCGGGAAGGATGAGAGAGTTGATGAGAAAAGAATTGAAACCCAAGAGAAAGAAAGTGAGTTATGATATTGAAGAGAGAGAGAATTTGAAATTTGAAATTGATTCCAACCAAACATGTATGCAGTCAAAGTGTTTGCTTTCTACTTTCTAGCTTGTGTGAATTGGTATGGTTGCACAGAGAAAAAGAAAGTACCCTGGTGTTGTATCACTAATTGGGAAGGAGAGTGTGTGATTAAAGCCACACATTTTGCTGGTGAGACTGAGGAAGTGAGAGATGTTGCATAGATTAGTGGGGAAGAGAGAGATGTTACATTAATCAGACATGAGAGATTTTTTTTTCAAGTTGAAAGCAAACCTATTTACCAAAAGAAGGAGTTAAAGTCAAAGAAGGATCTTGACATGTATTCCGGGTGTGGTTATTTAGCTGGGCCGGATTGTCATGGGCTGAAACTATTTGGCCCAGTTGTCTGAAAATCTCTGTTTTAAGTAAAGTTTTTGTTTGTTTGTACAGCTAAGATTTACTCTAGCTCAACATGAGCTTGACATGTGTCATTTTTTGCCTTACAGCTGTTTTGGTTTTGTGTAGTTTAAGGATTTATAAGAATCTTGGAATTACTTTCCACAAATAAGATGAATTATATGTTGCCTAACACCATGTCCAAAGTCCAAACCAAGGTACATATCCCACATTTTGGCATGCATCGCGTCACATGCGTCAATCTTTCTGATGTATCATTCAATCTATTACCTGTTAGAGTTGTGAAATATTTATAACCTAAAATCTCATAATAAACTCTCTTGCCAGCTCCATCACAATTGAGTTTAATTTATCCTTCAAATAGTTGGTATACCAATCGATATATTGGTTGAGTACACTCGTTAGTCTCTCTATATGCGGAAAACCTATGGTGCAAAATGATACTCCTTATTTTTATATTGGCACAAAGTCATACTAGATCCTCTCTCTATATATCTTTGATTTTTTTTAAAGGGATTTAAACTGCTGACAAAAAATATTGTGAGGATTGAAAGCTGATTTTTTTTATATTAACTAAAAATAAATTTTTTATTGAAATTTAAACCGTCCGATCTCAATTTAACGACCACTGACATACATGTTTACTGCATGAATGCGTGAAATTGCTTCCCACAACAAATCTAAAATCTACAACTTTGATATTTATCGTATTTTGACTTTATAAGCTCAGGAGGCGAATTTCAAATTTCTTCGGTGGTAAAATGATTGTAACTCTCACTTTGTTTAATAATAATTTTCGTATTCCCCATTTATATATATATAAAGAAGTAGTGAGGGGCTCAGATAGGATTGATAATTCATGATTGCAAGAAATGAGAGAAAACACAAACTAGCAAATCAAGCTTAATGTTACTAAATTATCGTTACAAAATTATATATATTTTTCCAATTAGTAATTTTTTTTTCGAATGGCAAAGATATATATATATATATATATATATATATATATATATATATATATATATATATATATATATATATAGATAATAATGAAATGATAGCAATACAAATAAGAGAAACAACATTCAGAAAATAATAATTTTCGTGTTCCCCATTTTTTTATATATAAAAAAAGAAATCAGTGAGGGGCTCAAATCGAATTGAGAATTCATGATTGCAAGAAATGAGAGAAAACACAAACTAGCAAAGCAAGCTTAATGTTACTACATTATCGTTACAAAATTATATATATTTTTCCACCTAGTGATTTTTTTTTTTCCGAATGGCAAAGATAAATATATATAGATAATAATGAAATAATAGCAATACAAATAAGAGAAACAACGGCCAGAAAAATAAGGAAGTGTACTCCTATAGTCTCAAACACAATCTGTCTCTCATTATTTTCTTATCAAATAGTAAAAATAGTTCGAGTACAGTTTGGATGGAAATGTAACCTTAGCAAAAGATTACAACAAACAAATTAAAACCTTAAGCTTAGATAAGCAAAACATTTTTTTCTAGACACAATTAGTAGTAGCTCTTTCAATCTTATTTGATCATGACCAAAGCCAATTAAAATTACAAACTAGAACCTCTTTTAATTCCTCTTGTCCTTCTTAGAGTAACACCAACATTAGTTTTGCTATTCCCACCTCTTTTTTGCTTGCAACTAACCTTGCGTTTTTTAGATTGCTTCTCTTGTTCTATTTTATTATTGTTCTCACACACATCACCTTCCATCTTCTTCCTTTTAAGTAACTTCACAAATCCTTCAAGCGTCGCCTCGGCGTCTTCGCTCTTCATCAATTCCTCCGCAACTTGTGCCGGTGTTATTTGTATGTCTTCAATTAGTCCTTCAACCTCTCCAAAGAAGGGATTATCATGGGAAATATCTAAGTAATTTGAGGCCAAAATTTTGAAACCTTCATAAGAACAATAGGACATGTGAATGTGCATGTCCATTCTTCCTGGCCTTAAAAGAGCTGGATCTAATCTTTCTTTGTGGTTTGTTGTAAATATGATGATTCTTTCATCTCCACAACTTGACCATAATCCATCTATGAAGTTTAGTAATCCAGATAATGTCAACTGCATCCATCCATCAGAATCAAGATGAGCCTATCAATGATTTTAATTTCTAATTTAAATAATTATAGTATGAGAGTATTAAAAAATGTAGTTTTTGATTTTAAAATTGAATTTTATATTCAAATTTATTTTTCAACTCACTTTTTTACGAATTTATCCAAATTCTAAAACATAAATTATTTTATTTTTAACTCAATTTTGGTCACATGCAATTTTATAAAATAAACTCATTCAAACTCAATTTTTTTCATTGCATAACCAAACATACGATTAAAATGCGGGTTTTTATTCGAGAAATTATTAATTTAAATTAGATAAAACATAAATAGGGTGTACTTTTTTATTCACTTCATTTTTCTCCTGCTGAGTACACCACTTAAAGAAATATTTGTTTGAGAAAATGGTTATTTTAGTCTTTGTAATTGTAAGAATTGGTAAATTTAGTTTTTCAAATCAATGAAATAATGAATCAGTCAATGATCAATCAATTTAGTCTATTTATCAAAATATTTTCCTACCTCCAAACAAGCATAAAAGTAAAACATGTGATATAAAATTAGAAGAGGGAATAAATATTTTGTATTTTTTAATCGAAAAAACTAAATTACTCAAAGTTCTTAGGTTCTGAATTCTTTTTTTTTTTGACTGTGGTTCTGAATTCTTTAAATTTCACTTTTTGTGTTGAAATTTCCATTAAATCCCTCGCTATTTCTTGAGCGAGATATTAAATCTTAAAAAGTAAATAAACATTTGTAAAAAAAATAAAAAAAAATCACTGAGGTTAAAAGAAATCATAGAGATAAGAATTTGCTCGAGCTCTTAAAATTAATTTTTTATAATTCTTGTATCTCTTATAAAAGTAAAAAAAATAGTGGATCAAAAAATTGTTTTTCTTGTTTGTTTTATTGGTATATTAGATTGTTTAATTTGATTGTGATTGTTATTTGTTTTATTTTTAAAAAAATTTACCTTGTTTAATTTGAGTACAGTTGCACAAACAGAATATTTTTTAAAGAAAATGACAAGATCACAAGGTAGAAGCTTTACATGAAGGACCATCCAATGAGGCATCCACCATTCAATAACAAAAAACTTTTGACAGCAGCATGTAGGTACTTTGTATTTTCCTCTTGCTATTATTTAAGCAAAAGAAAGTGACAAACCACAGGAAAAAAATGTGCGTGGATTGATAGTGAAATCTCATTTTGGAAGTACGTTTTTTATGTTTATAATGCTTTTGACGGATTTGGATTAAGGGCAGTCGACTGTACTGTGCAGTCGACGATTTGAATAAATACATTCAATAAATGCAGTTTTTAAATTACAACCGTTCAATTTTGATCGAACATCTATAAATAGATCGACTGTAAGAAAAAGTTGAATGGACATATCCGACTGCACGACTGCTTTTGAGAACTTTAATTCAACTTTATTGAAAAAACATATAAAAATATTAAATTAATTATAACCAAAACCAAATTTCTTAACCAATTATTGAATTACACGTTGGTTCCATTGTCCCCATTTTACTTATTCAGGGTGTGGTATGGAAAACAACAAAGTTTCCACTTGTGTGCAAGAGAAAATTATAGTAGAAAAAAGTTTGTCCAAAAATGAGAAAATGACTTTAAAGTAAGTGATTAGTGAACTTTTGTCATGGCACACGCAATACTACTTTGTTTGTATCTTTGTATAATTCAATTCAATCAGAACCCACATGGTAGCTACTAGAAAAATAACCATTTTAGGCCAAAAACTCACTTTGCTATTGTGAACACAGTCATATTCCACAGTTGGAATTCTTTTATTTTTACTTAAAATTAATATTGTATCAGCAACCATTAGGACTAGGGACAGTGGCAACTTCTGTTCTAGTTAATGGACGTCCTACGGAAGAATTTCCTTTGATGCGTGGTTTGAGTTTGGGGGATCCGGTTGAATCAATGACTTGTAAGGAAATGATTTGGAACACACTTATTATTTTTCCTCTTTGTGTAACAGTTGTTCAGCTATCGATTGGCGGCATTGTGGGGTGATGTTCTAAATGCGGTCTTAATTTTGTGTATACCCGTTGCAATAAAATTGAAATCACTGATCACTTACTTTTTGAATGTGATTTTTTTTGCGCCATTTGGTAGTTGTTTTGTGTGACTTTCTCTAAAGTGTTTCTTATATTTGACTCTTGTTAGCGTATTTTGTATATTTTTAATAAATTTCTTTAGTTTATCAAAATAAAAATTGTGTGAGGATGAATTTTGTATTTTGTTTCTAATTAATTTTTTTAATACCACTAAGGTTTAAGTCAAAGTAAATTTAGGAATATAGAATTTGATCATTACTGATTAGTAGTTAAACTTTACGGAGTATATGTTTTATTTTCTAATATGTTTAAAAAGTAACATTCCAATAATAAACAAAAATATGTAAAAAATAGTCTATTTGAAATTGGGTTGTTGTGTCTCAACCTAACTTTGTAATTTTAATCAATTTGAACTAAAGTTATAAGAGTAAAAGAATTCGAATCCAAACTCAGGTGAAAGAAAAAAAAATCAACTTTAACATGAAAAAATAGAAGTTAAAAAATGCGATCATCAACTGATATGCATTAACTTTATTTCAATGTAATCATGATTATTGACATGTTTGATTTCAGGTTTGATTGTGACAAACTTGCGATACTAAACACGCACTAAATTAGTTTTACATTAGCATACTTAGAAAATTTATTGTTTTACATAACATACTAAAAATGGTCTACTAAACTCATAAAAGTTTAGTTTTTTTAATTAATTACAATAACAATCTCTCTTAAACACTAATTAACAATTTTCATGATGTGTTACTGACTTGTTAATACTTAATAATAGGAAACAAAAAAAGGATAGATCATTATTTGACTCTGATTAATAGACATAATAGAATTAGAATGAAGAATTAACTAAAGCAACAAATGTACTTCACAATGCAACTAAGCCAAAACTATTAACTTATATAACTAAGCTATAATCTGTAAAAGTGTATGAATGAATGAATAATGATAATCACTAACCTGTATATCAGTCTGTTTACGTCCATCTCCATGTCTACCACCACGCTCCGGAATATCGACACTGCAATCGATATCTTCAATAACCAAAATGGACCTATTAGCAGTAGCAAGAAGCAATTTTCTAAGATCAGAATCTCTAACAATATTCCCAAGTTGAAGATCAAATATATCAAACTTCAAATAATTAGCCATAGCCGCAATCAAACTCGATTTTCCAGTTCCAGGAGGACCATATAGCAAATAACCGCGTTTCCAAGCCCTTCCAACTTTCTTATAAAACTCTCTTCTCTTCACAAACATGTTCAAATCTTGTATAATTTCATTCTTCAATTCTGGTTCCATTGCAAGTGTTTCAAATGTTGAAGGGTGTTCAAGATTTATAGAATCCCATTTCACACTACTGTAACAATAAGCAGTGTTTAAAGTATGCATTTTCAACACTCTTTCTTCTTCTTTCATTTCTTTAGCTTTATCAAGAATGAAAGGAAGATAAGATTCCAAAACAATTTCTTTAAACTTTTTATGAAAACTAAGTTCAAAATATTTTTTTTCTGATCTAACTGAGATACTGTTGTTACTGTTATGCATATCATTTGCACTGTTTTTCTCTGTTTCAGCACAAATGAATCTCCATTTGAGACAAACACCTTCGTAAATATCGGTTAATTTTTCGCCTTTTTCTAATCGAATTGTGAGTTTTTTCTCTTTCGGGACTTTACTGATTTTGAGTCTTTCGTTTTCCGGAGTAACTCTTGTTGAGAGATATGATTCTGCAGCATCATAAACTTGGTTTCTTGCTATGCCTGTTGATTCTTCTATGACGAGTGTGAGTGTTGAGGAACGTGGTTTTATGAAGTAGCGAAAAGTGTTTAAAAGGTAGCCACGAATTGGTTGAGGAATGAGTTCTTGTGCCATGGAACGAATTAGCATGATTGAAGCTGTCATGGATGCATATGCTGAGAAAATTGAAGATGGTGAAGGCATTTCTCTTGGTGAAGAAAACATCTTGTAATTTCTTTTGTTTTGTTTCTAAATGTTTTTTTAATTATGATTCTATCATATGTTTCTCAACATATCTTCTGGTATGTATTTATTGGGGATCACACTAGTTAGGTCCCATGTGGTCCCATTCACGCATTTAAAATACGATATGATTATTCAATAGGCATGAAAATTTCGAGTGAAATAATGGGTCAATGTTTCAGGATCAGAAAAAAGAAAGACGCTATGCTTCAGGATCTTAAGACATTAGATTAATAGTCCATCTTTGTTATTAATCCAATATTTTCTTCATTCATAGTTGATGTAAAACTAACCACTCACACTTGGAATCCAACGCAATAAAAGTCGAAAGATTCATATTTAAATTTAGAATTTTAAATTATAAAATAAAAATCTGTCTGATTATCGAGTCATAAAGAAAGTTCAAATGATACTCTCTTCGTCCCTAATTATAAGCCCTTTTTCAAAGATAAAATTTGTCCATAAATATAAGTTCAATTTCAAATTCCTATACACATTTATTAATACTTTTCCAAACATAACCCCACTTTACATTGAAATTCGAAAAGCCAACTATCAACACATCTTTTCACCAAGAACAATTTAGTAATTATAACATGCAAAAAATACATATTAATTACACTAATAACTTTTCTTAATATATGTGAAAAATATTTAGAGGGGCTTATAATAAGGGATGGAAAGAATAATTCACATTGGACTAAAAACAAATGCACAAGTTAAACACTAATTTCAAACCCAAAATATTAAAGGATTGTAATTAGGGATTCCCTTAATTTTATGTTGTTTAACCTTATTTTTTTAAAGGGTCACACAAAATAGGATCTTCGGGGCACTTGTTAAGAATGCCAAAAAAGGAAATAAAAAATAAAATTAATATAAAAAACATAACTTTTTATGTTTTGAGATATTAAATGCACGCATTTCGAGATAAAATTTCTATTTTAATATGGTTAACCAATATCCCGAATACTGTTTAGCATTTTCCTTTTCTAAATAATACGAGACCTCTAATTGAATGAACGATCACAAATATGTCAAATGCATCAATATATAATTCTCATGACAGCTGGGAGTCCATTCATACTTCTTAGCTGCATATGTATATATGTGGAAGTGGAATCCTCTTGTGTTTTCTAATTGCACGTTTCAACTTTTGAATATATAGTGATTGATGGTACTCTTTACATTATTTTTACATTAGGTGTATCTGATGAAAGGAAGAAAGAGATATGTTCGCTCCTTTTGATTATATGAGAATGATATGATGTATTTTTAATTCAATAAAAATAAATAAATCCATGACAGATGTTGCAATTGAAATGTACTTTTTCAAGTCTAAACTATTTTTTTTAATGTAATTTTTTTTGTGATGCAACAATTGATGAACTTTTTTTGATAATGACAGTTTAGGAAAGTAACATAGCTTGGTAAAATGCGAGTAAGTTAATAATTTGATTGATTGAGTGTGTATATGTTTAAAATAAAATTTACAAGTAATATTTATAGATAATGTAAAAGAGCGTGAATTCTAGGTAATGGTCATGAACATGGCTTACAAAGAGAAACTTTGATTACAATTTTCATATGAATAAAATGTATGTCTGATGTTTATAACTATTGATACATACACATGGTGTCTCCGGCTTAGATCATCTACAATAGTTTCAATATTTCACATTCACTTTTACACTTTACATCATATTTTCTTTCTTCCACTTAATAATTCAACACTCATTCAACTTTTACTCTTTTTATTGATTTTTTATTCAACACTCTACCTCACCATTTTTTATTTCATATTCTTATTTAAATTTTTATTTTAATTTTATGATTACATAAAATTACAATTATTGATTAAAATTAAATTAAAATTATACGATACAAACAAATCATCGATTAAAATTACAATTATCGATTAAAATTAAATTAACATTATCGATTACAATTATAATAAAAACAAAATTTATTTAAATAGTTAATACAATACAATCATCCTAACTTAATTTAAAATACAACACACAACTAATATAATTAGTACGATACAAATAATTTAGAATGCAATAAAACACACAAGCAACGTAATTAGTACGATACAAATCATCTTCAATCACGTCTCATTCCAAACTTTGTCCATATGTGCTTCACTAGATCTGCTTGCAATTGTTGATGAACATTTGGCTGACGGAACTCGGATCTAGCCGCACATGATTTGCAAAAGCGGATAACACCTCGGTTGAGTATGGTTGCGGTGCACTAGATCCACTTTCGTCGGATGGCTCAAAATCGGTCCAACGTTGAGAGTATGAATCTCGTTCATCCTCAACAATCATATTATGTAATATGATGTATGACCTCATGATGATATCCAAATCTTCTATGTCTCACAAGGAGGATCGAATAAGCAATGTTCATTACAATAATCTGCAATTTTACCCCAATATGTTTCACCTTTTTGATTTCTCCCGACAACACTGTTTGTCCCAAATTTAATCCATCCACTAATTAACATCAAATTTTGTTCGGTGTTCCATGCCGGTTGTGAGTTTTTCTTGCTCTTAGGAGTTGAATCCTCTGAATTTGGAGTGACTTCATTAGCAACTGTCATGCCACCAATAGTTATTTGTGTTGAAAATTCGGGAAATTCAGGTGCACCACCACTCGAAATTTTTTGATTCATCATTGGCATATAACCAAACTGGGGTGTTTGAGATGAATTCATCATCAAAGATCCATAATATGGATTAAAGTTTGGAACAGATGATGATTGGTTGAAATTTGGTGCAAAACCAAAATTATGTATGTTTTGAGGATATTAGTTGGAATTGATTTGGATTTTGAAAATTGTTGGGATTTAGATCATTGTTAGGATAATTAGAAGAATTTTGGGTGTTGTTGAAATGATTATTGGATCCATTTTACTAATAAACACTAATAGAAAGATAATAATAAGAATAAGATAGTGAAAAATGTGGTTGTTTTTTTCTATGTCCAAATCAAATGAACCAAATCTCTATTTATAGAGAAAAAAAAAATCACGAATTTTGATAAAAAAATAATATTAATTTACAATGAAATAATTGAGTTCAAAGATAAGAATATGATAAAAATCTAGCAAGCCAACCGGATTGCAACACATGTCCGCGTCTCACTCTCTCTCACTCTCCACTGCTCGTCCACGCACCCTGTCTCCGCGTGTATGCATTCAATTGTGTTGAAACCATTCATCTCCTCTCTCATCCACCACTGTGCGTTCCACGTGTCCCCAGTGACAGCATTCAATTGTGTTGAAACATTCATCTCCTCTCTCATCCACATCATATAAACACCCCTTCTCCAATGGTTTCAACACTCTCAACATCCATTCAACACTTAATTTTTGAACCATTGTAGATGGTCTTAAAAACATGCAACATAAGTTTTTAGGGCTAGATTGTTACTTTCATGTGTCTTAGACCAATTTTGTTACCTTTGCGATCTTCATTGACTCTTTGAACTTGCAAAACATTTAACTAACTTGTATTCGTTTATCCATAATTTGAGTGAACCTTCATTCGACTATCTCAATATTGACTAACCTTTTTCTCGGCTATAGGACGTTTTTAAGCCAACAACATAAACAACTTAAAAAAAAAACTTCAAAGCGATTAAACTAAAATTCTATTACAAATATACTCACATGAATTATAACACAAATATAGTTATAATCACATTTTTATCTTTTATATCTTACATACATTTAAAAAGAAACAAATAATTCTTATTTGATTGACATAATATTTTAAGGTTCAAACACCATTTTTCTATTTAAGAACCCTCCCATTAATGTTGTTTGATAAATGGTAACCTTCAATATTTTCATTTTGTGCATTGACTCTACGTACCTCCCCTATTTTATTCTGCTAACTTTATCTACACACCTCACTCTGTTTGTGTACATGAAAACAATGAGTTGGATTTACAGCTATCAGCCATTAAATGTAAATCGGTGATATTAAGATTATTTTACCGTATGATTTGATTATAAGATCTAGATCGGCCAATCTCATATTAATGATTTAGATTTATTATTGAATTAAACTGCGTGAAAATCAAACTGCAACAAATCGGATCCATGAAAACAACTTATAAATTTACTTCTTTAGTTCATAATCATATATATGGATGAACAAATGTGTCCACACATGCTAGCTAGCTTAGCAACTTTCGGCGAGGTGGAATATTAATTAAATATGATGATTTGTATACTAATAACATGCTCAAACATGACCAAACTTTTATGGTCATCTCATTTGCCTTTAACCCAACAAATACTACTATATAGTACTAGTTAACAAAACATTATTTTGAACAAATTTTCCATGACGTGTCGATCACATAAATATGCTACAAGAAAACGACAGGAACAACAAGAATCCTAGTTCAAGATTTCTTAATAAATATTTTTGTTTTGTCGTATGAAAAGGAATATGGTGCTTGCTGTGTTACACCATATAAGATGCTTTTTATACATGTATGCAATTAATAATGACTTGCATAAGTTACAGTGTTATGTCACATAGTTACTGCTGTCAGCCGTCTGATTTAGATTAGCAGCTGAGATAGTTTAACTGTGTTATAAATTATAATTTTAATCATTCGATTCCAAATCAACGACTGTAATAAAATATAGTGTGAAACTGTGTGTATCTATTGCAACAGTTGATGTGTTAAATGTCTGTTCATTATGTGTCATAGTACACTCTCAAAAAACACTTGTCTTTATGTTCATTTGAGTTCAGTGAACCTAAATTAATGTATACGATACAAGTTACTAATAAGGCCAAACTATGTTTGTTTTATTATTAAGGGTATGGCTAGTTTGGGGGGCAATGAAACTGTATTAGAGGGAGGGAGTGAATAATTGAAGAACACTAGTAGATGCTTTTTTTGCTCAATAAGAGAATCCACAAATTAAGATTGGAATTGCAATGGATGGATCATTGAAAAGTGGAATCAAATTAAAAGAAGAAGATTTATTCTGATTCTGTTTCTTTTGCACTTCCTCACTATCATCAGTCTTATCCAAAATCACTTGAAGACAACGTTATTACGCAAGTGGTCTATGTAGACTGTTCGTGTCAATGTTGCTCTAGATACAAAAATTGATTTGTGTACATAAAAATAAGGTGAACTCTTTGATACTTTCTGGTTATGTCGAATACTTACACATTGTTTAATGTTATGTTACTTTTTATACTTAATTATTTTAAATTAATTTTATACATAGAATAATAATACACGTCCATATGAGTTTAATTCGGTGGTAGAAATATCGAATTTTATAGGTAGGATTTGGAGTTTGAATTGCTGACACTATTTATTCACTTGTGAAATTCTAGGTATTAAGTTATTTCTTCGCAATAAAAAATGCTACACAACAAAATTTGAGAGTACCAAAAATTACAATTATCTTTAGATTTGTGGTGCTCTGAAGTTCGGTTGAATATTGGTACTTTGTATGTGTGTGGGGGATTTCATGTTAGAATTCGGTTTAGCGTTTATCCACATAAGCATAATTCAGTTGGAAGGAATATTGTATTTTATATGTAGGGCTGAGATCCGTATCAAGGATCTTCCACTTATTCATTTCAAGAAATGAATTTCTAGCTTTAAATTATTTGATAAAAAATATTTAAATCCGTTCATTTTACGTAAAAACAGTTTAGAGCTTCCAGATTTTAAAGAAATAAAAAATCATTTATAAAAAAAACTAAAAAATTATAATAATCAAAACAAAAACTCTCATTTTATTTTGAAAAACAAACATTGTTTAACTCTATTATAAGTAATTTTTAACAATGATTGAATTCATGAGTGGCGTCCACTACAAAAGTAGTGTACCATATATGTCTCCTAAAAACATCACATTATAGTGCAAGATGTATTGGGCTCATCCCACCTAGTCATGTGCACCACAGCAACTGATTGGCCCTGGTATTGTGGGTAGTAATAAGGCATCTGCATATAGGGCACATAAGATATTTGGTCCAGATTCATTGGTGGGTCAGGCTTATTCTTTTCTTCGGGCTTTTTATTTCCGTCGGGCTTTTTATCTTCTGAGGGCTTCTTTGGAGCATCCTGTTTTGGAGGAGTTGGGCCTGGTGGAGGCCCAATACTCACAACTTCAGCATTTTTCCCTGCTTTCCTTATTCGAACTATTATGTCATATGGGTCTGCATCCCCTATTATAGTCAATGTTCCCTTGCCTTCATCTGCTTCAATTTTGTCTATTCCTGCAATTCAACGGATTGGAAAAAACTACAAGAAGTTAATTCAAACAATAGATTAAAGTTCTTTTAAGGGGAATGAATCCTCTCATTTTTTTTTTGCTTCAATTTTTTTTCTCAATTTTCACATCTCAACCATCAATTAACTTTTATCCATTTTTTTAAAATTTAAATATTATTTTATATTTATAATTCAATGGTCTGTTGCCCACATTTATTTAGAGATGATCTTTTAGAATTTTTTCTAAGAAAAACATAAGTTATTATAAAAAGAGATAATCATTTTTTTTTTTAAAAAAGGGCCTTACACCAAATATGATATCATCTTGGATTTCGTCCCTTTTAAAACACTATTATTTATAATCTTAAACGAACGAAATCTATGATGATAATTTATTTTTTTGTAAATCAAATATTTTGGTGTATAATTACAAAGACTAATTATAATTGATATTCAGTTATACACTCCATCAAATATATCTCGTAGTATTAACTCGAGATCAATTCTCAACATATGATTGTCCTCGAAGAAATAGCCTAATGATATAGGTCGGGAGAACAAAGAAATTCTATGTGCGATATCTATAGTCAATCTGCGCTACTAACATATCTTATTCTCTAATATAATTTAACTACTAACATTTGTCTATAAAAAAATTCTCAACAAATATATGTTTCTAGTGAAAATCTTTTTAGCATTAAGCATTTTCAATGTTAATTCAATCCATAAGAAAGAAAGGGAGAGAGAGGAAGAGATTATGGACTATAATGAATAATTTAGTTTGTGTATAATCTAATGTTGAGGTTACCTTGAAGAGAAGATACAGTTTTGATGAGCTTCTTTTTGCATTTGAAACAATCAATATCAACCTTCAAGACTGTTTTCTTGACCATGGATAAATTATGAATCAACGTACTACTTGTGTTTTTGAAATCACTAGAATGTTTAAGTAGATAATAGTAATAGGTACACACGGTTTATTGAAGCTTACAATAACTTTGGTATTTTCAAATATTATATTTAATGTAATAATGTTTATTTAAGGTGAACCTAACGAGGAAGATTTGACGGTTGTTTTATGGTTGCTTACCGTCCTCAGCAAAACTTCAAGACTATTTGTCTTTTGTTTTATTTTTTTATCTAAAGTTTTTAATATGTGAGATTTATATCTTTGTGATTTTCTACAACTTGCATTATGCTTGCTTGAAAATAGAAGTTGAAATAAAAGTTTGTTTTTCTTTTTGACTTTATTTATATGAGTATTAAAATCAGTACTTGGATCCGTTGAATTTGTCAGCACAATTTTTGAACTCATTGGAATTTTGAAATGTTAGTGGGTTTGATCAACTCACATATAGATGAAATCACCATTAATTATGGCCAAAATAAATTTATACCAAAATAAAAATCATAAATTGGACTCGTAAGTGTTAGTAGCTTTTAATAAAAATCATAAAAAGGAGTCTTTTATATTCATTCCATACAATTTACTTTTGTAAAGGTTGGCTTTTAATCTTGATGCCATCTCAATCTTCAAAATTGTATTGTAACCAAAAAAAAAAAATCTTCAAAATTGTATTTAAACTCTTCAAATTCTCCCACATTCCTTGTCCCAAATATAATCACATACTATGTTATTATTTCTGATTTTACAAGTAAATACATACTACAACAACATTATGCAAGAAAAAGTTATGCAAGAAACTATAAATCATACTTTTTTGTGGTCATTGATATGCTCACATTAAAGAATTTAGTTTTCTCCTTAGACATTCGATCAGCTAAAATTTCTTGATATCGTTCGAAAACTTCTTCGATAATAGCTTCTTCAAAGTGACTTGCCAATAAAGGTTCAGCCACGTCTCTCATGCATTTTGTGACATTGCATGCCCCGTCAATGTGCAATTCGCGCAAACTACTTTCGAAATTGATATCATTCGAGTCATTGTAAGCATTCCAATGTATTTCTGTTACCTCTAAACGATCAATAGTTGTTGTAAATTTAGAGTATATTTCAAAAGTTTAATTCTAATGTGTTTAATAATTATTTTACTACTTATTTTTAATTGATTTTATTTTGAAATAATATCATTAGTGCCACAAAGAAAATGTGTTTTATTAGTGGTAAACCGACTTTGACTTGGTATTCAAACTAATGATTCATAGTTACTACCTTATCTCAAAACCATGATTTTAGGAAATACTTGTTCAATGTGCCTCCAATTTTTCAGCATAATTTTAAAACTCATGCTCCTATTTTTTAGTATAGGATTAGCTAAGACTGTTTTTGTTGAACGTGGATAACAATATATAACTACTCTTCTTATATATTAAAGAGTTGATTGTTTTTATCAGCAACTACACATAACATAGAGATATGAACCAGAAACAAGAAAAAGTTCATATATTGCTTTTACGTAATTTCTTTTTATATGAGATCTTACTTCAAAATATATTATTCACTAAGTGCCTGAGTTGCCTATCATGCTGTCATTTCTCGTGTATTGAAAGCCTCGACATGTTTACCGTCGAGAAGAATCGGTTGTATTCTGGGGGAGTTGCGCAATATTTGCGGATAATTCCTTAGTTCAGTGATTACACGCCTCCGGTTATTTGTCGGTTATTAATTTCTAGCCATCCGCAACAACAATCTAAGGAATTATGGCTGAAGATGATTTTGACAAGGCGCAGCATGGTTGATGGTTTCCACTTCTCCCGCAGCTGCCGGCTAAAGAAATCAGATAGAGCATGGTGTGATCGACTTCTTTGTAAGTTTATATTATTTTCCCTTGAAATCATCTACAAGGGATCAGGTACATATTCTATTTTTTAAGCTTAGCAAATTTTGAACTTTTATGTTGAGTTTGAGACTGCAAAACCTTATTACAGCATAATTTAATATAATCGGATGAACTTGTGGTTTTGGGTAATTGTTGTTATAGAAAGAATGGTATGAAAAATAAAAACCCTTTATCAAATACGATTTCATAATGATGGTAATTGAATGGGAATATACATGCTTCCTCTTGAAAGAATTTAGTTTTAATAATTAACTGGATGTATCTTACAATTATTGACTCAATATTATTACTTCTGTATTGATATTGAAAACCATGATCTAAAAATGTTTATTGATGATGATGACTTATGATTTTGTATTGCATGATTGTTATTATTGAAGAAATGGTCTAGATCGATAAACTCTTTTACAAATGCAAATGTTGAAGATCAGTGTAAATAAATAAAAGGAAAAGGCCTTAATTTGTTTTATTGACCACATGTGCCTGTGATTTTAGAAAATGATAATTTTGATTTGTTTCTTTCAAATGAGGATATAATAATTCATGTTTGAATTAGATTATATGCTTTATCATCTATTATTGTTTTTTATATGAATTTATTTTCATGGCCTGAGCAAATGAGTTTTGATTAAATTGTAAAATTTGTTTACCTTTATTGGAAAATCATTTGGCAGAATATTGTTTTAAGTTATGGAGTTGTAATGAATTTTTTGGATTGATGTTGTTTTGATCAAATGAACTGTTTAAGTAGTATATAAATTGAGTTTTAATTAGAATTCAAAGTGTGGACCGATCTATGACAGTTTGACAAGAATTGCATGCATAAGTTTTGATCAAATTTTTATGAACGTGTGTTGGAATACTACCTTTAATATTCTGTCACTGCTTGTTGGATTATTGTATCTAGTTTGGGATTTAATGTAGTGATTGTATAGTCTTATGCAAGTGGTAGTTAGCAATGAAAATTGATATATGCTGCTACGTACGGTGAATTATTTCTAGATATAGAGTTTTGCTTTTGGACAAAAGATGATAACTTTTATACCATTGAAAAATTTGAAGTGTATTGGTATTCTTGATATATGAGTAATTAAGTTAAGTGATTGCAATGTTTATTCTACATATGTCAACTAAACTCGTACACATGATGTACTAAGTATTACTTATTTGACAATATGATTGTTTTCCTTATATGAGATTGTTGAATATAATAAGAATGACAGCCACAAGTTTTGTTTTTCTATGATAACATAGCTTGTATGAGTTTGTTTGTTGTTGTAAAAAATTTGTGCTATCTGTTATTAATAGTGGCAGCTGTATTGGTACTTTGCTTTAGAATCAATTTTGTGAGGTTTCTATGGCATTCACTTTAAGATGAGGAAGATAGGTTCAATTCTATGCCTGAGTGAATGTAAAATGTTAATCTGTGAATGATGTAGATTGAGATAGATGTGCATAATTGTGAGTTGGTATAGTTGAAATTTCTGAGTATAAAATATGTTGATATATGCACCTATTCAAGTTGTGTGAAGTGTGTTTTAATGTGGGGGTATATAATGCTCGTATCATGAGAATTTTTAATGACTTATTTTGATATGTTTACAGATGAGAGAATTATAATTGAATAGATGTAAACAATTTGATAATGTATGAAAGTTTTGTTTTTTGTGAACATGTGTGATTTTTTAGGATAAGATCATAAGGATTTGCGATAGAAACAAAAAATTGATATTGAGTATCCTTGTGATTTTAATGTTAATTGATTAAAGATATTTGAGATACATCATAAAAGGTTATATGGTATAGCATGGATTAGCCATTGTATCAAAATAATACAATGATGTACTATGAGATTTGCTTGTGTAAAAAATATATATATTTTGAGATTTATTTCTCTATTGTGAGACTATTATCACTTGAAAATTATTTAAGCTTGTGTGATAAATCCTCAAATGAAGTTACACTTATATAATGTGGGGGTGTTGTAAGAAATAAATGAAAGCATTCTAATGTCGCATATTAGAATATATAGCATCATGACAATAGCGGAAATTATAAACATAGTATATCATGTCATGATCAATTAGCCTTGGATCTAGTTGCATGAATTTAGGACACCATATATAATAATAAGAAGAAAGAGTGAGAAAACTTATCTCTTGAAGTCATCATCTCTAGATTGCTTCGATGACTTCTAATGTCTCTCGTCAATAATTATAAGATAGGATCTTCCGCCCCTTCTTTCTCAAGCCTCAATGGGTAGACATACAATGACTTCTCTCATAAGGAGAGTTAATATTATTAGGATCATTATTCAGTCACTCTAGTCAATCTTCAAGTTAAATCAAGTCATCGTCCATGTGTCTCAAGACATATATTTATAGAGAAAGTGGGGAGGGGACCTACCTTTTCATGTAGAGTTGCAATGGTTCTACCAATTCTTTTATGAATAGTCACAAGGTATCAAACCATACTCTTTCATGAAGAGTTGAATGATTCCACCCATCATGGATTCATTCAACTATAGGCTACACTATTCAAGCACACTCACTATGTGATGTCCAACATCCATTGATCACAATATGGATATTACAGGACCCATCAAGATATATATCATATTCAACCAATTACTATTTAATAAATCAATGGAAGACCAAAACATAGAAATAAAATTTCTTACATTCTCCCACTTGGGCGACATTGATTTATAAAAAATAAAATGAAACAAAACATAACAAAATTAACCAAAATTGAATTTTGAAAACCAAATTTAAAAATCAAAATAATCTCAAAATCATTGGTTGAATATTAGTGGCCACTTACATATCTTGACTATAACATCGCAAATAAACATGACCATTACCGACCAACGAGAATCGTCAAGTTAGAACTATAGGCGAAAAATAAACTATTAAAAGTTTATGTCACCCACAATCACATAACCAACAACTCCAGTTGTCATGATCATAAAATAAGTCTACTAATGTAATACACATCGTAATATAATTTGTGATCATTGCATACTACTGTGTACAAGTCCTCATTGTGTCTTCCCAAGAAAACACAACCAATCCCATAACGGGATTCATGCTTCACATCTATTTCATGTGAAACACCATTTCCACAAGGGAAATCAGAGATGCATATCTCAAAAATAACATTTTTATCAAGAAAAATAGAAGATCTCATACATTTCCTCAAAGGAAATAAAAAATTGATAGTATATATGAACCAATAAAAAAATAACACCATGTGCTTAATCCTTTCAGAAACACATATTTAAAATAAATTAATCATGCTCCCACATTTCCTTAGGAAACAAAGAACAATGTGTCTCATACTCTATTTAATTAACAATTAAGAGAAATATATACACAAAAAATCACACTTAAATCTTTCACAAGACATATAAAAAGAATTAATCACATGATAACAATGTGTATAAATAATTGTGAATAAGCACAATCATGGGATACAATAATATGAAGTTGAGAACAGAAAACAATCAACCTTTGATCGATCAAATGGGCAACCTTTAATAAAAACATATGATATAAACCTCCTTGTGAGGAAGAATGTACCATACACAACAGTTACAAAAATTCAACACCTGAGGGCGGAAGAATTTTTTACCGTCAAATATCATATTGCTCAAAATCAATTAGTGCAATAGACTTCCTGCGGGTAGACTAATGCATAAATTAATCTAAGCAACTTAACCATCCCAAAATAAATTGAAATGTAACTCCATCAATCTTATGAATTAATCAATGTGATGACAAACATTCATATCAATTAATAGTGCCCAAAACAAGGATGAAATTTTGTCCAAAAAGTTTTCAACATTAGATATAAGTTTCCCCCCCTCCAAAAAAGTGTTTTATATATATTCCAACTTATTCTCATATAGTAAAATATACCCGAGTGATATAAGAAAATATCAAATTGCACAAATGAAAATCTCACATAAATGTGCAAACTATCGAAAAAATTATCAAATTCTTTATATACATATATAAAGTCAAACTAGAGCATATATAAATATTTTCATAATTTAATTTCATAAATTTGATAAACAACACGTTAGTAATTATTTAATACATGCTCTGATACCACATGTAAGAAATAAATGAAAGCATTCTAATGTAGCATATTAGAATATATAGCATCATGACAATAGCGGAAATTATAAACATAGTATATCATGTCATGATCAATTAGCCTTGGATCTAGTTGCATGAATTTAGGACACCATATATAATAATAAGAAGAAAGAGTGAGAAAACTTATCTCTTGAAGTCATCATCTCTAGATTGCTTCGATGACTTCTAATGTCTCTCGTCAATAATTATAAGATAGGATCTTCCGCCCCTTCTTTCTCAAGCCTCAATGGGTAGGCATACAATGACTTCTCTCATAAGGAGAGTTAATATTATTAGGATCATTATTCAGTCACTCTAGTCAATCTTCAAGTTAAATCAAGTCATCGTCCATATGTCTCAAGACATATATTTATAGAGAAAGTGGGGAGGGGGCCTACCCTTTCATGTAGAGTTGCAATGGTTCTACCAATTCTTTTATGAATAGTCACAAGGTATCAAACCATACTCTTTCATGAAGAGTTTAATGATTCCACCCATCATGGATTCATTCAACTATAGGCTACACTATTCAAGCACACTCACTATGTGATGTCCAACATCCATTGATCACAATATGGATATTACAGGACCCATCAAGATATATATCATATTCAACCAATTACTATTTAATAAATCAATGGAAGACCAAAACATAGAAATAAAATTGAATCTAAGTTAAGAGATGATGAACCATTGTATTATAGTACAATGATGATGATGATGATGATGATGATGTCAATAGGGTATGAGCCAATGAGATAAATCTATAAGTAGATTTATTTTATTGATGAATAAGTTGTCGCTTAGTTGCATCTAAGTAGACTTGTATAAATTTTTGTGAAAACCGAGTTTATTTTATAAACTTGAAGAAATATGATATTGAAATTAATTGACTTTGAGACGTCTTAGTCAATATTTGTGAATTTAACGGATCCGTATACTAAACCCCGGGAAGAAAATTGATAGGAATGGACGATGCCACTTGAAAACGACAAGTAATTAATGGGAACCCAACCTTTGTGATTGGAGATCCCATGAAGAAGGTTCATATGGGTAAAAACAAGTTACTTGTTAGTTATGTTAGCACTAAAACTATTTTGTCCATTTGCTATGTGTTATGATAATGACTATGAGAAGTGCTAAATTAAAATAAACTTGAGGGGTAAGCTCAAAGGCTTTTAATGATATTACCATAAGCTCTTATGAGTGGTGTATGATTGTAGCATACACTAGATGGAATCACCTATATGAGTGTCAAGTGGGCCCGCTTGCATGAGACCGTGGCGGGTCTCTAGAGCACTCATGAAAACCAGACACGCGCACGGCTTAAATGCGCAACAACGCGTAACACGAGAATTGTGGGGGTGTGATGCGGGTGGTAGACCGCTAACATACACCAAGTGTCTTTGGTTCATATAGCTTGCTACACCAATTTCACTGTGTGTTAAGTTTATCATTCTAGCACTGGTTCATATAGCTTGCTACACCAGTTTGATGCATCACACTCAAAAGTGACTCATGCAATATTTTGAAACAATGTTAATTTATTTTTTGGTTTGAAAACTTTTGAAATATGTGGGGGATTGTTGTAAATTTAGAGTATATTTCAAAAGTTTAATTATAATGTGTTTAATAATTATTTTACTACTTATTTTTAATTGATTTTATTTTGAAATAATATCATTAGTGCCAAAAAGAAAATGTGTTTTATTAGTGTTAAACCGACTTTGACTTGGTATTCAAACTAATGATTCATAGTTACTACCTTATCTCAAAACCATGATTTTAGGAAATACTTGTTCAATGTGCCTCCAATTTTTCAGCATAATTTTAAAACTCATGCTCCTATTTTTTAGTATAGGATTAGCTAAGACTGTTTTTGTTGAACTTGGATAACAATATATAACTACTCTTCTTATATATTAAAGAGTTGATTGTTTTTATCAGCAAGTACACATAACATAGAGATATGAACTAGAAACAAGAAAAAGTTCATATATTGCTTTTACGTAATTTCTTTTTATATGAGATCTTACTTCAAAATATATTTTTCACTAAGTGCCTGAGTTGCCTATCATGTTGTCATTTCTCGTGTATTGAAAGCCTCGACATGTTTACCGTCGAGAAGAATCAGTTGTATTTTGGGGGAGTTGCGCAATATTTGCGGATAATTCCTTAGTTCAGTGATTACACGCCTCCGGTTATTTGTCGGTTATTAATTTCCAGCCATCCGCAACAACAATAGTGAATGACCCTTCTTTCAAAACCTCTAATTCTACTTCTGCTGGAGATGGTGTGTATTGAGGAATGTTGAAAGTGTCCATTTTCTCTTCCATTATGATTCCCTAAAACACCAATTCAAATATGGAAAATACTATTTAGTAAGAAAATTTATGGAGAAGAATTGCAAGAATAAATCTTCACCCTTGTTTACATCAACTACCCCACATGATTTCCACTAAAAGAGGAGATTAAAATTACATCATCCTATAAGATAATGCCATGTGTTATTCTTGCATTTCTTCTATAAAATAATTCTTACTAAATAGCAATATTCTTCAAATATTTTAGATATTTCTTTATAATGGTGAAATACATAACCAAAATTTTCAAGGTGCACAAGTTGTAAATATTATTATAACAAATATGAATTTTACAAAATTCATTGTTAGATTCAAAGTTTGTATCATATGTATCATTCATAATTTTTTTTAAAGAAATTGAAAATCATCTAACATATTACCGAGATCCATTAAAATTAACGGTTTTTGAATTTTCATTACATACTTTATTTTGTAAATATATACCTTCAAGACCATCTCATTAAGAGCAACAGCAAGAAGCTCCCAAATATAGCAACACTCTTTGCTATATCTCTCGTTACTTTTCCTTCCCAAAATTGTCAAAACCATACGGCCCCTTTCAACAAGCTCTTCCGCACGACACTTGAGAAATCTCTTTGAAATTGCTCATAGTAAGCCTTGAGCACATTTTCAGGGCTTGTGTTAGCCATGTAAATATTACCCTTATTATTCTCTACACCATTAGGAAACTAATAAAACACCAAATAAACAACAATTATTGTAGTTTCAAATCTATAATATGTATTCCTATACTAATACTATATATATATATATGCTGACATCCTTTCTCTCTCCAAAAGTTTCTCTCCGACCTCTCTCTAAAAGTTTTTCGATCCGCCGCTCCTCTTCATCCAAATCGTTCTTTTCCGATGTAGATTAGGCCGACGGTGGTGCAAAGAGAGGCGGTTGCCATCCGCACCACTTTTGTCCAGGTCGGTGCCAGAGTCTTCTAGGTGGTCTTGGTGGTCCGATTTCGATCTTTCTACCTTCGCCTGTTCTCTCTGTTTGCAGCGGTTTGGTTCGCTAAGCACCTCATTTTCCCGACGGTGGTGTTGTTTTGCTTGTTTGGGATGGTTTCAATCTGAGGTGAGCATTCTTTTCAGATCTCCATGTTTGTCCACTTCTGGGTAATTTGAAATCGGCGCTGCCTTTCTCTGTCGGAGGTGGTGGTGGTTGGTTTCAGTTTTCTAAATCTGGATTTTGCTTGATCTGGATCGGTGCTACTCGTCTACACAACCTTGCCGCTGCTGTCGTCTTGCTGATGTTGTACATCTCAGATGTGGTTCGTGGTGGTGTTTGGGTTTGTTCGGCTCGAAAGGGCTTTTTTACTCGTGTGTTTCACAAGGGTTGTTGGTTCGTGTTTCTGTCCGTGTTGACGGCAGTTCATTAGCCATTCTCCAAAAGATGAGTTTGATTCTTCAGGCTTATCTCTGTTTATGCTGTTACTGATGTTGTTGTTCTTCAATTCTGTTGCTTGCATCTGTTTTGGTTCCTTGGATCTAACAGTTTGCAGAGGCTTGAGTTTGATTGGCCCGAAAGGGCTTTGGATACCTGCTTTGATTTATCAGAGGGGGTTTTGGTATGTGAATTTGTCCGTGTTGGCGGTCAATTCATTCACCGTTTTATACCTCTACAAATATTGACACGTCCTTTTTTTGCTATTTGGTTTCGAGCCCGTACACGGGCTCGCTGGGTAGTGCCCGATGTGTTAGTGTTTGTTTTGGTTTTCACCCGTTAGGGTTTGATCTATAACCACTTTGTAGCTGGTTTTATTTGTTTTATCTTTAGTGCTGCAAAACGGTTAACTGGGTCAGGTTGATGTCCCCCCAGTTTGTACTCTCTTATATTTTATGTTTAATATATTTCGGATAGGGTCGAAGGTTTCCTTAAGTCTCCTTTTGCTTAAATATATATATATATATATATATATATATATATATATATATATGCGTAACAAATTTAAAAGAAAATTTGTGTTTGGGGATATTATTTAAATTATCAATTTATTTATTTATTTTATTTTTTGATTTTTATAAGGATTATTATATTTTTAGTCCTTATAAGAAAAAAATGTTTTTTTTTAGATTAGTACATACGAAAATCTTCATTGACATTTATCATAATCAAAATCAGCAAGTAGGAGGCTAAATATAAATCTTTTTTTTAGAGTAAAATTGATAGAATGTTTTATGCGAGAATTATATTTGATTAATTAATATCTAATGTATTTTGTCTATATTATAAATCAATACATTAATTATTTAATAAATTTTAAAAATAAATTATTTCTTATAAAAAGAATAAAAGGAAGTATCATCATGTAGAGGATAAACTTGTCAGAGATTTTTTAAATTGGTGGAGTAGTCGGGGACAGATGCCAAACACATTAATCATGCAACTAATATTTTTTTTTACATAAATAAATTCATAAAATCATCATAAACTCACACACGTAAGTAAAATATTTTGGGTTACAATCTCGATTAATATGTCTTGTTTAATAATTTTGATATTTTTATAATTAATTGAGCTAAGACAGGTGGACGCAACTAACATATTTTAATATGCTTAAAATATGTCTAAGTTGTTTTTATAGAAAAATGTCTAAGTTCCTATAAATAGTTGTGTAGAAAAGAGTTAAAGCTCAATCAAGATTCTAAGTTTGATATGATTTGATCGTACAATAATATTTAATTTTTTAAACAAAATATGTCATTCATTTATTTATCACAAGGTTCAAAAAATGTATATACCAATTTACATTAAGAATAAAAGAAAAAAAATAAATTATTTTTTAAATTTATTGAATAACTGATATATGTTATCAATAAAAACAGGCAGTTTGTTTCTTATAACAAACTAGTTTTGAGACCCGTGCAGTCGCACGGGTTTATTGATTTTTATTTATAAAATATTGCTAAAATATAAGTGACGTCGTGTACCAAAAAAATAAAAATAATAAGTGACATTATTCTGTTATTTTTTTATAAAATTTATTAAATTAAGTAATTTTTTTCATTAAAGCAATTGTTCCGTGTATGATTTTTGTGTAATAAACTATAAGTAATAATAACAAATATTTATTATTCAATTTCTTTTTTTTTTATGAAAGCAATTGTCTCGTGAATTATTAAATTATTTTTATTAAAAAAATTGTCCTGTGTATTATTAAATTATTTTTATTAAAACAATTGTCCCGTGTATTATTATTATTATTATTATTATTATTATTATTATTATTATTATTATTATTATTATTATTATTATAATATATATTCATCAATAATATATTCATCAACATTGTTCCGTGTATTATTATAATATATTATTTAATTTCTTTTTTTATTAAAGCAATTGTCCCGTGTAAGATTAAGTTTTTTTATTAAAACAATTGTCCCGTGTGTTACTATAATATATATTTACCCCGTAATTATTTATTATAATATATATTCATCAATAATACACTTCTCGTGCTATTTTTATGAGTATATTTAATATTTGTTTTATTCTCTTTTTAATTTTTTTTATGAGTAGATTTGTTTTATGCTTATCTTTGGAATTTTTTTTATTTTTTTTTTTTTGTATCTTTTTTTTATGAGTATATTTTTTTATGTTTATCTTCTTTTTTTTGTTATGTTTGTTTTGTACATATCTTTTTTTGAATTTAGAGTTAAAATGACATTTAAGGGCATAAACGGTGAAATATTATTAAATGTACTAAGGACAAAATAGATATTTTAGTAGTAGTTTCTTTTAATATATTGTAAATAGATACCAGAAGAATACATAACAATCTTCGATTTATTTTTTCAATTGTTTCAACCGACGTTAATTATTACTTTACCAATTATCTCTGAATTAATATTGTTTGGCTCTTACACAAATAACATGACTATGACACCAATAATAAATAAGGGCACATTATTTAAGAAGCCAATTATATATATATATATATATATATATATATATATATATATATATATATATATATATATATATATATATATATATAAAAGGTGTGTCTAATAATAGCAAATAAAAAATTTTAAAAAAGAATAATATAAAAGCACATTCTTCCTATTGTCTAATAAACTTTTTTAACATAAAATTTATTATATTATTTAATATTAAGTTTTTATTTTTATTTGAATGGTATCATTTACTCTAAAATCACGTGTTAACATCACCCTTTATGTACAAAAATACAACACTAATTTTGAAACAAAGGAAGTAAAACTTAAACATGGAACAAGATAAAGAGTGATATAAAATTGATGATCACCACAAATTCACAATGACATTAGCAAGGTACCTGAGATAGCCATTGCATGCTGTAAGAGGAGTGAATAAAATGAAGAGATTTAGCTGGAAAAATCCTGCCATAAAAAGAACTAGGAACACCATTGAAAAAACATGTAGGACTTTCAAATTCATCATTTAGTTTCTCTTTAAATTTATCAAGTGACTTAAAAATATTGTTGAAATCATTCCCCGGAAGATCATTCAAGAAGACTTGATATTCTGGAGACTCATGGTTCTATTCTTTGCAAAGTTTTTCAACTAATTTGATAACTTCATATATCACAAACAAAGTGTTCGGTCGAGAAGAGTAACCTAAATCTGCAATTGCTAACTTTTTAGGGAATGCTTTGCAAAATAAGTTCCTTATGGCTTCATCTCTCATTTCTTTTGTCAAAGAAAGAACCTTTTTCTGTACCATATTAATATGTAGTATACACTATAAATTTTGGTAATATGATTAATGAACTTAATAAAGAAAACAACTAATTAATTAATTTATATTACTTGCTATATTTAAATTTTTTAGATATTTATATACCTGAAGTAAGGAGTTATTTGCATAGCTTGTGTCTCCAATTCCTCCATTCATGTGTAATACTTGTGCCACTTTCATCCTTCTTTCTCTTTTCCCCATTTTCTCTTTTTCCTTTGTTACAAATCTTGATTTAATGAAAATGCATTGCTACCACACCTATTTATTTATACACATATGGATACGATTTTTTTTTTCCTGAATTTTTTATAAGGATAACTCTGGATTCAATAATTATATGCAAAATAATGTATCAATTTGTTAGACTTAAATACAAAAACGTGAAAAATTATCTATCAATAATTAAAATAACTATTTCATTCAAATTGATATAATACATCGATGCAATACAAATTCACATTCGCTAAAAATAAAAAAGATAATTCTGCAAACAATAGTAATTGTGTTTGAAAATCAAGAAAATTAATTGGACTTTTTTTACAATAGAAAATTATATGTATTTAATTATCACCAGTTATATGATTGAATAGACATCCAATTAAGCTGGGACACTTAAACTATTTCATCATATGTCTATATCTCATGTTAATATAAATAACAATAGAAAAAAAATGTACATTGGGGGCTAGGTCTTACCCAAACGTAGCCAAAATAAAGTAGTACAAAAATAACCATCAATACAAAGGGAATTCGCAAAGAGCTCTAACTTCCGTTTTGCCAAAACCTCCTCCCATTTCATAGGGACACGTGAGATGTGTCATCCCGAGAACGAGTGTTAAATGGTTGCCCAACACTCCTGGCTAATTGTTTTCTTCTTCTTTTGACTTTTAGAAACAAAAAGGTTGAAAGGTTTCTCTCCTTTCTCCATCATGGTCCAAACTTGTTTAATCATTTGAAGGTCCGCTTGGACTGTTGATGAAATTGCAAGTGCACAATTTATCGAAGTATTAGTAAAGTTATCGTCTCACGAGGATTGTGCTACTCGAATCAAAACAATAGAACATTTTCTTAGTGTTGAGTATTATAATTGGGGGGAATTATATTTGTGGTTTCACAATGAAATTCAACACAAGAGATTCAAACACGATTAGTCGAATGGATTAAAGATGATTGGATGTCTTCGAATTCATAACTTGAATCATAATCCAGAATTGAACAAATCTCAATGAACTAAATCTTATGCTAGATTGATTAACCTAATTAATGAACTCCACTCTCATGGATAATCATCCTCTCACCTAGTAGTAATTTTCTAATCTCTTAGCTAAATTCATTACCAAATGAGGATTAAGCATGTTAATCATACAAATCATACACATTAGTTTAAAGCAATTAATGAGCATTCAACTGACTTATATCTATCATTCAAATCCTATTCTCATAGTAGAAATGAACAATTAATATCAACTTTAACATGATCAGTATTAAAGAAGCATTAAACACATAATCAATTGACTAACATAAGAAGAATTCACTAAAGATTAATGTTCAATTACATCATGTAAAGAAATTACTTCATCTCTAAGATCCAACCATGGAGAAGTTTAGTTACACATGCTGGAGAACAAGAAACAAGAAGGTAAAGAAATTGAAGGCATGATTCTCATCAATCTTCTTCAATCTTCAGCTCCAAGACAAGTCTCATCATCTTCAAACCCTCAAAATTCGTCTAAGCGTGTATTCTTAAACAGAAGATCCGAACTGGCTCCAGATATGCAGTCTGTCTTTTATAGAGGAACTTTCCAGATCTGGCACCACGTGCCTGAACTTGCGTGACACGCGTCCAAAAAGAGCACACCCACGCATAGAGGCAAAACATAGCAGATTGCGTGCCACACGCCCTACCCTGCGTGTCACGCGCCCAAAGAATCACAGCCACGCGTGACACACGCTTCACCATGCGTGCCACGCCTACTCATAGAACCAAATTACACTCATTTGCGTGGCACGCGTGTTTTTGGGCAAAATTGCTTCAATTCTCTTCCTTTTTCTTGCACTACAAGCTAACTCCACTTTTGTAACATTTCTTCAACACAACTTGACTTAAATTAAGGGTGCGTTTGTTTTAGCTTTAAAAAAAATGATTTTTTCTTTGTATTATTGAAAATATATTTTATAAAATCGTTTTTCAAAATATTATAAGTTTTTTTATATTCGTTTTTTTCTAAATTCAAATACTAATTTTGACATTATATAACAAACGTACATTATTGAAGATCAAAATATAGTCAAAATCTCAATTTTTACAAAAGTTGTATTTCAAAAATGATTTTTATGAAAATCTATTTGAAATAGCTTCAAAAAAAGTGATTTTTTTCGAAATTTTGATATCAAAAAAAAGTTTCAGTAAAATGATGAAATGCCTAAAATGACATTTTAAGAATAACTATTCAAACCAAATTTTTATTTGAAGCTTTTATAAAAAGTTTTTTTGTAAAATTTTTTTGCACAAAATTATATTACACTACAAGAATCTATTTTCAAAAAATCTATAACAAAAGCACCCTAAAGCTTCCAATCCTCCTATTTTTGCATTGAAAGTACTTGGATAAACATGTAGTGACAACAAGTCATCATGGACCATCTGATCAAAATCATCATTCGGCAGTATGACAATGTTTTGCGTTATAGCGATAGGATATTTGCTTGTGAAATTTACCACTTTTGTTTCAGGCACATCATCTGAGTCGTCTATCTAACCAATCTGAGTAAATTGTAACCTTTTCTTGTTGTCCTGCAGGCACCATGTAACTGTTCTTCCTATCATGCTCGTCAATGTCATTATGCTGCCTGCTTGCTATCGGTTTCAGCCTCTTGGTGTTGTATAGTATTATTAGTCTGATCATAATGAATATCCATTGTGAACTCATTCTCCTTTGTGATAAGGATCTCACATGGGGGCTGCTTTTGTCATGTACTAAGGAATATGACTTTACATTGGTACTACATAAACAGATTTTTCTGCTGCTATCTTATAATTTGTTTCGATATATGTTCGCACCTGAAACCACTTCAACCTCTGCGGTCGGGGTAGACATAGTCTTTATTTCCTCACGGATCAGTTCTAACTTTTTATGATCATCATTCTCAATTACAGTTGGAACTTGGAAGCCATTTAAATAATCCACATGAGTATAATGAATGTGGGTACACACTACAAGAGTATTTTGTGAAGACCGGTCCACAAGATTCAAGTAAAAGTCATCTTGAAGTGAAGGGGCATTCAGAACCTGCAAAAAACACTTAGCAATCAATATTCATAAATCACTATTAGTTCTCTAAGAACTTTTGTCATTGTAGCAAAGACAAACACCGTTAAATACTGAAACTACCAAAGGTTTTAGATCTTGAAAGGTGAACAATGCACAAACAATTTTAATTCTAGAGTTCAAAAAATCAACTTTATTTAAAAAGAACAAAGAACTCAAACTCGTCAACTTTATCTATTTGAAAACCCTATTCGAAGTTGCTCACAAGGCTTACATTGTTCTAGCACGACTCAGGTCTAACTCAAAATCACAAAACTAATTTGTAAAATATGATCGTCATGAATGGAAATTGAGGGGATACAAAAAGGGGAATTAAACTGAGATGAAAAGGTCATCGAACTAACCTTTGTGTTAGTGAAGTGATTGTGCGTTGGTGATGAGGTGATGCAATGTTGATGGTGAAGAGAGCTTCTGTGTTCGGTGACGAAAATCATAAATGAACTCCATTTCTGAGCATACATACACAAAAACAATCATATAGAAACTCCATTAATGAATATGTATATCCAATTACATCATCTAAAATGTGAGTTAAGCATACCTGCAATGACAAATAGAATAGAATTTCCACAAAGAATAGTGTATGATTGTGATCTAATAAATGACCTACCAAACAAAGAAATAACATTTTTAAATCTTCAGAATATTGTGAACAAAATATTTTCAATCTAAGAATTAAACTCAAAGCTACAAACAGATCAAAATAGGAAAGTATATAACCAAATTGGTACATCTAATGAAGTAAAGGTTCATATATCAGTTATCTTGAAAATTAAATAAATATTCACAAGTCATAAATGCTTTCTTATTATACCCGTCAATGCATGTAAGATTACAAAAAAGATCTATTTTACTTGCATGTTAATTGCTTTAGTACCATCCAAATATGTTTTGTTGTTGAAAGAATACGACTTTGTATAATGTGTTGTTTTGTATTTATCTGATCAAGAGTTTTTATTTATCTTTTTTTTTTTTTTTATAAAGGAGAGGGCCTAAGCCCAAAGGAAATCAAATTACAAAGGAACTAAGCGAGGGGTAGCAATCCCCATTACATCAGCAATCAATAAGTGACTAAATTTTGACGGACATGCCGCAAAGAAAACACTATCATTCTCCATCAAACACTCATGATTAGCCAAAACTGTTAATAAGAGAATAATTTAGTTCTCATTAATTGTATATATTTCCATTCCTAGAATAGACTAGAAAGTCAAACATAAAATATTTGTAATCAATAGTTGTAAATGCTCAGACTATTATATAAAGAAGCAAAAACAATGAGAAAGGCATCAAGCCATATTTTCTGACATGGTATCATAAGGTTCGATCAAACCTGTGATATTGTTCATCTTGGCTTCGCTCAGAGACACCCCACTGGGTCGCTCTTGAAATTGTTTCCGTCTGTTTAGTCATTTTTTTCGAAACCCTGATTTTTGCTGTCCGCGGTTCCTCGCCGTCTCTTGATTTGGTCTTCACGGTTCTTGGTTGTGTTTCTCGCTGTTGTTTGATTGTTCTTTCGCAATCCGATTCTGATTGCTGCTCCTTGGTTGTTCGTATCCTGACGGTGTTCGCGGTTCCTCATCTGATTTTTCGGTTAATCTTGGCTTTATTCAGCGGTTCGTGTTTGCTGCTCTTTATTCCTTTTTTTTTTTTCCTGAAGCAATCGATTTCATTATCAAGTGTGCACGTTTATCAAAAAAAAATTGCAAGAGGTGCCATTTTGTGTACGTGTAGTATCTTGTGTGTGTATTACTTGATTTCCTTGACACTTGTTATTTGGTGTTGAAGTGTCTCAAGTACTTGTTTATTTGCAACATTACTTAATTGCTTTCATGGCTTCAGAAAATTAAAGGAATTTCTTGTGTCCGTTTTACCGGCAAAAATTATCCTGCTTGGGAATTTCAGTTTAGGCATTATGTTAAAGGGAAGGGATTATGGAGTCACTTGGATGATGTCTCTATGGCACCATTAGAGACCACTGATTTAGATGAATGGGAACAAAATGATGCTAAAATTATTACTTGGATTCTTGATACTATTGAACCTCATATTATTAATAATTTGCGATCATTTTCCACTGCTCAAGAAATGTGGAACTACTTGAAACGTATCTATGACCTAGATAATGCGGCCAAACGTTTCCAGTTGGAGGTAGAGATAGCCAATTACAAACAAGGTAATCTGTCAGTTCAAGAATATTATTCTGTTTTTCTGAATTTGTGGACAGAACACTCTGCGATTATACATGCTAATGTTCCCAAGAGTTCTCTAGCGGTTGTCCAAGAGGTCTACAATACTAGTAGGCGAGATCAATTTCTCATGAAGCTCCGTCCAGAATTTGAGGTTGTTAGAGGTGCTTTGTTGAATAGGAACCCTGTTCCTTCTTTAGATACATGTGTTGGTGAACTTCTCCGAGAGGAACAACGTCTTGCTCAGAGTAGAGGTAAAGGTCGTGATGTTCGACAAATTCAATGCTTCTCTTGCAAACAATTTGGGCATTATGCTAATAGTTGCAGTGGTAAGAAGTTTTGTAATTATTGCAAGCAGCGGGACCATATTATCTCTGATTGCCCCATTCGTCCTCCACGACGAACACAACGTCCGGTGCAAGCTTTTCATGCCTCTACAAGCTCTGCAGTTGGTCCTCCCACATCTAATGGTGGTGCTTTACAGCCTGAAATAATCCAACAAATGGTACTTTCCGCTCTTTCAGCCTTGGGAATTTAGGGTAAGTCTTCTAATGTTTCTCGCCCATGGTTTCTTGATTCTGGTGCATCCAATCACATGACAGGATCTTCTGAATACTAGCGCAATTTACATCCTTATAATGGTAATCAGAATATTCAAATTGCTGATGGCAATTCCCTGTCTATCACTAATGTTGGTGACCTCAACTCTGATTTTCGAGATGTGTTTGTATCACCTGGACTTGCTTCCAATTTATTATCTGTTGGTCAATTGGTGGATGACAATTGTAATGTTAATTTTTCTTGTGATGGTTGTCTTGTGCAGGAACAGGTGTCGGGGAAGGTGATCGCGAAGGGGCCTAAAGTAGGAAGACTGTTTCCACTCCAGTTTATTTCTAGTCATTTATCGTTTGCTTGTAATAATGTTTTGAATTCTTATGAGGATTGGCATAGGAAATTGGGTCATCCAAACTCTGTTGTTTTATCTCATTTATTTAAAAATGGTTTGTTGGGGGAATAAAAGTGTTGTTTCTAATGCCCCTCTTTCATGTTCTGTTTGCAAATTGGCTAAAAGTAAAACACTACCTTTTCCGTCTGGTGCTTATCGTGCTTCCACTTGTTTTGAGATGATTCATAGTGATGTATGGGGTATGTCTCCGGTAGCTTCTCATGCTCGCTATAAATATTTTGTCACCTTTATTGATGATTATAGTCGTTTTACTTGGATATATTTTCTTCGTGCTAAATCTGAAGTGTTCTCTATGTTTAAGAAATTTTTAACATATGTTGAAACTCAATTTCATGCGAATATTCAAATTTTTCGATCTGACTCTGGTGGTTGGTACATGTCTAATGAGTTTCAGGAGTTCCTTCAACAAAAAGGTGTTTTGTCTCAACGCTCTTGCCCTAATACCCCCCAACAAAATGGGATGGCAGAACGCAAGAATCGTCATTTGCTTGATGTAACACGCACATTACTTCTTCAAGCTTCAGTGCCATCTCGATTTTGGGTGGAGGCTCTTTCCACAACTGTCTTCTTGATCAACCGACTTCCATATATGGCTATTGATCTTGATTCTCCTTTTTTCCGTCTTTTTAAAACTCAGCCTGATTATAATGATTTACATACTTTTGGGTGTGTATGTTTTGTTCACCTACCAGCGTTTGAAAGACATAAGCTTGGAGCACAGTCTGTTCAATGTGCATTTATAGGGTATAGTCATTGTCATAAGGGTTTTGTGTGTTACGATGTATCTAATCGTCGCTTCCACATTTCTCATAATGTGACATTTTTTTAAGATCAATTTATGTTTCATCATGTTTCTCTTGTCGTGGATGATGTTGTCACTCTTCCTAATTTTTCAATTATGCCTCAATCTATAGAACGTTATAAACCAGGATATGAGTATGTCAGAAAATCCAGACAGCAGGTTCCCACGCCCCTTCCAGACACTGATCCGCCACCTGATTCTGTAATAGTTGAACCACGACGTTCTAGTCGAATATCTCGACCACCCGATCGATATTCACCAGACAGGTATGATTCTTCACATACTTCTTTGACTGCCTCACTCTCTAGCATATATGTTCCTACTTGTTACTCATAGGCTGTTAAAGATGTACGTTGGATAAAAGCAATGAATGAAGAGCTTCAAGCTCTTCAAGAGAATTTCACATGGGATATTGTCTCTTGTCCTCCTAATGTCAAACCCATAGGTTGCAAATGGGTGTATTCTGTGAAGTTGAATTCTGATGGGTCACTCAACCATTACAAGGCTCGTTTGGTTGCTTTAGAAAACAAGCAGGAATATGAAATTGATTATGATGAGACATTTGCACCGGTTGCCAAAATGACAACGGTTCGTACAATAATCTCTATAGCTGCTTCTAGTGGGTGGTCTCTTCACCAAATGGATGTGAAGAATGCTTTTCTTCATGGTGACTTGACAGAAGATATTTATATGACTCCGCCTCAAGGCTTATTCTCTTCATCTAAAGGTGTGTGCAAGCTCAAACGGTCCTTATATGGTTTGAAACAGGCGCCTAGAGCGTGGTATGAGAAATTTCGCTCCACTCTACTTGGGTTCTCCTTTACTCAAAGTCAATATGATTCCTCTTTATTTATTCATAGCACATCTGTGGGTATTGTTCTACTTCTTTTGTATGTTGATGATATGGTTATTACTGGTTCTGATCTTGCTTCCATTCAGCGACTTAAGCAACAATTACAATCCGCATTTCACATGAAAGATCTTGGTACTCTACATTATTTTCTTGGTCTTGAGGTTGATACTACATCTAAGGGGATTTTTCTCCATCAACATAAGTATGCCACATATTTGATTTCTATGGTTGGTCTCGAATCAGCTAATCCGGTGGATACCCCTCTCGAGGTTAATGTTAAATATCATCGTGATGATGGTGATCTTTTGCCTGATCCTTTATTGTATCGACAACTTGTGGGTAGCCTTAATTACTTGACTATTACTCGTAAGAAGCAAGCACGAGTTTCTAAATCTTCCACTGAATCCGAGTATCGTGCTATGTCTGCTGCTTGTTCTGAAATAATTTGGCTTCATGGTCTTTTGGCTGAACTTGGTTTTCCTCAAATAGAGCCTACTTCTCTTTATGCTGACAATACAAGTGCCATCCAGATCGTTGCAAATCCTATTTTCCATGAACGGACCAAACATATTGAAGTTGATTGTCATTCCATTTGTGATGCCTATGATGATAAACTAATATCACTTCCTCATGTTAGTACTCAGTTTCAAGTTGCAGATATTCTTACAAAGGCCGTTCCACGTCCACGTCATCAGTTTCTTGTTAGCAAATTGATGCTCCTTGACCAACCGCATCAATTTGAGGGGGGATGTTAATAAGAGAATAATTTGGTTCTCATTAATTGTATATATTTCCATTCCTAGAATAGACTAGAAAGTCAAACATAAAATATTTGTAATCAATAGTTGTAAATGCTCAGACCATTATATAAAGAAGCAAAAACAATGAGAAAGGCATCAAGCCATATTTCCTGACAAAAACATCTGCAAAAAAAGTTTGCTTCACGATAAGAATGGCGAATTACCACTTCCCAATCAAGTTCCAACAGTCTTCAAATTCGCTCCACAAGAGTTTTTATATACAATAATAATAGGTTGGTCAAGCCTATAAATAATGACCAACATAAATGAAAATAATTACAAATGATTACATATATAATTATGCTTAATGACAGGAATATTCTATTCTATCACACCCCCGCAGTCGAAGCGAGAGGTTCACAGACGCTTAGACTGGTTCAGAAATCATAAAAAAGAACACGAGGTAGGCCTTTGGTGAAAATGTCAGCAATCTGATGACGAGAAGGAACACGAAGGATGTGTACCAGTCCACGAGCGACCTTTTCCCGAACAAAGTGAATGTCCATCTCAATATGTTTAGTGCGCTGATGTTGTACTGGATTGCCAGAAAGGTATATGGCACTAACATTATCACAGTAACCAAAGTAGCCTGAGAGAGTGGGAAGTGAAGCTCCAATAGTAGGTTGCGGAGCCAACAAAATTCATAAATCACATTAGCAACACCTCTGTATTTAGCCTCTGCACTGGAACGAGATAGCGTGGGTTGTCTCTTAGATGAACAGGAGATGAGATTGTCACCAAGAAACACACAATATCCCGATGTAGAACGATGGGTGTCAGAGCATCCACCCTAGTCATCATTAGTATAAGAAACAAGTTTCTCAATATGTGATGGATAAAGATGTAAGCCATAGTGTAGAGTTCCCTGGATGTAACGGAGGATGCGCTTGAGGGCTAGCATGTGGTCGGTATAAGGAGCATGCATGTGAAGACAGACCTGCTGAACTGCATATGAGATGTCAGGACGGGTGAAAGTGAGGTATTGTAAGGCCCCTGCAAGACTCCGATATAAGGTGGGATCGTCATATGGGGTGCCAACTAAGGTACTGAGCTTCTGTTTAGTGTCAACTGGAGTAGCAGAAGGTTTGCATTATGCCATGCCAGCTCGAGCAATAATATCACTTGAATAAGTACTCTAACTGAGAAAGAGGCCACTAACATGTCTGTTCACGGCAATGCCAAAGAAGTAACTCAATGAACCAAAATCCTTCATAGCGAACTCAGAGGCAAGGAGTGTCATGATGGATTTGCGAAGGTCATGCGAGGAGGTGATGAGGATGATGTTGTCAACATAGAGCAAGATGTATGCCATATCAGAGCCATGCTGGTAAATGAAGAGTGAGTGATCTGAAGTGATATGTTGAAACCCAATAGTGGAGACATAATCAGCAAAACGGTGGTACCAAGCACGAGGCGCTTGTTTCAGACCATAGAGGGATTTCTGTAAGCGGCACACATAATCTGGGCGATGAGGATCACGGAAACCAAGTGGCTGATGCATGTAAACTGTCTCATGAAGGTCACTATGGAGAAATGCATTCTGGACATCGAGCTGATGAATGGTTTGATAAAGCACAACATCCGCTGATTGTTCATTAAAACATGTTTGTGATTTCTACTTATGTATTATGTCTCAATATTGGTCACCACCATTGTTCATCTTCTTTTTCTTCCTTCTAATTGAAACTTTCCTTGTTGATTGTTTATGATTTGTTTAGTGGTCCTATAACAAGAAAATTAGTTTAACTAAATTAGAAACTATGGCAGTGCAAAACATACTTTCATGAATCTCCGGTACCTTTGTCAATCACAACAAACACCGTCAAATGAATTCTCCAAAACTGCATAGTTATTTCAAGTCCTAACAAATCAAACTTAAGAATAATTTCAAATGTATATACATCTTTATCTCACACACACAAATTAAAGAAAATTAAAACTAATGAACTTAAGGTGAATGAATGACCTGCAAGTGCCTTCCACATCTTTCATTAGCTTGGAAACAAGATTATCGCGAAGATTATGACCAAAGTAGTGTGGAGACATCCCTTATGTTAAAAGTAACAACATATTGAATTGAATCATAGATGATTAAGGAACTTAAAATTTTTATGAAAATGTTAATAAAGATGCATATTTTGGTAAAATCTAATTAAAAAAAAAAGACAGTTGCTAATTGAAAAAGCTATGAATAACTAGAAAATTATACACAATACAATCCATAATTAGATGCATAATATGATGAAGTTTATCTTGCAGCATCCCAAGCATAATGAAAAATTCAACATTGTCAGATGTGGACTGCTTCTTCAGCTGCATCGCAAAAACTAATCATGAGTGATTTAAAGTCGCATTTAAAGTCGTTATACTTCGCAAAAGATTCGGATTTTCATCTTTATTAAAGTTTTATCACAGTATTAATTTGTAACATCATGTTGTTGAATATAAAATCCTAATATACTTCACGAAAGATTCGGAATATCATCTTTTTTAAAATCTTATCACCGTGTTAATCGAGAACATCTCATCGCATTTAAAGATGTTATATACTTCATGTTCGTGAATTATTTGAAATATTGTATTTATTAAAATCTTACTCGATAATATATTATGTGTGTTCTCTGAGAAAAATACTTATATGGTCACAAGCTCAAATAATTATTCCTTAGACACACTAACAAATAAAAAAATAAAATAAAATTAATTGATATGACAAATTTATTTATTATTTAATTTTTGTGTGTGCCCAAATTATATATTTAAAGGTTTGTGCCTATACAAGAATTTCTCGTGTTGTCTTTCTTTTGGTCTAGGGTGAGTGAATGATGACATAGTACAAAAAGCACTTAAACGTTTTTTATATTTCGTTGTCTTTCATAAATAAGTCAAAGCTAAACAATTTTTTTTTTTACCAAAAACGGTTGCAAGAAAAACATTAATCAAATCTTTTTTATTTAAATTTAATGAATATAATATTTTTTTGAAGTCAAACTAGCCATATATGATTTAAATATATTTTTTTATTGTTATGAATGAATAAATATATACCAAAATATGATTTTAGTCAATACAATTTCTTTTAATCCTTGCAATTATACCATATTTTACATTTTTTTTTTTGAAGGAATACCATATTTTACATTTGGTCTTCAGCGTTTTGTTTTAATCCTTGCAATACTTTTTCTATTATATTTAATTATTTTTTTTAATGTTGACTTTTTCCTATTTTGGATTTTTTAAATTATTATACCCCTAGATTTTATGTTTTTCACCACGTCGTGAATATTTATAAATAGGACCTATACTTTTGTTTGTTCTCGTACCATTTGTTTTGTTTCATTTCATTTCATAATTCATAGTGATGGAAAAAGAGAATCATGAGTTGTTTCTCAAAAACCTTCTCTTAATAGAAGAAAATGAAATATTAAGAACAAAGGCTGAACATTTGAGACAAGAGCAACAACAACTCTTCTCTCAAATAATGAGAAAGGTCTCAAATGGTGGTGCTAATAACCCAACAATCAATGCTCCAAACAACATGCTTGATCTCACCCTTCGTTTAGGTCCAAGCCAAACCAATGATCCAAAAAACATGCTTGATCTTACCCTTCGTTTAAGTCCAAGCCAAAATGCTTCCAATCCCAACAATTAGATATAAGAAGCATCATATCATGATCCAACTAGCAGAACTTTTTTAAAATAAATTGTTAGAAATGAAATAAATTTGTGAGCAATGTATTACTTCAATTTCCTTGTTTTATTATTAAGACTATATTCAATAAAGGATTATGATTTTATATACTCGTCGATCTTATATTGACTTTGCTTTTGTGTGGGTGTATATGCTTGCTTGATTATTGTTATAAAATATATATACTAGTTTAATTATGTTATAAGAATTTTATTTTGATTTCATATGTTCAAGCTTGTTTATTTTAAATTTTTTTTAAGAAGCCAAATAATTAAGAAGCCAAAATTAGGTTGAACATATATATACAAACGGCTTATGCAATATAAATTAGGTTTTATGCTATTTTATAAGTTTAAACTAGTGAAAATTGAATTTTTAGATGAAAGAAAGACTTATAATAATACATAAAAATTGCATAAGCTCAAAAATAAGTTAGGTCAAACGGACCCTAAGAACGTGTTAAGCACAGAGTGTGCTTTTATCTTTTGTTGTGAACTTCTATTTTTTTTATTTTTTTTTTGTGCTTTTGTATTTTTATTATTTATGTTTTAATATTAAGTATCATGTGTAACGGTAATGCTAAGAAATAAGGAATGAATGAAATTAACAATGAATATATATACTCTAAAAAATGTGAATTTTGTTACAATTAAGGATGAACATTGCCCTATAGCAATGTTGGTCATGATCAGGAGTCAAGACTAACACATGTTGCTAGGTATGAAATTTGTTTAATTTCTTGCTCTATTTTGTTGGCATAAGAAACAAGTAATCGTCACCGGTATATTATTGTATTAGTCATTCCAATTAAATATGTTGACCAAAAGGATCTAATATTTTTGAAAATTTTATTTATGTATTAATTGTTTGTTTATTTTGTTAGGGTAAAATCAAATGCCTTTCCTACAAACAAAATCAAATATGCATTCATGTGCGGATAATGTGGTAGATGGTAGGACAACATCGCAGTGTTATTTTATAACATATTGTCGCATTTAAAATTGTTATATGCTTCGCAAAAGATTCGAGATATTGTTTTTATTAAAATCTTATCACCATGTTAATCTACAACATCTTGTTGCACTTAAAGTCATACTTCCTCCTGTTCTTAATATAAAAGATACTTTAGTTTTAAAATTCATTGACAATCTAATGTATTTAGTCTATAATATGAATTAAATTCATTAGATTTTCAATGAATCTAAAGAGTAAAGTCATCTTATATTAAAGACCGGAGAGAGTAACATATTTAGCAAAAGATTCATAATATTGTCCCTATTTGGGGCCCACAAAACTTGTGGAATTAGGTTCTACAATTATGCGCAGAGGATACATAATTTATGCCCAAAAAAAGATAAATCTTATCACCGTATTAATCTATAACATCTTTTCTTATTTACGGTCGTTTTATAAATACTTCGCGAAAGATTCAAAATATTGTATTTGACTTATCAAAATCTTACTTGATGATTTTGGTTATTAATATTTGATATTTCAGTTTTATTGTTTGAATACTTTAAATTTGTAAGAATTATGCTGTAATCTTATTTTTGGCACAAATTTTCAATTTTCATTAACACTATATTATTACACAATGTTAGATATAATGTTGAATGTGTTTTGGTCCACTAAAAAAAATATCCAAACTATTAGACAATTTTTGTTGTATTGTGTTTTATTTATAAATTGGATATGAATTCGGACAAAATAGACAATAAAAGACATGACAAAAACAAAAATTTATGTCTCTCACTGAATTACAAGACAATTTTTTATCCATAGTATAACTATAAAAATACAAAAATACTCATTTTAATTTAGAATATAAAATTGATCTTTGTGAAATTGTGATATTTATTTCCTTGTAAATACCGCTACAATAAATTTAGAAGGACTAAAATCAAATATTATATATATTATAAGTACAATTTCAATATAAATATGTTTTATAGAAATTAAAATAAAACAGTAAGGAATAAAAACAAAACACTAATAACCAACAACAAAAAAAATAAAATTGTATATTTGCAAGCACAAGATCATCCTCATATAATTTCACATTTTATTTTGACCATTTTATATTTGTAGCGATGTGAATATTCTTAGGATAAATATTTTTACCCGAGTTTAAATCAATAATCTCACACTTATATGAGTAAATTCAGAATCTTCTTATCTATTATATTTATTTATTTTTCTAATGTTGACTTTTTCCTATTTTAGATTTTTAAATTACTATACCCATAGTTTTTATGTTTTTCAAGATGTCGTGAATATTTATAAATAGGACCTATATTTCTTGTTTGTTCTCATACCATTTGTTTTGTTTCATTCCATAATTCATAGTGATGGAAAAAGAGAACCATGAGTTGTATCTCAAAAACCTTCGCTTAATGAAAGAAAATGAAAAGTTAAGAAAAAAAAATTGAACTTCTAAAACAAGAGCAAGAACAACTCTGCTCTCAACTAATGAGAAAGCTCAGCTCACAAATGATGGTGCTAATAACCCAACAACCAATGCTCCAAACAACATGCTTGATCTCACCATTCGTATAGGTCCAAACCAAAATGCTCTCAATTCCAACAATTGGAGATAAAGAACCATCATAATCATCATCATCAAGATCCAACTAGGAGATCTTTTTAAAATAAATTTGTGAGCAATGTATTACTCCCTCTAGTCCTTATTATAAAAAAAAAAATTGCTTTTTAAATTCATATAATGTTTTATGTATCTAGACCACATTATGAACTAGATACATCAAACACTCAATGAATCTAGAAAACCATGTAGTCTTGGTTAGCACCTCTTATGCTGATAAGGATTTCTTGTTAATACATAAGTTTTTTTTTTTACTTGTTCAAATGAAAACCATGTAGTCTATATAGCCGATTATAACCACGAGCAATTCTTATTTGGGCACAACCCCAAATAAATTACATTTAGACACACACACATGAAAGAGAAAAAATAAATGTTAAATAATTTAGTCACATCATCTAACATTAACTAATTATTTTATCTTTAAATTTTTTTAAAATTTGTGTGTGTGCCCAACACCTCTTATTTGGTGTCGTGCCTAACCAAGTGTTTCTCTATAACCACATATATTAAATATCAGAACACCAAGTTCATTACTTTTAGAATTAAATATTTTATATTTATAATCGAATGGTCAATTGTCCCACTTTATTTTCTCAATTTTTTTTTTAAATGAGAGGATCCATTCTCTATTTCCATATATTACAATTAAATACACACACCAAGTTCATACAAATTATATATAATTTGGAATTACGAAATAATGCAAACATTGAAACACACAACAAAAGAAATCAAACATGCAAACAACTTCTAGCTAGTTCATACATTTTTGGTCATTGATATGCTTAGATTAATGAATTCAGTTTTCTCCTTAGACATTCGATCAACTAAAATGTTTGAATATCGTCCAAAAACTTCTTCAATTATAGCTTCTCCAAAGTGACTAACCAACAAAGGCTCAGCCACAGCCCTCATGCATTTTGTAACATTGTATGCCCCATCAATGAGTGGTTTAGACAAATCATCACTTTCAGAATCAATATCATTCAAATCATCATAAGCATTCCAATGCACTGCTGTTACCTCCAAGCAATCAATAGTGAATGACCCTTCTCTCAAAACCTCTAGTTTTACTTCTGATGGAGATGGAGTGTATTGAGGAATGTTGAAAGTGTTCATTTGCTCTTCTATTATGATTCCCTAAAAGACCGATTCAAATATTTTCGTTATTTCATTATAAGAAATTTGGTGTTTAAAAAAAAGACGTAACCTACATGTATTTTTCTTTTTTGAAAATCAAAAGTACAGAGTTGGATCGATAATAAATAATATGTCTTGTTAATTAGTGCCTTTAGGACACTTGTTAACATTTCTCATTAGTATAATAAGCTTGTAATCAAACACATTTTTTTAACCAAACAAATTAAGCTTAAAATACTCTAACAAACTACAAGCTCTTAGTCTTAAATAACATAGTCTTCCTAGAAAAATGAGAATCTTCAATTTTATTATTATTGTTATGCTGTATTGACAACTAGCACATTATGACATATAGTTTCATTTTGTCAAAAAGTTGCACAATAGTTTAGCTCATTTAGTCTCTCTAAGCTATAAAAAAATAGAGATATTTAAAATTTTATGACCTAAATTCCTACTATATAAAAAATTAAATTGATAATTCACTCAAACTTTATTTTGTAAATATATACCTCCAAGACCATCTCATTAAGAGCAACAGCAAGAAGCTCCCAAATATAGCAACACTCTTTGCTATATTTATGGTCACTTTTTCTTCCCAAAATTGTGAGAACCATACGACCCCTTTCAACAAGCTCTTCTGCACGGCACTTGAGAAACAATGAGAAATCTCTTTGGAATTGCTCATAGTAAGCCTTGAGCACATTTTCAGGGCTTGTGTTAGCCATGTAAATATTACCCTTATTATTCTCTACACCTTTAGGAACCTAATTAATCACCAAATAAACAACATTTTTTTAGTTTCAAACCTATAATATGTATATGTAATGTAGTCAAAAGTTGTGTTTTGGGATACTATTTAAATTATTATTATCAGAATTTTTATTTTTTTTTGTCAAGTATATCAGATGACTAGAAATTCACCTCCTTAAGTGAACAAGTACAGAAAGATATCATATTCGAACTCCGACCATGAATATGAAATGCAATATTCTTATCAATTAAACTATGTCTGTGAGAACAAAACTTTATCTTTTATTTTATTTTTGTGTGTTTCTTAACATTTTACAAGGATTATTATATGTTTAGTCCATAAAAAATATTCTTCATAAGCTTAGTCCATACAAAAATCTTCCTTTGCATTTACCACATCATTTTAGGGACTCAAATAGATTATAATTTAAATCAAAATCAGTAAATAAGAGGCTAATTAAATAATATAAGGGATTTTTTTCAGGGAATCAAATCGGTAGAATATCTTTATTCGAATAATTTAACCCGTAATAGCCATATTATTAGAGTACGATGTTTTTGGTCATGCACACTTTGTGGCGTTTAACATGTTAGAGATACCAGAAAATAAACTTGTCAGAAAAAATATTTGAATTGGTGGAGATGTTTTATCAAGTCGGGGACAGATGCCAAAAAATAAATTTATTATCTATTATCATTTATTTATTAATACTCCATCTTTTCTAAATTTAAGAAAATTTTTAATTATTAGATACATCGAAAGTTTGATGTATCTAGTTAGTTTATAGTAGAGTAATTGTATTATATTTGCTTAGTTTATAGTTTAAATCTAAAATTCCTTATTTATTTATGTTCATTTGATTTGTAAAACAGTAAGTACTATACAGAACAATATAGAACATAAAATAGTACAGGATAAGACAAAACTGTATCGAAGAGAGATAGAGATAATATTTTTATATTCAAAAATAAAATGAATATTTTCATATTTTTTTATAGTTGTACTAAGGACAAAATGTTGTCATGTGGTTTTGTTCTGTCTCTTGCATGCTACCTATTTTGTTCAATATCCCATAATCAGTTTTTGAATTAAACAGGATAAAACAAAAGTTATTTTTATCAATTTCTTGTTTTTTAACAAATCAAATGCATACAATGTTGTGATGAATTTTTAGCCAACAAAATATTTGAGAAAAAAAAAATACTGAATATACAAAATGTTTCAGAACAAGGGTCGCTTTTTTTTAATGTGAAATTAAATTTAAGGGCACATATTAAGAAGGTAAATGTAAAAATATTTTTTTAGAACTTGTGAATTTAACTTTTTAAAAAGTAAATTTTATCATTATTATTATTATTAATAAATAGATAATTTTTATATTTAGATACTTTAACATGTTTAATGTAACATCTCAGATTTTTCGAGGCATTAATTAACCAAATTTCAATTTGAAAAGATAATTTTCTTTTTATAAAAGAACAAAATAGACTTATATTATTAGATATTAAACATTACTATAATAATAGTTCTCTCAAAAGTCATATTGCATAGTAATAGTAATTACAAAAGATGGTGATATTGTTTGGTTTTGACACAATTTTAATGTTATGACCCTTATTTCTAAATTAATATTTTTTGGTTTTGACACAAGTTACATGACTATAATAGTGACAATAAATTGGTCTAACTAATAAAAGAAATTTGTTTTTAAAAAAATGAGTGTCATTTAAGCAAAAAAATTAAATTATTTCAACATGAATGTCATCTATACTTTTTAAAATAGATTAAATTTTTCTCTTTAATCTTTTCCTTTAATGATTACTCTATTAACTGCTTCCAAAACATTAATACTCCATCTGGTCTTATATATAAAAAGTATTTAACTTTTTAATTTCATTGTAGAATTGATGTATTTAAACTATATTATTGTCTATTTTGCTAGTATATTCTACTTTGACCGCTAGTTAATAAAGTTGGTTTAATAAAAAGGTCTAAACTTTTAACAATATCATTATATTTATTAATTAGTGTGCAAAAACACGACACTACAGTAATTTTGAAAGGATGAAGTAAAATTTAGACAACGAAAAAATTTATGATCATCACAATGATACGATGATAAGATATTACTAATATATTGTACCTGAGATAGCCATTGAAGGCTATAAGAGGAATGAATAAAATGAAGAGATTTAGTTGGAAAAATCCTGCCATAAAAAGAACTAGGAACACCATTGAAAAAACATGTAGGACCTTCAAATTCATCATTTAGTTTCTCTTTAAATTTATCAAGTGACTTAAAAATATTATTGAAATCATTTCCTGGAAGATCATTCAAAAAGACTTGATATTCTGGAGACTCATGGTTCTCTTCTTTGCAAAGTTTCTCTACTAATTTGATGATTTCGTATATCACAAACAAAGTGTTTGGTCCAGAAGAGCAACCCAAATCTGCAATTCCTAGCCTTTTAGGGGTTGTTTTGTAATATAGGTTCCTTATGGCTTCATCTCTCATTTCTTTTGTCAAAGAAAGAACCTTTTTCTGTACCATAAAATATTTAGGTATATATATATTAGCATGTAGTATAGACTATAAACTTTGATAATGTGATTAATAAAATAAATAAAAAATGTAATTGATATTACGTGATACATTTTAAAATTTTATACCTGAAGTATGGAGTTATTTGCATAACTTGTTTCTCCAATTCCTCCATTCATGTGTAATACTTGTGCCACTTTCATCCTTGTTTCTTTTTTCGTTGTTACAAATCTTGATTTAATGAAAATTCATAGGTACCGCACCTATTTATATATAGATGGATGCGATTTTTTCTTGATTAAGTATTATACTCTGCAAATTCAATTATAAGCAAAGGAATATGCTCTATTTGTTTAATTTAATCCTATAAAATTGGTTTGTAAGTTGAAGATAGTCCTCTTTTATAAACATATATTTAAGTTTCGCAATTGATATGAAACTCTTAATACACTATTTTACCTCCAGTTCTATTGGAAGTAATGTGCGGATATAAATTGTGGATAACTCGATAACGAAAATCTAATAGTAGGTGGCCCAACCGATTTTTGAGAAGCTCTGATATAAACTTAGAATTACAAGTTGAGTCTAACTCAATCATATAAAATCGGCTTGTAATGTGAGAATTAATTGTCATCATTTATAAACATATATTCAAGTCATCTCGCAATCGATATAACACTCTTAACAGTAGAAAATTTGTTGAGATATATCAAGTGTGAATTAAAATCTCACATTAAATAAAAGGGTTGAGATTAAATAATATATAAATAAGACGACACATAAAATCAATATTCTTAAAGTTTTAATTGAAGATGCGACATACAATTTCTCTTATATAGTTGCCCTTGGTCCAATATTTTGATCGACTGGATGTTTTGATATTAGTCTAATGTGTAGATCTAACTTAGTTAAGCTCCCTCATGGTCAACATAAATAAATGACAATTAATCTACAATAATAAAAATTAAAAATGTGATTCCTTTATAATTTGAAAATCAATAAATTTTTCCTTGCATTTGCGTCCTTTTCATCCTTTCCTCTCCCTCCACAAACCTTTTCATCCTTTCTAATCTGGCAAACAAAGCTAAGTTTGATATTTTATGATATGTTTGATTCGTAAAACAATAAATATTGAATAGAACAGTACATGACAAAATAAGATGGTATAGAACAAGACAAAACTTTATCGAAGAGAGATAGAAAGATAATATTTTTTATATATTAAAAAATAAAATGAATATTTTTTTATTTTTTATAGTTGTATTATGAACAAAAAGTTGTCATGTGGTTTAGTAGGGATCAAAGAATTTTGTTTTTGTCCTTTACTACCTCTTTCATCCAGTCTCACAACCACTTTCTGAATCAAACAGAATACAACAAAAGTTGTCTTGTCAAATTCTCTGTTTTTTAGCAGATCAAACGCATCCTTAGAAAAACTAAAAGAACGGCATAATAAGAAAGCTAAAAATCACAAGTTTATAAAAATTAATGGACAAAAGTTTAATTTAACTTAAATTATTATATAATACTTCAGTCACACTTAATTTATTTTAAAAAATATATATATTTTAATATCTTTAATTTTAAAAAGAAATGAAAATCCTCACATCCCCTGTAAAACTCTCAATCCAAAAACATTAAGTAACCAATGGCACATGCTATAATTGAAGAGTTTTATAAGTGTAGAAATCCTTCCAACTACTTGAAGTCTCCCTTTAAATTAAAATTGTCGTAACAACCATTGTTGTATATTTAATATATGCTTATTATGTGTACTAAAATCATTATCAATTTATTATGATGTTGATAGAAAGTCTATTTCTCTGTCCTCACTTGTTTGTCTGTCTGTTTGCATTCGTAAGGAAATATAATGTTAAACCTATGTTTTATTGATGTTTATAATTTAATATGATTGAAAATATTAAAATTAATAACTTATTTTTAATATTATTTACTAGTATATGACAAATACTAACAATTGCTCCAAATGTTTTTAGGATTTGGATCCTCTCCAATTTTTTTCCTCATGTTTTCTCTCCAATGATAATCTTAACCATTCATTCAATTTGCTTCTCTCTCTTCTTAAATGTTTTTATATTCTTTATAATATATCAATCATTAGATCAACAAAATGAGAGAAAATATGAGGGAAAAAATTGGAGAGGATCCAATTTGATGTTTTTAAGATATTTGTTAAAAAATTTAGAGTAGAATTTTGTCTTCAAAGTTATGTATTCAACACTTTAATTTAAAAGTTTAATTTTTGATTTTTTCAACATAAAACTTTTGTTTTATTTTTTAATTTAGTTTTTTACGAATGCTCTTAAAACATTTATTAGTATTTATCTCTTCAAAATTAGGTTTTTTTTTTTGACTAAATCTCTTCAAAATTAGGTTCTGAAGTGAAATTTTATCTTCTTATATTCTATTGTTGTACGAGATTCTTGTCGAAAGTATCACCAATCAAATGACGATGGCAACAAATATTAAAGTATAGTGTGAACAAAAGGAGCTAAAATGAGTCTGCTTATAATATTTTTCTATGACATGGGCTTCTTTATACTAAAAAGACTTTATAAAATAACACTTATAAAAATATTTTATTTATATCTTTCGTAATATACTAGTAGAAATCAAACATTGAATCTTAGTCTATGAAATTTTGTTTGATAAAAATAATAGTGTATAGTTGATAGATTAATTGAAGTATTTGATAAAACTAACGGCTCACCTAATTAATATTTGTAATATGTCATAAAAGAGCATGATTAATTAATAATAGGATAAGGAGACATTCTCTTATATATATGTCGTTCATCTATCGACCTCCTCCATTTTCATGCTTTTTTTTTTCAAGTTTCTTCATCTCTCTTCAACTTTTTCTTTTTAATTTCTTAATTTCAATTGGTTATTATTTGTAGGATTTGAGTGGCATGTATTTTTTTTTTTTGCTAGTATATATGTATACTTTAACATAAAATATATATTACATTAAATAAAATAAAATTTAAAATAAAATTTTATCAAATAAAATTAATTTTTTATCTTGACAAACAAATCATAAACTAAAACCTATCTTTTTATTACTAGCTACACTAGATCAAAATTTTAGAATTTAGTCAACTTATAATATAAACGCAGTGTTTTAAAAATCGGACCGAACCGACCGGTCGGACCGTGAACCGGAGTTTGACCAGTCTGGTTCATTAGTTGGACCGGAGTTGTAATCAGACCGCTCAGAACCGCTCGGAACCGGAAAAACTGATGAACCGGCGGTCTGACCGAACCGGCGGTCTGATTGTATGCTCCATTTTTTTATTTTTTTATTTTGTCAAAAATGCATAAACGACGTCGTTTTGTTTATAATATTTTTTTATTTAAAAAAACCAGCAATTAAAAAGGAAATAGAAACATTTTTTGTTTTATTTCTTCAATTTCTTTTAGTTTATCAATTCTGGAATTTATGATTTATTATGATTATTTGTTTTATTTTATTATCTTAGTTAATTATAATTTTGTTTCATTCTATGCATTGTTTATTTTGTTTCTTCAACTTTTATCAGTTTATGTTTGTTACTTTCGTATTATGCTTTGTTAATTTCTTTCATATTACTTCAATTTATCAGTTTTTGTTCTGTTTCATGAAGTTATCAATTTATGTTTGTTCTGCCAATTTTTTTAGAGTCAGATTCATTCGGTCCTACCGGTTTAATAACTATATAATACTGTTATATTGACCGGTTTATTCAACTGGTTTATTCGATTTGATCCGGTTTAGTCATGCGGTTCGACCAGTGATCCAAAGATTCGACCAATAAACCAGTGAACCGGGACCTTACCGGTTCGATGTCCAGTTCGGTTTTTAAAACATTGTATAAACGTCTATAATAAAAAAAAAAAACTTTAATTTACAATGAAGTTGAAGATCGAAATTGAGAATAGTATATTAATTAACAAACTTAGTGGCTTGTCAATAAGAAAACTTATAATATAAACGAGTACGTCTAAAAAAAATTACAATTCATTGGAGACTAGGAGTTCTTTGAAAATTAGTTAGGGAGAGGAATCCCTTGATTAGGTCTTTTAAATTGCATGATGTAAGATTCTAGTAACATGCGCATGGAAAATATATATATTTGGTAAAATGGTACCCATCACCGTCTCTATATCATCTTCGTTTTTTCTTTTCCTTCTAAATGTAATGTTGGTTTGGTGCCTCACATTTTTTACGGTTAATAATTTTTTTCTTACTAATTTTACAGTTAATATGTAATATTTGAATAATAAAATATAGGGTAAATAGAAATTTATCCCTTATAAAGTGATCGTGTTTTATTTTATCCTGTGCAAAAGAAACTTTTTCTATCATTTCTCTGTAATATTTTTTTATTCGGTTTACTCCCTTATATTTTTTTTTTCGCATTATACCCTATAATTTTTTTTATGTAAATGATGACGTAACATGCAAAACAACAAAGTAAACCAAAATTCACTAATATTAAAATGGGCAAAATAATGAAATCTTAAGCTCACTTATTTAATAAGGGAGGTAAATCCAAAAATATAAATTACAAGAAGATAATCCAAAAAAAATATGCATAAAGGATAAAAAACACGCCTACTTTATAAAAAGGTAAATTTACCAAATATATATTTGTAGAAAGCCTGTTTGTTATTCTATCAACTAGAGGATTCCAAAAAGAGATTCTATCTATTGAGAGGCTCAAATAAGTAAAACTATACTTGTATGTCCAATGATCGAGAAATCTCTCTAGGTGCACTAGGCTGAGTTAAATGAAGAATTTTTTTCGTAACATAATTCATGCAGTTAAATTATGATATTTTATTTCTTTTTATCACTAACAACAAATTTAAAATAATAAATGGATGGTACAAATGGCCAATAGACCTCATCCAGTGAAAATTTATATGAGAGGATCCGTGCTCGCTTGATTTTGTTCGTGTACATATGGAACATTTGGAAATTGAGATGCGGAAAGCTTTTTTGCAATAAAGATTTTTTTTGTTTTTTTTTTTTTACAAAGATTTTTTTTTGTTTTAACACCCCAAAAGTATATATAATCAAAAAGATAAGAGAGAGAGAGATATAAAAAAAAAAAGGGATTAGACCAAAACTTCCCTAAATATTGACAAGTCTAAAGTTTGGTTTACCTAGCTTGTTAGAGATAAAGTTATCCCTAATCTCAAGAGGAAGAACATACCTTAAAGTAAATCTATCAATTTGGATATCTATATTAGCCAAACCAGCAGCACAAAAATTATCCTCTCTACATATATGAGACATTATAAAATTCATACTTCTAGTGAGAGCAATACAATTCAACCATCTATTGCTAATTTTCCAAGGCATCAACACTGGATTCTTAAAAGCTTTCACAACCAAAGTAGAGTCTGTCTCGAGTCAAAGATTCATCCAATGTTTACTATTAGCTAGTTCGATAGCATTCATTGCACCAATCAGTTCAGCATTGAGGGCTGAACCAACTCCCAAGTCAGCTTCACTATTACGAAAAATTCCTCCACAAGACGAAGTAGAGTTAGAAGCACCATCGATGTTACATTTCACCCAACGAGGCAAAGGAGGAAACCAAATAATCTCTCTAGTCCTTAGAAGCTTAGGAGGGTGGATGTTGACATTAAAACCCTTAAGGATGTTGAAATCTCTAATAGAAGTAGAGTGAACTTTACTAGTTTTGTTACCTGCAAGAGTAACATTGACAGAAATTCAACTCGCAGAAGATCTCTAACTATGAATCTTATTATTAAATCTAGCACTATTACGAGCCAGTCAAATAGCATTAATCAAATTTATAAGGGCAGACTTGACCACAATGCTACATTGGGGAGACAAGAATTGATCATTAAGCTTCCAAATGTCCTCCTTTGAATGAACTGAATAGTAAGGTTCAGAACAATAGCAATCCAACGCCAGAGAACAGTGGCAAAAATACATTTAAAAAATAAATGGAAACTTGATTCTTGGTAAGAATGACACAAAGAGCACATTGAAGCTAAGTTGCAGCCTCTCTCCATAAGTTTATCATCTGTGGGCAACTTGTCAAGCATCATTCTCCAAACAAGCAATGACCTGGAAGGAAGCATATCTTTACACCAAATAGACTTAGCCCAAGAGATAGCAGGGAAATGAATGCGTTTAGCCTCATAAGCATCCTTCAAAGAAAGCAAACCATTAGTAGAATCAACCCAAACAAGAGAGTTCGGAACAGGCACAACAGGAATGGTAATCTGTTGAACCATAGACTTGAGGTTGGGGAATAAACGATCTTGATGAGAAGGAATAGACCATTGATGATTTAGAATTATGTCACTGACTTTGGTAGGCAGCAGAAAGATGTTTGTTTAGAGAAAATAATAAAAGACATGAAAATGCCATCATCGAATTGGTTGAAAATTAAATCAAAATATAGTATCAAATCAAGTATAACATTGCACTTTGGTGTTTAAATCCAAGGGTGTGTCTCGGCATTATCGAGGTCATAAAATCAAGCTCTTAATTTAAAAGATAGTTGGATTTTTTTGTTTGTCCCGAGTCAATAAGAGCAAACGTTGCATGTTTTAATTTAATTTATATAAGAATTTATTGGGTTGTTTTGTTGATGTGGCTATTAGCTTCATGCCTTCATCAATCTACTATACAGGAAACATTATTTTGGTGGTGGTAGTTATTTTATTTACCTCAAGTCTATTGTGTGTGCGTGCGCATGTGTCAAGTGAACAACAATAATCTAAATCATTTTTTTTTGTGCTAATCTAAATCATTTTAATAAAATAAAATTAATAACATTGTTTGCAACTTCAAAAATTGACTTCTTAACAGTTAGGAGGTATCACAGCGACCTGAAATTAGTAAGCACACTGACAAATATATTAAGTATGGAACAAAGGAAATATTGAAGCAAAGCCTAAAAGGATTAGTGATTTAGTTTCATTTAATAGGAGGGATTAATATTGTAAATGAAAATTTTTAGAAGAATTATCAATCGTTAATTGATTTAGTGGTGATTGACATTGAACTTGGTAAAAAGGATCACAGTTCGATTCCCCGCAACTGTGATTGGAAAAGAGCTTGAACCACTTGATGACAGAACTGACCCCAAAATTTAAAAGACTATTATTTGACAAAAAAAAACTTAGAAGATTAAAAATAAAATTTGAAATATTTATCAAGTCAATAAATATATTTAATCCAATAAAAAATTCTAAAAATGTGCATCAGATTTAGAGAAATATAGTTCATTGGGCAGTTTCTACCCACATGACACTTCTTATCATAAGTCATAATAAAACTAAAAGATTTGTCTAATATAAACTCAGAAAAATAGTTTAAAGGTGAATCCTTACTATTTTAGAGTTTTTTTTTTTGGTAATAATTTTTTTAGAGTTGATATTACATAAATATATTAATAATACTCTCCCATATTTTTCATTTAACATTAACTTTATGATTTACTTAGTTTTTATGGATCTTTACTAAAAGCTAATTAATCAAATTACAAAAAAAGAATTAGTTGTATCTAACTAATTTATCTTTAACATTAACAAACAGTAGCTAACACACATAACACAAGCCTAAAAGGAATAGTGATTTAAATTTCAAAGCCTAATTTAATTTCTTATTATTTAAATTGAATGTTAATTAACATGACTCTTCCTCTCTTAGAAACCTCATTTGCTTTGCAATGAAAGCTTCTATCGTACGCTTAAACTCCTCATTACTCAGCTTATCCTGCGGATACAAAATCTCCGTTTCCGATCGCCGGAGTTTCTCATTCTCTCCCTCTCGGTTCAAAGTCTCCGGAAAAGACTGACTCCGACTACAAACTTGCAAATTACCAGAATCTGTTATGGCAGAGCATGAATCCACGTTGTTTGTACACGTGTCATTAATCTGCTTGATCTGACAATCTAACCGTTCCTCGACTACAGATGCGGAATCGGAGGCAGAGGAGGAGAAGCGGAGGTCGGATTGAGCGAAGAGAGCGGCAATAATGGCGTTGGAGAGAGCGAAGATGAAGAGAGGACTTTGGAGGAAGTCTGTGGAGATACGGAGGAAGAAAGGGAGACGAGTGAAGATCCATAAGAGGAAGAAGAGAAGTAAGCATAACTCGAGAAGGCGAAGCGTCTTTGCAATGGTGGTGAAGAGATTGTATGTTTTCATGGTGCTCTGTTTCTCTGCTTTGATGTTGAATGCTTCCATGGAAATAACTTTGAGAAACAGAGGGATAGGTGGGAAAGAGAAAGAGAAAATTTGAAGGAGAGGGATAGTGGGAAAGATGAGCTCCTCTTTATAATGTACAGTACTATACTAGTAGACTATGAAGCACCGACATAGACAGTCGCACATTGACACGTCGATATCGATAATAATTACATATGAAAAAATAACATTATTAAGTGTAATCATGACCAAGTCTGCCCAACATATGGGAAGATCTAAAGGGAGATTGAAAATGATGCCTTTATTAAAATTCATAATAGTATTTCAGTAAAATTTTAGTATCAAAGTAATTTTTCATATATTTTACAAAATTATTTATTAAATTAATGTAATTAATTTTATTTCGTATTTTATTAAATTATTTATTTAATCTATGTTGGAAAAATATTAATTTTAGATAAAATTTTAGTTTTGAAAATAGTAAAACATGATGATTTTTTTACCAAAAAATGAAAAATATGAGACTTTTTATTATTAAGTACTACGTAATTAATATTTTTGGTGGCCTAAAGAAAATGTCTTGTTGATTCTTACATTTGGACCAGTTCTAATTGTGAAAAGAGAGATTACTATTTTGTTTTAGATAAATCACTGATTCTCAAAGTATAATTCATGTCGCATTGGTTCTCGAAGTCATGTAATCTCTTGATATAAGGTGAACATATGCCAAAAACTATAACAAATGTGTATATTTGATATTACGGTGAATTTTTATGCTTTTATTGATATATTTAATCGTTTTAAACTAATTTAAATTAATTTTGGGGTGTCAATATCCAACAAAAGTATAAGATAATTGAGAATTTAAGCATAGAAAAGTATGTACAAAAAAGATTGACTTATTCCAAACGTGCATATTTAGAAGAGAATCAAAACTGCTCTAACAACTGGCGTACTGAAATTGTACTGCTATCTACTCTCCTTCAGTAGAATCTTTTTTACAGTAGTATTCTCTTCTTTTCAATTCAAAAAGTGGTTTTATTCGTGCACATCTATCTATATGGATTGGTTATTATTTATGAGCTCATTTTATTTAAGTCAAGTTATGAAGAGGAATGAAAAATTGCGTGAAAGAGTAGTGAGTAGTTATGTGGCATTTCACGTGAGCCAATGAATCAGTGTAATGTGATTATGTGAAGTCCCTCGTGCATTCTGGTCTTGTTGAAAATACTAGTACTAGGACGTGAATGAATGGTACCAAATTACCACTTACCAATTCAACTTTCCAACTAACACAGTCACCTTGTTTATTCGGATCATGTGGTAACGTTTCTGCTCAAAACAACCTACAACTTCGTCCTTTACCACTGAATTTTATGACATCACCATCAACAACTAGTGATTTTACTCAAATTGATTCTTAAATTGTACAATTTTAATCAAATTACTATTGAGATATTGCTAGTTAACATGATATCGAAGAGGTTAATTCGAGATCTACTATAAAGCGGTCCGGTCCACAATTTCTGCGAAATTTGAATTGCTTAACTTGAGTAATTTACGACCCGGTTTCTAATTGACATGGTTGTGTAGCGAACTTTTGAGGCCAAAAACATTTTAGTTTATTCGATCCATGTGTAAGTAGGGATGAATCCAAGAATTTCGAGTAATGTGGAAGTAATTAAAATCATATACTCCCTCCGTTACAAAATATAAGCAAAAGTTGGTCAACAAAAGTGAATGTATTTGGTCTAAATTTTTAACCAAATACATCAAGTTTCTTTGACTCACTTTTGCTTATATTTTGTAACGGAGGGAGTACTATAAATATTTGTACAAATAATTTTGTTTGAATCGATAAACGTGTAAAATATGACACTGCTAAGGATGTTTAGAATCATTTGAATTACTTGCATGTTCGGTCTAACTTTGTGAAATAGTATCAGTTGAAGATTGATATTCATGCTCTTTAAATTGTGGGATCAATTGATACTCACTGCATCAGTTGAATTGCAAGGTGTTAAAGCGTACTTCGACCGTCAAGAAGAGAATCAATTAGTAGTTAATCAGTTCTTAGCAAATGAAATTGGACTCGAGTCTCACTCTCAGTCACATATAGAAAAAGAATGCACCTCCTCCGGCTATATGTTCGTTGCTCCTTTTAACAAAGGAAAACCTCGAGGATGGGACGATGGTTAGTGTCGGTACTGATGAATATGTTTTTTGCCGCAATCACAACACTTTTTTCTAGGTCAGCCATTAACTTACCATTAGACATCCCCTCTAGTAGAGTAATAACTTCTGCCCTGAGACTGAGAGTGCCTTATGTTGTTGATAGATGTTCTACATTATATAGAGAATTATAGCTCTTTAATTGAATAGTTGCTTTGTGAATTGAGGAAAATCAAATGAAGTTGATCCATAAAAGTAAAACTCTACTGTATTTGTCTTTTGTTATTAATATTATCATTCTTTTATAAAGCTTAAGAAAACCATGAAAACTAATAGTACTATCACAAAATATTATATTACTGTGATTGTTATGAGAAGCTGAAAGCATTACATATAACATTAAAAACATGTATACATAATTTAGTTATACGTTACCCTCTTGGACGAAAAAAACATTCTGATTCATCTCAAAGAGCGAAACTATTTTACTTTTAAAAACACAAACAATAAGTAAATACTAATCCAAATTCCATTTTCAAAACCCAATTTGTCCTCCTCTATTTCCACCGAATCGCGAAGACCTTCGGTTGCCTCTAGCTCTTTTCCATCTTCGTTCATTAGCGATCCTCGCGTAGATCTTTCGAATAAGGTATAACTTATGAGACTGTTGAGCAATGACATTAGCAGTAGAAGAACCCTGGCCAAGCATTATTCCATAACCATCGTCGAAAGATTCCATTCCTCCTGTAAGAAGTTGCCAGAACATTGCTCCGCTTGCAGGACCGCCTCTTTTCGCAGACGCGTATATCTTGTAGTACACGGTATTGAAAAGCTGATCTCTCTGGTTGGTACTGTAACCAGAATCTTTGAATGATTTTCCGAATTCTGCTACAAGTATTGGTTTCTTTAGAGCATATTGTGCATCTAGGAAATGAGCATTGAGCCAGTTATTCAAAAATGCTAGTTGATCTTGCTCATTCGAATTTTGTTCCCTGTGTTTGTGTAACGAAAAGATTAGTCGTGAACAAAGTTAGTAGATAATTCGCAACAATAACATAAAACTGCGATTATGGGACTAAAACTGTGATTAACAAAGTTTTTCTTTTGTTACCATTGGTCGGGATAACAATGAACTGTTGCGAAATCAATGTTCGGGATTCGATTGTTGGCGATGAAATCTGTTCCTATGTTCAAAGCAGGATTCAATTGTGTCCTTTGTGGTGTTGATTGTCCATAAAACCCTTCAAGCCCAGCTTCCAATAAGTGATTCCTGTCTATTGACTTTACTAAAGAAGCCATTTCCGTAATCCAAGCCTATAATCAAAAGTTAAACAGTCTTAATCAGTTCATGAAAGAATAGTATAGCCCTGAAATCAGGTCCGTGATTTGTGAAATTTGTCCAAATCATGCTCCTCTAGTCTAAATCCAAGAAAAAGTTAGACCAACAAACAAAAGTTGTTTAAAATTTGGACTAAATTAATTAATTTTTCCTAACTAAACTTTTGGAGTATTTTTTTTTTTAACCAGAGTTTTTTTTTTAAGTGGTCTAGTGGATAGAAATTTCACATTTAAGGTAGATAAGTCGAATGATCAGGATTCGAACTCCGGCTTCTTGCATATATTATGCAATATTCTACCAACTGAGTTAAGACTTGCTGGACAAAATCAAAGAGTCTGATCGCTAGAATTTCATCTTTTTAAGGTAAGTAATTAGGAGTATCACCCAATTCTTGCATATTATATGCAATGTTCTTTATTTTTTTGTCAAATAGTCTAGCGGTTAGAAATTCATCTCTTAAAGGTGAATAAATGGACATATCGGGTTCGAACTTCAATCCCTGCACAAATGTATAATGTTTTTTACCAATTGAGTTACGCTCATGAGGACTATATACAATGTTCTATTGTTCTTTACCGACTGAATTATGGTCACGGGGACTAGCCGCATATTTTTAAGAATTGAATTTGGTACTCCAAAGTTCGTAGCCTTAATACATCTTGGACACCAACCAATTGCGTTAGACCCTAAGGTAGGGAAACGTGTATTTTGTTTATATTTGAGATCGGATGGAGAAGTGACATAGTGTTGGTGTATATAAATGAAATTTATATTTTTCAAAGAAAAAACTATATTAAATTTATAAAATAATTAAAGGGTAATTTCTATGGCAAATTAAAAGTAATTTTAGTTCAAGGTTTGAATTGTCACTATCTATGATAGGAATAAAGGTGGAGTAGAAGTCAAAAGAAGAAAAGAGAGAAAAGAAAAAAGGAAAAAGGGGGTAGAAGAAGAAAGAAGAAACAAGTATAGAATAAAAATTAAAAATACTTGACCTGAATAGTTCTTCCTGAAGGATCTGATGTACACCTAGGTTCATTCATAAGCTCCCATGCCATGATTGTTGAGTCATCTTTGTAATGAATTCCAGTAAAACTGTTGTACCTGTTAAGTACAGTCTGTGCAAGATGCAGAGAAATAAATCATATCAAATTATGTTATCAAAATTTAGATTAAATACCCAAAAATTTTATTATATTGAGACCAGAATAATATATCGTACAGAGTCACAGTCAGCCAAATGTTACTAATGCAGACTAAATCACGTTAGAGGATTTTTTATAAATTGAAAAAAAGGAAGTAAATTTCATTACCAAACACTTTATTTCGCGTAAACCAAATATTATCTGTGCGTAACCATTTTCTGATGTTTTAATTTCATCCTTAAGATCATTTTCATTAACATTTTTTTACCAAGTAAGAAAAGTGAACTTCTAAGAACTAACCTTAACATGGTTGATGTAGAAACCTTTAACAACAGGGTTCCTAAAGAAATCATCATCTGATGTCAAATACTGTCCGTTATTACTTCTAGCCCAATTCACATACTGCTTCTTCCCTCCAAAACTCTCATAATTGTTCACCAAGCTTAGTATGAGCTTAATCCCATGCTTTCTAGCCTCAGCTATAACAAAATCCAACCCCTTCAAACCAACAAACAGAGAATATCATTCAGAACATATAATACATTCAATTCAACCACCAAATGATGTATTAAATTGAACAATTTTTTTATCCGAACAATTCTTCATCAGACTTTACGACCAAACTCCAGATTACTAAAACTCCACTTCCAAGGGAATCATAGAGTTAAGTCAAAAAAAAATAAAAATTGGTCAGAACAATTTTTGACCAGACTATATTTACCTTTCGGCCCAACTCTAGTCTACCAGATGGAATCGAAGGGTTAAGAAAAAAAATTAAAAATTGAAAAAATTTCAATCTTTTATGGCCTTGAATATTTTGAGAAATACTAACTTACCTTAAACATTTGTTCATTATAGAAGCCAGGAGAATATTGCAAAGGACTATAACCACCATCACTGAAAGCCCAAGTTCTAGCAACAGTAAGACCATGAGATGTAGCTTCATGGAAAGCATTAGAAACTTTGAATCTCTGAGATGGATCAGCAGCCGTATACATTAACCAATAAGCATTAAATCCATTTGCATAGTAAGGATTTCCATTTAACATGAAATGGATGCCTCTTGTTCTAACAAAACCATCACCACCAGAAGCTTCTACATTGAAAGAACAATACTCTTGATGGACCAAAATGGCCAAAATGAAAAACAATGCAAAATGCTTCATCTTTGATAATCAATTATCTCTGCTTTTTTTTAGTTTGTGCTAGATACACTGAAAAAACTATGAATGTATATGGAGATTTTTTTGTTAGTGGAGTATATGGTAGTATAGTGACTAGTGAGTGGTAAGAGGAAACTAAAAAGTGCATATATTTAATTGGCAGTTGCTAGACAATGAAAAGTGAAAAGGAAGTTTGTCTTGCCTCTTTAATTACTCATACTCCCTCTGTCCCTTATTATACGCACTTTTACAAAGATTTTATTTGTCTTTAAATATAAGCCTCTTTTCAATTTCCTAGACACATTTATTATTACTTTTCCAAACATAACTTCGTTTTGCATTGAAATACGTAAAGTCAACTATAAATACATCTTTTTATCAAGGACAATTTAGTAATTGTAATACTCAAAAAGTATACATTAATTACACTATCAACTTTTCTTAATAAGCGTGAAATTTCTTTTGGGGCTTATATATAGGGACGGAGGGAGTATAATGTAAGGAAAATAAATTGGAAAGAATGAAAGTTTTTGTTTTTGAAAAAAAAAAATTGTTAGTATATTGTCAAAGATATTATTTGTTGAATTAATAACTCATGTTTTCGAGAAAACAGAGCTCCAGAAGTTGGAGAAGCTCCAGAAGTTGGAGAAGCTCCAGAAGTTGGAGAAGCTTCAGAAGATGAGCAGAGCTTCAGAAGCTGAGTAGAGCTTCAGAAGTTCTGGTGCTTCAGAAGCTGAGCAGAGCTTCAGAAGTTCTGGTGCTTCAGAAGCTGAGCAGAGCCTCAGAAGTTACAGAGCTTCAGAAGTTGAGAAAGTTTCTGAAGCTAGTAATAGTTAGTTAGTTTGTTATATTTTGTATATAAATACATTTGCCCCATGTGGATGAAAAAAAAAAACTTTTAACCCTTTTTCCCTAATTCTCGTCTCAACTCTCTCGTTCTATTCTCTCTAATTTCTTCCAAATTATCACATTGTCCCAACAAAAGACTCATGCTTGAGGAAACAAATCAAGAGGAGATAGAAGTTGAAGATGATCAACCTAATGCTGCACCTAATCAACAGTTGAGAAGATCAACCAGAGAAAGGGTACAGTCAATAAGGTTGAATGAGTATGATGTGTTTCCTGATCAAGCAATCACTGAAGATGGAGAACTGGTCAATGAAGCAATGATTGCAGAGTTGGAACCAGTGACTCTAAGTGAAGCTTTGAAAGATTCAAATTGGTTGAATGCTATGAAAGAGGAGCTGAAGTCAATTGAGAAGAATAACACCTGGACATTGATGAACAAAGCTGTAAACAAGAGACCTATTGATGTGAAATGGGTTTTCAAGCTGAAGATGAAACCAAGTGGTGAAATTGCTAAGTACAAAGCAAGGTTAGTAGCTAAGGGTTTTCTTCAGAAGCCTGGACTTGACTTTAATGAAGTGTTTGCACCTGTGGCAAGGCTAGAGACAATTAGGCTAGTTGTTGCAGTAGCTACCTACAAAGGATGGGCTATGCACCAGCTTGATGTGAAATCTGCCTTTTTGAATGGACCATTAGAGGAAGAGGTATATGTGAAGCAGCCACCAGGATTTGAGATTAAAGGTCAAGAACAGAAAGTGTACAAGTTGAACAAAGCTCTCTATGGTTTGAAACAAGCTCCAAGAGCTTGGAACAAGAGAATTGATAGCTTCCTGGTGAATTTGAGTTTCACTAGATGCACATCAGAATATGGAGTATATGTGAAAGGCTCAAGTCATGATGAGATTATAATACTGTGTCTGTATGTTGATGATTTGTTGATCACAGGATCAAACAAAGTTGTGCTAGAGAAATTCAAAGCAGACATAATGAAGGAGTTTGAGATGACTGATCTGGGAGAGCTATCATATTTCCTTGGCATGGAATTTGTGAAAACAGATAGAGGCTATTTCTTGCATCAGAAGAAATATGTCATTGACATATTGAAGAGGTTTCACATGAGCAATTGCAACCCTGCAATTACTCCTATGGAAACAGGTGTGAAGCTGAGCAAGAATACTGAGGATGAGTTGGTTGATTCAACACTGTACAGACAGATCATAGGATCATTAAGGTACTTGTGCAATACTAGAATTGATTTATGTCATAGTATTGGTCTGCTGAGCAGATTTATGGATCAACCAAGGATGAATCACTTGACTGCTGCAAAGAGGGTCCTTAGATATGTGAAAGGAACCATCGATCATGGCATTTTAATTCCAAACCAAAGGAACAGTAGCAAGAAGCTAATGGCTTATGGTTACTCAGATTCAGATTGGGGAGGAGATCAAGATGACAGGAAAAGTACTGCAGGATACCTGTTCATGATAGGTAATGCACCAATCTCTTGGTGTTCTAAGAAGCAAGGGATAGTGGCATTGTCATCATGTGAAGCTGAGTATGTGGCAGCTTCATTTGCAGCTTGTCAAGCAAATTGGATTGAGATGTTGCTTACTGAATTGAAGGCAGTAGAGACAACAAGGATGAAGCTACTTGTTGACAACAAGTCAGCAATTGATTTGGCTAACAACCCAGTTAGTCATGGAAGAAGTAAGCACATTGAGAGGAGGTTTCATTTTTTGAGAGATCAAGTGAACAAAGATAAGCTTGAGGTGGAATATTGCAATACTGAGATCCAACTTGCAGATATTCTAACCAAACCTATGGCTAAGGCAAGGTTTGACACTCTGAAGAAGCTTATAGGAATGAATGCTTTGGAAAACATGCCTTAGGAGGTGTGTTGAATTAATAAGTCATGTTTTCGAGAAAACAGAGCTCCAGAAGTTGGAGAAGCTCCAGAAGTTGGAGAAGCTTCAGAAGATGAGCAGAGCTTCAGAAGCTGAGCAGAGCTTCAGAAGTTCTGGTGCTTCAGAAGCTGAGCAGAGCTTCAGAAGTTCTGATGCTTCAGAAGCTGAGCAGAGCTTCAGAAGTTCTGGTGCTTCAGAAGCTGAGCAGAGCCTCAGAAGTTACAGAGCTTCAGAAGTTGAGAAAGTTTCTGAAGCTAGTAATAGTTAGTTAGTTTGTTATATTTTGTATATAAATACATTTGCCCCATGTGGATGAAAAAAAAAACTTTTAACCCTTTTTCCCTAATTCTCGTCTCAACTCTCTCGTTCTATTCTCTCTAATTTCTTCCAAATTATCACATTGTCCCAACATTATTCTCTTTGATTTTTAATATAAAAAAATGGATTTATTGAGTAAAATAGGTATTTGGACTATTTTTATAGTAATAATTAAATAACACAATTAGAAAATTTTATATTGTAACTTTTTATATTCATTGCAACCGATGTATCTAGTCTATATTATTTAGTAAATTTAAAAAGTAAATATTTACTTATAAAATGTGGTCAGAGAAAATAATGTATTAGGAATTGTGCATTTAATAATAATTAGATAACACAATTGAAAAATTTTATATTATTTTTCTCTCTCTAACCTTTGACGCTTTGTCTTCTCTCTACTTATAACATAGCCGCCATCCTCCCTCCATTCTCCCCTTCATATCCAAATTTTTATCTTTCAAGATGTATATCTACATGGTGGTGGTGCGACGAGCTCTCATTCTGCATCATCTCTCAAACCCGTTTTTGGGTTGCTGTGAACTTGAGGTTTTGGTAGAAGGTGATGGTTTGATGTGCTCAGATTTTAGTGGTGGTGCGTTTTTTGCATCTTTTTTCCCTCCTTCGGATGGTTGGCATTGACGAGTTATGGCGGCTTTGCAGCTTTACTATGCTCTGTTTTGGCCAGATGTGATGGGTCATGGGTCAGCTCTCAGACGACACTTTGTCCATGGAGTGGAGTTTCGTGGTGGATTTGGAGGTTTTGTTTTGGGGATTTCAAAGCTCTTGCAGCGGCCTGAGTGTTGTTCTATGTTCGAGGGTGAATGAGTTTTTGTCCTTTTCGTTGTGGTTGACTGTTGGGGTGGTTCTGTGACAGATCTAGTTGGTTTGGGGTATTTTCGAGGCCTAGCGATGGTTATATTGTGTGTATTGAGTACTGTTTCAGCGGTGGTTTGGGGTGTTTTTGGCAGCTCTCCGGCGACATTGCCACCACGGCGTGGTGGTTTTGCGCGCAGATATGGGCTTTTCCGGCAGCTTCCTTTGTGCCGACATATATTGGTGTTTGACTTTTGTTATAGGAGGGTCTGACGGTGGTTATGTTAGCGGTGGGGTTTTTTTTGTCTTAGGTGGTGTTTGTTCACTGCAGTTTAAAGTTAGGTGGTGGCTGACGGTGGTTTCTATGTCTACCATTATTCTATTAGCCTTTTTCGTTACAGAGTTGTTTTTTAGATTCTTATAGGCCGACCACTTTTGCTTCGAGATCGAGATATAGTGTCCAGAGGCAGCTTTTTGGGTCGGCTTGGTGTCTTATCTGTTGGTCTGGGATTGAGAGATGTCTTTCTTATTATGGGATTATGAGGTGAACCTCAAATAGGTGATGTTTGTTTTGGTGTTTATTTTTCGGGGATCCGCATATATACGGCGCCTCTGTCAAGTAATTTCTTTTTCACCTGTCTCTGTTCGTCTTAAACGGATACCTGATTAATAATATATTTGTCGTTCAATTAAAAAATGAAAAAAATCTATATTGAAAGAAAGTGAAAAACACATTAATTTTTAAATACTTTACTCTCTAAAGTGGCACTTGTTTTAAAACGGATATAATAATAATAAAATAAAAGTATATAATTTTTTTCAAACCATTAATATCTACTTTTTCCATCCTAAAGTGAATTACCATAAAATATCATAATAAATCGAATCTAAAACTTTAAGCCAAACAAATTTTAAGGATTTAAGCTTTAAACACTAGGCTAATCCATGTTCTTGGTTTTTCTTACTACAACTACTACTACTACAGTATTAGTGAAGTATACGACCTCGCATATGTATAGATGTTGATCTCACTTATAGTTTTAGGGTCCGTTTGGTCGGAAGGAAAGAAAGAAGAAGAAAAGAAAATTGCGGAAACCAATGTATGAATATAGACTAATTTTTGTCCAAGTTCATGCATTGGTTTTCGCAATTTTCTTTCCTCCCTCTTTCCTTCCCTCAAACCAAACGGACCATTAGTGTCCCTATTATGGTAAGCTGCTTTTTTTCTTTCAGACAATAATAAAATTAGTGCATTTTATTTTATTTATAATGATAGGTTCAATATATGATGAACAACGATTAAAAATTTGAAAACTAGCATAAAAAATGAGATGTTTGAGCTAAATCATAAAGCGACTTTAATTTGTCTCTAACATAACTATACTACGATTTACATTTATATTCAGAATTTTTCTGTAATTTTTTGTTCTTAGCACTTCTTGTATTTTGTTACGGTTTTGTTAACTTGTTATTTTTCTTGACTTTTTTTATAAAAATCGATAAATTAAAAATTGAGAAATAAAAAACCATAAGCCATTTTATTTTTAGGATGATGCTAACTAGTGCCTCCGGGGTACTAGTTAAGGAGCTAACAGTAGTAATTCTTGTCTTGAAAACATTATTCATATTTTAAATATATTGATTACGCAAGTTTCTATGTTTTTATACTATAATTGATATCCTTAACTGGTGTTCCAGGGGCACTAGTTAGCATTTTTCATATTTTTATTATTATTAAAAAGTAATATGAGCCTCAAGTTAATCGTAGCCGCACAAATTGGTCCACTGTGAGAGTCCGGGGTACCGACACCAAAGGTGGGTAAACCAACTGCCACACTTTTATGGTGTGTTTGGATGTGGAGAGAAAGTGAGAAGAGAGAAATAGGTGAGAGAGAGTTTGAGAAGAGAGAAATAAGTGAGAAATAAAGTACATTTGAGATATTGTTTGGTTTAAGAGAAAGATAGAAGAGATAGACAAGAAAGAAATGTTGATTATTTATATAAGTACCAAAATACCCTTGATTTAAAATATTTAATTAATTAGTTTTTGAATGTTAAATTGTCAACACAAGGGTATAATGGGGATTGAATATAGAAAATGTTGTCTTTATTCACTTTCTTCTCATGAAGGAAGAGATTGCTTTTTTGTGTAGGGACCACACTTTTATACTCTCTCGTCGCAATTTCTCTGCTATCCAAACACAATTGATTTGACATCTCTTTGCAAACTCTCTCTTCTCAAGTTCTCTCGCCGACATTTCACCAGAAACAAACAGACCATTAAGATGAGACTTTACAATGATACCAACTTCTGCAACGAAAAAACATTAAATTTTAATATACAATTATTATCTACAATAAAATAATTAACTTTTATTCATTATAAAAAAAAATAAACTTCTATTTTTAAAATATGACAACAATTAATTTTTTTATTACTGACAACAATTAATTTGAAAAAAAAAGTATTGATAAAGTTCAATTAATTTCTCATTGTTTCCTTGCATTTTTTTCAAAATGAAATTGGAGATTCAACTCAGAACTTTTAGCATACTACTCAAACTTCTCACCACTAAACCAAATCTAGTAGTTTTTCTTACATTTTTTAAGAAAAATACTATTTAGTAAGAATTTTTGTATGCAATAAAGAGTAGGGATGGCAAAATGGGCCAAGCCCGTCAGGTCGGCCCGTTTAACCGGTCATTTTTGGCGGGGGTGGGTTGAGATTTTCAATCCGCAAAAAGAGCGGGGCCCGTCCCGCCTAACCCGCAAAAACACAGGACAATGACGGGGCGGGGCGGGTTGGCCCGTCGGGTCTAACCAATTTTTTATTTTTAAAAAAATCTTAGTCCATTTTAATGAGTTCTCTTTTTTTGACCTATATTATAAAATAGAAACTCAACTCAATTAACCTAATAGGGTTAATATATATATTGATGATGAGGATGATGGAAAGGAAGCTTCACTGTCAACATCGAAGCAAGCATCAATCAATGACGTTGTTAATTTAGATTGAAGATTAATTATTTTTTATTGCTTATTTTTGTTGGTGTGGATTTAAACATTGAATCCAAGTTTTGTTTGTGTTGATGGACTACTAAACCTTAGCATTTTTGTGGATTTAAATGGAATCCAAGTTTTGTTTGTTTTGGATTTAAACTAAGCACTTCTTCAGGTTTTATTATAAGTACGATTTGTTTGGTTTTATAATCATAAATGTTTTGAATGATAATTTTATTTTTCTTATCGCCTTGTTAGTTTATATTTTGATTTCCTCGAGTGGTTTTTTATTTTATTTTTTTATTATAATTTTTTATAATATTTTTGAGAATTTATAAAAAAAAAAAAATTAAAACTTTATCGACGGGGCACTCCCGCCAACCCGCCATCCGCCATGAAACGGGGCGGTTTGAGTTTTTCAACCCACCATCACTAATTAGCCCGCCCCGCTTCGCCAATTTTTAGACGGATTAATGACGGGGCGGGACGGGGCGGGTTGGCCCGCTTTGCCATCCCTAATAAAGAGAAGAATTATACGTGGCAATATTTGATTGATCAAATTATAATCACTCTCTCTCCTATGTATGGTTATCCAATCTTTGATTGGCCAAATTCCCTACTTTTATGAATTCTTCTCTTTCTTATGTTAAAATTTCTTACCAAATAGCAATGCTATTTTTTTAATTGGTGCAATCATCATTCGTTACATTTTTATTTCTTTTATATAATGAAAAATTAAAATATAAGTTGGCGATAGGATAGTGTCCCAACCCAAAATAACATATACAAAAGTACTTACATTTACCTCCCGCATTATTCCTTACAATAATCAAAATAATTGTTAGTCATGCGTCTTATTTTCAATATTTATTTTTCTCAAGGTCAATTATATGTTGTCATTTTAAGAGTTACTTTAAAAAATGAGTTAAAAATACTGTTAACAAATGATAATGGTGTATAAATAAGATTTTGGAAATGTACAAACGCATATTTGATATTTAAATCATATTTAGATAACTTTTATTGTTATTATTATTTTGATAATATACCTATTGTTTTATTTTTTTAAACTTAACATTTATACAAATAATTTTTTAACATTATCGTATAAAACAATACATAAGACTCGTATATCACACAAGTAAGCATTGATTTTAAGAAAATACTAACCGGTGTTGGCTACTAACAATATTTAAAAAATTAAAATAGTAAATTTTTATTTTATTATTATTATATCCGTTTTAAAATAGTAAATTTTTATAAAATTGTGTGAATGCAATCGGCCATATTCCTAATAGACTGATTTCCAAATAACACATCCAAATTATAAGAAATCAATAAAGGCCCAACCATTGCAAATTAAAATATTTAATTTTTTAATAAAATAATTTTTTATCCAAAATTCTTAAAAACAAAGGCTTATTTTAACTCATTTTTCTTCACTAGTACTACTTGTTTGAAGTGCACCGACAATAACCAACGTTCATTGGATCTAAATAAATATTTACATGCAGGGTAGAAGTAGAACAAGGCACTGCAGTACTGGATCCCAGATATATGAATCACGGGTACTCTATTTTAAGGAGAATATCGGTACCGGATACATATTGGGTATCAATACGCGTACGCTACTTTTTGAATACGCACCGATGGCGTAACTATTTTTTTATTTTTTATTTTACAACGGATACACGTGTGGTATTCATGTGGTAACGCATGGTATTCTTATGCTTGTGGTACACTAATCTAAAAAATGCAATTTTTTGTTTTTTAATTCGTTTTTTATTTATTGAAAGATTTATGTTTCTTATTTGTTTATAATATAAAAGTAGCAGTTCTTCTAATAAGCAATAACAATTTAAATCTTTTTATCTAATTGCTTTTGAATTATTTATGTGGTAGTATTTTTTATGTTTAATTATTTGTTTTAACAATATAGTTCCACTATAATTTTATTAAAACAAATTATACACACGTACCCGTACCTTAGTTTTTCTAAAAATATCGTACCTCGTACCAGATACCAGTACCGTACCTGCACCTAGGCAACACATATAGCTCTCAATTAATGCGTAGCAAATGAAGAAAAATAAATATGAAAATAATCAGGGCATATTTGCAAGTTTATGAACATGATAATTTTTTAAGTTTTTGCCAAAACCACAAAAAGAGTACTAGTAGTAAGACCATGAGCAATGGTAGTGTTGAATGCAATGTCAACAGACCAAATATGCTGCAATGGTTGTGTTGAAGGTGTGTTGAAGGTGAGCTGGATGAGAGAGATGTTGAAAGCATTCAACATAGTTGAACACTGCCAGGGAAGACACGCGGAGCAATTTTGTTGGACGAAATCTGGCGCGTGAGAGACACGCGCAAACAAGGCGTGTGGAGCAGCTGGATGCGGAGAGAGAAGACGAAATTGGATAGGCTGGTACGCGTGGCAGATGCTGATTGGTTGTCCGGATTTTCAATCTCATTTTATCTTTAAACTCAATTATTTCGTTGCAAATTAATTTTTTAATTTTTTATTTTTATACCAAAATTCATGATTTTTTTTTTCTCTATAAATAGAGACTTGGTTTGTTTCATTTGGACACAGAAAAAAATATCAAGTTTTTCACTCTCTTAATCTTCTTATTATCTTTCAATTAGTGTTTAATTTGAAGTTTTAGTCTCTTTTTTTTGTGAAATGGATCCCAATAATAATTTCAACATCCAAAATTTGAAGTTAATTTGTATCGTTTTAATTGCGTTATTTTGTGTGATCTATTGCATTTTAAATTAAGAATATAATAAAAAATTATTTTAATTTCTTTTGTTAACTGTTTATTATTTTAATTTAATTTTAATCGATAATTATAATTTTATTGATTCATAAAAATAAAAACTTAAATTTAAATAAGAATATGAAATAAAAAATGGTGGGGTAGAGAAGGTGGTGGGGTAGAGTGTTGAATGAAAAAATTATTGGAGAGGTAAAAGTTGAATGGAGTGTTGAATGATTAGATGGAAGAGAGATAAGATGATGTGGAGTGTAAAAAGTGGATGTTGAGAGTGTTGAACCATTGCTCATGGTCTAAAGAAGGAACATTGAAAATTAACCTATCTATTTCACTTTAAAAAAGAAAGAATTTTCCCCTTTTGATAAAGGCTTCTCTTGTTTTGCAGTCTCTATCTAGCATCTGATCCACCATGTGCCATGGTGTGGACTATTTAATTTTGATCCACATTCTTTGTTGGTTGTAGCAGCAGCAACATCTGCCCATATCCAAGCATCATCCTTCTCAATATCATTAGGGCTTCAATTGATTTGATATAATTTATTTTTGTTGATATAAGTATTTGAGAGTCTTTAATAAAATTTATGAAAATGACGTCATGTTTATAAATTATTTAACAATTTATAGTTAAATAATTTAACTTTATATTATCATTTTGTTATTGAAAAAATATACATAAATCATTTACGGTAGACACTTATTTTATATGCACTTAGTTAAACTGTCTATTCAAACAGGCCTTAGTTAAAGAGGGCTATTGTAATTAACTTATGCATTTCAACAATATCACAAATCACAATACCACTTCAATTTTAAATTTTGTACCAAAAAAAATTCACAAAATTTAGAAATTAATCTTTACAATTCTGCAAAAAAAAAAAAATGATTATTATAAAAAAAGATACTCCACCGTCAAGGGATAATCTATGATTTGTTAGAGGGCCAGAAGATTTGGTTGCTTGAGTAAGTAGTAGAAACAATAATGGAAAATTACTTCTAGTACTTGTCCTAGTAATTTGTTCGATTATTTATTTCAGAGATTCAGACATGTTGGTGTGGAAACAGTATTTATAGCTGCTATATTAATGGGGTATGTATTGTTTTCTTTTTGTTTGTGTATGTGTAGTGTCTACATGCATTAATCACGTAAAATGGTGGGGTCAAATAATTAAGGTAGGAGAGTGTGAACCGATAATGCGACGCGTGGATAAACAAAATAACGTTCGTGTTTCTCCATCACTTGCGCAATTAAAGCACACAAGATCTAACATATTTTTAGTCAGACATTGTCTCGTGCCTCGTGACTTATTAGATATATCTACTCTTTTCAGTTTCATCATATATAACTAATTTTCAAAAAAAAAATATTTATTCAATAATTATTGTATTTAATCTATCAGTATAGTAGTATTATAGATCAAATATATTAATTATTAAATGAACAAATATAGCAATAATTGAACTCAAAGACACGTCAACAAGTATAGTAACTGAGCTTCACAACTGATAGTCCCACGGACTATCAACCGTGCCAGATTCAGAACAGCGGCAATCCCAAGCTTTGGATCAATTGGAGTGGCAGAGCCCTTGTGTTGGTTGAAGAAAATGCAATGTCGACACGAATCTCTAGTCTCTTATCGCAATGCTGAAGGTGCTCTTATAGCGGTAGGAACAAATATTTGTGCACAAAAGCTTACAACACTGGAAGGGAAAACTTTGGCTATCCTGGAGGCACTTTGTATAGCTAGCTCTAGAAGGTGGTCTAACATCGTCTTTGAAAGTGACTTGAAGTTGTAAATTTCAAAGAACTATCTTAAAAGTGATATAACAAAAATTAATTTATGAGAACCATCTTAAAAGAAAATTTTAAGAAAATTAAATTGTTATATCCAACATCATTCCGGCCACCTTCAAAGAAAATTTAAATATCAAAGAACTGTCTTAAAAGTGATTGTATAATGTTCTTGTTGACGTTGTTTTTCTATCATCTATCATACCGGCGATATGCCAAACTTTAGCATTAGAATAATTGTGATGATTTTATAAAAATGGTCTCTTCCTTACAGTTTTGTAGAAATGCAGGAGGTAAGAAAATTGCTCCAATTTTATAATTATCATCTTACTTCAAATCAACCCATAGTCTTCTTACTTGGGCCATTGGTCCTTGTCAAATGCTGACCCGAAGGTTTCTCTCCCCACCCCCCGTCGTTCTTTTTCACCTTCAATAATCCAATTTTACCCTTGATTTTACCCCCGAAAACTTCGGTAAACGCGTATCGAAGTTTGTCGATATTGAAAAACAGGTGTTTTACATCGTTAAAAACTTCGATATGCGTTTACCGAAGTTTTTTTACAAGGTTAAAAATTGAAACCCAGGGGGTGAAAAAGAAAGACGGGGGTGGGGAGAGAAACCTTCTGCTGACCCATCACCCATTCAAACCTTGGAAACTTTCTGCCGTCTTCAAATAAACCAACTCCACTTATTGTTGTTATTCCCAAATGTATCTGTTCTAGTATTTTATTCATCAGTGTTATCTCTGCTAAAGCTGATTTTAGTATTCTAAAGTACATCAATCAAGTTATACAAGTGGTGTCGCGATTTTTTGCTATAATAATTTGTATTCTACTCATCTTCTAGTTCACCAACGGACGGACACAGCACAGAAACAAAAGCTGAAATTCGGCAATCATCACTTCTCAATAGATTCACCTCAGTAGATCAAACAAACATTCAGAGGACAATCAAATTCTCTTTCTAACTGCAAGAATGCTAAACAACAGCAGCATAAACAATCTGCTATAAATATAATGCACTATCCCAGATGTATCAGATGAACAAACATGTTAAGTGACACAGCTGGCTCGAACGCATAGGATGCTATGAAATATAGCTCTAACATGTGGTTCAAAACACTCCAATAAAAACTAACTGCAATGGTTTCCAGTGAAAGATACATTCTTTTATATATCTAGACTAGATTATGCACATACTCCATATGCTAGAATATTGTAACCGATCAAAGAGATGAGTTAACCACATTGTGGTATGTATAACTTATTTTCTTCTCCTAAAGTATATGAGTAACAAAGATTCACAGTTAGAAACTATGAGGCAAATTACTTAGCTGTATCTTCATGTTCGGGTCCTTCGGGAACCAGATGACCTTCTGCGGAGGACGATCCTCTACTTACTGGAAGATAAGACAATGCTATTGCTGCAGTACCAAGTGCAATCACAGTCATTATGGAACCCCAAATCCATTTCTGCCTTCTACGCTTTCTTTGCCTCTCGCGTCGTGCCATCTCTACACAAGACAGAAATCACATAAATAAGATTGAATATTAAGCAAGCTGAATAAAACAAGACATACTTTAAGCTGAACACAAAATAATGCAATGTTTATATCATGATCTTATACTTTTGTGTTTTTGTGCAAATAGAATATCCTCTAGTCCGTGAAAAATTACAGAACCCGGCTCATAGAAAAGCCACATTAGGCAAGTTAATATCTTTGGTTAATGGATTTGGACCCACTAGAATAAAAGTAGTTTCAATCAGTGAAGGTTTCACTAACTATAGCATCTGAGGTTTGTCTTCTTAATACAACAAAAAGCAATAAAGAATAATACCCCCCAAAATTAAATTTACGCAAACCTAGCAAGTAAACAAATATCACTCGTACAAAAGTCCACTTTTTTCATAAGATTCAATAACCATTATTCAGAAAGCATTCAAGTAAACCAAATACAAGCTTTGAAGAGTATAAAGAAATTGAATAAATGACCCAAGTAGTCAAGAGCCACCATAGCTTCAGTATACATCATGCAATAGTAGCACATGTCAAGCATAACGTGCACTAACACCAATAAGAAACTCGGCACAACTAAACAATATTGATGACTTCTGACACTCACACACATATGCATCAATTAAAATGCAAGATAAGATAATTTAGGACGTGTTATGAGGGGAAACATGACAATTGCAGATCAAAGATGTGATATAAGTCTTACCGACTGCTTCCTGGTTTCGCTGAGACATCTCATGATTCATTGTCTCATAACAGTGAAGACGTTCCAACAGCCGACCAATCTCAAAGTTCTTTGAATCTAGTTGAGCTTCCATCTCCATCTCTACCTCAGCCCTGACAGTTCCTCTCCCAATAGTATTTGATATGAACCTAGCAACATAAAGTTGCTGACAGAGGTCTTCCACAGGATCAGAATTCTGCTGCCCACCCTCGGCTACAGCATTAAGATCTGCAGGCAAAACAATTCCTGCTAGACACGACCCCTGCCTAATACTCTCCCATTGACTTCTCATGTTGTTTAGGGATTCCTCAGCTTGCTTCCGCTTCTCTATTTCCATCAATAGACTCAATCTCATTTCACGCAATTCAGATTCAACATCGTGTGCAGAATTTTGAGAAGCAGTATCCGATGATAGCTCTACAGGAAGGTAAGAAACAAGTAAGCTAATATATGACATGAAACATTTCTAACAAACTCTATTACAGAAGTGATGATCCTCTCTTGCTCCCCTATTTAATCAGTGTGTGAAATATGCAAAACGATTGATATTTGATATCTACATGACATATCCCTTTAATCACAGCTGCATGACCAATAAGTTATGACGTTAAGAAAAAAGTAAGGAAAAAATAGCAATGGTTGCGATGTTCATTTGCAACGGAAAATTTGGCAGTAAAGCCTTAAATCAGTTTACCTTCCCGAGCATCATAAAACTCCCCACCAGGACTGCTGAATTTCACAGATAGGTCTGTCCCTGGATTCTCTTCCACGTCCGTGTTGCTTGTGCAACTCATTGAATCTTGAGGGTCAAAGAAGTCTTCCATATCTGTATCTCTTCCCGTATTCAAGGCGGGCCCATTATCCCCGAGGAAACCATTTGAAATGCTGCTATTCTCAGGTTCTTTGTGTCCATTCACTAGCTCACTTCCTTTGCATCTATCAAATTCCCTACCACAGACACCATTTACGTGCTCCTCTTCAACAGGTTCAGGGTTTGTAAAACTGAATTGGAGATCACCGGTTGAACTTGCAGAACAAGTATCAAAGCTCTTATCATCAACCTTTTCATCTCTGGAAGCATTCTGCTTGGATAGCACACTGGCCTCAGATGAACTCTTGTGGAGGCGTGGGCCACGACGTTTGTGGTTAATAATGTATGGTGATGGTGGGAATGAAGAAGGCGAATCTACAAGTGGAAGTTGTTTCACCTCAGGTGTGGTATAAAGTGCTGGCTTTAACGGAGGACGAGAAACCTTCTTTTTCACAGCTGGAGCACTAGTAGTCCTCTCAAGTGTACGAGATTTCGGTATTGGCATTGAAGTTGGAATAGGTTTATCACTTGGCTTGGAAGCTCCAGTTTCTAATAACCTATCCAATGCTATTGCAGTAAAAGCCGGCATGTCTGTAAATAAAAACGACATAAAAGTCAATACTTCAATAAAGCTTCCCACTCAAGCACAAATTTTAGCAATCTACAACCCCGTTTGAATAAACAACTTAATTAAACACTTATAGTAAGCGCTTATCCGCTTATCATATAAGTCCTTATGTATCATCTATTTCTATAACAAAAGATAAAATAAAGTCAAACTATTTTCATAATAGCTATAAGTATTTTCATAAGCTATTTTGGAGAGCTTGTCAGAATAAGTTGAAAACAGCCTATGGACATGTCCTAAGCTGTTTTAAAAAAATTCTCCCAAATAGTATAACAAGTGCTTATTTCAGCTGATAAGCTCAAATAAGTCCATCCAAACATCGCTATATCTATATTCTATCCAAATCCCTAATGTTGCAAGCTGCAGCTACCATTAATACATGATTAAAAAAAATACTTGGAAACAAACCACCAACATATACAGATTGCAAATACTTGGAAACAAAGAAATGCAATTAAAAAAAATCTATTTCGATGCACACTTCTTTGATTTAAAAAAATACAATTTTTTGAATACCCAATAGTCAAAAGATACATTCCCAAAAACATATTCTCATACCATCTTTGATCTTTCATCCTTCCTTCAACATGTTGAAAAAAACAACACATAACACAACAATATTGACATATAAATTTTCCCTATAAAACCAGCAAAAAAATAAAAATTAAACATAAATCTATAATCGAAATTCAAAAATTCAAACCGCGAAAGTCTATGAGAAAGCAAAAGGAGAGAAGTTAAAAAAGCTGCAGCATAATAATTACCAATAAAAAAAAGACCAGAGAGAGAGAGAACCTGGTAGAAGAAAGGTTAAGCATGAAAGAGAGTAAGAGAGGAATCGGCGGGAAGCAAAGAAGAACGAAGGTGCATAATTTTGAGGAAGTTTCTGTGCCTATAAACTGTTTGCGTTTTGTTCAAAGAGAACTTTCTCAAAAGAAAATATGGACAAATTATTTGTGTTGTGTTTTGGAGTTAATTGCAATGACCGCCTCTTGCAGATTTGAGTTTTGCGTTGGAATTTTGTTCTCTAGAATCTGGGACACTTTTCTCCTCCACAGTTGTTTGGGAGTTTCTGGTGTAGGGGTTGGTGGGGACCTCTCTTTCTCTCTATTCTTTAGGTCATTCTATTCGCTTTTTTGGGTTAGGTCCTTTGTTCTGTGGACCCTGTCTTACCAAGCCCATCACAAAATTGGAGTTTAGTTTAATTTTCGAGTCCAATGAAAGGAACGTTCATATCAAACATTGGGTTTTAATCGTACAGGTTATCGATGGTAATTGACGCTGAAGTTGGTAGGAGAATCACAGCTCGTTGTCTCACAACTGTGATCAGAAGGGGTTAGAATCACTTGATGTCATAATTGACTCCAGAATTTGATTAAATTTGTGGTGAAAACAATAAAAAAAATTCGATAAAATTTAAAGGTCTCGCTAGCATGTATTAAGAATTTAAAAGTATAAATTTTTTCTTAAATTTTGTACAATTATTTTGTAAAATATTTTAAAACAAAATTAATTAGATACATAAATTATGATAAAATATTTCCTTTTTTGAATCATTAACATGTGTCCAAAGTTTTTCCCAAAATTTAATACTAAAAAGATATCTTTCGATAGGATATATATAACTGTAAAATATATTTCTAGTAGAATGAGAGATTCTAAACAATTCAAAAGGGAGAAGAATAATAATTGTCCATGATTGAATGTTAGATTTCTTATAAATTTGTCGATTTTTTTTGTTGGAAGATATTTTTAGATGAGTAATGCTATTTAGTAAAAGAAGTGCTAAATAGTAAGAATCATTCACACAAGAATTGTAAGAATATAACATGACTTAATTTTTAAAAAGAAAAAAATAATAATCATAATTCCCTTTTTTAAGGAAATCATGGGTGAGTTGGTATTGAAATTGTTCCCTCAATTTTACCTTTTTGCATTTCTTCTCTTTCACCTTTCGTAACATTAATCATTCCCTTTTAGATATCCTATAGATCTAATCCTCTCACTTTCTTTTGCAATATTTCATAATTTTCATATTACATGCAATGGATGTGTTGAACTTATAGGAGAGAAATAGAGTCCTTGTCCGATGGAACACACTATCGAGGAGGATTAGAGAGTTTTAAATTGCTGACCTTAACACTTGAATGGAAAAGATTAGTCTCATACTTAGTTTAAAGTTTGAAGTCATTGGTGTGCCAAAGATCTTAATTACACTGATTTTATTAAATTTTCCATTTCTTATACAGTTATATGGCTATTGTTCTGAAATTGATTAGATGCATTCACTTTATCTATGCAATCGCGCAGTTACGTTGTTTTTGACAATTCGATTTAATAATTCTAAAATACTATACTCAAATCAAAACCATCTAATTAAGATAAGACAGTCACTAACGTTTGACTGCACAACTGCAGGCATATATAACTGCGTGCAATGTTGGCCCTTATTGTTCATGTCTCATTCCCAAGTTCCATTTTTTATTTCTTCTTCATGTTCTTCAAACTTCGCTACAAGCATTAAAAGTTGAAATTGGAACCTTTACTTCAAATGTTTTTCTCCAAAATCTCATTCACTAATTTACCTTTATATCTTGAATTTGGATTTTCTGTTGTCACTAACTATACACAATCACACCGTAAGTGGACCGTTATTATATATCTCAATTGAAAAGTCCAATTTTCGAGCAGATTTTAATTTTCTTTAAAAATAAAATTATTGGACTTGAGGTATGTATCGTCCGATTTCATTTGGGCAGTCACAAATCTTCTGACTATGTGATTACATGTTGTTAGTGACCGCAGACAATTGAGTTTCTATATCTTTCATATATGTTCTCCTTTCTTCTTACAAGTGTTTTATTTGAGGGGAAAATGAATGAACAGTTGGAGGAGATAATCTCGATCCTTAAAATTTTCTCATTAATTTGGTCGTTTTCACTACTAAAATGATCTATGCGCAAAACATAAGTCTCTACAAATTAAACATTATGAAAATTATGATTATTATTTTTGTACAAACTAATTTATAATGTTAAACACACAAATCTATTGTATGTTTGAATCCACATTGAGAAGCATACAAAAGCATGGCAACCTTGAAGCTACTTAGTTATAGCTACCACAAGTGAAAGAGATTTTGACATGGTTCCAAATAGTTGTTTATACCATTATTATTCAGTAGGCAGATGCATGTATACATACATCATACCAATGATGAAGAACAAAATCATTTATATTTTGATCCACATCCTCTTATACAAATATGATAAGAAATTCAAACTCTATTTTTTACAACAAAAAAAATGGACTAACATTTGAATTAAAAACTAAGCAAGATATATCATTTGTAATAGATTACAGGCTTATTTGATTCTGAATCCCACATGCCTCCTTCCTTCATATACTCAACATATCTTGCAAATTCAGGCTTAGATGATGATTTCTTTTTCTTCCCAAAATCAAACAAATTTAAAAGTGGGTGAGTACTCTTTTCCTTACCTACTTTCTTTGTTGGATTTCTTTGTAGATTAATAGTACTCCCTAAAGTTGAAGCCATAGCCATTTTTGCCTTTGTATTTGATGGTCCTGAAGGAACACTTATACTCCTCTTCAAATATTCTTCATTTGAAATTCCATAATTATTTGCACCAAATTCTTTATCTAATTTCTCATACTTCTCATGACCTCTTCTAGTACTATTTGATCTAAACATATTTGGATTGGATCAAATTGTATGAAATGAAAAAAGCAAAGTTTTATGTCATTGAAAAATATTTGATTGATGGGTTAGGAAAAATATGATATGAAAGGAAAATGGTTGGTGACTTGGTAAGAGTTTTGGATGAGATAATAGTGATTTATAACATTACATCATGTCAAGTTTGGTTTGCTATTTTTTTTTTTTTTGACGAAAGTTTGGTTTGCTATTGTTTGTTTCAACTTCAACATTTGCATTTTTGATGTAATTAATGTTATTATTTTTATGGTTGTTGTTTTTAATATTTTTATATTACGTGGTTTGAAAACAACATCAATGATGCAAACTTATGTTGACATTTTGTGCCATACACAAAAAATTCCGCCCACAATTAAATTAATGTTGTAGGCCAAGAAAAAATAATTAAAATAACAAAAGTGTGTTAGTTTTTCCCGGTACACCAAGCTTGATTTTCTTAGTCAAAGTGCCCCTCACTGCATTATTTGTTTTTTCTTCTAAAACTAAAACATTGAAACATTCAAAATAAATTGCCGGGTGTATGACTAAAATAGTAAAATATATCACTATCTCCGTTAAATAAAAAATAATAATAAAGTGTAAAAATTTTAAAAATTGTCTCCATAAACTTGTGACTTTAATTTTTATTTTATTTTTGGTGAAATAAACTAATGACTTTTTTAATGAACAATAAGCTAATGACTTTTAACAAATGTCTTAAATGTTTTGACATGAAACATTGATCATTCAAAACAAATTGATGGGTAGCAGGGTCGGCCATTGGGCCAAGCTGAGAAAGCTAGGGCTTTAGGCCCAACAGAAATTTTTTTTTATCAAAGAAAAATAGGCCTCAAAAAAAAAAAGCCCCTAATCCTATTAGGTTACGCGTGAAAAAAAAAATGGAAGAGGGAGAATACGCTTCTTAATTTCCAGCGGCGCGTGAATCGCTTCTTCTTCCCACAATAAATCAACCAACGTCTCTTGCATCAATTTCTCCCAAAATTCCTCATATCATTTAATTTTCCCTTCAAACTTTCTACTTTAAAAGAATGATTCCAAGTTCCAACTTTCACCATACTTCTTCAATCCTCACAAGCAAAAAACTTTCCAATTTCCACAATTCCACTGTGATAGTGCGATTTCCCAATTTTGTGTGCAATTTTAGTAACTGTGAATTTGTGATACTTCTTTGTGAATTTGTGATACTTCTTCAGTTCTTTGTCTGTCACATTGCTGCTGCAGCAACTCTTTACTCTTGTTGGAGGCCTTTTCAATTTCACCACCGACTCAGATTTTATATTGCAGCAATTCCTGGCAAGTGGCTTTCTAGGTTCTTTCTTATTATCCATCTCCAATTGTGAAAATACCAACTCTTAGTTGCTGCTATCTGTTAAAGTAGTTATAAGTTTGTTAGAGTTGTAACCAACTTGTGTAAACTATATATAGCTACAATGCTAACTGTAATAGCTAGTGATTCATTTTTCCACTCAATACAATTTTCTCTTCTTCTACATTTTACTTTTTCTCTGCACTTTCACTTCCACAATCATGGAAGATGATTCCTTTGTTATGGTATCGAGAGCCTGAAGCTCACGCACTCTGATTCGCCATGGTGATTCGCAACGGTTCTCCATCGGTGGAGGCTCCAATCTTCTCTGCTCCGGTTGATCATTCTCAAAACCCTTTCTACATTCATCCTTCTGAAAATCCAGCGATTCCTCTTGTTAATCCGGTTCTTGATGGCAAGAATTATCATTCTTGGGCTCGGTCTATGAAGAAAGCCATCATTACGAAGAACAAGCTTCGTTTCCTCGATGGATCTTCTCCTATGCCTCTTGAACGTGACCCTACCTATGAAGCTTGGGTGCGATGCAACAATTTGGTACTTTCTTGGATTCAAAATTCTGTTGCTGCTTCAATTGCACAAAGCATTGTGTATTATGATCTTGCTGCATCTGCTTGGACCGATCTTAAGACTCGTTTCTCTCGTGCTGATCGCGTTCGCATTGCTAGCCTACAACGCGATTTGTATGCAATTCGTCAAGATACTGCTTCTGTCAACGATTACTTCACCAAATTGCGTGGAATTTGGGAAGAATTAGAGGTTTTTCGTCCGATTCCTAACTGTACGTGTCTAGCTCGTTGTCAATGTGAAGGAATTCGTAATGCACGCCAACTCAGGCAAGAGGATCTTGTTCTTATCTTTCTTACTGGCCTTAATGACACTTATGCTGTTGTTAGATCTCAAATCTTGATCATGGACCCATTTCCCGATCTCAACACTACTTTCTCCATGATTATCCAACATGAATCTCTCAATGGGTTGGAAGTAAGTGTTGAATCTGAGGTTCACATTAATCTTGCTGATGGCAAGAAACCTTCTTATCATAAAGGCAAGTCTCCTCAAAATAGCAATGGAAACAAATCTTGCACCTTTTGTGGTCGTGGTGGCCACACCATTGACATTTGCTATCGCAAGAATGGTTATCCCCCTGGTTTCAAGTATAGGGATGGCTCTACTCCACCTAAAACTGCTATGGCTAGTTACATTGCCTCTACTAGCTCAGACAACAAGGTCACTGAGGCAAAGTCTTCTAACTCTTTGGGGTTAAGTGATGCAGAATTACAAGCTCTCAAGCACTTGTTGAAGGCACACAAGCCTGACCCTACATCTCAACTTCATCATTTCACTTCAGGATCTACTCTTAGCTCTCCTACAGAGGATACTAGAGGTATGATTTCTTTCAATTCCATGTCTCATTCTGAAGCTTTGTGGATCATAGATAGTGGAGCCACCGATCATGCATGTTATTCACTAGATATGTTTCATCATTACACCAAGGTCAAACCTATTCCTATCAGATTGCCTAATGGTACAATAGTCAAGACAGATATTATTGGGGATATCCATGTCACTGATTCACTTCATTTGTCCAATGTCTTTTATCTGCCACATTTCACATACAACTTGATTTCTGTGTCAAAAGTCACACAACATTTAGGGTGTACTTTCACTTTTGCTAATAGTGTGTGTACAATTTCAAACAATCAGCAGAAGACGATTGGTTTGGGTAAGCAGCTCAATGGACTTTACTATTTGGAAGGTATCCCACAGTCATCTCATTCCTTTAATAAATCTGGTTCAGGTACTCTTTGTAGTAACTCTAGTTCAAGTGCCATTTGTACTGTTTCTTCTATACCTCACACAGCTTTATGGCATTTTAGGCTTGGCCATGCCTCTCATGCTAGATTAGCAATAATGAATAAATTGTACTCTTCTATTTCTGTCAATAAAGATTGCATTTGTGATGTATGCCATTTAGCAAAGCAGAAGAAACTTCCTTATCAGTTAAGTCATAGTCAATCTACTAGATGTATTGAACTGTTACATATGGATATATGGGGTCCTTATAGCACAGCAACTATACATGGTCACAAGTACTTTCTAACAGTAGTAGATGATTTTAGTAGGTTCACTTGGCTGATTTTGTTAAAGAGTAAGCATGAGGTAGCTACACAGGTTCAGAACCTCATCCACCTTGTTGAGAATCAGTTTGACTCCAAAGTCAAGATAATTAGGAGTGATAATGGATCCGAATTTTCCATTCCATCATTCTATGCTTCTAAAGGAATTATCCATCAGACAAGTTGTGTGTATACACCACAACAGAATGGACGAGTTGAAAGGAAGCATCAATGCATCTTGGCCATTGCAAGAGCTTTGCTTATACAGTCTTACTTACCACCAAAATATTGGGGCTATGCTGTTCTTCATGCAGTATATCTCATGAACAGAATGCCTTCTATGGCCATTTCAGGTGATTTACCCTACAACAAACTTCACAATCATTTACCTGACCTCTCTATGCTCAGAATCTTTGGCTGTCTTTGTTATGTCTCTACCACTGATGCACATAGGTTGAAGCTTGATCACAGAGCACGCAAATGTGTTTTCTTGGGTTACAAGTCCGGCACCAAAGGTTATGTTGCCTTGGATTTACATTCATTTGAAATTGTTGTTTCCAGAAATGTACAGTTTGAAGAGCTAATTTTTCCTTACCCTTCTCATACTAAACCACACAACACTTGGGAATTCTTCATTCCACCCATTGACCCTGACTTTGATCATGTCACTCCTTGTGACCCTCCTACTCCACCTATTGCACCTGAGCCTACACCATCTGTAGACTCTACCACTTCACCAATTACACATCCTTTACCTTCTCCAGTTTCATCCATTGACCCTTCACCTCCAATTGAGCCTTCTCCACCGCCTCTTAGAAGGTCAACTAGACTAACCAAACCACCTATTCATCTTATGGACTATGCTTGTAACACCATGGTTCACTCAACTCCCTATCCTATTCACAAATACACCAGTCATCACAATCTTTCCCCTACACAATTAACCTACACCTTGTCTTTACTTACTGAAGTTGAACCCAACTCATATTCTAAAGCTTGTAAACATGACCATTGGGTGAAAGCCATGCAAACTGAACTGCAGGCCTTACAGCAGAACAATACCTGGTCAATTGTCTCTTTGCCTACTGGAGCTAAACCAATCGGAAGTAAATGGGTGTATAAGATCAAGAGGAAAGCAGATGGCAGTATTGAAAGGTACAAAGCTAGACTAGTGGCTAAAGGATATAATCAAGTGGAAGGGGTGGATTATTTCGAAACTTTCTCACCAGTGGCCAAAATGACTACTATAAGGGTTATTCTTGCAACCGCTTCAATTAAAAACTGGTTTGTGCAACAGCTAGATGTGAATAACGCATTCTTACATGGGGATCTTTGTGAAGATGTATATATGAGAATCCCACAAGGGTTGAATGGTTTCTCTAATGACAAAGTTTGTAAGCTAACTAAGTCACTTTATGGACTAAAACAGGCTAGTAGGAAGTGGTATGAAAAACTCAGCCAATTTCTCACTTCCCACCATTTCACACAAGCCCCTTCTGATCCCACTCTCTTTGTGAAGCAAACATCTGACACTTTTACTGCTCTACTTGTATATGTCGATGATATAGTGCTAACAGGAGATAGCATGACTGAAATCACTAATATCAAAACACAATTGCACAAGACTTTTGGTATCAAGGATCTTGGCACTTTAAAGTTCTTCTTAGGCCTAGAAGTTGCTCATTCTACCAAAGGCATTACTCTGAGCCAGAGACAGTATTGCCTAGATTTGCTAGCTGAAACTGGTGACTTGGGTTGCAAGCCTTCCAGCATTCCTATGGATCCTAGTCATAAGCTGCATCATGATGATAGTTCCCCATACACTGATGTAACTGGTTACAGGACACTTGTGGGCAAGCTTCTATATCTCACTAACACTAGGCCAGACATAGCTTTTCCTGTCCAACAATTATGTCAATTCCTTGACTGTCCCACTGTTCTTCACTATAAGGCAGCACATAAAGTTCTTAGATATCTCAAGGGCTGCCCAGGCACTGGTTTGTTCTTTCCACGCACATCAAACACTCACTTGGTAGGATTCACAGATGCAGACTGGGGAGGATGTGTTGATACAAGGAGATCTATTACTGGTTATTGCTTCTTTCTTGGCAGCTCATTGATATGTTGGAAGTCTAAGAAGCAACGGACAATCTCTAGGTCCTCTGCTGAAGCAGAGTATCGTGCCCTTGCATCTGGTGCTTGTGAGTTACAATGGCTCACTTACCTACTTAGGGACTTGCAGGTCAATTTGACACAACAGCCATCCATGTTTTGTGATAGCCAGAGCGCTATACATATAGCTTCTAATCCGGTCTTTCATGAGCGCACGAAGCATTTAGATATAGATTGTCACGTAGTAAGGGAAAGGCTGCAAGCTGGACTCATGAAACTACTTCCAGTCTCTGGCTATCATCAACTAGCAGATATCATGACCAAAGCACTGCACCCTGCTAATTTTCATAGGCTACTTACCAAGCTAGGCCTACTAGATATCTATAGGCCTCAGCTTGAGGGGGACTGTGAAAATACCAACTCTTAGTTGTTGCTATCTGTTAAAGTAGTTATAAGTTTGTTAGAGTTGTAACCAACTTGTGTAAACTATATATAGCTACAATGCTAACTGTAATAGCTAGTGATTCATTTTTCCACTCAATACAATTTTCTCTTCTTCTACATTTTACTTTTTCTCTGCACTTTCACTTCCACAATCATGGAAGATGATTCCTTTGTTACCAATTAGTGATTTGTTGTTTCTGTCGGCAAACAGGTTCATTCTTTCTTTTTAATCTCTTTTATTTAATTTATTAGTTTAGTGATTGTAGCCAAACAGACAAAAAAATTGTGTAGTCTATTACTTTTTTATTCTTTAATCTACTTGTTTAATCTTTGATTGAATTGTTTACTTGTTTGTTTTAAAATATATAATTATAAATGTCAACTCGAAAATATGAAAATCGTATTTGATATAGAACCTAAGTTTCAAGAAAAGCTTATTATTCATAGAAAGAAACGATTTGATGAGAGCGTTGACAATGAAGTTTCAAAAACTCCTGAAGAATCATTTAAATCTGACTATTTTTTGTAAATATTAGATCATGCAATTACATCATTTCAAAGTAGATTTGAACAATTTAAAATATATCAAGATACTTTTGGTTTTCTATTTAGTATTGAGAAATTAAGGTCGTTGGAAATTGAAAATTTAAGAGAATGTTGTCTTAACCTTGAATGTTCATTAAAACATAACGACAACTCTGATATTGATGGATTAGACTTATTTTCATAATTGAAAATATTAAGAGAAATCATACATGTTGAAAATGATACACCAATTGATATACTTAACTATATAATAAGAATGAACTCCTTCACAAATGCATTTGTTGCTTATAGAATAATGTTAACGATTCCTGTAACTGTTGCTTCCGCAGAAAGAAGTTTTTCAAAATTAAAATTAATAAAATCTTATCTAAGATCAACAATGTCTCAACAAAGATTAAATGGTTTGGCTTTATTAGCGATAGAAAAAGAAATGTTAACTGAAATTGATTATAATAGTTTAATAAATGATTTTGCATCTAAAAAAGCTCGAAAAGTAAATTTTTAATAAATATTATAATTTTTTTTTTAAATTATAAAAGGCCCCAATTTAAAGTTTGCTTTAAGCCTCATATAGTGTTGGGCCGGCCCTGATGGGTAGTATGGCTAATACATTCCTTAACTAGCACGGTAGTGGTATGACTTTTTTTTTACACTAGTATGACCGAAATATAAGAACTTGAAAGTTGTACACACAATATTACTTTGAGTATAATTTGAAAATATTGCATTGACAATGTAATGTGAGTATGTAACACAACACATATTTTAGAACAATTATGGTGCTAAAACGACATTTATTTTCTTTTACAAAAAACATTTATTTTAAATTATAGAGATTCACAACCTCATAGTTTAATGCATTTGGTTCTCTTTCATCTCTTCTAATTGTAGTCGTAATTAGGGGTGAGCATCGGTCGGGTTCGGGCCGAAAATCATCAAACCGATAAAAACTGCGACCTTTTAATTTGGACTTAATTCCGACCGTTTACATCTTCCGTTTGTTCGGGTTCGAGTCATACGGGTGACGGGTCCAACGGATCGATTTTAATGGGTTAGATTGAAACGTTGTTGTTACATTTAAAACTTCATTGATCAAAAAAATATTTGTTTTTTGACAATTCGTTCAATATTTCGTACATAATGCAACAAAAGATACAATAAAAATGATGAGATGAAGTTAATTTATTTCAAATTTGTAAATTCAACGACAATAATAGATAGTAGATGAGAAGTAAAAATTAAGATAAATCTAAAATATTATCTTTCACATCTCCTTTATCAACATATTACAAGCTAAAACTTGTAAAATTTAACATTTTTTTCCTCTATTAAAGATAGATAAAATTAACAAAGTGAAGAGCATATGATATTAAGAGAGAGAAGAGGTGCTCGAAACATAAAAAAAAAAAAAAAATTGTATTTTAAAAATTGTTCGGTCGGTTTCGGTTATGAAGAGACGGATTTTTTGAGACCCGCATCCACCCGTATACAACGGTTTATGACCGATTTTTCACAATTGTTGACTCGAGACCCGACCCACACCCGACCGAGTGCTTCCGTATGTTAGCGGTTATGTCGGGTTGCGGGTTTGTGCTCACCCCTAGTCGTAATGACTTTTATCTTCTTTTCAAAACATTAAGGAGGGGTGATTTATGGTCAACTTAAAACTAGAATCATCCTCCTAAATCATTTTTCTTTCTATTTTAGTTAAATAAATGCTGCCACATAGTGTTTCTTTGATATTTTTTGTCATATCATCATCTAATAGTGTGATGGTATTTGTTTTGATTCTTCGTCATAGTGTGGTGTATTTTACTTTCTCATTTTAGTGTGGTATATTTTGTTTTCGCATCTTGGTGCATTGTTAATCATTTCAAGTTGAAAAATTAAGTTTGAGCTAGTGCGGATTCAATCAATCACTTTCTTATTTTTGTAATTTTACTCATCACCATAAATACAAGAGTTTTTTAATTTTCTCTCTACTTTTTCATGGATGTCATGTTTCTTAACGACATGAATATTTCAGACACTTTCATATAGTTAAATATGAAAGCTTATGCAATTTGTTAGTTCATGCTATTAACATAGTTGTTGTGAGTTTGATAAAAAAAATTCATCTTTTTAATTTTTAGCAATTTTAAATTTGTATTGCATTAATGTATTATATCAATTTCAATTTGATTGAATGAATAATGTTAATTGATAAAAACTAAAATCAACCTTGTGTTAATTCTAACCAATTAACAAAAGAAAAGTGGCGATAGCACTTGGGAATAGAAACCTTGGAAATATCCTTGATTTTGGAAGGTAGATGTATGTATTTAAGTATGTAAGAATGCGAGGAATATTCAACAATCCATTGTCGTCCAGCGGTTAGGATATCTGGCTTTCACCCAGGAGACCCGGGTTCGATTCCCGGCAATGGAACTTTTTGTCTTTTATTGCAGTAACAAAACAGTATAATAGCCTTTTTGTATTTTATTGCAGTAACAAAACAGCATAATAGCGTAAGAACGAACTAGTATACCAGATTTCTTTTAAATTTTTAATAATAAAAACATACGATATTTGTACCCAAAAAAAACATACGATATATTTATTTATTTATAAGTTAATTTTCAATTAAGATGGCAATATTTATGGATATTTGTTTTTGTTCTTTCGTTACACAACTAAAATTAGCGTCCAAAATTTCTTACAGAGTTAAAACCAAGGTTTTCAGAACCGGACCGGTCATCGAACCGGTGAGCTTACCGGTTCAAGGTTCAACCGGTCGGACCGCGGTTCAAACCGGTCGGACCGTTCAGACCGTTTTTAATTAAATATATAATTAAATATTAAATATATAAAAATAATGACTAAATATTCCCTTGTGTTCACACATTATAGTCATATAAAAATTAAAACTTTAAAACTTTAATAGTATATTAAACATGAAATTTCTAATTGAAATCAAATTAGCAATAACATACTAAGTTCAATAACGTTATTTTGTTTGTTTAATATTTTGTTTCTTTTTTTAATTTTATTGATAACATACTTTTTTCTTTCCCTTCAAGTTTCTACGTTATTTTGTTTGTTTAATATTTTGTTTTTTTTTTAATTTTATAAAAAGATATTGTATCTTTCCTTTCCTTTTTTTTAAAAAATAAAACGGCGTCGTTTTGGGCGTTTTTATAAAAAAAAAAAAAAAAAAAAAAAAAAAACGGAACCGGGTAAACCGCCTGGACCGGCCGATTTACCGGTTTTTTCCGGTTCAAGCGGTTTTTTACCGGCTTGTGTGCTGTCCGGTTTTCAGGCTTGACCGGACCGGATGCAGACCCGGTTCCCGGTCCGATTTTGACAACCTTGGTTAAAACATCTCGTTAGAGCAACGTTAATTTTTTTTTGACTCAGGAGTTTGGTCTAAATAAAAATTTAAGATATTTCAGTTACATCTTTTAAGTTAAACAATAGATTCAATGGCCTTTACTGTGTATGATATGCATTCTAATCACGGTGTGAATCACTCAACAAATCTCAGCGGAATTTTCATCCAACTTTCCCTAAAATTCTACCTATATAAGGACATTTGCACCAAGAGAAATGTACACATTCTATTATGTTAAACTTCACACTCAAATTGATTTAAATTAATATTCTTTATTTTTAAGTACAAGCCCAAGAGAGCTGTAGAATTGCAGATATGTCCGCGGATGATTTAAGTACAACTCAATTGTTGTGTCGTCATTATCAAGAACAAAAAACATATTGCAACACATACAGTGTGTTCTGATATTCAGGTTATAACAGTCTGAACACCAACGCATCCCCAAAACTTATTGCAAACAAGAGCAGCCAACATCCTACAAATCGCACATAAAAGGTACTCGGAAAAGAAATAAAATTAAGAAGCCTTTGGAGCATTATCTAATGCAGGGGGGTTAATCTCTGGAGTTGTGTCGCGAACAGCATCGAGTATTGAACCATCTTCGTCAGGTCGAACAAACTTCTTGCCAAGAACTTTCACAAATTCAGTCTCGTCCAGCTTTTTTGCATTTTCAGCAGCATGAGCCTGAGCCAAATTGGAATAATTTAGGGCGGATTGTGAGAAGAATGTCATTTCATCTTCTGTGAGCTTCCTCAAGAACCTTGCTGGATTACCTCCCCAAACCTGCAAAATGAAAGATACACATGATAATCGTAAATAAGCTGAAAACCTTCTGAATGATTCATATGAATATAGGTCTGATTGAATCACTCATAGGAATGAATGAATGCTCAATGACAACTTCCATTGATAATTGTAGGAAATAATAACATCTAAAACTATTTAATTTCAGTTTTAAAGAGGTATCAGAACAAAGCACACTCCCTTCTCTGAAGGAAAACATGTTCATACAAACCTCTCCACAGGGGATTCTTGTATTCTGTCTGACAAGAGCTCCAGCAGCAACCATGGCATGTTTCTCAACATACACACCATCAAGCAAGGTTGCACCCATGCCAATGAATGCCTCATCTTCAACAGTACATCCTTGTAACACGGCACTGTGACCTAGATTCGAAGTGCGAAATCCTTAGATATAAAGTTCACACTAAAACCATGCTTAAGTAATTGACAAAATGATTACATATCCCTTTCACTCACCTACAGTGACATTATCTCCAATGATAGTAGGTAATACCTTTCCACTCAAATTAGACTTAGCAACATGAACAAGAGAATTGTCTTGTATATTAGTTGAAGATCCAATAGTAATGCTGTTAACATCACCTTCACAGGAAAAATATCGTTTAGTTAAAGTTAAAGGTAAAAAAACAGTAAAAGAAACCCAGATATCAGAAAGAACAAGGGATGGGGAATATTAATACTAAACCACATTTTATATGGAATAAGCCAATGTGTATAAAATGTTAATGAGTGCATGCATATTAATAACATAGGTCAACAGTTGTCATTAACATTCCATTTGAATACAAATAGTTGAAGTTTTTTTGTTTTGGTAAATATGCTAAACCACCATTTTTGTTGCACCAAACAAGTGTAAAGTATATTTTCATTTCAAAAATTTGACTGCCTAATAGTAATATCAGATTAACAAAGCACACCCTAGGTTAATTTTGGGCCACCTGGAATCCCCTGCCATCCCACATCCTTTTTCCATTATAATGAAATTAGAAGTATACTGTTATACCGAAAAAATTAAAAAAGAAGTAAACTCCACATATATAGTGTTGGATTTGAGATATGAATATGATTCTCTAATCATGTATTTTGCCAAACCACATTGATGTAGAACAAAAAGTAGAACCCAACATGAATTGATAATCTTAACATATGTGCTGGGGTGCATATTATAACTTGTTGTTAAGGTCATAAGTTCCAGAAAGACAATAATAAACTTAATGAGCCTATGTTTGATTCCACAGTCAGACACCCATAATCACGTTTGGGTTGGTTAACATGATTTAACCACAAATTAATTGTATTTGGCTTCTAATCCTAAAATTAGTTCCAACTCCAAATTCAATTCTACCCAAAAGCTTAAAATTTCTAGCATTTGCAATGGCATAAAATCAATACACAAATTTATTAAAAGAGGTAGACACATACATACACTCAAAAGTAATTTTGATCCAAACATACTATTTGATTAAAAAAACATTTTTTCTTCATAAATGTAACAAAAATCAAATTTATAAATCAGTTCGTTCAAAAATCAAATTTATAAATCACTGCAAAACCAAGCACACACAATGGCGAATAATACAAAGGAATCCTTGAGTTGAAGGAATTACCTCTGAGAACACAACCATACCAAATGGAAGAAGATTGACCAATCTGAACATCACCAGTAATGGAAGCACTAGGAGCAATAAACGCATCTTTATGAACATAAGGAGCTTTATCAAATACATTCATCAAAGTTCGATGCCTTGACACTGAACACAAATCAAAATCACAATCAATACAAAAAAAGCGCGTTTGAAACCCTAATTACACAAAAGCTATAAACCCTAATTGTTTGAAAAAGGGATTAGAAATGGAACGTACGTTGTTCTTGGAAGAAGTAGTTGCCTTGAAGACGAGAACCGAGACGATCAATGGCTTGACCGGTTTCACGGATCCAGAATCCGACGGCGTAGAAAGCTCTGCCCAATGTTCCCATTTCAATAACGGTGGCTTTCAGGTGACTGGTAGTGGTAACCTCACTTCCGGCGCTTACACAGATCTTTACTCTTTTTTTCTCAATATTCCATCTATCTAACTCCCAGAACAATATTACAACGCTTACATGTGTAATTTTTCTTTCATTTTTTATTTAACGGTTGTGTAAAAGTAAAACATTTTACATTACACTGCATTTTTAAAATTATCTTCACTTTATAAATAAAAAAAAAAAAAAAAAACTTCAAATTAATATTTGTTAAATATGATATTTTAAAATTATCTTCACTTTATAAGCATAATTTATAGTGCAATATAACTTTCACGGTGCACAGGAATATAATATTTTCCAATTACAAAAACTTAAAAAAATTAGAATATAAAAGAATTTTTTCACACAATTAAAAAAATTTGGAATATATTTTTTAAAAACTGTGGGAATATGTAAACATTGCACAGAAATTTTAGATAGTAAAATAATTCTGCCATATAAGGTTGTATAAGGATATATATTATCCATGTCAGAGCAATATAGGTCAAAATCAATTACATTTGTTATTCAAATTTTAGTTTTATCTAAAATTATGTTTAATGGCCAAAATTACTTTTAAGAAGAAAATCAAACATAATGCAAAATGCCAAAATAATTACATTTGACGTGGAGGAAAATTCTAATAAGTGGTCCATGGTGGACCACTCATGAAAAATCCTATAACGAATATGAATTTTACAAAATCCACCGTTGGATTGAAAGTTTATATCATATAGATCATCTATAGAAAATTTTAGAAAAATTGAAAATCATTTTATATGTTATTGAGATCCATCAAGACTAACGGTTTATTAAATACTGTAAATCTTGATAAATCCCAATAAAATATCAAATGATTTTCAATTTTTTTAAAATTTTTTATGGATGCTCTATATGATATAAACTTTCAATCTACTAATAAATTTTATAAAATTTGTATTCGGTTAGATCACTTGTTCACGGTGGACCACTTGTGAAGGTGGTCCACCGTAGCATTAGCCTTGACGTGGAAGTTTGAAATATAGAAACGTGTTGCAGCATGAAGTATGTGTTTGGTTTGGCGGTGACTAGAATTGATTTTGGTAGAATTGATTTTGATTAAAAGTGAGTTGAGTTAAATTGATTTATGTTTGGATACATTTATGTAAAAGTGATTCTCATCAATTTATAATGTTTGGATAGTTTGAATCAAAATTGATTTTGAAATGTTTAATTACTAAAATGGGTTTTAAATTTGACTGATAATCAACAACAAAAAAAAAACCACATTTAAAAAATTAAGAACAAAAAATCACTCAAAGCCCAACTCATTAGTAAAAAATAAATAAAAAAAATAACTATTCAATGGAATCATGTTCTCCAGAATCTTTCAAGATATACGTGTCCTTCTCTTTCATTTTTTCATAACCTTCAAATTCAATGGGTTCTATTATTTCTGCCATTTCATTTAATCACTTAATATTCTTCTACCATTTCTTCTTCTCAATGTCTCAATATACTTCTCTAATTCTACAATTTCTCCATCACTCGTACTTGTGTGATTACAAAGGGTAAGGACAGATCTATATATGGTTGTGGGTTTAAGAGGAAAATGATGTGCTTTAGTTGAAGTGGTGAATCTGGGTGATGAAACTGAAACTTATTTATGGGTAGGAAATTGGAGAAGGAATTATGGGTAGTTTGGTAAGTTTACATTTCCCTGATAATTAATTGGCTGGACTCGATTTTGCTTCGCCGCAGAAGCTCTGATTTCTAGCGTTGGAAAAACTCACGTTTGGACCTTGAATCACGTTTACAGGACTTGATTTTGCAAGTTACCCAAACATCCATGTTTTTTATGAAATCGCGTCTGAAGATGTAGACTCACGTTTGGGACTTGCAAACGCAAAACCAAACAGTGCCGAAGTTGTAGAAATTATTGAGTGGTTTTTTAACGTTGCACGTGTAGCTGGGTGTAGTGTAACATATGTTGGATTCATGGATAGCTTAGTGTCAGTTTGGTTTGGCGTCAACTATAATTGAGTTTGGTATAATTGAGTTTGATAGAATTGATTTTGGTTAAAAGTAATTTGAGTTAAATTGATTTATGTTTGGAATTTGGATACATTGATGTAAAAGTGATTCTCATCAATTCTTATTGTTTGGATGATTTGAATCAAAATTGCTTTTGGGTGTAAAATTACCAAAATGGCTATTGTTTATATTTCACCATATTATAGATGATTATTTAAATTTAATAATTTTTTTTAATATTAGTAGCAAAATAGACCTTAGTTATATTTATTAAGTAATAAATAAATAATTTGGTTTTAAAAAAATAAATAAAATGTTGTTGCACCGCAATTCAAAGAAATATAATTAGTCATCTAAATTTTCATTTTTCAATTTTAGTCTCTACTTATTTTCAAAAGTTCGCATATCACATTTTAAATTACTTTTTTAAAAAAACATATCACTATCAAAACTTTAAATTAAAGATTAAATTAAATAAACTAACCATAATTTAAGGTCTTAATATATTAAAAGAATACCACAATCTCAAAAGAAAAAAAACGATAATACGTGAACCAAAAACCATACAGAAATGCATATAAGTAAATATGCACAAGTAAAAATGTATAAATATAAGAGGCTTTTATTACATGTACAGAGTCATCAGTCATGACAGTCAACAAGTATTTATTAGGAAATGAAGGGGTAAATATGGAAAACCCAAGCAACTTCTAATAAAATAACAAAAAGAAAGTGGAATCAAGTCAATCAACTCTCACTGCGTATTGTAGAAGCTACAAATACCAGCTTCTAATTGAATCGATTCTGAAGTTCCAGAATTGATTTGAAAAGTAATTGCCAAACACTTGTTTTATAATAGAATCACGTTTGCAATGTCTAGACTCACGTTTGAACCTTTCCACCGTGCAACCAAAAGAGCACTAAGTACTCCCTCCGTTCCTTTTTATAAGGAACAATTTGGGGAAAAAATTTATTCCTTTTTATAAGAAATAATCATTAAATTTATGATTTATTAATAAAGCAATTTCATTTCTACTCTTTATCTATTCCAATGTTATGCATTAATTACAGTAATATATTCCTTATGCATTAATTACACCAAGGTTAGTTTTGGAATAAATTATAAAATTATAGAATTTTTAATAAAAAAATAAGATTCTTTGGTTTGTGTGTTTTTCCAAATTGTTTCTTATAAAAAAGAATGGAGGGGGTAGTTAAAGAAGAACAACCAAATATACTCCTAAGTTCATAGTATCACTTATTTAGTGCGCGTTCATTTCACGAGATGCAACTCTGGCGATGTATAGCGGTACTTTTAAATAAATGACACATAGTAATAAATAACACAATATTTTTTGCTACTTAAAATATCATTACAACATTCATTTTTGCTAAAACTAAACGCAATACACAAATTACTACTTAAAATTAATAAAATACTAAAATTTTAAAAACACACAACAAAATTACATAAATATAACTTAAACACACCAAAATAAACAAAATAAAAACACACAACATTTAATCTCGGCCACCGACGTGTAGGATTGTCTACACTTAAAACACTGGTATGCTCCATTGTGAATCTTCCTATGATCTTGAAGTTTCTTCTTGGATTTAAGTATTTTTTTACAAACGTCACATTGAAAATAACGTGACCCGACCGCTAATGTGCCGGGAGGATTGTTTGAAGAAAAGCAACTACCCATTTGAAGAAAGAAGATGGAAGAAAAAATATTAGAAGAAGAAAATTTGAGTGATATAGAGAGTGAGGATGTGCGATGAAGAGTATGGTATAAACTTTGTGCGTTTTTATAATGTGAAGCAGGTGAGTAAATTTTAGTTTGAACGGGTGAATTTTATTTTGTTTATTTTGTGCGTTATTTTACTTTGTTTATTTTAGTTTTGATACATAATAAATAACACAATATTTTTTGCTACTTAAAATATCATTACAACATTCATTTATGCTAAAACTAAACGCAATATACAAATTACTACTTAAAATTAATAAAATACTAAAACTTAAAAACACACAACAAAATTACATAAGTATAACTTAAACACTCCAAAATAATCAAAATAAAAACACACAACATTTAATCTTAAAATACAAACTTAATATTAAATAAAAACTAACTACTTAATGTTTACTACATTCATTTTTCTCCATGTGTCCGTCCCTCTCAGCCGCCGACGTGTAGGATTGTCTACACTTATAACACAGATTTGCTCCATTGTGAATCTTCCTATGATCTTGAAGTTTCTTCTCGGATTTAAGTATTTTTTTTACAAACGTCACATTGAAAATAACGTGACCCGACCGCTAATGTATCGGGAGGATTGTTTGAAGAAAAGAAACTACCCATTTGAAGAAAGAAGATGGAAGAAAAAATATTACAAGAAGAAAATTTGAGTGATATAGAGTGTGAAAATGTGAGATGAAGAGTATGGTATAAACTTTGTGCGTTTTTATAATGTAAAGCTGGTGGGTGAATTTTAGTTTGGACGGATGAATTTTAGTTTGTTTATTTTGGTGCATCTTCAACCAGAAATCGCCGGTGTCGGAGACACTGATTTTCGAATCATCGGCGGAGGAGGAGGAGGTGGTGGTGGTGGTGGTGGAGGAGGTTTATGTGAAGTTTTAGAGATGTTTGAGAATGTATTAGTTGTTGTTGATTGAAGATGCGCCAGACTCAGATTAAATGTTGTGTATTTTTATTTTGTTTATTTTGGTGTGTTTAAGTTATATTTATGTAATTTTGTTGTGTGTTTTTAAGTTTTAGTATTTTATTAATTTTAAGTAATAATTTGTGTATTGCGTTTAGTTTTAGCATAAATGAATGTTGTAATGATATTTTAAGTAGCAAAAAATATTGTGTTATTTATTATTTCTCAAAACTAAAACAAACAAAGTAAAATAACGCACAAAATAAGCAAAATAAAATTCACCTGTTCAAACTAAAATTCACCCACCTGCTTCACATTATAAAAACGCACAAAGTTTATACCATACTCTTCATCTCAAATTTTCTTCTTCTAATATTTTTTCTTCCATCTTCTTTCTTCAAATGGGGTAGTTGCTTTTCTTCAAACAATCCTCCCGGTACATTAGCGGTCGGGTCACGTTATTTTCAATGTAACGTTTGTAAAAAATAAATCCGAGAAGAAACTTCAAGATCATAGGAAGATTCACAATGAAGCATACCAGTGTTTTAAGTGTAGACAATCCTACACGTCGGCGGCCGAGATTAAATGTTGTGTGTTTTTATTTTGTTTATTTTGTTGTGTTTAAGTTATATTTATGTAATTTTGTCGTGTGTTTTTAAGTTTTGGTATTTTATTAATTTTAAGCAGAAATTTGTGTATTGCGTTTAGTTTTAGCATAAATGAATGTTGTAATGATATTTTAAGTAGCAAAAAATATTGTGTTATTTATTATGTGTCATTTATATAAAGTACTGCTATACATCACCAAAGTTGCATCTCGCGAAATGAACGCGCGCCAAATAAGTGATACTATGAACTTAGGAGTATATTTGATTGTTCTTCTTTAACTACTTATATTAATTTTGAAGTCTTATAATAATGTTTAAATAATATCAATGTTCATAAAATATCATATGTTTGATAAAAAAAATCTTATAGGATGATTCTTTTTAATTGTTTAACATTTTTTATTAAAGGTTTACTTTTAATATTTAAAACGGACCTTTCTCCACTTATTTATTTTAAGAGGTAAACTTTTATCACTACGGTACCGTGAGCTTAGTACATGACATTGCATTATATATACAAGGGGTTCGAACTTCGATCATCTCACTTATCAACTTTAAGGGTGAAATTTTTAGCCACCGAATTACTTGACAAAAAAAATATATCACTAGACTAACAACTTGGAAAAAAAAATAGGAATAAGTGAAAATTGTTGCTACACTTTTTCTTTTTTGATAAGCAGATTGTTGCTACACTTAAGTATATAAACTACATAACTATGGTTTCTTTCTTTTTTATGAAAAAAAACATTTAAGAAAAGGGAGCACAAGTGAAACTCCAATCAATCAATCCCACAAACCGGGGAAGGTTAAGCGGAAATGAAAGAATAGGGTGAGGATAATTAAGGGAGGAAGCCATTAAATGAAAGGCTTTGCTCGCTCTGACGCTTGTTTAGTAGACAACGGAAGAGATGAGATACCAACTCATCATCCCCTTCTCGATTTCTTAAGAGGAATGATGAAAGAGACTTGGTATTCGAACTCACGAAGCCACTCCAGGATAGTCAACTAATGTTATGCACTTTTTAATCCAGGAAAGTCACGATCAGAATGAAAGGTAGTTCGTTGGGCCTGTATTTTGATCCCATAGGTGCTGGTTCTCGAATTAAGAACTTCTGAGTTTGAAAATCACTCAACAATCTCATCGGATTTTTTATCCAATTTTCCTAAAAGTATACCTATAAAAAGACATGCACAAAGAGAAATGTACACACTCTATTATGTTAAGCTCCTTACTCACCTCACTAAAATTTACTTAAATTAATATTCTTAACTTTAAGGTAATCTTGCCCAACTACAGAGCTGTAGAATTGCAGATATGTCCATGGATGACTAAGTACAACTAAATTGTTGGAGGTATACAATGGTGAAAGTTTCCTTCTAGCCATAGCTTCTACCATGGGGAGGCTAAGGCTAGTTATGATGGCTCAAAACAGCGTAAACGACAAACATGGAAGACTTGCAAGAGCATGCATTGAGATTGATCTTACTCAACATGTGGTTGAAAAGATATGGCTCAATGGATAGATAATCCACTTAATATGTGCTACATAAGTTTTGTGGCCACCTAATAGAAATTGTTTAAAACCTTCAACAGTCTTGCGAGAAACCGTCCATCACTAAATCACGAGATAGAAAGGATAATGTGAAACGTGCGAGAATATATTTGTTCTAATAAGAATACAATAACAAAACAAGAACATATTTAGGGCTTTTATAAATCAGTGTTTTAATACTATAAATGAGCTCAGTATTAGATAGCAATAGAACTGCAACCTCAAATAAGAAGGCTTGGATACTGATGGTTATGCTTGTGCCAGAGGCGGAGCAGAACAAGTGCCGCCACACAATGACACAGAAATATCATTGTTTTTTGAAGTTTTATTCTCACATTTGTATGATAATCTAGAAACCACTGAAATTATATATTCAGCTTCTAAAGAATTTACTTCCTTAAGCTTTCAACTATGTAAGAAGCATAGAGGTCCCTGCAAAAGGAAATACTCAAGTAAATAAAAACGATAATGTAATTTATCCTCAAGGGAAAAGTAAAATCATTGAAGATTAGGGCAGAAAATCTAAAACTAGATTCAGAGTATGAAAAAGGTGGAGATCATGGCAAAGAGAAATAGCTTACATGGAGTACTTGATTGAATCGATGGCAGCCTCAGCTGGTAGAAAATCGTCAACATCAACTTTTTTGTTTTCATTCTTCTTGTCTAGTGTAACAAGCTAAGGAAATATAGTATGCATCAAATTAGGGGATGTGGTAATGATAGCATTGACAAAATAAGAAGGTTTCAAGTATTTAAAATAGTCATATTTGAAAAGAACAAAAGAGGTCATTAAAACGTAGGAGATACATTACTCTTTGAACCTGAAAAACTAATCAACAATGGTAAACATTTCAAAAGCAACTATTCTTTGTAACATATATAACTTTTTTAAATGACCAATACATTTAATTCTTTGTTTTTTATGAAAAATTTCTTTCTTTAAATTTAACTGGTGCCCCAAGTACATTGTTAGCAGAAACCATAATTTAACTGCAAATAACAGGATACAGTCCTCAAAGAATCTTCTTATTTCAGCCAGCCGATGTGGAGGAAGCTCTTTGATGTCTGTGTAATGGCGGAACTCAGGGTCATCAGCACAAACTGCTATGATCTTGTCATCCTTCTCGCCCTGCACCGCAACTCTTTATTAATACTTTTTTTCTTAAATGTCTACTTTGATTAATTGAAGAAAAAAATATCAAATTGTATGACATTGAGTAGCAGATAGCAGATAAGAGGAGCAAAAGTTACAGTCTAGTACTGTAATATATCTGGTGATAGTTTTTATTTGGCCTTTTTAACAGTGTGACGGCATTCATAACAATTTTCCTTTTGTTGCTCCAACAAAATGAACGCTCATTCATTCATAACACCTCCCTAGTTAAAATAGAACTATGGTTTGAGATGTTTATGATGATAAATTCACTGTATTATATCACATAACAGGGTGAGCAATGTTTTATCGTTTCAGTCATGGGACAACCACTTAACCTTGACTTTCAATTAACTGGCAGAGAATGAGAGAATTAGCTAACAAGCTAAATAATTTTAAAAGGCTAATCGGTAACCTGCCCCAAATAGAATAAAATACAAGGCAAGTAGGAGGCAACTTCTACCTGGTCAATCATCGGCATTAATCCAATAGCACGAGCACGGAGGAAGGTACCAGGTAGCACAGGCTCCTGCTCACAACATAATATTTTGATTTTTAATTCAGCTAAAATTTTGGCTAAAAATGAAAACGGGCATTTCTGTTAAACATCACAGATTTATAAGTTTTAAGTGCTGCTACCTGCATCAGAACCAGAACATCCATAGGGTCGCTGTCTTCACAAATGGTTCGTGGGATAAAACCATAGTTGTGTGGGTAGACAACTGATGAGTAAAGAACACGATCAACCTAAAGTATTTATCCCATTAGTTATGCTTCATACAGACAAATCAAAGACTCAAAACTATAAACCATTGCATTATTATCTATGTATAGCAAGGAAGCAAAAGATTCACATTAAATCATAATGAGTGATAACTTGCAATCATAATCTATCATTCAACATTCAAGGATCCTACAGTTAAAAGCGTTCAATATCAAACAAAACATGTTTGGGATCAATTATAGCACCCATATTATCTAAAATTCATTGTGAGGGTTGAGTTATCACTTATCATGTGTGATTCTACTTGAATATAATTCCAAAATTGGAGTTTTAAATATTTCAGTTTGAAAGTTGAAATAGTTCCAATAGAAAGTGAAGAAATTGTAAGTTACAATACTATCCCCTTGCAAGAAAGTACTTTATATCTTGCTATTGAATCAAGCTTATGGAATGGAAGAAGGCAAATTTAAGTAGAGAATAGTGAATGACACCTTGATAAGTCCACTTGTCTTGTCCAGCTCATACTTAACCTTACCGCCTTTGCCAATTTCAATCACCTGCCATAGAATAACATTTATCTCACTAAGAAAACATGAATAGGAAACAAAGGTTCAATGGAATAATCTAACTAGGGAATATTTAAGATCTGAAATTCCAGATTGCTAGTGGGATGACCATGTTTAGGGTCCACACACAAGCTTAACCACTTTTATAGCTGCATTCACTACAAGTACAAAGTTAAGTAAATATTTTATGAACTGCCAGAAATAAATTAATATAAGCTCCACAAATTGGATGGTTGTGCCCTTAATGTTGCCGCAACTAACATTCTTACAAGGAAAATTTCTAGAGTTTCCGAATGCAAGTTATAAAACCGCAAATGAAAACTTACACAGTTGAAAACTGCTGGAGCTCCTGGCCCTGTATTTTAAAAAAAAAAAAACATTTGTTAGAGAAAGACAACTTATACTGAAACTACACAACGGTTTCTTTTACATTATGAGAAGAAAACAAACAAAATAATATATTTTTCCAAACAAAGATTCATTATGGAAAAAAGTGGCACAAGAAATATCCACAAGATTACTGTTGTACGTACCTATCTCTACATCATGCCAGGGGTGAGCAGCAACAGTTCTCCGTGACATCGAAGAGAGTATTCTTTCATTCAGCTTAGGATGAGGTAAACTCGAAGACCATTCATTTGACCCTTCATGGTTAGCCATATTAACTTTGCAAACAATACCTACAAGAACATAAAAATGTTATGGCCCCTTGGTCTTGGATCGGTTGACACGGTCTTAGACGCGGGAGAACCTTTCTTTCGACCTATGAGAAGGCAAAAGCCGGCTCGTCCTAGAAAGAGTCTCTTTTTGAATTGACAAGTTTGTTTTTTTATAATAATAATTGCTTGATTCCTAAAGATAATAATCCTAGTTAATAGAATAATTTGTTATAACTCTAAATCTTATCCTAATCCTAACAATAATGAACTAACTTATTAAAAATAAATAAAATAATAAATCCTAATCAACGTAACTAATCCTAATCAGTCAAATCATAGGTTTTCCTCTTTCCCATAGTTGGATCCCTATCAAAAAATCACATACACACAATAGAAGAGCCTATCAGTCTAAATCATTAGAGTTACACAAGATATTGCAGTTAAAACAGTAGTCAAACTTCGTGTATGTTTGGTTCCACTTTTGGGGGAGCCAAAGTTGATCCTATGGGGTGTATAATTGATTTTGACATGTTTGGTTGCACTTGAAAAGAACAATGAATCCATAAAGAATTCACCTCAGATTTTTTTTTCTTTGAAAGATTAATTTTGAAAAAGAAAAAAAAAATATATGAATCCAATTCATTTTTTTCTTTCAATGATTAATTCAAAAAGAACCATAAATGGTTATACAATGCATATATTGTCATATAAAAATTCCAGATTGACTTGAGTAGAGTGGCTAAAATTGATTATGTAGGTGTATAATTGATTCTAACATATTTGGCTTTTCTAAAATAAAAGTGATTCCGCATCCAAAATTGATTCTACTTAAAGCTAAAATTGTAGCTTATGATCCTAAAATTAATTTTTAGAGTCAAACATATTCTTCAACTCAATTTATACGAATTTATCCAAACATAAATCATGATACCTTCAACTCAATTTTGATCGGAATAAATTTTACAGAATCAATCAATTCAGTCAAAATCAATTCTTCTCACCGCAAAACCAAACATACAAATCAGCAGTTGTAAGAATTAGTAACGAAATTGACATGCAGAGAGCATCATACAAAAAAATTTTGATCTGGAAAATAATGCAATTTCTTTTCCGTGGTAATTAATTAAATAGTACTAAATCAGAAGAAAAATAATAAGGACAAAAAGTACCAAAAAAATGAAAGAGGAAAAAACTGAGAATGAGTCAAAAATCAAAATATTATTGTGATGATTTAAATGATGAAGATCATGTGTATTGAAGTGAAGTGAGATTGGAGAAAAGAGATGACTTACAGAGTGAGTCACAGTTTGGCGACTAGGGAAGAAGAAACGGAGACGGGTTGGTGTGTAACAAAAAGTAGTAATAAACTCAGCGGCCAAACGTTGAATTGAATATGTGTCGTGTGATTAAAAGCGGCTTTTAATCGGACGGTTGTCAATGAAGATGTCATGTGATGGATTTCTAGGTAAACCAAATATTAGGTGTATTCGGACTATGTCACCTGTTGTCTTCCACTACAAATTAAATATTGCCTCATTTATGCCATGTTAGGTCTAAATATTCTTTGGAAAAAAATATCAAAAAAAAAAAAAAAAACTTTGGAAAATGATAAACTGTTCTCCGAGACACTATTTAAAGAAATAAATATAGTAAAATAGTATTAAAATTTATGTAGTTATGTACCCATGCCCATACCCAAAATGCGGGTTTTTACCCTACCCATCGTGGGTATTTTTTGTGGGTACCCACTGGGTATGGATAAATTGTCATCCCTAGTACCCGCAGGTTTAGGTTATTTTGCCATGCATGATCCATATTTTTTTTTTGTTACAAAGCCGAGTAAAAAGAAAATAATAGAGACATGAAAAATGTTCCACTCGTGTCGCTTCTTAAAAGATTAAAATGTCTTTCGGAAAAAAAGCGTGAATAGACATATCCAGTGGCGGAGCCAAGAAAGTTTTTTGGGTGGGCCGTTAAAAAATTATAACATATAAATTAATTGTGAAAATTATATTGCATATAATAATTGAAGTTGTAATAAGTACAAAGTTGATTACTCGACATGAAATACAATAAGTTTGCTCATATAAAATAAAAGTTGGTCTTTAGAAAACTAAATTGCGCACCATAAAATAATATTCACGTGTATTAAGTGACTCAAAATTAACAATAATTTAACTTTGAACTAATACTTGCACGAAATTTATCATAAAAAATTATATGTTTTATTATATTACATATATACCAAAAAGAGAATAATATTTTTTTGAGAAAAAGAGAATAATTAATTTTAATTAATAAAAAAAATTATGATTTATTCGCAAAAAATTTAGTGAAAAAGATAATAGTGAATATATAAATATGAGTAACTATTTTGTAAGAATAATAATGCTATTTAGTTTAGTCACTTGAAACATTAATTTTTTGAAACATTAATTTTTTGATATGTTGGATTTGTAATCCACTTTACACAATGAAATTGATTATTGTAAAGAAAGAAACAAAATACTACCTCCGTCTCAAATTATAAGAACTCATTTATAATTGCACGTATGCTAATGCACAATGCATTTAGTCAAAATAGTTCTTGAACCAGCAGGATTTGAACCTACATCATTTGCTCATATGCTTGGATGGGAACCACTAGGCTATCTGTATTCTAATGATTATTTAACGCGTCAACCAATATATATATATATATATATAGGGGAACTTTAAAGTGAGAGGGGTGTTTATTGTGAAAGATGAGAGGAGTGAATCACAGCCCTTGGATGAAAACAAATGATATTTAATTTTTAGGCTAAATTACTCTTTTACTCTTTTGGTCCCTTAACTAAATTGTTGGTTTCATTTTGGTCCCTTAACTAGTAAATGTTCTGTTTAAGTCCCTTAACTATGTTTCCGTTAGTCGATTCAGTCCCTTCCGTTAACTTTTAACCTCAAATTTATAAGATGTGCCAACATTGTAGGTGGTCCACCATAAACTTTGATAATTTTTAAAATTTTGACCGTTTGATTTTTTTTTTTATAAAAAAAGTCATTGGATTTTATAGGTCTACCGGACACCTAATAATGCATCATTATCAACTTATTTTTCTCTCTATTTTTTTAGTATCTTCTCTCATCTTCTTCATGTTCATAAACATCATCAAAGAAACCCAGGAAAAAAAACCAGATTAACTTCATAACCCAAAACAAAAACAAAACTTAAGATCAACATTTTTGCGTTTGCATAGATCTAGCAGCACAACCACCTGAATCACTGAGAGAGTCTCTGCCATGGAAACAACTTCACAGTCGAAAAACACAAATAAAGGGGGCTTTAAAATCAAATTCGCTTTCAGATCTATTCATTTTTTCTTTGATTGATATATGATACTTTGATTTGATTTGGTTTTCAATTTTAATATTTTTAATGAAGGCTAATAATTTCATTGTTTCTAAAATCAGGTTATAAACACATGTTTTTCGTAAAAAAAAAAGGGTTTGTTAAAATCTGAGTTCTAAAATCAGGTTATAAACACATGTTATAAAATTTCAGTTTTTTTATGAAGATGAAGAAGGTTTGAATATCGATAATGAAGAAATATAGGGAAGAAGATGAAGAAAAATGGAAATTGTTTTGGTGATAGTGCACTGTAAGATCTGGTAGACCTACAAAATCCAATGGTCTCTCTTATTACAAGAAGATCAAACGGTTACAATTAAATTTGTTGTTAAAAGTTAACGGAATGAACCAATTTGACTGACGGAAACAAAGTTAAGGGACTAATATGAAACGTTTAATAGTTAAAGGATCAAAATGAAACCAAGAAAATAGTTAAGGGACCAAAAGACTAATTAAGCCTAATTTTTACAACCAAAATACACAATTAGTCTCTTCATCCCTCTTATGTCCGCCTGAATCTTCCGTGAACTGTTCATCTTCCCCATGAAAGAAGCAATTCTGCGCATGTTCATGTTTCAAATTTGGAGATGCAACTTCATAAAATTACTTACCATTATTACTTAATGATTAATCTCTAGAATTGAAACATCAATTTTATTTATCTTCCCCAAATTCCAATACCTAAACCTCTTTTAATCTGGTTCCAACCAAAAGCTGCAAGAAACATAATTTTAGTTAATATATAATTGTAATTTTCACAAACACATAATTAATCAATTAGAAAAGTTAATTGTGTTAAGAAAAGTTAATTCCTTCTAATTAGGCATTTGGGAATTCACTTGAACACAGAAACAATTAAAATACAAAAGATCATGTGACTATTGAGGAATATTAATCGGTGAGTTGGAAAAAAAAGGGTTTTGTTAATAGCAGTACTCATAGACAGGTAGGAGAAGAACAAAGAGCAAACACCTTGAGTTGGAAAAATTAATTTTTTGTGAGACTCTAAACAAAGAAGGTTTCAGAAAATTAGCGCACCAGTATTAGAATAAGAAGATTAATCGGTGGGAATGAAAGAGAGAGGTAGTCACGAGAGAGAAGATGCATAGGGAGTTGAAAAGATTCACTTCAATTATAAAAATTAAAGATTACGGTAAAGATTGATCTAAAGGCTATAATTTAACCCTCTCATCTCTCACACTAAAATCCTTTCACTTGATAGCTCCCCTATATATATATATATATATATATATATATATATATCATTTAATCAGAAATTTATACATATAGGGCTATCCATGTAATTTTCAATTTTTTGGAATTAGCAGCGGCCCGGCCGGGCCACCCTATCTCCGCCCCTACATATCGTCATTTAAAAAGGTTTGCGAATAGATATGCATATTGATTTCATTTTCTAAGAATGTGACAAAGCGAAATATTGTTGTGAGAAAACAACTTTTTAATATTTTGAATCAACACTATATTGACATTGAGGCCTTTAATGAGGTTGATATATTACAGTGTAAGAAATCAAAGTACGTAGCAGTTACCATAAAGTTCAATAGGCATGATATCATATGACTTTTGCATAGAGCCTTAGAGCATCCACATTCATGATACTCATTTTAGTGGTATAAATGGCCACCATCCAATGTATTATATTATTTTACACTTTTAAATTATTTAAACCACTCAACTATATTTCCTAAATATTTGTACTATTCATTCAAAACTTTATATGGATCTCATAAATTTCACTATATACTTCAAATTTATATTTCATATCAATGCAACATGATGCAATGGTCACCAAGTTACAAATATAAAACAATAAAAAAATGAGCCAAAGCAAGAAAAGCAACGTATTCAAAATTGGCACCGTGGTTATACAATACTACTCTCTACATGTTAAATATAAGTGGCCTTTTTGACATATGGTGGCAAAACCTGTTGTAAAACCGACTAATATTGGTGCTCTTAGAAGCCGAAATCGTTTCAAAAGATTCCCAGAAATCCATATCAAACCGGAGAACTAAGACAATTTTTGTTGACACTAAGAATGACACAAAAAAAATTATTATTATTCCACTTAATGACTGTATCAACCGACCTGTCATTAGAAGCGAGGGAAAAGCAATTCCTGAAGGTATCGACCATAGTCCAAATGTTGAATGAGAGTCGGGTTAAAAATCAAGTCTCATTATTCAAACACATCAGATTAAACAAAAATATCTTTATTTTTATTTTAAACAAAATTTTCTTTCACATGATGTAACTTAGATTTATTTAAAAGATGGCCAAATATCCTAGGGGTTGACCCAACTATCTAACTCTTTGTAAACTTATTCTTTTCAACGACTAAAATGTGTAATTTCTATCTTAAAATCTTTCACTTCACTTTTTATACAGATTTGATCATCAAAATATGCAAATATCTCCAACTATAACCTCGATGAATCACTGCACTAATAAATCTGTATTATTGCATAGTTAATACATTTAAAATATAAAAATATTATTTTCAATATAAAAATTATATTTTTCACTTCCTTAATCAATATCCTGAAGCCACAAATCAACATCAGCCTATTTTAATTGATTTTGTTGTCATCCAATATGAGAGAGAGATTCTTAAGCAATCTCATCTTATAATTTAGACTTTGTTTATTAACCTCCTGTTTTATAGGGGAAATGCATTTTGACAAGAGTTTGACTGTGAAGTAAATAAAATGTTATTAAAAAATATTTTTGTTAAAAATTAAACTCAATTATCGTAAACAATTCATCTTAGAAAGAACTCATTAATAATTTAAACTGAATATCTTGATTATATTTTTATTTTTTTAAAGTCTATCTTGATTATATTTGAACTTATATTTGCTTTACTTAACCTTCAATATTTTTTGAGATGGACTCAACTGATGAGCTAACGGTTGTTTACCAAAGAGACAAAAATTATATTGATAGTTTATTATCCTACCTTAAATGCTACTCTTTGGTTATTACTGGACTATCTAAAAATATAGAATGCATGAAAAGTGAAATAGTGGCGTGTCATTATTTTATTTTTTATATAACATAAATATATACATTTAATAATTACACATGAATAAAAGATAAACGGGCAACAAACTGCGCCGTCAAACTTTTTACATAACAAATCACAATGTATGAAAAACTACATCATAGATAGTAAATATGGTGAATGCAGTTTGCCATGAATTAATTGTGCATGATCCCTTTTAATTTGCCGTCAAATGTTGATTTGACTGTGGTCTCTACAGATTGCCATATAGCCCAAGCCTTTTAATTCGCATGATTTATCGCTGTATGGGTCTGCAAATTACCTTTTACCTTTAAACCCTTCATTTTATTTTTTTGAATGCCCTTTAAAGTTTAAACCCTTCGTTTCTTTACACACTTACCGGTCACAAGGGTTTGTCACCGTCGTTCTCCTCGATAAAAAATCTCAATCAAAACTCGCAAGGTATTTCTTATTCAACCAAAATATAACTAATTTTATTATATTATATGTAAAATAATCACACATAAACAAAAGAACGAGAGACAACAAGCTGCGCCGCTAAACTTTTTATATTTCTAAGTTGAATTGTCCTTTAGAACTTTCCCGATTGTTTTTCGGTTGCTTTGCTCTCTTTTCCCGATTGCATAAAATAATCCCGTTTTCTATTTGTTTCACTTTGTCAGAATCAAAATGTCAAGTTCCGCTACCGTGATTACTAAGAAAGTTAAACTCAGCCAAATTGAAACTAAAGACAGACTCAGTGACTTACCCGATTGCCTTATCATTTGCATACTCTCATTTTTGAACATCAAACGCGCCATTCGAACTATGGTTCTGTCTTCCAGATGGAAGAATCTCTGGAAACTTCTTCCTGAACTTACATTCAACACTATATATTTTCAAGATTGCACGAGCTTAACGAAATTCGCGACTGGAGTTTTATCTCTTCGTGATCCTTCTATCTCATTGCAGGCTCTTGATGTTAAGCATGCTCTTAAAATTGCTTTATTGGATGATAGCACACTCAAAATGATTGTGGAATATGCTATTTCACACAATGTCCAGCGGTTAGCGATTTCTGTCCCGAGTGGCATTGGACAAATTCTGAATAGCATTTTTTCATGTCAGACTTTAACACATTTGAAGCTTGTTATTAACCGTCGTGGAGGTCATATAATACGATTTCCAAAATCTTTCAATTTACCGGCATTAATTAGCTTGCAATTAGAGAATTTTAAATTTTGCGCTGGGAATAAAGATCGTGCCGAGCCATTTTCCGTTTTTAACAAGTTGAATAGTTTGCTCATTTCCAATTGTTACTTAAGTGGTGCAGGAACCCTTTGCATATCAAGTGCGACTCTTGTCAATTTAACTTTGTATAATGAGTTTCTCAACTTTTACATCGAGTTATGTACTCCAAGTCTTTGTACGTTTGCTTTTACTGGTACTCCTTATGAGAAACTCTCGGGGAGCGATGTTTCTTCTCTTAAACATGTAGAAATTTATGCAGAAGTAATGTCAAATCTAAAGCCTCATCGGCATCTATTCAATTGGCTGCAAGAGTTTCCTAATATAAAATCGTTGACAGTCTCTGCAACTACTCTTCAGGTACCCTATTTTTACTTTCTTCTTAGGACGCCGTTTTATTTATTATTTCTAAATTTTATTTTATAAAACATAATTGACTTGCAACCCTCATTGCCCAGGTTCTCTACTTAAGTCCCGATCTGTTGAAGACTAACCACTCTTCATTGATTAACTTGGAGTCATTGAAAGTGAAAATAGAACCATTTTCATATCGATTGCGCATGACATTGTGCCGTGTAATGTTAGAAAAAGTCAATTCAAAGAAAGAAGCTGCTAGCTTAAGAAGAGCATTTAAAGAAGGATCGGAACCCTCTTCACCCATACCTGATGGAATAATTGACTTCTTGCTTCAAAATTCGCCCTCGGCAAAAGTTCACTTCATAGATTGCTCAAAGCAACCTACTAGACTGACACATTTATAATTGGTTTGTTTTTTATTTCCTTCTTTGTTTCTGTTTCAGAATGTTTCCTTGGTTATAAGTTTGTAACTAATTACTATTAGTAGATTAGTAGATAAATTACTAGTTTCTTGTGTAAAAAAATAAATTGTACTTATATACAGACATGATCGTGTCCGGTCTCAACTTAACGATACTATGTGAAAAAGTGTCCATGTGCGTTTGCGCATTGCTTCTTTAATCATTTGTAGTACCAATTTGATTTTCTAGCACGTAGACGGATCATAGGTTGAGATAAGCATTAGCTCCTAACATGTAAAAAAGCTTGTTTGCTTGCATCTTGAATCACATAGAACCATTTTGAATTAGTATATATTAGCTTATAAGTTATAAGAACTTCACAACTATGATTAGTATTAGTTTTTCCAACAAACTAAAAAAGTTTGTCTAAATCTATAAATTTATTGATATTCATGGAGAAGTTAAAAGAGGAAACTTATGAAATATTTAAGGTACAATGGTGCATAAGTTCATTTTATTTTGAGCCTGTTAAAACATTTGCATTAACTAACTTGCAGTATTCTATTCTATATTGCAGATCATTCAATTTGCTTATAATGTTATCAACATGACTCCGGTCTTAACAACTTGCATCAATGCGTTGGATTTGGTGTAGTGGTGCTCAATCTGAGTTCAAGTTTCCAGCCCCCACTTGAACATTACTGCTTATGAAACTTAAAATGGAGCTTTTGGTGCATTTGTTGTAAATGCATATGCAAGAGTTTGTCTACGTAGCATAATTCTCTATATATATATGATTCATTTGCAAACAAAACTACTGCTTTAGACCTCAAGGTTTTTTAGATCACGATTATTACTTTTTAATTTAATTAATATAATTAGTTTATTAGTATTTATTCTCTTATTGGGCCTCATCATTTGAAGAAGGGGATATTTTTCTTCCATGGTTGTGGCAAGAAATTGAGCCTATGAAGGAAAAGGAAAAAGCTTAATGGTGCGAGAGAATGAGTGACGAAAAGCAACGAATGAATAGTGACCATGGGATTACATTTTGAATTTGATTGTGTTTTACTTTAATGATTTGAAAAATTTAAAAACACTGCCACATGTATCCGTATCAAGTCGTGCATGCATTCCTTCGCACCATTTAGCAATTCTCGAAGGAAAAAGACGACATTCACATTTTCGATTTTAAAAGAATAAAAAAATAGTACGTGGCTTTTGAGTGATGGTTAGATGAATCAAAGGGGTGATAAATTTATGACTGTAACAACTGCACCAACTTATTGACTGCAGCTGATTTGTATCCGTAAAAGTGAGTTGAATAGTTACTTTAAAGCTAAAACTTCAAATTCTGATTAAAAATAGCTTAAAATTCAAGATTCAGTTAAAATCAATTCTAAAGATAATCAGTTCTACTTCTACTCACTAGTACTATAAACATGCCCTTACTGCACGTACTGCTTGTGCTACATCAGGTTGTATTAATCTATGTAAACGTAGAAAATAGGGACCTTGATTCTTACTTAATTGCTTTCAAATAATATATGTTCTTCTCGTAACGTGGTCCTGTCTTCAACAACCGATACCCAACTTTCTGCAACTCTGGTAACTCTTCCTTTGGACAGGCTCAACTAAAGTAAAGGCTCTTGCAGTTAGCTTTGCCTTTGGTGAGGAAAGAGGACTTTCATCGTCTAAGCTTCTCTTGTCATCATCACCAAAACTTTTGACCCTTGGAACGATGGCCCCGTTCAAGTATATGGTGTTGTCGGTCCCAACGACAATCATTTTCCTAAATCCATTGCCATGCGCCAACTCTTTGTGCATGTGGCCGAACACAACCAATGGAATAGATATCTGATTATTCTCTTTTAGCAAGGATATCGCGCATGCTAGATCTGGATCACCATGATCACCGCCGTCCAATTCCCAATCTTTTCCACATATATCATTCAAACCAGAACCAAGGCCTGTGGGTCCATTATGTGCAAGTAATATAAGAAAATGATCCTCCGGTGTACCAAGAGCAGCGTTCTGGATTTTCTTGGCACTCCCATCCATGTCTTTGATTTTATATCTTGCAGACAACAACTTATTTCGAAATAATGTTTTACCCCCAACAGAAAATGGCCGTCCACCAACAACACTTACTTGCATCGGAGGTAAATCTAAACGTTCATAAGCCACGTGCTCCTTGCCAAAGCATTCTAGCTGAAGTTGAACTTTATCCTTCTCACTACGAGAAAACTTCTTAGTATTCCAGCAATCATGGTCTCCTAATATAACTGCTTTAGCAAATTCAATATTTGCAACACTCCAAACGACTTTAGGGTGTATTTGGTTCGAAGTAAATGGAGGGGAGGGGACGGGAGGTGAGGGAATATTTTTAATTAAGTGTGTTTGGTTCAATTTGTAGGAGGGGAGATGAGGTGAGAGGAGGGGAGCAAAATCTCTCAAAATCTCAATTTTTGCTTTCCCCCAAATTGGAGGGATTTGGAGGAGAGGGAAAGGAAGGAGAGTTATGATATTACAATTTTAATTATATTGACATAAATGTCCTCATAATTATTTTAAAATGTCAAAACCATCCTTTATTTTTTGGATTCCTAACTTTCTATTTTTTTTTTTTTTTGTATTCAAATCATTTTGATACCTGTAACAAAAAAAAAATGATTTTCTTACCTATACTATTTTGTTTTTACGTCTACTATTTTTTGTGCTACATCTTTTCTACCTACATCTTTTCTAACCTATGAATCACGGACTCTGACACGGACACCGCAACATGACACGACACGGACACTCCGACACCGCTAATGTAAAAAATATACAACACCGACACCGCTACATATTTTAAAAAATATAAGTTTAGAATTAAAAATACATACATATGCATCTAAGTTGAACAAATTTTTCAATAAATAAAGTTTTAAAAGAATATATGATAATACATTTGACATTTATTCATCAATCTACTATCGATAAACTAAAAATAATGTAATCAAAATGTAGTATCTTAATATCTTTAATCCCTCATTGATCAATATTATTATTTCGACATATCTTTAATCGTTGTATATATGTCTGAGAAAAGTAGAAGCAAATAAAAAAAATAAAATTTGAACACTTACTCCGACACATTTGTACGAGTGTCTTATAGGTGTCGGACACCGATTTAAGGAGTGTCGAAATAAAGAAAAAAATGTTTTTTTTGGACACCTCTCCAACACGTTTGTAGGAGTGTCGTACGGGTGTCATACGAGTGTCGGACACCGACACGTGTCGGACACCGCGACACGTCTAATCATAGAGGTGTCGGTGCTTCATAATCTAATTTTTGACTCATTAATTAATCATCCAACTATTTATTTTTTGAAAAACATAATATTTTTATTTATCATTGCCACTTGATTTTCTATATCAATCAATTTTATTTATGTTTCAATTTTTTGCATTTCTCTTTATATTTTTAGTATTAATTTAATGATTTTAAACTATAAAGCACGGACTCTGACACGGACACCGCGACACGACACGACACGGACACTCCGACACCGCTAATGTAAAAAATATACAACACCAACACCGCTACATATTTTAAAAAATATAAGTTTAGAATTAAAAATACATAAATATGCATCTAAGTTGAACAAATTTTTCAATAAATAAAGTTTTAAAAGAATATATGATAATACATTTGACATTTATTCATCAATCTACTATCGATAAACTAAAAATAATGTAATCAAAATGTAGTATCTTTAATCCCTCATTGATCAATATTATTATTTCGACATATCTTTAATCGTTGTATATATGTCTGAGAAAAGTAGAAGCAAATAAAAAAATAAAATTTGAACACTTACTCCGACACTTTGTACGAGTGTCTTATAGGTGTCGGACACCGATTTAAGGAGTGTCGAAATAAAGAAAAAAATGTTTTTTTTGGACACCTCTCCGACACGTTTGTAGGAGTGTCGTACGGATGTCATATGAGTGTCGGACACCGACACATGTCGGACACCGCGACACGTCTAATCGTAGAGGTGCCGGTGCTTCATAGTTTCTAACTATCATTTTCCTAACTATCAATTTCTTACCTACATCTTTTCTAATTTTTTTTTAGTGCATTATATATATAAATATATAGTTTTATAAATATTCTCATATTCTATCAAATTATTTTAGAAGTGCTCTAATATATTTTATCACCAATTTTTTGTTAAAACTTTTGTGTCTTATACTCTTATTATTTATTTATCGAGTTTTTTGTTATTTAGATTTTATGTTTTTTTTCTTTGACCAATTGAATTTTATGTTGAATTGTTTATGAATTATAATTTTTTTCATTTTACAATATGAAATATAGTTTTAAAATCATAAACTATAATAAATTAAAAGGATAAAATAGTAAATTAATTTTAGAATCCCTCCCCTCTCCCTCTGAACCAAACATATATCCAGTTAAAATCCATCACCTCCCCTCCCCTTCTCTATTTTGAACCAAACACATAAACAATTAAGATCCCTCCCCTCCATTAAAATCCCTCCCCTCCCCTCCATTAAAATCCCTCCCCTCCCCTCTTATCTGTTGAACCAAACAGACCCTAAGATTTTCTTCGCCAAAATCACCTGTAAAGAGCACCAAATCAGGTTGGAGAAACTGAAGTGCCTTGGAATCTTGTTCAAAGTTCCAACAATCATGCACATCATCGACGATGACAATTCGAACTGAAGAAGACGCAGCCATTGAAGAGCAGAGGTTGGAAACTGTTTATACAAAAGACATAAAAGATCAAACAACTAGAATATTCCATCCACAGAATAAATCACAAACAATTGACCATAGCAAAGTAGCTCATTAACAATTATTGTTACTCTTCTCGATTTTAACTCCTTCTATTTGGAAATTTAAGAACATGTAGAAATATCGAAACAACTTTCCAACAATAGACAAATCCATTAAACAAATATCATTCAAAACAATAAATATAATCATTAAACATAAATACATAATGCATTTTTCACTCTATGCACTATACATACATAATCACAGCAGCAATAAAAGTAAGGCTATAAGTTTAAAGGTTACCTGGAGTGCGCGTGAGTATTTTCTTCTGACTTCTTCTTTCTCTCTTTTGTTTTTGTTTGCAAGGTTTAAGTCACTGATGGGTGATGAAGGCGTATTAGAATATGTAATAAGGTTTTCAATATGTAAGCAATAAGATTAGTTTCATTAAAGATCACTAAATGCTGATGTGGCATTTAGTGGTCATAGGCTAGTTTTGACTTGTTGACATGGCACATTGAACTAATGCTATTGGTTAGTAATGTATATGATGCCAGCTGTGATGTATTGTTGCAACTCTATTTAAAGAGTTTGCAGTAACTGATTTCTGTTACACATTGAATAACAAATTTGTGCAATGAAGAATTGCAGAGAAATTCCCAAATCGTTTTCTAACATGGTATCATTGAGCCTTTAGGGTTCATAGCTTCATCGCTTCCGCAATCACAATTGAAGCTCGATCGCATCTTCATCAATGGCGTCTGAGGAATCCAACGAAGATTCTGTTGGAAGGAAGCTTTTGAATAGGTGGAAAAGTGTTTAAAATATTTGGGAGAGGATAGAAAACTTTTGAAAGGGAAGGCTACTTGTATTACTAAGTGTTTATAATTTTTTTGCTTGATTTAAACTCAAGTACATCACATCTATTTATACTAGTGGCATTCCTAAATCAATGACTAGGATTTTGCCAACACAAACTTAATCTAATGGCTATAAACTACTCTCTAGAATTTTCTCAACTACTCCACCAAACTCTTTATTAATGCTTATCTTCTAGAGAGCTCCATGGATTTCTCTAGAATATGATTCTAGAAGTTGGACTTATTACAACACATATTTGGGCTTTTAATTCCTAAGGCCCAAAAACTAACAAACCCAAAATCAATTTATTTATTCAACACCCCCCCCCCCCCCCCTTAAACTTGATTTTGCTACACCAAGTAAATATCTTAACTTGACAAAGTCTTCGCGCTTGAGAGGCTTGGTGAAGATATCAGCTGCTTGGTCATGCGTCTTCACGTACTCCAACTTCACATCGTTGTTGGAAACACATTCTCTAATATAGTGATAACGTGTGTCAATGTGCTTACTCCGATCATGAAAGACTGGATTCTTTGCCAAAGCTATTGCTGACTTGTTGTCCACGAATATCTTGGTTGGCTCCTTTTGCGGCAGATTCAACTCCTTTAACAGATTTCGCAACCAGATTGCATGACAAACACATGATGTGGCCGCCACGTACTCCGCCTCACATGTGGAAAGAGTGACAATCGGCTGTTTCTTTGACATCCATGTGAAAGCTGTGTTTCCAATAAAGAAAACAAAGTCACTTGTGTTTTTTCGATCATCCATATCTCCACCCCAGTCGCTATCACTATATCCAACGAGCTCGTAATCATCAGAAACAGAGTAGTACAAGCCTAAGTTTGTTGTACCTTTGATGTAGCGAAGAATCCTCTTTGCCGCCTTCAGATGAGTTGTTGTTGGATGCTCCATGTATCGACTGACAACTCCGACTGCATACAAGATGTCAGGCCTCGTGCATGTTAAATATCGTAAACTTTCAACCAAACTCTTAAAGAGTGATGGATCAACACTTTCTCCTTCATCATGCTTTGACAGCTTGATTCCACATTCCATTGGCGTGCTGACTGGGTTTGCGTCATCCATCTTGAACTTCTTGAGTACCTCCTTAGCATAACCTTCCTGCGTGATTAGGATTCCATGATCTTCTTGTTTCACTTCAATGCCAAGGTAGTAAGACATGAGGCCAATGTCGGTCATCTCGAACTCCTTTGTCATTTCTTTCTTGAACTCTGCAAACATGGTTGAATTGTTCCCCGTGAAGATCAAGTCATCTACATACAAGCACACAATCAAAATATCTCCACCTTGCGTTTTGATATAGAGTGCATGCTCATATGGACACTTGATGAAGCTCTTCTCCTGGAAATACTTGTCAATTTGAGCATTCCAAGCTCTTGGGGCTTGTTTCAGCCCGTAGAGTGTCTTCTTTAGCTTCAAGACTTTTTCTTCTTCTCCCTTCACTTCATAGCCTTGTAGTTGCTCAATGTAGACTTCTTCTTCAAGGACCCCATTTAAGAAGGCTGACTTGACATCCATTTGATGTATCTTCCACTTGTTTTGAGCTGCCAATGAAATGATTAGTCTAACAGTCTCTAATCGAGCAACTGGAGCGAATACTTCGTCATAGTCGATTCCAGCTATTTGACTGTATCCTTTTGCTACCAATCTTGCCTTGTATCTTTCAACTTCTCCTTTAGAGTTCTTTTTTGCTTTATACACCCACTTCACACCGATTGCTTTGTGACCTTTTGGAAGTGAAGCTAACTCCCATGTTTCATTCTTCTTTATTGCCTTGATTTCTTCGTCCATGGCAGTTCTCCAAGACTTCTTCTCAAATGCTTCTTGGAAGTTTATGGGCTCACAATCCGCAAATAGACAAAATAGAGTAAGATTGTCTTGATTTTCGGTTGCCTCGTAAATCTCTTGCAAACTTCTAAAGTGTGGAGTTCTTTCACTTGAACTTTCTCCTTCTCCAGAACTCAGGGTCGGTGAATTCGGCGGGGTAGCAGGATCTTCTCTTGGTTCCTCTGGTTCTACAACATCTTCTTCAAATTGTGGGAAGAAGTTGTAATCTTCGTTACTCGATTTCCAATCCCATTCTCCTTCTTCATTGAAAACGACATTTCGGCTGATGATAGCCTTTCCCGTATTAGGACTATAGAGCTTGTAACCTTTGGAGTTGCTGTCATAACCAATGAAGATGTACTTTTCGCTTTTGTCATCAAGTTTGCTTCTTTTCTCATCCGGTACATGAGCGTGAGCAATGCTTCCAAAGACTCTTAGATGGGAAATTTCAGGCTTTCTTCCACTCCAGGCTTCTTGTGGTGTTTTTCCCAATACACTTCTTGTTGGAGATCGGTTTGATAGATAGACTGCACATGCAACAGCTTCTGCCCACAGTTCCTTTGGTAGCCTCTTGCTCTTTAGCATGCTTCTCGCCATCTCAAGGATTGTTATATTCTTTCTCTCTGCTACTCCATTTGCTGGGGAGATCTCGGCACTGTAAGTTGTCGCCGAATGCCGTTGTCTTCACAATACTTGAAGAACTCCTTTGAAGTGAACTCTCCTCCTCGGTCGGATCTTATGGCTTTGATCATAAGACCACTTTCCTTCTCAACATGGGCTTTAAACTTTTTGAAGTTATCGAACACTTCTGATTTTTCCTTCAAAAAGTACACCCATGTTTTTCTAGAATAATCGTCGATAAAGAGAAGGAAGTAGTTACTCTTACCAAGTGATCTTGGTTTGATCGGACCGCACACATACGTGTGTATGAGCTCCAACGGCTTTTGTGCTCTTGAGCTTGACTCCTTAGGAAAGCTCATTTTGAATTGCTTTCCAAGTAGACATCCTTCACATACTTGATTGAGATGGTTGATGTAAGGCAATCCCCTAACCATTTCCTTCTTAGAGAGCAACTCTAATCCTCCAAAATTGAGATGTCCAAATCGAAGATGCCAAAGCCATGACTCCTCTTTGTAACACATCTTGAGACATTGCGCGACATCGTTTTGAATGTTGAGCACAAACATTCTATTTCTTGACATGGGCACCTTAGCAATGACTTTGCTTGAATGATCTCTTATTGAAAGGTTATTATCCTTCAATTGAATGTCATAACCTTTCTCTAAGAGTTGTCCTAGACTTAAGATGTTGCTCTTCATGTTTGGCACATAGTAAACATTTGAAATGAATTGATGATCTCCATTCTTCAATCGGATAAGAATTTTTCCTTTACCTTTCACCGCCACTTTTGATTCATCTCCAAAAGCCACGTTCCCGTTCACCGATTCATCTAGCTCTACGAACATGCTTCTTCGCCCACACATATGGTTGCTTGCACCGCTGTCAAGGTACCATTGATTATCTCCACCTCTTTCATTGTCTTTGTGTGCCAACAATAGTGTCCCGTCTTCTTGGCTTATTTCTTCAACATAGTTGGCCTTCTCTTCAACTCTATGATTGTTAGGAGCTCTACATTCATAAGCATAATGCCCAAATTTCTCACAGTTGTAGCATTTGACCCGTGACTTATCATACCTTTGTTTTGGAGCTCCTCTCCCACGACCTCTTGATGAAATTTCTCCTCTATGGTTGTTATCATCATTAGACCTCCAACCTCGTCCGCATCCATATCCACGACCGCGTCCACGTTCTCGATCGCCACCTCGTCTTTGGTTGCTTCGACCATGCTCTTCTTTAGGTGAAACAACTCGTGTCTTGAGTACTTGCTCCTCGATATCTTCCTTCTTCTTTTTCTTTTCTTCATAAGCTTGCAACGATCCAAGAAGTTGCTCCATTGTCATGTCTTCCAAATCCTTTGTCTCTTCGATGACGGTGACAATATGCTCAAACTTTGGATCTACCGATCTAAGAATTTTCTCCATGATTCTTACATCATCAAACTTCTCTCCGTTTCTTTTTAGGTTATTAGTAACCGTCAAAACTCTTGAGAAGTAATCGGAGATAAGCTCACCTTCTTTCATACGCAAAGCTTCAAACTCTCCTCTTAGTGTTTGAAGACGTACCTTCTTCACTTGATCGGCTCCCTTGTAAGAGGTTCGAAGTTTCTACCATGCTTCTTTGGCCGTCGTTGCTCCCGAGACCATCTCAAACGTGTCTTCATCTATTCCTTGATAGATTAGACAGAGAGCCTTCTTGTCTCTCTTCCTTGAGTCTCTCAAACTATCCTTTTGAGTTTGAGATGGAGTACTTTCATTCTCCGTGTCAACAAAGCCTTTCTCAACAATTTCCCACACATCATGTGCACCAAGGAGATCCACCATTCTTAGACTCCAATTATCGTAGTTGCTCTTTGTGAGCATTGGAACTTGGAAGGGAACACCACTATTTGCCATCTTTAGGAGGATCTTCAAGCTCTTGATACCACTTTGTTGGAAGGAAGCTTTTGAATAGGTGGAAAAGTGTTTAAAATATTTGGGAGAGGATAGAAAACTTTTGAAAGGGAAGGCTACTTGTATTACTAAGTGTTTATAATTTTTTTGCTTGATTCAAACTCAAGTACATCACATCTATTTATACTAGTGGCATTCCTAAATCAATGACTAGGATTTTGCCAACACAAACTTAATCTAATGGCTATAAACTACTCTCTAGAATTTTCTCAACTACTCCACCAAACTCTTTATTAATGCTTATCTTCTAGAGAGCTCCATGGATTTCTCTAGAATATGATTCTAGAAGTTGGACTTATTACAACACATATTTGGGCTTTTAATTCCTAAGGCCCAAAAACTAACAAACCCAAAATCAATTTATTTATTCAACAGATTCACCATCAAAATCGCTTGCGATCAATCTTCCCAAAACCAATAAAGATTCATCAAGATCAGGTTTAACTCACTCTCTCAATATCAAATTGGATGAGAAGAATTTTTTACTCTGGAATCAACAAATCACCGGTGTCATCACCACTCACAATCTTCACTGATTTGTGGTTAATCCTGAAATTCCACTGCAATTCGCCAATGTCACCGATCGATTGGAAGGAAAGAATTCCGACGAGTATCAGCAGTGGCTACACAAAGATCAATCTCTCTTCACCTGGCTTCTTTCAACAATTTCTGATGCAGTTCTTCCTCGTGTTCTCAACTGCAAACATGCGCACGAAGTATGGGACACGATTCACAAGTAGTTCAACTCAGTACTCAAATCACGAGCAAGACAACTGCGATCTAAATTAAAGAACACAAAGAAGCATGCAAGATCAGTAAATGAGTATCTTCTCCGGATTAAATCCATTGTTAATTCCTTAATTGCTGTTGGAGATACTGTGTCTGTACAAGAACAGGTGGAGTCAATCCTTGAAGGAATGCCAGAAGAATTCAATCCGTTCGTTATGTTGGTTTACAACAGGTTTGAATCTCAAACAGATGAAGATGTTGAAGCTTTGCTTCTCCTTCAAGAGGCGCAATTTGAGAAGTTTCGCCAAGAACTCACCAATCTGAGTGTTTCAGCTAATGTAGCTCAAGTTGAATCCAACAATCCCAATTTGGAAAACTGATGAGCAAGATTCAGGCACTGAGCATTACAATTTCAACTCAAATCGTGGTAGAGGACGTGGTAAAGGCCAATCTAAAGGAAGGAACGAGTCAGTACAATCAGCAAACTCAGAATCAGAACATTATAGCTTAAAATTTTCAAGTAGTTTAGTGGCTATTAATATTTTTAATTATTTATTAAAAATTATATAGCTTAAAAATCCATATTAAGAAAAATTAAATAATATATTACATACTAATATTTGCATTGATATATGGACTGGGCGAAATTCTATAGGCCCAATATGAAGCGACCCGACAAACGATCCAAGAGATTCAAAATATACCTTGGCAGGGAAAACAGAGCATGGACGACGTGTCTATAGGCTATGTCGCCTCCCAGACGTGGTCAACCCACTTGAGAAGCAAGGATCACACACGATCACCACCACCTGGACACTGAAGAAATGAGAGTTGTCCACGATCACCACCAAGACACGGTGGAGTGAGAAGAACAACCCATGACCATCTTGTAACACGATGGAGAGAGAAAAGAACCACCCACGACCTCCATGATGGAGAGGAGTGGGGCGGTTTATCAGAAATTCTAAGTTGAATCCACCTTTATAAATAGAGGTGAAAAAATCATTGTAAAAGATCTGGTATTTTTGATAACCTTGTACTATTATTATTAAAATTTTATCGTAAAAATAAGAGATAAATATGTTTTCGGTCTTTATAAATATTCCAAGTTTTGTTTTTAGTCTTTCTAAATTTTTTTTTCTACTTTTATTCCGTCAAAAATTTTCAATTAACGTTTTTAGTCCATACTTTTAAATCAACTATATTTAAACTTCATATTTTTTAATAAATTTTTTTATAAATGTTTAAAATATTATAAGAATCTCTCCTACAATTGTTTTGAATTTTTTAACAAAGCAAAAATTGAATATAATTTTTTTTTGTGCTTAAAAATTCATATTTAATTTATGTTTTATTAAAAAATTCTAAAGTTTTCCAAAAAAATTCATCAAAAAATACAAAATCTACATAAGAATTAATTTTAAAATAGAGATAAAAAATATTAATTAAAAATTTTTTGGAACCAAAAGTTTTAAAAAATTTCAAAGCAACTAAAAACAGAACTTAAAATATTTATAGGAACAAAAACACATTTATCTAGAAAAATAAATTACCTAAATACTAGATAGACATAAAAAAAGTTCACTTAGTTTTGTTTTTACTGCAACTGATTCAATGATTATCCATCGTGAACCATATATTCATGTAACCAAAAAAAGAGGAAACATATTCAAATTCGCACCAAAAATCATCAAAACTCAAACCTAAAAACGAACCACACAATTCGCAAGGTATTTCTTATTCCTCACTTCAATTCTCCTCTACAGCTTTCCCTATAATCGCCGTAGAATCGCTTAGCTTCTTCTATAACATTAATAATCCCGTTTTCTTTTTGTTTCACTTTATCAGAATGTCAAATTCCGCTATTGAGATTACGAATAAAGTTAAACTCAGTGAAATTGAAAGTAAAGACAGACTCAGTGACTTATCTGATTGTGTAATCATTCACATACTCTCATTTTTGAACACCAAACAGGCCTTTCAAACTTGCGTTCTTTCTTCCAGATGGAAGAATCTTTGGAGAGGTTTTCCTGAACTTACATTGCATTCTACCGGCTTTAAAACTTACGAGATATTCACCAAATTCGTGTCTAGGGTTTTATCTCTTCGCGATCGTTCTATCCAATTGCAGGCTCTTGATTTTAAGTATGTTAGGGCTACCTGTGTGTTGGAGTGGAGCCTGACATACTCGAAAGGATTGTTAATTATGCTATTTCACGTAATGTACAGCGGTTAGGACTTTCTGTGTTAACCGACATTGCACAAATTCCGGATAACATGTTTTCATGTCAGACTTTAACACATTTGAAGCTTGCTATTTACGCTCGTAGAGGTCGTCAAATACCGTTTCCAGAATCTTTAATTTTACCGGCATTGACTAGCTTGCAACTAGAGAATTTTAAATTTTGTGCTGCTGATAATGGTCGCGCCGAGCCTTTTTCGACTTTTAACAAGTTGAGTAGTTTGCTCATTTCCAATTGTACTATGAGTAGTGTAGTAGAAATAGGAATGCTTTGCATATCAAGTGTGACACTTGTCAATTTTACTGTATAATCAGCTTTCCAACTTTTATGAAATTGAGCTATGTACTCCAAGTCTTAATACGTTAATTTTCACTGGTATTCCATATCAGATACTCCGGTGGAGCAATGTTTCGTCTCTTAAACATGTAGAATTATATGCAGAAGTAATTCCATATAAAAAGTTACCTCCTTTGTGTCTATCCAACATGCTGCTATACTTTCCTAATATAAAATCATTGACGGTCTCTACAAGTACTCTTCAGGTACCTTTACTTACTATGTTTGAAGGATATATTTACTTTCTTCTTAAGATGTTGTTTTATTTATTACTAAATTTTATAAAACATAATTGACTTGCAATCCTCATTGCTTAGGTTCTCTACTTACTTCGCGATGACCTTCCCGATCTGTTGAAGTATAATCTCTTTTCATTGGGTGACTTGGAGTCATTGAAAGTGAAAATGGAACCATTTTCATTGGGATTTCGCATGACGCTGTTCCATTTCATGTTACAAAAAGCCCAGTCAAAGAAAGAAGCTTGTAGGTTACAAAGAGCATTTAGAGAAGGATCAGAACCATTTTCACCCATACCTGATGAAATAATGGACTTCTTTCTTCAGAATTTGCCCACGGAAAAAGTTGAGTTCATAGATTGCTCAAGTCAACCTCTAAGACAGAAACATTTATAGTTGGTTTGTTTTTATTTTTTTAATTTCCTTCTCTGTTTCTTTTTCTGAATGTCGCTTTAGACAGACACATTTATAATTAGTGAATAAATTACAAGTAAAGACTAGCTTGTGCTCTTTTCTTCTCTGTCTAGAGTCTTCATAACACCTCATTTGAATTTAAAGTTGATATTTGAATTCTTTTTACTCAAGAAAGAACTTCCATTCAACATATTTGCATGCATTCTACAAATGAAGATGTCATATGCAACTTACATATGTTTTCTACACAACAAGTAGCTAATTGTTAACCTGCGATGCGAAAATAATATAGATAACTGTTTACAATATGAGAAGAAGAAACTGATTTCAGTACTTTTCTTTCTGATCACTTCTAAATACTTTCCTTTCGATAGAGGGATATGGAATTATGTTTTTCCACAGAATTATTTGCTGGTGTTGCTCATATTATAGGACATTCTATAGCAACATCCATGTTTAATTAATCTACACATATTGCCTACTGACCGAGTTTCTTCTGCAAATGCTCATGAACTTGGCCACAAATTCTGTATACATGAGCATATTAGTCAATATTGTGTCAAATGCAACAGGTTATTAGGATACAGTTCAAGAGCTGTTTTCCTTAACCCTCATGTTATTCTAGCTAATTATTTATATGGTTGGTGTGTCTTACCTTCTAATTTTAGTAAAGCTGTTGTTCCTGGTGGGAGTTTTCTGTCCTGTTAGTCATAGAGCATTTGGTTACCAATTTAGTAGAAAAAGTGCTCTTTTATAGCTTACCATCATGTTAAGGCAAATTATAGGAGAAGTAAATACTCACATAATAAGCATGCCAGTAGTAGAGCTCTCTTTTTATGCCAGCCTCGGTTCTTCTTAGGAGCTGCTCCACAAGTTTCTGAATGTTTGAACAAAATTCCATTAGAAATATTGTTGCTTAAATTGAATAAACTCTTAATGGTTTCTTTGGAAACAGCCACTGATTCATTACCAGGAGAATCAATCTGGGGTGGACAAAATCGAGGAGAAGCATTTGAAATTTCCCTCGTACTGAGAGTAAGCTGATAAAACCGTAAGAACATTTAATTTAACATGAAAACTTAATAAGATGCTAAAAGAACACCAGTAATATAATAAGATGCTATTAGGTTCTATTCAATATAGAAAAAAGATAGGAAGATAAATTTCTTGCCGCGAAAATGATGGATCAGTTAGGATCTCTACAGAAACGTCTATTACAATCTTCTCCCATCCAACAGGAATTGGTTGTTCTTCTGAAAATGGATAGCTGCCCATCATAGTGCATCCGTTAGTATTTATAGACATGTCAAAATACATATTTTACTCGTTAAGAATTCTTACTTGTGTGCTTTGCATGCTTCAAGAGCCAGGATTGCTTCCCTAAGGTTCTGCTTAGATTTTGTGGCAATCTTCATAGCAAAATTCATGGATAGGTCAATTTCTTCTTTATTTGCTATCTGAGTAAGAGCCTCAATAATCTGGAGAGTTGAGGGGTTCGTTCACGTGAGTTAATTTTTGTTTTTATTGTGAAAGTAGTTAATTATTGGTTTGATATCAACAGAAGAAAATTTGATCTTTTCCAACCTGGAATTTATGACAACTAAACAAGTTCTTGTGCAAAACACAATGGTATAGAAAAAAATACATATAGAATTGGAAATAAAGTCATAATCTGAAATGTTACAAACAAAGCGAAAGTAATATAATTAGGTTAACAGTATTTTGTAGTAAATCCTACTTCAAAGTGAAATATAGCAAAATGTAAATCATATAAATGCCAGCATACTTCCTGTTTATAAACTTACTTCATGAGTTTGAGGAGCATCAACATTGATAACTTTGAACCGGCTTTTCACAGATGCAATTATGTTTTCATCATCTTCACAGCAGAGAACTAATTTGCATATGTCTGAATAACGGTCTATGATCCATTTGATCAAGTGTTGAATGTTCTCTACAGCTTTGTCGACCTCGTAAAGAATTATTACTGAAATAAGGGAATCCAACCAGATTAGCCAGGCTCACATGAAAGGATAAATCTGTTTAAAAAGAGAAACATGTATTTAGACAACTAACCTTTATAATCTGATTTGAAATTCATATTGCTTACTTCAGGGGTAATTGCATATATATTGCTAATTTCTTTGATTAATCCCATCAAAGCATATTTAGCATTTGGTTCTGAATTTACATTGAGCTCCATGTGATGAGAACTGGACGTGATTGGAACCGATACTTTCACAGTCCTTTTGTCCTGTCATTGTAGAAAAATAAATGCTATAATATTCTGGCAATGGATTACAGATGCAACTTTTTGAAGTGATAGTATGTTTTTATTTTTAACTTTACTAAACAAAAACCTATGGGGAGAATAGGAAATCTCTACCTGAATAGGGAAATGCCTTAAATCATGTGATAACTGCAAAAGGGATCGATAAGGTCAGCTAAGAAATGTAGAACATATCTATTATGTAAAAGGAAAATAATGAGAGGAAACATACATTAGAACATGCATCACCATATATTTCTCGAAGAAGAGCCATTGCTAGTTCTCTTTTCTCAGAACTAGAGGGTCCTTTAAGCAAAATGTGAGGACAAGAGCCCTGTGATGATACCTGTAAAACTAGGTAATCTGAGTAATTTTTTTTACATTTAAAAACATGAAGAGGGCTATGATTTTTTAACTGCAAAAAACAATAAAGACTGAATAAATTTGCCTTAAATTTGAAAAAACATTGCAAAAACAGTAATGGAAGACAACAATAAAGGGATAGAGTAGAAACTGCGTTTGAGTATTTGGTAAAAACAACAAACATACTAGTTCCTTGAGAAGTTGAGCTTCTTGTTTGTTGCAAATGAAGCCATCTAATGAAGTGGGTTGATGTTTATCAGCCCAGAACTGTGGAATACTTTCCACAATTATTGCTCTCTCAATCAATGAAGCTTCGTCAATTGGCTTACGTTCAGGTGATTTTCTTGAGATCTTACAGTTTCCTGTTCTCATGCAAGCAAACCATGCATCTTTCTGGTTCTTTTTTCTGTTGGATGTGAATTTCCTCATGCTGTCAGTTGTCTTTGCACTAGCATCACTTTTTACACTAGGATTGGTATTAGTCTTCCCAGTTCCACTTCCCTTTCTGATTGATGTGACCCTTGTTGCTCGAGACATCAACACATTACTAGATGAGTTTCTTGGCATATTCATATTGAGGTTACCCCTAATTTCAGAGGGATTGCTAACAGGATTTATGTCGGTGATCATTGGTCTTGGGCTAAAATAGCCGTATTGTTGTACTTTTATAGGCAATGAAGAATTCTTCGCTTGCAAGGCATTGCATTCGCGAGAAAAGAAAAGATCACCTGTTTGAATTGAGTCTGTACTTTCTAGGGCTGATGAATAATCATCAGTAGGGTTTTTTGATAACTTCACCTGTGCTATCATTTCATTGATTTCTCTTTCTCTAACTGGACCTGTTTTAAAAGGTGATTTTTCCCTTTGTTTCAGCATTCTCGTGTTTTGCAATGTTTGTTCTTGGTCCCTCAATCTTGGAGCAGTCACTGCTCTCCTGTAGTTTGGTTTTGTACTCGCTCTATCCACTTCCAGAAATCCTGAACTCGCTTTTCTGTTTTCATTCGAAGGTGTTCTTTGTTCATGAGTTCGGTTATAAGGAGACAATGTTCTTCCAAAGTCAGGTCTTGGCAAAGGACTTGTATTTCTCCGTGAATTCAAACCTGTTATATACGACAAAGAATCATCATTCTGTGCTATGTGTGGCCTATAGGGCGACTTGCTATGGTGTCGTCTTCTTGGTTGGCTAAGAACTGAACCTGTTACTGAAGGTGATGATGGGACTTCCAATTCAAACCTTGAAGGGCGTCTTTTGTGGAGAGTCATAGGACTTTTGTTCCTTACAGATGTAACTCTTGTTTCTTCGGGACTCAAAGTCACGTTCTTTCTTCCTCCTCGTTCGTAACGTGGAGTATCTTGCCACTCTGTCTCTGTATCTGATGGTTCATATCCACTCCGTCCCTTCTTGGTTGAGAATGTTGAACTTGGAGTTAGAGGAAATAGGTTATTTAGTCGTGTTTTCTCCATTAACCTTCACGAAATAGAGAGCAATTTTGAGACCCGTGTTTCAGCTGAAAAGGTAGTAAAAATATTGTAACTAGAGAAAAAAAAGAGTTGACAATGCTAAAGAAAAAAGGAGGATTTTGATAATAGATGTGCGATGGTTACGAAATGAGATGCATTGGTGACTATAATAAGGACAACAATGGTTGTTTGTACTATGTTGGGAGATGAAAAAAATGTGTTTGTTTGTTAATTCATATATCTGCATTAGTAGTATATATTTTGTCCTTTTTCGTTTTTGGTTCGGACAGTGTAGATTACATGGGAAATTCTAATAATCTTGTCAGTTGCCAGCATTTGAGGAAAAATCCAACTTGGTTATTAACGTTATATCCTGCTAAAATCTTTATGTAATTAAGCTTAGTTAACTTCACCACTAGCTTGGATTGGATTAGATTAATTGTGATTATATTTTAGAGTCTTTTGTCATACTAACATGCACAGCACAGGTATATTAGAAGCAATGCAAGTATGCAACCTTGCATGAGTGTTAGATATATTGGGTTACTAATGGTACACATATACACCATTTTAAATAGGATGTCTTACCAGAAATAAATGTTAAAATGGTAAATTGAGGAATACATAATTTGGTGCACGAAGTTGTAGGATGATATCAATTTAGTTCTCTAATATCAATATTTCAAAATTAAATTGTAAAATGATAATTAGATTTGTTCTTCCGATTGAAATTTATAGGGACTATAATGATCTTGAGTTAATAATATCGGAGATGCTTTTGAAATTAAATGAATAATATTAGAGATGTATTTGATATAATCGATCAAGATAAAATAATGAATCGAGAAAAAAAAATGATGAACTTGATGAATATTTTTCAATTTTAGAGATTATTTGAATATTTTCTCTTAAATTGAGACATAAGAATCAGGACTATCATTTGTTTATTAAAATATTTATCATTTGTTTGGTGAGCAGAAGAGAGGGTACTAGCACAAAATACTCTACCTTCAAGATTATGACCAATGTCCATTCCTCCAGTTCACATTCTAGAACTCGAACAACCAAAAAGACGATTTGAGTTAAAAGAACTCAAGTGAAGTATTTATGAAAAATTAGGGGGAGTGCGAGAGAGGTAGAGACAGGTGTGAAAAGAAAAACATTATAACACATACATCTGTCCTTGTATGGGCCTCTTGCTGGCCCATCAAGATCTGAGCCAATGAACTGGAAGCTTTTTCATTCCACCCTCCACACCTCTTTTTCACCCCAAATATTCCAATTTTACCCTTGGTATTCAGAACGCGTTTTATGAACTTCTTTTGCCTTGAAAATGAACTTCGGATTGTGTTTTCCAAAAAATTTGCCGAATTTGTACTTGGACAATTTTGGAAAACGCGTTCCGAACTTTTGAATCAAGGGTAAAATTGGAAAACTGGAGGGAGGGAAGAGTTGTGGGGGGTGGGATGAGAAACATTCAATGAATTGTGGGAAGATTTTTTCCTCTCATGGTTCTTAAAAATCACTCCTATTGGGAATGGATAATTTTGGAGGGTGTAATTTTAAATATATTAGCGGAATGCCTAATTCCAATCTCATGAACATGGTCCATGTTTTCTTTGTCCATTTTTAATCAATTTTGGAACAATAGCATGAATTAAATACAATATATTTTGTTCTAGTTTGAAAATAAATAGGTGACTTCGACGTTGAGGCTCAAAACAGTTGTGGTGGAGGTACACTTTTGTGCGGTAGATTATGGTAAGGAAAGTACATGCAAAACACATTAGTATTCCAAGGTTCAAGTCAATATATGATCAAAGAAGATTACCGAAAGTAATTGAAATGCATTAAGTCTTGGCTCGGTCCGGAACATAATTATTTTACAAATTTTAAAAGATAATTTCATATTATTTGAAATATTTATTGGTATAAAACACATGCTCACTTACAATTTGTTTTAGTGTGAGTCCACTTTGGCGTGCGTTTAAATTAATTTTTTGAGTCAATCAGTCTTTCACAAAATGACGCAGAGAGCGGCACCAAACAAATAATAGAAGAGTGATGTAAAAGTTTGAACAAAGAGACAAAAAGATGTGCAAAAACGGTGGAACATCACAATATTATTAATTTTGTAAAATATTACATTAATTGGGATGAATTATTGTGAACAAGACAAAACAAACACAAGTAGCTATTTAAAAAAAAAAAAAAAGACATCATCTTATTGAACATTCCTTAAATGACAAAAATGCATTCCTTAGACAAATTGATTCAAATATTCATCAGCAGTAGTGTATGTCACATCTGGATAGGCTTCAGAAGCTTCAATATCTTTGGCAGGGTCAATTTCATACACTGCATCTCCCTTGATTTGTTGTGAATGATATAATGCCAACAAGTAGTTATGAGGGAATGAAGATTCTGCATTAAAGCAAGCAACATATTTTATGATTAAATAATTTTACAAAATTGATATAACATGACATATATATCGATTAATTTTGATACACTGTAAGTGCAAAACTTTTTACACTGTTAACCAATCATAACCAACATTTATATGATTCAATAGTTACGACTCATTGACGGTGTATAATTGTTTTATACTATCAGTGCATATTAATTAAATCTTTAACAATAAATGTAAAGTGTTTATTTGACTAACCTTTAATATCCTTAAGAACTTGTTCCTCTGAAACAAAAGTTTTCTCAAGAACCTTCCCAATCTTTTTCTCCCATAGAGCAACAACCTCATTTTGGGTCAAATAATTTTTAGGGAGTCTTATATGGACAGCTTTGTTCAATGCATTGGGATCATTTGCTGCTCTAATTGTAAAAGTTCCAACATCAGCCTCAGTCACATATGCTCCTGAAATGAGTAAGGTAAATATATTGAAACAACTGAATAACACCACTGATATTTCAGATTGAAGACATGTTTAGTCTTTGACACATGTGTCAAAAGTGTTAGTATCGTGTTTTGTGTCCAGGCCAGTGCATCATAGGTGCTAAAATTGTTGTGACTAAGTTGTTACCTTTCACATTTCCATCTCCAAGAATGACAACTTTGTCACGAGGAGGATCGGTGGTGTCGAGTTGTGCCAAGTTACGTAGGAAGTAACCGGTAAAGGCATGGCAACAAAGGTAAGTGTAAGGAACTCCTTCGGCTTCAATTACTCTTCGGATACTTGCTTTTTCTTCGAAAACAGGTCTCACTGGATCAACTGCATCATGACGGTCTACATCTAGTCCGAACTCAGATGGGAAAAATCTCTGTTGACACAAGAAATTGAGAACCAATATTTAATATAACTATCCCAAATCTAACCATCAAATGAATTATTAATGTTCAAAAATTTATAACTATAGTAGAGAGAGATCACACTAAGCAACTTGCAATAGTTTATCTGAGCTTATCTACTGACATATGACGTATTTGCTCACCTTAACGTTTCCGGCTTCTTTAATTGCTTTAATGATCTTGACTTGATCCTCAATTAGTAGTCTACCAGCAGCACAAATCACAATATCAACTTGCTTGATCGCCTTAACAAGAGTTTCATGATTATTAATATCACCCTGCAGAGTCAAACACATAAACATATAAATTAGAACAATTCAATTGAATTTGTCTTTTAAGTACAATTCAGATGATAAAAGAGACCGTTTAAACATTTCATATGCCAAGACGCGAATTCAAACTCACAATTTTCTATTTTTTTTAACACTTACTGTGTATGTGAGTTTCGCTGCTAGACTCTTTAGAAATGAAAAGAAAATTCAAAATTGATATTGAAAATTATAACTTACTTCAAGAAGAGTAACTCCTAAAGATAGGTAATTATCAATAAGCTCTTCCTTGGTTTCAGGATTAGCAGCTGAAATGAGCTTTGGCTTATCAAGATTGCCAGGTGTGTTCCTAACCAAAGCATATGTTGGATTTCCTGCTTTAACACTTGCCCAAACTATGTGTCTTCCAATAGCTCCTGTTGGTCCAAGGATCAAGATTTTGTTTTCTGTTGCCATTGGTAAAAAAAATAACAAGTGATTGTGTGAGTGTGTTTTTAATTTTATGAAAGTAGTGTAGTTGTGAGTGTGTGATGAATAGCAATACTTTGAGATATATTTATAGGACTTGTTGGAATGCCACCAACTTCAATCTAGCTACTACACAAGTCACAAGTCTCTTTGTATTAGTGACCAAATTGAATATTCATTTTTTTGTTGAAATAATGGCTGCTCTTATTGGTCAAAATTGACACACTATACAATTTTGGGGTGTATGAGGAGAAAGCAGCCCCATAATTTGAACTGATTTTGGTATTATTTGCGATGATGGCCTATAGCTTGACAGCTATTGTGTGCAGACCTCATATTATTGAGAAGGAGAAATAAAAAGAAAATAAATAAGCAAAATGAAAAGAAAAAAAAGACAAAAATGTTAATATGCATTCATAATACCAGTTAGGATTCATATATTTTCTTTTTTTCAACCATTTAATTAAAATTAAACTAAGAAAAGAAGTGTTGCAGCAATGAGCAATCCATACTATACAAACAAAGTCCTTTTGAGGACATCCAATAAAATACGAACGAAGTTATACATATTTCTTTTATAAAATAAATTCAAGAGAAAAAAAAACACGAGTAATGAATTTACAGATGAAAGGCGTTCGTCTAGAGCTGGTCATCGCCTCGGTGATTATGTTGAGTTTAACCGCTTCATTGATGATAATTACTTGGTTGATCTTCCGTTGTGTGGCCGAAAGTTTACTTGGTACAAAAGGGATGGCAATTCGATGAGCTGTCTAGACAGATTTCTGCTTTCGGAGGGATGGTGCTTGACTTGGCCTAATTGTGTGCAGATGGCCCATTTGAGGGGATCGTCGGATCACTGCGCTCTTGTGTTGGAGGCAGACGAGGAGAATTGGGGACCTCGCCCTGTGCGAATGCTAAAATATTGGCGTGATATTCCGGGTTACGACCTTTTTGTGAAGGAAAAGTGGCAGGCCCTCCAGGTTGTCGGGTGGGGAGGCTTTGTCTTGAAGGAAAAGCTTAAGTTAATGAAAGGGACGTTAAAGGAGTGGCATGCGGCTCACGCACAGAACCTTCCGAGTAGGATCGACTCTCTCAAGGGACGGTTGTCGGTCCTCGATTTGAAGGGGGAGGAGGATACTCTCACTGAGGATGAGTTACAGGATCTCCATGTAATCACAGGCGACATTCTTTCATTGTCGCGGAGGCATGCTAGTATTTGTTGGCAGCAATCCCGATCGTTGTGGCTTAAGGAAGGGGATGCCAATTCTAAGTATTTCCATGCGGTGTAAGCTAGCCGTCGGCGGCGAAATTCCATCTCGTCTATTCAGGTGAATGGGGCCTCCTTGGAGGGAGTACAACCTATTCGGCAGGCCGTTTTCACACATTTTGCAAACCATTTCAAGGCCAGCAATGTGGAGCGTCCCGAGGTGGAGAATCTCTCCTTCAATCGACTATCTGTGGTTGAGCAGAGTGGACTCCACATTCATTACCCTTATCCCTAAAGTGGAATGCCCCCAAAGGCTGAATGAGTTCAGGCCCATCTCGTTGGTAGGAAGCATATATAAGATTTTGGCAAAGCTTCTGGCTAATAGGTTGAGGATGGTCATTGGTAATGTTGTCTCCGATTCTCAGACAGCATTTGTGAAGGGTCGCCAAATTCTCGATGGAATTCTTATTGCTAACGAGGTGGTGGACGAGGCCCATAAATCTAAGAAAGAGCTACTGCTTTTCAAGATGGACTTTGAAAAGGCTTATGATTCCGTGGATTGGGAGTATTTGTATGCAGTGCAACGAAAGATGAACTTTCCGCCTCTGTGGCGGAAGTGGATGCGAGAATGCATTTGCACCGCAACGGCCTCGGTTTTGGTCAATGGTAGTCCTACTGATGAGTTTCCCCTTGAACGGGGTTTGCGTCAAGGCGATCCTTTATCTCCTTTATTGTTTTTGTTGGCTGCTGAGTGTCTTAACGTGATGATGAAGGCCATGGTTGAGGGGAATAGGTTTGTTGGGTACCGTGTGGGCGGTGAGGACGGGGTTACTGTGTCTCACTTGCAGTTTGCCGATGACACGATTCTGTTGGGTGCCAAAAACTGGGCTAACGTTCGCGCTCTGCGCGCGGTTCTTATGTTGTTTGAGTTAATGTCGGGCCTAAAGGTGAATTTCCATAAGAGTATGTTGGTTGGGGTTAACATTCCTGATTCGTGGCTTCACGAAGCCGCATCTGCTCTGCGATGTCGGGTGGGGAAAATCCCCTTTCTCTATCTGGGCCTTTCTATTGGTGGCGATCCGAGGCGTCTGGGTTTCTGGGAACCGGTGTTGGAGCATATTAGGATTAGACTGTCTGGATGGAAGAGTCGTTTTTTGTCTTTCGGTGGCCGTCTTGTTCTTCTCAAATCTGTCTTGTCATCCCTACCTGTCTATGCTTTTTCCTTCTTCAAAGCCCCCACAGGTACTATCTCTTCTATGGAATCTCTTTTGATTATTTTTTTGGGGGGGGGGGAGGGGGGGTGAGGATTCTAGGAAAACCGCTTGGGTGACCTGGAAGGATATCTGTTTACGTAAGGAGTACGGAGGTATAGGGGTTAGGCAGCTTCGGGAGTTTAACAGTGCCCTCTTGGGCAAATGGTGTTGGAGGATGCTGGTGGATCGTGGGGGTTTTTGGTTCAGGGTGTTGGTGGCTCGTTATGGGCTGGAGCAGGGCAGGGGGTCGGACGTGCTCGGCGTGGTGGAGGGAGATAGCGAGGATCAGGGACGGAGTAGACGGGCCTAGCGGTGGGTGGTTTGGGGAGTGTGTGACGAGGGTGGTGGGGGATGGGACATATACTCTTTTCTAGACGGACCCTTGGCTTGATGGGATACCTCTTAGTGAGAGATTTGGCCATTTGTTTGATTTGGCGGTGACCAAGTCACGTATAGTGGCAGAGATGTTTTCTTTAGGGTGGGAGGAGGGAGGAGATGCGTGGGCGTGGAGGAGACGGTTGTGGGTGTGGGAGGAGAACATGTTGAGGGAGTGTCAGATTTTACTTCTTCCAGTGATTTTGCAGGTTGACTCCCCAGATCGATGGAGGTGGAGACCGGATCCCGTGTTAGGCTACTCCGTTCGGGATGCATATCAGATCTTGACTTCACGGGAGGCAGATACGTTAGGGGCAGCTGAAGATCTCTTATGGCATCGTCAGGTTCCCTTGAAGGTGTCTATCTTCGCGTGGCGTCTTTTGCGGGATCGGTTGCCGACGAAGGCTAACCTGATTACTAGAGGCATCCTCCCCCCAGATCTCCAGTTGTGTGCGACGGGCTGTGGAGGCATTGAGACAGCACATCACTTATTTATCTCTTGCAGCACTTTTGGCCCTCTTTGGGCGCTTGTTAGATCATGGATTGGGTTCTCGGCAGTGGATGCTAACAGTCTTCTAGAGCATTTCGTTCAGTTTACGTATTCAGCTGGCGGCCTTCGTGCTCGACGATCCTTCTTGCAGCTAGTTTGGTTGGCTTGTGTTTGGGTGGTGTGGAACGAGCGCAATCTTCGTGTCTTTAGGAATTCAGCAAACACTTTACAGCAGCTCCTGGACAAAGTTAAAATCTTTTGCTACCGATGGTTGCGGACGACGGATGTTTCATTGGTGGCACACCTTCATGCTTGGTGGTCGAACCCTTTTCTTTGTTTGTGTATCGACTAATTATATTGTATTATGTGATTCTGTTGGGATTCTCTTGTAGACTTTAGTAGGTCTCTTTTGCACGCCTTGTGCTGAAAGGTCTACTTCTTTTGCTTTTATATATATAATTCATTTTGGCTTGTTAAAAAAAAAAATGAATTTACAACCAATCGAGATTGAATATAGTGGAAGGAGGATCAAAACTTCGAAATATTTTAATTTAATTTATTAATAAGGGGATCAAAACTTCAAAATATTAAAAATAAGGAGACTAAAAAATTAGTTTTTAAAATAGGAGGCTCAAAACTTTAAAAAATTAAAAATAGGGAGATCAAAAAGTTGATTTTTAAAATAAGGGATCAAAACTTCAAAAAATTAAAAATAGGGGGACTAAAACTCTATTTAAACCTAATTTTAAAATCAAACAAAATACATCTGAAATTATCTTATTCAATCTTTTATTTTTTGGAGTTCAAACTCACAACTTAATTTTTACCTCCATTCTTAAAAATTACTGGTAACTTTTTTTTATAAATTAATGAGGGGGCAAAGCCCAAACAAATTACTCGTAACTTTTTAATAAATTTATAAAAATATGGTTTAATAGTAGTTTTGGTCTTTTGTTTTTATTATTTTGCAGATTTGACCTTCCTATTTTAAAATTTGACTGTTTTGATCCATTTATCATAATTTTTAACTATAAATTAACAATATGATATGATTAAAAGATGTGACATATGACCCGATCAAGAAAAACTATCAACATCAATGAAATTGTAAGAAATTGAAAAAAAAATTCTAATGTTAATTTAAAAATATTGTATCACCATATTTTAAATAAAATATGTGTTGGAAAGACAAAAACTAACAAATTTTAAAATATGGAGACCAATTATGTAAAATGGTAGAAATAGAAAGACCAAAACTACTATTAAACATATAAAAAAAATTAAGATAATTAATTTAGGTGATTATAATAAACTCTCTTTATGACCTATAGTTTGAAAGAACTCGAGTTTAATTCTTAAAAAAAACAGTTTTTGATTAAACTTTTTTAACTTCCCAAACTCTAAATTATGAAGCTCCATACTTATTGTCAAAAAAAGAAAAGCTCCATACTTTTAAAACTAAATGGTTAAGAAAAAAAAAAAATCTATAAAGATTGTTAAAAAACCGATTGGGGGCCACAACAAAAGAAAATGAAGACAATCTTGCAGTAGAAAAATGAAAAATCGGCCCACAAACAACAACGTAGAGATTAGAGAATCTCAAGTGGTCCATACATTATGTTTATAGGAAATGTCTCACAAATCATGACTAATAGAAAACATTATCGGTTGTTTGATCGATGGTGATACAATACAACAGCTAAATATTCCTTTCAATCCTTAATATAAAGTTCATTTTATAAATCTATTAAAATATTAATGTATTTAGACAATATTATAGTATAAATACATCAATATTTTAGATTCAGATTAGATTGATGGTATAGAACGGAATGGAACATAATAGAATAAAGTGGAGCAGGACGAAATGGAACACGGATTTCATTTCATTGTTTGAATATTCAGTAATGGAATGAAACAAAATTATCACTCCGTCATTTAGGAAGTGAACGGAATAAAATAAATTATAGCATTTTATTTCAATTTTATCCTTATTTAAAAATATGAGAGTTGAAGAAATAATAGAACGTGATAAAAAAAATGCAAAATAATAATTATTTAATTTACAGGTTTCATTCCATTGTATATCTTTCAAATTGGATGAAATGAAAAATAAGAGAAAAAGATGGTATGTGATGAAATGAATTTCATCTTATTCCATACCATTCCTTTCATTTTGTAAAAATTCAAACAATGGAATCTAATTTTATAGGTGGAAGCTACGGTGAGTAGAGCTGTAAAAATGGGTCGGGCTATCGGGCCGGCCCATTAGCCCTATATTTTTATAGGGCCGGGTCTCTCACTGGTGGTTTGGTTTTATAACCGTTTGATGATGAGATTATATAGATCAAATAATGTGCTATCCATACACAATTATTTTTTGTTGCTAATTTTTTTTCTTTTTCTCTCTCCAGCTTTCTTCCAAATCATTTGCATGTGACAAATTACCATCCAATTTAAATGAAGATACATAGCTCTTTCAATCATGGAAAAAAATTATTCGGTCTTTTTTCGGAAAAAAAATTATGATATTTTATTTGAAAAAAAATTCCTGTTTTTTTCGAAAAAAGTTTTTTTATCTTTTTTTGCGAAAAAGTTTTCGATTTTTTTCAAAAAATGTTCCCGATTATTTTTGGGAATAAAGTTTTGATTTCGGATAAAAAACAATTTCGGAGTTTTTTTTCCGAAAAAAATTTCCAATCTTTTTTGGGGAAAAAAGATCTAATATTTTATTTGGAAAAAAAGTTTCTGATTTTTTCCCGAATAAAGTTTCCGATCTTTTGTCGGGAAAAATTTCCGATATTTTATTTTGAAAAAAGTTCCCAATTTTTCCCGAAAAAAGTTTTCCATTTTTTTGGGAAAAGTTTTTCGATTTTTTATCAAAAAAATGTTCCCGATTATTTTGGGGAAAAAAGTTTCGACTTCAAATAAACCAATTTTTTTTCTTCCAAAATGTTCCTTATAAAAAGAACCGAAGAAAATAATTTATAGTTTAATTTTACCTCTTAATTTAACGCTTAATTTATTTTGTGAAAATAAAATGTTTGATTAATAAAATTAAAATGACTAGTATTCATGTAAGGAAAATGGACAATTATTAAGTGTTATACATGTATGATGTATTGTTAGAGATGAATGTCTCGGATTCATTGTCTAATTGTTGCATCGGTGAGCTATATGATCCACTTGCTCACCATAGAAGCCGCCAATTTTATATCACTTCATTACTGTGTACTCTATTATATTCCGTCAATCTAAACATAATCTTAACATATTTAAAAAGTAAATCTCTTTTTATATCTAAGTGAGGGAAGTGCAAACTTAGTTGTCTTCGAACCCCTCACCTCGTCCACCCGCTCTAAGCCAAGGCCAAGCACTATTGAGCTAGTGCATTTTTTAATTGAACAACACTGGACTAGTGCATTGTTGGCTTAATTGCAGTTTTGATCCTCTTATTTTTAATTTTTTGTAATTTTGATCCTTCTAATTTAAAATTTAACAGTTTTGGTCTCTCTAACACATATTTTGTCTAAAATATGATGATACAAGTAAATCATATCATATCGTCAATTTATGGTTAAAAATTATGATTGGAGGACCAAAACTGTCAAGTTTTAAAATAGGAGATCAAAACTAAAAAAGTTAAAAATAAAAGAAAATAAGAGGACTAAAATTACAATTAAGTCTATTTTATTTTAAAACAATCAAAGTAATAGAAAGTTACTATTACTTGTGGTCTTTATCTTTATATAAGAAACAATTTATTTTTTAAACGGTCACATGAAACAACTTGTTTGAACTCTGCTTGTATTTCTTTTGGCAACCTTTGACAAGTGAACATGATAATATGTATTAAATTAAATAATTATAATTATTTTACAAGTCAAAATGACGTATCCATTCAACGTCTCATATATATACATAATAATTTTCTACTTTGAAAATATGTATTATCTTATATTTAATGTCTATTTCTTTGTTTTACAATGATATTATATTCTTAAATATGCAGTTTGCGTATCCTATACTTTGAAAATAATGTGCTATTAAGCGTATTACTTTATTATTTTTGTCAAATACATATTTATGAATTTTTTAAATTTCACGTTTATAATAGTTAAGTTCTATAAATTTTTTAAGCAATAAATATATCTTCCAATTATCATCCTTTTCGGTTAAATCTCAATTGTCAGAGCCTCATGTTTCACATCAGATTGACTCTTAAATTTATCATGACTAATATCAAAATTAACGGTCACATTAGTGATTTTTTAAACGTAGAAGTAGAATAACTGGAAGTGCAACAAGTTAGAAATTTAGAGGTCGTTTGTTATAGCTTATTTTAGGAAAAAAATACATTTCTTTATAAAAATAATCATTTTTAAATGTTTTGCATATATTTGTTTCATATTTTAAAAATAATCAGAAAACAGCTAAAAATGAGAAGTCACTAAGAGTAACTTCTCTAATAATAGAGGAGACAAAAAACAAATGTTAAAAGGTAAAAAACAATATTTTTAGAAAAAAAAGCAATTGATCATATCAATTATTCCCTTAATGTATTTCATAATGCAAAAAGTAATATTTATAGAAAATAATTAAATTAATCATATCAATTATTCCCTATATATTTCATAATGAGTAACAATGCAATTTAGTCATTGAACTATCAGTCTCTCACCAACTTAGTCCTTAAACTATTAAAAGTAACTAAAAAGTCCCTAAACTATTTTCCATCCATCAATTTAGTCTATACCGTTAAGTGGCCGTTAGTGGTCCATAAACTATTAAAATACTTCAATTTAGTCCCCAAACTATCATAAAAAACAACAAAAAATAGTCTCTAAACTATCATAAAAAACTACAAAATCATCCTTTAAAACTTATGTAGTAAAAGATCAAATAAATTTGCATCCCCAACAACAACTAGTATCCCATTAAAATCACAAACCTGAGTCTCTTTAGTCCATTGAACTTTTAAACTTCCTCATTCCAATCATTCTAACAATGATGCGTTTTAGAGCTGCTGCACCAGTGATAAAGCAAGTTGTTGCAAAGGTGAATCAGAGTGTTGTTGCACCTGCCGCGAAACCTACACTAGGTAAACCTATAAATATTAATGGTGCAGGACTGTTGTGGAGACCGAAAAATCCAGTTTTTAAACCAGTCGTTGCTGTCAAAAATACTGTAGTCAGTCCGGAACTTGTAGATCCAATGAAAGCTTACAACAACACAAATGAGACAATGTCAATGAGATTCATGCCGACTCCAGGATTACGCCGACGAACACGCAATGAAAGACCTTTTACTTAGTGCTTTTGTTTGATACTGGCTAATGATATTTGGTTTTTTTGCAATGAAGGACCTTCTACTTAGTGCTTTTATTTGATACTTGCTAATGATATTTAATTTTTTGCAATGAAGGACCTTCTACTTAGTGTTTTTGTTTGATCTTTTGTTTGAACCTTCTATTTAGTTCTTTTGATGGATTATGGTTTAGTTGACTTTTATGTAATGAATTTGATGAATTACAGTTTAGTTGGCTTATGTAATGAATGGATTATGGTTTAATTTATGGTTAAGCAAGATCAATGTATTGATCAAAAGAATGAGTTTTATGTTAAACGTACCATTGCTAGAATGATAGGGATGACGGGGTTTAAAAGTTCAATGGACTAGAGAGACTCAGATTTCTGATTTTAATGAGATACTAGTTGTTGTTGGGGATGCAAATTTATTTGATCTTTTACTACATAAGTTTTAAAGGATGATTTTGTAGTTTTTTTATGATAGTCTAGAGACTATTTTTTGTTGTTTTTTAAGATAGCTTGGGGACTAAATTGAAGTATTTTAATAGTTTAGGGACCACTAACGACCACTTAACGGTATGGACTAAATTGATTGATGGAAAATAGTCTAGGGACTTTTTAATTACTTTTAATAGTTTAGGGACTAAGTTGGTGAGAAAGTGATAGTTCGAGGACTAAATTTTGTAATTATGTAAAAAGTTCGATACTCAAAAGCAATTTTTATAGAAAAAAATAAAATTAATCATATCAATTATACCGTTAATTTAAGGAAGTGATATTTTTTGACTAATTTAAGGAAGTAACCAAGCAGGGGAGGTTTGTCATCCAAAAAATTAAGTAGGGGAGATTTGTGTTGTTTTATAAAAGAGAGGGGGTGTTAGTGACGTAGGGGGGTGTTTTAAAGCAATAAAATTTTCAAATAATCCATATTCTAAAACCAAGCAGGGGAGGCTTGTCATCCAAAAAATTAAGTAGGGGAGATCTGTGTTGTGTTAAAAAAAAGGGATATTAGCAGTGACATATGAATAAACCTCGAGGGAGGTAGTTATAATTTTCCCTTAAAAATATTTTCTTTCTTAAACTATACATATTGATTTTATTTTCTTTTGTTGACATCTTGAAAGTTGATCATAGAAGTCAAAAGGAATATGACTTACATAAAAAAAAATGGAATGGCCCTGCTAATAATAATTATTATAGGAGTTAAACATTTTTCATGTTGCCTTATATATGGACCTGCAAATAATAATTCATATGAGAAGAGAAGCCTTATATATTGCCTTATATATATATATATATATATATATATATATATATATATATATATATATATATATATATATATATATATATGGACCTGCAAATAATAATAATTCATATGAGAACAGAATCGTTTTCATAATGCTACATGTACAAATTCTTAGAAAAATAGCTCTCAAATAATATATATGTAAATATAAAGATAGATAAAAACTAGATCGAGTAGTTGTTAATATTAATAATAGTAGGTTTTTTCATATTAGACTTTGAACACTCTCGTATTTTACCAAAAAGTCAACATGACCTATCCATAATTTTTGTTGTTGTTCAGTACATAATAAATTTCTACTTTGGAAATAATGTATTATCCTATATTTAATGTACTGTATATTTTTAAATCTCAAGTATGCAATTTGCGTGTCTATACTTTGAAAATAATGTGCTATTATAGTATTATTGTATAGTATTGTATTATTATTTTGGTCAGATACATCTATGAGTTTTTTTAAATTTTGCATTTATAATAGTTAGATTTTTAAATTTTTAAGTAATAAATATATATTTTTTTAAAAAATTTAGTTAATAACCAACAATAAATTGGTTCAGGTGAGGATTTTGGCCTCCTTAAGTATGTAGTTAGAGGTTCGATTTCTGACTCATGCGTGTAGAGGAAATTCTGTTGGAAGAAGAGAACCCAGCTTATGTTCCCACATGTTCTCCGAAGGAGATTAGTCATTGCTAACAACAATGAAAACTTTGTACCAATATCATGGTAACAAAAAAAAAATTAGCTAAGAAATTGATTATTTTAAATTTATAACGTGTTGCATTGTTAGTCTTCTTTCAGTTATTTTTCCTTTTAGATTGAGCCACAATTGTCTGAGCCTCAAGGTTTACATCAGATTGGACCTTAAATTCATCATGGCTAACATAAAAAATAACAATCACATCGTCAACACTTTTGTAAATATAGAATAACTCGAAGTGCAACAAGTTAGAAATTTAAACATCCTATATCTTATTTGAAAAATTTAAAAGACCTTTAGAAACATGAAGCTTAAAGGAATCATGAATGGATTTGACATATTATCTTATATTTATTTTAGTCATACACTGTTTTCAAGAAAAAGGAATTCATCGTGTTTCTATCAAACGCCGCAGAAAATAAAAAGTTTTTTTTTTTACTAAAAAATGATATTCATTCATTCCAATAATCGAAAGAGTACATCATATGTAAATACAAATTCAACATCGCAAAAATAAAAAGATGATGAATCTGCGAGCAAACTCACAATATCCAAGTTAATATCATACAACGGTAAAATGTTACAAATAATATGATAAAATTAAAGTCACCGGAATGTCTATCCTTCCGGATCTGCAACATTAATGTACAAATCATTGATTGAATCTGCAATTGAAGATGATCTTTCAATATGAACTAAACGAACACCGCAACAAGACGAGAAATCAAATATCGTCATACCAAAACGACGACCAACACAACACCACATTCGAACGATGAAATCACAAATACAAAAGAAAGCAACATAATAATGTATGTGAAAATCACTTATTTAAAATAAAAGCAAGAAGAAAAACACTGCAGAGGGTGATTTTAGGCCAAAAATGATCTAAAATACCTCCTAAACGGTAGAGGAAGAAGAGAGAACTCAAAGAGGAAAAAAGAGATAGAGAGAGAGAGAGAGAATTATGCTCGTAAAAGTGTAAAATGATCGCCTCTATATATTGACATAAGAGTTCAAGACCAATTCTTTCATAGCTACAACCCCAAATAGAGGTGGGAATAGGTCAGACCGGCCTACGAAGCCTTAAGGCATATCCTACATAGGCTCATGCCAGACCAGCCTATTTCTTTAAATAGAGCAGACAAAAGCTTTTGTATAAGCCTATTTAGTCAAATAGGCCAGGCTGAGGCCGTTAAAAAAACCATATTAATTTACTAGGCCGGCCTATTTAAGTTAAAATTAATAATATTTTTAATAATATTCTTATTTATATATTAAAATTTGTACTTTCATTAAATTATATATTTACTAAATTTTTCAGTAGTTTAAGTTTATTAATCTACATTAATTTTTCACACATATATAAATGTATTATTATAAACTAGAATTGAAATATGATGATATATATATATATATATATATATATATATATATATATATATATATATATATATATATATATATATATATATTTAAATTCTCTAAAATACCATGTTAAATATTAAAAGGACGTTGGTTTATTAGTTCATAAGTATTTTTAAATATAAATATAATTATTTATTTAAATGTGTTCATGTGAAATAGACTTTTTTTAAACAGGCTAACATGTCACGTTAGGCTTTCAAAAGATCAGGCTCAGGCCTAAAAAATAAGCATATGATAGGCCACAAGCCTAAAAAATACGCCTATGATAGGCCACATGCTAAACTCAGACCTTCTATTTTTTGACAGGCTAGACTCTGGCTTGGCAAAGCCTAGATCGGCTTAGCCTATTCCCACCTCTAACCCCAAGTCATTAGTATTTGAGCATTTGGTTCTAAGGAAGGAAAGAGGGAAGAAAAGAAAACATGAAAACCAATTAATGAATTTGAACTAGAAAAACGTACTAATGAATTAACTTTCCATTGGTTTTCGTGTTTTCCTTCATTCTTCATTTATTTTTCTCAAAACATACACACTATTAAAGATAAATAGTAATTTAGTCACATCAAATTTTTTTTTTTTGACGGTAAAAGACTTATCTCATTTCATTAATAATAACATCATAAATACATGTCGGTATATCGCTGAAAATATGGAAACTAGCTAAAGACAAAGCCACCCGAGCTAACTTATGGGCAACTTCATTTGCTTGTCTCCTAATGAACTTGACATCAGAGTTCACGAAACTTGTTGCTAACAAGATCCTACAGTTATTTAAGATAGCTCCAAGATCGGAGTTGTAGGTTTTTTTGCTGTACATACTATCCACCACCTTTTTGCAGTCAATCTCAAAATCGATATTGTGCATTTGCAATTCATCAGTCCATTTAAGAGCACGCAATAGTCCGCACGCTTCTCCAATTTCCACATCAAGAATAGGCTCGATCCAATCAGTTCTTGCAGTCACAAAATTTCCCTGGTCATCCCTAATGCACATACCAATCCCCACCTTGTTTAGAGCTGGTGAGAAAGAAGCATCGATATTAGTCACATCAATTATTATTAATCAAGCATTTTATATTTAAATTTTTTTAAAAGCATGCATGTGTGTCTAAGCATATTTAGTTTAGGTTTATGCTTATGTAAGTATTGCTCACAGTTTAATCAATTCTCAACTTTTAATTTGGTAGGGAGGAGAGTGAGAAAAAAGTAGCCAAAGTTTTTCCATTGCAAAAACATCAGAAAAAAATCATCGATGGCAATTCTTATCTTATAAACGTATACACGTGAGATGATTTATATATCTAATATTTCAAGATTCAGTTAATTTTATGCTTAATTTGGCTTGGCCGATTTTATATGTTGACGCAATAACTATCTGATTAAATGTGAACGGTTAAAATTTAAACCGGGAAAAAAAGTTCTCTCTCCGTCCTATATTATAAGTCAAAAAATTATTTTTTTTTGTTACAAATTAAAATTAAAAGTAACTAACTTTTATGACAATGCAGTAATATGGTAACAGTTTCATTTTCTTTTCTATATCGGTTACAGTTTTATTTTCTTTTCTATATCGGTTACAGTTACACTTTCTTTCTTCTCTTCTCTTGGCTGTGTAAGTATTTTCCACACTTTCTTTTTTCTCTTCAACACTAATACATTGTAAATCTCTTGCTATTTTATTAGGTTAAATTATATTCCTCTTTCTTGTAACGGACAAGTATATTCTTTCATACATTGCAACATTTTTTTTATGGAGTTGATTTAGTTTAGTTATTTTTCATTGAGGATCAAACCCCATTTTTTTGGATTTTTTGAAATGTTGATTGAGTTTTATTTTCACTACTTTTGTATTTTGTGTGACTGAGTTTTATTTGAACTTTTTAATCTGTTCATCTCCTTTTTGAAAAGTATTTTGGCTTCTTTGTTGTATTCTTGGCTTTTGGATGTGTATTCTTAGGACAGGAAGCCATAGAAAGTGACATTTTTATTACCTTTTTATGTGCATGATTGAGTTTTAGGGTATGTTAGGAACTTAAGATGCAAGGTTTTGGAGCGAAAGAGAGATGAAGGCTTAATTGCAAATTCTCCTTTTGTACCGCACCTTTTATTTAATTTTTTGGCTTATTTGGATGTGTAATATTAGCTTAGGAAGTACGACACTGACACCGTGACACGGACACTTTAACACCGTTAATATAAAAATATACGATCTAAGAAGTGTCGGAGTAAAGGAAAAAAATGTTTTTTTAGACACATATCTGATTACAAGTGTCGGACACCGACACATGTCGTACGAGTGTAATATGAGTGTCGGACATCGCGACACGCTTAATTATAGAGGTGTCCATGCTTCATTGATCTTAGCAACATTCTTTGCTTTTACATGTTATACTAATGGTTGTGATAATCAAACTACATATGATTGCAATAATTAACAAATTGGATATTGAATGCATGTAGGTGAAAGGAAGATGTCAAAACCAAATGAAGCTAATGCTGAATTAGATATTCAACCTGAATTGCTGATAACAAATTTTAATGATCCTATTGAGGCTATTGTGCAAAATACATATCCAAATCTTCTTTCACAATACCAAAATGGACACTTTATGCAATCAAGAGCTATTTTGGCTTCAACCATTGAGGCTATTGATCAAATTAATGATTATATACTTAAGTTACTTCCAGGTATATATGTGTAATTAGTTCACTTTTGTGCATGTAACCATTCAATTATTCATGATGATCATGATTTAATATCTATTTAAGTATAATGTGCATTTGTAACTATCATTTTGCTTTGTGATTTTAAGGTGAACAAATGGAGTATTATAGTGCCGACTATATCGATAAGTCCGAGATCAATGATGCACAATTTGACATGATTCCCCCTGAATTTCTAAACAGTCTCAAAACATCTGACATATCAAATCATAAATTTACACTCAAGGTTGGGACGCCGATAACGCTTTTAAGAGATTTAGATCCATCTAATGGTTTCTTTAATGGTACTAGAGTAATTGTTACAAGGCTAGGTCAATTTTTACTTCAGGCCCAAAGCATGTCAGGAAATAATGCTGGTAAATTTATATTGATTCCTCGAATACCAATGTCTCCTTCGCGGTCACCATTCCCTTTCAAGCTAGTTAGAAAACAATTCCCAATTAGTGTCTCATATGCAATGCCACTTGACAAAGCGCAAAGTCAATCCCTAGACAATGTAGGCTTATATTTACCTAAATCTGTTATAAGTCGTCATCAGCTAAAAGTCGCATTCTCTAGTGTCAAAAGCAAAAATGGACCGAAGATTCTAATGCATGACAAGGAGAAAAAAGCAATGGTCGGTACTATAAATGCGGCCTTCGAAGAGGTTTTCGAAAACCTCTAACAAGTAAGTAATGCTTTCAAGGACTTGTTTGATTAAAAATTATATATAGGTAAATTAAACTTAAAGAAAAACAGATATATCAACTTAGCCAGTTGAATCTTGAATTTGTTTTCGATGGGCTAGGTGATCGATCATGGCGGTTAGTGAATGCACCAAAGCTGAAGATCAAATATGGTGTCAACAACTCTATCACTATCAATCTATCATTACAATTTTAGTTTAAGTTTGGATTTTGTTGCTCTTTTGAATTATGTTCTTGATCAATGTCGTTTTTTATTGTCGTTTTGGAACTTTTAAGTACTAAATTAGCTATTTTAAATGGCCATGTTAATGGTGTGAACTTTCTTTATGTATTTAGTACTCCATAACACTTTTTTTGGAGCAGAAGAAATGTGGTTGACTAGTAGATTTTTCTACACTATGAAACTTCCTTATATTTGATATTTTTTATCCCCCATACAAAAAGAAAAACATATTGTAATTAAGGTTTTAAAAAAGGTCGCATCTCAATTACGATTTTTACGATTTCGGTTGGTACAGGTATTACGATCCTGATTGCGGTCGTCGCAGTGTGAATTAATCACAATTTATTCTTTAATATAAAAAACGATAATAATGGTAACCGTATCGACACCTGCCAAAACTGTTTTATCGCAGCTGCGGTCGCGGACCTTTATTTAAAACCCTAATTGTAATACATGATAATTATTGGAACATTCATACATTGCATGGAAACTCTTACATACTACTAAATGACAAAGGAAATACTGCAAAATAAAATATGAAATTATTCTTTTGATGATAATAGAAACCAAATTACTAATTGTAGAAAGCGACTTCAAATTTCTAATTGACATGGTTATAGGGAGATGTAATCTTAATGAGACTACCCCCATACTCATTCGTCGAATCCAGGAGCACATAAACTCCGATTTGCAGATCCAGTTTAGGCATACGTGGCGAGAAGGCAATAGAAGCGCTGATTGGCTAGCTAATCATAGTATAGTCCATAGTTCGTTTGATGTAATACCTTTGGAGACTCTTCAGAATATTCTCTTTGATGACTTTTCTGGGGCTTGCATGCCTAAAAATGTGTGTCTAGTTTCTTAATTTCTTTTTTTGTTGGATTTTTGCCCTCTTCATGTAAAAAAAAAAAAAAAAAACCAAAAGTGTGATTTTATGGTGATTGCGCATTTCTTACACTTCAAACGAATGCATTCAAATAGTTGTCGACAGTAGTGTATTTCACATCGGGATAAAGTTCAGTAACTTCCACACCAAAAGAAGGGTCAATCACAAAATTTGTACAATCTCCCTTTACTAGCATCGAGTGACCTAATGCCAACATTGAATTTGCAGGGAAAGGAGATTCTGCATAAAACCAAAATATAATAGCATAATAAATATGACATATACATGCTAGTAAATAATTTTATTGAAAATGAGTGTTGATACTGTTGTGAATTCGATTGATAAACTCATACTATTAAACTTGATGTGTGGAGCAAATAGAACCAAGTAACCAAAATATAAGTTGATAGAGTTGATGATGCAATAATCAAAGAACAAATAAAGAACGATAAAGAACACACGATGATTTGTTTTCTAGTTCGGTGTTAATGAACTTAATCTGGGGGAGGGAACAACCCTTCCGTTCTAATCAAGAACAATTTGCCTAAACCCCTAAGATTATACCAAGAGCAATCTCTCTAAAACCATATCCTTAATTGACGGCAAAACCCTAAAGTTCCCTTAAAAAACACTGAAACACGCTCAGCCTTTATATAGGCTTCGCGCCCCGGGCAGACGGGCTGGCGCCCAGCGCAGGCGACAGAGGCTGAAGCCTCAACCAATATGCTCCCTGCGCCGATACCATCTCTAAAACCTGTTTTCTCTTCATTGTTTTCAAGCAACTCGCAACAATTCTCCACCTTGTCTTTAAAACGATGGTGATCCAATCAACCACCGTGCTGCTCCCACCATCTTGAACAACTATTCAAGATCACCGGTCAAGTCAAAATCCCACTTGAATCTTGACCTCTTCCACTTGCTTCCAACAACTCTTGCTAGAATGAAAAGTTGTACCTCTACCTCTTGATTCCTTGGAATGCCTTCCGCCCTCATGAAGGTCTTGTCTCCAACTACCATAGGAGTTTTAGGTAGCCCCACAAGACTCACCGCAACCTCTTCAGTCCCCGGAGTGATCAAACTCATCCTCCTGAAGATACGCTTACATCCAACTATCATCGGCCTTTTGGATAGTCCTACAAGCTCTACCACACCCTCTTCGAACCCAAGAATGTCTTCCGTACTCTCGAAGCTTTGTTTGTTCCCAACCAACCCTGAAATTTTAGGTGGTTGTCCAAGCTGGCAAGCTCCAACATTGAACTCTCCTTGTACTTCAATACCATAAGTAGCCCTACAAGTTCCCAAGTTCTATTGTCGGTGTTCCCAATTGCTTCCCTGAAGTTCTTAAATAGGTCTTGCACTTCTTCAGCCTCAATTGGAACTTACTCCACAAGGTCTTCACAGTCATACCCAAAAGGTGCAACACTACCGCTCTCCTCCCTATCTCCTGCTAGATAGTCAAGAGCTAATGTTGTATCGCTTCCTCTAGTCCCACTATTGGAAGACTCCACCTCAGCTTGAAACTCCACCAAAGTCTCAAACTCGGTACTAACACTATGAACTCAACCTTGCAATTTTCAAAACCACCCGACTTGATTAGAAACAACCCCAAAATTCCATATCTGGATCACATCATGAGAGCCTCTAGAGTCTCACTCTCTTCTGATTCCCAACTCGACACCACAAGTGCCTCCGCCCTCTCATAATTCTCCTCTTCTGATGAATCTTCCCCAACATGCACGAAACCATTCTTGTCCTTCAATTCCGGACAATCTCTCTTGAAGCGACATTTCTTTCCACAATAGAAACATCTCCACCTGTCTCTATACTTAGCCGACTTAACCCTACCTCCACCCTTTCCTCTTGAAACGTTTAAGGCATCTGCACTGTTTTCCACCTTCAAGTTTTTAAACTTAGTAAGTTCTTTGGTCCTTAAGGCCGCTTGAACTTCCTCCAAGGTAACATCGCTTTCTTTGCCATAGAGTATATTATCCTTGAAACCTTCATAGGACTTAGGTAAATCACACAGTAGGTGTAAAGCTTTGTCTCCGTCTTCTAGGATCACATCAATATTCGCCAAATCATCCAAGATTTTGTTGAATTCCGTCAGTTGCTCCGTTATGGGTTTCGTCTCTACCATTCGGAAATAGTAAAGACGTTGTTTCATGAACTGCGTATGTGCCAACGACTTGGTTATGTATAGTGAATAGAGTTTGGCCCACATAGCCGCAGCTGTCGTTTCCTTTGCTACTTCTCTCAACACCTGATCTCCAAGACACAAGATGATCACACTCAAGGCTTTCTCATTCAACTCAGTCTTCTCCTCGGCTGAGAGATTAGTCGGCATCAGTGCTTCTCCCTTTAACGCCTCAACACACTTGTTCTGAATCAACACAACCCTCATCTTCACCTACCACAACCTGTAGTCGTTACTCCTAGTGAACTTCTCAATATCAAACTTTGAACCCATGATACTTGATTATCGATTTGATCTTTGCCCCACAGTGGACGCCAACTGTTGTGAATTCGATTGATAAACTCACACCATTAACCTCGACTGAGAGATTAGTCGGCATCAGTGCTTCTCCCTTTAATGCCTCAACACACTTGTTCTGAATCAACACAACCCTCATCTTCACCTTCCACAACCTGTAGTCGTTACTCCCAGTGAACTTCTCAATATCAAACTTTGAACCCATGATACTTGATTATCGATTTGATCTTTGCCGCACGGTGGACGCCAATTGTTGTGAATTCGATTGATAAACTCACACCATTAACCTTGATGTGTGGAGCAAATAGAACCAAGTAACCAAAATATAAGTTGATAGAGCTGACGATGCAATAATCCAAGAATAAAGAAAGAACACACGATGATTTGTTTACCCAGTTCGGTGTTAATGAACCTAATCCGGGGGAGGGAGCAGCCTTTCCGTTCTACTATGATCAATGAGAAACCTTACACAAAGAAACTCCCAAATATGGTTACAAGAATTAATCCTAATTCTACCTTAATCCTGAATCTCTTCCCGTGACCAAGAGACTCAATTGACCTAACTACCTAAGGTGAATCAAGAACAATTTGCCTAAACTCCTAGGATTATACCAAGAGCAATCTCTCTAAAACTCTGGCCTTAATTGACGGTAAAAAACCTAAAATTCCCCCAAAAAAACTAAAACACGCTCAACCTATATATAAGCTTCGTGCCTCGCTCCCAGCGCAAGCGACAGAGGCTGGAGCCTCAACCAATATGCTCCCTGCTGATAACTCACTTTATGTGAGGTATTAAAGCCTTTATTACTTTAATTATTACCTACTAAAATGGTGATCAATTCTTTTAGAGTCATTTTAGTTGAGTTTTAGAATTATTTAGTCAAGCACACTATGTGCTATGTTTTGTGGATTTTACGTTATTTTGATGTGTAGAGTTTAGTTTGGTGATAACTAATGTCATGACAGTCCTTCAAGAGCCTAAATGCAAAAGGCTTATGTGCTTTCATATGATAATCAGAGTCAAAACGCCTGATTTCGTACAACTAAGACATGTGGCAGTCAAATAGAAGTTAAGACGTGAGCTGGCAAATGTTTAAGATCAATTGTTTATTATAAATGATAAGATAAGACAATTGGCGTCTGGAGAAGCATCTAGGACTAGAAGGTAAGACAGTTGTAACCTCCCATGTGCTGAAAGTGTACTATCATAGTATCAAACAAAGGAATATGCTTTATTCTTTGGGTTATTCTTGGAGGACAAGTAGAGAAGGCCCAATCCATATGAATTGCTATATAAGGAGACCTAAATTAGAGGTTCAAAGGTGGGGAAACCCTAAGAGAGAATTTGGTAGCCTCCATCTCCTTCACAACTTCATTCATCCACCATTGTTGTCCAGTGAAGCAGTTAAGCGGAATCACGACTGTGAAGATCGTTAGCTACTCTTGGTTGTGATCTACTAGGTTTATCATTTCTAATTCTCTTTTGATGTTAGTTATGTGTAAACTTATATCTCTATTTGTATGCTTTACTAAGCTCACCATGAGCTAAAACTCTTTTTTTTTTTTTTTGACAAATCCATGAGCTAAAACTCTTGTTGTTGAAAATATGTGATATTCATTGAGAGTCTAGTATTATTCATGTGTAGTTCAAGCCCCTGTGTTTAAAAAAATATTCGGCAGAGGTAAAATACATTACGAAGAAAAAATAAATTATAGGGGATAATCTCAAAAAAAAAAAATTACAGAGAAAAAAAAAACTCGTCTACTTTACAGGGATAAATACCTATTAACCCTTTATTAATTAATTAATTAGTTTTAAAAAAGTGGAGTGAGCAAAATCCAATTTACCGTTTTATAAAACAAAAAATCACAATTTACTCGTTCTTCAAAATGGAATGAGCAAAGTGGCTTCAATTTATTCAATTGGTTGCTTATATTTTGTGTAATTATTATAAATCTCGAAGGGAATGCAGTTGTGTAGTTCAAGCCCAATTCACTTTTAACTAAAAACACATAGGGGTGGACATCGGGCGGGTATGAGCGAGTTTGGGCTCAAAATGTTCATCCATTCCAAACCGCGGTTGATATGTAGAGATCCGTCTTTGTCCATTTTCGTCCTTCGGTTTGGACGGGTTAAGGTTGTGCGATTTGCGGGCGGATTATTTCGGTTCAATAAAAAAATATAAATAAATAGAGCAAGATAAAAAAATAAAAAAACTTAAATTCATAACACTAAAATTAAAATATCAATATCATCATTTGCATACCTGATATGTATTACCAAACTAAAAAAAGAAAAATAAAATAAAGAATAACAAAACATGAAGAAAAAAATTATATTTACAAAGACAAACAATACTATAATGACGAAGAAGAGAAAAACGGGGAAGAAAAAAGTGATTCATCTACTTAATCAGTTTCACAATTTTCATTGTGCTTGATTGTCTCATTACAATACTAGATGAAATATAAAGATTAAAAGCAATTTTTGATTCTCAAGAAAGGAGAGAGTTTGTGTTTCTAGAATATGCAGGTACTAATTTATTGTGATAGTAAAAAGTTATATTGTAAATTGAAATGCATTGATTACTTCCATTTGAAAAAGAATAATTCTAGTATAATTCCTAAATATTTGTGGATTTTTTGAAAGAAAAAAAATGGCATATATGCATTACACTAACGTCGACATTATTAGTGTAGTAAACTAATTTTATTTTTTTTCACTATGCAGGCGGGTTTCGGGTCCCATCGGTCCAGTTCTCTCCACCCAAACCCGCCCACATCAACTCTATTCAAATCGAATTTCCAAACCCGCAAACTCGTGGCCCAATCCAAACCGCCCATTTTACAATTTATTTTATCGGTTTTTTCGGGTTAGGTCAGGTTGTGGATTTTCTGTCCACCCCTGAAAACACATACTACCAAGTAGGGGTGGACAAAAACCCGCGGCCCAACCTAACCCGAAAAAAACGATAAAATAAATCAAAAAATGGACGGTTTGGATTGGGCCACGGGTTTGCGGGTTTGTAAATTCGGTTTGAACAGAGTTGACGTGGGCAGGTCCGGGTGTAGAGAACTGGACCGATGGGACCCGAACCCGCCCGCATAGTGAAAAAAAATAAAAATTAGTCTACTACACTAGTAATGTCGACGTTAATGGAATGCATATATGTCATTTTTTTCTTTCAAAAAATGCATAAATATTTAGGAATTATACTAGTATTATTCTTTTTCAAATGGAAATAATCAATACATTTCAATTTACAATACAACTTTTTACTATCACAATAAAATAGTACCTCTGCATATTTTAGAAACACAAACTTTCTCCTTTCTTGAGAATCAAAAATTGCTTTTAATCTTTGCATTTCATCTATTATTGTAATGAGACAACCAAGCACATTGAAAGTTATGAAATTGGTTAAGTAGATGAATCACTTCTTTCTCCCCCACTTTTCTCTTCTTCGTCATTATAGTATTTTTTGTCTTTGTAAATATAAATTTTTTCTTCATGGTTTGTTATTCTTTATTTTATGTTTTATTTTTCTTTGGTTGGTTTGGTGATACATATTAGGTATGCAAATGATGATATTGATATTTTAATTTTCGTGTTATGAATCTAAGTTTTTTTTATCTTGCTCTATTTATTTATATTTTTTTATTAAAACCGATATAATCCGTCCGCGAACCCGCAAACCGCACAACCCTAACCCGTCCAAATCGAATGACGAAAATGGACAAAGACGGGTCTCTATATATCAACCGCAATTTAAAATGAATGAACATTTTGAGCCCGAACCCGCCCATATCCGCTCGATGTCCACCCCTACTACCAAGTCTCTAAAAGGACGATTTTGCTGTGTCAAAAAATTCAACTTTAAAATTGATCAGATAATGATGACAATGCTACAATCTACACACTAAGGGGCTGTTTGTTTTAGAAGAAATAGGAGAGAGAGAAATAGGGAAGAGAGAAAGAGAGAAGAGAGTAGCAATTTCTCTTGTTTGGAACAAAAGAGAGAAAGAGTGGAAAGACTGATTTTCAGTGGGACCCACGATTTTCTTTTTCTTCTCTCACCTGCGAAGAAACGTGAGAGAGACTATAATTGTTGGGTCTTTTCCAACAATGCCCCTCACTTCATAATGTTCCACTTGCAATTTTATTCAATTACTCATTAAAATAATAAACTAATTAACCATTGTATTTATTATATAATATAATTAAATAATTATTAATTAACTTGATATAGTTTATAAAATTAATCAAAATCAATTTAGTAAATAAATAAATGAATTTTATTTAAACAAAAAATTTAATTAATATATATTGGTGAATGTGTTTTTAATCAAGGACATTTTTGTACTTTCAAAAATAATCAACACTTCTTTCTCTTCTATTTTTATCTTATTTCTCTTATACCAATCAATACATCAAATCTACTATATTTCTTACATTTTTCTCTCTTCTCATATTCTCTCTCACCTCTTTCTCTCTTCTCACTTTCTCTTCATAATCAAACATACCATAATCACACCATTATGGTGTGATTGGTAGTGAAGAGAAAGTGAGAAGAGAGAAAGAAGTGAGAGAGAGTTTGAGAAGAAAGACAGATGAGAGAAATAGAGTAGATTTGATGTGTTGATTGATATAAGAGAGAAAAGAGAGAAATAGAAGAGAAAGAGATGTGTTTAATTTATAAAAGGACAAAATTACCCTTATATGGATTTCTATATTAATTATAAAATTCTCAATTTATTTTAATTCAAGTTTTAACAACCTTAGTTTATCTAATATACTACTATTTATTAATAAAAAGATAATAACAGCCCATTTTTCCAAAGCATGTGCAACCACAAATTAACAGCAGGTAACCCGCATTGGTTTTGCCTTAAAAAAAATTAAGCACTATTATGAAAAGAGCATTGCTAAATGTTACGATGATAGTGACACAAGAAAAGCAATATTATCACTTGTGTTGTTTTAAAAAAATAAAAATCTATTAATTCCTATTTTGGCGGAAATCATGGCCATGTGATGGGGGAAATCAATGGCCTATATACAGTCGTGTGTTTCGTTTGTTGGCTCTTCGTAATAAGGAGCATTATCCTTATGAAAAATATATATATGAAGCATCACATGTTCAATGGCAAAAGAGTAATTTTGGTAGTGTTTTGCTCAATATCTAGACTTTCTTCGCATATATGGCTTGTTTGGTAGCATATAAATAGAGACTAGAGAGATTGAGAAGAGAGAGTTATAAGAGAAATATCCAACTTCTCTTGATTGGTATGTAGTGAAATTGCAGAGAAAGAAATAAAACACATGGGGTCCACTAGCTTTTTCAATCTTCTCACCTTTGCAAAGAAATGGAGAAGACGCATGTGCATTCCATTTATACCCCTGATTATACAATTTATTTATTTATGCTTGCTTTGCTGGTTATACTATTAATTATTATCCCAATCGAAATTTTTTTAAGCCATCGTTATTCGTTACATAATGGCATACTATTTACTTGTGGTACTAATTGAAGTAATCAATTGAATAAAAAAATGATTTCATCGTGCATTAGTAATAGTTCGTTAAAATAGTCAATTGACCACTCTTTTTTGTTTTAAAATGATATTTTTACGGTTAATTAATTAAAATCAGGTTAATAATTTAAGTTAAATTTCCATAAAAAAATTCAAGTTAAATTAAAATTACTTTTTTTACTAAGATAATAAAGACAATTAACTTATTAAATTTAAAAAATATTAAATTAATTTGGATGGGATGTGCTTTTAATTAAGGGTATTTTTGTACTTTCCAAAATAATCACAATTTCTTTCTCTTTTATTTGTCTCTTCTTTCTCTTATACCAATCAATATAGTAAATCTACTCTATTTCTCTCTTCTCTTACTCTCTCTCACATATTTCTCTCTTCTCACTTTCTCTTTGCAACCAAACACACCCATAAGGAGAGAAAGAAAAAGCTGTGGGTCCCACCATTTATTATTCTCTCCTCTCACTTTCTCTGCTTGTCAATCAGAAGAAAACTTTAGTTTCTCTTCTTTTTCTCTCTTCCCTATCTCTCTCTCCTCTATTTCTCTCAAACCAAACAAAGTGTAAAGCATGGACTTGTCTTTTCAATAGTACACTCAAAGCCCAAAAAGCAATTTTCAGACTGATCAAATCAAACAATATAGTAATACTTTTCTACATCGGTTACACTTTCTTTCTCTCTTCTCTTCTCTCTTGGCTGTGTAAGTATTTTCCACACACTTTCTTTCTTTTTCTCCATTATTATCTATACTCATCTTGCAACACTAATGCATTGTAAATTTGTTGCTCTTTTATTAGGTTAAAAATCCTCTTTTGTGACGGACAAGGTACATTCTTACTCCTTATTCTTTTCCATATTGCAACTTTTTTTATGGACTTATCATTCAGTTCTTTTTTCATCGAGGAGGATCTAATACAATTTTTTCTTGATCTTCTTTTTATTTTTCTTTTGCTTGTGCTTTTTTTGAATATCATATTGTTTCTATTTTTTGGGTTCGAACTTGTTTCTACGTGTGTATTCTTAGCATTTTGATGTCTATGCTTGGCTTTTGGATGTGTAATCTTAGGATAGGAAGCCACAAAGAGTGAGATTTTTATTTGCTTGATTTGACTATTAGGGTTTGTTTGGATGGAGGGTTTTGGAGGGAAAGGGATGAGAGGGCTTAAATCTTTGGATGGAGGGTTTTGAAGTACTATATTATAGGGTTAAATAAGTTGTTATTTCTTATATATATATAGCTCAAATTTTAATTTTTAGTCCTTATAAAAATTTTCGATAACTTTTGGTTCCTAAAATATTTATCACGACTTTTAGTCCCTGATTTTTAGTTAAGCCACATGTATCGTTCAAAATTTTATTTTTTTTTCTTCTGCGAGTAGTTTAGTATATTATAGAATTCTCTTGCAAAACTTTTAAATTTTTTTTTAACAATCAATGAATTAAATATAAATTTTTAAGTTTTTGGTGCTTACAAACTCATATTTAAAACTTCTTATGTTGCAAAATTCTAATTGTGGAGAGATTTTTATGACATTATAATTTATAAACATGAATAAAAAAACTCATTTAAAAATGTGAAAGTACAAATGAGTTGACTTAAAAACAAGAAGCAAAAGTTGTGCAGTTTAATTTTTTTATAGGGATGACTAAACAAAATTAAAGATATTTATAATGATCAAAATCTATCTAACTCTATATTTTATGATCATATATCATATTGTTTCTATTTTTTAAAATATCAAATATATTTCAAAATATAGATTTAACCCTCCAAAAATCTCCTCCCAAACAGGCCTTAATTTTGTCTGTTGTATAGATGCATAATGAATAAGAGCATTTGTATTTTGTCTTACCATTTTTGATTTTTTTTCCTTTTCATCTCAAATCATTCACTATTATATTCAGTTTCCAATTTTTTTTTACAAATTGGATATTGAATGCAGGTGAAGGGAAGATGTCAAACCAAAATGATGGTAATGCTGGAATTGATATTCCACCTGAATTGCTGATAACAAACTTTGACGATCCTATCGGTGCTATTGTGCAAAGTACGTATCCAAATCTTCTTTCGCAATACCAAAATGGACAGTATTTTCAATCAAGAGCTATTTTGGCTTCAACTGATGAGGCTGTTGATCAAATAAATGATTATGTACTTAAGCTGGTTCCAGGTATGTGTAATTAGTTCACTTTTGTCCATTCAATTATTCATTATCATGTCTATTTAAATATAATGTGCATTTTGCTTTGTGATTTTTAGGTGAAGAAAGGGAGTATTATAGTGCCGACTCTATTGATAATTCAGAGAACAATGCACTATTTGACATGATTACCCCTGAATTTCTGAACATACTCAAAACATCTGACATACCAAATCATAAACTCAATCTCAAGGTTGGGAGGCCGATAACACTTCTAACAGATTTTGACCCAGCTGGGGATTTATATAAGGGTACTAGATTAATTGTTACAAGACTATCACGCGTAGGTATATGTTCACTTGTAGCCAAAAGAATGTCAGGAGAAAACATTGATGAGCCGGTATTCATTCATCGAATTGATATGTCTCCTTCCCGGTCACAGTTCCCTTTCAAGCTAGTTAGAAGACAATTCCCAATTAGTGTTTCATATGCAATGCCATTGCAACAACCTCAAGGTCAATCCCTAGATAGTGCTGGCTTATATCTACCTAGATCATTTATAAGACACGACCAGCTAAAAGTTGCATTCTCTAGTGTCAAAACCAAAAATGGACTGAAGATTCTAATCCAAGGCAACGACAGAGATACTATAAATGTCATTAATGCAGCCTTCAAAGAGGTTTTCGAAAACCTTAACAAGTAAGTAATGCTTTTAACGACATTTAGAATAAAAGATCTATTTACTATCTATCTATATATCTAGACTACATAGATACTTCTCTTTTGTGTACCGCATTATTCAATTGTTCTTAACGTATTTCCTTTACTTTACAGCCGGGAAGATCTGCGTGCCTTTCTCGATGAACTCTCCAATGCTACACCTGAAACCAGTATCAAAGTAAGGGTAGCAAGGATGTGGGACACACTTCATCTAAACAAACAGAAGGGTTTGATCAGTACGGATATGGTACTGATTGATGAAAAGGTATTACCGATTACTCTTATCATGTTGTTATTCCTTCAGAAATCATTTGTGCTGACTTTTTATTTAAAATGTTTTGTAGGCAAACTACATTCATGCTACAACATCAAGGTGGGATTCACCTAAGATAAAAACAAAGTTGCGAGAAGGCAAGGTATATGTCATTTCCAAATTCGAGGTCTCAATAAATAGACAAAGGTATGCAGTGGTTGAAAATAATTCTTTAGAGTTGCGCTTACCTGGTGACGTAACAGTAATTGAGGAGGACTGTGGTGACATCGAAATACCACGCCATATTTTTGAGTTTGTTGATTTCGACAATCTGCCCAAACGTAATGGAAAAGAAGTTTATTCAGGTTGGTTTATCATAATAGTAAATTTTGTATGTGATTGTTATGTTTTGATGTAAAACAAATTATATTTTTAAACCAAACAGATGTGATTGGAGTTGTAACATGTGTAAATCCAATTGAAGAAAGGACAACCGTCAACGGACAGGTTGATATGATGTCGCTTCAATTGAAAAATGAAAGGTGCGTCATGATTTGTTCCACATGATTTACATTATTTAATTCAACATTTTTTCATTATTTGGTCCTTTGAAACATTTGGCAGGGGAGACGTATTCAAGGTCACGTTGTGGGATGAATATGTAGCGATATTTAACCAGACATTGAAAGAACAGATGTATGATGCTCCTAAACCAAATGTGGCAATCTTCACCTCCGTCACCGTTAAACAGTACCAAGGTAACATAGCCTCTAATATTTCAAATCGATTTAATTAGATAATTTATTGTCATTGTAGTGCCTTTTGATTACAAAAAACCGTATGTATATATTTTGATAGGGGAGCTTTACGCTCAATCTTCAAGGTCCACAAAAATTTACATCAACATCGACATTCCCGAAGTTGATGACCTCATCCAATCATTCAGGTGTGTACGTCTTTATGCTAATGTTATCTAGATACTTATGTTTGCGTCGCATTGTGTATTGTCTAAATACGATAATGTTATCTAAATACTTATGTATAGGGGAGATGCCAATATTGCCAATGCATCTCCGACTGTGAATTATGCTGTTATGGCAACATCAGGGATTAGTCAGGATAACCCTTGAGCCATATATTATCCATGTCTTTAATTTGTTGTTTTAGCGCAATCCAATTTATACTTTCACACATCTATTTACAGGGTACTACTGTTCCAATTGGAGTATTGTAGTGAATGTCATACATCAAGAAACTGCACAATTAGTCCCTATCCATGAAATATTTGAAACTGATGTAGTTATAATATTGAATATCTTTGTATTTATTCCATTATATACACAATTATCTGCTTTCAATTGTTTATTAACATGCATTTTTTAATAGGATTTTTGCTAATTGAAACCAACCTTGATAGATTACTTTTTTATGAGCTAGGTGATCATTGGTGATTAGTGAATGCTGAAGGAAACAAGCACCAAAGCTGAAGATCAAATGTACTGTCAACAACTCTCACTATCAATCTATCATTACTATTTAAGTTTAAGTTGGATTTTGTTGCTTTTTTGAGTTTCTTGAACAATCTCGTTTTTTATTGTCCTTTTGGAACATATTAAGTACTAATCTATCTGTTTTCTATGGCTAATGGTGTCTACTTTATTTCTACTTTATTTATGTATTTTGTACTCCTAACTCTTTTATTAGAGCTGAAGAAATACATGATGGAACATTCATTCAATACATGACAAAGCAAATGTTACTAAAATATGAAATGATTCTTTTGATGGTAATAGAAACACAAGTGATTAACAGAAGTACAAAATATGAAAATTTGACCAACAGTAAGCATGTTATGGCTTTTATTTAACTTTGGTGGAGCGATTTTATGGTGTGATGATGGCGTATTGCTTGCACTTCAAACGAATGCATTCAAATAGTTGTCGACAGTAGTGTATTTTACATCGGGATAAAGTTCAGTAGCTTCCACACCAAAAGAAGGATCAATCTCAAAATTAGTAGTATCTCCCTTTACTGACATTGAGTGACCTAATGCTGCCATGAAATTTGCAGGGAAAGGAGATTCTGTAGAGAAGAAAAACATCCATGGCATAAATAAATGACATATATGTTACACTTTAAATTAAAAAAGGTATTGAAAATGAATGTTTATACTAACCTTGAATACTCTTAAGAAGTTGATCCTCTGGAACATAAATTTTCTCAAGAGTGCTATTAATCTTATTCTCCCATAAGGATACAAGCTCATTGAAAGACAAAACATTGGCAGGAGGCCTAAAGTATATTGTTTTGTTCAAAGTTCTTGGATCATCTACTGCTTTAATGGTATAAGTTGCAATGTCTTCTTCTGTGACATAAACTCCTGAACAATTATTTCAATTGTACAATATTAGCCAATTGAACCTTTCCAATATGTTCATTACTTGTAGGAAAAAAAGTTGTTTTTAAAGATTTCGGAAGGTGTTACCTTTTACATTTCCATCTCCGAGAATGACCACCTTATCTCGGGGAGGAGCCGTAGCATTTTCTTGTGCTAATGTAGGGAGGAAGTATCCGGCGAAGGCGTTAGAGCTAACATAAGTGTAAGGAATTCCTTCGGCTTCAATTGCCCTTCTAATTTTTGCTTTTTGAGCAAAAAAACTAGCTACGGGCTCAACGGCATGGTGACGATCAACGTCAATACCGAATTCTGATGGTAGAAATTTCTATTAACAATGCCGACGACAACAATAATGTCAATTAATATGGATGATTCAAATATACAGCTAATTTAATAACTGTTTAAATTTATTTTCAATTTGATTGTAAACGTGAACACCTTTAAACTTGGGAAAAAAATCTATTATCTTTGTTTTTTATTATAAAAGAAAACTCATTTTTTAAATTTATTGAATACTAATTGATGTACGTGGTCTATAAGTATTGACTAAATACATTAATTATTCAATTAATCTAAAAAGTGACTGTCTTTTATTAAAAAAATAAAATAGGTAGTATATTTTGTCGATAACAATATTAACAATTTTTAATGTAAAGGACTAAATTGAAAAAATAAAAAGATAAATGAGACATTTATTACATAAAATTGAGTTAAGGGGCTACCAATTTTATCAATTCAAATTAATGATAATATTAAAATAATCAAAATGAATTATGATTATTAGTATGATAAGTCATACCTTAATGTTTCCAGCTTCTTTTATTGCTGCTATGAGCTTCACTTGATCATTTACTTGTTCTCCACCAAGTGTAGAGATAACAACATCAACTTGCTTAATTGCTTTAATAAGACTTTCATGATCACTTAGATCACCCTATAGAATCAAAAATTGATATAGTTGTTAGACTTTGAGCTTAATTTATATTAAAAGAAATTAATGGTAATTGAAAGATACATACATATAGCAAAGTAACTCCAGAATTCTTGAAACTCTCAATAATCTTAGATTTTTCAGGATGAGAAACTGTACTCTCTCTAATCAAAGCAAAAGTGGAGTGTCCTTCTTTAGCACTTGCCTCAACTATGAATTTTCCTAAATAACCTGTTCCTCCTAGGACTAGGATTTTGCTTTTTTCTGCCATGGTACTAATTAATGAACAAAAGTTCAAAGTAGAAATCAAAAGAAGTTGTGAATTTGTAATTAACTTAAGGGATTGATTATGTTATTTGTAGGATAGGACCACCCCCTAAATGTACATAAATGTCCCAAGTCAATGGTCTTCAATTGTTTCATTATTTAATGCTAGTTGTATTAGAATTTGAGGACGAATTCATTTAAATTTATTATTTAGTTGATTGAAACAACTCCTTCAAGTTGTTGGTTTTTTTGATATATATAAAAATGATCTGCTTTCAGCCGTTTAGGATTATTTTATAGGCAATGTTTTGGTGGATGGGTAGGGATGTCAACGGGGCGGGCAATGTGCGGAGGAAGCATCCCTGTTCCCCACCCCGAAATATCCGCGGGGAATTTTTGCATCCATCCCCACGGTACTCGCGGGGATCCATGTAGATCGATTATTAGAAAATTTCTATATTTTACCGACAAAATTATGACGTTATTTTTTCCTTTTTTATTAATAAATAAATAAATATTTCGCATCTTTCTTTTTTTAATGATCAAAACAACACATAATGCATTTCATAACAAAAAATAATGCATAACAACATATGCATAATGATACAAAAATTCATAACCAAAATATATCATAATTCATAGCAAAATAGAAACCTAGAATTGTCAAATATAAATAAACCTAAAATAATAATAGTAGTAAAAATATATATTTAAGTATATATAGACGGATTCGGGGAATCCGCGGGGACGGATGTTTAATCCTCGATCCCCGTCCCGAACTGCCTCCGGGGAAAGTTTTGCCTCAATCCCCGTTCCCACGGGGAAAAAATCTCCGTTTTCGGATCTCCGAACGGGGCAATCCCCGCGGGGATCCGCTCTGATGGATGCAAATTGACAACACTATGGATGGGGCACTGGTTTAGAATTAGAGTAAAAACAATTTATCTAACAAAAGTTCTCTGTGAAGTGGTTTGTCTTTATTGTCTTCATTATCACTCGACTCAAATAAATACTTCGTTTTGACTATACTATGAACTAAATACATTAATTTTTTAACGAGTCTTGAATTTAAACATTTTATTTTATATTTATGACCGGAAGGAATATAAATGAAATAATAAGTGAAGTGATCCTGTTAAAATTTGGGTTTGGTTTAAGTCAACAAAAACAATGTGTATGTATCTAGTCCCCATTTAGTCCTCATTTTAAGATTTATATTTCTCTCTGAGGGTTCCTTTCCTTACTGCAGACAATTTGTTTCCCAAATCATATTGACATGAATGAATCATTTTTTTAAGGGAAATGTTAACTTGTGCCTTTAAGGGCACATGTTAAGATGATCAATGTAGTAAAAATTTATTGCAATACTTTTGTAAGTGGTTTTTGTATCATTTAATACTTTTGTATCATTAAATGCTACATTTTCTTTTTTTAGGTAGCTTATCATGTGCCCTAAGGGCACATGTTAACATGACCCTTTTTTTAATTCTATTTTACAAATTTCACTTTGAAATATTCAGATTTGGACAAAGAGATACCCAAGACTAAAACTCAAACAATGAGAGGAAATTAAGGCACAAAATTACTCAAAAAACCTTCAAATTAAACAAAATCAAAGTGAGACACTCCTAGAAGATTGAATTACTAGATAATCCAATTAATGGGTGAATAAAATCCAGACAAATTAACACCCAAAAAAATATCCAAAGACAAAAAGACCCAACTTTGAATTTGTGACATAAGCTAGGACTTGGTGTTTGAATATAAATATTGGACTTGGTGAAATTTCTTAACACATCCTACGCATCTAGCATTATTGGACTTGATGTTTGAATATAAATATTGAGTGGTCTGATAGTAAAAATCTAATAACAGATGATCCAACAGATCTTGAAGAGTCTTTGATACTATATTAGAATTGGTTAGGTCTAACTCATTCATACAAAATCAATTTGTAAACTCATCAGACCAACTCACATTCGATTCAATGTAGGACTTCTTAACGGTGAATAATATTTTTATATTATTACTTTTTCATTTTCAGGTAAAGTAGCATAACAACAATTTACATACGTTTCTAAAATAATATGTAATTTAAAGCGGGGAAATATGTCAAATTAAACTTACATGTATTATCTAATGGGAAATGCTACTTGTAGCGAAAACATGATCACGAAAACTTCCCGAATGCGCTGGCATCGAGAGAACATGAATGTTTATTTTAATTAACTCAATTTCACTTTAATAAAAATAAAAAATCAGTTTCTATCTTCTCTCTCATCCCCGAGTTTCTCTTCTCTCTATCTCCTTTCATCTTCAATCTTCAACCACCCAAACAACAACAATCCTTCTTCTCTGTACAATATCAAGATGTTCTTCTCTCTCAAATTCTTGGTTTATACTTGGTTCTATCCCTCTCTGTTCCATATAATTTTTTCTTAAACTCATGTACTGATTGAACTATCGTTCTATTACCCTCTTAATGCCTATTTTTCCTGAAATAGGTTTTTTGTTTGAAAGAATTGTATCATATGTGATGATGGTTGTTGGGACATGAATTTCCAAATGGAATTTTTGAAAGTGAATACTTTGTTAAGGATTTGGGGTTTTCTTTGTATAGGTAATAGGTGGAGATGATTGAGAAATTGGTTGTTGCGAAAGAGACGACAAACACTTAAGAAAATAGAAGATTTTAAATTGCCAAATCCAGCTCAAAAGTTGAATTAGAATTTGAAGAAATGCAGGGGCTGGTGTTTTGTTGAAGCTAACGTAAAGTCTTTTTTGTTTTTGGGTTTTTTACCGATTCACGAAATTCGCGAAATATGCCTTCGCGAGATATAGCACTGCTGTTATGTAATTTAAAGCGGGGAAATATGTCAAATTAAACTTACATGTATTTTGATATTTATTCTCCCTCGTATAAAGAGAGATAAAACATATTGTAATACATGATGGAAGTTTCTTTCAATACATGGAAAAGCAAACAGAGTTCTTGACAAAGCAAATCTTACGAACTAAAATAAGAAATAATTCTTTTGATGGTAATAGAAACACAAGTGATCAACAGAAATACATGATATGAAATTTTGACCAATATTAAGCATGTTATGGCCTTTATTTAACTTTGGTGGAGCGGTTTTATTGTGATACCTCATTTCCTACACGAATGCATTCAAATAGTTGTCGACAGTAGTGTATTTCACATCGGGATAAAGTTCAGTAGCTTCCACACCAAAAGAAGGATCAATCTCAAAATTTGTACAATCTCCCTTTACTAGCATTGAGTGACCTAATGCTGCCATGAAGTTTGCAGGGAAAGGAGATTCTGCAGAGAAGAAAAACATCCATGGCATTAATATTACTCATTTATGTTACACATTAAATTATAAAGGCTATATCAATCGTTAGTTGGTTCAGTGGTAATTGACGCTGAACTTGATAGGGAGAATCATAGTTCGATCCCTCGCAACTGTGCTCGAGAGGGGGTTGGAATCACTTGATGCCAGAATTGACCTCCGAATCAAATTAAACTGGTGGTGAATGCCAAAAAACATATATTATTAAGGCTATTGAAAATGAATGTTTATACTAACCTTGAATACTCTTAAGAAGTTGATCCTCTGGAACATAAATTTTCTCAAGAGTGCTATTAATCTTATTCTCCCATAAAGAGACAAGCTCATTGAAAGTCAAAACATTGGCAGGAGGCCTAAAATATATAATTTTGTTCAATGTTCTTGGGTCCTCTATTGCTTTAATGGTATAAGTTCCAATGTCTTCCTCTGTGACATAAACTCCTGAAACAATGATTTCAATTGTAAAACATGAGCCAATTAAACCTTTTCAATATGTCCATTACTTGTTGGTAAACTGTTGTTTTTTTTTTAAAAGATTTTGTAAGATGTTACCTTTTACATTTCCATCTCCGAGAATGACCACTTTATCTCGGGGAGGAGCTGTTACATTTTGTTGTGCTAATGTTGGGAGGAAGTATCCAGCGAAGGCGTTAGAGTTGACATAAGTGTAAGGAATTCCTTCAGTTTCAATTGCCCTTCTAATTTGTGCTTTTTGTGCCAAAAAACCAGCTGCTGGCTCAACTGCGTGATGACGGTCAACATCCAGCCCGAATTCTGATGGCAGAAATCTCTGATAACGACGACAACAACAACAACAATGAAATCAATTTATATATGTGGTTCAAATATACAACTAGTTAAAGTGCTATGAGTCTTGGGTCCTTAAGTAATTAGTCAGGATTCGATCCATGTACGTTGGAGAAACTTCGTATCAATAACACGATAACAACAAAAAATATTCTTGTTCAAGATACGTCTTTAATGTACCTTGATGTTTCCAGCTTCTTTAATCGCTGCTATGAGCTTCACTTGATCATTTACTTGTTCTCCACCAAGTGTTGAAATAACAATATCAACTTGCTTAATTGCCTTAACAAGACTTTCATGATCAGCTAGATCACCCTTTATAGAACCAAAAATAGATATAATCAATGTTAGAATATTTGAAACAACTATGTAAATATATATTGAAAAATAAATTAATAATGATTGAAAGATACATTATACTTACATATAGCAAAGTAACTCCAGAACTCTTGAAGCTCTCAATAAGCTTAGATTTTTCAGGATGAGAAACTGTACTCTCTCTAATCAAAGCAAAAGTGGGGTGTCCTGCTTTAGCACTTGCTTCAACTATGAATTTTCCTATGTAACCTGTTCCTCCTAGGACTAGGATTTTGCTCTTCTCTGCCATGGTACTAATTAAAGAACAAAAGTTCAAAGTAGAAATCAAAGAAATTGTAATTAAGTTTGTAATTAACTTATTTAATTGTGGCTTTGCTTGTGTAGAGCAAAGGGGTTGATTATGCTATTTATAGGACAGCACCACCCATTGAATGTACATAAACGTCCTAAGTCAATGGTCTTTAATTAGTTTATAATTTGATGGATGGGGAACGGGTTTAGAATTAGAATATAGTAAAATTATGTTCTCTCTCACAAAAAATAAATTTGGACGGACCAACTTTTAAAAATCATTGAAAAGAAACTCCAAAGGATATTTATATTTTCTTTTTGTGAATTTCTGGTGTACCAGAATGTTAATTTTTTTTTTCTTCTTATGTGAACATTGTAACTAGTGTACTTAGTTATATAATATTGGGATAAATATGTTTATAGTCCCTGTAAATATTTTAAATTTTGTTTTTAGTCTCTCTAAAATTTTTCTTTTAGTTTTAGTCTATATTTTAAAATCAATTCATATGTAGACTTTATATTTTTGAATGAATTTTTTTTTTTATAAATGTTTAAATATTATAAGAATCTCTTCCAAAATTGTTTTGAATTTTTAAAAAAAAACATATACTCCGTATTGAATATACATTTTTATGTTTTTTTGCTTAAAAATTCATATTTAATTCATATTTTGTTAAAAAATTCTAAAACCTTTTTGTGAGTGATTGTTAAAATATTCTAGACTTTCTAGAAAATTTCATTAAACAATATGATGTCTACATATGACTTGATTTAAAAGTAGAGATCAAAAATATTAATTGAAAATTTTGGAGGGACAAAAAGTATAAAAAAAATTTAAAATATTTATATAAACCAGAAACATATTTATCTCTATTATATATATTTTTTATATTATTAGTAATGTGAGTGGTCCAACCATATTACAAATAAAATAAAAATATAGAGAATAGAATCAAATGAAGATCAATATAATATATGTTGAGACGTGCATATAAATTGTCTTCTAGAAGTGCCTGCATTTCCTGCATCAAAAAAATTGCTCTTTTGAAAGGGAAAAGAAAATGGAAATGAAAAATAAAAAACGCTTACAAGACCAAGAGAAGCAAAAGCCCATGGTATTTGAAAATGGAAGAATTTTTTTTTTTTCTACCCCAACATTTATCTGTCTACCCCAACATATTTTAAAATATTTTCATTCTACCTTTATATTACTCTAGTATATTTTATTATTTTTATAAAAGCAATAATTTTATTATTATTAGTAGCATCCATGGGCCGTGGGCTACTAGAGATGTTATAAAAGCAATAATCTTACTTCTCGCACATTTTACGCATTTTTATTTTTACCATTTTGTTACTTAAGCTACAAACAAGGCCGGTCCCGACTATTTAGAGGCCCGACTCAAATATTAAAAGTGGTCCCTTAAAAAAATAATAAATCAAAAATAATAATTCTTATTTAAATTGTAAATAACATCAATATTCTAATCATTGTAATTAAAATAAAAAATATTTATATTCTAATCAATAACAAAAAAAAATACATTATAACTACTTACGATGGACATAGACTGCCTGGGCCACACATTCCACTGTTTGTGACTTTGTGTGTTACTTGTTTTCTTTTGTTTGAACAAAAATAGAGTAAGGTTGGGGGTATAGTGCAGTATAACAAAAATTTTGAGGCCCATGCAAAATGGAGGCCCTGCTCTGCAGAGCTGGGTGCACTTGGCCTAATCCGGGCCTGGCTGCAAATATTATAAAAATGAAAAAAAAATTGACAAATTTTATAAATGTTATCCACTACTTAAGTAGCGGACGTGTTATAAAATAAAAAATTTGATAGGGTATCTTTAGGGTATATCCGCTACTTAAGTAGTGGACAAAAGTATTTTAATAAATTTTTAAGACGCATAAGAAAATTGATAGGATGCCAAAAGAAATCCTCCTTGAACTAACATCGGTTTGAAAAAAAGAAAGTACTCTAATAAAAGTGATATTAAGATGAAATTTTATTAGAAATATGTGTATAGAAGTTTTTCACCATCGCTATAATAATTAATTTTAAACATAGTAATATAAAATTATCTTGACCCAAAAAAGTAAAAAATAATTTTTTTTTTTTTAATTTATAAACGATAGCATACTACAAATTTAGGTTGAAACAAATTCAATGGCAGAACTAGAAAAACATAATTGAGTGGGCCACTAAAAATTATAATATATAAATTAAATACAAATTGTATATTGCATATAAAAATTGAAAATAAGCATAAAATTGATAATAAAAAGAATTAAATTAAATATCTTAAAATAACACGCTGCGTACAAAGTGACTTGAAATAATTAACAATTGACTTTGATATGATATTTGCACAATTTAATCATAAAAAATTATATGTATACTAAAACGAGAATTTTTTTTTTAATCACAATTGACTTTGTTTTTTGGAAAAAAGGGAAATTGTGCATTTTTTTATTGATAAAAAAAATTGTGTTTTATAGTTTTATTCAAACAAAAGGGAGCTCATTAAATTTGATTTTTATTTGGCTTAAATGTAGTTTTAATTGCCCTATTTTTAATATTTTGAAGTTTGAATCCCCCTATTTTTAAAACCAACTTTTTGATCCCTCTATTTTTAATTTTTTAAAGTTTTGATCCTCCTATTTTAAAAACTAACTTTTTGCTTCCCTTATTTTTAATTTTTTGAAGTTTTGGTCCTCTTATTGATAAATTAAATTAAAATACTTTATTTTATCAACAAATAAAAAAAAATTATTTTGATATATTTAACTTAATAATAAATTAAAAAAATATTTTATTTTATTATATATTTAAGAAATATTTTAGTTATATTTTTAAAGAAAGGGAAAATTATTTTTAATATAAAAACAACTTTTTTTAATAATTATAGTTTAATTTATTTTAATAGTTATAGAAATATTTAATAATTATAGTTTAATAGAAAATATATCAAAAGAATTTATTTTTTGCTTTTAATAAAATTAAATATTAGTAAAACAAAAAAATTAATAAAAATAAAATAAAATATTTTAATTTAATTTATCAACAGATGACCAAAACTTCAAAAAATTGAAAATAGGGGGATCAAAAAGTTAATTTTTAAAATAGGGGATCAAAACTTCAAAAAATTAAAAATAGAAGGGCCAAAAAATTGATTTTTTAAATAGAAAAATCAAAACTTCAAAAAATTAAAAATAGGAAAACTAAAACTGCATTTAAGCCTTTTTATTTTTATATAAATAAAACATAACAAAATGCAAAAAATTTCAACTTGGTTCTGCCTTTGGGTCCGATCAACAAAGTTTAACTCAAACCCTACAACGATGTAGATTTGAATTATCTCGTAGAGATGAAGCCATATTAGTAAATAGTCAGTCATATGTGAACACATTTTTAGTCCGTTTTAAAACTGTGAGTTTTTTTAATCCAACACTCTCCATTATTGTTTACAGAAAATAAAGTAAAATAAAACGCATCCAAAGCACACTTTCTATGTCTAGATTCGTCTAACTTTGCATTGCTTTCCTAGCTTTGAGTGATATAACAATCGGCCTTATATAAATCACATATTTCACAATGGAGATTTGTCATTACTAACAATAATGAAAACTTCATATCGATATTATTGTAATAAAAAAGAAAGTGATACAAAAGGTGTAAAAAAAACCCCCTATTTAATAAAGTTCCAAATTTTGGCGCCTCACTAGGCCCACTAAATGTGAACCCGATATTGAAATATTATTTTGTTAATTTGTTGGCTCTTAATTATGTGAATCAGATTTTTTGCTGTTACAGCAGGGTGTTGTAACAGTTTTTGGCCGTCTGATTTTTTATCGGCTATTTTGTTGTAACAGTTTTTGTTTTATAAAATTTAATTTTAAATTGAACAGTCCAATTTAAAAAAAATAACCAAAATTGACTACAATGTCAAACTGCATCAATAATAATTGACGGTAGTAAATACGAATCCCCTAATTATGAACTCCACTGTAACTTTCATTTTGTGGGAGCTAGAAAAGGAGACTTCAACTACTTTTTTTTTTAACAAATATCCAGATTTTTTAAAAAAAAAAAAAGAAATTCAAAAAATTAAATAATGTCTGCAATTAAAATTAAAAAGAATAGTGTAACTTTAGTTTATTGGTAAATAAAAGAAGTAGGTGTTCTATCAATACTACAAAATAAAAGATATTTTGCAGCGATTTTTATCGTCATCAAAACTCAAAAGTTGTTGACAAAGCTACTAAATGAAGTTTTGACATTGACTTTCGATTCCCAATTTCTTCACTTTATGTGTGTGTGTTTCTAATAGCTTGTGATTTCGTCAATTTACCAAAAAAAAATTAATAAGTCTTATTATCTATACTAATATATAAATAAAGGGAAAATTTAGTACAAAATAGGTCTCTACTTTTTCTTTTCTTTTCTAAATATGTATCCACTTGTGCATCAAATATTTGATTATTATTTGATAAAGCTTTAGGTGTAATACAACACTATATTACTTGTGCAGTTGATAAATTAAGTAAAATGAGATCAAAATAATATAAAATATAATTTCATTGATTGGATAAATAGATGAGAATAATAATAGTTGACTGATAAAGTTGAAAATTATTGTAATACTATTATATCACCCGAAAATTGTCTCCTTCAATTCAATATTTCGCAACGTGTTCGTATTGAATATTCAAAATAGTGAAATTCATTGCAATCGACGAATATAATTTTCTTGATATAATATATTGAATTGAGAGTTTTTCCTTAAAAAAGTAAAATAAAATTGAGACTTTTCACAAGAATGTAGTCATTAAACTCTTAAAGAAAAGTCCTATATGAAATTAGTATACAAATCTAATATTATAATTATAATTTTTAATTTAAAAAAAAATCCACAAGAATACCTGCAGATTTTTCTGAAAGTTCCAGATCTGCAGAAAAATTTTCTTGATGTCTAGAACCGCAGAAAAAAATTTAGAAATACCTACGGATTTTTCTGCGAACTCCAAATCCGCAGGTAAATCCTTGTGAATACCTGCGGATTGTTTTCCATAGGAAATAACCAAAATTTTAATAGTGTAATGAAGTATGTTAAGTTATAATTAACTAAAATCATTTACGCATTAAAAAATACTAAGCTAAACATTATTTACTATTGAGTCTTCTTTTTCAATATGTAAGTTGTAACATTTTCACAAAACATTAATGAAATTCCATAAGGTATATTCATAAATTCTTCTTTTTTTACTATTCTAATATGATATCAGAATCTCTCAGCAGTACACTTAGTTTATAAATCCTACCTTCCATGAACGCACGAAACATATTGAAATCGACTTCCGCGTCATATAAGAAATTAAAAACAGGAAAAAGACATCATTAAATTATTCCCAATTTCATCTTCTGCACAACTTGCAGATTTATTAACTAAACCTCTAGCCAAACCGGTCTTCTTGTATGTGGTTCGGTTGGTTTTTAAAAAGTCATTCAAACCAAATAAAATCAATGCGGTTAGAATCGGTTCGGTGGTTGCGGTTTACACCATGATTAAAATGTACTGAAATTAAATTAAATTAAACACAATGAGCGGCTGCGGTTTATATGTAGGCTTTTTTTTTGGAACAGCAAAAAGATTCATTAAAATCGGGGAACACCCAAACCCACACCCAGTCAACTCGGGTTTTTCCGATCAAAGCGGGTACGATTTGGACGGGTACCCACGGGTCTGAGTTTTATTGTCATGCCTACACATAAAGTAGTAAATAATTAAATAATGAAACTATCAAAAGTTGTTGTGAACTTTGTTTCAATGATATATTTATACATTATTATTGGGCTATGTATATTGAAATATAATAGAAACTTAATGCGGTTAACTGCGGTTCGCGGTTCAATAAAAAAAGTCATCCAAATACATTCAAATCAAATGCGGTTTTTGCTATTTTCGGTTTAGATTGGTTCGATTTGCAGTTTTACTTTTGGATTGGTTCGGATACAATCACTCCTAAATTAAATTAACGTAATAAGCTATTATAATTAAGGGTGTCTGCCAACCTAAGTTTACTTCTGATTCGAATCACTTGTATTTTTTATGCATTAATTATGGAAAACCTTAATTTCGTAACATATACAATGAATAAAATAAAATGAAGGACTTGACCAAAAAAAGAATGGACGAAAAGTAGAATTACGAGTAACGTAATTAGGTATAACTTAATTTATTAACATAATTAATTTATTAGATGTAGGCCGCCTAAAAATAAAAGAGAGGAAAGAAAATTGAAAAATAGAATTAATTAGATAAAGGTTGTGTTTCACCTGTTTTTTTTTTAACTTATAAGTTACTTTTACTTTAAAGTTAAAAAATATAACTTTAAAGATAAAGTTAAAGCTATTTAGTTTTTCTTTTGTTTTAACATAAAAACTACTTTCAAAATGATTATTTGGCTTTGATGAAATATTTCTAGCAAAACCTTATTTGTTGGTATATTAAGTAAAATATTTTCAAGAAGTATCTTTTTGTACAAAATAAAAAGTATTATATTCTAATTTTTTATTATTCTTTTTATATAAGAACTTTGATGAAGTTTTGCACCAATTTTTTTTTAATGAAGTTGTATTTTTAATATTTAAGAAACATAAAAAAAATGTAGGTGTGAAAATTTAGCAAATGAATTTTAGATTCTGATGTGATATTCGGTTCAAAAAATAGAATTTAAATCATAGTCAAGGGGGCTAAAAGGAAAATATGAGGCAGAACTTAGGAGCAATGAGAGGTGCATCTTATTTAAAGAGAAAAATTCATCAAGTGTTAGTAATAATCTCGTATGGAAAATTTTATTTAAATACCACTATTTCATTTTATTTAATTTCTTTTGTAAATTTTATACTACCATTTAAATATTATCATTTTAAATATTACCAATAAAAATAAAATTCTAGCAATTAGGTTATTTGAAAAAAAAATTACATTTTATTTGTCAATAAAAATCTACTAGGATATAAATTTGCGAATAAGGTTTTTTTAATTACATTACATAGTAAAATAATAACCAGTGTTAATACGTTTATAAAAATAAAATAAAATGAATGTCACAAAAAGAACAATCCATGGCATGCCGTAAAGAAATGACAAGAAACAATTAAAAAAATAATAAACAATATGGTCGGTGGGAGAATCAAACAAGGAGTATTTTTGCCGAGAAAGTTAGCTTTAAGTAAAAAAGTTCCATATACTAACTTATTTTAAAGTTCATTATTTGTATATTTTACACACATAAATTAAGTTACTTTTTTAATTAAGTACTTATTGAAAATATTGTTTGGCCTAACTTCTCATTTTAAGAAGTAAAAAAAAGTTAAAATAAGTTGTGCTAAACATAAGTTTATTAGGTTAAGTTTAGGGTTAGTCTAACGAAGTAAGCTTTTATAATTAAGGATGCAAATAAGATTTCCAATGTGGTTCATAAAATTGGATAAATTAATCTCTTATATGAACAAATTAGGTTTCCGATACTTGTGACTATTCTACTATTTTTATATACAATCATTCTCAGCTGGCTGTCCAGTTCAACAAATCAATCCACTTGAAATAGTCAATCTTTTTACTTTGCAACAACCAATGTTAATATTAATAATTAATATTGTTAATTTTGGTGAAGTTGAATGAGTTTGATTCTTAATAAAAATGATTTTTTATCAGATTTTTCTTATCTCATGACCAAACTCTAGATTATTAGGATCTCCTTCTCTAAAATCCAAAAAGACATTATTATCAGATTTTTCTTATTTCAGGGCCAAACTCTAAATTATTAGAATCTCATCCTCTAAAATCCAAAGAGCTAATGTTAAAAAAAAAATAAATCAAACTTCTTACCTCTACAACTCCACTCGCTAACTCATCATGCTTATAACTCTCATATCTCCCTATCTATTGACTTGAAGTAATTGGATACCAGTACCACTCCCTAACTTCCATTTTGATGGACACTTTTGAAGCTTAATCACGATCACGTAAGATCTAATTACTTTTTAAAGAAACATATATACACCTCACAAATGAAACATTGAAAAAGAGAAAGTACATACGATATTTTCATCAATTTATGAAGCTTCACAATCTAGTTGCACACCTTAATTACACAAACTTACTCCCTGAATAGTGAATCCAAACATCCGTACATAACATCTCTAACAAATAGACCATAGTACTATAAAAAATATAGACCATTATATTTATGACCACATTATAATTACGGATTTGAATTCTCTCCTACCATTTCTGTCCTATTTCTTATCACGCGCTAATCTGAACCATCTATCTATTAGTCCATATCGTCAACTGCTATAATAAATCTAAATCAACGGCTAAAATTTGCGCAGAACCATCCGATAACCGGAGAACATCCCTTTCCTATCACATTACCATCTGCCAATGCCAAATAAATGTGATGTGATTCACTCACTGTCTCCAGCAAGGTATCACATTTATCCTTCATCTATACATGAATTTGACACTTACTATGTACTCTACTCTAGTCTATACTATGCATTAATTAATATCAACATTAATCATATTTTTCTACTATAGGTTGGTGAATCAATAAGTTAGTATATAACTAACTAGCCAGCCCCTGTAACATTGGAAAATAAAATAATTTAATTTTTTAGTTTATAAAAAAAAAAAAAACATGAAACTCAAACTCTCATATGTTTCAGCTTCATCTTCTTCATATCATTCTGTTATGGAAGCTCGTCTTAAAATCTTCAACCCTTCACTTTTTCGTCGCCAATTAACCCCCAAAACCAAAACTACACCACCCTTTTTCTCTCTTCCCAAAAAAATCTCTTCAACTCGAGCTTTTTCTTCTCATTCACCAATTCCGCCAAATTCAGATCCTCACACTCATAGATTCTTCTCTTCACTTATATCTTCTCAAAATCTAAACTTTTCAAACCCCACTAAAAATCTCAACAATCCATTTACTTCAAAATTACAATCTAGTAATATTGTTTGGAACCCGCCTTCGGAAAATGGAAATCAGGGTTTTTGCGGTGGAAATAACAAAAACTATGTTGTTACGGTGGTTTTATTGGGGTGGCTTGGAGCGAAAACTAGACACTTGAAAAGATATGCTGAATGGTATAATTCACGTGGTTTTCATGCTGTTACTTTTGTTGTTGATGTAAAAGAGATTCTTGGATTTGACCTTGGTGTTGTGCTTGAGGAAAGAATGTCTGAATTTGCTGATAAATTAGTTTCATGGGTTTCTTGTGAGGAAAATGATGGTAGAGAAAGGTGTTTGATTTTTCATACTTTTAGTAACACTGGTTGGTTTGTGTAAGTTGTTTTTGTTAATGATTTTTATTTGATGATTTTGGTGTTTTAGAATGTGGTTTGTGTGATTTTGATTTTGCAATGGTTTTTGTTTTGTTGTGTTTTTTTAGGTATGGTTCTATTCTTGCTAGATTTATGGATAGTCATGATGTTATGGAGAAGATTAAGGGATGCATTGTTGATTCTGGTGGAGCAGAACCTTTTAATCCTCAGGTACTAAGAATTTGAATTTTGAAGCATTTATTCTTTATATTGTTTATTTGCTCTTGTTAACCTTTGTTAAGTAATGTGGAATGTTTGAAACTCGGATGTGTGTTTGGTTCTGCGGTTATAACAATTGATTTTGAATGAATTGATTCTAGCTATAAGTGAGATGAGTGTAAAATTATTTATGTTTGGATAGTTCATGTACACTTTGGTTGAACAATTTTGAGGTTAAAAATCAATTGTAGAAGCAAAAGCTCAAAATTATAGCTTTAAGTTAGAATCAATTATGGAGTCAAAATCAATTATACGCCTCCAAAAGTGGAACCAGCATTTTGTGAATGTGGATGTTACTTTGGGACTTTGGAGTACAATTTGTGATTGTGGTTGACAAAACCTTTGCTATGATTACTACTCTTGAATTTGTTAGAATTTAGAAGGAATATTTTGTTGCTGTGGCAAAAAACGTGGATTATCACTCACACTGTTTGTACTGAACACATTATTGTGTGTTTGGTTTCACTGTGGAAATCAGAATTGATTTTGCATGTGATTTTAGTATACTTATTTATGTTTGGCTCTAGTTAGACAATTGATTTGTTTTTTCTTCCAGTTCTCAATTTTAACAAAATCACTTGAGCCAACCAAGTTTACTCTAAATGTGATTTTTGATGAACTTGATTTTGTAAAATAAATTTGGTTAAAATTAAGTTTTGAATTGAAATTTTTTATGGTTGAATATTCTTTACCAGAGAAAATAAGTTTGATGAAAATTCAATGCAAATTTTTGCAGGCTTCACTTTTTATCACCTCTAGTTAAACCGTGGTTGTGACTTGAGAGGCAAAATCAATTTTTTTTTTTTTTTTTTTTTCTGATAGCAACCAACCATGTATTTCTACTAAAATTACATTTGATAGGAGCTAAAATCAATTATAAATTTCGGTTGCTCCACTGTAAAACCGAACACATGTCGTAATAATCAATTCTGCTTTTTTGTTTCTACATATTTGGATCTTATACAAGGCTTTCATTTCTCAAGCCGATGCTTTAAATTTTTAATCAATCTTGATTTGTTGTTTGTTCTTCCTCGCCTTTGATAATGTCTTCGATTATGAATCGTTGTTTTCTGTTTCATTGTATGTTTGTGTTGCAGGTCTGGGCTGCTGGTTTTGCTACTGCTATATTGCAAAAACGTAGCTCTTCAGCCCAAGCCTTAGTTGACGTCGGAAACAAGCAGAAATCAGAGACAAAAGTTCAACAAAATGAACCTTCCCTAATTGAAATTATGATGTTGTCACTTTTAGAGAAAATATTCTCATTTCTTTTGCAGTTGCAGGAGTCAAAACAGTAAGCATCTTCCCTTCAAACATTATAGCACGACATGAATAGCATCAACATTTAACTTTGTTAATTGGAACTTATAATATACACTTTAAAATGGCAAATAGTAAGCACTTTTTTTTCTCTCGTATACAGGAGATTAAGGAAGGTTTTCAATCCCCTTTCGGAACACCAGCCTTGTCCTCAGCTCTACCTGTATAGTACAGCTGACAAAGTAATCCCGTTTCAATCGATAGAAGCCTTCATTGAGGAGCAAAGGAAGATGGGAAAAAATGTGAGATCATATAACTTTGGTTCATCTCCCCATGTGGATCATTATAGGAATTTTCCGGACGTATATCTTTTGCAAGTTTCCGAATTCTTGAACGAGTGTTTTGATACAGACAAACAGACCAAACATGCATCGGTTAAGTTCCAGTCTTGAAGTGTAACATCATTGTTGCGATCGGTGCTAATTAGTAATTACTCAATAGCACAATTCTTTTGATGATTTATATAAACAAGTGAAGTGACTAACAGAAACACATTGTGGCAGACTGATGAGGCCCTAGTTTCTGGTTTTGTTAAATCGATGAAGAAGTTTATATGAATCTGAAATTATGCGCCTATACACGGAACAAATTGATTCAAATATTGGTCAGATGTACTATAATTTCACCAATATATAAAGCTCTGCAAGTTGGAAGAGTGGTTGTAATGCAGCAAGCATTATTTTGCAGTAGGGATTGCTAGAAATGTAGGATCCTGAACTTGGAGTGGGAATTGTCCCAGACCCAATTGAAATTCATCTTTGTAGTGTTTCTTGGTCTATATTATTTTTTAAAATTGGAGTTGGAACTGCTTTCAAATTTCAAGCTTTGTTTTAAGAGTTATTCTTACATAGACATGAATCTTTATTAATTATTTTTAGGCACACATATAAATTTAAAAAATTAAGAGATAAAAGAATGAATTAATATTAGATGATGTGACTAAATTATTTATCTTTAAATTATTTTCAATGATGTTTGTGTGTATATATGTAGGGGTTGTGCTCGAGTTAAAATTTGCGTTGTTTTAAACTTCAATAAAAATACAAGTTTTTTGGTAGAAAAAAACAAGTTTTTTTTATAGATCATCCTTTCATAATTTGGAGTAAAAAAAAAATCGAAATACATTATACTGCGACTGAAAATGAGTTTAAGCTAGCCTTAGTAATATTATGTTTTAAGCAACTGAAACAAAATAAACATAATCAGATGTTTAAAAAATATTGACTAAAAATTTTAAATGCGAATTCTCCTCCGACATCCTATTCAGAGCGACTCAATGTTGATAGCAATGAAATAGACAACTCATAAGCCATCTCTAGAACTCGAAAGCTAAGGCTGATCATCTACTTGAAGAATCTACGAGTTTTATGTCGTAGGGTCAAGCCAGAAAAAAAAGAAACAACAAAGGGTGAGATAACCCTTAAGGAAAATGTTAAACAGTGCACCCCTTGCACTATTTAAGGAATCAAAAGTGGTAAAATTGTTTTGGAAGTTGTGTAGTTAACTTTTTTAATATGTAAATTATATTTTTTTCAATGTAAAATTTACTACTTTTGGATTCATTAACTAGTGCACCGAGACCCATAACTTAAATCAATAGCAATCATAAGTAATAGGCAAAACATAATTCACAACAAACAATCGTCCTTTGGGATGATCAAACACACAAACAAGCACAACAATCAACTCAATAAATTATTTAAATTCAAACAATATTTTGACACCAAGACTAACACATGAATGGATGCATGAATATATATTTTGACACCAATTAAATGCTCAAACAATAATTCAGAAAACACCAAAACAAACAACTAGTACGTCTACCCTTTATTCATATGTAATTATTCTATAGGGTTAATATGTTTATACCCCCCTGCAATGTTAGCGAGTTTTGCGTTACCCCCCTATAATTTTTTTTAAAAAAAACACATTGCAGGGGGGTAATGTCAAAAAAAATAAAATTATAGGGGGTAACGCAAAACTCGCCAACATTGCAAGGGGGTAAAAGCCTATTAACCCTTTTTTTTTTTTTGGTACAAAAGAGGGTCGAAGCCCAACAAGAAAAAAAGAACTAAGAAACTAGACGAACATTTCTAGGCATACACTCCAATCCAAAGCCAAAAGGTTTCGAATATGCTGCACCAATGTAGGAACTACTCCACTGAACTTGTAGTTATCTGTAACGATATCAATCAGAATTTTAGAATCACTTTCCACAATGAGTTGTGGAATGCGCTCCTTCCAAGCCATATCCAAGCCAAGATACATTCCCCACAATTCAGCATAAAAGGCATCACACACCAATCTTCTTAATGTAGCCTTTCACCCATCTTCCGTCAGAGTTGCGGAATAGACCGCCACAACCTGAAGACTCTCCACCTCTTTTGCAAGCACCATCACTGTTGAGCTTTATCCAACCTTCAGGGGGCTTTTTCCAACCGATGTAGATCGTCTCATTTCTCTGAATATTTCGATAAGGTAATTGAGTTGAACACAATTCAAGCCCTCTAGTAAAATTACGAATTGCCAAAATAGGGTTGTTTGGCTGTTGAAAATCATCTTCAAAAATAGATTTGTTTCTCCACTTCCACAAAAACCAGCAAGTAGTCATGAAAGTTGTCTTCCAACTTGAAATGTTAGCTCCAAACCCGAGCTTGTTGATGTTATTGAATATCCAGTTCCTGCAATCAAAGGTAAAAAAATCAGTGATAAAATTAGAAGGAACTAAATGAAGCCATGCCTGGATAGCATAAATACAGTCACGAAGCACATGAATTGTAGTCTCATCATCCCTCCCACATCTGGTGCAAAGAGGGGATATGCCAACTCCCCACTTGCTTCTGCGAAGATTCGTAAGGATGCGCTCCTGAGCTGCCAACCACATAAAAGTTTGTATCCTATGAGGTCCTTTCCAATCCCATAAAGACTTCCAATCTCCCTCATGTGTAGGAATATCACCAAGCTGTAAAAGATAAGCACTTTAAATCGTGAACTGATGAGTATTAGTGCTTATTAACCCTATTCTATATTTATATATATATATATATATATATATATATATATATATATATATATATATATATATATTTTCTTATAAATAAAAAAATAGAATTGAGAAACTCAAAAACAACACTGTTAACTACACCATTATCTCAACATCATTAACATCAATTAATAATAACATCGTTAAATAATATTCCCTCCGGTCATACATATATATATATATATATGGAGAAGATCTGGCATCATACTTTTTACAATGAACTTCGTGTTGCTCCTGAAGAACATCCCGTTCTTCTTACTGAAGCACCTCTTAATCCTAAGGCTAATCGTGAGAAAATGACTCAGATCATGTTTGAGATATTCAATACTCCTGCTATGTATGTTGCTATTCAAGCTGTGCTTTATCTTTATGCTAGTGGCCGTACAACTGGTAAATTACTTCATCTTTCATGTTACATTCTTGTAATCTTCATTTCTTTTGGAGTTTTGTATGAATTACTGACACTAGACACGACACTAAGATTGATAGATAAACATTGATAATTATTTATATGATGAATCTGGGCCATCAACAGTACACAGGAAATGCTTCTAAGTTCAAATCATGGAGCATAAGAGCTTGATCAAGGAAATTATATATACTTTGTATTACAGAAATACCATCTAGTTGGTTGAGGAACTTCTATTTCCTATTCTTTTATCTTTTATCACGTTTCTTTGTGTTTTCCTTTCTTGGTATGTTGGGATATAAGAGCATTAAGGCTAGCAAGATATGTGAGATTCAATTTTCCCCTCATTTTGTTGTAGAGATGTGTATTGTTACTGATTTGGTTTGTTTGAATCAACAAATCTTTTCATTTAAGTGTTCTGATTGACATAGTGATATGTGTTTGATTTATAATTATTATATATCATACAAAAAAGTCATTTCTAATCACTTTCCATTCTTCTATCTTGATAATTTATGAAGCCCCACAGTTCATAAGCCAACTTAGTAAACAAGAAAGATTAAATATCTCTTGAAAAACTCATTTATTTACATTTCCTAATTTATTGATATGTTTGCAAATATACTCGAGACATCGATATGTACAAGACATCTCATGATTATTGTGATATAATGAGCATATTTATTTTTTAAAAACAATAATTCTCCTTAGAAATCATAAATGTTTGAATGCAGCGATACATGTATAGGGAAAAAAAAAAGTACCATGAACTTTCAAATTAAGAAAGAGGCATCCGAGTCTAATAGTTTTAAGTCTCGAAGAAATCTCTGGTTCTGCTGATAGTAAAGGTCTTGTAAAAGTTGAAGTCATGCGTTTCCGTGGTTAGATTTTGAATGAGTTCCTTGTAGTGAAAGGTGCCCTCTTTATATATGCATATCCTATACATTTGCTTGTCTGTCAAGTCAACAAGTAATGTGTAGCTTAGAAGTGAATCATCAAAATAAAACATTGTCGCCTGATGAGCCCAGTTCTGTCACCTGGTGAGATTACTTATAGCTGAAGCAATGAGCAAAACAAAACTATGAAAAGTGCTGGTTAAAGAAGAAATTGAAAAAACACCTAATTGAATTCAAGAACTACAAAGTAACAACTAATTCAAAGAACTATGAAAAAGTAATAACTTAGTTGGCAATATTTAAAAGATGTGGCATTTAAACAATACAGACTCATGAATTAAATATTGTTAAAAGGGAAGGGAACCACATGAAATGCATCAAAATCTCAGTAACAATGTTCATCTACCTCTTAGATTTCCACAAAGCATGCCAAAGCCAGTTTTAATATACTTAGCAGCCTAACCTTTACAAACCCTATACCAATAATTCTCAGGCTCAACTTAGGGGAATCAAATTGCCTCCAAATGATGTTGCTCTTATCTTTCAAACTGCCTAAAAAAACTCACCCTCCTCCACAATAGAAGCTACCTACAAATGATGCTGCTTCATTTATTTTGAAACACATCTGAAATTACAAATGCAGCTATGATTTGTGATTTGCTTGTGTGAAAAATCAAAATTGTCTTCATGTAAAAGAGACAGGATGCTTTGATTTATATCAGGTTTACTTGCAAGACAATCTTGGTGTTCGTTATTTATTTAGTTGACAATAAAACTTAATAATAATAAGTATATCTCAGAATTATTTAGCGATTAGGACATGGCAGGAAAAAATTTAGACAACGTCAAAAACCATGTTTTTGTTTCGGCTTTGGCATCCCTTGATTTTTTGCATATATGTTTGTGTGTAGAATGCAGCACATGTTTAGTTCAACAATGCAGTCGATCATGTCCAGAGAGGGACTTCTGCACTTCAAAATGCTAAGAAACTCTGGAAGAACTGTCGAACAGGTAGCTACCATTTCCATCTTAGAGCAGGATTTTTTAAGACTTTTTATTGTCTGTATGATGCTTGATTTTTGTGGCGTGTCTGTATGATTTGTGGCAAATATTGCATTGCTGGTGTATGATTTGTCTACGTTTTATGTTGGCTGTTGATCACGGTCGTTTCGTGATCAAAAATAAATAATTAAAAAGTAGTAACAAGGTAAGTTTACCTTGGTCGTCTCACAAGGATCTCTAATTTGATAATTAACAAAACTAAGAACGATTAATAATAATACAATTAAATGAGGTTTTCGGTTTGGGAAAATAATTCAAGAGATGGTAATTTCAATCAATAGAGAAGCAATCAATCCGTTGGTTTTAGGTAAACTTCATTCATCATCTATCATTGGTTTCTAGAAAATATACTTTTCAGTTTCTATTCTTGATTGATCGTGAAACTAACTAATCAAGCGTCAATTAGTTTTACAGAAATTCAGACTGAATTAACAAGCGTGAAACAGTTGTTCGATCGATCATGAAAGTAAACAAGCGTCACAAAACATGATCAAGGTCATTACGTGAATTTAATCAATCCTATAAACAAGCGTTATAGACTCTATCAATTTCTATTCGAATTAAATTAAACAAGCGATAATCAATCAGAATAACCTCGCTACAATAATTGCAATCCGAAATTAAACAAGCGATAACTACGAATTGCATTCAAATTAATCAAGAGGCAACAAAATTGAAAGAGAAAGAATTAGAACATGAACTGTAATTGCATTAATATCCAAACCTCAAGATTATGAATTGAAGTGCCTTAACCAACGAATCGACTTAGAGTTTTAGTTGCTCATAATTCGTTTGCACAAATCCTTATTTTTTCGTGAATGACTGAATTCCATAACCCTAGGGGCGGAATTTGGTTTTTATAAGTAAAGCAAAAACGGGCCACAAAACAATTGGGCCGAAAATTATAAATTATGCTGAAAATAATTAAATCTTGTAAGTCTGAAACATTGACGAGTAAATATGACTCCTTTGCGCTCTGAATTAGCTTTCGACTTTAACATAAAAGTTGTAGCTCTTTGTCTTAGCTTTCCAACGCAACTGACTGCGTCTCAATCCGATATTCCTAGCTCCAGTTATGGTCTGAGCAATGAGAAGGTGTCAATTTATTATTTATTCTGAAAATAAATGCGAAAATAAAATAAAGCTATAATTATACTTAAATATAAAAACACACTAAAATAGTAAAAATAGTAAAATAAACTATAGGAATACATGAGTACAATAGTAGAAGAACGTGCATTAAAATGCACTGATCAAATTCCCCCACACTTGAACTTTTGCACTCCGAGCAAAACTCGAATTAAAATTTAAACAGTCACAAGCAATCAACATACTCCAGGTTTCAAGCTTCAAGCCTTAGGTAAAAATTCAAAAATTGGCATAACTCTCATCTGTCAACCTTCCACGATAGTCTTGCGTGTGTGTGTGTACTGTCTCCTACTGTCAACCGAAGTAATGTCAAGATCCCTCTCCGAAATACTCAATCTAAATGCTAAGCTGTCATTCTTTTCCTATAATTTTAGATTTAACCAGGATTTCGATCTAGGGGGGCTGTTTCTTTTCAAGAGAACCAAAGCTTTTCAATTTCAATGCAGGGGCAACTTCCTTCAAGCTTTATTACTTATTATTCTTATTATTATTCAAAGCTTTAGGTACTACTCTACCTTTTCACCTGACGGGATCCTACTTGTAATAAGTCCAACCTGTTACTCAGAGTAGAGCATCCTACACAACACTTGTTCCTCCAGTTTCGGGCATAGGAACTCATTATCATCATATTTTTTTTATATTAGCTCTCAAGAAGTTTCCCTTTTTTTTTAATTAATAGCAGTGATCAGTCTATCTTTTACTTCAGCCTTACCCCCACACTTAGTTTTAGTCGTATCCTCCATTATATTCAAATTCAGAGAACTTAGTCTAGAGAATGTGTATTTCAAAGATTTATCTAGACATTTCTAAGATTGACAGTGTTCAAGCAGTTGTGCATTATTGTGCAAAGACTATCGTGTCAAGTATCAAAACAAGAATTTCCAAAGATTTCACCAACCTTACAACTATCTGCTCTTAGCCTTAGAACATGTGACTACTCATGACCTTTATTAATTAATTTTTTTTTTTGTTTTTTTTTAAAAAGTAAATATAAAGTAAAATGTCCCTCCCCCACACTTAAATCAGACAGTGTCCGCAATGTCAAAATTAACATAAAGTGAGAGTAAGGAAGGAACACACCCGAGAGGTCAATGTGGAATTGTAGCTTCCATGTCTGGTGGTTTCCTTGGAGGCCTTTCCAAGCTACGAACATGTGGGATGGGAAAAAGAAGAAGATAACAAGTGAACTTGGATATTAATGAAAAATCTGGTGGCTTAGGAGGAATAGCATGAACATATGGTAAACCTGCAATAGCAAAAACATGGAAATCACAAAGTTCAGAGTTAGCTTGTGAGTCAGATAAAATAGGTGGAAGAGATGCACAAATGGCGAATGACAGCTGCAAGTTGTGTGGCTTAATCGGATGCTCCACAAAAACTGTCTTTGCTATAGGCATTGGTTGCTTATGGCTAAAATCCACATGTTTAGTGTCAAACTCAAGAGTTGTTGAATTTGCTTGAATTTCTACACAAGGGATTTGCGGCATCAAAATATCTTCACCTGAAATGGCTGCACTAATCTCATGACAAACATTACAAACACCACATTCAAAATCAAAAATTTCAAGTGAGTTATCTAGTTTAAGAGGGGTATATAATTCATTCAAATCATATTTCAAGGGACTTTGTGGTATAGTCTCTTTCATGCATTCACTTGAATTTTTGTTGCTTACCTTGTGCTCGTCAGATGAAATAAACATTGTTTCAATGGGCTCACCAGAAGTTTCATCAAGATTGGTATCACATTGCATTACCTCTAATAGTGCGACAGGTTGTACATCATCCTGAGACATCTTGTCCTCTTGAAATTGATGGACAATGGAACCTATTTGCTCAACTTGGACGGCTAAACTTTGAAGAGAAAATTGCATAAACTCATCCATTCGCTTATTATTTTCATCCATCTGCTTGATAACTTCTTCCAAAAATGATATTGTGTTAGCTGATACATTTTGTTGAGATTGTTGATATGGCCAAATAGGCTGCTCTTCAAGATATGAATTTTGTTCCCAATAATATTGTCCATGAAGATCACCTGCAAATTGGGTCTCACCACAACCATCTGTATCTAACAATATAGAACATGCATCACTACAATGAAAATTAGAAGAACAAATTTTGCAAAAATCAGTATCTAACAATATAGGACATGCATCACTACAATGAAAATTCGAAGAACAAATTTTGCAAATCACAAGTGGAATGTGATTTTGATAGCATGATTGTTGTTCTCTTGCTTCCAAGCAATTAATGATATAATCCAACTGAACCAATGAATCTATCATTTTTTTTTTAAGAAAAATATATATTTTTATTTTGTTTAGAAAAAAAAATAAATAGAAAAATGCAAAATCATACCAAAAGAAATCTAAAAAAAATAAAAATATCACCTAAAATCTCTAAAAATCAAACAAATCTAAATATATTTTTTTCAGATTTTTTTAAATATATGGAAAATTTTAAAAAAAATAAAAAGTGGTCTAAACAAAGGAATTTCGGATTTTCAGCCTAAAATTTTGTATCTTTGATACAAAAGTATTATTCCTTGATTTTTTTCAGATCGGCTCACCATTTTTCGGCCAAATCTGACCAACTGACCGAAAATAGATTTTTTTTTCTTCAGCTTCAATGCGAAATCCAACGTCAGAACCTGAAATAAATTAAAAACTAAAAGGAAAAAAATTATAAATAAGGTTAGCTTGTTCTCAATTTTACTAATTCCAATCAGAGATCCCCGGCAACGGCGCCAATTTTGATCACGGTCGTTTCGTGATCAAAAATAAATAATTAAAAAGTAGTAACAAGGTAAGTTTACCTTGGTCGTCTCACAAGGATCTCTAATTTGATAATTAACAAAACTAAGAACGATTAATAATAATACAATTAAATGGGGTTTTCGGTTTGGGAAAATAATTCAAGAGATGGTAATTTCAATCAATAGAGAAGCAATCAATCCGTTGGTTTTAGGTAAACTTCATTCATCATCTATCATTGGTTTCTAGAAAATATACTTTTCAGTTTCTATTCTTGATTGATCGTGAAACTAACTAATCAAGCGTCAATTAGTTTTACAGAAATTCGGACTGAATTAACAAGCGTGAAACAGTTGTTCGATCGATCATGAAAGTAAACAAGCGTCACAAAACATGATCAAGGTCATTACGTGAATTTAATCAATCCTATAAACAAGCGTTATAGACTCTATCAATTTCTATTCGAATTAAATTAAACAAGCGATAATCAATCCGAATAACCTCGCTACAATAATTGCAATCCGAAATTAAACAAGCGATAACTACAAATTGCATTCAAATTAATCAATAGGCAACGAAATTGAAAGAGAAAGAATTAGAACATGAACTGTAATTGCATTAATATCCAAACCTCAAGATTATGAATTGAAGTGCCTTAACCAACGAATCGACTTAGAGTTTTAGTTGCTCATAATTCGTTTGCACAAATCCTTATTTTTTCGTGAATGACTGAATTCCATAACCCTAGGGGCGGAAGTTGGTTTTTATAAGTAAAGCAAAAACGGGCCACAAAACAATTGGGCCGAAAATTATAAATTATGCTGAAAATAATTAAATTTTGTAAGTCTGAAACATTGACGAGTAAATATGACTCCTTTGCGCTCTGAATTAGCTTTCGACTTTAACATAAAAGTTGTAGCTCTTTGTCTTAGCTTTCCAACGCAACTGACTGCGTCTCAATCCGATATTCCTAGCTCCAGTTATGGTCTGAGCAATGAGAAGGTGTCAATTTATTATTTATTCTGAAAATAAATGCGAAAATAAAATAAAGCTATAATTATACTTAAATATAAAAACACACTAAAATAGTAAAAATAGTAAAATAAACTATAGGAATACATGAGTACAATAGTATAAGAACGTGCATTAAAATGCACTGATCAGCTGTTGACCACCTAACATAATCCTCTCATTTTAGGAAATGGCTATGTATAGCTTTGCAACAAAGCTAACAAATAAAGGTTGAATGTTTTAAGACGTCGTTTGATCCACAGGCATAAAATCAAGAGGAAATTAACTATGATTGAATGAGATTGTACCAGCTTCAGTTTTTAATACATCCAAGTGATTACATGAAAGGTGTTATTTGATGACCTCTCAACATGTTCCTTCAACTCCCAACAAGTAACGATTAATATTCTAAATATATTGGAAAGTAACATGTCCATCTCATATTTTCTTCTTTATTATTTCTGCACTTTTATCATTGTTTTCTGTTTTATTTACTGAGGATAGACCTCAAATTGTAGGGAGAAAAGATCCATTATTCTATACTGAATTACTTACTCCATGCTCTAGTTCATATAATAAACAACTGAGTAATGTAAAACTGTATGTATGCAGTGTAACAGAAATGTTTTCAAACTTCTATTTAGAAAATTAAGGCAAAGGCATAATCATTGTCACACTTACAACCAAACTGAGTAAACGAAAAAACTATGGCATCTTATTTTCTAGCTATACATATCTTACAGTTACTCATTAGCATTATAGAAATTTCTAAACTCTGACTGTCGAACTCTGTCATCATAGCCTGCATAGGAGTTGATCTCTGGCACCACACCCTCCCTATTTGGCCTCTGGTCCAAATATACAACAATCACAGTTATATCATCATGATAACCCGATCTAAATGCCAAATTTTTATTACCATTGTTCCCACTAACACAATTACTCGCAGGAATCCCTATAAGCTCAGCATATTTTTTCCCTCTTTTACTAGTCCCCTTCTCTAGAGCAAGCTTGGCAAGTGTTTCCGAGATTCTATCTCGTGGACTGGTGGTAACAACATTAGCAGCCTTCTCAATTGAAATCAATTTCCAAAATCCACTTGATCCAAGTATAATGAATCTATCAGTGTTTCTTAAGACTCTTGAATAAACATCTGGCTGTGATGACAGCAAAGGTCTTGTAAAAGTTGGAGTCACTACTTCAGAATATGGGATTTCGAATGATCTCCTTTCGGTGAACTGTGCATTTTTCATATATGCATATCCTATACATCTACCTGTCTCAATTAAGCCTTTAACTTCAATACTTTGGTAGCGACTACGATTATCAAGATCTGATTGCAATCCAGTGAGTTCATGTTGAATATCTGGATTTAGAAAATTGTGATCTCTAACCATCTGGTTAACAACCAATCTTTTAGCAATGCCCTTCTGAGAACCGAGTATAGCGCGCGAGCCTCCAACGTTGGCGACAAATAAAGTCCCGCTCCATATGATACAAATCAAACAACCTGAACTAACAAAACTATTCTGTACCTCATGCTGTTGCTCATAACTATTTCTAGCAAAATCAATAAAACCTCTCTCCATTTGGTCAACAACTTGCCTCAGAATATTCTCATTCATAAAGTTATTATTCTGCTGAATAAGCCCTGCAATTTATTACCAGATTATTTCCTCATCAAACTTCTGTGCTAAAACAGTGTTACACCATACATGATAATATAACACTAACTTTATGAAAATATTTATTACATATTTTATATATACTATATGTTAACTCATTCAAAAATATATATATATATATATATATATACACATTGAATTAGACCAAAAGTACAACAATATGGTACTGTAATAATTATTATCACCAAAAAGAACAAGAAAGATTAATATTCTTGATTTCTTCATTGTTTATAATTAAGAAAACATTTTCCATCTCCTCAATTCTTGGATATAGAATCACTTAATTCCTTTAAATTTTAGTTCATGTTTCAATTCCATATTCACACTCAAAGAACACCATTCAAAGAATTAAGGGTAAGAAACAAAATAGGCAATGTTAATATGATAATAACACACACACACATGAATGAAAATGAGAAAGAAACAAAGAATGAGAATGAAAGAAGAATCAACAAATTAATGAAAAGAAGACTCACTTAATAGTTCGGTGAAGATATGATTTCTAAGATAGATGGAAGCGGTGTCGCCTTTATGGCCATCATAAACTCCAACAAAGAGTGCATCAGTGCCAACTTCAATTTGGCTCTGATCTTCCATATCCATATTCGCCTGAACTGCAGCCATGGAGAATTCGCCACAGTGATGCCTAATCAGTGGCCTAGACCACGCTAGAGGGTCATTTTCAAACGGTTCAGCTTTGATATGATACTTTTTGTAAGGGGACCCGAAAAGATTAAAGGAAGCCATGATCTTGTGTTTCTCTTCTTGAAGACAAGAAAAGAAAAGATTGAAGGAGAAAGGGAGAGGGTGAATGACTGCTGAGAGTGTGGAAATAAAAAACTGAATGTGAATGAATGAATATTGAATACTAGCATGTATTTATAATGTAACTGAAAATCAACTAACTTGTAACAGAAAATAACAAGTCCTAACAGATTTCCTCTAACAAAACGGTTGGAAGCTCATTCAAATATAAAATATCATTTTGATTAGCTAACATTATATATATATATATATTGCCCTAAAGCTATATTATGTATATATAAACACACAAACACACACTTGGGAATCAGTTGTTATCTGACATGTAATATATGTCATCAATAGGTGTTTTCAAAATCCAAGAATTTTTTACTACCCTCATACTCATGTCCTGTCTCTAATAATAATTTTTTGATTATGTAAGTTTCTAAGAGTCCAAAAATATTTTGGTTGGTTATATGGCTAGAACTTGTGGGGACACAATTTCTACATGAAAATTTTTTTCTTGCATTTTTATTTTACTCCCAAAATAATGAAATGTCTCTTCTTAAAACAAATGATAAGGCACCTTGTTTCCAACACAAAATTTGCCACTGCGCCAAAGTTAAATCTAACTTAAAATTTCTGTTTTGGCCTTAAAATACATTGGAGCATCCCTACCCATGGAATGCCTTAAAATATTTTCCACTAACACATTTGTTTTTGAAAAGATAAAAATCAAGTCCTTATTTCAACCAAAAAACAGTATCGTATGTAATAGAATGCCTTTTTCTAGCTCAAGTCTTTGTTTTTGTAAAGAGATAAATTTTCTGCTGCATGGAAGACCTTTTTTTGTCTCTTGTTAGCTGCAAACTGTATCGTATGTAAGGAAAGAATACCGTATAAGCCAAAAGGGCATTAAGGAGATCGCAACTGTCATCTGGCAAAGCTTTGACCATCCCACATTATAAGGCTTGGTTTTGACAGAAACACTAACCAAAGCTTTGCCATCTGGTTCTGATGCTAAGACATCAATATGGGAAATCTGTATCTGATCTTATAAATCTCTACTCTTAAATGATTACTTACATTTATTTATATCATATGATAATTTTGTTTTCAAGGTAGGTTTCTCCCTAACTGTCGAACCCTAGTCTTTGATCAATGTCATATAGAGATTGTTTTACGGTGTTTGCAACAAAGCTAACAAATAAAAGCTTACAATATAAGACATGGTTTATATAAATTGTAAGTACCAGATTACTCCATTATTCTATATTTTTTATATAAACAACTGAGTACTGTAAAACTGTATGTATGCAGTGTAACAGAAATGTTTTCAAGCTTCTATTTAGAAAATTAAGGCAAAGGCATAATCATTGTGAAACTTAACCGAACTGAGGAAATGAAAAAACTATGGCATCTTATTTCCTAGCTATACATGTGTTATGCATTAGCATTATTATAGAAATTTCTAAACTCTGACTGTCGAACCGTGTCATCGTAGCATGTATAGGAGTTGATCTCTGGCCTCACACCCTCCCCATTTGGCCTTTTGTCCAAATATACAACAATCACAGTTATGTCATCATGATAAGCTGATCTAAATGCCAAATTTTTATTGCCATTGTTCCCACTCACACAATTACTCGCAGGAATCCCTATAAGCTCAGCATATTTTTTCCTCCTTTTTTTAGCCCCCTTTTCTAGAGCAATCGTGACAAGTCTTTCTGCGATTCTATCTCGTGGACAGGTGTTAACAACTCTAGCAGCCTTCTTATTTGAAATCAATTTCCAAAATCCACCAGATCCAAATATAATGAATCTATCAGTGTTTCTTAAGACTCTTGAATAAACTTCTGGCTGTGATGATAGAAAAGGTCCTGTAAAAGTTGGAGTCACTACTTCCGACATTGGGATTTCGAATGATCTCCTTTCAGTGAACTGTGCATTTTTCAGATATGCATATCCTATACATCTACTTGTCTCAATTAAGCCTTTAACTTTAATACTTTGTAAGAGACTACGAGGATCAGAAATATGATTTGGCGTGAATTCTTGTTGAATATCTGGATTTAGAAAATTGTGATCTCTAACCATCTGTTTAGCAACCAATCTTTTAAATGGACCAATGCCCTTCTGAGAACCGAGTATAGCGCGCGTGTCTCCAACGTTGGCGACACATAACCTCCCTATCCATATCATACAAATCAAACAACCTGAACTAACAAAACTGTGAGAATAAGGGAATATTTAGCTCTGCTAAATATGAAAACATTGTGTGTGATAAATGCAACATACTCCATTCAACCTATGAGTAATAATAGGAAGAGAACGGCTGATATTTGTATGAAATGTAGATCACTCAATTTATAGTACATAAGTTACTATATAAATGTAAGCTAATGTTTGTATCATCAACATCATCAAATAGTGTAATAAGTATCGGTTTCATTCATAATCAATTCAATCTTTATTCTTTAGACATATATTCCTTCATACAAGTTATTATTCTAGCTACATTATTTCGTGTTCAACTTTAGTGAGGGTGATATTTCATATCGTTATTAGAAGCCAAAATTCCGCTGCGACTCCAACATTTGGTATCAGAGCCAATTGTAAAAAATTGTAGAGTGGTAAAACTTTATTATTTTTATTGGTCATCGAAGATAATGGCTTCTTCCAGTGGAACCGTCAAGGTCGGCAAATACGAAATTGAGAAGTTCAATGGGAAAAATGATTTTTCTTATTGGAGGATGCAGATGAAAAATCTGCTTATTTCACAAAAGTTGCACAAAGCATTAGCGGGAAAAGAAAAGAAACCAGAGAGTATGAAGGATGAGGATTGGGAGGAGTTAGATCTTGAAGCACGGGCAGCCATAATCTTATGCCTTGAGAGGGATGTTGCGTTCTTGGTTAATGAAGAAGCAACGGCTGCTGGCGTGTGGTCAAAGTTAGAGAGTAATTTCATGACGAAAACTCTAACAAATCGGATCTACTTAAAGTCCAAATTGTATACTTGCAAGATGGAGGAAGGCACCTCAATCCGGGAGTATGTCAACAAGTTTGATAGGATTATATCAGACTTGAAGGATGTAGAAGTAAAGATTGATGAAGAAGACCAAGCATTATTGTTACTGCTTTCATTACCAGAGTCCTATGAAAATCTAGTCCAAACATTGATGCTTGTGGGTGATACTCTAACCATGGATGAAACTAGAACATCACTTTTGGCAGATGATCTTCGTAAGGTTGCTACAAGTGGGATGTCTAGTAGCAGTGGAAGAGAACAAGCTCAGGGATTATTTGTTACTAGAGGGAGGACAAATGAAAGAGGACAAGGCAGGGGAAGGAAGTCTAGATCAAAATCTAGAGCTCCTGTGGATAAAGCGTGCTTTAAATGTGGTGAGCTTGGGCACTTTAAAATTGTCCAAATAAGAGGATATTATTTAAGAGGTATACCAATAACGAAAACAACTCCAGAGGTAAACAAGATTTGCAGGAGGCGAGTTATGTCTCAAATGGCGAGAATGATTGCTTCTCGGTTTCAGAGCAAGACCATGATATCTCCGGGAGATGGATGCTTGATTCAGGACCGTCACACCATATGTGCCCAAATAGGAAGTGGTTTACTACCTACCAAAGCACAGATGGTGGTACAGTTTTAATGGGAAATAACCATGCTTGTAAAATTATGGGGTATGGTACAATACGAATCAAGATGCATGATGGAGCGGTAAGGACTTTGATGAACGTGAGACATGTCCCTAATTTGTGGAAAAACCTTATTTCTCTTGGTGTATTAGAGGAAAATGGTTGCAAAATAATCTTGGAAAATGGAGGCTTAAAGGTTGTTCGTGGTTCGTTGGTTGTGATGAAGGGGGTTCGTCACAGGAATATGTATCCTCTTATGGGGGAAACTGTCACAGGTGATTTGGCAGTTGGAATCAGTGGAAGTAAAGATCAAACTGAATGTACGAGGATGTGGCATATGCGCCTTGGGCATATGTCAGAAAAGGGTCTATCACTGCTTGGTGAAAAAGGTTTGCTGAAGAACATGGAAAAGACATGCATGGAATTTTGTGAACATTGTGTGTATGGCAAAGCACATAGGTTGCGGTTTTCTACAAGTAAGCATAAAAGCATGGGAATGTTAGACTACGTACATACTGACGTTTGGGGTCCGGCTCCGGTTACTTCTAAGGGTGGTTCCAGGTACTTTGTTACATATGTTGATGATCATTCGAGGTATGCTTGGATTTATTTCCTTAAGCATAAGAATGAGGTATTTGATATTTTCAAGTGTTGGAAAGCAATGGTTGAGAGCAGAACGGGTAGAAAGCTGAAAACTCTGCGATCGGATAATGGCACAGAGTAGACGGATGGAGCTTTCAAGAGGTTTTGTGATCAGGAAGGCATTGTTAGACACTGGACGGTCAGAGGCACACCACAACAGAATGGAGTCGCGGAAAGACTGAACCGTACACTTCTTGAGAAAGCAAGGTGTATGTGCTCTAATTCTGGGTTAGGTCGAGAATGGTGGGCAGAGTCGGTTGCTACAGCTTGTTATGTTGTAAACAGATCCCCACATTCTAGTTTAGATGGAGACACACCCTATAGGGTGTGGTCAGGTGAACATGCTGATTATGAAAGACTGAAAATCTTCGGATGCACGGCCTATTATCACGTCAAGGATAGCAAACTTGATAATAGAGCCAAGAAAGCTATCTTTCTAGGATATGCAACAGGGGTTAAAGGATATCGCCTTTGGAGTGTAGAAGATTCTAAGTTTGTAATTAGCAGGGATGTTACATTTGATGAAAAATCTATGGTACCTAATGATGGTGATGTGACGATATCAAATAAGCAAGTTATTGAGATAGAATCTGAAGACCAACCAGATTCTAGTCGTGGTCAGGTGGAGAATCCTATCGCCGGTGAAGACAAGGAAGAGGATGAACGTGATCATGAGGAGGTTCAGCAGGAAAATACACATGTATTACAACAGCAGCAGCAGGAATCTTTGGATACCACTAGGCCAAAGAGGAATTATAAACCAGTTCAGAAGTTTAGGTCAGACAAACCTCTGAGGCATTATGGGCAGGTTAACTTGGTGGAATATGCACTCTCGGTTGAAGATGATGAGCCGGTCACCTTCAAGCAAGCTATCAAAGACAAAGATAGAGAGAGTTGGTCGGTTGCTATGGAGGAAGAAATGCAATCTCTTCACAAGAACAAGACGTGGGAGGTGGTCCCATTGCCCGTGGGAAAGACTGCTATTGGTTGTAAGTGGGTGTATAAAAGAAAGGAAGATCATACTAAGTCGTGCGGTACAAGATATAAGGCTAGGCTAGTGGCTAAGGGGTTTGCACAAAAGGAAGGAGTTGATTACAATGAGATATTTTCTCCGGTGGTGAAACATACTTCTATCCGGGTGCTATTAAGTTTAGTAGCTCGTGGTGATCTTGAGCTGGAACAACTAGACGTGAAGACAACGTTCTTGCATGGAGACTTAGATGAGGAAATATATATGTATCAACCTGAGGGTTACAAGGTTGAGGGTAAAGAGAGTCAGGTATGTCGTTTGAAGAAATCACTTTATGGGTTGAAACAATCTCCGAGACAGTGGTACAAGCGATTTGATTCTTTTATGATAAAACAAGGTTTCTCTAGAAGTAGTTATGACAGTTGTGTGTATATTCAGAAGCTTCATGGAGGTGATTATATCTATCTATTATTGTATGTCGATGACATGCTTATTGCTTCAAAAAGCAAGGTGGAGATAGATGAGCTGAAGTCTAAACTTGGTAAAGAGTTTGAGACGAAGGATTTGGGCACTGCAAAGAAAATACTAGGTATGGAGATTAGAAGAGAGCGGACAAACCGGAAACTGTTCTTGAGTCAAAAAGGCTATTTAGAGCGAGTTGTTGAAAGGTGCTAAGTCGGAGGTTACTCCATTAGCTCCACATTTTAAGCTTTCTGGTAATCAGTCTCCCACTACAGCGGAAGATAAGGCAAACATGGAAAATGTACCTTATGCTAGTGCAATTGGCAGTTTGATGTACGCTATGGTGTGTACACGTTCAAATATTTCACAAGCGGTAAGTGTTGTCAGTAGGTTCATGGCGAATCCGGGAAAGGCACACTGGGAAGCGGTGAAATGGATTTTGAGGTACTTAAAAGGTACCATTAACACTGGTTTGTGTTTTGGTGGAGATACATGTCAGATAAGCGGGTTTGTTGATTCCGATTATGCTAGTGATCTAGATAGACGGCGATCTACTACTGGTTATGTGTTCAAAATACACGGTGCTCCAGTTAGTTGGCGATCGATGTTACAGTCTACAGTGGCACTCTCTACCACGGAAGCCGAGTACATGGCAGTAGCAGAAGGAGTAAAGGAAGCATTGTGGCTGAGGGGTCTTCTAGGTGATTTGGGTGTTAAGCATGAACGAGTGAAACTGATGTGTGATAGTCAAAGTGCAATCCATTTGGCTAAAAATCAGGTTCATCATGCTCGGACGAAGCATATCGATGTCAGATATCATTTTGTACAGGATGTCGTAGAGGAAGGTCATATTTCTCTTACGAAGGTACACACTGATGAGAATCCTGCAGACATGTTAACCAAGGTTGTGGCAGGTAGCAAGTTCCAACACTGCTTAAACTTGCTAAACATTATTCCATATTAGTTCAAAATTTAAAAATGATGAACGAGGTGGAGAATTGTGAGAATAAGGGAATATTTAGCTCTGCTAAATATGAAAACATTGTGTGTGGTAAATGCAACATACTCCATTCAACCTATGAGTAATAATAGGAAGAGAACGGCTGATATTTGTATGAAATGTAGATCACTCAATTTATAGTACATAAGATACTATATAAATGCAAGCTAATGTTTGTATCATCAACATCATCAAATAGTGTAATAAGTATTGGTTTCATTCATAATCAATTCAATCTTTATTCTTTAGACATATATTCCTTCATACAAGTTATTATTGTAGCTACATTATTTCGTGTTCAACTTTAGTGAGGGTGATATTTCATATCGTTATTAGAAGCCAAAATTCCGCTGCGACTCCAACAAAAACTATTCTGTACCTCATGCTGTTGCTCATAACTATTTCTAGCAAACTCAATAAACCCTCTTTCCATTTCGGCAACACCTTGCCTCAGAATAGTCTCAATCGCTAACACAAAGGAATATCTCATATCGTTGGTAGTTTGTGGAATACGATCTGCAATTTATAACCAGATTATGTCTTCATCAAACTTCCATGTTAAAACAGTGCTACTGCTACACTACACATGGCAATATGACACAACTTTATGGTATTGGTAGTGTAAAAATGATTAGCATCACAAGCACAAGAAATATTAATTTTCTTGATTTCTTCGTTGTTTAATGAAAAGAAGACTCACTCAATATTTCCCCGAAGATATGATCTCTAAGATAGATGGCAGTGGTGCCGCCTTTATGGCCATCATAAACTCCAACAAAGAGTGCATCAGTGCCAACTTCAACTTGGCTCTGATCTTCCATATCCTTATTCACCTTAACTGCAGCCGCCATGGAGAATTCGCCACAGTGATGGCTAACCAGTGGTCTCGACCACGCCAGAGGATCAGTATTAAGCGTTTCATCTAATTTGATATTATACTTTTTGAAAGGGGACCTGAAAAGATTAAACGAAGCCATGATCTTGTGTTTCTCTTCTCGAAGACAAGAAAAAAAAAGATTAAAGGAAGAGGATGAATGAATGCTGAGAGTGTGAAAATAAAAATCTGAATGTGAATGAATGAATATTAGTATGTATTTATAATGTAACTGAATATTAACTAACTTGCAACAGAAAATGACAAGTCCTAACAGATTCCTAATGGTTGGAAGCTCATTCAAATATAAAATATCATTTTGATGAGTTAATACTATATTATATATCTGACATGTAATATATGTTAACTAGTTTATTTTCATAAGTTAATTCAATTAACTTTTAGCTTATAGCTTATTATTTTCTCCATCAATTTTATCGTTGTTATCTTACTTGAAAAAATTAAATATTAATTAAACATATTTTGCCAACAAAGAGTGCTTTTTTGCCAACATCAAGCTGGCTGCGATCCTCCGTAACATTATTTGCCTTAACCGCAGCCATGGAGAATTCGCCCAATTGATGTTCTAGCAGGAATTAAAAAATAGATCTGATGGCTAGAATTTAAAGGCTATAATTAAAAACTAAAACAGAACAAAACATGTTAGCGTGCTTCTTAGTATTATGGTTTTTCCATCTTCTTCATCTCGCCGCCGCAACTTTCCGGCCATCATTGGGAGGCGGTTTTCCTCTCCTCTTCTCAATAGACCGTCACACAGTGAAAAAAATATCGTAAAAACCATAACAATGAAAACTATAACACCACACTTTTGTGCTTGCAGATGGAGAAAAAAGGGTAAACCTTCAAAAGAGAAAATTTGTTTTTTTTTAAAGTTAGAACAAACCAGCAAACATTCAACAAAAGAGTAAGAACACCATTGATTTACAACTTAGAACCTTCAATTTCTTAAATTTCTTGTATCTCTTTCATAGCCAATTAATAGGCCCAAAACACAAATGCTAAGGCCCAATACAAGCTAGCTTACAAGATAACTTGTCACACAAGCTACTCTAACAATTTGGATAATTTTGGTATTATTTATTTATGTAGATTGTATTGAATCTTATGTCTTTGATCTAGGATAAGTTTTCCTATTTATTTTAGTAAATAGTACTGGGTTGTTTAATATGGTTTTGGTTACTTTCATTTGGAAATGGTTGCTTGAAACTAACCGTTAGAATTATGAATTATGAAGATTACTTTTATATGGTAATATTTTGTGGTTTATTCAAGATAGGTTGCTTTATCTTTCTTCTTTCCTTTGATTTGGCTATTGTTGTGAACTGGACATTTGATCTATGATATGTCATTAATTTCATTTCTATTTTTTTGAATTCATGGATAACATTTGTTTGATTTGGTGGTTAGGCTACTTTCCTAAATTGCTTAGTTGTATTTGTTCTTTATGTTTGTGTTGCTCTACTAAATTTCTATTTGAATTATTCCAATCTTCTAAGTCTATTTTTCTTGACTTGCATTGACGACTCGACAGAGAAAGAGATGGGGAGGATGTTTGGGTGCATTTTTTTGTTTTGGTTCACAGAAAGGTGGGATGCGCATTGTACCTGAATCCCGGATTCCTGATAATAATGGTTCAGCCAGTCAGCCAAATGGACCTCAAGTGACTGCCTTGACCAATCTCTTAGCTCCTTCTCTCTTAGCTCCACCTTCTTCACCAGCATCCTTCGCACATTCTTCCATTCCTTCCACTGCTCAATCACCTACTTGTTTCTTCTCGTTATCTGCAAACTCACCTGGCGCTCCTTCATCTACAATGTTTGCCACTGGACCATATGCTAACGATACCCAACTCGTCTCTCCTCCAGTCTTCTCCTCAGGACCATCTACTGCTCCTCTCACTCCTTGGACAATATTGGATGAGGATGACTACTATGAAGCTCGATACCTATTGGATGAGGATAACTATTAGTAAGTGCTAACCTTAGAATTGGATATTTAATTTTTCTGTATATATGTTTGTGTGTAGAATGCAGTTGATTATTGTCCAGAGAGGGACATCTGACCTTATAAATCTATACCCTTAAATGTTTCATTACATTTATTTTTATCTTATGATAATATTGAATTACTTACTCGATGCTCTCTAGTTCCGATAATAAACAACCGAGTACTATAAACTTCTATTTAGAAAATTAAGGCAGAGACATAATCATTGTGACACTTACAACCAAACCGAGTAAATGAAAAAACTATGGCATCTTATTTTCTAGCTATACATGTCTCACGCATTAGCATTATTATAGAAATTTGTAAACTCAGTTTGTTGAAATCCGTTATCGCAGCCAGATTTTATAGGAGTTCATCTCTGGCCCACACCATCCCTATCTGGCCTTCTGTCAAAATATACAACAACGACAGTTATATCATCATGATAAGCCGATCTAAATTGATCATAATTGTAAAAGCTTGTGTCCGACCCACTAATTTGATTACTCTTAGGCATCTCTATAAGTTGACTATATCTTATTTCCCTTCTATTAGCCCCATTCTCTAAAGCAAGTGTGACAAGTCTTTCTGCGATTCCATCTCGTGGATTGGTGTTAACAACTCGAGCAGCATCCTTATTTGACATCAATTTCCAAAATCCACTTGATCCAAATATAATGAATCTATCAGAGTCTCTTAAGATTCTTGAATAAACATCTGGTTGCGATGTTAGCAAAGGTCTTGCATGACATAGATGCACTCTTTCCCAAAGTGGGATTTCGAATGATCCACTTTCAACGATCTCCTCCTCCTTATAATATGCATATCCGATACATCTAGTTGTCTCGATTAAACTTTTGTCTGCAATCATTGCCAAGCAAAGAAAATTTTGATAAGTATCTGGCTGCATGTGCCTGATTTGCACTTGAACATCTCGATTAGCAATATTGTGATCTTTAACCATCTGCTTAACAACCAATCTTTTAAGTTGACCAATGCCCTTCACAGAACTGAGTATAGTGCACGAGTCTCCAACGTTGGCGACATATAACGTCCCTCTCCTTATGAAACAAATCAAACAACCTGAACTAACAAAAACATTTCTTCCAGCAGACTCCAATAAACCTCTCTCCATTCGGTCAACAACTTGCATCAGAAGGATGTTACTTATTCATAGTGTTATTATTCTCATGAATAAGCCCTGAAAGTTATAACCAGATTATTTCTTCATCATGTAGTTTTCTTGAGTTTTGTTGTTGCTTCCTCTGACTATTTGTAATTGACACTCTCAAGGTGCATTCTGCAATGTGAAGGATGTTACTTTTGATAAAGTTGTTTATTTTTTACATTTATGTCAATGCAATATATGACTCTGAATATGTTTTATGTGAATGCTCTGAAGTTGTTTTGTTCAACTAGTTGTATGTGCATCATACAGTATTGTTAGTTGCTTACTATTCTGTATGTATGTATAGGTTTCACATTCAAATCAGTAAAGTACATAGTCGGAAATATTGGATGAGGATAACTATTATGATGCTCGATACCTTGGACAAGAAGAAACTTTACAATAAAAGCAGAAGTGAGGTTTGTAACAGCTGAAGATGCTAAGGAACTTGTAGCAGCAGATGGATATAAACTTATATTACATTGAACAAACTGAGAACAAATAACCACAAAAGTAATGACATATTATTAGCATTTCTAGTTGCAAAATATTATGCCATCTAAGGAACTTGTAGCAGTAGATGGATACAATGTTATTGCAAGAATTTACTTGCCTCATTAGCCAATTCTTTTGCAAGAACCTTGTTTGATCATGCAATTAAATTCGTTTGATAGAACTCTCTGCCAAGTTACGAGCAAAGTTTGAGTCAGACGGTCAGTTGGATATAAACTTAACTTGCTTGAACCTTATTTTTCCTGAGAACTATGTTGTAGGGTCAGAGATATAAGAAGCACTTGGAGTCGCATGTTTGAATTCAATAATTCTACGTTTTGAGCTATTAAAAATTTAATTTTCATGAATAATCAATAACAAACCTTGTGTAAATGTTTGAGTACATTATTTTAAAAATTAGGTCCAAGATAAGGAAAATAAAAATGCTTAAATGTCATCACTCATCTCATTAAAGAAATTGATAAAGCATCCGTCAGTGGTGGATAAAGGAGCTACCATGTTCCAAATGAAGAAAATTTTACATGATATTGTGCTGTAACGATAGTTGATTGAGCTGGTAAATCTGTAAGACTATTAGAGTTCACATTAGCAAATAGGTTATATCTGCACAAGAAGCATAAAATTCATACGGATTTGCATAACTTGAATTTCTGTTGTACTTGCCTTGAGATTACACAACAGATAATCCAAAAAGAACAAAAGATAAAGGTTTTGTGCATGCTACCTAATATCTAGTATTGAAGAACATGGGAAAATAAAAGAGAGTTTACCATATATGTGATCATGTGCTCTAGTCTAGAAGCATGAACATGAGAGGATAATGTGAGCTTCTATAAGAGTCAAAAATGAATTTCAGCAACATAGAAATGTTCTGTATAAATCTGTAAGCATATTTGAGTTCACAATAGCAAATAAGTTGAATTTTCACAAGAAGCATAAAAAGGTTAAAAGGCCAATTAAGATTACACAACACATAATCCAATAGAACAATAAATAAAGGTTTTGTGCTACCTATAGCTATAACTAACTCTTTTAGTGCCGCCATTGGCCAATGCCTTAGATGATGATAATCAGTGATTTGATGCCATTCAAAAAAAAAAAAAAGTGATCTGTTGCCGGCTAGAGTGATAGAATGGTATGACGGAGGGATACACTGGTTGACCTTAGTTGATGTTATTATGCTGGTAGCAATAATATATTGGACTGGTTCATCTTAGCAAATAAGTTGAATTTTGTTCAATAGTAAAATTTTGTTCTGGTGCTAAATGACATCTAAACTGTCATCTGGCAAAGCTTTGATTTTGACAGAAACACTAACCAAAGCTTTGCCATTTGGTTATTTATAATGTATGTGTGCAATTATAATGGTGCAAATAAATGACCAAAATATAAGACAATTGGATTATATTAAACGATGTTTAGTGTTACAATTTGAACTAGTTTTTTTTTCAAAACTAGTCAGAGCCACCCAAGTTTATTTCCTATATACAGTTCTAGACATAATATTCCTTGTCTCAAAACTGAGTGAATGAACCAACTCTATTTATGTGCTTCAAAGACAACATCGAGATAAATCCAAAAGGTGATGATGGACGAATCTTGTCAGACAATCCTCTCAAGGTATTGATGTGCTTCAGAGACAACATCGAGATATCTAAAAAGTGAGGGATGAATCGCGTCAGAGAAGTTTCTGAACGAATTGATTGCTGGCACCGAGCTCACCACTGGCATCACAGTCGGATTCAGTTCCGGCTTTTTGTCGAAGAATACAACAATCACAGAGATATCATCATGATAAGCCCGCCTAGTCCCTTCAACAGAAACACTAGGACCCCTAATAACACCAGGTCCCGTAGGAATCTCCCGAAGCTCATTATAGCTTATCTTATTTCTTCTAGCTGCAATCTCTAGAGCAGTCGTCAAAAGCCTTTTCGCGATTCCCTGAAAAAAAAGGCCAACATACCATACCATAAGCAAACAAACCAAGAGCTAGCTAGCAGAGATAATAGTAGTAAATAATAATAATAATAATAATAATAATAATAATAATAATAATAATAATAATAATAATAATAGGAAAAACAAGTAGCTAGAAAGAACAAGCCATGCATACATCTCGTGGATTGGTGTGAACAATTTCAGCTGCTTGCCAATTTGTCAACAATTTCCAAAGTCCACCAGATCCAAATATAATGAATTTATCATCGTCACTTAAGACTCTTGAAGATATCGCAGGTTCTGCTGATAGCAAAGGTCGAGTAAAATCAGAAGGTGCAAGTTCCGACTGTGGGACTTGGAAGGATGAAGTTAAAGTGAATGGTGCCCGCTTCAAATATGCATTTCCTATACATCTGCTTACTTCACTTACGCCTCCAACATGCCATGCATCAAAATTATACGTCACAATAGTCGGATCTTTTGGATGCAACTTCTTGAGTTCTTTTTTAATATGCCTATTACGAGCACTGTGATCTTCGACCAGCTGCAGTACATTGAGTCTATTAAATGGATCCAAATAACCCATTACAGCACGGGAGTCTCCAAGGTTAGCGATGTACAGCCTCCCTCTCCGTATGATACAAAACAGACAACTTGAACCGACTATAGCTAGCTCTGGCTGTTGTTGATTACCCTCTTCAACATCAGTCATAAACCGTTCCTCCATTTCAGCAACGACTTGCCTCAGAATATTTTCAGACATATTATTATTATTATTCTGCTGAATACGCCCTGTAACAGATATTGCAGGTCTGATAGAAGGAACAACAGACACGAGAACTTCTAGTAAGCTTAATTTCTTGATTTCTATATCGAATTTAACTAAGCCATCTAGTAAATTCTATGATGTACAACTATACAATCAATCAATACATAAACATTCATTTAAATTTTGGTTCTTGTTTTAATTCCAATCAAACTCGTTCAACTTAGGTGTGAACTAGAATATATTGATTTTTTCGCTGCTACAACTGCTACAATGATGATAAGATAATAATAACATATACAAGCATGCAAACAAGAAAGAAAGAAAGAAGGAATATTGCAGAATGATTTTTACCAGCACAACATACACAAGAACTTCTGCTAAGCTTAATTTCTTGATTTCTATATCAATTTTAACTAAGCCATCTAGTAAATTCTATGATATACAACTATACAATCAACCAATACATAAAAATTCATTTAAATTTTGGCACTTGTTTCAATTCCATCCAAACTCGTTCAAAGAATTAATCAACCTGGGTGGGAACTAGAATATACTAATTTTTTCACTGCTACGATTGCAATAAAATGCAGTAATGACAGAAGGAACATCCACATAACAAGACAAAACACAACCTATACAACGATGATAAGATAATAACAAGAAAGAAAGAAAGAATATTGCCCAATTGATGTTCTAGCAGGTCCCGCGACCACCCTAAAGGATCTTCATCAAAATCATTAATGTCGACAGTTCTTTTGCTTGTGTTGGTTGTGCAAGCAAATAGTAAATTACGAAGCCACTGAAACATGATGATATTATGGTTTCACTTCTTGGGGAGAAGAAAGGATTCAAGGGTTGTATAAGTTTGAATGTGAAAGAATGAGAATTAATCAACTGGTATATAAAACTAACTGAAAACAGAAAAATAACAAGAATTTAACAAACTAAACTAACAGAGATATATAACTAACTAAACTAACTTCATTGTGAAAGGAAGAATTGTAAAATAGCTTCTGCACACAATTAATGTAATGTAGAATTTTGTCAAAAATAAACTAAATATTACTTTTTTTGTCAAAAAAATGAAATTAATATTACTTTTTGACAAAAACAAGCAAACTAAACATTTGTTGACAGAATCAATATTCTTTTCCAAATTCAATGTATGCTCCTATATATATATATATATATGGGTGGCCCTACTATGGTCCCCAAAAAAAAAGGTCCATTGGTGGTCCTTTAATTTTAACCTATAAAATACCTGTTACACCCTTCATCTTGTTATATTTTTCTCTCCACATTAATACTGAAGTTCCATATGACTTTTAAACATTATAAACCATTGGATCAATCAAATTGCGCCACGTGTCTTATGTTTTACTATTTTTTTAAATAAAAAAAGGAAAAAGAAGGGATATCGCAATCCACATCTTCTTCTTCTGTCAAAAAGAAAACGCAACCCTGAAACCCAATTTTCCATTACCGTTCCATACCAAATCGACTCCGACCACCGCCTCTGTTTTGTTTCTAACCGCCGCTATTTTTTCCCAATATCAGTCTGAGTTTGTCTTGTGTGGCGGCGAAGAGATTCGTTGAGGAGGAGGAGGAGGAGTTGGTCGGAATTGCTTGCTGCAGATCAACGATAAAGCTTCTTCTACATAATTTCATCATTTGCATAATCTCGTCGTTTTCTAACAAGTGAGTATTTCCATTGTCTTTCTCGTTCAAACAATATTAATTTTGCAATGAAAAATTCTATATGACAAGCACCTTCCTTTCAATTTTATATTTTCAAACATATATAGACAAACACCTTTGATTTTCTTTCTTTCAATTATTGAGTCAATGGCTTTGATATTGTTGAAGCTGTGAGGTTTGTAGTTAATCATTGTTTAGTGGTTTAATCGAAATAAGAGTTTTAGGGTGAATAATGATTGCCTCGTCAATTTTGTTATACTAATATCATCTTCTCATGAATTTCCAATTTCCAATTTTGTTATACTAATATCATTTTCTCTTTTTTGAATTTCCAATTTCTCTCTTTGGAGAGAACGCCCCTTACATCAAAACCTAAATTTTTTTATACCCAAAAACATGACATTTTTCGTTTCTATGAAAATGGGGTTTTAGCTATAAAACTATTTTGCAGGGTGCCAAGGATTAGGGCCCGTTTGTTTGAGATTTTTTTTAAAAAAAATATATTTTTTTCATAAAAAAATCTATTTTTTTTATCCTACTTGTGTTTGTTTCAGATTTTTTAAAAATCATTTTGGTAAAAAAATCATTTTTTTCCATCAAAATGAGAATCTATTTTCAATAGCTTTTATCAAAAATCTATTTTTTTATCACTAATCATCTCTCACCATCTTAAAAAAATAGATTTTTATGATTGTAAACAAACGGCAAATAACTTTAGATTTTCTTCAAAATCTCTTAAAAAAAATCTCTAAATTTTTCTAAAAAAAATCTATTTTTTTAAAAGCTGAAACAAACAGGCCAATCTATTCATTGTATTTGACATCTTGGCCCTGCAAAGGTTAATTTGTTAGTTCCAGAAGAATCTTTGTGGGTACCATTTTAATATTGTGGTGAAACATCATCATGGGGATGTCTTCTGACAATGTTATTGGACTTGTGTTGGCTCTATTTTCAAGCATTTTCATTGGTTCTAGTTTTATAATTAAAAAAATAGGTCTTAAAAAAGCTGCTACCAATGGCAATAGAGCAGCAGCAGGAGGGCATTCATATTTGTATGAACCATGTTGGTGGGTTGGAATGACTTCAATGATTATTGGGGAAATAGCTAATTTTGCAGCTTATGAATTTGCACCTGCCATCCTTGTAACTCCTTTGGGAGCTTTAAGCATCATTTTCATTGCAATTTTAGCTCACTTCATCCTGAAAGAGAAATTGCACATCTTTGGCATGCTTGGATGTGCTCTTTGCGTGGTGGGGTCTATAACTATAGTTCTACATGCACCACATGAGAAAGTTATTCATTCTGTCAAGGAAGTATGACAACTTGCTGCAAAACCAACTTTTATTGTATACTCTTGTTGGGTGGTGGGATTGGTTCTAGTTCTTATTTTTCGTTTTGGGTGGTGGGATTGGTTCTAGTTCTTATTTTTCGTTTTGGGTGGTGGGACTGGTTCTGGTTCCAGTTTTTATTAAGTGTTATAGTTACTCTTAGAATTGTTTAAGCTACACTGAGAAATTAAATATATATATATATATATATATATATATATATATATATATATTTTGAGGATAGTAATCATAAATTTTTGGTTATGATATTGAAGAATCCCTAATTATTATCTATTTGGAATGGTTGCTTATTATATAAAAATGCTATTTTTGTTTCGATAGCTTGTAATTCTAGCATCCACATTAGACGTATCCTAGGATAAACTGACTGTCTTGCTAATCAATTAAGTCATTTCATTTTAGCACGTTATTTACTAAAGATTATAAATCTTATGTTTGCTCCACAGATTGGTTAAGTGAAGGACTCGAAAACCAAATTGGCATAATGGAAACCTCATCGAGGAGATTTGCAATGATCATGGATTCTGTTCAAAGTGACATAATGCAAGTAAAGAAAGAAACAAAGGAACTTAATTTGGAGAGTAAGTGACTAACCAGTGTTATTAAATATCCGGTATAGCGCCGGTATACCGGTATTGCATATCGGAATTTTGGCTATCCGATACGAAAGCCGGTATGGCATCTTAACTCCGCTATGCTCAAAATAGCGCCGCTTTTCTCATAAACCGGTATAGCCGCTATCTCTAGATATCGGAATTCGTTAATGTTTTAGGCTTTTAGCGGTGGAGTCGGTCGACTAATATTAAAAAATAAATTAAACTACTACCTAGGTAAACAAACCCACTACTGACTCTCATAATGCCTGCCTCCACAATCTTCACTTCTCTTCTCCTTCTCACTTCGTTGCTCTTCTCCTTCACCATTTCACTAATTAGAGCTAGAACTATCGATTATTAGTTGTTTTGAAGTGTGAACTACTTAGCTTTTGAGTTTTAAGTTGTTCTTAATTTCTGTGTTTTGCTTTATTAGTTGTTTGAATTTGACATTTTCAGATTAATATAGGTAGCTTTAATTTGTGTTTTATACCTAGGAGTAAGTTTTATTTTATATATAATTATTTATTTTAACTGCTTTGCGGCTTCCACTATTTGCCCGCTACGCTATCCGATATTTCTCATATCAGTTTTTTGGCAATCCGCTATTAACAACACTGTGACTAACATTCTAAGATTGTTGAATATTCTGAAAATAGTTTATGCAAGTTGTATTTAACTATTTATACCAATCAACATAAGTAGTTTAGTATTTGGAAGTAACTACTGAAGAAAAAAAAAATTACTGTTACAATGCAAATTGTGTAGACCAAAGAAACATAAATGATTCACAAAACAAACTGTAACATCGTTCATATAGATAAAGTAGCATACATAGATTACCCAATAATAGGATATAGTAGATTACATTTGCCATGATACAAGATTGGAGTTTCCAAATTCTGATATAGAGTACATTTGAAACACAAAAATGACCCCATGATAACATTGATGGATTAATCAAAAATCACAACCTTGAGTGATAAATCAAAATAACTAAACAACACACAATTGGCCTTGACATTACCAAACCATACATAACAATTTTGATCAAAATAGATAAACTAAACATAAAATACATAATAATACTGAAAGCAAACACCATTTGATTTAGGCAGCTCGTTTGGTGCTCCAAGCAAACACCATTTGATTTAGGTAGCTCGTTTGGTGCTCCAAGCAAGTACAGAATCATCTTCCAGCTTTTTCTTGAGTTCATTGTGATCACCTAGCAACAAATTCATTGTCAACCTCATCCTAATTTCTTCCTCAGTCACCCCACCAAAATCATTGTTTTGTAGGGGCAAATTCTTGTCCATCCAGTCCAAAACATAAACAGCAGAATGTTGGCTGATATTAAAATGGCAAATATGTTAATGAAAATGACAATTAAGATAGGACAAAATTAATGATTTGTAGGGGCAAATTCTTGTCCATCCACTTTTGGTGTCAGAGGAAAGTTAGGCTTCATGAACTGCATATAAAAGAAAAAGGATAAGTGTTAAGTATTGAAATATATGTATTTGTTTCACTTATCATTGTAGTTTTGTATATATTCACCTTTGATAAAATGAGGCCTGTAGAAACTTCGGTACCCAATTTGGAGAAACTTTTTGGTTGCACAAAATTATGCATTGGCTCTATCTTAGGAACCCTCAATGGCTTAATGTTTGGTGAAGGAACAAATGACAGTTTCCTTCCAATCATGTAGTCCACTTCATCAACTATGAGCTTTTGTTTCAACTGTCATTATTAAATAACATGTTAATAGTAATAATCCATAACCCATAAGTTGCATTATTGTAGGAACTAAAGTTTAATTTGTTCAACTGCTTATTAATACCTTAGAAGAACTTACTCCTTGTTTGTCTCCTCTTATGTAAGTACTTCTAGGAGTAGATGATTTGACAGTTGGTATACGATTAGCTGAAGGATTTTTCTTGTGGGGGGTAACATTCTTATTGAGTTTGTGTGTTTTTCTAGGTTTATCTTTTAGATCCTCTTCATCAGAAGATATGAACAGTATGATGTTTGAGATATTTTCTGAATGTGGTGAACTAGAGTAAACAACAGGTGGTGAGTTAGTGTTGGGTGACAACAGAGTGTTTGCAGTAGTTGAAGCTTTAGGCTTGTTCAGTACTTTCTCAATGTTTTCCATCTTGGTCAATAATACATTGCATATCATTTGCAACTCAAGTGTAGAAGAAACATTTTCCTGCATAACAAGTAATACATTAATATTGAAATCTAATGTGCATAAAATGAATAGTCATATTTGATAATAATATTTGTTTGAATACCTGGACTTTGTCGATTGTTCCATGAATAGTTGAAATCAATTTTTCTACGTTATCAGCATGGTCACCAATTCTTTTACTTTGTTTCTGTATAAAGAGATTAAATGGTTATTAAATGTAATAAATATATTGTATTGTAGGTAAAGAGACTTCTTGGCAGATGTGTCTTTATACCTGAACAATTTCTATCACAAAACAGTGATTAACTATAAACCTCACAACTTCAACAATATCAAAGCCATTGACTCAATAATTGAAAGAAAGAAAATCAAAGGTTCTTGTCTATATATGTGTGAAAATACAAAATTGGAAGGAAGGTGCTTGTCATATAGAATTTTTCATTGCAAAATTAACATTGTTTGAACTAGAAAGACAATAGAAATACTCACTTGTTAGAAAACGACGAAATTATGCAAATGGTGAAATTATGTAGAAGAAGCTTTATCGTTGATCTGCAGCAAGCAATTCCGACCAACTCCTCCTCCTCAATGAATCCCTTCGCCGCCACACAAGCCTAACTCGGACTGATATTGGGATAAAATAGTGGCGTTGATGTAGATGCGGCGGTTAGAAACTACAGAGGTGGTGGTCGGCGTCGATTGCAGTATCAGATGTCGTGGTGGGATGGAACGGCGATGGAAGATTGGGTTACAGATGTGGATTTCCTTTTTACGGGAAGAAGATGTGGATTGGGTTCTTCTTTTTCTTTTTTTCTTTTAAAAAAATTAGTAAAAAGAAAGACACGTGGCAAAATATAATTGATATAATTGATCAAATGGTTTATATTCTTTAAATGTTATATGGCTTTTGGTGTTGCTGTGGAGAAAAAATATAACAAGGTAAAGGGTGTAATTGGTATTTTGTAGGTTAAAACTAAAGGACCACCAGTGGACTTTTTTTTGGGGACCATAGTAGGGTCACCCATATATATGGGTATATGAAAAAATTGATTTTTTAAATTCATTATAAAATTGATATATCTAAACAATAATAATGTAATCTAAATAGCCAAAGCTAACATGAAGAACCGATAAAACTCAAAATTCCAATAACTAATCTCCATTTTAGACAACAAATTATAATACTATCACCAATCTCAATTCAGTTTTGGGTAATCCTTATCTACCATTGACCGACCCTAGAACTCAAAAGAACCAAAATTTAGAATCCCCTAAACAAATTGCAATAACATTCTCACAGCCCTAATTTTCGCAACCGCAACTCATGTTGACCTCAAAGCTACACCCACTAGAGTAAGTGTTGCGAATCGCAGATAACCGCGCTATTTAACAACAGAACCATTGCAATTTGTTCAAATTCCGCTACGCAAATTAAGCAGGCCTTGGATTAATCTGACGGTCGAACACAATTTAAAGGTAAGAAGCAGTTCCCGCAATTAAGTTAGAGGATTCGTTTCCCTGTCGTTAACGCAAACGGCAACACCAACCACGAACTGATTCTACTTCGCTTCCACCGTCGTCCTCTCTCGCAGGTTTCTTTGCCGCAAAAACCCCTTTCTTCCTCAATCTCTTATTTCTGTTTTTTTTTTTTTTTGGTAACTTTTTAATGATTTATGGTTCTCTCTATAACTCTATTGTTGAGTTGCTCATTTGTTATTTAATTTTGATGAATTTGATTCTTCTATATTGTTATTGTTGAGTTGCTCATTTGTGCATAAGCTATGTTGTTATCCAAAGTGCATAAGTTGATCAGGTGGAGAATGAAATTAAGCTTATTTATTGTTATTTGATTTACTCATTTCATCAGGTGGAGAATGGTTTTCCATAAGTTGATCAAGGGTTTCAGATATGTTAATTTGTTTGTTTATTCATTTATTGTTGTTGTTATTGTTTATTTCAAGCCGCGCTAATCGCGTAATGCATCATCATTTTAAGGTATTTTTAATTATGTCAGTTTAATTTTTGGTATACAATATGATTTGCAGTCACTATGGCGGTTAACGACCATCCAATGGTGGTTCCCAACCTCTCTCCGCCCAATACCTATGAAGCAGTCGTCAATGGTGGCACCTTCGACCGATTGCATGACGGCCATCACCTCTTTCTCACCGTCTCTCTCTCCACTTCCATTTACTTTCGTTGTCTTTCTTTTCATTTTCAATCTCCCGTTGATTTTTTTGTTTCCAAAAATTTTCAATTTTTATACTCATCTAATAATGCCTAAGTTTGAAAATTTGTGTGCAGGCTTCAGCTCAGTTGGCAAAGCACCGTATTGTGATTGGAGTTTGCGACGGCCCTATGCTTGCCAAGAAACAGGTTTCATTTTCCCCCAATTCTAGATGTATCATACCAAAAAAATACTACTATGTATCAGTTCTTCATTTTTCGTATGGATTGAATAGTTTCCTTGGTCTATTAGTTGCTAATTTTATTGAAAATGTTAAGAGATAATGTTAGTTAATAATTATTCCGTTTCAAAATGAGTGCCCATTAAGGTTTTTACTCCCAAATTAAGAGACACAAAATGAGAAATACAATGGTGTTATAAAAAACATACAATTTTACTAAACTAATCTTATTTACTATTGGTGTAATGTTTTAAAAGTAGTGCACACTCAATTAATTAGAGGGTACAATTGGAAGTAAAATAATAATTCTAACATTGAAAAGTGTAAATGACATTCATTTTGAAACGAAGGGAATAGTTAAGTTAGTTAGGTTAGTTAAGAATTACGAACATAACCTATCTATATGTTACTTTTCTCTTTAATCTGCTTAGTTGTTTCAAAATTGGTTTTATGTGTATCTATAATTTCATGGTTTCAACTAGTTAGCCTAAACTTCACAGTTAATTGGTATTATAGTTCAATCAAATATTGAATCGGTTGTTTTGATAAGATCACCCTTTTGTGAACCAGGGGAGTTGCTGAAACTCCTCCCCTTTTCCCTTCCTTGGGTCAAAAAAGTCAAATGTATTTGGATTTGACATTTTGTATCATATTTGCTTATATTTAATTCGTGAGGGAGTACTACTTTACATGCAGTAGAGTTCTATTGCGAACATCAACTTTTAGCTGTTAATGATCTCTCTAACAGTCTGTTGTCTGGTTGTCATTAAGTTTATGTCTTGCGGAATGTTAATCCGGACGTATCTTGTACACTGAGACTTGGTCGTTAGTTTGCGCTGTGAGAGTTAAAACAACATTGAAATAACTAGAGTTTGAAGTCTGAACTTTGCTTTCATCTTTTAAGTATCATAACTCTTGCTGAACTCTTTTTCAACCTTATTTTCTTCAAATAATGTTCAATTCATTTTGGATTATTGTTGATGCAGATAGTTAAAGGAGATTAAATTACATTAAAATTATTTTGAAGTCGAAACTAAGGACAATCTTAGCCATCTGTTTGCATAATTTCAATCAATTAAACTGAATTTGGTAACTGAACCGAGAAAAACTATTGAATACTGCATATTAATGTTCAGTGATATAACTTTCATCGAAAAACATCTTTAATAAATGATATAGGACCTAGGCCCTGTGCTATTTTGATCTTGTTAACTTACTTAGCCTTATTTCTATTTGACAATCTTGCGTACATATAAAGGAGTCATTAATTGTTATATAATCCTGATGTTTTCTTTTCATGTTTAGATTTGCAACTTTGTGATATGATTCTTGTTACACTTATGCAGTTTGCTGAAATCATACAACCAATTGAGACGAGGATACATAATGTCGTAGCTTTCATAAAGGTTTGAGTCCATGCATTGACAGATTTGCAACTTTTCGTTTTTTTTTTTGAACAAAAACTGACGTGACATAGATGATTTTTGGCTTTAAAACTTGAAACTTGTATTTTGCTTGTTGATGTGGAACATAAAGGGTATTTATAGACATCTTTTATCATCTATCTGACAACAAAATATACATTTCAATCGGCTTAGTATAAACAGGAGAGGTTGCAGAGTTTTGTATTGCTAGTATCTATTTAATGCATGGGAGCGATAATGAACGATAGTAATCTGCATCTTGAAACATTGTTCCTACAATTTCATATAGCGATTAATCATCTAAGATACATTTTTTTTTTTTCATTTAAATTCTGATTATGAGTTTTGATTTGACATGCAGTCTATCAAGCCAGAGTTGGAAGTGCAAGCTGTACCAATCACAGATCCTTATGGCCCTTCCATTATAGATGAAAAATTGGAGGCTGTGGTTGTGAGGTTTGTTATAAAAATTAAATTGCGACCAAGTATTTCATTCCTAATAGCTGTTTTGTGATATTTCATATTTGGTTTCACGATAACTGAAACTAAACCGGTGGTTTGGTGTAAGTTGTTTGAAAGTGAACACTAGTTTCTATAGTCGAATTATTACTTTTCAAGAAACACAAATGGTAGAAATTAAAAACGAAGCTGATATATTAGGTAATCTTAAAAGGAACACCTATTAGTCAACCTGATATAGCATCTCATTTTGAAGGGAACTTCGGTGTGGTCCTTTAACAAGGGAATCCTCTCGAACTATCTTCGTTATACTTGTGACATCCGATTCTAATTATAGTATAAATAAATGACATGCAACTCTATATATCGAGTTATTTGATTACTAATTGGAATTGGTTCTCTTACAGCAAAGAGACTTTACCTGGTGGATTGGCTGTAAACAGAAAAAGAGCTGAAAGAGGCCTTTCCCAGTTAAAGGTCTCAATTATTTGATTATCTTGTTTAGTTATGTTTATTATATAAAGAAAAAAAGATCAAAAGAAAACATATTTATCAAAATACTTATCACATTAGAAATATTTATTCCTGTATCTGTGCAGATTGAAGTTGTAGATTTGGTCTCAGGCGAATCGGGTGAAGTTAAGCTGAGTTCATCGATGTTGCGTAAGCTTGAGGTTGAAAAGGCTCAAAAACAAAGCACAATACCACAGACATAGTAGCATCAAAGATTTATCGACATGTATAAAAACAAAGATCGAGTCTAAGATGTCTATTAAAGCAAATATGCAGGTGTATGTTCACATTCTTTGGAAGAAAAATATGTTGTAACAATGTATCTTCTTTTTATGAAGTTAAATAAATTATAATCACGTGTAACAAAAACATTATCCTTGCCTAAATAAAATGCACACAGATTGTTTATACGAATAAGGTAATGCATCCATAGATTTTACATAAAAGAAACGGCTATAGTAATTTTACATTCTTGCCCTTCATTTGACAATTGCTTCATAATATTTAGCAGTCCTTTAAGTTAAAAATCTTAGTCGTTCTTAATTATCCTTTCATACTTTTATATTTGAATTCTCAGTGAAATTTATCTTCAAGAAGTTTTCCTTTTTATTAATCTTGTTGTTCTTAATTACAAAATTTGATAAGTAATTTAACAGAAAATGCCATAAAGAACCTTAAACTAATAGATGCCATAAAAGAACCCATAAGATGTATAAGTACTCCTAAAATTATTGTGAATTTATTTTACTTACTGATTAAATTTAATATATTAGTTTTTTAAAATATATTTTATTCTTTTATTTATATTTGATCCCCTCGTAAAAATTTTGCTAGCTTCGCCGCTGAAATGTGTCAAGCAGAAAATATTAGACCCTCAAAAATAGCGAATCAATATTGGAATTTTAGTTGAGAGATACATATATTTAGTATCAAACATCCTTAGAAACATGAGTAACAAAAAAAATAATTTCTTCTAAAAACAATTCATAATCAAATTGAGTTACATATCTATTTTCAAATCAAAACTGCTAAAAATCACATTGAACAACAAAAAATTATCATTGTAAATTTATTTTTGCATTCTATTTATATGATTGAATTTCAAAGTGTTTAATTAGATTTCACAGAATAGGTTGGACTCATTGGATCAATCCGTTTAACTAATCGTTCATGACTTCATTCGCATTTTTACCAAACAAACATAAATATTTAAAGATTAGATTTGATACCTTCTGGACTTGGTAATACTTAAGATAACCCAAAGAGAAACAAAATTAATCACTTTAATACTCCCTTCGGACTTTTTTTTAATTAAAAATTTCTTTTTGCACATTTATTAAGGAGTTGGCTTTTTATTCTAGTTTTATATGTAATTTTTTGTGCAATTCCTAAAATGTTCTTTTGCCTATTATGAAATCTACTTCTACTTAGATGTAATCATCATTAGTACTACTCCAACATAGATTACTTATAGAAATAAATAAATGCATGTGTAGGGGTATTGTTGGAAAAAAAATTAATTAAAGTTGAATTTAATGACTTTTGCTTATATTTAGGGCCAAATTTTTTTTGTTGACTTTTGCTTATAAATAAGGCCGGAGGAAGTATGATTTTAACCTCATATTTCTAATAATTTGTTAATTTGCAAACAGATTTTTTTTTAGATGTCTGTCTTGTTGGCCTATTACATATGTTTTGCATTTGCACCACCAAGACAAGTAGAGTGAATTATATAATTGACTTAAACAAAATAGAAAACGGTGTAAAATAAATATTAATTATGTATTTCGTCAAATCACTTAATTACATTTCATTTTAATCGAATGATATAAAGAAATAATTTTATTTTTTTTTGTCTTTTTAATCATATAATCTAATAATTAAAATTTCACTTTTAAAATAAATAAGTCGAATATTCATAATTCGAACCCCAACTTCTAAACATTGTATTCCCTCCGTTCCAAAATATAAGCAAAAATAAGTCGACAAAAATTAATGTATTTAGACTAAATTTTGCATCAAATACATTAACTTTTGTTAATCATTTTTTGTTTATATTTTGAGACGGAATGAGTAGGGTTGGGAATAGGCCAGGCGGCCTTCAGGCGCCTTCGGCCTAGCCTGTTTTCGGCCTGGCCTGACCTGTTTATAAAACTGACAGACATAGGCTTTAAAAAAAGCCTGTTTGCATAAATAGGCAAGGCTCATGCTTTTAAAAAAGCCTGCGAGGCCTGATAGGCCGATCTGACCTGTTTATATTTTATAATTATTATTTATATATGATATAGGATTAGGCTTAGGTTTTTTTTTTCTTTCTTTTTTTATGGAAGATAGGCTTAGGTTTAAAAAATAATTTAAATATGAAATAGACATTAAGGCCTCTTTAATTATCATATTTTAAAAAATTATATAAAGGCTGGGTTTGGGTTTGCTCCATTTGTTATCCCTCTATTTATTGTCTATTTGGAGAGAAATAGACACATTAAAAATTAGTGGGACTCATTAAAAAGTGGGACCCACTAATTTATGGACCCCACTAATTTTCAATGTGTCTATCTCTATCCAAATGGACAATAAATGGAAGGATAACAAATGGAGCATACCCAAACTCATAAAGGCCTTTATGTAACATAGACTACAAGGTCAGACCAGGCTTTAAACAGGCACAGGCCAGACCGAAAAAAATAGCATTTGATAGATCATAGACTAGGTTTATGCCTAAAGAAAAATCGTAGGTCAGGCTCAGGCCTGTCAAAACCTGGCCTGACATGGCCTGTTCCCAACCCTAAGAATGAGGAGAAAGTCTAATATAGACACAACTATAAATTTGATGTGTTGGGCACACACACATAAACAAATAAAATTTAAAGAGAAAATGATTAAAATAATATTAATTGATGTGACTATTTTATTTTCATTTTAATTTTTTTAATTGATGTGTGTGTGCCTAAACATTGTGTCTAAATTATTGTGCCTAGGTAAGAATGTCTCAAGAATGAGTAACTTTTAAATATATCCTTTAAATTCTCAAAACAAAATTTAGATTCCATAAATATAGTGAACTCTTTTTTTTGACAATTATAGTGACTATTTTGAGTTTTACTTTTTAGTCAAAGGAGAAATCGTGACTCTTTTTTAGTCAAAAGAGAAAATGTGAGTTTGCCATCATGACTCGTGACGGTTCAGTTGAGCTCTAACGTAACAGTTACGTTTCATTTCTCGTTCGTACCCAACGGATATTTTCTCTGAACCCTCACCAAATATTTCAAATTTTATATATATATCCTAACAAAGCTAACAAATCAGAACCATTTCAAAATTCAAAACTGCATTCAACATTTTCATCACTCTCTCACCAAATTGCCATTCAAAGGTTCTATTTTTCTCTCACACTCTTCTTCTTCTTCATCACCCATTCATTCTTTTTTCAACATTGATTTTCATCAAGATTCTGTTTTTCTTTGTTAATATAATTGTTAATCACTTTTTAGAACAACCCATTTGTTTATACATATCATTGATGCACTAAAGATTCAATTTTTAATAACCCTTTTCTTCCATTTTTAGGTTTTTCTTTTTTTTTTTCTTTCACTTTTTGCTTTGAATATGCATGTTAACTCTGTTTTCTCTTTCAATGTAGATCACTCAGTGACAAAAAGTTGCATCCATTGAGAAATTTACTCATTTCTTGAATCATTCCAAAAAAGGGTATGTAAATAATGTACTATGTATGAATCACAATGTGTTCTTGTTTCAATATTTTCTTTGTTCTTGTTGTAATGATTAAGGGTTTGGTTGTTTTTTGAAGGTGGGGTTTTGAAAAAACATTGCAAAGATGAATGACTTGATGACAAAATCGTTTCTAAGTTATGTAGAATTGAAGAAACAAGCACAGAAAGATTGTGAACAAGATATTGATCTTGAACTAGGGAACCTCAACCCAACACAAGACCCTAACCTTTCTCAATTCTTCCATGAAGTTGAAGCAATCAAGGTTGAAATGGAAGAGATTACCAATCTCTTGTTAGATCTTCAGCAACTGAATGAAGAGACAAAATCAACTCACAGTGCGAAAGTTCTTCGCGGGCTAAGAGACCGGATGGATTCTGATATGGTTGCCGTGTTACGCAAGGCGAATGTAATCAAGGCAAGGTTAGAGGCTCTTCAGAAATCGAACATTGCGAATCGAAGCATATCGGAATGCTACAAAGAAGGAAGCCCTATTGATAGAACAAGAGTTTCTGTCACTAATGGTTTGAAGGTCAAGCTTAGGGATATGATGAATGATTTTCAGTCCTTAAGGGATAAGATTGTGTTGGATCATAAGGAAGATTTGAAGAGAAGGTACTATACTGTAACCGGCGAGGTACCTAGTGATGAGGTTATGGACAAGATGATATCAGGGAGTCTCAAAGTTGAGTTTTTGGCTGGGAAAACAGATGCTGATATGGGAACTCAAGTTAGGCATGAAGCTGTGATGGATATTCAGAGGAGTTTGAATAAGCTTCATCAGGTTTTTCTTGATATGGCTATTTTGGTTGAGACTCAAGGTGAAAAAATCGACAACATTGAGGATAATGTGGCCAATGCTGGTAACTACATTCATGGTGGAACTAATAGTCTTTATCATGCAAGCCAGATGAAGAAGAGGAACAGGAAATGGGTCTATTGGGTTTTGGCTGTTTTGTTGATTGTACTTCTGGTGTGTATCATTGCATTGTTTTCTTCTTGAATGGAGCTATAGCTATACATCATTGCTAGATTGTAAAGCTGTTTTTTCTTCTTTCTCTTTAAAGAAGAAAGTTAAATGGTCTTTAGAAAATTAGTAGGTCTTTTAGAGGACAAGTTTCAATTGTTCTGTTTGTTTGTATGAGTTCTATTAATTGGTTCAAATTTGTTCACATGAACTAAATTTTGTTGAATGAAATTGATTGAAAAATGCCAATATTTTGTCTCTTTTGTTTGTGTTTGTGTGGCAACTGAAAATAGGCAATCACTACTAGCCTTGTAAAAACTCAAGTAATTCTTTAAGAAAATTTGTCTTGTAAACAACATGAAAATAGCCAAAAGAAGTCCAAATGAAACATGATAGTGTTTGGTCTACAAATATCTTATCCAAAACTAATGTAAACAATTGAAAGCCACTAATTTAGGACAACATTTCTCTTTTCTCCATAGATGTTTTGCTTCTCTTTGGAGGATAGTTCTATTTCTTGGTTCTTAATGGCAACTTTGCAACTACTGACATGTGGAACACCATGATCAGGGCATTGTTTTTGTACCATCAAATCAAACACTTCATTATTTAGTATCTTATAATGCTTACACTTTTTCTTTCCTTCTCAAAGCAAACAATGAGACAAAACAAACCACTATTAGCTCTATCCACAGTTTCTTGTTCCAAAATACCCAATACTTGAGACAAACTAGACTTTGGCAGAAAGAAACAGAGAACACCAAACAAAATACAACACAAAACACATAGTACCCCTAAAAGGAAACAATGAGGTACTATAAAACGGATTTTGAGCTTGGCAAACAGAGTACGATACAAACACTTTGAGCTTGGCAAAGTTCTGATTAAATTGGACCCTGATCATGGATTCATGGCGGCCGCCATAATCATTTGGGAAGCATTCATGCTGCAACCGGAGAGAAGAACGAAGTGGTTCGAGTGAGAATCCAAATAAAAGAGGTCTGCTAAATCTTCCAGGATGCATATTAGCACCTTAAATGGGGTTGCCCACAAGTTCTTTGCTGGGGCGAAACCCCATTCACATGTCCAAGAGATGTATGCCATGTCTGATCTTATTGCAGGCAGATTATGTGTTAGGGAGTAAATCAAGAGAATGAAACTGTACTTGGCGAAAGATATAATATTAGTTTTCCACACTATTTGGATATGAATATGATTAAATCAGGGGAAATGAAAATAAGAAAAATGTAGTTTTCCATCGTGTGGAAAAGATTAAAAATGAAGGAAAATATAATTATTACAACTTTCTTTTGTTTGCCACAGCAATGTTACATATGTAATGAGGTTTGATTTTAATACTTTAGGTTATGAACTCTCATAAATTACATATCCCTCACCACTAATCAACTATTAGTGGATTAGTTAATTATTATACAAAAGATACATATTGTAGACAGATCAAATAAGGCGAAAAAATAATTGATAATGCAGAACCACGGGCACTGTTCAAGCAATGGTAAGATGTTGCACGGCTGTCCAAGTTTGTTCTGGCTCTAGCTGGACGTTACCAATCTGAAGCATTAAAAATAGTAGAAGTTAATTATAAAAACAAACAGAGAAAGCTTGAACGTTATTCCAGATATCATAATACCGCAGGATGCTCGGGGACATGTTAAAAAACCACAAGCAGTCTATTTAAATTCAATTTTGATCATGTTGACGTTCTAGTCAAGAACAAATCACGGCCTAGCAAGGTATGTTGTTGATGCCTTTTCATGATGTTTGTAAACTCATTACCTTAGCATTTTCAACGCAAACAAAATCTTTGTAACATGCTTCCATTTGAAGATGAGGATTCCACAACACTGCATCTGACCAGCTGCATAAGAGGCAAAGGAGTGTAAACATGTGCCTTGGGCAATCAAATAGTAAAATTGTAATATAAGCTTAAAATTGCATACTTTGTGTTCTTGATAGATATTATATCACCCAAGCCATTATCAAGTTGCAACTCGCTTGATGCGTCAAGATAAACGCAATCTACAAATCCTGGAAATGTGACCACATCCCTGCATTATGAAAGATGGTCAATTAAGCTAAATTAAGAGACTCAGTGCCAATATTTGAGAACAAAATATACTTGTGCATTAGATGAAAGATGAGTAACATAAAAGGGATCAAATAAAGAACATAAAAGACTTAGCCACTAAATAAATGAAATGTTACAGAATTCTAGTTCAATTCGAGACAAAATGAGGGAAACAAAGAAGGCAGGCTTTCCAGTCATTAGCTGTCTTATATAACATACAATGGTTATGAACAACAAAATGCATGTGTGTATATGTCTCACACAGTAAAGATAATTGCAAATACTTAATAGGTAGTACAACTTTTTATCCAACCACAGAGCTAAGGCTAAGGGAAAGCAAATCTCATGTAGTTACAAATTTTTGTTTATCTATACTAGTAGTGACTATGCCAAATTTCAATTTAAGAATTCCCAGACATAAAGTATGATACAGACCTTTCTTCACTACCCTCAATTGGATTGTTAGGATCTGGATGTTTGTTCAAAGTTTTGCAACCTTTTAATCCCTTAACAGATGCACCACTTACAGAAGCCTGTGTACAACAAAATTGAGTTACAAAACGATTACTTTCACAAGTTTAAGCCGAGAGCAATAAAATTGAGTTAAAAAAAAACCAAGCACAGAATAATTAGGAATAGCTCTAAAACCAAGCATTAGAATAATTCAGATTCATTCGAACTATTTTTGGAAGATAATTGCTTGTACATTGTTAGGCATAATATGCTTTGTTTCGGTTCGGATATCCAGCAAACAAAATAATATTCAAGCACAAATGTAAAACCCCATTTAGGTAATGCCATAGAGATTATTCAAAATTATGACCATTATCACTTACCCGAAAATATGTGTGTAAGGCAGTATTGAAAGAAAATGCTTTATTGTCTGTATTTTTAACTTTTAACTCGGTCGAAAGACTTTTAGCATTTAGCGTGACCTGCAAAAAGGGAAACATGAAAACGCATCATGATTTGATAACTGAAGAATGAGTACTCCTAATCATAATCCAGTAATATTGAAAAGGTGAGCTGTGCTTGAAGAAACCAAGCTCTTGACGACCTTGTATAAAGCATGGAAGCCGAAATCCCACATAGCACGACTATAAGAATTATCCTTCAGTTCCAGAGTCACAACGGGATTTCCCTCCACATTCTCGGAATCACCAACAGTCCAATCCAGATTCCTTGCAAACCCATGCTGTCAAAAACTCAACAATCAAATGTTTTAACAAAATATGACACAAACTACTTTGTGATTTCGTTTATGAGACACAAGATTTATCAACTCAATGGAAGCACCAAATTTTCCATTACTATTTTCATACCAAAACCAATTAGTTGTCAATTTTTTGTATTTGAATTTCACATATGTAACACTGAAAAACAGAATAAAATGAACTGCAAGAAAATAAAATTGAATAAAGGAGCATACCTGCTGAATTGCACCAGGACCAAACTGTGGAAAGCAATGTGGAATTCCTCCACTGTTCCAGCAAAATAATTAATCAATATATGAAGGATCCCAAATCAGTAAATCACTATTTGTAGAACCAACACTTTTGATTGAAGACGTGTCGGGTGTCGGAAGCATATAACTAAGAATCTGTTTAGCAATGCCAAATTTCGAGCTTATAGCTTATAAGCTGATATTTTAAAAACAGACCTATTTGGTAACAATTTTTTCTCACGAGCTTATAACTTATTTCCACTAGCTTATATCTTAAAGCTTATCATTTTTTCTTCCAATTTTACCCCTGTCATCTTACTTAAAAAAAACTAAATATTAATCAAACATATCTTTTTATGTCATTTCATATGTTCAACCGCTAATTTTACCAAACACTAAAAATTCAATCAGCTAGATTATCCGCTATAAGCTATATATTCATCTACTATAAGCTAGCTTATCAGCAATTCATTATTTTTTGCCAAACAGAGCCTATATCCAATCACTTCCGTTTTCTCAAATTATTACCGGTGTCTAAGTATGTGTTAGTATCTAGTGTTCGTGTTTGTGTCGGTATTTGATAGGTAATACTAATAATAGAAGAATTGATTAAAAAAAAAAAGAACCTTATAGGTTTCTTCTTATTGAAAACAGCATCAGGACGAACAAAAAGAAGGTCTTTGCCATTGGGAACTTTCCAAGAGGTAATGCAACCACCAAATAGATATAATTCAGCCTCACTGCAATGAATATAAAATAATTCTACTTAACCAAATTAAGTTCAACAAGTATTGTATACACTACACAGAAAAATCAGATAGAGAATGATGCACGCACCTACCAGCCGTAGAAGTGAGAACGAGTTTAGGCAAATTTCCCTCACCTTCCGTAACTTTGACTCCCAAACTAGTTGCTTCTTTGTTTCCCAAACTTGCAAATATCATTCCACTACATCACAAAAAACAAACAAATTGTTATAAAATTGGAAGAAGATAGAAAAGAAAAGTATGTTTTGAATTGATTAACTTGTTGTGTCTTCTACGGTTGTGAAAGGTCACACCACAGAATGCCATAGAAGCCATCGTCGCCATAGTGATGATAGTAATACTATTTCTCTTTTCTATTCATTTCATCATTTATATATGGTTGTTAATTTGTTATCCTTTTTGTCTCATACCCATGGAAATTCGGATATTCCAATTAACTACCTTCTCTTTATTTGCCCCATATTTCATTCATGTTAGTACCAAATATTTCTTTCAAGATTTAAGGATTTTTATTTATTTCTAGATTCTGAAACTTATTTTAGATTCTGAAATTTTATTAGCAAGAAAATTATGTGTTATTATGAAGCTTAAGTGGTTGATGAACTCAACGAATCTTTTAGAAGAATTAGAGTTCGATTTATGATGAAAACAATCTTTAGTTAGACTTTATTTATTTTATAGTAGAATTCTAGATTATCGGACTTTTACTCTGAAAACTAAATGATTAATATAAAAAATTGTTATTTTGTTGTTTTATATACTAGTATTTCTCGTGATTCTTCGACTAAAGAAGTCAGACATTGATATTCTCAAAAATTTTAATTATTATTTTTGGTCAAGTAAAAAATTTAAATTTATTATTGATTAATTTCTAGTTTATTGGGTCATCTCAATTAAAATAAATTTTATGGTTCACTTATGAAGAAACCCTAAAAAAAAGTTTGTAAGTGTTACTAAGTTAAATAAATGAGCTTCTAAAAAAGTTCAAATGTTAAAGCTATTTTTAATTTACATATAAAATTTTGTTTATGGTAAAGAATCCGAAAATTACTTTTTATTAAACTCTACAAATATTCTTTTTTTATAAACACTTACCACTCCCACCAGCACATATATTTTGATATTTAGAATTTTTTCTATCAAAAATCAAACGATTCCTCTCCAAAAAGTTTATTAACTATTTGAGTTAAATGTCTTGTTTCATTATATGTGATATATATATATATATATATATATATATATATATATATATATATATATATATATATATATATATATTTTCAACTATTCATAATGAAACTTTTGATATAATAAAGGGTAAAATGAAAAATTTGAAGAGCCTATGTGTGAATATGTTGTTAGGGGACTAAATAGCAATTTTTAAGAATTAGTCAAATGCTAGCCCAATGAGTAGGGTTGGGAATAGGTCAGGCGGCCTACAGGGGCATGTGGCATGGCTAGGGATGGCAAAAATATCCATACCCGCGGATATTTGTGGATAAAATCCGCAATGGGCACGAAGCGGATACTTTAATGGATATCCACGGACAAAATAATTTGATATTTCAATTATCCGCATTTAATGGATACGGTTGCGGGTTTAATATTATCCGCGCACGTAGATATCCATACCCGCTAAATAATTAGTAAAACTACTTAAATATCCCTACTTAAATATAAATTCTAGTGTTTTTCTTGTATAAAAAAAATAGTAACTTTATATTTTATGTTTTTTTTTTCATATAGAGAAAACTTTTCATATTTCTTTTTCATTTTTGAGGAAATTCTTTTCAGTATCTTACATATCCCTCCTCTTCATTTTAATGAAATTACTTTTTGCAATTAAAAAAAAAGAGAGAGCATAATATATGAATATTATGTGACTATGTGTTAATTAAAAATCTTTTGTCATTTAAAAAAACTAACCTTTTTTTTTTCTTCCAATAATTAAGTTTTTTTTATAAAAAAATGTTATCCATGGATATCTGTTAATATCCGCGGATACTTCAATATCTGTGGATTACCCGCTTAGCGGATATCCGCACGGACATAGAGAAGACACAGATATAATATTTGTCCAACGGAGCAGACACGGATATCACACTATCCGCGTCTATGGATATCCATTAACATCCCTAGGCATGACATGACTTAGGTCATGCCAGGCCAAGCCTGTTTATTAAAAATGTCAGGCTTAGGCTTTGAAAAAAACATATTTACATAAATAGGTCAGACTTAGACTTTTAAAAAGGCCTACAAAGCCTATTAGACCGACCTATTTATATTTAATAATTATTAGTTATATAATATTATTATAATTATTTATATCATTTTATATAAAAAATAAATATTATTTATATATATACAAAATATTTATTTGTCGTAGTCATATTTGTTATTTTATTTGCTTTTAATTATTGTACTAATCATTTTATTAGCTTTTTTTAATGTTGAAGAAATTATGAAAATTTAAATGTGAATTAGACTTCAAGGCCTATTTAATTAGTCTATTTATAAAGATTATATAGACACATATATTTAACACATGTTTTTAAACAGGTACCAGGTCAGGCTATAAATAGGTCCAGGCCAGAAAAAATAACATTTAATAAGCCAAATTTAGGCTTAAAAAAATATCATAGGTCAGACTCAGACTTGTCAAAGCGCGGTCATTCCCAACCGTACCAATGAGGCCCATAATAACATAACAAAGCATGAAACCGCCGCAAACAGTGTGACCGTGTGTGAAGAAAAAAAATGTGGCGATCACGGAAATTGTTGAAAAGCGGTGCGGCTGCTGTTCGCCGGAGATGGATGAGCACCGTCATGAGTTTCGGCGACGGAAGTCACGGAGCACTAGGATTACCAACAACAACCGTAGGTATAGGAATAGACTCATACGAACCAACTCCAATTCCATGTCTACCTTCTGATATTCTCACCATTCATGCTGGTCACTATCACTCTCTCGCAACAACTTCACAAGGTCATCTTTGGGCTTGGGGTAGAAACAACGAAGCCCAACTGGGTCGTGGGCTTTCTGGTAGAGAAACATGGAATGAACCGAAAAGAGTTGAGGGACTTGAAAATGTTAAGGTTTGTGGTGCTTTTGCTTCTGGTGTTGTTTCTTCTGCTGTTGGTGAAGATGGTTCTGTTTGGGTTTGGGGGAAATCGAAACGTGGTCAACTTGGTCTTGGAACTGATGTTGTTGAAGCTCTTGTGCCTTCTACAGTTGAAGCACTTTCAGGGGAAAACATAGCTAAGGTATTTTTTTACTTAAGCTTAATTAAGAGCTTATTATTCATCATGAGTATAATGAAGTTACATTGTTTTTGTTTATGCTATAGACTGTTTACATAAGTTATCTTGGAAAACTTATGAAAATAAGTTGAAAAAAACTTATATGAAAAATGTTACAAAACTTATGCCAGTAGATAAGCTCGAATAAGACAATCCAAAAGGCCCTTAATCCAAGACTTAATTAGCATTTTGCCAATTAAGTCCTTGTGAAATCACAATTTAGTCCTTTAAATTGAACAAAATCGGTCAAATATAGTCCTGTTCCCAAATTTAGCATCACAAATTTGAAGGTTCTATCTTTGTCATGATATAGCATGAGACTAGTTAAGTCAAATTCCAAGTCATTCATTAGTTTTGATGGGTGTTTAGTGTTTACTAAATAGATGTTTTGGTTTAGGGACTAAATTGATCTGCATTCTTTAAATTAAAGGACTAACTTGCTACTTTGTAAATTTAAGAGACTAAATTTCTTGACCCTTACAATTTCGAGAACTGAGATGATCATTTACTCGTTAATCCAAATAAGTACTTTCACTATGAATAGCCGACACGTCAACACCGATAAAAATTTGAGAAAATTGAAGTAATTGTATATAATCACATGTGTCGGTGTTGAGATGGTGTCTGACACCAATAGATATTGGACACTGACTTCAAGCTGAAGTGTCATTGCTGCATAGCTCTTTCATATGCTTGGTGAATGGTGATTAAGCTTTATTTGTAGCTGTTTCTATGATTGAACAGGTCTCGTTTGGTTGGGGGCACGCTCTTGCTTTAACTGTGGATGGCAAGTTGTTTGGGTGGGGGTATTATGCGGATGGGAGGATAGGGAAAATGGGGAATGATCACTTGGAGTCATCTCCATTAGATACAGCTGCAGTTGCCTTTTCAAACAACACACAACTCACGAGTTCAGACCTGGAACTTGCTGAGAAGAAAGTCTTACAAGGAATGGAGGAAGAGAGTAACATGCCAATAATATGGGAACCTCGCTTGGTGGAAGAATTGCGTAACGTTCAAGTTGTGGACATTGCATGTGGCCTTGATCACTCTTTAGTTCTTTGCCGTATGTAAAAAAAAAATCTACATTGCATAATTTTTCAATGAATCTTAATTTATTCTATGAATTCTATATGGCACTGTCAATTTAGTCTTAAAAAATAATTCAAAATCTTCTATCGAATTAGTCTTTATAGCCCAGTTATCAGAACCTGAAATTGTCTAGTAGAAGAGACTAATGAGATTGAGAATTTTCAAAGTCAAGTACTATTTTAAAATTTCCTTAAGTTCAGGAGTATAGTTGACATCGTCTCTACAAATTTATAGACTAAATTAGTGATTCACTCGATAATTGTTTACCCTTATCAGGTGATGGTGTCCTCTTGAGCTGTGGGAGTAATGTGTATGGCCAATTGGGGCGAGCTAGAGAAGATTTGGGATTTTTTCCTGTTGATATAAATTTCACTCCCGTTTCTGTAGCAGCAGGGGTTGGCCATTCTTTGGCAATATGTCAGCTTGATGACTCGGATGGTAGTGACACTGTGGGGGCTACAAACATTGCGTCATGGGGATGGAACCAGAGTTCTCAGCTTGGAAGGTCGGGACCTGCCAATCTTCCTGCCTTGATTGATACATTGAATGGGGAAAATCCTGTGTCGGTTTCAGCAGGGCGTGCACATTCGGTTGCTCTTACATCAAAAGGAGAAATGTGGGTCTGGGGATCTGGTAAAAATGGCAGGCTTGGATTGTCAAGTTCTGTTGACGAAGTTGAGCCGTTTTACCTTGATTCCTTGGAAGGTTTTCAAATTTTGCAGGCTGTGTCTGGGTTTGATCATAATCTTGTTCTAGTTGCTGAATGATCTGTCTTCAACAAATGACCTAGTGTTTGGCTTAGTAAATTTAGTAACAAAAAAAAAAGATAGCAAAGTAACATAGGAAAGAGTGTACTAGGGCAAAGTTGTGTCTCTTTTAAGTTCAAAGCTGTGTCTCTTTTAAGTTTAAACTAAAGGGTCGGAGGCTTGAAACAAATCCAAGCACTCCCTTAGTCCAAATGTAAAAATGTTAATCATGAATAAAGGCGAGTGAGTATATTTTGATGATTGCGAAATTATTCTAATTACTAAGAGCAAGGGTTAATAATCAGCTGAGGCATGAAGCAGGGATCTTAGTTTTTCATTGGCCTTGATTGCATGTATTTAGCAAGACATATTGGTACAAGTAGCTGAAGGAATGTAATAGTCTATAGTAATACTCATGCAAGTAACAATTAAATAAAGAATCATTACTTGTAAATTTAATAGAAGAATTCCTTTATTTTTTTTATTTGTTTTGCAGTGGTTATTTTAATACTATATAATTAGTAGATAAATCGGGAAAAAAGTTGTTATATTTAGATTAAATTAGTACTTTTATGCGGTTTTTTTTTTTGTTATTTATGTTTTGTATTTTTTTTCTGAGTAGATTTGTTTTATGTTTTTTTTTTGTATTGTATCTTTTTCTTTATGAGTAGATTTGTTTTATGTTTATATTTTTTTTTTTTTTAATATTTTTTTTAGTTTAGAGTTAAAATTATATTTAAGGACAAAAATTTTAAAATATTATTAAAAACGACGAGAACAAATTAAAATTTTGGTAGTATTTTCTTTTAATATATTAATATTACAGGAGAGAAAAAAATCTTCAATTAGAGAGCTTGCTTATATGGTACTGTATTTCTTTAATATAGATTTTTTTTTTGAACGAAAGAAAAAAAAAATAGAGAGCCAAAAAGGAATCCGGAAATTACGTAGATCAAATCTCCTCCGTTAGTTCAATCATACAATATAATTCCTAATCAAATAAAGCCCAAATCCAAATCTAATTTTTCACTTATAAATAACAGAGTGATTACACAAGAAAAATCCGAGAAAAGTACACTCTTTGCTTTCATCATCCAAATCTAATTTTTCACTGCACTCCTCTTCAACAGGTAACCTTTAAACTTCTGGCCTTGCTTGATACTCAAGACAGTTCATAAATTAGGGTTTTGATCTGTGTTTTTATTGTTTTATATATATGCATTATGTTTAATTATTATATTTATTGTTTTGAATGATATTTGTTCAATGGATTGTCTATTGTTGGAAACCTTGTTTCAATATTCTACATGTTCTTAAATTTGTGAGAGTTGATCCAACATACAAAGTAAAACGACTTAAAATCGAGAAGAGTAACAATAATTGTTAAGGAGCTAGTTTGCCATGGTTAATTGTTTGTGATTTATTCTGTGGATGGAATATTCTAATTGTTTGATCTTTTATGTTTTTTGTATAAACAGTTTCCAACCTCTGCTATGGCTGCTTCTTCTTCAGTTCGAATTGTCATTGTCGGTGATGTGCATGATTGTTGGAACTTTGAACAAGATTCCAAGGCACTTCAGTTTCTCCAGCCTGATTTGGTGCTCTTTACAGGTGATTTTGGTGAAGAAAATCTTGAAATAGTTCGGAGTGTTGCAAATATTGAATTTCCTAAAGCAGTTATATTAGGAAACCATGATTGCTGGACTACTAAGAAGTTTTCTCGCACTGAGAAGGATAAAGTTCAACTTCAGCTAGAATGGCTTGGCAAGGAGCATGTGGCTTATGAACGTTTAGATTTACCTCCGATGCAAGTAAGTGTTGTTGGTGGACGGCCATTTTCTGTTGGGGGTAAAACATTATTTCGAAATAAGCTGCTGTCTGCAAGATATGGAGTCAAAGACATGGATGGGAGTGCCAAGAAAATCCAGAACGCTGCTCTTGGTACACCGGAGGATCATTTTCTTATATTACTTTCACATAATGGACCCACAGGCCTTGGTTCTGGTTTGAATGATATATGTGGAAAAGATTGGGAATTGGACGGCGGTGATCATGGTGACCCAGATCTAGAAAGCGCGATATCCTTGCTAAAAGAGAATAATCAGATATCTATTCCATTGGTTGTGTTCGGTCACATGCACAATGAGCTAGCACATGGCAATGGATCTAGGAAAATGATTGTCGTTGGGACTGACAACACCATATACTTGAACGGGGCCATTGTTCCAAGGGTCAAAAGTGTTGGTGATGATGACAAGAGAAGCTTAGATGATGAAAGTCCTCTTTCCTCACCAGAGGCAAAGGGTACGGCAAGAGCCTTTACTTTAGTTGAGCTGTCCAAAGGAAGAGTTACCAGAATTGCAGAAAGTTGGGTATCGGTTGTTGAAGACAGGACCACGTTACAAGAAGAACATATATTATTTGAAAGCAATTAAGTAAGAATCAAGGTCCCTATTTTCTACGTTTACATAGATTAATACAACCTGATGTTGCACAAGCAGTACGTGCAGTAAGAGCATGTTTATAGTACTAGTGAGTAGAAGTAGAACTGATTTTATCTTTAGAATTGATTTTAACTTGAATCTTGAATTTTAAGCTATTTTTAATCAGAATTTGGAGTTTTAGCTTTAAATTAACTATTCAACTCACTTTTACGGATACAGACTTAGCTGCAGTCATAAATTTATCACCCCTTTGATTTATCTAACCATCACTCAAAACCACATACTATGTCTTTTATTCTTTTAAAATAAAAAATGTGAATGTCGTCTTTCTTCTTCATCCTCAATGCCAGAATGTTCTCTTCAATATCAAAAACTTGTACCGAACTGGTATATGCAGAGACAATGGTTAACTATTACCTTTGAAATTAAAAGAAACACAAAGTTGAAGTTGATTTTTAAAATGTCATGGATCACTGTTATTAGTCCAATAGATTTTGGGTTCTATTTCAATTGATTAATTTTAAACGAAATTTCTTGGAAAAATTGATCATTTTATTGCTTACGACGACGATTAATGTACTATTAAAATCTACTTTCACATGGTATCATGCTCACTGATTCACCATCACAGATGCTCAATTAGAAAAGACAGAAAAATAAAAGACAAAAGTTTTGCTTAATATTGTAACAATTGTTGCCAGCAAATCAAAACATCTTCCTTGTAAATAAGATTTTTTTTCCTTTCTAAAATGCCCAAAAGAGAGTTTGTAACTCATATATACGGTCTGTTGCCGGTGCTGTCGATAGTAACGTATTGGTTCAAGTAGCTGAAGAAATGTATTTAGCAAGACATATTGGTCCAACTAAGCTGAAGAAATGTAATAGTCTATAGTAATACTCATGCAAGTAACAATTAAATAAAGAATCAATACTTGTAAGGGTGGATCAATTTAGTTCTTTTTTCTCAATTTAGTTCTTCAAATTTGAGATATACGAATTTAGTCATTTTAGTTCTTTTTCCTAAATTTAAGGTTCTATTTTTGTCATGATATAGCAAGAATTCAAGTCAAATTGCAGCTCACACATTGGTTTTGGTTTAAGGACTAAATTGATTGACATTCTTTAAATTAAGAGACTAACTTGCTATTTTGTAAATTTATGAGAAGAAATTACTAGTTTTTTACAGTTTTTAGAACTGAAATGATCATTTACTTCTTAATCCAAATAAGCAATTCTACTATGAAGCATTGACATGTTGACACGGGTAAAAATTTGAGAAAACTGAAGTAATCGAATCACATGTGTTGGTGTTGAGAAAATGTCCAACACCAACACATATTGGACACTGACTTAAAGCTTTATTTGTAGCTGTTTCTTTGATTGAACAGGTCTCGTTTGGTTGGGGGCACGCTCTTGCTTTAACTGTGGATGGCAAGTTGTTTGGGTGGGGTTATTATGCGGATGGGAGGATAGGGAATATGGGGAATGATCGCTTGGAGTCATCTCCATTAGATTCAGCTGCAACTGCGTTTTCAAATAACACACAAATCACGAGTAAGGCTGATCGCTTGGGGAATATAATAGTCTATGGTAATACTCATGTAAGTAACAATTAAATAAAGAATCATTACTTGTAAATTTAATAGAAGAATTCCTCGAAATCTTTCTTTACATTTGCTTCCACTTATTTTTTCTCTTACATGATAAACCTTCTGCAACTTTTACAGGAAGGCTGAATAGAAAAAAACAATAAAAAAACATTGAATACTGTTAAATTCAATTTTTGTTTGGTTGGTTTTTAACCGATGGCTAGCATGATGGAAGGTCCTTTGGTGGTGGCAGAACAGATTGACTTTGTTCCGGTCCATTTTCAACAAGGAAAGCTGTTTTCAACCCCCAACCAGTGTGCAGCTCCAAATGACAATGCATGAACCAAACACCTGTGCAATAGGATATACGAAAACATCATGTCATGATATAGCAAAACATGCCATAAAGTTCAATATTTTAGAAGCTTAGCACAACTTCGGACGTACCTGGATTATCTGCCTGAAAACGAATTGCTGTCCAACCACCGGTTGGAACCCCAACAGTGTTCCTCTCCATAGGATCTACCAAGTTGTATTTAGCAGGGTCTTTAGCAGGATCAAAATTACCAATACCAGTTCCAACAACAAAAAAGTTATATCCATGAAGATGAAACGGATGTGATTCAACTGTGAGGAGATTGGTATCCTGCAAAACTAGCTCCACGGTAGAATTGAACGCAATCTTGTTTACTCTTGTGCCTGTTGAAGTACCAAGATTGGCCGATAATGGCACACCGGTATAGTTGAAAGGAATTGGTGGGTTATCGGGAAAATCAGCTCTGAAAACACCCTTGATATTGAAGTAGTGAGCTTGGAGAAGCGCAATTTTAGGCATCACAAAGGATACATTGTTTATGGAAGCAAGAAACCGGGTTCCATTGAGGCATGTAGGGCAAGAATTTTTGCCTAAACCAATAGTGTAAAAGAGGTTTCTATCAACTTTGAGAGGAACATTGGCAGGGTATTTACCAGAGTTTAAGCTTCTAAGCTTCTTGTTGTAACTCAAACCAAAACCTGTGTCATTGCTAGCCGGAAACTGTGGAAGAACTGGTAGGACAGTGTTTGGAATGTCTTTATATTGAAGTATACCTGTAGCAGTTTTGTTGTCAACTGGAACTGGGGCATCCATAAAAGCCTTGGTGCCCATGAAGTACCTGCCAGAAACTTGGTTCGCATGAACCAGAACGTTTGTGGTTTGACCAGGAGCAATTAGTATTGCCTGAGTGGTGAATGGTTTTGTATAAACAGCATCAACCTCCACTACTGTCATATTGTGACCCGCAATTGCAAAGAAAAGCTCGTCGTTGAGTGCAGCATTGATGATTCTCAGGAGGTATGTCTTCCCTCGTTCTACCTCCATTGCAAATGTGTCTAAAAATTGAAGCAAATCCATTTAACTTCAAACAAAGATTTCACTCTGTTGTAAATATAATTAAATAATTTTACATTTTGCATTTATTTTTACAAATTGTATTTGGCCCGTTACTATAACATTCTATTGAAACAGTTTAGAGATAGTACAAACTTGGACTAATGTTCTTACGTTTCTCTGAACAAGGAAAGAGTGGTCCTGGTTTTCCATTGATTGTATGTGCATCTGACATATTTGGCGGCAACCCCATTTTGTTTCCTTGCTTTTCAATCTCTTCCACATCATTGTTCCACCATTCGCCTATTGCATGCACAAACAATTAGTAGATCAACTTACATATATACTTCTTATCATATGACTAAGAAGCTTTATAATACTTCTTACCTAGGAGAATTTCAAATTCTCTAGCCGGTTGTGGGAAAGGAAATGGTGTTCCAAGCTTAGGCATAATTACTATTGCACCATACACAGTGGCCCTCAACCAGAGAATGTGTGCATGCCACCATAGTGTTCCCCTCTGTCCAGTAACATTGAATTCGTAAGTATAGCTGTTTCCGGTCTGTATAGGACACTGTGTAATATAAGCCGGTCCGTCTGCCCAACCATTACGATATTGTTTAAGTCCGTGCCTATAATAACCATACATATGACCGTTAGAACAAAATACATATATTTGCTAGTATAAAAGACATCACCTATATGTATTAAATCGATTTGCGAAATTTTGCTACCAATGAATCGACATATTGTATTGTGCGTGGTTGGTAACATTGACGAAAACATGATCTCCTTCCCTAGCATAGATAGTTGGCCCTGGGAATCTTCCATTTACAGTTACAATGGGTTTTGCATGGCACAACCTACTCACATTCTTCACTTGAATCTGTGGAAAAAACAAATTGCTATTTAAGGGAACCTTGCATTGCAAGCTAGTAAGTTTAGCATATTGAATATGATCAAAATACAATAACTCACATCAAACTGATATCTCTTTATGGCAGCTTCAGATGAAGACATTAAACCAACAAAAAAGAATAAGAGAAATGTTAACACAAACATGAAACTGCTCGAGCTTGCCATTCTGTTCTGCTCGATATCAAACTTCTTTTACTATTTTGAATGTTATGAATGCAGGTACATTGTGTTGCATATATTTATATATATGTTTGAATACTTATATGAATATTGTTGAGAAGGTGAAATGATCTATCAGTTTGTTGAATGAAGGATAAAAACTGAGTTAGGTTGATTTAATAGTTCCTTAATGAGCTGTATAGTTAGCAAAATAATGAATAAATAATTTGAAGGTCTCGACTTACGTAGAAGCTTAGGATGAGAAAGAACAATGTTTTAAGAAGTTATAATTGTTTATACATTTATTTCAACATTTGATATGAAACTGTGAGAGGTACATGAAGCCAAACCAAAGTTAATAATATACAGTGGCTAGACTTTATCGTTAAGGACAAGTAATGGTTCATCAAGGGTGAGTCCTAGTACCTAGGACTCCATGTACTATGCAAATTGAAGGTTCCTCTGCCAAAAGAAATGGTATTTTAACCTTTGTGACAACACTATGGTAAAATTTGTGTCTGAAGTACATTTCATATTGGCAAAAAGGTTGCCTATTTGAGTTTCACTATCAAATTCTTTAGAAATTTTTTTAAAAATTATTAAAAAGATTTTGGTTAAAAAAAATTACGATGAAATTCACGATCACTATATTTTTCACCCTCAATTTATGAAGACTTGGTATATTTTTGTAAGTATATTTTCATATGACACAATTCGAAAGTGTACTCTCAAACGATAATATAAGTATTTATTTTTTTTAAAAAAATGTGTGCATCTAAAATAATTGAATTAGGCTTACCATGATTCAGCCTAGCAAATAACTTTGGATGAAAATATGCTTGAAGTTTACTTTTGATTAATTATTTAATAATTTAATTCCTACCAAATCTTTTGCTTGTTTTAGGCCATTTGTTGTTAGTTTCATATACTAAGTTTTGTCTATCTGTTTTATTGCTTTTTTAAAACATGACAGTCAAGTTTGTTTTTTGGCAATCTTCAAGGAAAGGAATAGTTTGCTTCAGTCAAGATTTAAGTGTCTGAGTGCTCGAAAGTACACGACCTCGGCCGTAGAACTCATATTTCGGTAACATTGACCGTCGTCGTTTGAGATCCGCTAGTTCATATCAGCAATAATTTTTTAGACAAAGGTGCACATATATGTTCTAAAACATGAACATATTTAGGAATTCTATTAGGGAGGACAATATTATATACTATCAATGTATATAAATGATAAAATGATGACATTATTACAAATAAGCAAAAAGTTGTAGATTACCAAACTGTACCATTATGTAGCCATAAAATTGCAGACTTGTTAACCAAAGGTGTTTCAATTGATGTCTTCAAGAAGTTAAGATGCCTAATGGGAATTGAGTCATTAGAAAACATGAATTAAGGTGGTGTGTTGAGTTTAGTGACATTCATGTTACTGTAAGTAAAATCAGGTAACTTGTCGTACAAGTTACACAGTTTCATTGTAAAATTAGTGATAATTCAAAACTTTTATGAATTTGTTAATGTGTTAAAGAGTTAGTTAATAACTAACCACTTTCAGGGTGCGTTTGTTTTAACTTTAAAAAAAATAGATTTTTCTTTGTATTTTTGAAAATGGATTTTACAAAATTGTTTTTCAAAATATTGTAAGTTTTTTTATATTCATTTTTTCTAAATTCAAACACTAATTTTGACATTATATAACATAAACGTACAATATTGAAGATCAAAACATAGTCAAAATCTCAATTTTTATAAAAAGTTGTATTTCAAAAATGATTTTTATGAAAATCTATTTGAAATAGCTTCAAAAAAAGTGATTTTTTGAAATTTTGATATCTAAAAAAAATTTCAATAAAATGATGAAATACATAAAATGACATTTTAAGAATAACTATTCAAACCAAATTTTCATTTAAAGCTTTTATAAAAAATTTCTTTGTAAAATCTTTTTACGCAAAATTATATTACACTATAAGAATCTATTTTGAAAAAATATATAACAAACGCACACTCAGTTAGAATCATTGTGTGCGAATTAAATGATTCTATACTAGACGTATAAATAGACGTGAAGATCAATAATGTTAACAACTCTTTGCTATATTCTTCTTTCTCTCTTCTCCAATATTTGTGTTTCTGTATGAACATTTAAGTAATTTAAAGGATTTTTTTTAAAACAAAATTTACAGAAATTTTAGAGTCATAATAATCATGAATTGGTTTTATTGTATATACGACCATGTTTATATATTCAGAACAATCCAGGAGCGCTTAAATGAGATGGTGCTAGTGTATTTTATCTTAATTAAAGTCTTGGGTTCTATCTTTGGCTTGAGAATGCACCAGAGGATACCAAGTTTACGCCCTAAATAATTTTGAACACGCGACTATAAAAAGAGCTATGCATGGAAAAAAGATAAAATAATAAAGTTTTTTTTGGCAGATGAGTTTGAGTATTCTTTGTATTTACTTTAATGAATTTTATTTTGCTTATAAGAAATAGAAGTAATCAATTAACAATTTTATACATTGTCCAAATCTTTGCTTTGCATTGTTTCTCACATTCAATCTTGAAATTAAAAAATAACTGCAATTTTTGCAGGCAACATTAGCAGATAATAAAAATCAATTATTACACATTGAATAGTACTGTTCCATACAATCTGAAGAACTGTTTGATAATTTCTTTCTTAGCACCTAGCATTTTGGAAGGTCTTTTGGTGGTGGCAAAACAGATTGATCTTGTCCTGGCCCATCTTCAACAACAAAAGCAGTTTTCAATCCCCAACCAGTGTGCAACTCCAAATGACAATGCATGAACCAAACACCTACATAATCATAATATACAAAAACCAACATGCATGTCATTATCTATATCTTAATAAAACGTCTCTGAAGTGTCAGTTCAGTCGTAAAAATTTGATCAGACAATCTAAAGAGACATGGTTCAAATTCTTTCGGGGACAATTATAAGACTTGAAGTATGTTATTTCGATGTTTTAAAAGAAAGGTAACTAGTAAAAAATGTTAAATTACCGGAGAAAATTAGAGACGTAAATTTTTTTTTTCCTCTAATTTTCGTCGGTGAATTAATTTATTTTTTTTAAATGTGGTTGACAAGTTATACCTGGATTATCTGCCCTGAATCGAATTGCGGTCCAACCACCGGTGGGAACACCGACGGTGTTCCTCTCCATAGGATCAACCAAGTTATATTTAGCAGGATCTTTAGCAGGATTAAAATTACCAATACCAGTTCCAACAACAAAAAAGTTATAACCATGAAGATGAAATGGATGTGATTCAACAGTAAGAAGATTAGTATCCTGCAAAACCAGCTCAACAGTAGAATTAAAAGCAATCTTGCTAACTCTTGTCCCCGTTACAGTTCCAAGATTCGCCGTCAAAGGCGCACCGGTATAGTTAAAAGGAGCCAAAGGCTTATCAGGCAAATCAGTTCTGAAAACACCCTTAATATCAAAGTAATGAGCTTGAAGAAGCGCGGTTTTCGGCATCACAAAAGTAACATTGTTAAGTGATGCAACTAAACGTGTTCCATTGATACATGTAGGACAAGAATTCATACCTAAACCAATAGTGTAAAAAAGGTTTCTATCAACTTTAAGAGGAACATTAGCAGGATATTTAGCAGAGTTTAAGCTTCTAATTTTTTTGCCATAATTTAAAGCAAAGTTTGTGTCATTTGCATTAGGAAGTGTTGTAGGAAATGAAGGAATGATAGTGTTTGAAACTCCTTTGTATTGAAATATAGCTGTTGCAGTTTTGTTATCAACTGAGAGTGGTGCATCCATGAAAGTTCTTGTAGCTATGAAATATCTGCTTGAAATTTTGTTTGCTTTGACTAAAACATTTGTGGTTTGACCAGGACCAATTAGAATTGATTGTGTTGTGAATGGTTTTGTGTAAACTGCATCAACTTCAACTACTGTCATGTTGTGACCAGCTATGGAAAAAAATAGTTCATCATTCAGAGCTGCATTGATGATTCTTAGTAGATATGTTTTTCCCTTCTCAACCTCCATTGCATATGTATCTAGAAAAATAAATTCATGAAATTTTTCAATGAGGTTAATTAATGAAAATTTGCTAGCTTAATTAGTTTAATAATATCTTATAACATAATTATAATATCTCTTTTAATAAATATTTTTTTGTGAGTATCAAAATGTGCTTATAAGACGAGATCAATGGCACAATTATATATACGTATTATTCTTACGCTTCTCTGAACAAGGAAAAAGTGGCCCCGGCTTTCCATTGATTGTATGTGCATCCGACATATTTGGTGGCAAACCCATTTTGTTTCCTTGATTTTCTATCTCTTCAACATCCTTGTGCCACCATTCTCCTATTACACAAATTAAGACAAATTTAATTAGCTATCTAATCATCATAATCTTCATAAGTAGACATGAATTAAATAGTTTATATCAAAGTTTTAAACCACAACCGCAATTGCATTGCGATTCTTAATATAACAATGAATCAGAGTCAAATGCAGCTGATACAAAACAAAGTTAATCTCGAACATTTAGCAAATATAAGAAATTATTGAAGAAATTACTAAACTGACCTAGGACAATTTCAAATTCTCTAGCTGGCTGTGGAAAAGGAAAAGGGGTCCCTGGTTTAGGCATGATAACAATGGCACCATAAACTGTAGCCCTCAACCAAAGAATATGTGCATGCCACCATAAAGTTCCTCTTTGATCAGTCACATTGAAGTCATAAGTGTAGCTTCCACCAGTTTGGATTGGACATTGAGTTATATAAGCTGGCCCATCAGCCCAACCATTACGATACTGTTTTAATCCATGCCTATAATCAAGGTTGTCAGAATCGAGAGTTTACTTTGAATCGAAAAAAGCAATAATCCATATTTTCTTGTTAGAATTAATCATGTTATTAATTAGCATGTGTGTATAAATAAATGTGACCAAATTTGTGTTTGGTAAAAAAGAACAAAATTGACCTACCAATGAATTGATATGTTGTATTTTACATGGTTGGTGACATTGATTTGTACTCTATCTCCTTCTCTAACATAAATTGTTGGCCCTGGAAATCTCCCATTTACTGTTACAATTGGTTTTGCATGGCATAGTCTACTCACATTCTTCATTTGAACCTGTAATAATTTCATCAAAATATAATTAATTCAAATAGAAAATCTAAAAATATATCTAAAAATGTTTAAACTATAAAGTTGTTTTGAATAGCTTCTATTGTAAAAAATCATTTTCATTGGATAACTTTTAAAAAAAAATTAATCATGGTAATCAAACTTAAAATAATTTTAAAACACTACTAGAAAAAGTTGAAATGCCGACGGAATTTAGAGACAGAATATATTTCGTCTCTAATAGAGATGGAATTAGAGACAGAAAAAGCAGTTAGAGACAAATATTTTTATTTTAGAGACAAATATTTTCATTTTAGAGATGGATTTTGTCCGTCTCTAACAGTTTAGAGACGAGGAAATTACCGACGGGATCAAATCCGTCTCTAACCTGCTTAGTGACAGAATATTTGCATTTTAGAGACAGATTTTGTCCGTCGGTATTTAAGATTATTCTAGTAGTGAAAAATAATCTCTAAATTATTAAATGTCAGAATAATAATTTTTATAATCCCTAACAAACTAGTGCAAAATCTCATGCTTTTGTAAATAAAAAAAAAAAAAAAAAAAAAAAAGATAGAAAATAGATGTGTGAAATTAATCAAATTATGTCACATTTTATTAAAGGAGTGCTACATAATTTTTTTTGACAAAAGGAGTGTTACATAAATAGATAGATAGTAGCATGCTAATTAATTTTGATCATAATTATATATGTGTATATATAACTCACATCAAATTGGTATTTCTTTATTGCTGCTTCAACTGGAAAAGAGATTAAGCCAACAAAACCAAAAAGAAATATTAACAAACATGTTTGACTACGGAAGCTCATCATTTGATAAGCCATTCTTCTCCTCTTAGAAAACTTTAATTTTGTAATGTTAATGAGAAAAAGATGGTGATGAAGAAAAATGTTGAAATGAAGTATTTATACAATATTGCTACAAAGGTTGTTGAACAATAACCAAATATTTTAATGAGGTTATAGAAACACTATAAGGTTAATTAGGTTCATGAAAGCGTTATGCAACATGAAGGCTTTGAAGGGATGTGATGATAAGGACTTAAAGACATTGGAATATTGCCTTAGAGGCTGAGATTGCTAGGCAAAAGAATCGATTTTATTTAATTTTTGTGAATTTTTGGTATGTTCAAATGTGGACTGAAAATGAAGGGTAGATGTGACCAAACAAACCTTATGTATTAGGCTAGCATTTTTCGTTAAGGAGAAGCAATGTCTAGTTAAGGGTAAAATGTTGTTGTTTGTATTAGACACTGTGTATGCCGCCAACCGAACCCTTCATTACAAAATTGATCATATCATCATATAATAATGTTATGTATTTAAGTCACTAATGTCCCGAATGTGTAACTTCGAGAAAATAGTTAAGAGTTTCACATTAAATAATATATGACTTGATCGACAGAAAATCATGAATATAGAAATTGTGATGAGGATTTTATATATATAAAATAATTATATATGAATAAAAGGTAGACGGATAATAAGCTACGTTGTTAAACTTTTTTATAGCAAAATTTAATATTTGAAAAATTACAATTATAGACCTGGGCGACAACATTATTGTGCATGCGCTTTTGAATTCTTTTCAAAAGGTTTACAGCCTTTGGTGTTAAAAAGTCAAAAGTGTCGAATACAAACGGTATAAAAACATGTTGATTGTCAGAACAAGTTTTATCATGTTTGACAATTTTGTGTGAAGCAACTTTGAGGGATGATCATATATGCGGGAATAATCTTCATCTGATAAGATGATTTTGTAAGATTTAATTAGACTCAATTTAAATTTTAAGATAATTATATATCAAAGTCCGATTGTGATCCAGAGATTTGTAGGTTATCGGACCACCATGCTATAGTGGTAATCTAATAGCATGTGATCCAACATATTGAATAACATATGGAATCAAATTGTCCGATGGACCTGAATTTACCATAGTCGACAAACGCATTCATTGACACAATCATACGTAGATGGTCATTTAATTAAAATCAGATGGTCGTTTATTTATTTATTATTAATCCATGAGTTATGTAGCTATCAGAGGATATTCACCTGATTGAGAATTTGAGATGATATGGCTTGTTTTAGGGCGTGAATTCTTATTGTCAATCCTTCATTTTAAGGTTTTCTATCGTTTCAGACCAAATTTGGTTGTCGTTGCAAATAAATAACACAAGTTTTAAGGTACTGCTACTTCAAACTTAAGTTAAGATATATGTTAGACATGTAGCAAGTTTAGTCATATATACATCTATACATTTCTTCTACCAAATATGTTATCTATATATATATATATATATATATATATATATATATATACACATAAAATTAAAAGATTTAATTGATATTTTCTTTTGCTACAATATGGATTTAATTAGCATTCATTTTTTTCTTAACACTATTTTATTTTATTTTATTATCATATTATATATATGAAATTTGCATAATTTTTTAGTGATAAATAACTTCTGCTGAGAAACTTGTGAAACATAACGGTGAACTATTTTTTCTTAATTGAATTTTTTCAATATGTAGAAATCAGAAATCGAACTTTGTGTTGTAAATCCTACATTGGCTTGTGAAAAGGCTAACTACTCATTAAAATAAATTATCTCAATGTTATTAGTTGGCCTCATCATATTAAAATTATCTATATATAGAGTTAGCCATAACCTCACTTTGCTATTTTCTTCTTCCTCTATGCTTTCATTCTTGCATTATCCTTTCTTGCTTTCTCAAGCCTTTACTCTTTATTTCTCTTGTTGTTCTAAGTTCTTTTCTTCTATCTTCAACTTATCAGTTATCACCATGTCTCAATCCTATTTCAATATTTTCCCACAGCTAAGGAAAGGAATCATGCCCAAAAAATATTCTACCATATATATGTGAAAATTGAAATGAGAAGTTATAAATGTCAATTGAAGAAGAATAAACATTAATAGCAAGTTCATTTTTAATTTTGAAAGATATCATGCCTGCCAGCTACTCCTTTCCAGATCCTTTGATATATGAGGACTGAGTTACATATGACCAAGCTAAGCCCCACCATGAGGAAGAAACTAATTTGATCTTGAACACTAGTATGTTGATTTTTATGTTGTTCAATATTTTAGGCCAGTTTTTAAGCAAATATTTTAGCCTAGTTGAGTTTCAAGAATAAAGAGTCATCAAGAAAAATATTATGTTTAGAGAGTTAGTTTTAGATTGAATGATTAATTTCGATCAGTCCAACAATCGTTAGTTGGTTTTGTGGTGATTGACGCTGACTTGGTAGGAAGAATCACAATTCGATTCCCTACGACTGCGATCGGGAGGCGGGGCTGAAACGACTTAATATCAGAATTGACCTCAGAACCAGATTAGGTGGTTCAATGAGCCGGATACTGATGGTGAAAACAAAAAAATTCAAAGCAGTGCATGTCAGTTCTGATATGACAAACGCTTCTAATTTGGAGACATCGATATGTCAGACGCTTCAATATAATCATATTTGTAGGTTTATACAATTTGCAAAAGTTTTATACTATTAATATTGTTGAGTATGACTCATATGTTTAAAGAGGAGGAATAGGGGCGGTCCGAGAGATGAGTTAACCGGTTTTTATTTTTTGACAGATAGTTAGCTAGTATTGTTGTTATCTTAATTGAAGTATTATTATTATATTTCTTAATTGAAGTATTATTATTATTTGTTGGGAGAGATCAACCCCTTAAACGAATTTCAATTACTTCGGAGAGATCAGTTGCACGCGGAGGATATTTTTGATTTTAAAAAAAATATGACAATTTCATTATTCCTCAACCTATAAGAAAAATAAGTCAAAAGTGAGTAGGCCCATTGGCATGCTACTCTTAAGGAATGGATAAAGATTAGATTTATAACATCCACAGAGAATCTCTAATAAATATCCTATACTCAAGACATAGTAAAGATATAGCACGTGCAGATGGGAATTTTGTCAATTGCCTAACCAACACTTTCAATTTTTTGTTAAATAATTTATATAGAATTTTATATGCTTTTGCCAAAAATTATTTTCTCTCCTGTAGTAGCAGAGCAATTGTGGATAGTGGAAAAATATGTTGATTATGAGATCGTTTTTGGATGCTTTACATGTGAGGGGTAGGTGAGTTTGAGACATGTTATAAAGACTTTGTTCATGTTTTATTTTATTTTAAAGTTTCATTGGACCAGTATTTTTGACTTAAATATAAATACGACTATATATATACAAACCATTAACTTATATCTAATTAAAAATATGAAAATATAAATTAGTAGTGTATATTGTATGCCTTTTAAAATTAAACCATACGTATTCACTTGCAAGTTGCAATTATGGGAATGAGATAGAATCCAATCTCCTATAACGTGAAGGTGGTAATGGAGTCAGATTTTTCACTTGCAAAACGGTATAACATGTTAACTTGCAAAATTGTTTGTACTTATCTAACCATCTCACTATAAATTTGTCAAATACAGTACATTATTCACAAAAAAGATCATGAGTTTAATTGATATTTTTACACGAACATCTAATAAGAATAAGTTATTTCTCCACATCATACAATTGAAGTGGGGTGGAATGAAGTGTTTGTTTGGCTTCTAAACAGTAAACCATAAATAATATTCCTTCCGTATTAAAATATAAGTTACATTAAGAAAAAAATTTGTATCAAATAATAAGTCACTTTACATTACTAATGAAGATTTAATGCTTTTTTTTTCCTATTTATTTCTCTTTTTTCTTTCAATTCTTCAATTTATCTTTTTCATATTATTAATGAAGGACAATTTTATAAAATAACTCATAATTTCTCTTTTACATACAATAATAATTACATTTCTTAATTTGAGTAATATAGTCATAATAACTTATATTTTAGTACAAAATTAGTAAGTATGATGATTTATGTCTTCATAACATTTTGCACACCTCATACATGTCTTATCTTGATCGAGTAAAAACTTTTATCACTAACTATATTGGTTGATAATTTTTTTTATTACAACATTGATTGATAATTTAACTAGTAGGGTAAAAAAAAGACTACACTATTGGGCTATTAAATGTAGTTAATAAAAAAAATTAAAGTGAATGATTTTTTATTATATTAAGAATTTGTTTCTTCTTTGGTACAATTTAAAAAAAGAAAAACAAAATATTCACAGGATCTAATATTTATTAAACTGAAAATATATCTAAACGTCATAATTTGATATTATCCATATTAGATCAACACACGGTAAGACTCGAGTCATTAAACTCCTCGTAACTTTCTCATGACACAAATAAAAAAATCTAACTATTTTATTAATATTTTTTTTATCAAGTAGTCTAGTGATTAAAAATTTTACTTTTAAGATGAATAAGTGGAATAACCAAATTCAAATCATGATCCATATGTATATATATAATCCAATATCCTATCAATTGAGTTAAGTTCACGAAACTATTATTTTATTTTCTAAAAAGTGCTATGGTGCAGATAACCCTAAAAACATGGGCACATAAAAATAGTATAAAAAAAATGACTCCTAAACAAAATTTCTTGTCTTTTCAAAGATAGATAGTAGTAACACTATTTCCTATCTAAATAAGATTAAGACAAGAAAACGTTAAACTTAAACACTCCTAAAACCTAACCAAAATCCATAAATGATCACCACGTGTCATAAGATAACAGTTAGGGAACATGATAGACTTTCCACACAAGATTCCCATCTCTCTAATACAATAATGATAATAAACTATGTTTCGCTTTCTGCAACGTTATTTAATTTACTAAAATAAGATTTTTTAACATAAAAAAGGCTGGATCCGATTCATGCCACACCACCATTCCCAAATTCTCATCATTTCACCGTTCTTCTGCTTCTGGTGGTGCTGTTGGTGTTGCTGGCGAAACCTCTTTAGGTTTTCGCCGGAGTTTTCAACGCCATCTTCATCTCCTCAACCTTTTTACATCACTACATTCAAAATTATTACAACAACTTTGTGTTTTTCTCCCTCTGTTTCTCCGATTTGAAGCTTTTGTTTTTTTATGGATCCGGCTTCTAGAATCTTCATTTCCAATTTTTTTCTACTCTTCATTCACAAGCTCTAACTTTATTGGCTCATTTTCAGGTTTTGCTTCAATTTTTTATTATGATTATTTTTTCTGCATTTTTGTTGAATTTTTTTTTTTTTTTTTTTTTATATAAGAATTTGTAGATCGTTGAGTCCATTGTTGTAAAGTTCAGTTTTTTTTATTGTGTTAATATTTTGGGAGAAGATGAATTAGGTTATTGACTTCTTTTGTTGTTGATGAAATGAAAATGTATTGACTTTTTGTGACTTAAAAATGAAGTCTTTGCAAAAAGTTAGGTTTTTGTGATTAGGGTAAACCTTGTTATGATGGCTTATGAATGTGGGGTTTTTTTTTTTGGTTTTTTTTTTTTTTTGTAGAATTGTGATAGCAACTTGTTTCAATGCATTGAATCTAGGGCGATGTCTGCATCCGGTGTATCTGTGTTAAGAGCAACTTGTTTGTAGTTTGTTGTTGTTGTTACATTATCAGCATGTGTATAATTATTGGCATAAGTCAAGTTGGATTAGTTCATACATATTATCATAACTTAAGCGTGTTTTCTCATATTCGGAATGGAGAATGATTTTGGATCTGTTTTGATATGTGCAGTTATTGTGGTGGAAGTAAGATTGGTATGCTGAGTAAAAATGTCGTTGAGAAGCATAGTTCGGGAACTAAAGGAAATGAGGGATGGGATTGGTAATACCTCTAGGCGAGGTGCGGGAAGTAGGCTTTCGCAGCGTCGGACGAAGTCGCACATTGTTCCTGATATCACTTTAACATCACTTGAACCTATTCAGCAGGGACAATGGGCGAATATACCATCTGAGTTGCTTCTTGATATAATTCGGAGGGTAGAAGAGATCGAGACTTCTTGGCCTGCACGTGCTGTTGTCGTTGCTTGTGCTTCGGTGTGTAAATCGTGGAGGGCTGTTACAAAAGAGATTGTCCAGACTCCCGAACAGTGTGGAAGGTTGACATTTCCTATCTCATTAAAGCAGGTGATTAGTTCTTCACTTTGTTTTTGTCGCAATCACTTTTTGCTTCTTTTCCATTCAGATTGTTCCGTATCTTATGCTCTTTACTTTTTTGTGTACGAATAGCCGGGTCCTCGTGATTCTCCAATACAGTGCTTCATCAGGAGGGACAGAGAAACTTCTGCATATCTGCTGTACTATGGATTGGTGCCATGTAAGTTTGCTTTGATGTGATAATGTTGCAGATGTACTCAATCTCTCTTTCTTAAAACTTGGAATTTATGAATTTATATCTTAAACTGCAATTTTCTTGCACTAAATATGTAGATTTTTTTTATATATTAATCATTACACACCATTATCACGTCATCATCTCGAGAACTGTTCTCATATTAATTACTTGGTATTCGCACACGTCACACGTGCACATGTATGATATATTCTAAACAATAAAAATACACTGTTTTTAATGTAATGCCAGATTTTAGGGCAAATTTTACGCGGCGGTCCACGACTACACGTAGACCAATACTTGAAAATTGCTTAAAAACATAATTCGATCAATGTCGCCTCATAGTTGAGAAATGACTTGTTCGATGTTGATTCGACAAAACAAGGGAGACGGGAGTATGGGTGCTTCAAAACTCAACTCGTCTGTTTCCCCTTATTTCTGTCAAACTCGCACCTATCAAGTCACCGTCGTAGACGTAGGGACGAGGATTGTGAGGCGGGGTTTGGGTGATTTTAAAGTGCCATTCCAGTTTCAACGATGTTGTATATTAACACACATGGAAATTTTTTATTTTTTGAAGATCTCAAAGGCTAAATCTATGGATCCGCCTTAGCCAATTTGTGCTTTGTTTTTCTCTGTTTAATTCATCTTAATGAGTTTTGATAGATTGAGCTCTTGAAAAGTGATATTTGACAAGCTTTTTTTTTTCTTTTTTCTTATACAGCGGAAAATGAGACTGATAAGCTGTTATTAGTTGCCAAAAAGATAAGGAGGGCAACCGGCACAGACTTTATCATATCTTTGGTCGCAGATGATTTTTCTCGATCCAGCAATGCATATGTTGGAAAACTCAGGTAAGTTTTGGTTGATAGAAACTTTACTTGCCTACTTTTCAAATTTCCACCTTGCTCATTATCATATCTCTGCTAACTGATGATCAATTTTCACAGGTCTAATTTTTTGGGTACCAAGTTCACTATATATGACAGCCAACCTCCACACGGAGCTGGAATTCCACCAAAAAATACTAGGTCTAGTAGGAGATTTCATTCTAAGCAGGTGTCTCCAAGAGTTCCAGCATGTAACTATATCGTTAGCACCATTACCTATGAGCTGAATGTTCTCCGCACGAGAGGACCAAGAAGAATGAACTGCATCATGAACTCGATACCTGTCTCAGCTGTTCAGGAAGGGGGCACTGCCCCAACTCCTACATCTTTTCCTGATATTACTGATGAGCATTTTTGTTCTGCGCCAGCACCAGCACCAAAAGGTAAAGGTCCAGTTGGAGATTTAAGCAATTCAACCCTCCCAGTTCCTGAGATGCCGGTACAGAACCAAGGCCCAGTTGAGTCTCTGGTACTTAAAAACAAGTCTCCAAGATGGCATGAGCAGTTGCAATGCTGGTGCCTAAACTTCAAGGGCCGTGTTACAGTGGCTTCAGTCAAGAACTTTCAACTTGTGGCTGCTGTTGAGCCATCTCATAATGTTTCTGCTGCAGAGCAAGAAAAGGTTATCTTGCAGTTTGGAAAGATTGGAAAAGATATATTTACTATGGATTACCGTTATCCACTCTCTGCCTTCCAAGCCTTTGCAATATGCTTGAGCAGCTTTGATACAAAACCAGCCTGTGAATGATACCCATGTCACTGGGTCATTATATGCTAGATTTTTTCATAAATATATGTATAATTTGCTAGACACAGTTCATCAACATGGTGAGATGCAGCTGACTATGCAGTCATTAGTATTTCCCTTTCATGTTAGTTGTTGTATCTGTAATTTTAACCTGTATGTTGTTTCATAGCCTGCAACTAAATTTAAGTTTAGTGAATTTTCAACTTTATAACATACAGCCACATTGTATTTCTCATCAATGCATCTCTTTTTTCCGGCTTCCAGGTAGTGTATTTTTTGTCGTGGTCTCATAGATATAATTTTATGATCGTCATTTTCACTCGATTGTCATTAGTTTTCCATCTAAATATGCAGGTGACTTCATACATACCTGTTTGGCAAGAGCTAAATATAATTTATATTACGCTCTCAATCGGTAATTCTCTAATTTTGATTCCCTATGGTAAGAAATGGTTGCAGTTGTTGCAGTCACATAATTGTTGGCCATTTGAGATTGAATGACCGCAAGGTTGAATTTTTGAATCCGTGATGCGATAGAGTTTGCAAATCAGTTGAGAAGTTGATGAAAGAAAGGAAAGAAAGAATAGAGATTACTTACTGCCAATATAGGTTTGGAGAAGAAACACCATTCTCTTAACCTGTCTAGTTTCTTCCAGTGAAGTTTCCTCTTCTTTCACTTATGTTGTGGCTTAAAGCTCTATATATCCTATCTCAATAGGGTTAAGTAGTTTATTTATCTGGAGTCTTAACTTGCCTGAAAAAGAATAAATATATTCTCTACATGTTTTCATCTCCTTTGAATATAAAATTCTCTACATTTGTAAGGATACAAGAAATTTTACCTACTGGACTAGGCAGTTAGCTTTCATAGTTTCATCTATAATTAATTAGATAACACATGATCAATCAATAAAATAAAATTACTAGTTTGAAAACAGGACTAGTAAAATATCCATAATCTATTCCACAACATTGCCAAATACTATCTCTATTCGTAAAATATCACAAATTTAATATCACAGCTAACGTTTTAAATTCTCGCAATTTACTTAGAGGGTCTTAAATTTAGGAAGTCGGAAGTAATAGTAGTAGTAGTTGACACCTTTCACCAAATCTATACTGTTGTTTAGTAATCAAATATTTAACGATTATTACAATTACACCAATAAAAGTCCTTCTGTAAAATAACACTAATAATCAAATATTTAACGATTATTACAATTACACCAATAAAAGTCCTTCTGTAAAATAACACTAATAACAACTGGTTGTCGAAACAGATGAGTGTAGTAAAAAAAAAATACTGGCACAAATTACACTCACATCTGTTTTTACAATCAAGCCTCAAAATATAGAAGTGTTTAATATATATACAATAAGAATAAACATAATTAGATAGAAGAGTGGTCTCTAGTATCTTGACAGGAGCAGGGAATAGGGAAAACTATAGACTATTCTAACAATTAACAAGCCCTAATGTTACAGTGCCTTCTATAAACATAAGCACAACTATACATTACAATTACAATACCTGCTGTTACAGTTCAAAATTAAGCAGCAGAAGCATTGTGAATGAATATTTAGAGCTTAAAATGTTACAAGTTGAGATTTAGTATTAATCTTAAGAAAGGAAAAACCAATATATCACACATCCACAAAGATTGAGGAACCATATATAAATCATATCAGCTATCCATCAAATTCAAAATGGCTTCTTATAAAGCATGTTGAGGAATTCATTTTCACCTTTTGTTTTTTGAGAACAATCCTAGTTTCTTCAGAAATGGCGATCTTTTTGATGATCTATTTTCTTCACTGTGACTGCTGGATTCTCCAGAAGTGTTGTTGGAAATTGGTCGAGAGGATCTGTTATCTTCATTCTCTACAGCTTTAGCATCTTTCAAAAGTTGAATCAATTCCAAGGAACTTTCTTTTCCTTTATCATTTCCATTCTGTGAGATATAGAAAAGAGTAGTGATAATATTTTCATCCTCATCCAAAATCAACTTGCAATAATCCACACTTCGAGAGCATGAACATAAAGATTGTAGAACAGAAAGTGCATGTTCTTGCTCCTCATTACTTCCAGTGTCAAGTATTTCAGCAATAGAAGATATGCATCCCCTAGTTTCAGCAATTGAGTTTCTACCCTCTTCAGTGTCACACATGTTTTTCAATATATATATGCAGTATCTCAAAACCGATCTGTCATTGAAAAATGGAAGCAATTTTGGGATGCAATTAAGAGATACCATGTGTGGACAAACTTCACTATCAAAGGACAAATTGTAGATTGTTCTTATAGCTTTTTGTTGGAACTCTTTGCTATCAGAATCAAGCAAATTTAAGACAGAAGTGAGTGCACCGGATGCTGCAATTTTGGCTTTACTATTTCCATCTCCAGAAAGTTCTTCCATTATGGCAAGTACTTCTCCTATCACTTCTGAATTAAGAAGATTTGCCAACTTTATGAATGTATCTTCACTTATGTCAGCCATACCATTTCTGCATTAAAATTTTCACACGAAAAAGTCATTCTAATATCAAAAGCAGGTGCAAAGATAAAGCAATCAAGCAAACAAATTTTCAGGTCTGCAAGAAACTTAAAGCATTCTGATAGATCAACTTGGTCATTGAAATGATTAATATTTCAAAATAGTTTCCGAAATTCAAAATCCTCGATCATTAGTCCATGACAAACAACTATAGGACCAAATTGACTGACCCCAAATGATTAATGTGATCGAAAGTTTTCTATTTCAGACACTATTTTGAAACATTTATAGCTTTATAAACTAAATTAACTCTGTTCTTCGATTTAAGAAACTTTTTGGTGATTCACTTTAGGACAAATGCATCAGATAGAGAAAGAGAACAGTTTTTGAACCATGAACAAGACTGCATTTACAATTGAAAATAGTTTTATATGGGCAAATGTTAAATAGTTTTAGAAAACACCATATAAAGATTGAAATTGGGTAACGGAAGAAAAAATCATACCTGCAGTTGTTCACAAATTCCAACAGCAGCTGAGTTCCATCTCGCAGTGCTTTTACGTCCTGCAGATCATTTGCATTGCACAAAAATTTGACTACTGGTTCAACTAAATTTTCAGCTGACACAGACGAAACAGCTTGGCTATTGCTTTTCATATGATCTTTCAAATCTTCGATGACCTTACGTTGAGAATCCCATTGAAGATCATGAAGTTTAGGCAAGAGCATCAAATCTGAATCATGTATCTCTGGTACATGAGCTCTCTGCATGTGAGCCTGAGAGTTTTCAGTACTCCTGGCCATCATCAAATTCAAGTCATGATTGGGCTGAACTCGTGACGCATCTGAATTAAAACTAGTATTCAATGATCCAAGTGACATGTTACTAAAATCCATTGGCAAGTTCAAATCATTGAAATAACTTCCCAAACTCTGGATGGAGGTGATTGAAGCATCCATTAAGTGAAAATCTTCTGTATGTCTACTTGGATCAGGAATGGAGACACCGTTATTTCTGCACCAGTTTGATATTATGTCCTTCATGGCAACATTTGGAGTCAATTCCATATGAGATAGTTCCATTTTTGTTTTTGGACATGTAGTTTTACGTTCATTAAACCACTTTCTTATCCACATTCTTTCATATGTTACTCCAGAAGCAATGATAACAGGATCATACATCAATCTTAAAGATAGTGGACACTTATATTCCTCAGGCGGTGTCACACTATCGGACTGATTCTTGTGAGTTCTATTCTGATCATAGTTCATGCTACGTTCCGACTCAACGCGATTGCCTCGTACAGAATTGTGACTAGAGTTATCCCTTGCAATTGCTTCTTCTCTTTGAGAATAAAAATTCTCAATGTGTTCTCCCGCCACCATGTATTTTCCATGCTTTTTCAATAGATACGTGAGATATCTCAAGATCTTAACCTTTTTCAGGTCATTTTGTCCAATTTTATCTCCAATTTTATCTAGCAACTTCTTGATCGACCGTCTCTCGACTAATAAGGCCATTTGTGATGTTATATTCAGTCTTGGTGCAGCAAACTGAAGTGCTCTAAGTTCAAAATCTTCCACAGAATCTGAATTTGAAGTACTCAGCAGTTCTTTTAAAACTTTCCCAGCCTCTTCTTCAGCATAGTCCAGAACAAACGCAGCACACTCAAGATCATCAATTATTCTAGAAACCTGCAACAGAAATTATGAAACTCAGTTTGGATTAACTTGCTTATAGATGTAACTACAATAAGTACTTAATTTTTTAATTTATGAAAAAGTTAGAAACGTTTGAAGGAAAAATTGACTAACCTCTACAGCCAACAGAACTGGAACCATACCCTGAATGGGAATTAAGCTTTGTTCTAATGACTTTTTTGCCTTTAGGCATCTTGTAAGTACTGTATCCCCTGTCACAGCCTGAAAACCAAACAAAAATATCATTAAACCAAGTACAAACCATTGGTATTATATATATACAAGTTAATTTCATGATGTTTCAGAAGAAAAAGTACACACCAGGTAGAGTTTGCTGCATTCGGAACAATGTTGCAGAAGTAATCTGGCTTTCTCAATTGAGTTGTGCAGCAAACATAGAGACTCTATTCCTGATGAGCATCTTGGCCTTGCTGCCTCTATGTCTGGAAGTATCCTCAGGATGCTTTCCACTATATTCATCAGTTCTATGCATAGTTTACTATGTGCCTGTTAATTGAAAGAATTCTTAGTTCTAAGTTCTAACATCCAAGTTATATGAGTATATGTTGCAGCAGCTATGAAGCACAAATACAAGCATGGACACCAGACACGATATATACACCGACCGACAATAATTTGAGAAAATTATACTTTCAATGTAATTATATTATCGGTGCCATGTCGGTGTCCGCGTGTGTGACATCAGAACATGCTTAATCCAACGAGTGTCTGTGCTTCATAGTGTAGCGGATATCTTAATGGAAGAGAAATCATTTAACACAATTAATTCATACAAAATAAATATTGAAAATAGAATATATCAAATGCAATGGTATTTATTTATATGTACCTGAAAGGAACGGATATTTAGTAAAGTCTCCACCTTTTCACCACTAGTTGTTCTCATTAAGGGGAGTGTCCTGCAGCAATAGATTAGACAAAGAAAGAACATATAATAAGCAACAAAACAGATTAATAAATCTTTAACTTAGATGAAAGAGCAAAATTCACTATATATAAGGACAAAGTTATTTTGGAATAATCTGGTCAAACAAGTAAAACAAAAGTAACTTTCATCACCTAAATCTAAATTTAGAAGTTAGAAGCAGTCAACTTTGAACAAATTACATCTTTGAACATAATACTATTATTATATGATATTCTGCAATATATCTTATTTTATTACTCAACAGACAATACAATAGAAAACTATTATACTTATATGATATGATATTCCGAGTGGATTTGCAGTGAATTTAGCAGAATCACGGTGAACCACTGTAATTTTAGTAAAATTTAGTTTTAACAAAATTACAGTGTCATATAATTTCATGAAACTCGACGTTATTCCAAACATGCACTTATAATCCTCTCCAGATCAAATTGTAAGAAATTGGATGAATCAAACAACTGATAAATCCAGTGTCTAACAATTTGACCGGGCAGACAATATGTGCATCATGAAGCTACCAAACATAGTTTGAACCTAAGTATAAAATAATAGAAATTTGAAGAGTAAGGAGAATGAATTACCTAGAATTATATGGTAATAATTAAGAAACAAGTATAAGTAATCTCTTCCTATGCTTAATACTGAAGAACCAATTAGATTATCTATAGAGTGCTAATGGTAGATAAGCAAAGTGAACAAAAAGCAATGGTTGATGTAAAAAAGTGACATATTTTCCAGCTCATAATCTCTATTTGATCGATTCTTACATTAAATAGAGAAATTTAAGAACAAAAAATGGAAGAAAAGAAGAAATTAAAAGATGTTTAGTGAAAAGAAAGGAAGCAAGAAAAGGATAATGAAGGATGAAATGAAAAAAGAATTAGAGGTGTAAGTATGTGGTGGCGGGGTTTGAAGGAAAGAGAAAGAGAAAGAGAGTCTGTCGTCAACGCGAGAGATTAAGCAAATATGAGTGTTTGGATTTTCCATGACTAAGTCGAGAGAAAGAAAAACCACAACAACCTCATCATATTTGCGGCTTTCTATATCATCCTATGTCACCTAATAGTCAAATTATTTTAAGGTTCATGTTTACTACTGCTCACAAATTAACAAGGTATTCCTCCAATCACAATTACAACCAATTTTAACATTTTTTGGTATATTAGAAAATTCACGTATTAACAATGAATTGATCTAAGTGGTAGGAATTTTAGTTCTCTTAAATATATGGTTAGAAGTTCTATTTTTTACTCATTCGTATCGAGAAAATCCATCTTGGGTGCCTGCCTCACATGTTTCTCGACGAAGATTAATCATCGCTAATGGCGGTGGAAACTTCGTATCAATATCATGGTAACTCAAAACAAAAATCATGTATGTGATCGATATTATGAATCAAATACATAACTTTTTAAATGTACTAAAAATGTCAAATATACTTCTAATAGTAACCGGAAATAGTATTAGTTAAGGAAATATATAAAAAGATCACTCAGCACAAGATGTGTCGAGGAGAAGTACTAAAGTTTGCAAGAAGATCTAAAATAAAACAGCAAGATAAAATATTAATCAGCCGATTCCCAAACAGGGTAAGGGGTTTGACCACCAACGATGAAAGCTAAAAGATAAAGTAACATCTGTCGTCCTCAACCACCGATAAGAAAACATATTGACTTTGTTCAGAAGTTGATGCACGGAGTTCTCTGAATATCCGAAGACTCTAAGATTTTTTTCATTTCAAATATTCTCAGATAGAAGCAAGCCAAACAAGTTGCATAAAGGATCGCCGAGCACAGAGACCATCAGCTGAGTGAGTGAAATAATCAAAAAGATTTGAGAGGCTGTGTGCGTCTGTCGAAAACTCAATCCAATCACGAACTAGTGACCAAAGAGAACCAAAGGTACCACATGAAAGAAACAAGTGATGGGCAGACTCAACACCACCACACCTTGTCACACAAAGGGCAAGATTTGGAGAAAGAACGCAACAAGTAACCAAATTTGTCTTCGTTGACCACCTATCACGCAGGAGACGCCGCACTAAAATATACACCTTCAAAGGAACATGTTTGTTCCAAAGACGGTCTTCAACTGCCCCTAAAGTAACTGCATCCTGAGAAGTCAAAATCTGATAAGCATCACGAACAGAATAACCGGTAGCATGATCTAGGCGCCATTGCCACCTGTATAAAGACTCAACCTGCAAGGTCGCAGGAAGAAGTAAGGTCTGGCACTCCCCCAATATCTCCCCTCCCACACCCACAATTGTCTCATCCACACCCACGCCTCCCCTCCAACCTTCCACCCTAAAGAGTACATCTCAGCTACCGTATTCGACTTGATCGCCGCCAAATTGAACAAACGGTCAAACTGCTCACAAGGGACCTCGCTCAACCAGAGATTGGACCAGAAAAGAGTAGCTGATTTGTTTTCTACCTTTCTCATTACACATTCCCCAAACCAACCGTCCATAAACCATCATACTCCATCCCTGATGATCCCTATCTTTGTCCTTATAATTCAATATTAATTATGGAAAATGCTAAACAATGCACCTGGTGCATTGGTTAAGCATATTAATATATAAACTTTTTCTTGGAATTTGTGCATTTAATTTGTTAAAGATGTAAAAAGTTATCTATCTAACATTAATTTTGTCTCTTTATTTCCTTTTTGGTATGCTTAACTAGTGCACCGGGTGTACTGTTTAATATCACCCATTAATTATTAATATAGTATAGAAATACATCACTTAAGGGCCCGTTTGGTGCGCAGGATATGATAGTGTCATGATAGGATATAAAACAAAATAAGGATAGGATATGATATAAGCAGGATAATAGTTATCCTCAATTATCCTATCATGTGTTTGGTGCACACAAGATAACAAACATGGTAACTATCGCATAATGTTTTTAATATATATCTCGTTCATAATAATATGATTATATATATATATATATATATATATATATATATATATATATATATATATATATATATATATATATATATCATATTTTAATTACAAAATTAACATTGTAAAATAATTATTTTAAAAAAATTATTTTGTAATACTTTGAATTTTATAAATAAAAAATTTAAAAAAGCAATCAAATATTTTCATATAAATTTAAATAAATTAATGAGAAAATAAACATGTTAAATTTTTATATGAACATGATCAAATAAATAACTTAGTTATATATGTTAGATAAGGTAAATAAATATATCATATATTTATATTTAAATAATAAAACTACCATTGCAAGAGAAGTATATTTAATTTGTTATAAAATTTAATTTAATATCCCTTAATAATTATTTTACTTTAAAATATTGTAATTACAGTATAATTTTGATTTTTAAAATTATGTAAATTACAAAATTAGTCTTTTGAGAAAATCCGATATATATTTACAAATTAATTATTTTATTTTTAATTTTCTATCAAATTATTTTATTATTAATATTTTATTAATTTTCATTTTTTATTTCAAAATATATTTTATCAAATAAATGAGTAAATTATTTTCTTATCCTATCCTGCCCATAATCCAGCTAAAACTCAGGATAAAAATTTTAACTAGAGAGACAGGATAGGATAAGTTGCAGGATTAACTTATGATATTCTGTTGGTTCATCAAACACTGGATTAAGACAAAATATGATACAATTATCATATCCTGTCTCTTATCCTAGATTATTGATGTGACTCCAAAAAAGAGAAGAAAAAAAAACTAATTAGAAAAACAAAAGCGCGTATAAAAAAACATAGACAAATATGTTTTCATAGGCAACTTGCAGGAATATGATGTCTAAATAAAGATAACAAAATTGTTTTCTAAATACCTTGATATTTTTATTTTTTTGAACAGGACCATTTATATTTTTATAAAAATTAGATTGCACTGCATACAAAAAAACAAATTATATTTATACTTTTCACATTTCTCTCTTGAAATATCAAATATATAGTACTCCTGCAACTCTTATGAATTATATCACACTTTTATTTATTTTAACATAAGTAAATATTTTTATGATAATAATTAACTTTAAATCATCTTTTTAAAAAATCATTTTTTTTAGTTGCTTCGGAAATACTACTATTTAAAGATTCTATTTGAAAAAATTTTCATTTTTTATTTCAAAATATATTTTATCAAATAAATGAGTAAATTATTTTCTTATCCTATCCTGCCCATAATCCAGCTAAAACTCAGGATAAAAATTTTAACTAGAGAGATAGGATAGGATAAGCTGCAGGATTAACTTATGATATTCTGTTGGTTCATCAAACACTGGATTAAGACAAAATATGATACAGTTATCATATCATGTCTCTTATCCTAGATTATTGATGTGACTCCAAAAAAGAGAAGAAAAAAAACTAATTAGAAAAACAAAAGCGCGTATTAAAAAACATAGACAAATATGTTTTCATAGGCAACTTGCAGGAATATGATGTCTAAATAAAGATAACAAAATTGTTTTCTAAATACCTTGATATTTTTATTTTTTTGAACAGGACCATTTATATTTTTATAAAAATTAGATTGCACTGCATACAAAAAAACAAATTATATTTATACTTTTCACATTTCTCTCTTGAAATATCAAATATATAGTACTCCTGCAACTCTTATGAATTATATCACACTTTTATTTATTTTAACATAAGTAAATATTTTTATGATAATAATTAACTTTAAATCATCTTTTTAAAAAATCATTTTTTTTAGTTGCTTCGGAAATACTACTATTTAAAGATTCTATTTGAAAAAATTATTTATTTAAAAAATTAAATATTTCAATTTTTAGTGTATTTTTTTGGTAAGAAAGCTAAGAAGAAAAGGAAAAAAATTAAATTAAAAGGAAAAAACTATTCACGGAGGAAGAAAGTTGTCATTGCATCGTTCTTAAGAAGATCACGGATGTCTTCTGAAGGAGAAACATGAATTCCCCTTACTAAGTGTGTGATAGAAAGAAATATTGGTCTGAAAGAGCAGCTCCTTTATACAATTTTCAGTGTATTGACTTCACATAATTTTATTAAAAATTAAATAATAACCAATAATAAAATCATATGTTTTGTGAAAAAACTACAATTAAAATTGGTATCATCGTTAGAACAAAATGTGTATGAGTTGTGTTGAGATGAGGATAAATTTGTGATGATATTGCCTTACAAGTTCAGAAACAGAAAATCAAAAAACAGGTGGTGCACTGGGCGCGGATCAACTGGCGCCAAGAGCACTCTAGAAACATCGTTGGCTACTGCCATTGGCGCCAGGCGTGGGTACGCATATATAAATGTGCAGTTTGTGTTTTCTGAGTTCTTCAACAGGGTTTTAGGATTTTGCGGCCAATCAAAAGACTAGGGTTTATAGAGAATTCTCTTGGCAATAATTCTAGGGATTGAGAATTGATTCAACACCTTGGGAAACACTTGTAATGTAATTTCTTGGTCACAGGAAGAAATTCGGGACTTGGGTAGAATATAATCAAAGTTATTTATTGTAACCCTTGTTTTGGGAATTTCATTGTAACTGAGAAACTTGATTGATAAGAGGAACAAATAGCTGCCCTCTCCCCCAGAGTAGGTTCATTAATACCGAACTGAATAAACAAACAACAGTGTCTTTTATCTTTTCGCCGATTTTATTGTTCGTGATTGTTCTTGCTTTATTTGGATTGCTCAATTTTATTTGCTCCACATATCAAGGTTATTAGTGTGAGTTAATCGAATTCGCAACAAGTTGCATAAATATTATATTGCTTCATTGAAAAGAAAAAATAATTAAACTTAGATTGAAAAGAAAAAACAATTATAGCAATCTAGGTATCATTACATATTTATACTTAATTTTTTTTTTCAACTAATTTCTGATTATTATTGATGTATGATACCTTGATTGGTATAATCAGAAATTAGTTGAAAAGAAAAAGGAAAAAAAAAGATTGGTATTAAAATATTAAACGAATGTGAAAATTTGTAGTAAAGCATTAGCATAGTACAAAAATTTACAACAGTCATTAGCACTGTTATTATTAATTTATTTTTTTTACAAGCCTGTGAGTAGGGGTGGACAGAAAATCCGCGGCCCGACTTAACCCGAAAAAATCGATAAAATAAAAAATGGACGATTTGAATTGGGCCACGGATTTGCGGGTCTGGAAATTCGGTTTGAATAGATTTGATGTGGGCGGGTCCGGGTGGAGAGAACTGGACCAACGAGACTCGAAACCCGCCTTCATAGTGAAAAAAATAAAAATTAGTCTACTACACTAGTAATGTTGACGTTAGTGGAATGCATATATGTCATTTTTTCTTTTAAAAAATGCACAAATATTTAAGAATTATACTAGTATTATTCTTTTTCAAATGAAAGTAATCAATGCATTTCAATTTATAATACAACTTTTTACTATCACAATAAAATAGTACCTCTGCATATTCTAGAAACACAAACTCTCTCCTTTCTTGAGAATCAACAATTGCTTTTAATCTTTGCATTTAACTAGATGAATCACTTCTTTCTCCCTCGCTTTTTTCTTCTTCGTCATTATAGTATTTTTTGTCTTTGTAAATATAATTTTTTTCTTCATGTTGTTATTCTTTATTTTATGTTTTATTTTTCTTTTGTTGGTTTGGTGATACATATCAGGCATGCAAATGATGATATTGATATTTTAATTTTCGTGTAATAAATCTAAGTTTTTTTTTTATCTTGTTCTATTTATTTATTATTTTTTTATTGAAACCGAAATAATCCTTCCGCAAACCGCACCCGTCCAAATCGAAGGACGAAAATAGACAAAAACGGATCTCTATATATCAACCGCGGTTTGAGATAGATGAACATTTTGAGCCCGAATCCAACTATACCCGCCCGATGTCCATCCCTACCTGTGAGTAGGGGTGGACAACGGGCCGGGCCGGTCGGGTTCGGACCCAAAAGTACCACCCGGCCCAATCTATGGGTGAAGAAGTGTAGCCCAGACCAAACCATTTTTGAGATTCGGGTTTGACTGGTTCGGATCTAACGGGTCGCGGGTCTGACGGATGGACACAAACGGTTTCAAATAAAAAAAAACAGATCTTTTCAAGAAAAAAAAATCCAAAAAATATCATCAAATGGAGCATAAATTTATAAAACTCAGAAATTCATATTGAAGAAGAGAAGAAATTCATTACAAATAAAAATTACAACTTTTAACAAACTAAACAAATAAAAAATGCAACTAAACACAAATGAGGTAGAAGGAGGAATGAGAGGGAAAACATGCACTAGCTTCTTAGATCTGACTTTCATTTGCAAAAATCAACTTCAAGGAGATGATTCATGAGACGTGTTGGTGCGTTCATTTATTTTTTGGAGACAAAGGAAAATGTATCTTTAAAAGAGTTTAGTGTGATAGTATTTGTTTGTGGGAGATGAGAGTTTAGTGTGATAGTATTAGTTTAGAACAAGAACAAAGTTCTAGTCATCTAGACAAATTTAAATAAAGTAGTAGTATTATTTAAGAAAGAGAGAGAATCAATTTATTGATTTATATCAGCTTTATGCTTAGAATATTAGTTTTGCCTAGATTAATTAGTTTGGTAAATATTAAATTACAGTTTTGTATAGATATATATATAAGACACAAGCCCATTTGTATAGCAACTGATAACATTCAATTTTACAATTCAATGAGAATTAGTTTCATTGTCCACTTTGATCCTCTTGTCAACATGGTATCAGAGCTCACATGAGTTCTGGTAGCCATTGTTACACTTCTTTGCAAACGGTTATTCCTTTTTTCTTGTTGCATCTTGTTTCTTCCTCTTTCTGATTCAACCTTTCTCTTCCTGAAGTTTCACCAATGGCACGTTAACTCTGCTCAGAGCAATTCCCATGGTAAAGGGGGATCCTACAAAGGCAAGGGGCAAGGTTCTTCCAAAGGTGGGAATCGGATGTGCACTCATTGCGGTAAAACCAATCACATCGTCGACAATTGCTTTGAGAAGATTGGTTATCCTCCTGGTTACAAGAACAACAAGTTCAAGAATTCATCATCTCAGGCCAACAATACCTCTACTGCTTCTTCCTTGGAATCTGTCCAACAAGGTTCTTCTGCACAGTCCAATTTTCAATTTACTCAGGAGATGTATCAAGGCCTCCTTGAAGCTCTTCAACAGTCAAAACTTAGTTCTCAACCAAAAGCCAATGCTGTAACTACTTCTCCTTTTGCTCTGCATTCCCCCTCTCACCAAAATGGTAAGCATTCTAGCCTCTGGATACTAGATACAGGTGCTACTGATCACATTACTTTTGATCTTTCTTCTCTCACCACTTATCAAAACATTGTCCCTGTCCCTGTTTCTTTACCCAATGGATCACAAGTTTTAGCTTCTATTTCTGGTAGTGTAGTTATATCACCATCCATTACTATCCATCATGTTCTTTACATCCCTTGTTTTCAGGTTAATTTGATATCTGTCACCAAATTAGCTAGTACAAATAATTGTCATTTAAGTTTCACCACTAACTTGTGCAAAATTTTGCAGAACCATTCACTGGAAACGATTGGTACAGCTAAACTTCAAAGGGGATTGTATGTGATAGATACTGCTGATACAATTTCTTACTGTAATTCGATTTCTTCTAATTCTTTTGAGCTATGGCATTCCAGATTAGGTCATGTATCAGATTCTGGTATGCAAGCTATTTCTAAACAGTTTCCATTTATACCTTGTAAAAATAACATGTCACCTTGTGATAGTTGTCATTTTTCTAAACAAAAGAAGCTACCTTTTCCAAATAGCATTACTACTTCCTTATCTCCCTTTGAAATACTACATGCTGATGTATGGGGTCCTTTTTCCACCACTTCACTTCTAGGACACAAATATTTTCTTACCTTAGTTGATGATTACTCTAGGTTCACTTGGGTGATTTTTCTCAAAAACAAAAGTGAAACTAAAACCAGCATTATTAACTTTGTTGCTTACCTAGAAAATCAATTCAACACATCTTTGAAATGCCTTAGATCTGATAATGGTACAGAATTTGCCTTGACTGAATTCTTTTTATCCAAGGGGATTATTCATCAAAAATCTTGTGTTGCGACCCCCCAACAAAACGGTATCGTTGAACGTAAACACCAACATATCTTGAAAGTAGCTAGGTCCTTATTCTTTCATTCCAATGTTCCTCTTACTATGTGGAATTTCTGTGTTCAACATGCTGTACATGTCATCAATCGAATTCCTAGTCCCTTACTTCAATCTAAAACTCCTTATGAACTATTGTTCAAATTACCACCCACCCTTCTCCACCTTAAAGTCTTTGGTTGCTTATCCTATGCTACTACTATACAAGCACATCGTACCAAATTTGATTCTAGAGCTCGAAAGTGTGTTTTTATTGGGTACAAAGATGGCACTAAAGGCTACATACTTTATGATCTCCATTCACACAATATTTTTCTTTCACGAAATGTAGTGTTTTATGAGCATGTATTCCCTTTCAAGTCTGTTCCTGACCCCCCTTCACCACATGTTTCTCCTACTTTTCCACTTTATGATGATCCCTTGGACACCTCTGCTAACCCTTGTGTTGATACTACACCTTTGTCCACTGGTTCCTTAGACAGTCTTAGCCTTAACACTGTCCCCACACCACCTTTAGCTCCAACTTTGGATTCTAGTCCATTACATCTTCCAATTAATATAGCTACTCCTATCTCTCTTACTCCTAATTCTGCTCCCAGTCCAGCAGACCAGCCATTACCACACCTTAGTTCTGCCCCTGTAACTTCTGAGCCATCTATACTCCCTCCCACTAGAGTCTCCACTCGTCCAAAACGGCCTCCAGGTTACTTACAGGACTATCACTACAATGCCATTTCTCGCTGTACCAACCAGGTTTCTACTAATATTGCTCACCCTCTTTCTTCTGTTTTATCTTATAATACTTGTTCTCCTGCTTACAAACTGTTTTGCTGTTCTATTTCTTCCACCATTAAACCCAAAACCTACAACCAAGCTTCTAAATTTGACTGTTGGAAGAAGGCCATGGATGCTGAGATCTCAGCTCTTGAGGTAAATAAAACTTGGACTGTCGTGGATCTTCCTTGTGGTAAGGTTCCAATAGGTTGTAAATGGGTGTATAAAATCAAGTATCATGCCAATGGTACCATCGAACGGTACAAAGCAAGGCTTGTGGCAAAAGGCTATACTCAGATGGAGGGGGTCGACTATTTCGATACTTTTTCCCCAGTAGCTAAGATGACTACTGTGCGTGTTTTACTTGCTGTTGCTGCTGTTAAAGGTTGGCATCTTGAGCAGTTGGACGTTAACAATGCCTTTTTGCATGGCGACCTACACGAGGAGGTTTATATGTCTCTTCCTCCTGGCTATGATGCATCTTCCTCCAAGGTATGCAAATTGAATAAGTCCTTATATGGGCTGAAACAAGCCAGTCGTCAATGGTATTCCAAACTTTCTGCTGCTCTTATTTCTCTAGGCTATAAAGCTTCTCAAGCTGACCATTCCCTCTATGTCAAATCTCATGGCGCTTCTTTTACAGCTTTATTAGTCTATGTTGATGATATTGTCTTAGCAGGCACTTCCATTGAAGAGATAAAATCTGTCAAACTATTTCTTGATCAACAGTTTAAGATCAAAGACCTTGGTCAACTTCGTTTTTTTCTTGGTCTGGAAATTGCTAGGTCCTCCTCTGGTATTTTTTTGAATCAGCGAAAGTACACTCTTGAACTACTTGAAGACACTGGTTTTCTTGGCTCTAAACCTGCCACCGTGCCCCTTGATCCTCACACCAAGTTGTCTGCCACTGATGGTGTTCCCTTAGATGATCCATCTGGTTATAGAAGACTTATTGGTAGGCTTCTTTACTTGACTCACACACGGCCCGACATTTCTTTTGCGGTTCAACACCTCAGTCAATATGTTTCAACTCCCTTAGTGCCTCATTATCAAGCTGCTACCAGAATTTTAAGATACTTAAAATCTTGTCCTGCCAAGGGAGTCTTATTCTCCAGTCACAGTCCTTTACAACTTCATGGCTTTGCTGACTCTGACTGGGCCTGCTGTCCTAACACTAGGAGGTCCATTACTGGTTACTGTGTCTTGCTAGGTAGGTCACTCATCTCTTGGAAATCTAAGAAACAAAACACTGTTTCTCGCTCATCTACTGAGGCAGAGTATCGTGCATTAGCTTCTTTGACATGTGAGTTACAATGGCTTCAATACTTGTTTCAAGATCTTCACATTACTTTTACTCAATCAGCTTCTGTTTATTGTGACAATAAATCAGCAATCTACCTTGCTCACAATCCAACCTTCCATGAACGCAGCAAACACATTGAACTGGACTGTCATATTATCCGAGAAAAATTGCAGTCAAAACTGATCCATCTGCTCTCTGTTCCTTCAACGTCACAACTGGCCGATGTGTTTACCAAACCTCTTCACTCCCCTGCCTTTTCTTCTATGTTGTCCAAGTTGGGATTGTGCTCCATACACCATCCAACTTGAGGGGAGCTATCAGCTTTATGCTTAGAATATTAGTTTTGCCTAGATTAGTTAGTTTGGTAAATATTAAATTACAGTTTTGTATAGATATATATAAGACACAAGCCCATTTGTATAGCAACTGATAACATTCAATTTTACAATTCAATGAGAATTAGTTTCATTGTCCACTTTGATCCTCTTGTCAACAATTTATGAGATTTAAAATTGAAAACATTAATCTAGGAGAGAAAGTAGTAGTAGCTTACAGTTATCACTGAGCAAAAGTCTACTCACATGTCTACTACTGCATCATATCACGTGAACAAAAAGACTACAACTATATTATGGGTCGGTTCGGATGCCCATGGTTGTAAATTCTTGGACCGAACCCATCCATCACTAGTCAAATGAACCCGTGTTTTGGACCCGTAAACCCATTTAACCGTCAGAATCCGACCCAAGTCGGTTTATTTTTTCCGGTTACAGCAGATTGGGCCGGATTTTCGGATCTTGTCCACCCCTACCTGTGAGGGATGTGATATCTCTCGACCGTACATCATGAGGAATGAGGTGGGTCCCAAGAAGCGATTAAGGTGGCTGTTGTGACATTGTTGATTTTGTCGTTGTTGACTGAGACAAAAACAACTTACGTTTACAATCCGCGGGCTCTATTGAATATGCAACGACGAGCATTACACAAATAATAAAAGTAAGTAACTGCAAGTACAACTAGTAGTATTTTTTGTCATAAGTCAAAAGGCAAATTTTATAGGTGTGGAAAATTATAATTTATAAAAGTATAGTAGGTTGACCACAAATAATTTCCACGCGCTATTTTTATGCATGTTAATTTACGTTTTTGGACAAATTCAGCATGTTACGTAGACATACTATATCTAGAAAAATATATGAACTAAAATTAGTTTTGATATGGTGGCTGGTGTCAAACAATGTTGCGTCAAAGTTAAAGTTGATAAGCGAAAGAGAAGTGAAATATCTGTAAATATTCTAACGTATAAGTTAGTAAGATGCATAAAATAAGAAGTATTAAGTTTGAAAATTGCATATATGATTGAGTTCTATATAATTAGGAAGTGAATATATATATATATATGGGCGATTTTGCCGTACCGCATGCCTGGGCATGTGCCCGGGCTGCCCCTTTTATATTTTTTTAAAAAAAAAACAAAACAAAACAGAAGGGAAAAAAGAAAGAAAAAAACTTTTCACTCAGTCACACGGCCACTCTCTCCCGTCCCGACTGCTCATCTCTCTCGCCAGTCGCCGGCGAGTCGCCGCACACCAGTGCACCACCGTCCACCGCTGTCCGCTCTCACTCTCTCTCCATCTCGCTCTCGCCGTCGCACCACCGCTCTCAGCCCCTCTCTCTCACTCTCGCAGCCGATTTGATTCGAGGTAAACAAATTCTCAAATTCTATTTCATGTTTCTGTTTCTAGAATTTAGAATCTCTGTTTCTCAAACGATTGTTAAGCTGTTTTGATTATTAAGTGATTATAGAAATAAGCTGTTTTGGTTATTAAGTAATTATATTAAATAAGCTGTTTTGATTTTTGAATGTTTCTACGTTATTGCTGTTTTGCTTATGACACTGTAGAAAATTAAAACTCATAGTATTAATTAGGAGTTTCTATGAGTTTGATTTAATTCATAGGGTAGAAAACTCAGTGTAGAAAATTTATCAAAATCATCATTCTTCCTCTGCAGTCTGCAGAGTAATGACTTACGTTTTGGTATTGTACTTGACCTATCATTCTACTTTTCTAGAATTTCTATTCTCTAAATGGATTGGTTTCATCTAATTTTCAATTCTAATCTTGATTGTAATTTCATAATCTTTGTTGAATCAAAATTGCATAGTATTCATCTCATTTATTTCACTACTGTTACTTTTTGGGTTGCAAATAAATTAGTTAGTAATAATTAATTAGGAGTTTTAATTTCAGAAATGAGGAAGTTTTTGGTTCCTAAAGCAAATATTGTGCAATCGGAAGCTAAAGTAGAAGAACAACCACCTAATGTGGCCAACGAGTTTAATTCCAATGAGATTGTGCAATCTTATTTATTTGAGCCTTAATTATATTGGAAACAAGGTTGTACTTTTTCTTGTCGTTTCTTGTTTAAATATTGAAAATATGATTTAAATATTATTGTATTCGGAAATTGGGTTGATAAAATTCTCTTCAAAATTTTGCCCAGGCTCTCTAACATTCCTAGAGTCGCCACTGTGTATATATATATATATATATGGGGCATATCTAGTGAGAAAACCAATTTTATATGAGAGTGAAAGCACTTAATCTTAATCGTTAGATTAAAATATAGGGCTAAGATTAAATTTCCAAATTAAAAATGTCACACACTAGATTATTCCTTTTACACACCACTTTAGGATTAAATTTTTTTTTTCTCGTTATGGTTAGGGATTGGGGTGTATGAGGTTGAACACAATTGAGTTATAATGGTGGACAACCATGAAAGACGTCGTAGTTCGAAACAGCTGGTGCATATATGTCATTCTTGCCACTTCAGTTGTATTTCTTTCCACCGTTTTTTAGTTATAATTGTTATCTTGTTTGTTAATTTCACAAATAAAAGAATAATCTGACAATACAATAGTAGCCAATCCAAATTAATTTTTAGAAGTCCTATGTTTAAAACCAACAATGGAAACAATCCTTTGAAAACATAACCATCGTAGATGTTGTTGGTAACAAAATTATTCAATAAAATAAATATTGTTATCCTAGTGCTTTGATAGTAAAATAAGTTTATGCAAATTTCAATGGGATAGATGGTTCGATGAAGAAGATGCAGTGGATAGATTTGAAGATGCGCGGTGGATAGATGGTTTGAGGAAGAAGGTGCCGCCACTTGAGACAGCAGAAGATGAAAAGATGGTGATCAGAAAAAGAATAATCCGATGTGTTGCATTTTTTATTTGGAGATTTAATCTCAGCCCTATATTTTAATCCAACGATTAAGATTAAGTGCTCTCACTCTCATATAAAATTGGTTTTCTCACTGGATATGCCCCCTATATATATATAAGTCTCGTTGGTGAAGAGGAGACCATGCGAGATCATCAAGAATGGTGGAAGCGAATTAAAGCCTTTATTATTGTTGAACTGATTTCCAGTCTCGTTCCTAACATTTTATGGGCCTTAGGCCAAACATAAAAAAAAAACTTATTTCATTTAATATATATAGCATTAATACATAATAAATTTTACAAAATATAAAAAAATACTTAAAAATTCATAAGAAATGATTTCTTCGAGCATTTTGATATGCAAAATCATTGATAAGCCCATCAGCATCAATGTCCGCCAACTTATCTTTCTCAATTAACAAAGTTGCCAAATCGTTCAATATTTCTTGTGACATTGATGATCTCAAGTAGCATCAATGCACATAGACTTAGATTGCAACTTTTTTACTGACCATATTAATAGCAAATAAAATGTCGTACAAAATAACTATGCCAAGCAAAAATTCAAAACTTTCTAGTGCATTAATCAAACTATCCACCTAATTATTTTTTAATGTTCCTAGTAATTATCCCTAATCATATTTTCTACCAATTGAGCCCCTTAATGATATTTTCTTTAATAATTCTACACATATTTCTTTGGCCTAATAATATATTTTTTCTTTTAAGTATTATTAAATTTTTTTTTATATATATTAGTAGGTAGGTATAAAAAAATTTGGGCCCCTTAAAATATTGGGCCTCAGACTGTCGCACTCATTGCCTACCCTCAGGGCCGGGCCTGCTGATTTCACAGACTGAAATTGTTTTGTATGTTAGTATCTCATAGAGCTATTGAGGCTTTGAACGACTCTCTATTAAGATCAATGAAATATAGACATCATGACACGGATATTAATACATTGTTACCAATATTAATTTTAAAAATGAACAATTCAATATAATTATAATTTATAAGTATCTGTGTCTTGTCAGTATTTAATATTGACATATATATTACACCGGAATACGCCTAATTTGAAATATATCTATACTTCATAACCTTTAAATTTTGGGTCGAACATGAAGACGAATGTGAGCCTTGGCATAGTTCAAAACAATTTTTGAAAAAATCTAACTTGACCAAAAGCACTTCTTATTGTGATCGGGACGTGAAAACGATGATGTATATATAGAGGGTGCGGACAAATCAACCTCTCTCTCTTTCTCCAATTCATTTTCCAAATGTATTTGCGTCTTTAAATTGGATCCACATATAGTTTTAATCCTTTTCCACTCGAAGAATCGTTCTATCTCAATAAAAAAAAAAACATTTATTTATTAATATCTCCATCATGATGTATATTTGACGTTAATTTTGGTTTGGGGTTCATGAAGATGAAATTTATGAAAATGAAGATGAAGAAAAAGAATGAAAAGTAAAATAAAAATAGGTGTTGATGATTTATCATTAAAAATAGTAGACCTGCAAATTCAATGATTTTCCTTCTGATAAAAAAATCAAACGGTTAAAGTTAAAAAAATTAATTAGATTTTTGGTGGATTTAACAAAAAAATAATCATATAACTAAAATGAAACCACAAAATTAGTTAAGGTATTTAAAGAGAAACTTAACACACACAAAATCTGAAAAAATGAACACCGTGTATATGAAATTACTAGGTTGCCCTTCTTTGGATAAGAGAGTGCAATTAATGACAAAATTATTCCTTGGTGTGGTATTTTTCTCATGTTCAATTAACATTTTTGTTTATTGTTTTTGTGTCACAAGATTGGGTAATTAAGAAGCCCAAAATACAACTACAACACAACCTATTCCTTTTAAAAAAAAGGTTTTCGACAACAAGAAAAACTGGCCCCATAAAAAAGAAAAAGAAATAAAGATATTATAAAGAGTTAAATACTTTAATTTCTCCTTCTGTCTGTGGTGAGACCCTTGTTTGCAAAAGAGTCAGTGACGTGATTGCATGAGCTTCTGCTTCTGCACAGTCTAATAGAGTAATGCAAGGCCGATTTGCATCCTCAGCAGCAATTATGTATGCTGCCGTGTCTGCCTCAAAGTTATTGGCCATCAGATCAATCTAATGGTTGTAAGAATACGTTTTTTTAATTTTAAAAATCACCCAAATAATGTCGCGATAGGAAAAAATTCAACCCAATCATTTCAATGGCAGAACCATGAAGGTGAAGCGGTGGCCGACAGACAATACGTTGTGATTTGGTGGCGACACACAACAAGTTAATCAAAGGGTTCTGAATAATATTGCAGCAATGAGTTTGGCAGCTGAGGATCCAAATTCGTGCACGACACACATAAAAAGAAACACAAAAGGAAATAAATATATATCATTTGATTATTTTTTTTATTCTATTTCTTAATTAATTTATTAATAAATTTTTGACGCAAATTTTAGTTTTGGCAAATGCTGTAAACAAAATATTCTCCAATTAACCCTCTAATCCAACCCATCTAAAACTTGAGGTAGTAGATTACCTCGTGTTAATTAATAAGTAAATATTACATGTCCAATACACTAGGTTAGAATTACAACTTTTTATGTATAAAAAAAATTACAACTTTTTGTAACAAAAAAAGAATTACAACTTTACCCTATCCAAATTTTATACGTTAATAAATTTTAACTGCATTATTAGTCTTTATATTTGCCACACTCGCAAAAATAGTCGTTCGATTGAAAAAAGATATATTTTGACTCATGAATTATCATGTTTGTTGTACTTGGTAAGACTGGGGGTTAAAATGATATGGCAAAGTCCGACTCCAATAAAGGGCACTGCGCATTCTCAAGGGCCAACTTTTATACAACCGTCTCCGATGGTCTTCCAACGACAATTAATCTAGCGCATCGTGATTTGTTGTGTCTGAAAACTCAAATGGTTGTGTAATATGCGTCGGAAAATTTGGAACTTTGCATCTCTTTAATTCAATTTTGATTATAAGAAGAAAAAATTATAAAGTTTAAGGCAATGCTTTTTTGAAGTGATAATGGTTCCATGTTTAGAAAATACTAATACTATGCAAGAAGAACATAGACCACCAAATTCAGATTCTTCACACTTCATGCTATAGTCACTCTCACTAATTGGATATATCTACTTCCACTGCCCCCTAGCTCACGATACCGGAAAGCAATATGTCCACTTGCAAAATCAAGTTGAATGAATCAGTGCAAATGCTTTTTTGGGTATATATCATCATAATATCCCCAAACATATATGTAGTATAATTTTCTTTTTAATTTTTTTTTTATTTTTATAAATAACATATGAACTATGCGATAAATGTATTGGTGCAAAATTCTATTATGGTTCAGTGACTAAAAGATATGATTCAATTATTGGCAGCATGTAAGTAAAAGTAATCAATATATAAAGTATAGTGGAAGTATATATGGAATAACATTTTATTAAAGAATCATGCTCTCCTAATAAAGCAAGGTATTAATTTGATTTGAATGTTTGTTGGATTATTTGGAAAGAAAAATCTCATATTTTTAATAATCAGATGGTATCATCGATTCAACTATTGGATAAAGTTAAAATTTTTATTTGGTAGTTATTTAAAAGTAAGAAGCTGAATTTTTTTTTTTTGATAAAAAAAAATCCGACTTTTAGTTTTGACGTTAATATGCTGTTGAGTAATAATTTGTTTTGTATAAATTTTATCTTAATTAATTTTTCTAAGGAATTTGATGTTTGTTGAGAGTATGTTTGTATGTTTGATTACTTTGTAGTTTGTAATTTTGTATTTTTGCCATTTTACATTTTAGGTACTCACATGTATTTTTAATTCAATTTCTTTACTTCTTAAAAACAAAGGGATCCAAATCCTAGACTCAAATGGTTAGACATTTTCATTTAAATTTAAGGAAAATGCTAACGAGTGCCTCCGGGACACTCTTTAAGCACCTTAAATAGTAGGTTTTAGTAAACTTTTTATTGGAATATATGAAGTCAACGCATTGAAAATTAGAATGTTTTACTTTTTGCATAAATAATTTCTTTTAATAGAAAGCTTAAAGAGTGTCCCGGAGGCACTGATTAGCATGACCCTAAATTTAAATACTATAATAAAGGAATTATGTTGGTATCTCACCACTAAAATTAGTTCAATTGCTATGATATTATATATAGGAGATTGGAGTTCGAATTCCGACCATTTCACTTATACATTTTAAAAGTAAATTTATAACCATTAAATTACTTAATAAAAAAAACATAATAGATTCTACTAAAATTTTAAAAATATAATAGGAATCTTGGTTTTAATAATGATAAGTCACATTTGATTCCAATTCCAAAAATGTTAACATTTGGGTGGATATAAAGGTTTCCTATGAGCATAGATCTATAGTAAAAAAAATTGTTCAAAATATCCGTATTCTTTTTTTTTTGGTAATACAAAATATCCGTATTCTATATTTGACTTGTCGACTTTTAGAAAACCGTATATACGTCATCAACTTTCTAATGCAATCACTAATTTTATTTCTCAATTTCTATTGGATGCATCTAAAAGACACCAAAATTAATATGGTCCACATCATTATTTTTTTATGAACGGTCCATATCATGTTGAGAATCAGAATATTATTAACTTAAATGAGAAATTATATTTTTTTGAGATTCATTCAAATTTAATTGAGTATATTGATACAATATAAATTTAAAATTGCTAAAATCACGAAAAATGAATGTGCAATATCTTGGAATTGAGAGTTGGACCTAACTCATCCTCACAAAACCGACTTGTAAAGTGAGAATTGTCTCTTACTTATAAACACTTGTTCAGACATTCTTGCAAGCGATGTGAGACTTCTTTAATACACCCCCTTGCGCTAAGCACTGTTGGGCTTGTTGCGCGGATAGGTGGAGGGTCGATCAGAAACCTGATTGCAGTCGGCCCGACGAAGTGCCCCAGCGAATCGTGGATAGGCTCTGATACAATCTTAGAATTGATAATTGGGCATAACTCATCCTCACAAAACCGGCTTGTAAGGTAATGATTGCCTCTTACTTACAAACACTTGTTCAGGTCTTCTCGCAAGCGATGTGAAACTTCTTTAACACAATAAACTTACAATATTTATGTTAATAGCATAAAACTAAAAATTGCTTAAGCCTACATATTTAACGATATTGAACTGTTCGAAATATTGATTTCTTCGAATTAGTAGTGTTGACGGCACCAAAGACATTGATTTGATATGCACTAGATCGACTTTAATCTTTCAACCTGAAACAAATAAACATTGCACTAAAACGAAACACAAAATACGCCGCACAAAGACCGAAAGACAAAATACTCTGTACTAAAATGGAAAATTAAAACAGACATCACACTTTAAGATGAAAAAATCACAAAAAAAAATTATAGAAATACTAAATATTTATTGAAACCGCACTTATTTAACTAAATTAAAAGGAAAATATAATTTGAAAAGATTATTTTAAACTTAAGTTGATCGTAAATAACCCTTCTTCAATAAATCAAGAAGAAGAAAAAAGTTCTGACATCTAGTCTAGTCTAGAATTAAAAGATGAGAAATTACATTAACTGATTATAAATTGTGTAAAAACTTTGTATTTAATTGATGGGAGGCACACTCATGTTAGAAACAAGAAGATGAAGATTTTCAAAAGGGGGCCACACATCCTCAATGTAGAGGGAGTCTAAAAAAAAGAGTCTAGTAAAGAGTTGAAAAATAAAAAATCTCAATCCAATATTAGGGATCTGTGAAACTGAAAATAGATTCTCTTCTGTGCACTTTATGTGCATTAAAATTTAAACCTTTAATATCCTCTCTTCAAAAAGTAAAATATCCCAATATACTATAGTGGAAATTTTCTCATCCCACCCCCCACAACTCTTTTTCACCCCTTTAATATTCTGATTTTTCCCTTATTAAAAAAGTTCGATAAACGTTTTTCGAACTATTTTTGCCTTGAAAATTGGAAAAATTTCGGAAAACGCGTTCTGAACTTTTGAATCAAGGGTAAAATTGGAAACCCGAAGGGTGAAAAAGAATTGTGGGGGGTGGGATGAGAAAATTTCACTATAGTGTATATAGAAAAGCTAAGTTCAACTTGCCAATGAAAATGAAAAAACTGAAGGAATATATTTGCTTAAAATATCTATATATGATGCGTCAAAATAAAAATCTATATATGATAAATTCCCCCAAAGACTATTTCTAAGAAAACACTTAAATGAGTGTCCTTTGATCAAAATTCTCCCCTTCCACTTGTTGTCCACATTGTCCTGATTCTTGTCGTGGAAAGGAGAACAAATCACCTCACTTTCGACCCATTTTGAAGATATATTCATCCTACAAAATTAACTAATAACCCCCACCAACATTGTTCTTCCTATTTATATGGAACCAGGCGCTTATTCATCTATTGGCAACTCTTTGATCCCTTTGTTGAGAATAAAGAATTAGAGTTTCATTTAGAAAGAGGAATAGTGACTAGGGTCTCGATAACAATGAAAAGTGGTAAGTATTTTTTTAAGTTAATTGATCAGCTATATCAATTATTTAATAAATTTTAAAAATAAATTTTTCTCATAATGAAAACTAGAGGGAGTATAATGAGAAGTTCAATATTTATATCTTTAAATTAAAAACTACTAGGTATTAAACCCGTGCGTTGCACGGGGCTTGATTAAATTTTTATTGAAAAAAATAATTGATATTTAATTTTTTAATATGCACATTGATTCTTAAATTTTAAAATATAGTTTAAAGTTGTGTTTAATCCTATATTTATAAGAATTAAAAACTATTTTAAAAATAAAAATAAAGTTAAAAATAAAAACTTCAAAGTCAAAGTTGAGGTTATTTGGTATTTATAATTTTTTTCAACTTAGTTTTGATATTGTAATAAAAATTTATCATAATTAATAAATTTATGAAATTCATGTTTTTTTAATTAAAAAAAATTATACTACTTAAAGACGTGATTTTTGAAAGATAATAGTATAGTATATATCATACTTAAACTAAAAATAAAAAAGTTTAATATCCTTTATACAATTAATTAAAAAATACAATATTAAATAGGTGTTTAAGAAAAATACAATTGTTTAATAATTAATCTTTAATTTTTATGAGTAGATTACACTTTCATCCCTTGTAAAAATTTTGAATTACATTCTTCTCCTCTATTATATTAAAATATACATTTTATTAACATTTAACTTTTTTTTGACAAAAAGTTAAGAAATTTTGTAAATTTTATGCCAAAAAAATTTTAAGTCATTATTTAAGAAAATTTGTAAATTTTATTATTTTAAAACATAAAATTCATTTCATAATAGGTTTTTCAATTGTATTTAATAATTCATAAAAAAAATATTTTATTTTGTAAAAAATCACAGTTTATGACAACATTTAGCATTGTATGTTAATTATGTGAGTAAAATAAATGAAACTAACGTGTTTGTTGTAAAATAATAATAATAATAATAATAATAATAAAGGAAGAGAATGAAATTTGAGCTTCTTTCAAGAAATGAAAGTGCAACTTTCCCTAATATATATTTTTGCCTATGGAAAAAGAGGAATGTACATTTTCACCAAAGTAATATTTGACTCTTTTAGATCTTATTTGATGCATCTTGAAAAGAAGTGATAATGTTTTGCATAACCGGTGATCGGTGTTGTGAACCACTAACCAAGATAGTTACAATTTACATCATATATACATCAAAACCATCCCAAAATGTATGTATACATAATACATACATATATAATCCTCATGATTTCAGGTTTCAGTACAAATTGTTTCCTCATCAAAAAAGTTCAAATGTTACGCAACTCGACATCGATCTTTTCAATTTAATGACAGTTAGCCCAATAGCACACTTAGCATTTTACAATTTAATTATGTTTGCCCAATTTATATAATAGAGTAACTTGAGTTCTGATCGATCATGTCATAGTAACCAAAGAAGAGTCAAGACATAAGACATAATGCAAGAAAGAGAGGAAAATTATATACTATCGACATGTAGTAGTTGTAAATAAAATTATATATTTATACATACAACAGTTAAAGATAGAAAGAAAAAAAAAAGTAGTTCAAAGATTGGTATGATAAAGTTATTTTTAAATAAAATATAATAATTATTGTCAAAAAAATATATAATAATTGGACAATAGAGATTAATTAAAATTGTAACTATCCAACTTGCAAATTAAAACTTTGTATCAATATACAATGAGTGAGTGAATAATCATAATTAAAGAATAAGAGTTAAGGAATAGTAAAAAAATAGTATTGCAAAGGTTTGGGTGTTATTTTTTAAACGTCCATCTTTTATAATAATTTAATATCAAAATCATAAGGTAGTATACCATGTAATTATGATTCATATTACCTCTTTATTTTCTTCTTTTAGTATTCTCTAATAATTATATTTTATGACTAAATTTGAAATATTGTCATTACATAATATTTTATTTATCATTTTATTTTTCCATTTTTTTATACTAATTATTGAGTTTGACTTCAATAATTAAAAATTTATCAACTTTTATACAATTGATTATTAAAATGCAACCTTAATACAAACCACACTATTGCAATTTTTTATTTAACTACACCCAATTTAGGTTTAAAACTAAAAGAATTAAAATATGTGTCAAACTTTGTCTTCCCTATTCTAAACCAAAAAAAAAAAAATCTCATTACTTGGAAATACACACAAATAACTCTATACACAAAAGACAATGCTCAAAATAAACATATATCATAAAATATTATTAAGGTACTTGATCCCTAGTAATTAATCTTTTCATTCTTGATTTATTCTCTTTAAGAAGTTAATAAATATTAAATTGATATTACGTTATATAATGCATTACTTTTTCTTTTATATTTAATTATTTATTAAAAGTGATGACAGTGTTTTAGTAGAGTTTGCAAATTCTTTTGTATGTTTTTTAAAAAAATTATTAAAAGTAAGATGAAGGAGAACACAACTTTTTTTATTTTCTATATAATTATTATTTTTGTACTATGTAACCGACCAATTTATTACTTAAAATTTGTTTCACCACTTTCATTTTCATGAATGATAGTAAAGATGAATGAGTACACATTTTTTTATTTTATACATAATTATTTACATTTTCTCTTTATTGTCACCTATTAATTTGGATTAAAAAAACACGTATCATTGCTTGATTTCAAGCTTTCAATATTGTAGCATTCTTTTGTCAACAAAAAAATATTGTAGCATTCTTGTTTTTAAAAATAATTATTTATGGATTTGGTGACCATAATTTCTAAGAAGTTATACCATTAAATAAAATAAATTAATTTGACAAAGTGCAAGGTAACTCCTAAAAATGATTTAATTAAAAGAGATGATTGGAAACTTTTTTTAGTGTCACGTCGTCACAATGAAGGTATATGAGCAACTCAAACTTTCTTTTATAAGATAAAAGAAGTGAATAATGTTTTGTGTCATCAGTGATAGTCATAATTTACATCATAAACATCAAAATCATCCCAAAATGTATGTATACCTACATAATATATAATCCCCATGATTCCAGGTTTCAGTAAAAAGTGTGGAATTCATTACTACAATCTTGCTTCCATGCACAACATTCTACCATTACTCCTCCATTGTTTCTTAAGAACATTGCAAAGAAACTCTTGTTGGATAACAAATATTAGTAGATAAAGAAAAATAATAGAACAAACAATTTTATAAGTGCAAACAATAAGTCAGAAGTTTTAGCATGTTGATTTTTACCGCAAACATAATTCAATTTTAGAAGACATAATTTATAGTTATTAAAAGACATAATCAATTTAGAACACGAAGCTAGAAGTTTTAGCATATATACAATGTACGAAGTGACATATATACCTTTTGTTTTACGCGAATGATACCTATCATCATAGACATTAAACGGAAAGAAAAAGAATATGAGAAAAATATAATATAAATATAATTTTAGTGTAGCAATTCTAAAGATAGCAAAATATCAGACGATAAATATAACATTTCATCAAATGACTAAATCAATGAAAATAATTGACTTTAAAATCAAAACAATAGAGAGACAATGTTAAAAAAAGGACACCCATTAGAGATTACAAAATAAGAATGAAATGAAAAATAATAGAAGTCTTCTTTATCCTCTTTACCTCATTCACATGATAGTAATATCCCCAATATTATGAAATAAAATAAGAAAGAAATCTTAAAATTCTAACAAACAATAAATAAATAAAAGAGATTTGGTTAATCTAAATATATAGAGTGGCTTGAGCTTCAATATTATTAGGAAAGCAAATGCAAAATTTTAAGAGCACCTTTCAGATAGTTGTTTGTGTAAAACGATGATGATTCAAAATCAAGTTCCAAATAGAATTTTCACATGCTCATGTATGAGGAGGGATTATACATAATGACATATATATAATAGTTAATCCACAACAGTGTTTTTTATAGTGGGATTGAAAGGTTAAGAAGAATGAAAAGTTTAAAACAAAAAATAAGTACACAAAAAAACAACATTAAAATGGGTGATTTTTCACCTTTCATAACATTTTTTTTTTTATAATAGTGCTAATTAATAGGTAAAGGAAACCAAAAGAATGCAAAAAACTCAAAAAAATAAGTACACATAAAAACAACATTAAAATGGATGATCCTTTACTTTTCATAACATTTTTTTATAATAGTGCTAGTTAATTATAGATGACACATAAGCACTTAAAAGATTTTGTTATTTTAAAGATGAAAATGCCACATAAGCACCAACTATTATTTATAAAAAAGGAAAGATGTGAGAGACTCTATTAGGTTGACACATAAGCAAATCAAAGTTTGCTTTACATAGAGTATATAGATTGAATAGTTCAATTTTTTTAAAAACAATAGATTTTTTCTTTTCAAAATAAATTGAAGAAAACTAAACACAGGTTAAAATAATACTATTCAAAATTTCTCACCTTAAAATGTAGATTTACATGGTAGTGGTGGGACGAACTCTTATACCGCACCACCTTTCAGAGCCGTTGTTGAATGTTCGTTTTGTGATGGTTCCGAGATGTTCTCTTCTGGTTGCTTTGTTCCATTGTTGTTTGTTTTTGGTATTTTCAGAACTTTTCTCTATTTTCGGTCTACTGTTATGGTCTGGCTGCTCTGTTTGGCTTGTGGTGGTTTAGATCTATCTTCTGCCACGACTCTGTTGTCGTCTTCCTATTCATGTGTTTGGTTGTGGTGGTTCGCTGGTGCTATATGTTCTTGTTTCTGGTGGTTCTGCCAGATTGTTTTGGTGGTTGGTAACACAGGTTTGGTTGGGTTCGTGGTGGTGGCGGCGCTGCCGCTCTCATGGTGGTGGCTGGGCGTGATGACGTGGTGGTGGGTAATTGGCGTTGAGTTTGAGGCGGTGGTAGTGGGTGGATGTCATGAGATGGTGTTGTGGTGGTAAGGTGTTGAGGTGTCGATGTGGTGGTGTTGGATCTGGTGTCGCCAGTGTGTGGTTGATGCCGCGTGTGATTGGTTTTTCTTGATACATGATTCTCTGAATGTTTTCAAATCTGTTGAGATTTGCAGGATTCGTTTTGAGTTGCCGATGGTTTCCAAATAAGTTGAGATTTGCAGGTTTCTTTGTATCTGGTTGATCTCTACAGCGTCAGTGTTGACTGTTTGGAGGCAGTTGCAAACGAAGACTTATCTATACCTAGCTCTCTTTCTACCGGTGTCCACAAACTTTTGACTCAAGGAGCTGCTTTTTTTATTGTGATGGGCCGAACACTTTTGATTCGAGTTCGGGAGTTAGTGTCTAGTGGCATCTCTACAGGTTGAGTTGGTGTCTTCTCTGGTGGTTTGGAAGCTGAAGAGTGTCTTTCTAAGAATGAGATTTGAGTAGACTTCTATGAAGAGTGTTCCACTTATATACGACACCTTTATTTTGTAGCTCATTTCTTACAGATCTTTGTTCGTCTTGTGCAGTGATCAGATTATTATTAATAATATATTTGTCGTTAAAAAAAGACTAAAATAACACTAACTACCTATTTTATAGTTCTTAAAATCATATTTAAATTTATTTCGAATGTTGAAGCTAAATACATACAAATTATGCATAAATTGTAATAATAAATTAAAAGGTAAATATGTCTTTACCCCCTGCAAAATAAGTAAGTTTTGTATTTCTTCATGTAATTTTTTTTTGTAAGAATACCTCCCTGCAATGTTTAATTTTTTTTTTTGTAGTGTATTTTACCACCCTATGTTGGATAAAAAAAATCGGCACGGGGATAAAATACATTACCAAAAAAAATTTAAACATTGTAGAGGATATTCCTATAAAAAAAATTACAGCGGGAAACGTAAAATTTGTCTATTTGAAGGGAATAAAAACCTGTTTACCATAAATTAAATACAAAGTAATTTTCAAATAAAATAGTTTATAGATTTTCTATTTAGAATTTTTTATCTAAAACAAAAATGGATTTTTGTTTGCTTGTAAAAATGGAATTGGTTTGTCCACAAATTATATCTCAACTAATAAATACTCATATTGATTTCTTTCTAGAGATGTCAATAAAGGGTAAATACTCATATTGATTTCTGTCAGCTATGAACAAAGCTTGCGTAGCACGGAACACTATTTTATTGCACGGATTATGCGCATTAAGTAAATGATGCTGGTTACCATATTCTTGATTCTGCCCATAGTGTTCAACAAAACATATATGGTGCATCAGAATCACTTATATAATTTACAATATGATAAAATAGATAATTGTAATTTGATTATGACGGTTAAGGTAAAATTGACAGATAAGAATTTAATTTGAGTCGGTGTTCTTAGTAGATAAAAAGAAAGGGAATGATAGAAGAAGACTAAGCTTAAAACTTAAGTCATTATTCTACTAGAAAGTATCAAAGGGAGAGAGAAGAGACTTCATCAATTTTCTTCTTATCCATAATTGATCATCAATTCACTATTTATCCACAACCCAACTTATTATATTATGCCACATGTCCATTTATCTCAACTAATTATATTATGTCAAGTATATTTTCTCATATGCTATTTTTGAATCATAACAGGAAGCGCAAGCAACCATCCATCCCGCAAGACTTAACAAAATATTGGATGCATGTGTCACCCCTCTTGCATATCACGTTACCTAAAGTGAATTTATAGTCAATGTGAGAATAATTGTCCAGTACCCCTTAAACTTGATAAATTTTCTTCTTAAGTGCGAGTCTAGCTCCTATCTCGCACATCACTATATTTGATTTATGATGCATGTATCCACGGGATCACTTCTACACCAAGCTAAATTAGAATTTTGATATCACTTCCTGATGTAAAAGTACCGCTGGGAGGAGAACAATAGACCTTAACAACATATCCACCAAAATCACAAGTCATTAGATATATCTATATATAATCTCTCTTATATATAATTTATTATAATATTTTTTTTTTACCATGATATTGGTACGAAGTTTTCACCGTCGTTAATAACGACTAATCTCCGTCAGAGAACCTGTGGGCACACAAAGTGGGTTCCCTTCTCCCAACCGAATTTTCTCCATGCATATGAGTCGGGAATCGAGTCTCTAACCATATGTTTAAGGTGATCAAGTCTCTTGCCACTTGGATCAACTCGTTGGTAACATTGTTAAATGTTTAATAAACTTAAATGTGTTTTTAGTTCTCTATTTTAATTGAAACAAAATTTTAGTTCTTCATTTATAATTTCGGGATTCAAGTCCCCTATTTTACAAGTTTCAAATTATTTTTCCCACAACTATAGTTGATAACCTGTATTTGAAGTTAACCAATGCTATAAATATTATGTATTGTAATCAAATATGTTATGAAATGCAATGCCCCTAATATAAATGTCCTACAATATTGAGTCTAAGTTTGCACTTGTAAAAGATATCAAATATGTTATGCAATGCAACACTAACATTAGAATCTTTAATATGGATTCCCTTGATGCTATTCATAGCATTTTTGACACAGTACAACTAACCAACAAAAATGGAAATTAATTTCAAGTTGCAATAATGACACATTGAAAACATAATGAAGTATCTTTCCTTAATTAAAACAAAAGTGTGTCCTTTGATCTTGATTCTCTTTTTCCACTAGCTGTTTATGTCTTTGCTCCAAAATATCAATCACAATATCTTTGTCATTTATGGGAAGAATATATATTTGGTCATGCCACTAATTAACACTATATACTTTTCCTTCTATATATTCATCTCTTTGCCATATACAATCCTATGATCAAATATAGAGAGACAGATATTAGTAATATTTTTGTTCTCTACAGCAAACCCTCATTTCATTTCATTTCATTTTGTGTTTTTGTTGAAATGGCTTCTTGGACAGCAAGGCAAAACAAACTATTTGAAGAAGCTCTTGCTATATATGATAGGGAAACACCTGACAGGTGGCACAATGTTGCTAAAGTGGTTGGAAAATCAGTTGAGGATGTTAAAAGACATTATGAGGTACTCATTGAAGATATCAAGCGCATTGAGCGTGGTGAGGTTCCTTTTCCATATAAAAAAGGTATGTATCACATTGTTAAGAATGAATTTTTGCTTATAATTAAAGATCAGAGAGAGTATATAAAACCCTTTACCCTCTAATTTTTTCAAGGGTCATGTTAACTTGTGCCCTTAGGGCACATGATAAGGTTTCTTTATATGGAAATTTTGCATTTAATATGCTAAAAAATTTAATGCATCAAAAGTAGAAACACACAAAATTTCAAAACATAATTTTTATATTTATCTTTTTATCATGTGCCTTAAAGGCACAAGTTAACATTCTCCTTTTTTCAATAACCCCTAAAAATAAATAACTCTTTTTCTTTGTTGGTACAAAAATAAATAACTCTTCTAATTGAGTCAATACAAAGAAAAAATGATAACAAGTTTCTTTTTTTTTTTTTTTTTTTTGGTAATTGATAACAAGTTTCTTTATTAGATACTTTTTAAGAAACTTAAATAATGAGTTTTTATAAAAATATGTGAATTCAATACATTAAATATTTAAATGTTTCATTTTTTGAATAAATAATTTCTTTATATAAAATCTTTAAAGAATGTCTTAAGGGCACTAGTTAGTAAGACCGATAAAAAATAACCTTTCTAATTAGATAATGCGTCTTACTTAATATAACAAAAAAATATATAGAATTGATATTATAAATAACATTTTTTGAGCTTTAAAAAATTTGCTTCTTACAAGTTACAAAGTCTTTCACTAACATGTTATTTTAATGCTTGTCAGGTTAATGATTATTTAAAATCGAAGATTTGCAGTCGACATCTTCCGTGTGCCCTAGCAAAAAAATTGCATCTCCAAAAGTGATTCCTAAAGGAATTTGCTTTTCCATGTAAACTGTGTTATTTTTAGATTGTGTTGTTGCCCATGTATATATCACTCAAGTGAAATAAACTTGTTCGTTAAGTTATTTCATTTTATTTTTTTTACAATGAAATTGGGGATCAAATTTACCTTTAAAATATTATTCAAACTTCTCACCACTAAATCAATTTTAGTGGCTTTGTTCGTTAAGTTATTTCTAAGATTATAATGCAGTTAAAAGTGAAGCAAATACAAAAAAAAAGGCCAAATATTTTTAAGTGATACTTCATTATTTTTTTTTATCAAATAGTTTAATTACTAGTATTCCAGCATTAAGGTGAATAATTTGAGTATGATGAAAGCCACCAAGAATCAATGACTTTCATACTAATTTGTGTGGAAGTTTCTACAAGTCTAATAAAAATAAAAGGGTTTTTGTATAATTTTTCAAAGTAAAAATAAAATAAAATTATGACATATAAAAACACGGGGTATTGAATTCATAATTTCGATAGAGCATTCAAAATTTTGGAAGCGACCCTTACGCAAAGGCAACATTCCATGGGTGCAAGATAGGATCGTCTCAATCCTTCTATATTTAATTACTTAATATCAATTAAATCTCCCTGCTTTATAACGTAAATCAATTTTGTCCTTAAGTTTACTACCCACTTATTCTAAATTTACTCCCTAACATATTCTTTGAATGACTAACATAAATAAATTTTAACAAAGGTTTTTTTAAATTTTCATAAAGTCGGAGACCTCATTAAAATACGGTAACACAAAATGACACAATTCGTACAAAAATGATAAAATTAATGTTTTCGAAATATTCAAATTTTTATGCGTCATCATTAGTTGAAAATGAAATATACAACGCACAAAGATATGAAAATCAATTTGTGCCGCACCAAGACTCAAACAAGACATAAAAACTCAGCTACTCCGCACCAACTAAAATAAAAACTACGCTGCACTTTGGAGACAAAGATGTAAAATAAATTAATCCACCTGAATACCGAATGAGATTTTGTTTTGCCACCCTACTTCTTTTCTTGCGCGCCCTAGGAATGTATTAAAATACCCTTGTTCGCTGCTTAAGTTGTGGATATCCCCTAAAAACATCCTACTGAATTTTATTTTTATAACGTCTTGATACCGAAGTAGCGGAAATTTCTCATACTTACATCTTTCTTTACTTAAGTAACAAAATGACAAAATGGGAAAAACGTAGGGTGCGCGAGAAACTGGTAAGGTGGCACAAATAAATTTCATATGAAATACACACCAAATGAAAAAAGGAATTTACTTTTGCTACCCTACTCATTTTCTCGTGCGCCCTACAAAATCACCAAAATATCCAAGTCCGCTACTTAAGTAGTGGATTCTATGAAAATTTCATACGGAATTTTAATGTTAAGAGGGTATTTTTATAAAAAAATTTGCATTTTTATAACGTCTGGTGCATTACTTAAGTAGTTGATATTATAAAAATGATAAATTTTCATGTCAGGGGTATTTTTTTCTCATATTTCATAATATTTGCTACTTAAATAGTTGACGTTTAAAAAGATAATACGGAAAAGGTGTAGTACGCACGAGAAATTTGTAGGCCAACAAAAATAAATTCCAATGAAAAATAGTCCATGGGCTAAAAAAATAGTCCATGAGCCCACTGCGGCTGTAAAGTGTAAACTGGTCCAAGTGAATTGCTCTTCACGCAACGACACATAGCTTCTTCTTTCTTCCATTTCCGCTTAAACCCTAACCAAGGGTTTAACCTCGCGCCATGAACCACCGAACTTCTTCATGATCAAAATCCAAACCACATTCTAATTCCGTAACAATGTCCGCCGCTAAATTAACTTCATGCGCCGCCGTAGCCGCCGCCGCAGCGGCTTCAATGTCCACTCGCTCCGACCATGCTTATTCCGAATCTTACTTTCGTTTCCCTTTTTTCTCTTCTTCACCTTCCAATTCATCTTCTTCGACAGACCAATCATCTGACAACAAGTCGGAATCTCCACCGCCTGAAGAACCTAAGAAGGCCGGTTTTGATCCTGAATCGTTCGAAAGAGCTGGTAAAGCTCTCCGTGAAATCAATAGCTCTCCTCACGCGAAAAAGGTTTTTGATTTTCTTGAGTTTAATCTTCATATTTTTGTTATAATCTAAACAAGGATTAATTCGAGTTTATTGCATTGGAAAAGGTTATTATTATTGTTTCGTGATGTGATTTAGTTTTGCTTTTCAGGTGTTTGATTTAATGCGTCAACAGGAAAAAACTCGTCTCGCCGAGATTGATGCTGAAAAAGTTTATTATGAACTTATTCAGACTCAAGGAGATAGTGTAAGTAACCATTTATAAAAGATTGTTTTCTAAACTTTCATGTTGAGTAGTTTTTAAGTTGGTTTTGATTGGTGGTTCGTTATATAGACTTATATAGTTAATTCTATTTTGCTTCAGATGATATGCTTTATGTTTTTAGAAGTTTGTACGAAATTTTTTGTATTTAGTTTAGTGTTTAATTGCTACTAAAATTTTCAATAAAGTGGGAAACTACTATACCAGGAATTGCTCAAATAAGAATTAAGTATGATTATATGTGTGATAGCGACTACTATACCAGGAATATCTTTTTGTTTTAAAAAAAAAAAAAAACTAAATTAGCCCATCCAAATTGGCACCGGCGGTGAGAATCGAACCCGAGACCTTAAGAGGAGCACACTCTTAGGTCTCAAGCCAATACCATCAGGAATATCAATGAATCCTTTTATTGAATTTGCTCAGGATTCCCTTTTTTAGCTTCTAGAATTTATTTCTTAGTTGAACTCTTATCTTACTAATTGGAATTAAAGAATTAGTAGGTCTGTTCCACCCAAAATGGGAATGCGCTAAAGTTATGAACTTATAATCTATGCCAATTATATTTTGATTGCAGGACAGGCTGCGTAAAATGTATGAAGACCAACGGAATCTAATACAAGAGCAGAACCAGAAGCAGGCTCAGGTGTTACGAATGGAAGATGAACTTGCAAGGAAAAGATTGCAGGTGCAGGCTGAATGAACAGCATTATACTCTTATCATTGAATATGTGAAATTTTAAAGTTCTTACATTTAATTAATGTTAGAATTTAGAAACTTTTTTTTCCATGGTTAAAGGTCATAATAGTGTTGGATCATGGATGTAAAACATCAACCTTAAATTTTGTTTTAGAAATGCATGACCTTTGTTAATTATTTCCTTGACAATTCCTGATATTTATCCCCTTTTCTTGGTGTTCAAAACACTAGTAGCAGGATTTATGATGAAATTTCTTTGCGTGGGTAAATCTCTGCCTTGACAAATCCTGAAATTTATCCCCTTTCTTTTCTGGGTGTTCAAAACACTAGTAATAGGATTTATGGTGATAAATTCATAAACTAATCTAACTGTGTGTAAATCTTTGAATGTTCAGAATTAAGCTTCTACATCTATGAAATTTTTAAGACAAATCTTTAGCATAAAATAGTTACCCTTATCCATAATTTTCCATTCGCAGACAGATCACGAAGAACAAAGGCGAAACAATGTTGAGTTGGTCCGGATGCAAGAGCAATCTTCTGAAAGAAAGGAGCAGGCAAAACAGGCTACCGAAGAACAGATTCAAAGGCAGAAGCGTCAGACTGAAAGAGAGAGAGCTGAAATAGAAAGAGAAACCATTAGAGTTAAGAAAATGGCAGAGGCTGAAGCCAAAGCCCATGAAGCAAAATTGACCGAGGATCATAACCGGAGAATGCTTATAGATCGAATGCACGGGGAAAGGGATAAATGGGTTGCTGCAATTCATGCTACTTTTAGTCATATTGAAGGTATGACAACTGATAAGAATTCCTTTGCGAAATCTATTTTTGGCTTATTTATGAAGTTCATATTATGTGCATTGACTGGTTTGTCTTTATTAATGTACTTAATATATGCATAGATAAATTTCTATGCAGTTTCATTGTATAGATATATGTATTCCTATTTGTAAAAGTGATTATTGCATGTAAGTGAGAATGTTATTAACTTGTTGGCCATTGCTATTGATAACTTTTTCCAAATAATATCCATAATACAACAAATTAAATTGTCATGTATGTGTAAAACCAAAACTTATCACACCACTCAAGTCCTTCCATGTTTGTCTTTTTATTTTATTTTATTGAAAAGTCCTTCCATGTTTGTGGTCTACATATCTATGGTATTTCTTCTGTAATTTTCCATCGCTGAAAAGTATTAACGATTATTGTTGCATATCTTCTGTTTGTATAGGAAAAGTCTTGCTAGTAATGTTTGCTAAAATTGGTTCTGACTTAAAATAAGATTTAATCAATACAACACGGGTTTATAAGCTTGCTATTGTACAAGCTTATATCATTTGATTTGACAAGTTCATAATGTTTGACTTGGCAGCATCCTTGGTCGCATGATATTATAGCTCCCATGCCACTTACAAACCATATTTGTTATGAGTTTTGGTTTCTTTCGTTGCCTAGGCATTGTTAATTGGTACATAGTACTTCCAAAGTTAAAATCTCGTTGGCTTTCATTTTTCATCTCATAAATAAATTTTGTGCTTCTAACCTTGTTTTGTATCAACTGTGTTCACTGGGAGTAGATGATGGCTGCATGACCTTTAATTTGGAAATTATATGAGATTCAAATTTGTTGGTCTAACCGTTGTCTCTCTACTCAATGCAGGGGGTCTAAGGGTCTTATTGACTGACAGGGACAAATTGCTTATGACTGTTGGAGGAGCTACTGCATTAGCTGCAGGAATATATACAACCAGGTAGACTTTTTTTTTTTCTTTCCCTTTCTCGTGGTGCATTTCATTTTGGACTTGGTAACATCATCACTGATTTTGGAAGTTTGTTGGCAGTAAGTTGTGTTTACCTTCTGCCAAACATTACTCTTGTCATGTTAATATATACAATCATGTCCATGAACCTCTGAAGCATGGGTACTTGTAAAATGGGGAAGTACCGGTACCTACCCAATACTGGTACACATATGGTACTTGTTGGTACTCTCTTTTTTCTCATTATTCTACTTCTAGTGAAATTTGAGGTTTTCTCATATAATAATATAATACTCCGTCCATCCCGCAATATGCGACCCATGTATGATCATTTCAAAAATATATCAAGACAAATGTATAAATGGAAAAGAGGGAATAGTACTCCTACCACAGTACCCAAATCAAGTATTGGTTGTATTCACCATTACTAGAAATGCAAATTGCAAGATGTTGACTTGGGAGAGAGCACCATTTATTTTTATTTTTTTAATACTGTATTGAAATAGTTTTACAAATAGGTCACTTATTATGGGGATGAAGGGAGTATTATTTATATATTTGAGTTTCTTTGTTGTTGTAACCCAACACAACTTTTGAGTTATTAAATTTTTATTGTTATGTTTTGCTGTGAATTGAACAATTTAGCTCTCTCATGTTACATTATATATATAAAAAACTCCCATATTTTTTATTGATGTACCGATACCTTGATTTTTTTTATTGTTTTTTAGAAAATCACATGCCGTGTACTTGTAGGTATTTGTACCTGTGCATGATTGCCATGAACTTTATCAGTTGAATTTCTTTTTTGTAGTAGTAGTTGGCTGATTGCAAAATAGTTGTATCTGAAATACGTAATCTAGATGCATAATAGCGGTTTTATGGCGCTGTTGGATACTAGCAAAGGTATTGGGACACAACAGTAACATCCACAACGTATATGACCACTACAAAAGTACAAATGGAGAATCAAGGAGTTTAAGTTAGGAAAAAGATGATAATTTCTTTCATTCACAGAAGTGGTTGCCTCTACTTAGTCATTCAACTCCCAGGCCCATTATCAACCCTTTCATTTCCAGGCCTCATAAAAAAGTTAAGAAAACCAAAGTACAAATATAATCAAGGTTTTGCATGTTATGCTACTTCCTCCTCCCTTTTCAATCAACAAACTACTTTAAAACTCATTTATTCTGAAATATTTATGCCATGATTTCTTCACCAATTGCAAATTCTAATATCTAATCCTGAAAAAACCCGTTTCTATTTACTGGGCCTAGAGGAGCAATTGGTCCAACAAGTAACTAATGGTCCTAAGAATGTGAACTCATGCAAGAGTAAGAAGAGTGTGAAGGGAAATAAGCTGAGCTGGCAGGGTGAGCGGAATGAGGGAATTGTGAAACCGTTTCTGTTAGAGAATGGTTGATAAATAGAGAGAGTGATATAGGAGTATCTTTGAGATTATTGATGTTGTTAGAATGGAGAGCTATCACTCTCTGTAGGGGCTTGGCCCTGTGGCAGTTAGATAATTCTCTACTGTAATTCTCTTATTCCCATTGAATAATAGTACAAATCTTTCTCTCTAAATTCTCTATTTTTGTTCTGTAATTTTGGTATGTAGCATTTTTGTCCTTCTGTTCCTATAGTAAATAATATCTAAATATTTTTTCTTGCTTTCTATTTCCACAGGGAAGGTGCAAAAGTTACATGGGGCTATATTAATCGGATTTTGGGACAGCCATCATTGATCCGGGAGTCATCCATGGCAAAGTTTCCAGGATCAAGGATCGTGTCTCAAGCCAAAAATAAAATTTTAAATTATAGTACCTTGGCCAAGGCAGAAAAGCCTGTTGGGAATCAAAATGGACTTGGAAATGTAATCCTGCATCCATCATTGCAGAGAAGAATAGCGCATCTAGCACGAGCAACATCAAATACCAAGGCCCATCAGGCACCATTTCGTAACATGCTTTTCTACGGGCCTCCTGGGACTGGTAAAACCATGGTTGCAAGGGAAATAGCTAGAAAATCGGTATGATAAGTAGTTCATCTATGCAAAGTGCTGATTTACATGTTTGACTTGTTAATATTTTTGTATGATCTGTTGAGCTTGTACTGACAAATTGGCATAATAAATTCCTGCTTCCTGGTTGAACAAATGGATTAACTTAATTTCTAATATGATCAAATACCATTTTATACAAACACTGCTGCCTACAAATGGATTTGATTTATCTCGCTATTTTTTTCTGCTAACAAGTTATACTCTAAAGTGAAGAAGTCACTCACTTTGGAGCAGAAAGTAAGAAATTATAGCCATTGATACTAAAAATAATGATTGAGATTGTTAACACATGCATGTAGATAAACTATAAACTATGAAGTTAGTGAAATCTTAACCATTTGATTTTCTAATCTATATGCCTATAACTACTCAATTTTCCCTTTGAAGTGGTGTACAAATGCATTATTTCACAGTTCATTTTCAGTACTTTATTTGCAGAAATTGAGGTAAAACTTGGTCATTAACTATTTTTGCCTATTTCAATTTTTCTGTCAAGGGTTTGGATTATGCAATGATGACCGGAGGAGATGTTGCACCTCTGGGCCCTCAAGCTGTTACCAAAATTCATGAGATATTTGATTGGGCCAAGAAATCTAAAAGAGGCCTATTGCTGTTTATTGATGAGGCAGACGCTTTCCTTTGCGAGTAAGTTTTGCAGAATTAAAATGCATCTTGAATACTTTATAGTTGCTCCTTTGCGAGTAAGTTTCATTTGCTTACCAAAAAAAAGCATCTTGAATACTATAACATAAAATGTTTCTAAATTGCTCCGGTGCAGCGCAGCTTTAAAATTATTTGGTCCATGTCATTTATCTAAGTGAGAGAAATGGAAATATAAAATCATAGACGTCTGTATGGAATATCTTAATGTTTTTACACTTTATAATTGTTCAGATTTGATTTAAGTTGTATATATGATAAATTTTGGTATTTAAAAGTCTGAAGTATTTCAACTTCACTTATTTGTGAAATTAAAATAAAATGTGAATCACTTGACCAATAAAATAATGTAAATCAACAACTTTTTTGGATTTTTTCTGTCTCTGTATGTTTTTACAATATTTTATCCTTTACTGTAGAAACAAGTGGTAATGTAAGTTGTTCAATAATTATAATATTTTCTTGTAAGATTTAATGATCATTTTAATTCAATGCAGGCGGAACAGCATACACATGAGTGAAGCCCAACGGAGCGCCCTAAATGCACTGCTTTTCAGAACTGGCGATCAGTCTAGAGACATAGTACTTGTGCTTGCCACAAACAGACCAGGAGATCTAGATAGTGCAATTACTGATCGGATTGACGAAGTGATTGAATTCCCACTTCCAGGAGAGGAGGAACGTCTTAAGTTATTGAACCTCTATTTGAACAAGTATCTACGTGATGAAAGTAATAATTCCAAGGGGGGCATATTTCTTAAGAAGCAGCCCCAGAAGATTACCATAAAAGATTTATCCGAAGATGTGCTGAAAGAGGCTGCAAATAAAACAGAGGGATTTTCTGGCCGTGAGATAGCCAAACTCATGGCTAGCGTTCAAGCGGCTGTCTATGGGCGCCCTGACTGTTCCTTGGATTCTCAGTTGTTTAAGCAAATTGTAGATTACAAGGTGGTGGAACATCATCAGAGATTAAGACTGGCAGCTGAAGGCGGCCTCCCTGCGTAATCAAATGTAACATCTCGTTCCACCCTGTTGTTATCAGCTCTTGAAGTTTCCTCCTGGGATATCATTCTTCAAATTATTACTTGTGCCATTATTTGTCGTCCATGAAGCATATTCTTTATAAAACTTCACCCAGAAGCATTTTGTGAGCCAAATTGATAGCAAGTTTTAGCTTTATTAATTATTACTAGGAGAGGGAGGCTTTAGTTTTATGGAAGTAGCATTCCAGCAGAACCTGTTCTTTTCGTTCTATATATTGAACAAGAAGCCAGGTCTTGAGAGGTAGAGGTCAATTTACCTTGTTTATTAAATTAAATTTATAAAATGCATATGCTCAAAGTTGTAACTTAAATTTGCTTTTTGTTTTGAATTTGAGTTTTGTTAAATTCCAATAAAAATAATATACCGGAATGGATATGTCGAATAACTGTTCTATTAACTCTCCTTTTTCCATACATTTTAAAGTTCACTTAATTTATACAAGGGGTTAATAGGCTTATAGATTGCGAGTTTTGTGTTACCTCACTAAATATTTTTTTTGATATTATTCGCAGTAATGTGTTTTTATTTTTTTCCGCAGTTCATTTTACCTTCCAGGGGTTATGATCAAAATCAAATATTAGTATTTAAGATATTAGATTTATTATTTTTTAATAATATACCACTAAAGATATTAACTATGATAGTTATATTTAAATATGTGTATAGTAGTAAAATAGTATCATTATTATTCTCGTAACTCCTTCGAGATAAAAGCTCAAGATAGTATACTAAAATAGTAATATATTTAATCATGGGGATAAAATTAATTAATTTACTCTTTTTTGGTCTTTTTTATAAAAGATAATTGATTTTTTAGATTTATTTAATAATTAATGTATTTGATTTATAATATAGATTAAATATATTAATTATTCAATAATTCTAAAATATTAGTTGAATATGGTGTTGAATTGAATTTTAACAAGACAATGTTCTCCAATGAGGGTGTTCAAAGTGACATGGAGGAGAAGTTGAAACACAATCGGGGGGGACACTTGTCTTGATCTGATTGATTTCTCGAATTTTTATCCAATTATTACTTTGAACTCAAATTATTTCATTGCAAATTAATTTTTTAAATTTTTTGTTTTTCATCAAAATTCATAATTTTTTTTTTCTCTATAAATAGAGACTTGGTTCATTTGATTTAGACACAGAAAAAAAAAAAATCACATTTTTCACTATCTTAATCTTATTAGTGGTGCGGTAGAGTGTTGAATGAAAAACCATTGGAGAGGGTAAAAGTTGAATGAGTGTTGAGTTATTAGGAGAAAGAGAGAGAAGATGATATGGAGCGTAAAAATAGATGTTGAATGTTGAAATCATTGTACATGGTCTAAAAAAAAATCGGATGAATATATATATATATATTACGGAGAATATGCTTTTTGATTGGTTAATTAATCTAAAAAATGATGGTAGTATGATGTTGGGTATGTATTTTGTTGGAAGAAACAAACAGGTCTCCTGAAATGTAGAAATAGAATAGAGCAAAACCCGTTTAAACAATCAAAAGATGCGGGTCCCATCCAACACCCATGTGTTAACACGTGTCATAAATCGAAACGTCCACACCCTCAATTAACCTTCTAAATTTCGCCACGTTACATTCAAAAACTCCACGTGGACATCCTTTCATTTCATAACCATTCTAACCGCCTCTGCTTTTTCATTTTATTGTTCTTGTTATTGTTACTTCAATTCAACGAAGAGAAAGAGAGAAAAAACGAAAATGGCGAAGACAAAACTTTTCTTGTTGGTGTTGTTTCTGGCACTGTCTGTGGGAATGTGCAGATCATGGATTGAGGATGTTGCTGAAGAAAAAACAAATTCCGAAGATTTCAAAAACGCTGACTCTTTGTCTAATTGGGCTCGTAAAAAATTCTCCCGGTAATTAATCTTCTCTCTTTTTTCCTCCATCTAATCTAATTTCATTGTAATGTTAAGAGTTGTTTACTTTCTATAACAGATTCAAAATTGTTGATCTAATACTTAATCCTAATATATACACTATTTGTTTATTTATAATATTTTAGTTTTTTCTCATGCAAAGCAAAAATCTAAATTATTTAGGCACTACTATTGTTGAAATAACTAAATAATGTGTATTTTCATATTTGGATTTGAGGATTTTTTAATAATAATCATATTAGACTGAATACATCATTCTAAAAAGTTTATATTTACTTATAATTAAGGCAATAGATTACTCTTTCCGGTCTCATATATAAGGCACTACTATTCTTTGATTTGGCACGCCACGGTTTGGTCGATTTGGAGGTCGAGAAATAATATTATTTTCTCAAATGGTGGTATTGATCCGAGGGAGGTGGTGGATGCAGCCAAGCTTTTGGCTTGGAGATGGGGTTGAGTCGGCATAAGATACCGATTTGTCTTTTTTATGAATGGTGTTGGGATCCGGGATTGTGTTTGAGATCCTAGTCTTTGTAGTTGTTGCTGGGTATTTTGGTGTGCCTCATTTTCGGTGTGTGTGTGGTGTGTAGCAGGGGTTAGTGTTAGTTTAGGTGGTCTGTGTTGTAATATCCTTCTACTGGTGTGTTGGCCTTGTAATGGTTTGGGTTGGTGGCTAGTGTAGTACTTGTACATATTTAGTACTTCTTGTACTTATTGTTTAATAAAGTTTAGCTCATTCAAAAAAAAAAAAAGCAGAAATTTTTGTTTTGTTTTGTTAATTACATTAAAAAGTGAATTTCTGCAATGATTTAAAAGTGAATTTTTTGTTATATATGAAACCGGGGGTTATTTATCATGGACATTGTTGTCAATTACTCAATTGCGGAGAATAAGGCCGTTATTTGACAATATTGATTCGTAAAAAAAAATTGACAATATATTGATTATGGACCGTGGTTCCAACTGCAATAAATTCAAGTCCATGAATGGAGAGATATTAAGAGTATCACTTTGGATGAGATAAAGTTAAAAAATGAGTCAACCATGACATTATATTAACGACCTCCCCTGATGAGTCGTTATGAAGAACCCGAGTTCAATTCCTAGTGAGAATATAATAAATAATTTTTAGCGCCGAACTCTGGACTATCACCCCCTTTCCCTTTTTTATAAGTTGATTTTGTATTAGCTAACTTAGGTCAAATCCAAATTCTAATAGATGATTCATAATGCTTAATTTTCCTATTTGAAGAGATTATTAGTCTTTGTAAGTAAATCAATTGGGAAATCCAAATAAAGTCAACAACTTGGAATGAGATAAGATAATAAGAAAAGTAGAAAACATATCAAGTGGGGGAACGTGCTAGCTATTATGCTTAGGATTTGAGAAATTTAAGAATCATGCATGTGTATATGCATATACCCAATAGTAAATTATTTTTTGCCAAGCAAGTTGTTAAACTAGTCTCTAAATCAAATTAAATTGTGTTGCGCGCCCCTATGAATTTGGAAATTGATGGAAGATTTCTACCAGTTTTTATTTTTTTCGCATATATATTAGGTCAAACCTTTAATGTATGTTTATCATTGTTGCAGAAGTTTGGGGTTGGGAAATGATGATGCTACTCAAAACATGAAGTATAAAGCTGAAGATGCTGCTTCAAGGGCTGCAGACACAATGAAATCTACAGCATTGGGTACTTGTTCATTCTTTGCCACTATTGATCTTATATATTCATTCATATACTGCTCAATTTTATGAGTGAATTTCGAATAAGTGTTTTAAAAGATGCGACGTTAACATAATTATTTTGATAAGATGTGTTGTTTGGCTTCATAGCTGTGGCATATGCGGACGCAGGTTTGAATCCAAGGTTTGATGTATTAAACTTTTTTATGTTAAAATAACAAACAGAAATTTTAATTATGTGAGTGCAAAAATTACTACCAAGCTAGGTTAAGTGTATATACTATTTCAGAGTAATCGGCCTTACAAACTCAAAGAGTTGTTTCTTCTCATTATAATTTGAGGCAATTTGGGTGCAGAAAAAAAATGTGAGTTTCATACTTTTATTTTCTTCTCAAAATCGTTTATTCTTTTCTCTATTGTATGAGTTATTGAAAGACTTTTATTTTGTAAAATATCAATGATTTGTACTTTTGAAGTTAATGTACAATTCACTTCAAGGATTTTAAAGTATTTTGAAGGCAATTGATTGCATTCATTTTGCATAAATTGGTAGGGACGAATCTAACTTAAAGCTTAACGTGTCGACACATGTTTTGAAATTATTTGTGCAACCATCATCTCATTTTCATCTTTATCTTCTTTTGGTTCAAGTAATTGCAATATTCTCCAACACGAGATCTCACAATCTTTATTGTTAGAAAATTGTTGGTGAAGATGATGCAACACTTGAACAAAGAAGTTGATAATGAATATTGCACCAATGTATTCCATGACGTGTGTGTCACACTAATCTTTAGGTTCAATTCGCCCTACCAATTTATGAATATTGGATGCAAGTGGGACGAAGGACAAATTCCCTTTGTATACTTTGGAAAACCTTGAAGTGAATTGAACACTTACTTGAAGCCTATCTTTTTGAGTATTTTACAAAAAAGAAATTCTTTCACTTGCTCTCATGCATAAGAGAAGAGGAAAATGATTTAGGGAATGAAAAAGCAATGCTTGAGTTGAGAATGATGCTCAAACTTGTCCGTTCAGCGCTGCGAATACGCACAGGACTGGACACAACATTCAGCGCAACACTTGCACACTGACTGTGGTGCTTAGTTCCCAAGCTGGTGCCTGGAACTCAGTGCACGGCGATGCACAATCTTTCACTCTTTTATCATATAATTCCATTATTTTGAAAATCACTCACAAGTTTTGCATTGTTGAATCTAATTCAAGTAATGCAATTGCTTTCATTTGTTTGTCGACATAGGAGCTTCTGATTATGCTTCCCAGAAGGCCGCAGATGCTACGCAGACTGCCACAGATACTAAGGAAGCAATTTCAGGAGCCATGGCATATGGAAGGGAAAAAACATCAGAGGCTTATAATGGAATTGGAGGTGATGAAATCATCAGAATGCCAACAGATAAAGTACAAGATACTTATGAAGATGCTAAACAAAAACTAAATACTGCTTCAGATAAGGTTTCAAATATTGCTCGGAATGCCAAAGATAACATGGGTGATGCCATGGGATATGGTAGAAAAGGGGCAGCCAATGTTTATGACCAAGGGAAGCAGAAATTAAACACGGCTTCAGACATGGCATCAGAAAAATTCTATGACGTTAAGGACACAACGGAAAATGCAAAGGACAAAGCAAGCGATGTTTCTAATGAAGCTATGCAGAAAATAAGTAATTTTGCTTCAACTAATAATATTGGTTATGATGAAGCTAAGGAGAGATTCAAGATATCTTTACAAAAATTATATGATGGAGCAACCGAGGAAATGATTGATATGGTTGGAAGTAAGGGCGTTGATGCAAACAATAAGATAGGATGTGGAGGAGACAAAGCTTTCGAAACTTTTGAACGCGTCAAACGCGAAGTGGAAAAAGCTTATATGACGGCAAGCAAGTCCATGAATGAAGAGGCTAAGGCTAATTATGAGGCTGCTAAGGAGAAGGCTTCAGAAGCTACAGGGAATCTTGGAGCTAAGATGAGGAATACCCCATAACAGTAAGAAGTAAAAACCTCACTAATCTACTATAGCTTTAGTTTTTAGTTCTCATGTTTATGTATACTAAGTTTTCTTGTGGTACCTGTATATGATTTTACGAGTGACAAAGTTTAGGAACTAGTTGTTAGTAATGTTAGTGAGGGAATCAAGTTGTGTATGTTTGGATTGGCAGTGTATTTCGCAAAATTACGCAATGACGCACAGTGATTCTGCCAAATTCACCGTCAACCTAAACATTCGTAACTTCTATGGGGACTTTGCAATACCATAAACCTATGTATCTATAAGATTTTGAAGTTATATATAGTGTATAATAATATAGTGACATAATGAATAAATTGTTGGGGCACTTTCTGATAAGAAAGAGCATGAATCATCTAAAAGGTGCATGGTTAAATAAAGGTAACCCCCACCACCACTTTCTCTTCTGCATTTTTATAGTGGTCCACACACTATAAACTCTGAATTAATTAAGTCCATGATTACTTGCTATTTGATTAAAATAAACATCATTTATGCTGTACTTTGGCTTTCCTTTTGTGGACAAAAGATGGCAACTTTTGCTGAAATTCACTGTACTAGTATAATATAATAGCACATTATTACTAAGATAGGAAAGAAATTACATCTGTTAAATCTTTGTCCCACAAAAGTGAGAGAACATAATTATAAGTGTGTATATCCAGATTCAGATTTGCACGTAGAGTGGTCATGTAGCCAAGCACATATTATTTTGCTAGAAATTCTTGTCTACTTCGTAAAACACACAATAGTGAAATTGTCTTGTGACAAATTAAATTTAGTCAATGCTAGATCAAATTGTAGTATTAAGCAGCTTGTAGTATTGATACAACTCGATTAATTTGTGGTGATGTGGGATTGCGGGGAGCTTTGCCATTGTGTGATACTAGCTAGGTTATTCAGTATTGCTTTTCCATTAGAATGCAAGGATTCAGGTTCAAATCCAAATATAATCGGGCGAACTTGAACAATGAAAACGAAGGAGGATGATCTTAGAGAACTCCCAAACGTGTGTTTTTAGATTAATCTTTATGTTCGATTCATCCTAGGGATCGGTAACTAAGAGTTAGCCGTGAAGTAAATAAAGTCTTGTTAAAAATTATTTTTGTTAGGAATCGAACTTAAGTTCTACTGAACGATTTATTTTGCAGGGATTAATTAACTATTTGAGCTCAATATCTTGAAAGTTTAAACACTTTTTAGAATAAGGAGAAACATGATTCGGATATTATGCGAAATGAATATTGTTAGAAACACTATATTCACATAAATTTCATCTAATAATGTCGGGTAATTTCATCATCAAGATTATTGCTAGTGACTTGGTGTAAAACCATGCCATTTTGACAAAGCAAAAGTTGGTCATAAATCAAACTATGAACTACAATAATTAATATATTCATAATAACAGATTTCAATAGGTAAATTAGATTTAGAAACTGATTGAGTTTATTACTTCTTGGGTATCATGATGACCATTCTAATCAGATCTCATCACTTTCTCACACAAAATGACAAAATATATAATTTACTTTCACCATGTACAATGGACAAATAAATATGATGAGTCCCTTCACCATTTCTTCATCCTTGTTCATTTGTAATCATTTTAGTTATTTTTTCATCTTACTCATATAGAGAAAATATACAACACTACTAAAAACTTTAATGAAATTCGAGAAAAGAACAGGTATTGTCTCCTAAAATCATGTTTCGGTGTCGTCTTATATGAGAGGACAAAATTGTGGTGGGATCCAATTTTCTTTAACATTGGTTACCATACAAAACCCAATAGGTTCAAGAACCAAGGCCTCTATTATATTAAAAATATAGCATAAAGTTCTCAAACATTACGCATCAAATCAAATATTGTTACAACTTACAAATAGTACCCTAATCCTTAGTTAGCAGCTATTAACAAACAACATAATAAAACTTTATAATAAATTTGTCGGCATCCCTCTTATTTTTTTTTTTTTTTCTCTCAAAAGTCTACTCTAAGAACAAAATGGTTAGTCAGTAGTCACTCACCACAAAAGGAATAAAGGGAGAATCGGTGTATATTTTCATATCAATATAACTAAAAAGCCGGTGTTGTAAGGTTGGTTTGGTGGCTAACGTAGAAGAGTCAAAGAATAAAATGATAATAGTGATCTCTGATTCAATTCTCACCTCCAGTAAAACCTAACAAATTAATGCGTTTTAAAAAAAAAAACATAATAAATGTATTTAGTTAAAAATTTCAACTACATATATATCAAATTTATATTAAAAATAAAAGTTTATGTATTTTAGAGCATATTTTAAGCAAGACTACACATTGAAGTTGAATATAAGAATGATTAGTGGATGAATCATGAATTTGACAAAATTACATTAACTATATGATTTAGCTGAATTTTGAAAGTAGTTTTTGTAAAAAATTGTATCAATTCATAAAATTTCACCGCATATTAGATTCTACTACTATTTGATTAATACTCCTATATGAACATCTAATCTAATTTTTATTCATTTAAAATATGCTATTCTTGCTGATTAAAAAAAATTATATGCTATTCTTGTTCCTTTTCCTTCTATTATTATTTTTCAAACAACATTGGACAAAAAATGAAATGAGTTAATTAACCTTACATTTGTTGTTGTTGTTGTTGTTGTTTCTTCATAGCTTGTTTGTTATTATGCATCCAAACTTTAAAAACATGTCTCTTAATACCAACTTGTGAACAAAACTGTTGAACTTCATGTTCATCATGTTTTTGAATCTTCCATCCAATTTTTTCACCAAACTCCATCATCTTAACCTTTTGTTCCTGCGAGAATTTCGTCCTTATCCTCTTCTTCAACACCGGTTTCTTCTGCTGATTCTGAATTGAAAATTCTGCACCTGAAATGTTTAGATCTTCACTTGATGATTCTGCTGCTCCTGATCCAAAATTCATCACCAAAGGTGGAACAGCAACAGCAACAACTTGTTGTGAATTAGGTTGTGAAAATCTTTGAGATGATGATGAAGGTGTACGAAAATTAGGAACATAAACGTTTTCAACATTTTGTGTTTGTTGTTGCTGATGTTGTTGTGGCTGTGATTGTTGGATATGTTTTCGATGGAAATTACGGTGACAGTTACAAGCGGCACATAGTAACGATTGCGGTGTACCTTCTTCACCACTTGGCATGAATTCTCCACATCCATCTACCACGTGGCTTCCCATGCTTGCCGCGTGGTTTCTCAGACATTCTCGGTAACATGTTTTTGTTTGTTGTTGTTGTGGTGGTTGTGCTGCTGTTGTAACGGTTAGATCTGGATCTGTGATTGGTGTTTGAGAAGGTTGCTGAAGATGAAGATTATTATTATTATGTGAAACTGAAAATTGAGTTTGATTATTGAAGATTAATGAGTGAAGTTGAGGTGGTGGTGAAGAAGAAGAAGAATCTCTATTGTAACCTAAAGTTGTTGTTGACATCTTTGTTTCCATTAGGTGTGTTTGAGATCTAAATTAGAATTAATAATCACTGTTTTAAATCATAATCAGTGGTATTTATGGATGCTAAACCCTAATATATATCCTCTAATAGGAGAATAAGATAGAAATAAAGAAAGATATATATGATTAGTAGCGGTAGTAAAGTGTTACTGTTAGTGTTTGATTTTTGTGGTTATTCTGATACTCCCACCAACCGAATTTCACTAATTAGTCCTATTCTCAGAAATCTAAGGAAGTGTGCTTTAACTGTTTATATAGGACCACTAATTGTGGAATATTGGATTATTTTGTTTTTTTGGGGAAAAATTTAATTTCGGAAAAAGGGGGGAAATTAAATAGAGAATATATAGGATAATATTTTTTGGTGGATATCTATCTAATTTTATTTTTGGTACAGGATATCTATCTAATCTAATCTTAGTAAAAAGAAATAACACTCACCTCCGTAGGTAGATTGGACTAAAGGGAATGGTGGGGGTGCAGATTTGAAAAAAAAAATCAAGATAAAGGTGGCGAGTTAAAAGGATTGATCAATATTTCAAGATCTTATACTTTCACCAACAAATTGACCTATGCGAGTTAAAAGGATAGCGTTGCTGATATGATTAAGTTTGTTTACTCTCACATAAAAATACATTTTATTTTATTTATTTATCTTCTACTTTTTAAATTTTATCTGAGTGATCAAATATTTGTGACCAACAATATGAGTATTCTTAATTTTGGTTTTATTATGAGATGTTGTAGTGGGGGAGAGAGGGCCTAGTGTAGAAGTATTAGAAGGCCATGTTGTTGCTGTTTCCTTGCAGCCATCAAGACAGACCCATGAAACAGTGGCGGAACCAGGGGGTGGTGGCCACGGTCATCCCCGAAAAATAAGAAATTACTAGGATACCCTTGGTATTTTAAAAAATTTTAAATACATGTTATATATTTGTTTGTGAGTGTTAACATAAAAAACGAAGTTCAGCCTAGTGGTTAAGGCGCGCCCTTGTACATGGAGGAGGTGCGTTTTCCATATTTTTAGCCATTTAAATGATATTTTTCTTAAAAAACTTATTTTCATATGTATTTATCAATACAAAAAATGCACAATTCTATTTTCTTTTTTTAAACGACACAACTATTTTCTAATAATCAAACTTTATGAAAGTATTTATTCAAAGTCAATTATTAATTATTTGAAGTCACTTAGCATGAATGAAGTATTATTTTAAAGTGTGTAATTTATTTTATTAATAATTAAATTTTTATAGACAATAAATTTTTTTTATTTGATTTGTATACTATAGCTGTTTTAGCGGCCCCCTCGAAAAAAAAAATCCTGGTTCCGCCGCTGCCATGAAATGAAAACCATGTAGAAAGGAAATGGAATAGTGGGATTGCACTGAGTGAATGATCTTGCAAAACAACCGACAAGGTCATGTTAATTTGGTTCTCTACAACACTAGTAGTATAGTACTTCCGTAGTCTGCACCAGTACCCTGGTCCAGGATTAAATTATTGTCCTTCACAGCAATAATATCATCAAATCAATTTCTTGCCATTCAAAAAAATAAATAAATCAATTTCTCTCATCAAATCTCCATTAATTCAACCTTAGCTAAACGGAAGAAATCTTCTTTGGGCATAAACTCAACACTTGTAATTTGGACATACATACATATTTATAAAACAATTTAAATATAAAAGAATTGATTAATGATAGTTGATGCAGTGCAATTAAAAAAATGATAATTGATGTGACTTAATCATTTATCTTAAAAAAAATTCTTTTTGATGTTTGTGTCTCTAAATACTCTTACAAGTGTTGGTTCAACTTTGGCCAACACTTGGAAGTGTGTTTATGATAGACTTGCTCAAACAAACATTGTCTCCGAATAATTTGTATTAAATAAAACACATTAACTACTTGAATTTAATTATGTGGTTTTAAAAAAAACAACTTTGACTTATTTTTTTGATGAAAATTTTTACTTATGTTAAATGAGCTATTTTTTTGTTAAAATCTTTGTTGGTTTATTTTATTTTTTTGTCTTAAATTAAGTGTTAATTCGCTGAAATTAAACTCACACATAACTGTGAGGTTTCGGGTTTAAATTCAGATCACGATGTCCGACCTAACAATTTCGACATTTGTCAGTTAAACTATAACTTCTAGAATGTGTTAGTTGATTTTAAACCAAAGAAAATTATTAACAAGAGTACATCAAAATGGTTGGACCGACGATTTAAAAGTTTGGAAAAAGAATATTTTGTGAGAATTGGTTCAAGAATATTGACTGTACCCAGATTTACTTATATGTAGCAGAACTTTTAGTACAAAAGTATTTCCTTTTAGAATTGGTGGGTTAGGAAGGAAAAAAAAGGTTAAATATATTTTTTATTTTTATAAATAATTTAAATTTTGTTTGTAGTTACTTTTTAGTTAATTTGTGTACGTAATTTGAAATTTAGTTTTTCTTTACTATCATATTTAACACATTATTGGAATTTCTTTTGTAAAAGTTTCAATTTTTTTAATGAGGATTGAATTAAATTTGAATTTTTTAGTTTTTTTGTTTTTTCACTTAAAAAATTATAAATAATTAATCTATGTTAAAAAATTCTAAATTATTGTAGAAGATGTTCTTATAATATTATAAGTATAATTAAAAAAATCATTTTAAAATTTGAAAATACACAAACGTTAATTAAAAAGGCGTGGATACCAAACTTTCTACATGTACTCGTACCCACCTATAAGTACTCATATCTGCATTAATCACCCACAATTCAACTAAGAATAAATAGATAAATTAAAAAATATGATATCAATTCAATAGAATTCGACAGTTTTAATTTTAAAAAATTATAAACAAAATTATTATTAATCATATATTTTTTTTTGATAAAATTTTATTAATCATGTTAAAGTTCATATATTGTTAACATATTCAGATTGATTTTGCATTATTTTATAAATATGTAATAGTTTACTAGTGTTATATTTTTAAAAAAATTAGTATGCATATATTTTAATGTAATAATGTAAATATGACTGACAATGAACGAACTAACTCGAATAGAGTTCGAGACTCTAATCAATAACTAATTCGACTCATTTGGTTTATGAACCAAATAAGTCGAATTTGAACTAAAAAATAAGTTCGCTGATTAAATAATTTTTTTTTTTGAATTAAAACTATTTATTAAAAACCGAGACAAAAAATTTATGTTACACCCCCCATATCAGATAGGATATGAGGCAAAATGGAGCAGGGCAAATTGTTGGGCCAAAAAACATTGGGCTCCAACTCAGCCAACCTAGCAAGCTCGTGAGCCACTTGGTTCCCCTTTCTAGAAACCCAGTTTACAGAAACATGGTGATAGTTTTCTAAATCCCTAGCGATGCTTCGAGCAATTTCTCCCCAGCTAGTACGAGGGAACTGTCTTCTCACAATAGCATTTACAATCAAAGCAGCATCCGATTCAATGATTATGTTCTCCCAATTTTGAGATATGGTCCAATTTAGGGCTTCGCGAATCCCCATAGCCTCAGCCCAGGTTGCACCCTCAGAGCTCTTTAGAACTTTTGTTTTCGCATCGACGCAGTGGCCATCCTCCCGCCGCAAGATCAAACCGTAACCCCAATGGCCATCGTTTCTACAACGATCGAGCATCCACATTGAGTTTAAGGAAATCTCTGGGTGGTGGACTCCAACTCATGTCGTGGCGAGTAACCAAGGCGGTCTGAGAAGTGTTGCTAAGGCGATTCGAATTTGAGCTATGATGTTGATACTCCTGAAGGTTCTTCAAGGCTTGTTCCAGGGCTTCGGTGACAGGTGTGTATTTATTCTGGAAAACATATTTGTTTCTGGTGTACCATATGCTATAGAGTATAGTACTTAGAATAGGTATGCACTGTTGGTTAGTGTTTAGGAGCCTATAGTTAATCCACTCAGTAATAAAACTAGTCTGCAAATTTGTTGTGTTGATGGTGAGAGGAGAGGAGAACCATAGTTGACTAACCCAGGCGCAATGGAGGAAGGTGTGGTCAAGGGTTTCAGGGGCTTCATTACATCTAGGGCATAGGGAGTCACAACTGATTCCTCTAGTGATAAGGTTAGGCTTGATGAGGATAGCATTATGCAGGATCCTCCAGATAAGATGACTCTGTTTGGGAGGGACCTGAGCTTTCCATAGAGATTTCCAAGCTTAGGCTTCCATATTATTACTACTAGCTTGGCCCTGAGGGATATTGTTGTGTGCCCACTCCATTTGAGCATTGTAGCCAAATTTAACAGAGTAATTGCCATCATTTGTGCCTTGCCAGCAGATAATATCTTCTTCCATGTAGTTAGTCAAAGGAATTTGTAGGATGTGGTCAACCTCCATAGGGGAGAAAGTTTGCTTGACAGTCAGGCTATCCCATTCATGGTTGGTAGGGTTGATGAGGTCACTGACTTTCATGAGGTGAGTGTTAGTAGGCTTAGGAGTCCAAGTAGGAGTACTACCCTGTTGATGGAGCCATCTGTTATCCCAGATGTTGATGCATTGCCCATTACCTATGAGCCAAAAACATCCCTTTTCCAAGATCCATCTAGCTTTGAAAATACTCTGCCATGCATAGCTAGCATTATGACTCTGAGAAGCCTGAAGGAAGTGACAATTTGGGAAATACTTAGCCTTAAGAACTTTTGAGAGGAGTGAATCAGGGCTAGTCATCAATCTCCAACCTTGTTTTGCAAGGAGTGCTTTGTTGAAAGCGCTAATATCCCTAAACCCCATCCCACCTTGCTCCTTTTTTCTGCAAGTCTTCTTCCAATTTACCCAATGGATTTTCTTTTTGTCAACATTACTGCCCCACCAGAATCTACTTATCATTCCTTCTAATTGTTGGCATAGAGACTGAGGGAGAAGGTAGCTACTCATGAGATAAGTAGGAATTGCCTGAGCCACTGCTTTAATGAGGGTCCCTCTCCCAACAAAAGATAGATTCTTCTCTTTCCATCCCTTTAGTTTTTTCCAAACCTTGTCCTGAATGAAGCTGAAAGCTTGTTTCTTGGATCTACCAATTACAGTAGGTTGCCCCAAGTATTTAGAAAAATGGTCCACAATAGGCATTGGTAGAATTTGTTGTATAGCCAGCTTTGTTGTAGGAGAAACCCTCTTGCTGAAAGTAATCTCAGATTTGTTGAAGTTTACCAGTTGCCCTGAGGTTTGTTGATATCTGGTGATTAGATCCTTGATGTTAGTGACTTCTGCCTCATTTGCTCTGCAAAACATAAGACTGTCATCAGCAAAAAATAGGTGAGTAATTTCAGGAGCTCCCTGGGCTATTTTGATCCCATGTAGTAGCTTCTCCTGATTTGCCTTAGTAATTAAAGTAGAAAAAACATCTGCACAGATAATGAAAAGATAAGGAGAGAGGGGGTCTCCATGTCTAAGAGCCCTATTAGGAGGGAAAGCTTGAGTGGGTTGGCCATTAATGAGGATGGAGAAGGAGACAGAAGTTACACACTTCATAATAGTGTTAATGAGCTTAGGGGAAAAATTCATAGCTTTGAGAGTTTCTTGTAAGAACTCCCATTCCAGTCTATCATATGCCTTAGCCATATCTGTCTTGATTCCCACAAAACCATTCTTCTTGTGTGTCTGAGAGAGATAATGAAAGATTTCACTAGCAATCAGGGTATTGTCAGTTATTAATCTACCAGGGATGAAGGCACTTTGATTAGGACTGATGATCTCATGGAGAATGGTTTTTATTCTGTTTGCAATGGTTTTTGTAATGATTTTGAGGGTCACATTACACAAGGAAATTGGTCTAAATTCACTGGGGTTAGTTGGGTTATTATTTTTGGGGATGAGACAGATGTAAGTGTTGTTGTAGGGAGCAGGGTTGCCATGGTTGTTAAGGACCTGGAGAACCTCATTTGTAATATCCTTGCCCACAATATCCCAATAAGTATGATAAAACCTAGCAGGTAGGCCATCAGGGCCAGGAGCAGCCAACCCTTTCATATCCTTGATAGCAGCATGCACTTCTTCAGCAGTAAAATCCTTCCCCAACTCCCTGTTCATGTCCTGGGAGATTCTGTTATGGACAACATGTGTTACCTCAGCTATATTGGAGGGATTTTGGGATGTGAACAGAAGTTTAAAGTGATGGAGGAAGGTTGCTTCAATAGCCTCTCTCTCAGTCTGAAGAGTATCCCTGTGATCCTTTATAGCATCAATCCTGTTTTTCCTCCTGCGTTGACTAGCCTTTTGGTGAAAGAACTTGGTATTTTTGTCCCCATGAGTAAGCCATAGCGTTTTTGCTCTTTGACTCCACCACATTTCCTCCTTTTCCAAGAAATCAACTAATTCCTTTTCTTTTTGCTTGAGCTGCTGAGGTAGAGTAAGGGCCTCTTCCTGCAGTTGTAAATTCTGGATCTCCTGCTGGACCTTCTTGATTTCCCTAGGGATGATACCAAAAGTCTTTCTCCCCCAAGTGTGGAGAGCATTGAGAGTATGTTGGAGTCTGTCTGTTACACTTCCTTGTTTCTTTTTCCAGGCTTCAGAGACAATGGTTGTGTGTAGCTCATTAGTGGTCCAAATCTGTTCAAACTTTTTTGTATTGCCATTTGTATGTTGTATCCTGTTACAATTCAAGTGAGAAAATTCTAAAAGAATAGGACAATGGTCAGATTTATATCTAAATAGATGGTTATTAACATGTTTAGGAAAGGAAGTGATCCACTCAGAGGAAGCAAAGAAACTATCAAACCTGGATTTTATAAGATTGGGACTCTGTTGTCTGTTAGTCCAGGTATGCTTGCTCCCCTTGTAGCCAATGTCTTGAAGGTCACATAGACTAAGAATATTCCTGAAACTAGTGGTAATGTTTGGGTCAACAGGGTTGCCCCCCATCTTCTCCTCATTAGTAAGGACAAGGTTTAAATCCCCAAACATTAACCAATTAGGACAAGTATTAGTATCAGACAAATCATTAATAAGTCTACAAGTGAGATATTTATTGGGGGCTTAGGAGAAACCATAGAGGCTAGTGGTGAAGGTTGAAAAACACACAAGAAGGGGGGGGTTGAATTGTGTTAAGACTTTTTCAAAGTTAAAACAAATTGCAGCGGATAAAGTATAACACACACAATATATGAGGATAGGGATAGAGAGATGCTCAGAATTTTTATACTGGTTCCTCCCACTAACAGGAGTAGTCCAGTCCTCTTGTCTTTCACAAGAGATTTTACTATAATCACTCAGATTACAAATGCTCAAGCACTAAGCAAGAGACTTCCAACGCTCAAGCACAAAGCAAGAGACTTCCAATGCTCAAGCACAAAGCAAGAGACTTCCAACGCTCAAGCACAAAGCAAGAGACTTCCAATGCTCAAGCACAAAGCAAGAGACTTCAAACTGGTTTTACTGTTAATAAAGATAACAGATTAACACTTGATATACAATCAGAGGTGTTTACAAAATACAACGCAGTTACAAGACTAACTTAGAAAATTATCACAAAGTTTCTAAGTGTTTGATAGCTTCAGAATTTAACAGAGTTTCAGCACGTTCAGAAGCTTCAGTCTTGATTTTTAATTCTTCACAAATCTTCTTCCTTTTATAGATGATAAAATGAACGTTGAAGATTATAGCCGTTTGAAGAATTGAGACGCTCCTTTGTATTGATCAGTGAGCTTATTAGCTGTTCTGATTTGCAGTAGCTTAGGAGCTTAACGTTTACTACAAAATGAGAGATTCCTTTTGGCTTTTGATATTTGAACCTTGGTGAAAGCCAAATAAGGAAATAATCGTTTCTGAAGCCTGACTTGAAAAGGACCTTTCCATGGTCAAACCTTTTCATTCTTGATTTCTGCGTTTGGACTTAGTCAGGCACAGTCTTCAATAAAATTGTACTCTCAAATGCTTGACACTTATCTCTGACGAGCCTTCAGATAATAGCTTCAGAGCTTGACAGGCTCAGAATTACTTGCTTCAGATCTGGTAAGCTCAGAAGTAATTCCTTCAGAAATTCTGAGGTTCAGATAATAAACTTCAGAGTTTCATAGGCTCAGAATTACTTGCTTCAGATCTGATGAGCTCAGAAGTAATTCCTTCAGAAAATCTAAGGTTCAGATAATAACTTCAGAGTTTCACAGGCTCAGAATTACTTGCTTCAGATCTGGTGAGCTCAGAAATAATTCCTTCAGAAATTCTAAGGTTCAGATAATAACTTCAGAGTTTCACAGGCTCAGAATTTCTTGCTTCAGATCTGGTGAGCTCAGAAGTTCTTCAGATTTTGATAGGCTCAGAATTACTTGTTTCAGATCTGGTGAGCTCAGATGTTCTTCAGATTTTGATAGGCTCAGAATTACTTGTTTCAGATCTGGTGAGCTCAGATGTTGTTTGCTCAGAAGTAATTCCATCAGAAATTCTAATGTGCTTTTGTACGCAAATTTTAACTTTTAATCCTGCACACTAAATTAAATTATTAGTACTCCAATTTAACTTTAAATACATTGTTATCATCAAAATCAATTAAGGAGATACAAAATCATAATTTTGTTCCAACAAGTGGCCCTCCAAATAAGGGGGTTAGTAGGAGAGGTAATAAACATGTCAATATAATTGAAATCAGAGCTTTTTATATCCATAGTAATCGTACAGTGATTCCAAATGATAGCAAGACCACCTGCCCTTCCTCCCCCAGAAACTGAGCAGTTTATAGGGAAAATAGAGTAAGTGTCTTTAAAAGCATTAAGAAAGGAATACTTGTTGTCAAAGAGCTTTGTTTCCATGAGAAAAATGAGATCTGGCTAGTGATTGCAAATGAGGCTTTTCATAGCCCTGACTGTCCAGGGGTTACCAAGCCCCTGACAGTTCCAAGAGAGGAACTTCATAGCTGTGGGCTGGCCTGCTGAGCAGGGCCTGCCCTTAAAAGGTCTTCTAATTTCTGCCTCTTGACTTGAGTGATTGGATCAATAGTGTCAGTTGCATGTTCCTTCAGTAATGTCTCAGCTTTGAAGCTCAACCTGTGAGCCTTTTTGAGTCTGTCTTCCTGTTGATAGTGTATATCCTCCATAGGAGAGCTTTCTGGTTGTTGCTGAGATGAATTAGCTGGCCTAGGTTGACTTGGCTGCCTGGGTTGGTTATTGTTTAGCTTCATTGCTGCCAATTTTTCCAATAAATCAGTGGGAACAGGGGGGCTGTAGAGTCCAAAATTTGTCCCATGGGAGGGGTTGCTATAGTACTTTTTTTCCTTTTCCTCCATCTTGCGTTTTCCATATTGGGTTGACCTGATCCAAGGCCCCAGAGGGGCTAGAGTATCTAGTTGAAGTGCAGGATTCCTGCATAGGGTATCAGCATGGCCTACCATGCCACATTTGAAGCAAACCTGTGGAAGCTTTTCATATCTATAGTCATTCCAGCAAGTCCCATCAGTGGGGTTGCCAACATGAATACCAGAGAGGATAGGTTTATGAACATTTATTGCAACCTTGATCTTGATGATAACCTTTTTTCCAGGGTACTCATAGTGCTCAGCTGCTTCAACTTTGCCCAGGAGAGCCCCAATGCTCTCTCCCATCTGTTTGGTTTTACAGTGTGGTGGTAGACCCCATAGCTGAATCCATATTAGTACGTGATCAAAGTCAATGCTGAGAATATCAGTCTCTCTATCCCAGGGTTTCACAACCAGCCAGGAGTTTCTAAATATCCAGGGGTTGCCATAGAGGATTCTATCTATGTCAGCTGGATTAGTCATGAAGAATTGCAGAATCTTTCCCCCTATCTCTTGAATCTTGAACCCTGGTGGGGATCCCCATATGCTTTCTAGCCCATTTTGTAAGGAATTGACATGAATAGGTTTATCTGTGATGAGCTTCCCAATTATACTATGGGTGCAGGCCTGTATCCCTTCATTTACAACAGAGTCAGAGTAAAGAAAAGATCTTGGTATGTTTGGCTGTGTGGGGGGTTGATTTCTTGCATTGGATGATTCAGGAATATCAGTGTGAGGAGGATTTTGAGTCTGATAGTTGGTGTTATCTGGTTGGGAAGGGATGGTAATGAAAAGTTGATGGCTCTGTGATGCCATGGTTATATGGGTAGGGTTGGATATTTGCGGGTGCAGGATATGAGTAGAAAGATTGTTGTTGGTGGTTTTAATGGGGTTATGGGTTTCTTTGATATGGTTATTTGACTGGTTTTGTTTGTTCATTTGGCAGGGTGTGTCATACCCTAAATTTTGCCCGACTTTTTCTTTCGCTCACATTCGAATTGTCTAGTTTTAATTTCTTTTAAAAAAAATAACAAAAACATTTTTATTAAAAATATTTTATAATGTTTAGTTATTATTGTGTATAATTTCTTTCCCTTTTTATTTTTTTCATAAAATTCAAAAAAAAAAATAAGTCAATTTAGTTTTTAATCATATCATTGAAAAATCCCAAAAATATATTAAGTATTCAACTTTTCCTTTTATCATTATTGTTATTAATATCATATTATTTCTTTCCTTTTTAATTTATCATTATTGTTATTATTTTTAATTATAATTATTATTAATTAAAACAAAACATAAGATGTAAAAAAAAATTAATTAAAAAATACAATAAAGGAAGATGAGCATCACGTGCTCATCCCCTCCCCTTCCTTTTTTTTCTTTTCTTTTTTTGATTATTAGCATTATTATATTATTATTATTATTATCTTAAAAAAAATCAAAAAAAGTCCAGTGCAGAATTGTTGTAGAGGAGTCCCTGGGTTTTGGATTTCTTTTCCTTTTTTCTTTCTGAATACAGTACCATGAATCAGAGGAAAACATTGATCAGAGCAAAAATTTTGCAAGGTCCCAATAACCTCCACTGTGAGGAATTTAATACCACAGGACAAAACCAATTCACAAGTTGTCAATATAATCTCACAACAATCACAAAAAAAAGGAGGAGATCAGAACACGATTTCACCAACACAAGACAGAAAAGTTTCCACCAGAAAAAGCTCTCACACGAAATTTTTCACAACATCACAGCCCCAATCACAAAAACCCTAATTTCCCAAACATCTCAGAATCAATCTCAGCCACCAATTTCATAACTCAGAACCATCACAAACACACACACGCACAACAACACAAAAAAACCCACAAACACACACACACCCGAAATCAAAAAATAAAAACAAAAGAAAAGAAAAGAAGTCAGAAAAGGAGAAGAAGAGAAAGAGACGGAACAGCAGAGAAAAACAAAACAACAAAATTGTTCAAACCTTTAAAACTCCGATCCCGGCTAATTGGTAAGACTTTTGAAAATTTGGGGTTTAGATATGTGTTTAGAAGGGTTAAAATAAGGGGATTTTGTTAAAAAAATTTGATTTTTGGATAGTTGATTGCTCCGGCGCCGCCGTCTGGCCTGCCGGCCACCGCGCCGGTGTTCATATGGTTCACCGGAAACTGGGTTTGTTTGAATGGAGAGAAGAGAGAATTTTTGAGGGAGTTTGAGGGAAGAGAGAGAAGTGAATGTGTTAAAATGATTTTTCTGAAGGTTTTGAGTATTTATACTCCCCCTGATCCTGTGTGTACGCGCTTGTGGTTTTACAATGCACCCTCACGTTCTTAACCCTTTAAGTTTTGATCAAACGGCCACCATCCTCCCATCCTGTGCACGCGCTCTCAACAGACACACCATGCACCAGCGTTTTCTAAGCTCTCAGATTTAGATCCAACGCTCCTGACGCGTTCTCCCCTGTGATTAAATCAAGGACGTTTGATTAGATCGGACGGTCCTGATTCACCCTCTGTTTACTCTACTGTTTTGCTAGTGCACCCCAGGTTCTGCTGTTTGCACCCCTTGTCATTGTTATTTTCTTATTTTTTGCTATTTTATTTATGCTTTTATTTAATGTTATTTATGTGCATTTTATTTGTATGTTATATATTGTGTTGCATGATTTAAAAATACAAAAAATATGTCATGTCATTTTATTTATTGTTAGCATAAAAAAAAAATTCAAAAAATATGCATTGTCATTATATTTATTTCTCGTATCATAAAAAATACCAAAAATATGCATTGTCATTTTATTTATTTTTCGCATCATAAAAAATACAAAAATATATACATGCATTCATATTTTAATTCAAATAAAACAAAACTCCCCTTAACAATAAAAACAAGTAAAATATTTCTTTTTATGAATTTAGTTTAATGTATAAAAAACTTTTTCTTAAAAAATTGTGGATAAAAAAAGAGATCGACGAATGTACATTCGTTCGTCTCTCGGATAGTCGAGACTCAGCGTGCGTTTTGTCTATCGGTTATTCGTCTTCCACGCCAAAAATATTACTTTTTTAAAAACATAAAAAATAATAAATAAACTCAACACATCAAATTAATTTTTTGCCTTAGCGCATTCAAAAAACAAAAACAAACTCTTTTCGCAAACGAATGTATTTTAATCCTTCTAACGTGATACAAACAACGCATAAGCCTCCCACGCGCGAGCAGCATACGTTTAACCACTATAAATCGATTTAAAATACCGTTCATTAAAATCAACCAACACACAAATATTTTTTACCCAAAGAACTACGTAAGCTTTGAATTTCCCATTGCACTTGGGAATACGTAGGAGCGGGATCCAACAACCGTCAAGCACAATAATAAAAAACTAATTTTTTCCTCTTTGTAAATATTTAATAATTAATAGAAATAAATGCAAACAATTAAAGAACAATTTTTAAACCCTAAAATAACAAGAAGGTTCCCGTTGAGTACAACGGATGTGAGGGGTGCTAGTACCTTCCCCTTGCATAATCGACTCCCGAACTCGAAATTTGGTTGCGATGACCGTTTTTCTTTCTTTTTAAGGTTTTATCGATATTTTCCTTTTCCCTCGGGAATAAATAAAGTTCGGTGGCGACTCTGTGTCATTACCGAGTGTTCCGACGCTCGGGCGTTTTTTCGCGGCGCGACAGGGTGAAGCAAAGTTGCAGATAGGAAAACAAGAAGCTAAAGGTAAGGGGATGAGGAAGAAGAAGATTGTGAGGAAAGAAGAACAGATAAAAGGGAGAAAAAGATCAGAGAATACCAAGAGGAGTGGAGATCCCAAAGACACAATCCTGAGGGGGATTTACAGTGAGCAAAGGATCTTGCACATAGAGGATTGAAAAGTTGCTCCCAGATTCATCGGTGTGAGGTGAATGAGGATTCACAAACCCTAAACTATTGTACTAGGATTCACAAACCATCCACGAGGGAGATAACTACCATGCATTAGATGCAGCCAAACCCAAGAAAAGGGAAAAGGAAAAGAACTTAGCTATGAATGTGAATCTTGCTAATCTTGGAGCCATTAAATAAAAAATTTATGTTCATGTATGATTACTTAATTTTTTATTGGTCAAATTCTCTACTTTTTTGAGTTATTATATTTTGGCTTAAATATGCAAAAGGTCCCTGCACTTAGGGGTCGTTTGAGTTTTAGCCCCTACAATTGAAAAACCTTTCAAACTTGCCCTACACTTTCAGTCAACTTTTAAAAAGGTCCCTGGGCTGATTTTTTTGATGATGTGTCATTATTTTTTACAGGTGGCACTGATGACTGAGCTTAGAGGACGCTGACTCACTAAAAAACATGTTGAAATGACGAAATTGCCCTTGATGAATGAAAGTAACAAAATGTCACCACTCTTGTTCTTATCTCTTTCATCTTCTCTTCCATTCCATTCTTAAAATCAATTCATATTTTCCATAGAAATCCAAAGGAACTTTTCCCTTCGATTATCGTTACTGCAACTAATAGATTGGAACTTTTCCCTTCCAAAGCTTTCACCTTTCCCATTCTAATTTCAATTTCCCTTCGACCCTTTTCAATTCATCCAAAAGGGTCTCACGTGATCCACTTTTTTGTTACAGAGAGAGAATATCATGATTGGAATGTAGGGTGATTGTGATTTTTGAGCAATTTTGGAAATGGAAAAGGATTTTGATTCCAAGCTAAAGATTCAAAGGAGTTCTTCCTCTAACAATGGTGGTGCTGGTGAAACCCAATTCCACCCATTATCTCTTCTTTAGAAAACCCCCCAACAACAAGAACAATCTCACCATTTCTACTCTTTATTAAAACTCCAAATCCAACCTTCTTAGACAATAACGACATCGACACCACCACCGGGATTCAACTTCCAAATCCCTTTCCCCTGGTTTTCACCTTCTTCCGATCTCGATCTCTCCGTTCTCTTGTAAAGAAACGTGGAAAGCTAGGGTGAAAGAACACAACAACCTGAATTTGATGTTCACATGTTTCTGTTTGAAGAAAATAAAAGAAGTGTTGAAGAGAAAAGGGAAGTGATGAAAGGACACAATATATAGTGTTTACGGGTTTGAGTTTAATGTTGAAACGATGTTTAGTATTCACAAATCTGGGTTAGATGATTTTTTTTACTGTTTTGGGTTTGATGAATTTTTTAGCGATTTGGGTTTAAGGATGTTTTGTTGAATTTTTCTGGGTGAAACAAGATAAAGTTTGAGTTGAAAAATGATCTTGGTAGTTGAGACTTAGAGTGTAGAAGATGAAAGTGTGGAAGATAAAGTTGGGTGGTTGAAACTGTAAGAAGTTTTTGATTTTCTGGGTTAACATGAATATAGGATTCAACGTGAAGGATGAAGAATGTTGATTCTTTGTGGGAAAAAAATAAGGAAGAAGGGCAATTTCGTCATTTCAACATGTTTTTTAGTGAGTTAGCGTCCTCTAAGCCCAGTCATCAGTGCCACCTGTAAAAAATAATGACACATCATCAAAAAAGTCAGCCCAGGGACCTTTTTAAAAGTTGACTGAAAGTGTAGGGCAAGTTTGAAAGGTTTTTCAATTGTAGGGACTAAAACTCAAACGACCCCTAAGTGCAAGGACCTTTTGCATATTTAAGCCTTATCTTTTTTGTGTAAATATTTTTTACTAAATAATAATGTTCTTCTACACATCATTCTACTAATCTACTATGCTTGACTTCAAAAGTAATATATTATTATTTTGGATTGGGTTAAGTCCCAATAGCAAACTAGATCGGGTCATCTGAACAAGTAAATCTGTGCAAACCCATATATCGTTGGAGCCCACTAAAAGCGCAAGTGGACTGTGAGATTGATCTCCTTGTATTAGTCGATTTTTAAGCTGAACATCGAATTTTAAAAAAAAATCATAATATTATTTTCTCATCAACCGACCAAAATGTGAACTTGCTTAAAAAAATACCATAATATCAATTCAATAAACTTATCATAATTATTTTTAAGACAAATGTGTCATTCGCACTCAACTCCATAAAATAATTTTCTCGAAATAACTAAGATCCATTTTAGAAATTAACTTCTCCTACAAATATTTTTTCATACATACCGGACATAATCGAATCCAAAACAAAATAATCAAAAGAGATAAGTATCTAGCACTCGTGTATATATTGGTAACCTTGTCATAATTTAATTTCTCAATTAAATTTGAAGGACATTTATTCATGTAACGACAAGGGCCACATAATAGTAAGGTTTATGATATTGACAAATGATAATTATAATACCAACCCAATTAGCCATCACTCTACCTATCGATTGTGAAAGTTGAAAAATACTTGAACATCATTTCAGATTATTGATTAAGTGCATGTCATGCATGATAATGATAATTAGTAGAACGAAAATGAACAAAACTTTATATAAGCACGATCCATATTTTTTTTGTCGTCTAGTTCTTGTCACATTGTGGTGTGATCTATCAAACAGAATGTCGATTATGTGGTGATTATTACAAAGCAGCTTATGCTATTTGATCCTCCTTTTGTCTTTTTTTCCTTCTTAATAATCGTGGTAGGAGAAGTTCTTTTCTTTTTGGTATTTTCCATTAAATAGATGTGACGGCGTATAGAATAAGATTGTAGAAAAAAATGATTGAGCCTTATTGTCAAAAAAAAGAATACTAGGATCGAGCCTTTTTATTTTTCCTGCTGAAGATTAAAGAGAATAATCATTAATTCACTGTTTCTCTTTGGTAAATCATCCTTAATTTACCAATTTACTTTTATGTTTTTTATTATCTATGTTTAAAATTGTACTTTTAAAATAAATAAATAGAAAATCTCCAATTCAAACAACTCTTATATATTACTATATTTCTACTAAGTTGAGTTATACTCCTACTTGCATTAACTTTACCAAATCAATTTTAATGATATCTCACAACAGTAATGACTTGTGAAAAAGTAAAAATAGAGATGGATGTTACATAAGCAAGATCGATTCCGATTATTTGGAGGTTCTATTTGAGAATTAATTAGAATGGATCCCTAATAAAAAAATATAAATTTTTTAAAAATAGTCATTTATTTAAATTATAAATAACATGAAAAAAATACATAAAAATGAGTTATCTTAATGAATAACATCCAAAAGAAACATATTTTAATCAATAACATTAAAATACATCTTCAAACTAATATCATTAACAACTTTCTAATCATATTGCTTTCTTTTTACAATCAATCCAAGAACACGTCTATTAATTTTAATTATTCAACTTTTGAATAATAAAATATTTTTAGTAGTAACAAAGTCATTAATAAAATATTATCGGTAGCAATTGCATTTCTTAAGTCTATAGGAGATTACACCTAATTGCCTCTATCTTGGATTAAATCCACAATCTATATATGTAAGAAGTGTTTGGACGACTTTATTCAAACATACTTAATACAGCCATTCACAAAATATACTTACGAAGTGTTTGGTAAAATTAGCGGTTCAACTAGCTGATAAATGTAAAATGACATAAAAGGGTATTGTTAATTCAAAATAAAATTTATGTCAAATTAATATTTAATATACTTGAAATTTAAAAATTAAATGTACTAATATAATATATATTTTTTATATTACTAAACTAATTGTTATTGGTTGAAATTTTATTTTTAAAAAAATATGGGTTATCTTATTGACTTTTTTATTAAAAAAGTATGGTTTTTTTTTTTACAAAATTAAAAAAGTATGGTTTATTATTATATTTTGGTCCAAAACAATAATTTTTAGCTTATTCTATAAAACTGAGCAACGTTATTTATTTATAGTGAGTAGCATACATAAGATTTTTTTTTTGTAGTGCATACATAAGGTTTATATTCACGTAAAAATTGGCATAAGATAATAATGAATGATCATGCATGGTTTATAAAAAAAAGTATGGTTTATATTTATTAAAAAAAACTATGGTTTATCTGGTAGCCAAAAAAAATATATGGTTTATTTTAAAGTGAAATTAAAAAAAAAAGGGTAAGAGTGAACATTAGTAAAATAATAAGGGGTAAAAATGGAAGAAAAAAAATAAGCTATAAGCTCATAAGCTACTTGAAATAGCGTCTGGAAAATAAGCTATAAGTCAGTAAAATAAGCTATAAGGTTATACAAAAAAGTCTGTTACCAAACAGGTCTTTTAGCTTATAAGCTATAAACTAGCTTTTTTGGCTAGCCAAACAGACCCTTAATACAACATTTATATTAGTGTTTGGATACACTTGCATATAATAATAACTTACCAATAATTCAGTACTTAATTGGACTCTCTGAAACTGAAATAACTTATTAAAACATTTGGTTATGCACAACTGTGGGGAACACACGTACTCTACCATTTAATAATTTGAAGATATTTATTCGTCAACCAATAAGAACAAGTTAATAAATAGAGTTGTATGTGATCCCACAACTAACTTATAATAAATTTGTGGAAATAATATATACAAATGATTAGTTCTCATTGATTGAAGAGATAAATATCCTCAAATTATTAAAAGGTAAATTAAAAAAAAAAAAAAAAAAACTTATAGTATATAATACTATTTTATTTTTTGTTTTGACTTTTTTTTTTCTCTTATGTGCGAGTGCCTCAACATTGTGCATTTGTGCTCATATCACTTATATTAAATAGTTACTTAACAAACACACCATCTACACATTTTCATATATGTGAATTGGGTTATTTTATTTCACCAAGCATAGCGGACGAACCTATTTTTTAGAGAGATAATATCTTCCTTCTCTCTAAGTTTTTTCATCTTTTTTTATTGAAAGGGGGTGGTTTTGAGTCTTTTTTGACTCGAAATCACCCCTAAGCATCTATTTTATTTTACTTTTAATCTAAATAAGTGATTTTCTCATTGAGTAAATTTTTCTTTTGTGTTTTTTCGTTGTGTGTTCGTCGTCTCAGTGCGACGTTGTTTGTTGTCCCGTCTTATTGCGGTGTTCGTTTGATTGAATCGGCAAATCAATTTCGGTCAACTACTTATTCAGACAGTGATTAAATTCGTCAACGATGCAGATCCAGAGGCATAAGTATTCCGATTATTTTAGTTTTATCACATTATTTGTAGGCACGAGTATGCCGTTTTATGCTATTAACTTGAATGATGTGAGCATGTTCGCATATTCATCCTTTTCGTTTTTAGTGGTATTGAATTTATATTTGAATGTGATGTACTCTACCGATTTGAATGAATGAATATATTTTATTTTGATAAAAAAAAAAAAAAAAAAGCATAACGGACGAAAGAAACTTCTTTAGACACCTATTATAAATATAGGGTCGCTCCAAATTAACCAAGTGGCCAGCCTTTTTTATTCCTTCAACCGTTGCATTATTTCCTAGCCTCCTGTGTCATATCATATGTATCGGTATCATAATTATGTGATCAAGATAAAGTTTAAGCAACTTGATAAACCTTAAGAATAATTAGAATTATAATTATGTGATGAAGATTTCATACTCTTTTATGTCGTGGGCAAACTCTAATTTGAAAATTTTATCTTTCTCGCCCCATAAAAGATGTATATGCTGCAAAGGAAAGTTGTGCAGTTATTATTAATTAATATAATGAAATTATATTTTCTCTATCCCAACATATAAACAAAAATGAGTCAAAGAAATTTAATATATTTGATTTAAAATTTGAACTAATTAAATACATTTATTTTTGTTAACTAACTTTTACTTATATTTTGAGATGAAGAGAACACATTTTTAGAGAATTATATTATGGTAAATTCTTTAGTATATATCTTATTTGGTTATGTATCGGTATATTTGTTAAAGTGGATAATAACGAGAGATTCACAAATATCATTTAATATAAAAGAGTAAAATTATTTTTCTTACGTAATACATATCTAAATAAAACATAATGGATACTAAAGTATTCCACATTAACGAATGATGCCGATACATATCCAAATAAATTATGAAGATAAATTACCTGTGAAAATTTTGGAATGTTGATGTCTTTGTAGCTGATGACTAAGGCATCTAATAGCTCACTTCGCTCCTTCCTATTTGAGAACATCACCTGCAATTAATAATATGATGCTCACAAAATCCATATAATAGGTTAATTTTTCCTAGAGATTATAACACCGCCCATAATGGTGTTATTCTCAATTAAGCATGAGGTAGGGAGTATCGCTTCTAAAGCCAATCTAAAATAATGAAAAATGTAAATCAAAATTTTAAATGAGACCTTATAATATTTGGTAGGATTAAATGCAGTTTTGATCCCCTATTTTATAAAATCTACAATTTTAGTTTCTCTATTTTATTTTCCACAATTTTATATAATATTTCTCTAATTCTAAATTGATTAATACTAATGTTTTGTATAATTTTTTTGGACAGATCGAGTAATGGGTTTGTGTTTAAAAATACAAAATTATTTCATGATCATATAATTTGTCATATACCTACTTAATAATATACTCTACTTAATTAACCTCATTTTTAATTGTGACTAGTTAAATGTCGTGGGTCTAGAAACAAAATAGTGTCCTAATATCATTACTTTAAGCAAACAGGGAAAAACAAACCTTAAGAAAGTCGTTGAGAATACAGTTGGGAAACCAAATGTTTCTATATATATCAATAGAGAGAAGTGTCCTTAATCCCTCAACAGAAGATGGTAATAACATTTCCGAACAAGAAGAAAATCCAATGTTTTCCACTGCGCTACTAATCATTGACTCTTGTATAGCCAAGGTCGAGCCAGTTACAACCATAGCTTGAACTAGATCACTATATAGTTCAGCCATTTTAAACGCCACCATTCCACCATAACAAAATCCAACCAAAACACATTTCTCCACTTGAAGTTTCTTTAACGCTATTGCCAAACACTCAGCTTGAAAAGTTGGTGACCGATTTGGCTTATCAGTTGTGGAGCCACCGAAGAAAATTAAATCCGGCACATAAACGTCGTAGTTTTTTGCTAACATGATGATTTGCGACAACCAAGTTGCAAGTCCGTCGCCGCAGAAGCCGTGGAGGAGAACCACCACCGGCTTGGTGGGTTTTGAAATGGACTTGGTCTTTGAAATGCTTTTAGATGGAACCCAGAATCTCATAACTGTGCCTGGCTCTATCTCCACTGTGTAAGGCTTCACACCAGCCATCTTCGCTGTCCATTTACCAAATGACCAAATAAGTGTCACCATGTTCACCATATTTGATTAATTTGTTTCTGTCTTTGCAATGTTTCAACGTTTAAGCAATACGAAGTTTATGAAGGTACAACATATTTTGATTGGTAGTCGCTACTATTCATAGTACAATAATAATCAAACTCAAATAGCAAACAACCAACCAACTAGTAAATCATATTTAACGCATGTTGCCCTACATATATAAGTAGCATATTACTTATCACCATTTTTGTTCTCGGTTGGATAAACATCTTAGGTTAATATTTAATTATAACATATATACAAAATGTCAGGGGCGGCCCCAAGGGGGTGGAAAGTGACTTAGCGCGCCCGGACCTCCAACTTTGAAGGACTTTAAAAAATAATATTAGGTGGTAGTAGGTATCTTAAAAAATAAAATATTTAAATATTTTTTTAATATATTTTGTTATCCAATTTAAAGTGGTTAGGTGTATGTTTCAAAAAAATAAAATGAATAAAATAAAAAAATTTGTCCCGTCTTAAACATAAATATAAACTTGTGTATTTTCTCCTTCTCCCTCCTACTAATTAGAATATAATTATTTTATATTTGGATTTTATGTTTTCTTTTTAAATTAAAAGGATTCATTTTTAATATTTGGTGCAGAGACTCTAAATTATCGGGACCGGCCCTGCAAAATGTATTTATATGTCCTGTAAATTTTACATTTGTAATAGATAAATTTTTGGCAAATGCTAAAGAGTGCACCCGGTGTACTCTTTAAGCCCTTTAAACAATTCTAGGTGTTGATATCTTGTTAGAGCCACCAAAAGCCTTTTTGGTAGAGTGTAAGAGAGTAGTTATTTGGCTAAGAGTATTCCAGAGAGAGCGACTAGTGTTTTTGAAAAATTCTTCATTACGAGATTTCCAAATCATCCAACAACAAATGAGAAAAAGAGGAACACAATCGGTAACCACATTATGTTTTACCCAATTATACATATCATCTTCATGAAAATGAGTGTGAGATGGAAAATCAAAATTGTTCCAAATTTGCATGGCCTTAGGGCAATCTCTAAGAGTGTGTAAGATGGTTTCATTAGCTGCACCACATCTATAACAAGAGGTATCCGTTGAAATATGATGAGTGACTCGTGTACAGTTGGTAGGTAACTTCCCATGCATAATAATCCAAACAAAATGACGAATATTTTCAGGTAACTTAAGGTTCCAAATCCAAGACCAAGTCATTGTTTGAATTTGAGGAAGATTAGACATCAAAGTTAACCAAGAATAAGCTGATTTTGTGGAATAAGTACCAGATACAGAAGACTCCCAAATAAGAATATCATTTGGGTCTTCATTAGTAAAGACACTTGTCATCTCCATTTTGATTTCTTAAGGAAGATGAGTGGAAATAATGTCAAAATTCCAAGTGTCATAACTGCAAACATCCATGATATGTAGTTGTGTATCTTCTTCATCCACCGAAGAAATTCTATCACAAATTCTACCCTTAGGGAGCCATTTATCATACCAAATGGAAATATCCCCTTTCCCCACTCTAATGGTAAACCCCGAAGTGGGAGCTACCGCTGCTTTAGCAATAGAGCGCCATGTGTATGACGCTTCGCGGTAATTATTGCCTCTAGGATATGGGATTCTGAATTATATTTAGCTGATAATAACTAAACCCTAAACTTATCAATATTGTGAAGGAGATCCCAAATATGTTTCCCCAACATAGCAATGTTAACAGGTCTAGCTCTTCTAATGCCAAGACCACCTCTACTAGAAGGTCGAGTTATGGTGTCCCATTTAACCCAATGACTGGATTTACCACCCCAAATGAATTGTCTTATACAAGAATCAATCTTACTACAAATACCTTCTGGAAGCCACGAGTTATGGATGGTATAAATAGGCATAGAACTAAACACGGACTTAGCAAGAGTCACCCTCCCAGGCCTACTAAGAAGCCTACATTTCCATCCAGTTAAACGTGAATTGATTTTATCAATGATAAAAGAGAAGTTTGCATTTGTAACCCTCCCGGAAAGCAAGGGAAATCCAAGATATTTACCAATATTAAAAGTATGTTGGAAGTTAATCATACCTTCAAATTTCCTAACCTTCACTCGAGATAAGTTTTTGGAGGGGAGGAATTTATGTATGATTATGATATTTTACATGGATTCATTTGCGTGTGTATATCTTTCGAAAGTGCACTTCTAAAAGGTTTTCTAGGAATGAAAAGAGAAAATAAAAATAGCACGAGTGAAAAATACTAAAATAGCATTCTTGACTCTTGATTCTAAGAATTAAAACTATCTTACGCATGACACTCGGTCCAAGGCTCCAAGCTAACCACGACCATACATTGATTAATTTGTCCTCTAATTTTATACTTCCTCCGTCCCAATTTGTTTGAGTCATTTGACCAAAACACGCATATTAAGAAAGTGATATAAATGAATGAGAGATACTATTCATTTTACCAAATTACTTTTGTGTACTCCCTATGCACTTTTTAAATGCAATAATGATTACTCTAAAAAGTAAATTCTGCAGAGGTAGAAGTGAAAATACAAGTAGAAAATTGTAAATGGCTCAAGTGTTTTGGGACAATATTTTTTTACAAATGAATCAAACAAATTTTGACGGAGGGAGTACTAATACTATAAAACTCAAAACAGTAAGTAACTTATTAATTCAACAAGCGTCACCTTTTGTACATACTTTATAAGGGTTACACTCCAGAACTAAAAGAAAACTTAGATGGAAATTAGAGTTAAAGAAGAAAAATTTCACATTATATTTCTCTGCCTTTATTTTTATTTTTGACAAAATTTCTGTGCCTTTATTAGTAAATATGAAATTAAATTTCTACCTTTTGGTTTATTAACACGTAACTTTGTGATACTTGGTTGAAGTTAGTCATGACCATAAATTGATTAACTGACATTTTTCTTTTCAAAAGTAATTATATTCGAAACACTGTTAAACACAAAATATAGATATATCTTCCAACCAAGATGATGTGAATTTGGTTTACTGAGTTAATAAACCCAAAACACAAACTACTTATTGATTCCACAACATTCTTGCTTTGCATTCCAGCCAGTCTGGTGCTAGAATAATGCAAGACATTTTAGATTTAGATTCCACAACATTCTTGTATTCAATGTTTATTGACTTTATTCATTATTAATTGTAAGTGTGTGTCCATTGTCAATCCTGTGCAAATATATCACATTTCTTTTTTTTTTTTTTTTTTGGTACATAAATATATCACATTTCTACTTGATGTGATTGTGAAGCTGAACCAATTCCCAAAATTTCAACAGTTGCTTAGTTAACCAGGCATGTGAATATTTGGAGGAACATAATCTCAATGACGGTTTAAGCCTAATTACTACTAAATTGATTCAATTACAAGGATAAGCTCTCTCAACACAATTTGGCTATATATGTCAGCTACAGCTACCATCTCTAATCAAGATACGTCTACGCTATAATTCTCTTGCTCTCCTAAACATACACAAACTTGAGTATCACTGTATTTTTTTGTGGCCTCTTTTGAGAACAATCCCTCTATATGTCTTTCATCAAGCAACTTCAACTCTTCCAAAGTTCAACATGGATATAAAAATGGAATTTCATTGCAATTTAGGATGGCAAAAATTCACATTGAACATATGCTCATGTTTATTCTTTCAAACCAATGCACCACATAAATGTTTTCCGTCTTCATCAGTACTTCTCTGACTTCATCAAGACCACTTAAACACACCTTAAACAATAATAATCTGCTCACCATAACTCACAACAAAATTCAATTAAAGGTTCAAAGCACCAAAAACTGGTTGCAGACCCAGCAAGATCATTCCTTTAGACTTTAATTAGATCTTTCATTTTTGGTACAATATAAATATCTCAATAAAACCTCTGCACACAAGATGATGCTCCATAGCAAAGTCCTACAAAATTTTGACATCCCTAGTTAACAATATAATGCATTGTCCGAGAGAGAATACTCCTACACACACAACTGAGCCAACGCATAAATCAAACAAATACCTTGACACACCATGTGCATTTTTGGATTGGCAGTGATAGAATCATAAGTTCATAACCTCCTATTATAATTTTGATAAAAGCCATACTTTCATGTTTCAAAAAAATTATCAAACTTAACTCGCCGCCAATTCAAACATGCACTAAGAAACTAAAGGCTGAGCAAAAATTCATGCATCTCAGGTGTCAATATCATGACCTTTAACTCTCTAACTTGTCCTCCAAAAGTTTCATATTATCCATCCAAACCACACACACATCCCTATACCAATGCATTAACATCTTCAAACAACTTTTCCTTCTCAAACAAACAAGAGCAACCCAATTGATTTTCACTAAACCATAAATACAAAACATTACTTGATTCTAACACAAATCAACCACATGTTAAAAGACTAATAGAAGCAACAAAAAAAGGTTAAAACAGAATAGCAAAAGTTAGAACTTGAAATACAAATACAACTTCAAGATACTAACTTACTAAGCAAGTGTTTGTTTACTTTCCGCATTTAGAAAGCCTGCAAACACACATTTTTTTAACACACCAAATTTTCCGCATTTAAGAAGCTCCAGACACATTGCTGGCTTGCTGCAGCATCCCACAATGCAACCAAACACGCTATAAACTTTGGATCAATGGTGAACCACTGTGATTCTGGCAAAGGCCTACACTTTAAAGCTTTCACAAAATCACAATACCACCGTGATTTTTCCGATCATAAACTAAGTAATGGAATTTGGCAAAACCCCTTTAGCTTCAACAAACCTATACATATACCAAGACCCAACAGACCTATAAGGTTTCCATTTCTCACACAAAACCGCCATTTGTGAAGGTGAAGGCAAACCCTTAAGACCATACAATTTTTCCACACCTCTCCTCACAACAAGATCACCAACAGGCAAAACATCAGGACGATGAAGTGTGAAAATCATAAACATATGAACAGACCAAGGTCCAATTCCTTTAACAGATGTTAATTTCTCATACAACATTTCATCATCCATTTCAAGAATCGACGAATCCGATAAAAATCCATTAGCATATTTCGTCGAAAGATCATGAATGTAGGTTGCTTTTGGTCCTGAGATTCCGACTTCACGAAGCTGGGTTGGAGTAAGGGATAGAACCGCGTTTGGGAGAATTGAAGATTGGGAATCAAAGAGAGAAATGAAACGGTTTTCGATTGATGATGAAGCTTTGTTTGAGAGTTGTTGGGAAATTAGGGTTTTGATGAGAGAAAAGAAAGGTGTGATTTTGTTTGAGAATTGGGGAGAGGGGAAGGTGTTGATGATGGTGGAGAGGAGTGGATCGGCGGCGCGGAGGTGGTTGAGGGCGGTTTCGATTTCGCCGGTTGATGATAATGGTTTTGCGATTGGTGGCGGTTGTGGTGGTGGTGATGAAGGTGGAAGAATTGGTTTTTTGGTTTTGGTGGTGAGTTTTGGGATTTTTTTGGCGGGGAAAGGGATTTTTGAAGAGATTAGGGTTTTGATTTGGGGTTGTGAATTGTTGATGGAAATTGAATTGGAATTAGATTTGGTTTGAGATCGAGTTCGTTTCATGGTTTTGAGAGTGAAGAAATTATGATGTTTTTGAATTGCGGTTTGGTGATTGTTTGGCATATATTTGGGGTTGAATTGGAGATTGTCTTGTTGATTGTAAATTAGTAAAGTACTTAGATTAGATTAGATATTATGAATTGTTTAATTGTAAGTGGTAAGTGAAACTGTATACTATTCTTTGTAGCACTTCCTTAATGCATTTTGCCTTTTCAAAATTACTTGGTCTTGTTGGGATTTGGTTTTGACACGGTAACTCTTTCTAATCGTTAGATTAAAATGAACGGTTATAATTAAATAAGATAAAATTTGACTGCTTGAATTGTAGTCGCCTGATTAATAATTTGTGGCTTAGATTCTTTACTGCGTGAATCAGTTACAGCTAGGGGTGAGCATCGGTCGGGTTCGGTCAGATTCGGAACGAAAATAGTCAAACCGATAAAAACCGCGGCATTTTAATTTGGACTCGATTCCGACTGTCTACATCTTCGATTTGTCCGAGTATTGGGTCATATGAGCGACCGGTATAACGAGTCAATTTTAACGGGTCAGGTTGAAACATTGTTGATACATCTAAAACTTCATTGATCAAAAAATTATTATTATTCAAGTAGTTCAATATTTCGTACACACAACAACAAATGATACAATAAAAATGATGAGATGTAGTTGCTTTGTTTAAAGTTTGTAAATCCAACGATAATAATATATGGTAAATGAGAAGTAAAAATTAAGATAAAACTAAAATATTATCTTTCATATATCTTTTATCTACATATTACAAGCATAAACTTGTAAAATATAACATTTTTCTCTTTTATCAAAGATAGATAATGTTAACAAAGCGAAGAGTATAAGAGATTAAGAGAGGGAAGATGTGCTCGAAACTGAAGAAAAATAAATTAATTTGTATTTTAGTAATTGTTTGTATACAACCGTATGCAACCGTTTATGACCGATTTTTCACGATTGTTGGCCCGAGATCCGACCCACACCAAACCAAGTGCTTTCATATTAAACTGGTGATGAAAAAAAATTATAAGAGCCGATGAAAATAGTCCCTCAAATACACGAAATAACAATTTAGGGCCCGTTTGGCCTGACTTTTTATTCTCTTTAGAATGAGAAGTTGGGCCAAATACATTTTTAATAAAGCTCTTAGCCATAAAAAAAACTTTTTTTCAATATACAAAATTGAATAAAAAGTGCTTCTAAGAGAAGAGGTTGAAACCTACTTTTAGGGAAAAAGTGATTTTTATTATTTTTTTTTAAGTTTACTTTTTATTTCATTATTATCCGTTATTATTATTTTTTTTAAGTTTGTTTTAATTTCAATATTATTATATGTTATTATCTTTTTTTAAGTTTGTTATTATCTTTAATAAATTTAGTTTAATCTAATTTGGAGCTAAAAAAAAAAACAATTACCAAACAACTTTATATTTTTTTTCGAAAGCTCTTATTTTCACTTTTAACTTTCAAGTAGCTTCTAAGACCTAAAAAAGTCAAGCCAAACGAGCCCTTAGTCTCTTGTTTTGGTCTTGACTTCAATTTTGTAACTGGAATTTCATCCAGCAATGCTGCTACAATTGGATTAGGAGTTATTCAGGTTGAATATTAGATATAAATATTCCTTCTTCATATAATATCAAATTATGGAATTTAAGTTCTCATAATCAGTTTTTTCTTCTAGGTTATAGTTACTGGAATCACTACCTGGTTGGTGGACAAAAGTGGGAGAAGACTACTTCTAATAGTGAGCATTAAGCAAAATACAAAATGCATAGTGACACTACAAGAAATATGATATTTGGCATCGACTTTTTTGTTACAAGTCGCTGACAAAATTATTTTTTATTGTTTTGCCAACGACTTATTATAACTTTTAATGAAAAAAATTGTCGCAAAGAATCATATTTCTTGAACATGAAAGTTTTTTATAAAAAAATTACAATGTGTTATCAATTATGCAGATATCCTCATCAATAATGACAGAAAGCCTTTTTCTTGTTTTTTTAGCATTCTATATTGAGGTTAATTACGTAAATTGTTCAACTTTGATTCTGCTAATAACCCCATATTCGATAAGAGATGGATTGAAAACATGTTTATAAATTGAGACAATCTTCACCTTACAAGTCGATTTTACAAGATTGAGTTAGCCCAATTCATAATCTAAAATCGTATCAGAGCCTCCTCCAAAATTAGTTAGATCACCCGCTATCAAGTTAGTACTAGACGTGAAGGAGTGTGTTAAAATTCTCAAATTAGTTGGGAGCATAACCTCCTTCAAGATCCATTGGATTGCTCAATAGACGAAACCTTTGTGATGCTAAACTTGACTAAATATTAACTTATAGTGCGATTCCTTATATTGATATCAGGGAGTCACCGATGAGGATTCTACTCCATACAACATTTTGGAAATAGTTTATGTTGTGGGACATCGGGTATGTTATGTGGGCTAAAGTTGTTAACATTAGTTTTTTTCCATGTGAAATTTAAGAATTTAAGTACTTATCAATTTGATCAAAATTTTTTAGGCTATGGTGATTGGCTACTCTCTTGGAGTTGGACCAATTCTTTGGCTTATCATGTCTGAGGTACATTTACTTATTGAAACATATCAAACTCAAAAAGGACCTTATATGATATTCGACTAATTCTAACATGATATAGGCATTTGCACGAAGCGCTTCTACTTTTAAGCATTTTTGGACATAAGGAAAATGTCACTTACCTATCTTATGTTTTTTTTTTTTTTATATAACCTATCTTATGTTTTAGATACTTCCAATGAATATAAAGGGTCTTGGTGGTAGCATAGCCACCTTGACAAGTTGGCTAACTTCATGGATAATCACAATGACTGCAAACTTGCTTCTGACTTGGAGTAGTGGAAGTTTGTGTTTTTGTGTTTCAAGTGCATTCATGCATGTTAAATCTTGTATATATGATGTCAATATATATAATGCTTATAATGTTTGGTTTTTAACAGAAATATTCTTAATCTACATGGTGGTAGCAGTATTTACTGTTGCTTTTGAAGCAATTTGGGCCCCCGAGACAAAAGGAAGAACAATGGAAGAAATTCAGTTCTCCTTTAGATAAATATTGATGGATTATCACATGTGTAATAGTTTCTCTTGGTTTTCATTCAAACTGTTAAAATTTTCTTCAATAAAAATTAAAATGACATCTTTAAATTTATAAAGAAAACCAAGTATATCTATGCATTAGTTTTGTAATAAAGTGACACTTTTTTTATAAGCAATGTTAGTTGTTAATATATTACAATCTTAAAAAAATAATTTATTACAATGTTAGATTTTTTCTCCTTTGTCAAAACTTGAATTATGAATCTTCAATTCATTGACTCTTAGTTCAACTAACTTAGTTAATTGAGTATACATCCCCCTAAAGTGACATATTACATTGGTGTTTGAATACACTTTTTTTTTTTTTTGCATAATAACAACTTATTTAGCGTTTGATTGGACTTTTTTTTTATGGCTACATTTTATTAATATTGCAACTGCACGCAAAACGAGTACAATGCGTAATACAAACACATACAAGCACATCATAAGAAAGAAAATAAACTAAAACAACACCTAAATCCACCGACACCCATATTGGGGCCCTTACACCAAAGATCATCAATCCTGCCCATCCAACACAAATTTCATCTCGACAATAACAATCCAAATGGCAACCCCCAAGCCAAACAAAAATAATTATTGCACCTTGCGCCAACATCAACACACCAATGCTAATCAGGAAACACAACCAAAACAATCGACACAGTGGAGACCGCTGAGCACAACAAGCCAAAACTCCATTCGAAGCACCAAACCAAGTCCACTCAAAAGAGAACCACCGTCCAACAACAGTGCAAAAGCAGCCACGTCGGAGCACCAAACCTAAAATCATAGAACAATCGCAACCAAACTCCAAAAAGAAAACATAAAAACTATGATGTAAAGGGCTAAAATCACGTCGAAGAAATGTTTTGGAGAGAAGTTGAGACTTCACGGTGGCTTTCTTAAAAGGGAGAGGAAAGATAAACAGCGCAACAACTGAACTACAACCGAACTTTATAGATGTAACAAAAACGTAAAACAACAGTAATGAAATAACACAAATGCATCAACCCCATCATCTAACTGTAAAACAACCTCATCGTCTGCACAATATCACCCCAAAAGACACTAAAATCCAAACCACCGGCACCACCACTTGATTGGACTTCCTAAAATAACATATTAAACAAGTACTTACGTACTAAACACACGCTTGACATATTCATAGGGTGTGAGTTGGATTATTTTATTTCACCAAACATAATCGAAGAAAGAAATTTTTTTTAAACACCTAATATAAATACATGGTCGTTCCAAATGAGGCAAGTGACCAGCTTTTTTTATAACTTCGATCGTTGCGTTATTTCCGAGCTTCCTATCATATACATCAATCAAATTTGTCAAAGAAAATCATATACATCAATAATTATGTGATAAAGATAAAATAATAAGAATATATAGGAAAATATTAACTTATGCTTCTAAGAGATTAGTTAACGAAACTAAATATAAAAAAATGATTTTAGAATTTATGTTGTTAATTATTTTTAAAATATAAAAATAATATTATTTTTAATGCAAAAGTCTTTTCTTTTTTAAAGTAGTGCCTGGAGTACTATAGCTGATTTGTACGACCCGTGTAATAATTATAAATATAGGATCATGTTAAGTATTTTTCCAAAACACTACTTAAAAAACAAAAAAGAAAAATTTTTCATTAAAAATAATATTTTTATATTTTAAAAATATTGATCACATAAATTTCAAAATAATTTTTTTAGATTCATTTTTTTAACTAGTATTTAGGGCTCTGATTAGCATTTTTCTTTTAAACATGTGATCAAGATTTCGTACTCTTTCATGTTGTGCGCAACTTCTACTTTGAAAAGTTTATCTTCCTCACATGTATCTGCTGCAAAGGGAAGTTGTGTGTGTAACTATAAGCATACGTTTTCAAAGAATTTTGTTATGCAAAGTGTGTTATATAATATAAGTAAATTACCTGTGAAAATTTTGGGATGTTGATGTCTTTGTAGCTAAGGTCTAAGGCCTCTAATAGTTCACATCGCTCCTTTCTATTAGAAAACATCACCTGCAATTTTCTAAAGATTATGACATTGTCCATAACACTCTCAACTATCCTTATTATAAAAAAGTTTATTTTCTAAATGTTTATAAAAATGAAAATCATATGAATTAGAGCTAGAGGTTCAGGATAAAAGGGAAGTGGACTTCATTCAGTTGTAACAATGCAGTCAGTAAATTGTAGTCGTCAAATCAACATCGAACGACTCAGATTGTAATATAGTTTCAATTTATTAAAATATATAAATTTTGACTTTCAAATTTAAATTGTTCAATCTTGATTTAGGGTATGGCTCTTGAATCTTGAAGAATGATTATTATATATATATATTATACTCCTATTATATAATGAATATTCAACTCTTCTGATTAATCAGTTAATAAATAGATGATGAATTTTACAAGAATTTTAACTAGTTCTTAATTTGAGTTCGTGTATAAACTATCTAAATAAAAGAGAAAGTTAATATGTACTCTAAAAGCACATGTTAAAAAACTCAATATAGAAACATCTATCTAAAATTTAGTGTATTCAACTTTGTAATTTTTTATTTTTGAATTTCTTAACATGTATCCTAAGTGCACATATTAGCAAGATCCATGAATAAATAAAATATAACTTCTTTTTGTATATAAAATCTTTCTCATGTTCTAAAAATTGATTAGTAATTGGTTTGTGTAAATTTTTTTACGGAATAATGAGTTTGTGTTAAACAATACTTCATCCGGCCTTAATTATAAGCAAAAATCACTTTTTAGATTTATTGACTAACTAATGTATCTAGTCTAAAATGTAGACTAGATACATTAGTTATTCAATATATCTAAAAAATAGTTTTTGCCTATATTTAAGTCCGGAGGGAGTAAAAATGTTTCATGGTCATCTATTTTTCTTTATACCTAGCTAATAATTTACTTTATTGAATTAACCACATTTTTTAATGTGATTAACGAAATGTCGTAGGTCTAGAAAAAGATAATGTTATGTTAGCATTAAAAAAGAAATATTAAAAAAAAAAATAAATAAAAAAAACCTTAAGAAAGTCACTTAACATACAGTTAGGAAATTGAATGTTTCTGTGTAAACCAATAGAGAGAAGTGTCTTCAATCCCTCAACGGAAGATGGTAATAATAATTCGGACCAAGAAGATTCGACATTTTTCATTGCGCTACTACTAATCATAGACTCTTGTATAGCCAAAATCGACCCAGTTACAACAACAGCTTGGACCAGCTCATTATACAGCTCAGCCATTTTAAACGCCACCATTCCACCATAACTGAATCCAACCACAACACATTTCTCTATCCCAAGTTTCTTTAACCCTACCGCCAAACACTCAGCTTGAAAAGTTGGTGATCGATTCGACTTATCAGTTGTGGAGCCACCGAAGAAAATTAAATCTGGCACATAAACGTCGTAGTTTTTTGCTAACATGATGATTTGCGACCACCAAGTTGCAAGTCCGTCGCCGCAGAAGCCGTGGAGGAGGAACCACCACTGGCTTGGTGGGTTTTGAAATGGACTTGGTCTTTGAAATGGTTTTAGATGGAACCCAAAATCTCATAATTGTACCCGGCTCTATCTCCACTGTGTAAGGCTTCACACCAGCCATCTTCAATGTCCATTTACCCAATGACCAAAGAAGTGTCACCATGTTCACCATGTTTGATTAATTTGTTTTTGTCTTTGCAATGTTTCAACTTTTAAGCAACACGAACTCTATTACAATAATCAAACTCAAATAGTAGCAAACAACCAACCAACCAGTACATCATATTAATGCATATTGCCTTAAGGTTTTAGATGGAGATGTGGTGTCAAAGTCTCTTTGAGATCCTGGAGCATTGAGCCCATGGTTTCTCTTGAGCTCCCCGGGACTCCCCAACATAATGAAGGATCAAATGTTTTTATTTCATTGAGTTTAATTTTATTTTATTTTCTTGGGTTGATGGGAAATTGTGAAATTAGGCCAAGATGAGAATGACAGAAGAGTTTGAGGCTTCTTTACTAATAAATATAATTACCTTATAGTTGTTTAGAATAATCTATTTAGTAATTGTATTTTTGGTTTATTATTTCGTTAGATAGTTTGTTAGTCTTTTACACATATTTAGAAAAATTAGTTTGGGTTCCAATTGTATATATACATTGGGGTTATCTTTCCCATAAGAATATTATGTAATATTACAATTTACTATTGTATCAATGAAGATCCAAAGAGGCATATTCAGATTATCTTTTTTTCTTTTTCTGAAATCAAATATTTACAAGTCTTAAGAAGATTTGATACTGATATATCAGTTGAATTACACGAAATTAAGGTATTTATATCCCAAAGTAATGAGTTTATGAATTTTGGCTAATATCACAAATATTAATCAATTTGCTATATTTTTGAATAAATAAATTGTGTGTAGACATCTCTGGAATCAATGGGAAAAGGTGCTACAATCCAATTTGCAGATTTTAAGATGAAAAAATATTGGTTTCCTTTAATGGTATGCTTTCTTCTGTTAGTTTCCAATTATGAACTCTTCATTTATGAACTTTTTTGGATGAGATCATCTAGGTAGGAATTGGATTACTTGCACTCCAGCAATTGAGTGGAACCAAGGGAGTGTTATTTTATTCAAGTACCATCTTTCTAAATGCAGGTTAGATCTTCTTATAAGTAGTTAATTGTAAAGTTACCATTGCAAAAAGAGGCTGAAATCACTTGATACCAAAACTGACTCCGAACCAAATTAAACTGGTGGTGAAAAATAATAGTTATAAGAGCCGGTGAAATTAGTCCCTCAAATACATGAAATAACCATTTAGTCTCTTGTTTTGGTTTTGACTTCAGTTTTGTAATAGTGAGCATTAAGCAAAATACAAAATTCATATTGACACTACAAGAAATATGATATTTGGCATCGACTTTTTTTGTTATAAGTCGCTGGCAAAATTACTTTTGGTTATTTTGTCAGCGACTTGTAACAATTTTTAACGAAAAAAATTGTTGCAAAGAATCATATTTTTTGAACATGAAATTTTTTTATAAAAAAATTACAATGTGTTATCAATTGTGCAGATATCCTCATCAATAATGACAGAAAGTCTTTTTCTTGTTTCTTTAGCATTCTATCTTGAGGTTAGTTACGTAAATTATTCAACTTTGATTCTGTTAATAACCTCATATTCGTTAAGAAATGGAGATTGCTCAACAAAAGCAATCGGCACAGTGGAGACTGCTCAGCACCACAAGCCAAAACTCAATTCGAAGCACCAAATCAAGTCCACTCAAAAGAATACCACCATCCAACAACAGTGCAAAAGCAGCCACGTCGGAACACCAAACCGAAAATCATAGAACAATCGCAACCAAACTCCAAAAACAAAACATAAAAACTATGATGTAAAGGGCTAAAATCGCGTTGAAGAAATATTTTAGAGAGAGGTTGAGACTCCACGGTGGCTTTCTTGAAAGGGAGAGGAAAGATAAACATCGCAACAACTGAACCACAATCGAACTTTGTAGATGTAACAAAAATGTCAAACAACAATAATGAAATAACACAAATGCATCAAACCCATCACCTGCCTGTAAGACAACCCCATCACCTGTACAGCACCACCCAGAAATACACTAAAATCCAAATGGCACCACCACACCACTTGATTGGACTTCCTAAAATAACTTATTAAACAAGTACTTTCTTCGATCTCATATGTAAGAAAAAATTTGCTTTTTAGATTCATTGTAAAATTGATGAATTTAGACTATAATATTATCTACATACATTCACTTTATAATGAATCTAAAAAACAAAGTGTTTCTTATATATAAAATTGAAGGGGGTACTTAAATACTAAAGACACTCTTGACATATCATAGGGCACTAGGGTGTGAGTTGGATTATTTTATTTCACCAAGTATAACCGAAGAAAGAATTTTTTTTTAAACACCTAATATAAATACATGGTCGTTCCAAATGAGCCAAGTGACCAGCTTTTTTTATAACTTCGATCGTTGCGTTATTTCCGAGCTTCCTATCATATATATCAATCAAATTTGTCAAAGAAAATCATATACATCAATAATTATGTGATAAAGATAAATAATACGGCAACTTGATAAACCTTAAGAATTAATATATAGGAAAATATTAACCGGTTTATGTTGTTAATTATTTTTAAAATATAAAAAATGTTATTTTCAATGCAAAAATCTTTTTTTTAAGTAGTGTCGTGAAGTACTATAATTGGTTTGTACGACCCTTGTAATAATTATAAACATAGGATCATGTTAACTATTGCTCCAAAACACTAATTAAAAAACAAAAAAGAAAAAATTTACATTAAAAATAATATTTTTATATTTTAAAAATATTGATCACACAAATTTCAAAATAATTTTTCTAAATTTATTTTTTTAACTAATATTTTAGGGCTCTATTAGCATATTTCTTATAAATACTATGTGATAAAGATTTCATACTTTTTCATGTTGTGCGCAACTTCTACTTTGAAAAGTTTATCTTCCTCACCCCATAAAATATGTATCCGCTGCAAAGGGAAGTTTTGTGTGTAGTTAGAATAAGTTTTCAAACAATTGTGTGCAGAGTGCTGTAAGTAAATTACCTGTGAAAATTTTGGGATGTTGATGTCTTTGTAGCTAAGGTCTAAGGCCTCTAATAGTTCACATCGCTCCTTTCTATTAGAGAACATCACCTGCAATTCTCTAAAGATTATGACACTGTCCATAACACTCCCAACTATCCTTATTATAAAAAAGTTTATTTTCTAAATGTTTATAAAAATGAAAAGCATATGAATTAGAGCTAGAGGTTCAGGATAAAAGGGAAGTGGATTTAATTCAGTTGCTACAATGCAGTCAGGAAATTGTAGTTGTCCAATCAATATAGAACAATTCAGGTTGTAATATAGTTTCAATTTATTAAAATATATAAATTTTGACTCTCAAATTTAAATTGTTCAATCTTGATTTAGGGTCTGGCTCTTGAATTTTGAAGATTGATTATTATTTTTAAAATATATTATACTCCTATTATATCAACAAAATTATTTCATGAATATTCAACTCTTCTCATTAATCAGTTAATAAATAGATGATGAATTTTACAAGAAAAAATAACTAGTCCTTAATAATATGTGCTCTAAGAGCACATATTAAAAAATTCAATATAGAAACATCTACCTATAATTTAGTGTATTCAACTTTGTAATTTTTTACTTTTGAATTTCTTATACATGTGTCCTAAGTGCACATATTCCTAAAGGCATATGTTAGCAAGATCCATGAATAAATAAATTATAACGTACACTTCTTTTTGTATATAAAATATTTCTCATGTTTTAAAAATTGATTAGTAATTGGTTTTTGTAAATTTTTTGACGGAATAATGAGTTTGTGTTAAAAAACAAAAATGTGTCATGGTCATCTATTTTTTTTTATACCTAGCTAATAATTTACTTTATTGAATTAACCACATTTTTAAATGTGATTAATGAGATGTCGTAGGTCTAGAAAAAGATAGTGTCCTGTTAGCATTATTCTAAAAAATACATATAAAAAAAAAAAAAAACCTTAAGAAAGTCACTTAATATACGATTGGGAAATTGAATGTTTCTATGTAAACCAACTGAGAGAAGTGTCTTCAATCCCTCAACAAAAGATGGTAATAATAATTTCGACCAAGAAGATCCGACATTTTCCATTGCGCTACTAATCATAGACTCTTGTATAGCCAAAATCGAGCCGGTTACAACAACTGCTTGAACCAGCTCATTATACAGCTCAGCCATTTTAAACGCCACCATTCCACCATAACTGAATCCAACCACGACACATTTCTCTACCCTGAGTTTCTTTAACCCTGCCGCCAAACACTCGGCTTGAAAAGTTTGTGACCGGTTCGGCTTATCAGTTGTGGAGCCGCCGAAGAAAATTAAATCTGGCACGTAACACTACTAAAAAAATGCAATTTAGTGACGGAAATTTGAGAGGGAAACAAATCCCTCACTAATTGTGACAGAATTAATGATGGAATATTATAATTTTCAAACTGTGAGGGAATTTATAATAGAAAAATTTGTCACAAACTATCTGTCGCAAGTTCCGTCACAAATTTGATGAAATTAAATATAACGAGGGATATTATGATAGAATATATCCCTCTCTAATTATTCCCTCACAAATTCCATCACAAAACATGCAGTTGATTTTGTGAGGAAAAAAATTCCATCACAAACAATATTTATGATAATTTATAGGCTAAACTACACATTTGATCCCTTACGTTTATTTTAGAATTCAATTTGGTCCATTATGTTTAAAAAGTTTCAATTTGGTCCCTTACGTTTATTTTAGGTTTCAATTTGGTCCCTTCCGTCAGTTTTTGCACATGTGGCAGACGGTTTGCTTACGTGGCAGACGGTTTGCACACGTGGACACCTGGACACGTTGACACGTGTCCAATTGAAACAGTGGAACAGTGAAATATGACGGAAGGGACCAACTAATGCAAACGTTGATAACGTAAGGGACCAAATTGAAACTTTTTAAACGTAGGGGATCAAATTGAAACCTAAAATAAATATAATGGACCAAATATGTAGTTTAGCCTAATTTATAAAATATACTCGTATTATTTTAACAAAACAGTGTCCCTTCATTCATCCATTCTGTTTTCTCGACCATTCCCAAATTCATCCTATCTTCTTAATCATTCCCCTAATCCAAGTAATCACTCTCAAATTTTCCCCAAATTCATCCAATCTTCTCAATCTGTCTCCAAATTTCACTCTTAATCCTCTCAATCGTTCTTAATCACTCCTCAAACTCCACTCTCAATCTTTCGGAGTTGCTCCAAATCATTCGTAATCACTTTCAGTCATTTGAAATCACAGTTCCAACTCAATCAGAATCGTTAATCGCAACTCAACTGAAATTTGGTTGAAATCACAGTTCATCGTCCAATCCACCTTCCTCCGACGGCGTCGCAGTCATGGATTCTAACATCTCTGCTTCTGCAATTTTGGCTCGATTCGGTGTAACTCAAATCAATTCAATTTGCTCGCTGTGGTCGTTCGCCGCTGTTTGTCTCACCAGTTCCGCATCTCTTTTCGCCGTCTCCGCCAAAGGTAATCTCGATGTGCAGTTGATGTGATTTTTGCATTGTGTTGTTCTTTGTTTCATTTTGATGTTTGTTGTGTTGTTCCTCATTGTACAATGCTCATTTTCTGTTTGATAAAATGCTTCAACCAATCCCATTCCTCACTCTCTCGCGATTTAATTTCCCATTCCTCGCTCTCTCAAATCCGATTTTCACTTTTCAATTTCTTATTACTCATTCTCTCTGTCGTGTTCTTCGTCAATTCCATTTCGATTTTCATTCTCTATTGTGTTCTACTCGCAGCAATGTTGAATTCACATCGGGAAATGTAGAAGACGAGAAATCACATGCACAATTTCACAAAAGTTTCACGCAAGGAATCCAATTCAGAGTAACCAATCGACTTCCCCTTTTGTTACTATTCAATTCCTATGTCAATTTCTTCTTTATTCAAGTTCTTGATTTGATTCTGATTTTTAGGGATTGTTTCTTCTCAAAAGAGTAGTAGAGTTATTTTGGTGTTGGATACTGATCAATCTTCTCATAAAACTAATGTAATTTATTTTAGTTATTTATCATGATTTGAAGCGTTGAACAAGTTTTTATGAAATTGTTGTTATGATAGGTTGAAGAAGTTGCCAAGATGATGGAAATTGAGTTGGGAAGTGGATGGATTGCTTATCAGCACTGTAAGGACACTAAGGTGGATAATTTTCTAGCTCTGCTTCACCTCAAAAAACTGATACGAAATTTTGATTTTGATTGTGGTGTTGTTTAGATTAGCTTTTAAGTTATATAAGTGGATGTTTGGTTTCACTTTTGGATGAGTTAAAATTGATTATATAGGTGTGGAATTGATTTTAGTACAATAAAAGTGTATGTTTGGATTAGCTTTTAAGTTATACAAGTGTATTTTTTGTTTCACTTTTGGATGAGTTAAAATTGATTCTATAGGTGTTGAGTTGATTTTAGTGCACTAAAAGTGTATGTTTGGATTAAGTTTTTAGTTATATAAGTGTATGTTACTAATAGTTGAAGTACTATTTCTAGGATTTGTCTTGACTTAATCATTTAATAGTTGAAAATACTATGAATGAACACAAGGTTTTAATTATAAGACTTAAAATACTATAAATGAACACGAGTTTAATTATAAGACTTAACTAAAAATAATCATACAATGGTATTTCTCAAGTTCTGCATGCATGTGAACTATAATATTCACATACCTTATTGCATGCAATAAGCTTTGGTCTATGGTTGCAGGAACATGGAGGGAATGCTTGGTGGTTTGACTGGTTTCTGGCTCAACATATTGCAATATTTTCTTATTTCATGACAATTTTAATGTATGCAATAAGCCCATGATTACATGTAAGTATCATATAATTTTTGTTTTGTTATGATCCCTGCAACATGTGAAAGATTGATAAAAAGAAAATGAAGAAAATAATTGAGCAAAAGCAATATGAACTTAAAATGACTAAATGAAGCTTATCAACCCAATCAAAGCAAGAAGGAACAAATTGACTAGTTTACTTCAATGCTCTTTTTCTTCTATGTATTTTTAAGATTTGAATTGTACATGTCAGTAGTTTATAATTTTGGGCCATAAAACCATTGAGCTACATTTATCTCACTCTTGAATCTTGAGTTATTTGGTATGAATCAGCTATGGACGAGCTCTTAGGCTGATTATGGCCAACTAATTGACAAAACCATGACAATCCAAGCTGTGTAGAAACTTACGAAAAAAGATTAATTGATTCAAGCTGTGTAGAAACTTAGTTTTTTGTTTTAGATTATCTTGTTCTGTTATGGCGTTCTTTTTTCATTAAGAAAATAAATGAAAAATGATAGATGATGATGCTGCATTGGTTATTTAGATTATCTTGTTCTATTATGTTATGTTTGTGTTTTCGTTCATGTTTTCTTTTATATGATGCACCTCATTGAGTGACTGAATTTCCATGTAAACATCAATAGGTCTTTTTCTAATTCTAAAGACGGATTTGGTACCTCATATTCATCCTTTGATAGGCATTAAGAGAAGGATTCTCACAACAACTGCAGTGTTACATTATACAAACTCTCACTCCCCTGCTTCTGGTCCTTTGCCTAGTCCTCCTACTTATCAATATCATTAGTCTTTGATACAAGCTAGAAGCTTCAGGTAATAAAAAAAGTTAAAGGTTCTTAACTAAAATGAAAGTTTCTTGAGAAAAACAAACTTAAGAGAAAGTCTTTTATAGCCTTTATGGAGTAGTTAAATTAGCTTCTATAAAAATTTGAGATGCAAGATAATGTAAGTTGGGTTACTTAGGTGTTCTTTCTTGCAATGGATCTTTCATTTTGTGATGCTTTTCTCGATGACAGTTTGTCTTGATGAGTGCTATTCAGTTTATTATTCTTCAAAATTCTACTATAAGGGCCTTGTATGCATAAAATCTTATTTGCTCACACTACAAGATGTTGAGTGCTTTTGTAGTTTTGTTTTAACTGGTTCTGTTTTCTCCATGTCATTCCAATAAAGAGTTTCATTTTATATTGTGGTAATGTATGCTTATTATTCAATTATTATAGTTATGCACTTAGGTATTACTAGGAAACTAGTTTCGAATTAACAACAATCAAGTGAAAGCACATTCATTCAAATGTTTGTAACATGTCACCTAAAGACTTAATTTGCTGTGAAAAAAGAAAAGAAAAGAGGAGAACTAATTCGCATGATGATTTCATTTTAACCTAGAAGTTTAACTACTATTCTGTATGCAGGACTTGATTGTTGTCATGCAGGACTTTAATTTATGGATTTGATGATGTTGGCTTTTCAGGAAAGTTGGTAGTGAAAGAAGGAACCAATTGTTGTGGATCTTGTCATAGCCAAAGCATAAATTTGGATCTTGCCAAGCATTCAATCATCCCTTAAACACATTTTAATGATATTGTAATATGTCTGCAATTCTATTATGAATTTATGATGTAGGCTTGTTTTTGTAATATGTCTGCAATTCTATATGTATTAGTAGATTATTTTCTTTTTTTATGTTTAGTACATTTATATGTATTAGTAGAAATTTCTAGTTATATTCATGATTTATTTATACTTATTTTGTCTTGTTCAATAATTTTGTTCATTTTAATGCATCATACTTATGGATTCAATTAAAAGTGTTTCGTATAAAATTGTTTATATGAAAATTAAAATTCGAGGAAATTAAAATTACATAAATTAGTGAGGGAATTTGAAAATTGTAACAAGTTAGTGAGGGAATTTGAAAACTGTCACAAATTAGTGAGGGAATTTGAATTGCAACAACATTAGTGAGGGAATTTGAAATCTATCATAAATTTTAGTGAGGGAATCTGAAATCTGTCATAAATTAGAGAGGGAATTGAAATCCGTCCCTAATTAGCGACGGAAATCTAAAAATAAATGTTGTGTCTTTTTGCCAGTCCTTAGTGACGGAAATATTGCTGCTGCGACGCCTTTAATCCATCGCAATTTGTGATGGATGATAAATTCCCTCACTAAAATTTTGCGACATTGAAATCGTTTACGGATTTTGATTCGTCATTAAATCCGTCACTAAATGTGTTTGTGACGGAAATTTGATACATTAGTGACGGATTCCATCCCTCTCTAAAAATCATTTTTCTAGTAGTGTAAACAGCGTAGTGTTTGGCTAACATGATAATTTGCGACCACAAAGTTGCAAGTCCGTCGCCGCAGAAGCCATGGAGGAGAACCACCACTGGCTTGGTGGGTTTTGAAATGGACTTGGTCTTTGAAATGGTTTTAGATGGAACCCAAAATCTCATAATTGTACCCGGCTCTATCTCCACTATGTAAGGCTTCACACCGGCCATCTTCATTGTCCATTTACCCAATGACAAAAGAAGTGTCACCATGTTCACCATGTTTGGTTAATTTGTTTTTCTCTATACAATGTTTCAACTTTTAAGCATATGAACTCTATGAAAGCACAAGCTATTTTGATTGGTATATAGTACAATAATCAAACTAAAATAGTAAACAACCAGCCAACTAGTACGGACATCATATTAATGGTTGCCTGCATATATAATACTACATCCGTCTCTAATTATAAGATTTATTAAAAAAATTGCAAAAATTAAAAATGTGAATTTTGATATTAAATTATCGACAATTGATATTAATTTTATAATTTTTTTTTATCTTGTTTAGATACAGCGAATGCGATTACACCCTCTCAATTTTGACATTTAAATAAGTTAAATTATATTTTAAAATTGAACACTATGCAAACATAAACAAGTTGCAAAACCTGCAGCCGGCAAGTGCCACAGTGCGAGATTTTAAATATTAGCACTATTTCTGGCAGGATTTTAAATACATTTTAACTTGTTGCTATTGAAGAAGTACATTTAGAGCAAAAAAAATTACTGATCCCATATGCACTATTTACTATATTTAAAACATGTTTACCATATATATGCACTATTTCTTTGCCACTTAGAGCAAAAACTATGATACAGTAATATGGCATAATATATGAGTAATCAGCCAATTTACTCCTTAAACTATCACTCTCTCACCAATTTAGTTCCTAAACTATTAAAATCAACTAAAGCATCCCTATACTATATTCACATCCATCAATTTAGTCACTCAGTTAACTTTTCCGTTAAATGGCCGTTAGTGATCCATAAATTATTAAAATACTTCAATTTAGTTCATAAACTATCTTGAAAAACAACAAAATAGTCCCTAAATTAATGCACCTTTCAACAACTTTTCAATACTTTGCACCCTCGACGACGACAACAACATACTGATGCAAAACCATAACTTTTCAATATTTTGCGCCCTCAACAACAACAACAACAACAAGGGGCGGCCGCAACAGCAAACATAGGCCGAAAACAAGGACCCAATACCAAAATGCAGAACACCAAAGCTTCAAAGGGATACAGAAGCTTCAAAATCATAGGGACGAAAAATCACAAACCCTTCAAAAAAATTAAAAGTGAGAACAAAAAAGAATCTGTTTTTAACAACGAGCACGGTGATAGGCGGCGAGCATGATGATTTGCAATTTGAAAGTTTCTGCGAACAAGAGTGGAAGAGGGAAGGGTGACAATAATTTAGGGGTTTTACGGAATAGTTAATAGTTAACGGAGGACGAAATTGAAGGATGAAAAATAGTCCAGGAACCTTTTTGTTGATTTTAATACTTTAGGGACTATATTGGTGAGAGAGTGATAGTTTAGAGACTAAATTGACGATTACTCCATAATATATATACTAGAGATATTTCATGCTTTTTAATTTATCTTTTGCTGGATCCATATATATTTACAGAATAAATTTTGCGGTTATCAAGTGCGATAGGATAATTTTTAATTTATTTTAAGTATATACACTTATTTAGATACATATTTAGGTACACACATAAATAAAAATAATTAAAAAATGTAAAATTGTCACATTAATTCATGACCCTATTCTTATCTAAATATAATATTTAGGCACACAAACATCAATAAAAAAATTAAATAAAATAATCACATAATCAATTAATATAATTTCCCTAAACTCATATCACTTTAATCATTTTCTTTTTATTTTTATTTTTTTGTGAATATGCCTAACAAATATTAATTATTTAGACTTGTGTTGATATAGGTATTTCTAACTCTTAAATTAGTATACATAATTTTATTTTTTTTGTACATGACGATGACAGTCTACATAATTTTTAAATTATTATATTTCACCGTGTATTTAAGACCATCGTGACTAGCAATCAGTTGCATTTTTGTCAACTACTTTATTTGTCACGGTTTTTTCCCCTCTCTTTCATCTTTCCTTTGTTGCTCTGTTATTGTTGTTGTTCTCTAATTTCTACAAATCATATGCAGATGCAGTGGTGAACCGCAAAATATTAGAGTGGGCCGCAATTTTTTTAAGAGTTAATATGTATTTATCCTTTGTAAAATAAACGTGTTTTATTTTACTTCCGCAAAAAAACTTCTTTTAAGTTTATCTCCGCAAAAAAACTTCTTTTATTATACGCCTACTTTACAATGGTGAAGATCTATTAACTCTTTTTTAAAGTTTATAAATTAAATATGTAAATTATGTTGTATATCAATTGTTGCATCAGAGTCTGCTTTTAACACAGGGGATAGAGTTCTTAGTTGTTATTTTTTAGAATGAGTGTTTTAGCAAGTTATAACTAAAAAGTTGTTAAATACACCTTGAGGTGCATCTTACTAAAACACTCCTTCTAAAATATAGGTGGGTGTAAATTAGCAACTCGTATAGGTTTTTGCTATCGTACGCCCACTTATTTTTTAGAAGGTGTGCATTAGCAACTGATAACTAAAAAGTAGTTAAATAAACCTTAAGGTGTATGTCGCTAATGCACACCTTCATGAAAAATAGTGGGTGTGCATTAGCAAAACCCATATATTGGGGTTGCTAACATACTCCCACCTAAAAACATGTGGGAGTATGTTAACAAGCCAACTCCCATTATATATTTACCAAACACCCAACTATATTTATATAAATTAATTTGAACAAAAGGATAAATTTGTAAATTGCATTTCATTCTATTTTTAAAATAAAATATTAAAACCATGTTTCCTTAATTTTAATAAATATTTCATAGACACATTCTAAAATTAATTTTTGATTAATTCTAATACAATTATGTACGAAGACAACTCAACCCAATCCAAATGTACAAAGACAACCCAATCCAAAGACAAACCAAAGACCACCCCTAAATCTCCCAATGGTATTCTCTATGGTCACTCAAACAAATTGACAACTAAAAAAGCTTATGGAAATTTAATAGTCAATGAAAAATAGTTTCATGCGGATTTTTCAAAATAAAATTTGCAAGAAAATATATACATGTTTTTTATTAAAAAAAGTTCCTTGGTTTTCAAAGGAAAATATGTAGGAAAGTCGAGAAACTATTTTTAATGATTAACCTTGTTTCCTACAAAAATCGTAATTATCTCCTACAGATTTACCTTTGAAAAAATCCGCACCTAAATATAATGTTTCTTGTAGATTTTTTTACAAACAAATTCGTAGGAAACTTTAAAATATAAATTTTTTTTCCTGCAGATTTACGTTGTCTTTCCTACGAATTTACCTTCGAAATAATCCATAGAAAATTTTGAAAAATATATTTTATTTCTTACAGATTTACGTTGTCTTTTCTACGAATTTACCTTCAAAATAATTCATAGGAAACTGTAAAATATATATTTTATTTCCTACAGATTTACATTGTTTTTCCTACGAATTTATTTTCGAAATAATTCGTAAGAAACTGTTTTAATATAAAAAATATAATGTTTCTTTTGGATTTTTTTTCAATACTTTAATAGAAAACAAAACCATAGAAACAATGTTAGTTATTAATTATGAGACATTTACTAAAATTAAGGAACCATGTTCCAAATATTTTGTTTTGAAATTAGAATAAAATACAAATTTACAAAACTATCCTTATGAATTATGTTGATTTGTATGGATATAATTGGTTCTTAATTAAATATATAGTGGGAGTTGGCTTGCTAACATACTCCCACATGTTTTTAAGTGGGAGTATGTTAGCAATCCCCTATATATTTGATACATTCTTAGAATTGACTCCGATCCTACAATTGAATGAGGGGTTTTCTGATATGGAATCTAATTAGTAGATGTGCTTGAAAAGGAAATGAAATGGTATGTTTGGTTTTTCAATTTTTTTTAATCTTTTTATTTGTTTTTAAATCAATTAATATGACCAACAAATTGTTCAATTATGATATGTAGATGGAGATGGAGAGATGGAGATTGGAGACGATGTTATATTTTGAAGCTTCAAGTGTGTTATATTTTGTAATGTTATTTTACAAATATTCTTAACACTATTGTAATGTTATTTTAATTTTTAGATGGAGACAATGTATTCTTAACACTACTGTCAAGGCCGGTCCCGAGATTTTTGAGGCCCGGGACAAATAAAAAAAATGGACCCCTAATAAAAAAATAAAGTAGTAAAATTATGTATAAGTTGTAGAATAATTTTATTTATAGAAAAAACTTATTGTTTTGTATATTGTATTAATATTATCAAATATATTTTAAAATGAAACTAAAGAAAAGAACTGTCACAAGAGGGATAGAACTCGCCGTCTAGACACTTGAAAGTTATAAAATGAAATAAACCGTCGCAAGAGGGAATAGAACCCAACACCCTCTATAGACTTGAAAGTTAGCAATGAAACACAAACCACTACACCATATCAATTCTTTCAAAATTTTGTTTCACAAGAACTACTTAACCAATATTGTGTATGTTGGGCTTGAAAAAAAAATATTATGAGGCCCTTAAATTTTTGAGACCCTAGGCTCTAGGCCTGCTTGCCCTGCCTCAGGGCCGGCCCTGACTACTGTTATGCAAGCTTGCTGTGTGGTTCATTTTCTTGGTATTGTGGAGGTTTATGTATTTTGCTTGACTTGTTTTGGATGTGTTGTATCTTGTTTTGTTTGGGTGGGGTGTGTGTTTCGACCACCTGTTGCTTTTCTTACATAATGTCAAAGTAAATATATTCAGGATCAAAGAATTGGCCTCACAATATTGTGTCAAAAAAAAATATTTTTTATGCCGTAAACCGCCCCACCGAATCGATCATAACCGCATTGGTTTGCTTTAGTTTGAATGACTTTTTAAAATTCAACCGAACCAAATCGAATTGCATGTTTTTTATCTCGCGGTTAGGATGACTATTTCGCTCAAAACCAAACCAAACCGCACCGCAAACACCCCTACTTCCCACCCTCCAAATTTCTCTTTTACCTCCTCCCAAAATTTCATTTTACAAAAAAAAAAAAAAAGTGTAATTTCTCTTTTGTCCCTCAAATTTTCCTTTATTTTTAAGAGGTTGGGGATTTTTTTTGTTTGCATTTAAAAATCTTCGAGAAATGTTTCTCGGAATATTTTGTGGGAGAAAAAATATTTTTTGGGAAAGGGGGGGTGGGGGGCCAAGAAGAGAAATTTTTAACTCATTTACACGTGTTGGTCCGTCTTGGTTGGATTGAATCATGTCATTTGACAACTCTACCTCTTATATCTGAAAAAAAAAATTTTTACCCCAACATTTATCACTTTATCCCAACATATTTTGAAATATTCCCAATCTACCCTTATGTTTCTCTAATATATTTTATTATTTTTTATTTTATCACTTTTTCGGTAAACTATACATCCACCCCAAAACACTGTTCCGGTATATATATTTTTTTTCCAATATATTAATTTTACCGGTACACTTTTTTTATGTTTTATATGCAATATCATATAATACCGGACCACTTTTCACAAGTGTACCGATTTTAAAAAAGGAAAATTAATACCGGTATGAAGGAAGGGATGGAGTTGATACCGGTACACTTGAAAAAGGTTTATGCATTGCTTTGTTTCTTGCAAAAGAAAAAGGTTTCCATTACTTTTATTTTTTCCTCACGTGTAAGGTACAGAATCTGTAGAGGGATTGTTGGTAAATATTAACTTTTTCTTCTGAAACTAAAAGATTATCAAAATTATAATTGTTGGTACCATTTCATTTTCCATTTTTCTCCAGTTTTTATTTTAAACATTTATCTTCTTGCAGCTGTTGGTGAATCTAAAAGTGATTCAGTAATAGTTGAAGTTTTTGCAGATCCTGGTATTCAGGTGCTAGTTGCTCTGCTGTGTCTTGGCTTGGATTCTAGCTCTTTTCTTTGGCGTGTGCTCGCTCGGTTGATTCCCAAAATCATTGTTCGTAGTTTCGATGATGCAACTGATGTTATTCGTTGCGTTTTAGTCGATCTAGTCTTTGTGGCAAGGACCGGGATCCTGAGTAAGTTCGTGTCGAAGTTTTATTCTCAACTTTAGACATCTACTAGGATCTGTGTCATTATAGTGGCTGTTTTATCATCGTTTATATTGTGGGGCTGTTTCTTGTTTCTATGTTTGTGGGTTGTAGAGCTGCTTTTGTTTGGCTCGGTGCTTTTACTATCATATCAGTATAAGTGATGTAGTTCTCTTGTCTTGGCAATTGGTTGTATCTTGGATGGGTGAATCGGTGATGCCTCCATCTGTATCTCTATGGTTTAGGCATGTCTCATGCCCCTTTTAATTAATATATCTTTCTTTCATTTGCTTTTGAAAATAAAAAAAGAACTCCACATTTTTAGAGTTGTACTCCGCAGTGCACAGTCATGAGTAAATCACCAAACATGATTTTAAGTGTACCGGTATCAACTCCATCCCTTCCTTCTTATAGGTATTAATTTTCCTTTTTCAAAACCGGTACACTTGTAAAAAGTGGTCATGTATTATATGATTTTGCATATAAAAGATACCGGTACACTTTTAACATACTGAAAAAAAAATATATATATATACCGGAACAGTATTTTGGGGTGGATGTATAGTTTACCGAAAAAGTGATAAAATGATAAAATAAAAAATAATAAACTATACTAGAGTGACATAAGGGTATATTGAGAATATTTCAAAATATGTTGGGGTAAAGTAATAAATGTTGGGGTAGAAAAAAAAAATTTCCCTTATATCTAGAGGAATTCTTACTTGGGTACAAACCCAAAAAAAAATTATTTAGGCCCACACTCACAATTCTAAAAAAGTTAAATTAAAATTAATATTGTCACATCATTAAATTATTTTTTCTTTAAATTTTTGTATTCATGTGTGTGCCTAAAATATTTTTTTCTTGAGTTTGTGCCTATGTTAGAATTTCTCCTTATATCTATTAGTCAATATACTAAAAAAATGATTTTTTTTTTTTCTTTATAATAGTGATAGTATGAAATATATGGCTTAATTGCACATTTGGTCCCTTATATTTATTTTAGGTTTCAAGTTAGTCCCTTATGTTTTAAAAGTTTCAAGTTGGTCCCTTATGTTTATTTTAGATTTCAAATTGGTCCTTCATGTTTTAAAAGTTTGAAGTTGGTCCCTCAAGTTTTTAAAAGTTGGTCCCTTATGTTTTTAAAAGTTTCAAGTTTAGTCCCTATTTTATCATCTTTATAGGGACCAACTTGAAACCTAAAATAAACATAAGGGACCAACTTGAAACTTTTAAAACATAAGGGACCAACTTGAAACCTAAAATAAACATAAGGGACCAACTTGAAACTTTTAAAACATAAGGGACCAACTTGAAACCTAAAATAAACATAAAGGACCAAATATGCAATTAAGCCGAAATATATTTATTTGCCAATAAAATTAAATATATTTAGACATTTTACCTCCTTTTTTATTTTAACAAGAAAAATTTATTTAACGCATGCCTATAATTTTTGTAAGGATTAAAAGTTATTATTTGTATTTTATCTTTACAATATAGTAAAGGTTGTTAAGGGTAAACCCTACTAAATTGGTGAAAACCCTACTTCATGATGTAAGGTTTATGTCATTTGCTTACTTGGAAACCAATGGACTCCACTTGCCTACATGGACAAAAATAGAGTGACATATGTAATTGCATCAAATTTTATTGGAGAGCTCAAGCACACATGTATCCCTTTCAAAGGCTAAATAAATAAATAATAAAATAAGTAAATAAATAAATCAGTAAACAAACAAAAGAAAAGAAGCACAATACGAGACAAGAAACAGAGAGAGAAAGAGATACGGCGGCGTGAGAGGGAGAGAAATGGTGTCGCGCCGGAGAGGGAAGGAGGTGATGCGAGAGGGAGGTCTGGTGGCGCTCGTGGCAGCGACGGTGGGAGCAAGGTGATTTCGCGGCGGCTGGAGAGGACGATTTGGTCGGTTTTCGCCGACGGCAGTGTTCGGCGATGGTTCTGGTTTGTCTTCTCTTTCGTTCTCCTGTTTCATTCTTCTATCTTTTTCTCCGGTACATTTGGTTTTGATTTGGGAATGGTGACATGTGGTGGGTTGTAGTGGTTTGGAGCTTCAAGCTCCGGTCGATCCTTCTTCCTCCCTTCTTTCTCTTTGGTTCTGTTTCTGTAGCCTGTTTTGTGTTTTATTTTTCATGATTATGGTTGTTTGTGGTGCTGATTTTGTGATGGAAGTGGTGGTATTTTGTGGTACTGTTTTGTTGTTTAATTTAAATTTTTGTTTGAAGTGGTGGCATTTTGTTCTGGGTTCTTTTTCTTTGATATATTGCATGATTTCACCAAGTTTATTGTTTGTGGAATTTTGATTTTGAATCAATCTTTTGTATTTATACTCTGTGATTTGTTTCTTCTGTGATGTTTTTGTGTTTAAATCATGTAATTTTGTTTGAAAATTTGCTTGCTTGCTTCCTGCAATCTTTGGTTAATAGTAACACTATCAGTTTCTCTTCAGATTATTACTTTGGACTTTGATAAAATTGAGATATTGTTTTAGATTTTTAATTAGTTTCCTCACACTGCAGTGAGGAGTTTGCTTTCGGATTCGATTCTATTGCAAGTATATGGAGTTATGAGGTATAATAGAGAATTATCATAAATCTCCATTTGGTTTTGATTTTGTTGGTTGAGGATGTTGAAAGCTTAATTGTTACCATTAAATTGAAAGGTGTTTTTAGTAATGAGGTTTCAATTTTTCTTCTAACCCTTTAATTTATTTTAGTAAAAGTATTTTTTAAACTTCTTCAAAAATACTATTGTTAATTCTTGACTTGGTATGTTTTCAATGAATGCAATGGCATTGATCATTCCTCTGTTCCCAGAAAGATACATTCAGGTAGTACTATTTTTCAGATTTCATTTTTTTTTGGGCTAGGATAAAAAGGTGCCAACATTATTTTATTTTCTTAAAAAAAATAAAATTATTTTTTAATGTTTTTGTTGATTAATTATGTTACTGTGTTTTGTTGTTGATGTTGTTGCTGTTACTTCTAGATTAGATGAACAACAGAGAACACAAAAAATAGGGAATACCTTTGTTGATCCTGTCCATGTTGATGTTCTTGGTTAATCACTTACTCCTAGCTTAGAAATTAACATTCTGGATGGAAACATGGTTTCAATTAAGTAAAGAATCTGTTAATTGGTATTAATAAGGGTTCTCTTTCACCATTGATTTAGATTCAGAGAATATACTTTACCATTGTTCTGATGTGATTATGAAGATTTGTTGCTTATCACATGTTTTGGTTTCAAATTTTAAGAAATGCATGTGTTACTTCAATCAGCTAATACTTTTTCTTCTTTCAAATTTTGATGGTTTCTCTCAATCCCAAAGGTGATTTGATAATTTGTGTTATTTTGATCTTTGAGATGTTTGAAGAAAATTGATCTTACACACTCTTTCCACTGGATTCTACTTTTTTAGTTCTTTTAATTTGGATTTTACTTTTTACTAATTGATGAATTTATTAGGTATGCAATTTAGATGGATTAGATTAGTTTAATTTAATGAAGTTGATGATTTTTACATTCTTTATTTTGTAGATAATTTAATTAGTGAAAATTGTTCTTATCGATTTTGTTTGAGTGCTTACCTCCATCATATCATTATCTTTAGATAAGTGTTTGCATTTCTTCACTTGACTTGAGATCTAACATCCCTATAAATACATATTTTGGGTTTTTCAATTGGCGGAAATTGAAACTTCAAAGGCATAGTAGAAAATAGGGTTTTTATATTATAGTTTACTCACTTATAGCATTGAAAACAATTTCATATTAGGAAACATTTTATTAGAATAAATAACCTCAATATAGAATTCTAATGGATGTCTCTGCAAAAGCTGAAAGATTGCAATTTATAAACTTGTGCTATATTTGCTCATGTGAAAAGGGGCATTTATGGTTTTTTTCTCTAGGGGGAAAATATATCTTAGTATGATTTTAATAAGATTACCCCATACTAATTTTCTTAACATGCGACCCTTACTATTGAAAATTGCAGGTTTGAGTTCAAAGGATGGTAACTAAGAAGATGATGGAACAAAATTAACATGTTTCAATGTAATCCATAAGGATGTTTCAAAATTAGGATGGTAACATAGAGTAAGGTTTTTTTTTCAGTAACCGTTCAATGTAATCCATAACAATGACTGTTGACAATTGAACGCTATTAATGTGATTAGTTTTTTATCATCACCTTACATGTAGGTTTCTTTTTGCAGAATGTTTGGTTTACATGAAATGAGTTTGAATTTGCTTTACATGAAACTGGAAATTTGGGTTCCTCTCCGCGGAGGAATTTAAGGTGATTTATTATTAATCATTGTTTATTGCCAACTATACATTGATCTTTACTATTGAAGTGTCATCCTTAACTAATCATGATATGGATCTAGATATCATGTCTTTCCTGTCATATTTTGTATCAAGTTTTAAAGGATATTCTTGACTAATTATGTAGCGCTTTGTAAATTGCTCTGTTTAGAATCTTTTATGAGAATATAACTTGGGTATAGTTGTCTTTCAGGTTCCATAAAGTTTAAATGGAGATGATTTTTGCATTCTTTATTTTGTAGATAGTTTATTTTTAGTGAAATTTGGCTTAACTCCATCACTTGCCTTGATATCTAAGATCCTTATTCATTGCAGCATAGTTTGGATTTTTTAATTCATTTCAAAATTCTTGATTTCTAAGATCCGTATTCATTGCAGCCTTATTTTTTATTTGAATTTTTCACAGGTGAACAAACAAGCACTTAACTGACTTGGTAAAAAATGGTATGTTTCCCAACTCGATACTATAGTTAATACTTAATAGTTCTAAATTGTAGTTCCAGTTACAACGGGGGCCATGATACTGCGACAAAATTCAGTTGATGTAGCTGCAGTTACAGTTACAATATCATTGCATAAACCTTTAAAATATTTATATTGCGGCCCCTAATTACATTTGTGAACAAAAATTTAAAACTATGCACAAGACAAATAGTTTCCCTATGTAAATTTAAATTGCAATAGTGATTGGATTTGTTTTTCGCTTCTTAATACCATCTTTTGTTTAAGTGACCTTTTCTGTTGCTACATATCACCGAGCTTCTAATAAGGTGATGGCATATCGTTGGTCATGAGCTTTTCACTTCGACTTGAGTTTGAAGATTCTGCAAATGAATGCTTCTTTACATAGTAACCGGGCTGTTTTGGCTTAGAAAATTCACTGGCACTCCCCAACATTAGACACAAAATTCATAGACACAAAATTCGACGTCAATGTGATATATTTATATAGTTTTTGGGTGAATGGAAAGAGATATGCAGGCAAAGAAATTGGTTGAGGGAATGACCATAAAACTTGGTGTATGTTAACCTTATATATAATAATAGGGTCTTTTAATGCAAAATCTTTTGGATGTAAGAATTAGGCAAACTCAAACTCACTATGAGATCAAAGAAATAGCTTTATCTGGTGAGTTAATTTTTTAAAATATCTTGCTGTTACGCACAAAACTTCCGGCATGTTTGGCAAACAACATTGGTCGTTTTCTGGAAAATCATGTTCTGCAGGATCCAAAGAAAAACCATATTCAAGTGTCTCTTGAGAGAAGGTCCGGCGAAATCTATTTAGCTCGGGGTTGGACTAGATTAAGGAATTTCTATGGACTTGGTGAGGGAGATTGGGTGACCTTATTATACATAAATCCTCTTTTATTCCACATAAGGGTTAGGAAACTTACCGGGCTTGAGGCGAATAATCCTGAAAAAACTCCTCCATATAGGCGCTATTGCTGCAGCAAGGATCCAGTCAAGGTTCTTCAAATGGTCATGTTCCATAGTTTACAATTATGTTTTGGTTTATTATAGTTAATCAATTATTTTTATGTATATGTAATCTTTTCATTCGATTTGGAACAGAGGCTTTTATGGAGTGGTTTCTGTGAAAATGCACTTCCTAATGAAGGACACCGAGCTAACACTAGATTGGTCGGGATGTTCCTAGAAATGCTACTTGCACATTGAAGATCGTCCTCAAAGAACTTGCCAAATATATGGACAATGGCCAGCTATATGTAAAGCACATCGATTGGTAGAAGGGATAACGCTGAAATTCGGTGTTACGGAGGCATCAAACAATAAGGTGGTTCATTTCAAGATTGTTTCTTTTATTGGCGTCCGCACTACCTTGATTGCACCTACTTCGTTGGGGGAACACAAAGCTTCCTTTCAGTCTGTGCAACACTTCATGTTATGAATTTCACTGTGGCTGATTTCTATGTCATGTTTTTATGTTTCATTTAGTTGGTTCAAATAATTTCAGGTTTGTGTTGAGTTATGACTCTTATGGTTATGTTTCTTTGATCTGAGTTGATACTTTCAAGTTTGTGATGAACTATGACTCCTATTATTATGTTTCTTTAATCTAAGTTGATCATTTAAAAAAATAAATTACTTATTTCAAGGAAAATCTTATTGAATCAAATAAACTTGAATTGTTGTTTCTTGGATTTAATTATTAAGGGATCCTTTACAATTCTAAGATGTGGCCTACAAAATAACATTCATATATTTGGCCCAAGAATGAAATATGACAAATGAAGTTTTAAAAAAATGAAAATCATGCACCAAGCATGAAGCTATAATATTTTGTTTTGCTTCAACAATGGACACTTTCACAGTGTCTCTTTCATGATTAAGATTTTGTTAGTTTGTAATTTAGCTTTGGAATTCTTAGTATGTGTTTGGATTTGACAATCTTAATTTTTATGTTAAGATTTTGTGTTGTTTATATCAAAACTATAATTTGGAAATTGCTATGAAAACTTAATCAAGATCAACACGTCCAACACTTTATGTTATGAATTTCATTGTGACTAATTTATATGGCATGTTTTCATTTGTATTCTAAGTTTGTGATCAATTGTGACTTCTATTGTTGTGTTTGTTTAATATAAATTATGTTTTCTGTCCGCTCTTTATATCGTATCCCTAATCTCAAACAGCGACCATAATTGGCCGCGACCATGATTGGTATTTATATGTCGTTCCGCCGAACCCGTGCATCGCACGGGTCAGCGGCTAGTTTTCTTAAAATACCCGAAAATTTGACAAAAAAAACCTAAAGAAATCAAAGATTAAAGACAATGGGACTAATGAATTTTACATAAAAATAAATTACTATGATTACTTTTGTAAGAAAATAAGTTAAAATATGACCTCGTATTAAATCATGATTGTTTGTGTATATTATTGGTGCATTATTGAAATTCAACTCATTTAAGTATTCTTTATTATAAAAAAACATTGAAAGAAATTCAGTTCTCCTTTAGATAAATATTTATGAAAATGCATGTGTTAATTAGCCTCTCTTGGTTTCAATCAAAATGTTGTTAAAATTTTCTAAAATAAAACGATATCTTTGAATTTATAAAGAAAATTACACATATTTATAATTGATTTGTTTAACATTACCTCCATCTTTAATAAATCCACAGTCTACATATAATATATGGGAAGTGTTTGAAAGACTTTACTTAAATATACTTCATACAACATTTAGATTAGTATTTAGATACACTTGCACAATAACAACTTATAATTAAGCACTTAATTGGACTCCTAAAATAACTTATACAATGTGTCAAAAAAAAAAAACTTATACATCAAGTATCTAAAAGGTATTAATTTTTATTGAAATAGGTACTACCATAAAACTATATTTTAATAAAAAAAAAAAAGGGTGCTTATTTGAGAAGTGATACATAATAAGTACTATAATGTGTTTTGCTCCAATGATAGTACCTGAAAGGTATTAATTCTTATTGAAATAGGTACTACCATTGGAGATGGTCTTGTATATCTATTGCATTAGTTTTGTCTCAAAGTGACACATATTACATTGGTGTTTGGACACACTTTGTTTGCATAATAACAGCTTATTTAGCGCTTGAATGAGTTTTTTTTTTAATGGCTAAATGTTATTAATATCGCAACTGCGAGCAAGACGAGTATAATGCGTAATACGAACACATACAAGCACATCACAAAAAAATAAATAAATTAAAACAATACTTAAATCCACTGACACCCATATGGGGGCCCTTACACCAAATATCATCAACTCCGTCCATCAAACACAAACTTCATCTCGATAATAACAATCCAAACAGCAGCTCCTAAGCCAAACAAAAATCATTGCACCTTACGCCAACATCAACACACCATTGTTAATCGGGAAACACAACCAAAGCAATCGGCACAATGGAGATCGCTGAGCACCACAAGCCAAAATTCAATCGAATATCAAACCCAAGTCCGCTCAAAAGAGAACCACCATCCAACAGCAGTGCAAAAGCATCCACGTCGAAGTACCAAACTCATAGAGCAATCGCAACCAAACACCAAAAACAAAACACAAAAGCTACGACGTAAAAGAGTAAAATTACAACGAAGAAATGTTTTGAAGAAAGATTGAGACTTTGTGGTGGCTTTCTCGAAAGGAAGAAGGAAGATAAACAGCGCAACGGCTGAATCACAACCAGACTTTGAAAATGTAACAAAAACACAATACAACAGTAGTAAAATAACATAAATCCATCAAACCAATCACCTAACTATAATACAACCTCATCACTTGCATAACACCACCGCCAAAAACACTAAAATCCAAATAGCCGGCACCACTGCTTTGATATTGGACTTCCTAAAATAACTTATTAAACAAGTACTTACTTACTAAACACACACCCTTGGCATATTCATAGGGTGTGCGTTGGATTATTTTATTTCACCAAGCATAACCGAAGAAAGAATTTTTTTTAAACAACTAATGTAAATACATGGTCGTTCCAAATGAGCCAAGTGGCCAGCTTTTTTTATAACTTCGATCGTTGCGTTATTTCCGAGCACCCTATCATATATATCAATCAAATTCGTCAAAGAAAATCATATACATCAATAATTATGTGATAAAGATAAATAATACGGCAACTTGATAAACCTTAAGAATTAATATATAGGAAAATATTAACCGGTTTATGTTGTTAATTATTTTTAAAAAAAGCAAGAGTTAATTGAACGATTATTCCTATGTCAATTGATTGCCTCTAATGTCTTAGTAAACAAACAATTTAATTCATTGCACAATTGGCCAAATCATGAAAAGCATTAAGCATAAGGAATAAACGACTGGAACTAACTTCGTAATTCAATAGATAAATCAAATGATACTACATGGTTCAAGAGTAAAAACAACTAGAATCCCCTAGGATCCAATCATAAAAGTTTAGCTAGACATAGTTGAAATAGAAATTACAACAATCAAGTAAGAAGAATTCATTACAAGAATGGATTGGATGTGTTTCCACAATGAAATCCGCCCTTTGGAAGCTCTGAACTCGTCTACCAATTCTGTTCTCCGCCGTCAATTTTCTAACCCTTCTTTTGACAGAAAAATCAAAATAAATAGGTCTGAATCACGTGCCTGCGCCGCGCGCAGGATTACAGAATCAAACATCGTTTTTTTCCTGTTATTGCGCCGCGCGCAATAGTAATTCCAGACTTGTAATTGATGCAATTTCTTCTTATTTTAGTGCTGAACATAGTAGAACTAACGAACATTGCTTAATTTGTAGTGCAAACCCTTGTAATGACATCAAGTCATCACTAGACATGTATACCAAGCACAAGTTGTCTCGATTCATAAACCATAACTATCAAAAATAAAAACTTCATATCAAATACAATACATACAACAATATAATCAATAAGCAATGACAATTCACGCATAAATCCGCTTCGGCCACAACTTCCTGGACATGTATACCAAGCACAACTTGTCTCTCATAAACCATAACTATCAAATATAAAAATTACATATCAAATACAACAATATAACTAATAAGCAATAAGCTATATTATCATTTTATCACTAATCAATCAAAGCTTAACATTGAATCTACTTAAAATTTGGCCAAAACATAACCTATGTTAGATATGAAGTACCAGCAATGGAAAATATTTGGCCAATTCACATTATGCAGTAGCAGTGTAGTAGCAGCAAAGCAAAAAATCAAAGGGCTTGGAAATTTCGGAACGCAGATTCCGAATTTTCTTGGCCATAATTTTGGAAAACGATTTTCGAACGTGTAGGTGTCAGAAAATTCATAAATCTAGGTTTTGACAGTCTAATTTAAGATGGAATAACAAAATTTAATCGATTAGAATCAAAATTTACCTTATGTTAATGCTTCAATGAGTGTTGATTACTTTAGATAAGCTCTTAACCTTGCATTTGAGCCACCAATGAAGTGAAAACGCTAACTGTGTATGGAGATGAAGAGATTGAGTGTATAGATGAAGAAGAAAAAGTGAGCTCCTTCTCAGTCTATATCACCCAATTTCGAAAAATGTTTACCGAAGTAAACCCGAGCGGAAAACATTTTTTGAAGTCACAAAATTTCGATTCGTAGAAACCGAAGTTAATTTCAAAGGAATAAAAACGGAAACCGAAAGGAGAAAAGAATTATGGGGGTTGGATGAGAAATTTTCCTTTAGTGTCTCATTCAGAAATCGGGTCGGCTCTATCCAACTCATTTATATGTGTTGGTCCAACAGGTCTGTTAGATCACTTATTTAATATACCAAAAAGGTGAATATTTTTTCTTATTATATATAGAGAGAGTATGAGATATTTATTTAACAATAAAACTGAACAGATTTAAACATTTTATCCCTTTTTATTTTGACATGAAAAAATTATTTGATGCATGCCTATAATTTTTGTAAGGATTAAAAAAATTATTATTTGTATTTTATTTTTTTAAAATAACCGAAAAATTGACAATAAAAACAAAAGAAAACAAAGATTAAAGATAGTGAGAGTAATGAACTTTACGTAAAAATAAATTACTATAATGACTTTTGCAAGAATATAAATTAAAGATATATAGAAGTGTTTGAAAGAGTTTACTTAAATATACTTCATACAACATTTAGATTAGTGTTTGGATACACTTGCACAATAACAACTTACTTATAATTAAGCACTTAATTGGACTCCTAAAATAACTTATATAATAAGTACTTGCCAAACACACCCTTGACAAATTCAGAGATGTGATTTTTATTATTTTCTTTCATCAAGCATAACTGAATAAATGAACTGCTTAAGGCACTTGTTATAAATCCAGGGTCGCTCTAAATGAGCCAAGTGACCAGCTTTCTTTATCTCTTGAAATGTTGCTTTATTTCCTAGCTTCCTATCATATGTAATAAACACATAATTAAACAACTAATCAATTGCATATAAACTTTAAGAATGGTTTGAAATATAATTATAATTATGTGATCAAGATTTATTACTCTTTCATTTTTTGTGCAACCTCTGGCTTGAAAAGTTGGTCTTTCTCACCCCATAAAAGATGTAGTCGCTGCAAATTAAAGGGAAGTATTTAAGAAAAGTTTGCATATAAACTAGTAAATGTAAAAAAAATAAATTGTGTTAGTATATATCCAAATTATGAAGATAAATTAATTAATTACCTGTGGAAATTTTGGGATATTGATGTCTTTGTAGCTAAGGACTAGTTCATCTAATAGTTCACTTCGTTCCTTCCTATTAGAGAACATCACCTACAAATGATAATACGATGCTCACAAAAGTAACATCATTAACTATTAGACTTGGTGAGAAAAAGATCATGATATGGAAATCTAGACATTTTCTTTTTTTGACTAAAGAAAACTAAACTTATTGAAGTCTGAAGAGTATATATTTTGAGATAAAAAGCTCTCATTAGAGTATTGCATAACTTGAACTAAAAAAATTAGTTTAGAAGTATTAGAAATTTATAAATATCATCATGTAAATAAAGTTGTTTTAAGTCATCATATCATATTATTGCTAGAAATTGAAAATTTGGTTAAGTCCGATTTCACATCTCACATTTAAAAAAATCTTCTCGATCAATTTTACTATGTAATGATCTTTTTGATTTACAAAAGATAAGAACCAAGCATAACAACATATGATATGACCAATTTTTAAGTTATTGAAGAATTTTTTATCTTGTACGATGTTAGGTGAACAAAATACTATTTAAGAATTTTAGACAACTTGTACTTAAAATAAAAAAATTGTCATATAGTTTAGAAAGAGATAAAGAATTTAAGTTTTTTTTCAATTAAAAATAATTTTTGTCCTGTTTTTTAACTCTGAATTTATTTAGTCACATGAACAACTTTGAAATTAAACAAGTGAAATAAAATTTTCATATCCAGTTCTTAATTTTTATGACATGAAATGCAACTCAAGTCCCACATTGAAAAATATACATATTTGCATTCTCCTCTTCTTCTATATATAGAGTGCACTAACAAACATTAGCGTCATCTAAGATTTATGATAAACATTGGTCTAATATGTCCTTAATTAATTTTGTTGTTGTATTTGCTTGATATTTGAGTTTAAAACTAAAGGAATAGATGTGATCCTTGTAAAGAAAAAAATTAAATTTGACAGGTTGAATCAAATTTGAGCTATTGAGTTGAACTGAAATATTTGTGAGTTTTAATCGAGTCAAGTTTGAGCTAAAGTTTTTGATGAACTCGAGTTATATTTTGTTCTGGTTCAATTTGTATCAAATCGAGAGTTTGATACATCTCGGTTCATTTTTAATCTTAATTGTTAATTAACAATGAGTTAATATTAAGAAGACAAACCTTAAGAAAGTCACCGAGCAAAAAGTTGGGTAGTGGAAATTGTTTGTAAAAACCAACGGAAAGAAGTGTTCTCACTCCTTCAACAGAAGATGGCATTAACATTTCCGAACAAGAAGAAAATCCAGCATCTTCCACCGCCTTACTAATCAAAGACTCATTTATAGCCAAAACTGCACCAGTTATAACCACTGCCTGAACCAGCTCATGATAAAGTTCGGCCATTTTAAACGCCACCATTCCACCATAACTAAATCCAACAACAACACATTTCTCCACCCCAAGTTTTTTTAACCCCGCAGCCAAACACTCGGCTTGAAAAGCCAACGATCGATCTGGCTTATCAGTCGTTGAGCCACCGAAGAAAATTAAGTCGGGAACATACACGGCGTAGTTTTTGGCTAAAGGGTTGATTTGGTACTGCCAAGTGGCAAGTCCGTCGCCGCAAAAGCCGTGGAGGAGAACTACTACCGGCTTAGTGGGCTTCGAAATGGGTCTGGATTTGGGCTTGGGCTTTGAAATGGTGTTTGATGGAACCCAGAATCTCATAACTGTACCTGGTTGTATCTCTACTGTGTAGAGCTTCAAACCCGCCATCTTCACTATCCAACTAACCACTGTCCAAATTACCATCGCTGTGTTCACCATGTTTGCAAGGTTTTAAGCTATTATGAACTATGTGCATGCTATTTGCTTAATAGTAATATATACTAGTATGAAATTGCAATTATTCGTACCTAGTTACTACCCAACCAGTTTGACCAATTGGAAACCATAAATGCAGACGCGCAGGATCCATATGGATGGGGCATTGGCTAGTAGCATCCCTAGTTGTTCATCATGAAGTAAAATGGGTTTTACGCTAATGAGTTTTTCTTAAGACGAATTGTTTGGAAGAATCTGAATTTAATTTTGATTAATGAACAATTTTTTGTCAAATTTTAGTTATTATGTAGCCAAATTCAATTTAACCAAACTCTCCGATCAAGAAAGTACGAAAATATGTATTAAGAAAATAAAATTTGTTTTAAATTCAAAACAAATCCGATCACCACCGACTACAACCATGACCACCACTCCAATCACTAGAAATCACCACTCTAACTGCCATTAATCACTAATCCGACAATTGTCAATCACCATTGACTAATCACTTCGACCACCACTCCGACAATTGTCAATCACCATTATTGTGCTAAGCATTTTATTAGTTTTTTCCTAATGTTGTAGAAACTATAAAAATTTAAATGTAAAATAGATTTTTTAGCATGCTAACAGGTCATGCCAGACATTAAACAGACCCAGGCCAGTCAAAAAAAGAAGCATTTGATAGGCCGCATACCAAACTTAGGTTTGAAAAAAAAAAATCATAGGTCAGGCTCAGACCTGTCAAAACCTGGCCTAACCTGACCTGTTCACAACCCTAATCACCATTAACGACTAACCACTTCAACAACCACTCCTATCACTAATTCACATATCACCACACCAACAATTGCCGGCCGACAACTACCACTTTCAAATACTATTATTAATGTTATCGCTGAATAAATACAATATTTATTTGTAATATTTAATTTATTTTTTTAGCAAACCTAATGATATAAATTGTTTGGATTATGATACATTAATTATGATGAAAATATATTTTGATGTTTTCTGTTTTACGATAATGATGAAAATATGTTTTATTTTATTTTTGACGATAATGATCGATGAAAATATATTTTGATGTTTGTTTGAAACTGATTTTGCTTTTTGAAAAATTTATAACTTAAAACATAAAATAGTTTTGTTTTAAAATTTCAAAACAGAAAATAAAATCTAAGATAATCAAAATTCTTCCAAGTGGTGCGCCCAACCATACCAATTCATATAATCTATAGGCATGCTTGGTTAAGTGAAAAACACACATTATGTTAGAAATTTCTCCATTATGCTACAATTATCTATTACTAACAATTATATTTTGGATTTTCTTAACTTTTTAACACACATTCAAGGCATATTTTTCTTCATCTTTCTCTTTTCATCATATCAAGTCGGTGTCTCTATTCTTTTATTTTTCTCAAAAGGGGTATTGTGATGTATATTATATAGATGTATAAATAACATTTTTCATTATGTATTGATATTAGTTATTGAGAGTGTGTAAGTGAAGTAAAATTGTGTGTAGGAGTTTGGATCCAATTGTACTTTTGCATGTGGGTCAAGTTGAAAATGAGATGCCCCGCCACATAATCCAGAGAGGGGTTGGTTACAAGGAAATCAGGAATTAGGATACTATTAAATTCTTGCTGCACATGATATGGACTTTTAGATTTATGTGATTTTTTTTGTAAAAAATCTTCATTTACTTGACAAATTTATTTTTCTTAATGGAATACATATTTTAATTTGTGTGAGTCTCTAAAATATACTGTAAAAGATGATATACAAATAACAGATTGAGAGGGGCATTCATGACTCACTGTGTTGGAATTATATAAACCTCTTCTTCTTATTTAGACATATATATATATATATATATATATATATATATATACACACACTAGTATGTTAGCTCGTGCCGTGCACGAGATTATTCTCTTTTTTAATATAATTTATGTGTTTATTTTAATATATTATTTGAACAATTTAGTTAAAAATAGTAAGATAAAATTGATATAGATTTTGCATGATATATATTTAATAATGTTATAGGATAAAGCGAGCTTAAGAATATTATTTCGCTTTCCGTTATACACTATTAAGAGATAGATTTTTTCTTTCATCTTCATCTCCAGGATTATACAGTGACCCTTTAAATATAAAATAATTATAAACTTCATTCTCAAATGAAAATTTAATTAATCTAGGTGCATTTTTAATAGTGAGATCGAAAGTGTTACGCGTTTCTCATTCTACACCTGTGAGAGATTCTATCTCTCTCTCTCTCTCTCTCTCTCTCTCTCTCTCTCTCTCTCATTTTTTCTACTTTTCTCCCACAAGATCATTTTCATTTTTAATAATATTGATTTGCTTATGTTCTTCATTTTCTTTTGAAGATTGTCTATGTCATTTTTCATTTTATATTATTTTGAATGTTGCCTATATTTTTCTTTCAATTTTTATGAAATTGATTTTATTTAATTTACTTGAGTATGAAAATGCGATATATGATTAAGGATGTTACGGGGACATAGTAGGATGAGAAGTACTCCCTCATTCCTCGTTCAACAACACTATGAGATTATTTCTTCCTCCCTCTCTCTCACGTCTCTATAGAGACACCATCAACAAAAAATAATTGTAAATTTTATAATATTTTTCAAATGAATATTAACATATTTTGACCGTGTTTCTATACTCAAACTATTTTTTTGTCATTGTACCACAAATAATCAATTTTCATGTGTGGGCGTCAAATGGAAAAATCTATGTATGAATCTTCACTCACATTGGTAAATTAGCATCCAGAAAAAAGATTTGAACGAATATTTATGGAAAGCTTAAAATTGAAATTATAAATAAAAAACCCATTGATTATAAAAAAATTAAAATTATATTAATTCATTTTAGGTTTCAATTCCCGTAGATTTTTTCAGTTGGATGTAATATAGTGAAAGTGCGATATATGTACACATAATATGGAAAAACTCTCGTAGTCGGAATTCAAAATTTAATTAGTCAATATATTTTTTTAATAGTGTAGTGATAAATGTTTTCTGTTTCCCATTATATACCATTAAAATATTCTCTCTATCTCTCTCTAGTCTCAGTTACACGATTTTATAGGGGTTCCATCAACAAAAAATAGTTGGTAATTCTATAATCTATATTATTTTTATAATGAATATGAATAAAAAATTTGTGTTCATTTATCACTATCTTCTACATACACTTTTCTTCATGGTAAACCAATTTTCATCGTGCTAAATAAAATTTTGAATAAGAGATCCCCGTAATAAAATATGAAAATATGGATAAGCCCTACTGTTAGAATTCAAATTTTAATTAGTCAGTGTGTATTTTTAATATTTGGGTGGAAAGTGCTTCCGATTTTTCATTTTATACCACCGAGAAATCCCCTCTCTCTCTCTCTCAAAACTCTATAGGGGTTCTATCAATAAAAAAGTTGTTAATTCTATATTTATTTTAATGGATATCAATAAAATTCTCGTGCTCAGTTCTCACCATCATCTACATACCGTTTTCATCATTGGGATCATGTTTCATCGTGCTAGATAAAATTTTGCATAAGTAATCCCAATGACAAAATTTGAAATTATGGATAACTTCCACATTAAAAATTCAAATTTTAATTCGTCAATGTATATTTTTAATAGTGATGGTTAGAATGCTCCTCGTTTTTTCATTATACACCATCGAAACTCTCTCTCTAATTCTATCTATTTTTCGTGTCCATTACGGGACTCTATAACTACTCCATGAACAAAAAATAGTTGTTAATTCTTTATTATTTTAAAAAAAAAATCAACATAAAAATATTACATGTAATTGAATGATTGGATAATAGATACATGTCAAATCAAATTTTAGCTGAAGTGTTCACATAATTTTTATATAGAAAATATATAATATTTAATCATGGATTAAATAAGTTTGTCGTCATTAAAAATATAATATATGTTGGTAATTAAAATATAATATTTTAATTTCTACTAAAAAATATAATATTAGAAAAGCTTTAATTGAATTTCACCAACGCAATATTATTAAAATATAATAATAAAAATATTAAGATACGTATAATAATATTAGAGTTTCTAAAATTAAAAAGTACCAATCCCCACAAAAAGAAAGAGTTTCTACAAAAAAAAATATAATATCAAAGATTCCAAAAAAAAAGTATTAGATTTTTTACAAAAAAATATACTCGCATAATATTAAAGTTTCTACAATAAAAAAATTAGACAATCTCTAATTGAGTGACAAAAAAAAAAAACAAATACAAATTCGATAAAAAATAAAGATAAAAAATTAAAAAAAAAAAAGTTCTAGTTTAGTTGTATATATCAAACAATTTTGTTTTATAATAATGGGTTAGAGAGATATATCTGATTAATTTAATAGTATATATCCAAAAATTTGTTTTCTTAAAAAATAATGGGTTAGAGAAGATTAAAAAAATACAAAATAAAATAGAAAAACTATAATTGAATGTCACATAAGGAAAAACTCTAATAACTCTAATTAAATGCCACATAAGCAATTTTTCTTGAGAATGCACGAGAAGACTCCGTGGGAATCTCGCTATATATATATATATATATATATATATATATATATATATATATAACTATAACTATTGCATATATTATAATGAAGCTTGCAATTTGACTCTTTTTGAATGACAAAATTATTTTACATAAAAAAAAATAACAATTATGTTGTAATACTATTGGTTGACAATTTGATCCCTTACGTATGATCCGTGGTTCAACCCTATATTTTGTATTAAAATTTTATGTTAGAAGGTCATCTCAATTTATTGTTTTTTGGATAAGTGAAGGTCATTTCAATTAATTATACATATCAAAAAGATAAATTCAATTGGTACAATTGCACATAGTAAAATTTATTTCGAAATAACTCAAGTTATATTACGATACGATAAATAAGTGCGATAAATAAGTGATTCGTATTATATTGTAGTCAAAATATTGAACTATTGTCGGAAAATTAATCAAAAAAGCATAAGAAATTCGTAAATAATATATTTTTTATTAAGTAATTTATTGGTTAAAATTTCCCTTAAAAATTAAGTATTAATGCGATCTAATTAAATGAGATAGCTATTGGTAAAAAAAAAAAAAAAAAGAGCTCGTTAGACTATCAAAATATCTGATATGGGATTAATACGTGGGTGACAGAAAATGTTTGGTTAGCTTAATAGAAGAAAATGTTGTTTTCTGAGGTTAGTTCAATTGATGGGACATTGTATTATATATGCAGGGATCTGAGTTCGAACTTCGGTCGTCTTACTTATTCACCTTAAGATGGAATTTCTATAGTCAGTAGTGTTGGGACAATGTGATAATTTGGGAGAAATTAGAGAGAATAGAACGAGAGAATTGAGACGAGAATTAGGGAAAATGGTTAATTGCATTCATCCACATGGGGCGAAGGTATTTATATACAAATGGGGGCTTGCTTCACTGCCAAGCGTTCGTATATTAACTACCTAAGACAAATCAAAAAAATAACAAACTAACTAACTATTACTAGCTTCAGAAACTTTCTCAACTTCTGGAGCTCTGTAACTTCTGAAGCTCTGCTCAGCTTCTGAAGCACCAGAACTTCTGAAGCTCTGCTCAGCTTCTGAAGCTCTGCTCATCTTCTGAAGCTTTTCCAACTTCTGGAGCTTCTCCAACTTCTGGAGCTCTGTTTTCTTGAAAACATGACTTATTAATTCAACACACCTCCTAAGGCATGTTTTCCAAAGCATTCATTCCTATAAGCTTCTTCAGAGTGTCAAACCTTGCCTTAGCCATAGGTTTGGTTAGAATATCTGCAAGTTGGATCTCAGTATTGCAATATTCCAACTCAAGCTTATCTTTGTTCACTTGATCTCTCAAAAATGAAACCTCCTCTCAATGTGCTTACTTCTTCCATGACTAACTGGGTTGTTAGCCAAATCAATTGCTGACTTGTTGTCAACAAGTAGCTTCATCCTTGTTGTCTCTACTGCCTTCAATTCAGTGAGCAACATCTCAATACAATTTGCTTGACAAGCTGCAAATGAAGCTGCCACATACTCAGCTTCACATGATGACAATGCCACTATCCCTTGCTTCTTAGAACACCAAGAGATTGGTGCATTACCTATCATGAACAGGTATCCTGCAGTACTCTTCCTGTCATCTTGATCTCCTCCCCAATCTGAATCTGAGTAACCATAAGCCATTAGCTTCTTGCTACTATTCCTTTGGTTTGGAATTAAAATGCCATGATCAATGGTTCCTTTCACATATCTAAGGACCCTCTTTGCAGCAGTCAAGTGATTCATCCTTGGTTGATCCATAAATCTGCTCAGCAGACCAATACTATGACATAAATCAATTCTAGTATTGCACAAGTACCTCAATGATCCTATGATCTGCCTGTACAGTGTTGAATCAACCAACTCATCCTCAGTATTCTTGCTCAGCTTCACACCTGTTTCCATAGGAGTAATTGCAGGGTTGCAATTGCTCATGTGAAACCTCTTCAATATGTCAATGACATATTTCTTCTGATGCAAGAAATAGCCTCTATCTGTTTTCACAAATTCCATGCCAAGGAAATATGATAGCTCTCCCAGATCAGTCATCTCAAACTCCTTCATTATGTCTGCTTTGAATCTCTCTAGCACAACTTTGTTTGATCCTGTGATCAACAAATCATCAACATACAGACACAGTATTATAATCTCATCATGACTTGAGCCTTTCACATATACTCCATGTTCTGATGTGCATCTAGTGAAACTCAAATTCAGCAGGAAGCTATCAATTCTCTTGTTCCAAGCTCTTGGAGCTTGTTTCAAACCATAGAGAGCTTTGTTCAACTTGTACACTTTCTGTTCTTGACCTTTAATCTCAAATCCTGGTGGCTGCTTCACATATACCTCTTCCTCTACTGGTCCATTCAAAAAGGCAGATTTCACATCAAGCTGGTGCATAGCCCATCCTTTGTAGGTAGCTACTGCAACAACTAGCCTAATTGTCTCTAGCCTTGCCACAGGTGCAAACACTTCATTAAAGTCAAGTCCAGGCTTCTGAAGAAAACCCTTAGCTACTAACCTTGCTTTGTACTTAGCAATTTCACCACTTGGTTTCATCTTCAGCTTGAAAACCCATTTCACATCAATAGGTCTCTTGTTTACAGCTTTGTTCATCAATGTCCAGGTGTTATTCTTCTCAATTGACTTCAGCTCCTCTTTCATAGCATTCAACCAATTTGAATCTTTCAAAGCTTCACTTAGAGTCACTGGTTCCAACTCTGCAATCATTGCTTCATTGACCAGTTCTCCATCTTCAGTGATTGCTTGATCAGGAAACACATCATACTCATTCAACCTTATTGACTGTACCCTTTCTCTGGTTGATCTTCTCAACTGTTGATTAGGTACAGCATTAGGTTGATCATCTTCAACTTCTATCTCCTCTTAATTTGTTTCCTCAAGCATGAGTCTTCTGTTGAGCATTGAGCCTTCAGCACTTGTGCCTTCAGTCCAATCCCAACCCTTTGATTCATCAAACCTGATATCTCTGCTAATCACAACTTTGTTATCTCTAGGTGAGTACAATTTGTAAGCACCAGTGGGATGATAACCTAACAATATCATTGTCTGACTTCTATCATCAAGTTTTCTTCTAACTTGATCAGGAACATGTTTGAAGCAAAGTGAGCCAAATATTCTAAAATGACTAACACTTGGTTTCAAACCTGTCCAAGCTTCATGAGGAGTCTTGTCTTGTAACCTCTTTGTAGGACTTCTATTGATGATGTAAATTGCTGTAGAGACTGCTTCACCCCAAAACTTATGAGGCATATGCTTAGCTTTAAGCATACTTCTGGCCATGTTCATGATGCTTCTATTTTTCCTCTCAGCTACACCATTGTGTTGAGGGGTGTATGGTGCAGTGACTTCATGCTCTATACCTTCATCTTCACAGAATTTTGCAAATTCATGTGAAGTGTATTCACCACCTCCATCAGTTCTCAATTTCTTAACACTAAATCCACTTTGATTTTCAACTAGTGTCTTAAATTTCTTGAACTTGGTAAATACATCACTTTTCTTTTCGATAAGGTAGAGCCAAACATGCCTAGTACAATCATCTATGAATGTCAGAAAATAGTTGTTGCCTCCAATGGATTTCACCTCAAATGGACCACACACATCTGAGTACACCATTCCTAGCTTCTGAGTTGATTTCATAGGTAATTCATTCTTGAATGAATTTCTGGCCTGCTTTGCTGCACAGCACTCTTCACACATTTCACTTAGTGCTCTGATCTGAGGCAAGCCATGAACCATCTTCTTGGAATTCAACATGCTTAAACTTTTGAAGTTTAAGTGTCCAAACCTGTGGTGCCATATCCAATTCTCTTCTGTACTAGTGACTGAGGCTAAGCACTTGAAATCAATCACATTGATTTCAACCTTAAAGGTTCTATTGCTTGACAATGGAGCTCTTAGGATTAACCTACTTTTAGCATCATGAATCTTCAATTCTTTATTAGCCATTGTCACTGTATAATCCTTTTCAAGTAATTGACCAAGACTAATCAAATTACTTGTTATAGAAGGAACATACAATACCTCATTAATGAAGGATTCCTGACCATCTTTTCTCTGGACAAGAATTGTCCCCATACCTTCACTAGTGATCTGGCTGCTATTAGCAAACTTGATATTCCGTCTCACTGAATAATCAAGCTTCAAGAACCACTTCTTGTTGCCAGTCATGTGATTGCTACAGCCAGTGTCAAGATACCACAAGTTGGATTTATCAGCGTCAGTGTTTGTAATTGCCATGAGCAGGGAATCATCGGAGTCACTACCATTTCCCTTTGCCAATTGAGCTTCATCCTTGTCACTTCTCTCAACTTTCTTAGAGTGACACTCTCTAGCATAATGGCCAAGCTTCTGACAATTATAACACTTCACATCCTTCTTATCAATCTTTTTCTTTGAACCTTTCTTGTTACCTTTGCTAGACTCTGAATCTTTAAGGTTCTTGCCATCATTCTCTGAATCTTCTTTCTTTTTCTTGTTTTTCCCTTTGGAACCTTTCTGAAACTTTGCCTGCAAAGCTTGATCAATAGCTTTATTTGAGCTCCTCTGCTTGACTCTCAGTTCATGTGCCTCCAATGAAGCTTGGAGCTCCTCTATCTTCATAGTGGCCAAATCCTTTGATTCTTCTATTGCTACTACTATGTGATCAAATTTCTCAGTCAAGGTTCTCAAAACCTTCTCAATCTTGGACCTCTCTGACAGAGCTTCACCATTTGACTTCATCAAATTAGTGATACTCAACATTCTTGAAAGATACTCAGCTATCGTTTTTTGATCATTCATCACCAACATTTCATATTGTCTCCTCAGAGCTTGCAGCTTGATACCCTTCAGTTTTTCATCACCTCCATAAATCTTTTTCAATGTATCCCAAGCACCTTTAGAAGACTCTTCCTCAATGATCTTCTCAAAGATATTAGGATCCACACACTGATGTATGATGAACAGACCTTTTGCATCCTTTTTCTTCAACTCGCAATGCAAGGCTCTTGCTGCTTCATCAGCATTTGCAGCCAAGTCTGGTACTCCATCATTAACAGTTTCAAGAACATCTTGAAACCTGAAAATGACCTTCATCTGCGCACACCAACGATCATAGTTTTCACCTTTGAAAACTGGAAGATTTGCAGGAAATTGTGATGAGGTTGTGCCATTGTTCGCCATTGTTTCTTGATCAAAGAATCAATGCAAAACGTGAATCACAACCGGGCTCTGTTATACCAATTTGTTGGGACAATGTGATAATTTGGGAGAAATTAGAGAGAATAGAACGAGAGAATTGAGACGAGAATTAGGGAAAAGGGTTAATTGCATTCATCCACATGGGGCAAATGTATTTATATACAAATGGGGGCTTGCTTCACTGCCAAGCGTTCGTATATTAACTACCTAAGACAAATCAAAAAAATAACAAACTAACTAACTATTACTAGCTTCAGAAACTTTCTCAACTTCTGGAGCTCTGTAACTTCTGAAGCTCTGCTCAGCTTCTGAAGCACCAGAACTTCTGAAGCTCTGCTCATCTTCTGAAGCTTCTCCAACTTCTGGAGCTTCTCCAAATTCTGGAGCTCTGTTTTCTCGAAAACATGACTTATTAATTCAACAAGTAGGCTACTTAAAAAAAATGTGAATTACTAGTTAGTAGCGTTCTAAAAAATAATCAAAAGCAGTTGCAACTTTGCAAGTTCCTGAATTACTACTATGCCTATCATTCATTCAATATGATGCTCCAATCAATTTGATTGCTTTGGAAAGATAATTCTTGGCTTTCAAATAATTCAATTTGAAGTCCTCGATCACCTTCAATTGTTCTCGTTACCATTATTATAGGGGATTTATTTTTGTCATCCTACCAATTTTCTCGCGCGCTTTATGAATTTACAAAAATATCTGTGTGTGCTAAGTGGCAGATACACCCAAAACATCCTACCATATTTATTTTTTATATGTCTACAACATAAGTAGCGGATGCCATTTTTTTTTTAAAAAATTATTTTTATAATATTCCCTACTAAAATAATGAAAGAGAAAAATAAAAACACATAGAACGCATGAAAAATAGATATGACGGCAAAAGAGAATCTGTTATTACAATACCACCTTAGAGCTTGGACCATGTACAACAAATGGATGATTGCTTTTTCCATCCCGTGTATCTTTTTCACCCCCTATGAAGGCAAAACAATTTTGGTAAATACGTACTGAATTTTTTTTTAGGTGCAAATTTGAATAAAATTTACACTAAAAAAAGTTCAATATACGTCTACCAAACTTTTCGTGGTGAAAAGTTTTTTTGGGGGGGGGGGGGGGGGGGGGGGGGGGGTGGGATGAGTTCTCATCCAACAAATGAGACCTCAAGCCCACATTACACGTGATACATGCATAGGCCCAATATTTTAGACATATTAACAATATTTTACACATGCAAATTATAAATAATTGATACATCATCATACACTTACGTACATCAGCAATATTTATTTATCAACCATTTTCAGGAGAAGTAAGCATAGGGTCTCTATCATATCTAGAGCTGGTATACGGATTGGCCCGTTCCGTTTAACCCATCCTGTATAATCTCGCATATTAAACGGGACGAACAACTCCATTAGCAAATGTAAAGGAGTTTAGATATGTAGACCCGAGTTCAGTCCGCGTTAGCCTGCGGATTAAACGGTTAACCCGTGGACTATTACAAAAAAAAATAAAAAATAACTCTTTTTCAATAAATAACTAAAAATTTAAATAATAAAAGTAAAAAAAATCATATTGTTAATAATTTTATGTTATAACATATAAATTGTAAGTAACATATAAAAAAAATAAAATTTGTGACATTTTTAAGTTTATCTATCTTTTCTATGCAAATAATACAACCAAAATCAAACTCAACTAGTTCTCATCGTTATTATTTCTCCAAAAAAAAATAGGAGTGTGTTATTATTTATATTTATAATTGGACTTTAGACTAAGCTTTTGTTTTTTAGAAAAAGTTGAATTTGAACATGAACCAAGTTATAATTTATAAGAGATAAAATTTGGAATTAATTATATAATAAAATTAAACGGGTTACGGGTCAAACCCACAGATTTAACCCGCATAACCCATGATTTTAACGGGCCAACCACACAAACAAAAATATAAACGGACAAAAAAAATTTAAACCCGTGCGGGCTATAACTATATATGGGTTAAACGGGTCGACCCACAGACCTTGGTCTATATACCCAGCTCTAACCATACCCCTTATAATTGTAATTAAGGTTTATTTTATACTTTTCTTTATGCCATGCCAAATTTTGGGTTGTGATGTTAACTTTTCTTTTTGTTATGAATGAGGAGTATTTTCTATACAATGGAGGTCATTAGGCCAAATTATAATGGAACTAAACGTGTAAAATAAACATACAATTTTTGCATAGGTTTATACGGCAAATGTTATTATGCATAAGCCTGATATTTATGCACGGTGCATAAGTCAATATCCACCCTCAGATCCAAACAACACGTGTAATAATCATAACTGAAAAACTTTGAATTTTTGTTTGCTCAATTTCGGCCACATTTTATATGCGATTCGATCACCGATTTCGAAAACTAATACCTAATTCATTCATAAAATCGAACGACGATCAAACCGGTATAAAGAACGTCGAGTTTCATTGATTATTGAGGGAGAACGAACCGGGTCGACGAACCGGGTCGTCGCGACCCGTTTCTGCGGAAAATGGGTGAGGAAGATTATGAACAGTGACGCGCCTCCACGCCCACTCTCACTGGCGGCGCGTGGGGGCGCGTGCGGTGCCTAGGGGACTCCAAATTTTTTTATTTTTTTTACAAAATAATAGGAAATAATTTTCTGGGAATTTTGGGACCAGTTAGGTATTTTTCTGAGACCTGGAACTATTTTTAGTTAATTAAATGAGGTAAATATGCTTTTATAAATATCAGATATTAATAAAATTTTCCCAAAATTTTATTTAGGGTATTTTGAATTATTTGGAACGGTTGGGGATACCTCACTCTCTCTGGTTTTATATCGTGTTAAAAATTTAAATTTATGACCATTATTATAGTTAAATGAGCATTAGTGTCAATATGTTATACACTGAAACCATTTGTATAGTTAAATGGTTTCATACTATTATACACTGAAACCATTAGTCTAATTAAAAGGTTTCATAGCGTTATATACTGAAATAATTATTCTAGTTAAATGGTTTCATAGCCTTATACACTGAAACCATTAATCTTTTTATTTGGTTTCAAGATGTTATACACTGAAACCATTTGTCTAGTTAAATGATTTCATACTATTATACACTTATACCATTATTCTAGTTAAATGGTTTCATAGCGTTATACACTGAAACCATTAGTCTTGTTATTTGGTTTCAAGATGTTATATACTGAAACCATAAGTCTAACTAAATGGTTTCATGGCGTTATACACTGAAACCATTATTCTAGTTAAATGGTTTCATAGCGTTATACACTGAAACCATTAGTCTTGTTATTTGGTTTCAAGATGTTATATACTGAAACCATTAGTCTAGCTAAATGGTTTCATGGCGTTATACACTGAAACCATTATTTTGGATAAATGGTTTCATATGGCCATTAGTGTCAATATATTATACACTGAAACCATTGTTATTAAGTAAAACATCACATAACCATTTTACAAAACCATGCTACATAAAGCAAAAAATCATATAAAGCAATTAGGGTTAGTTTAGTTGAGAAAAATTTGGATAGTATGCATGAGATATTGGATTCGATCATTTTTTTATTGTAAATAAAAAAATCCATATATATATATATATATATATATATATATATATATAATTAATGTATGAAATTTTATTTATGTTGTGATTATGATTGATAAAACTTAAAATTAAATTGTATGTTTGACAAGTATGCTTTATATATACATGAACCATTAGTTATTATGTTGGGCTTCGAGGGGGTGTATGACGAAAATTAATTAAAAATTTATTCTTATAATATATACTTCAAAGGAACAAAAATTATTATTCGATTGGAAACGGGGGGCACGTTAGAAATTAGGGTGGGGGTGCGCTAGAAGTTTGGAGGAGGGAAAAAAATTGGGGGGCGCGCTAGAAATTTGGGGAGAAAATGAGAAAAAACTGGGGGGGTGCGCTAAGCAAATGGGGGTGCGCAAGTAATAGGGTAGTATATGGGGGGCGCGCGAAGTAACTAGGGGGTGCACTAAGCAACTGTAAGAGTGATTATTTTAAGGTGGACTTTGAGTGGAGTATATAACAAAATGAGAGGAGTGCAAATAGGAAGTTTATGTACGGTGCATAAGCATGGGCTTATGCACCATAACCAAACCCGGTTTATACAACCCGGCAAAGCATTATTAAAAACATGTCGTAGGTAAAGTTAACATGTGGTGCCGCAGTTTGCAAGATAATTAGTAACCTAGTTTGTATGCATGCATACATATGTTGTAGGAACACTTCTTACTTCTGTATCTTAAGGCGATTGATGCGGAAAATAATAAAAGCATGAGATGATTTGATGAACAACCCTTATCAATAAGATCAATAGCAATTGTCAAATTTGACTCCAACAACACTTCTTACTTCTATATCTTAAGGTGATTGATGCGAAAAATGATAAAAGTATGAGATGATTTAATGGACAACCCTTATCAATAAGATCAATAGCAATTGTCAAATTTGACTCCGACAGACTCCCCAATAACCCTTTTCCATGGCCGCTATAGTATACCCCAGAGCTCCGCCATTAGTACTGAACCTATTTTGTACGAGTATCCGCACAACCATGCACCTAAGTCATCTCTAAAGACTTTGCCATAGCCTACTTGTTGATTTTGAGAAATTATTACATTTTATCCATCGCTGTCTTAGGAAGATCCAACCTATCTGAATGAAGAGTACACTACCACCTAATTATAGTAACTCTAAAAAATTTATACATTTTGATGATTTTGTTAACACTTAACACATGTTAATTATGTTTTAGAATGAAAAAGTTGGGTGAGTTTGTAGGTAGTGCAACATGAAGTTCATTGGACGATTAGATTCTATGTAGCTCGATTTTCTAAAAAAGACATTTCAGTTTTATTGTTACTGAAATGCACAGTGTCCAGTTCAGAGAGAACAGTGATTCTAAACATTGGCATTGGACCATGACATTTTCTTCAAACTAATTAAATCCAATCCACATTTAGTATTGTGTGGAGTACATATCTATCTATCTATATTCATGTAATATTAACGTTTGTGGTGTGGAATTCACCAAAAATATAAAAATCAAAACAACAAATATATACTACTATATTGTATGTCATGTTCACTTTATTTAACCATATACTAATACTTGCAATTAAATACAATCGATGGTTCTCCATACACAAGTTAGAAATTGAATCGTCGACACCAAAAGTACATAGGTTAATATTTATGTAACTGAAAGAGAAAGTTAATTAAAGTAGTCTAAAGAAAAAAGAGCAAACTAAGAATATAGAATTATCTCACATTCTCACTCCATATTATGCAAAATGGAAAAGAAAAAAACATCATGTGACGATACCATATAACCATCGCAATCAAAAACATCTTCTTTTACATCATCATCATAAAACGTTGACGTATAATTGCTTGGTCTTGACCATCCTAGTCTTTTTTCTAAATCTTCTACCATTATATCATTATTATCATTGTCATTTTAATTTTCATCTAGTAAAGTCATGAACAAAGCTTGTTCTATCAGTGACATTGAGTCTCCAAGAGAGAAAGGGAATGCCATTTTCGGAGGAATCACGATCAGTTTCATCGATGAAGCGAAACTCATTACTCATTGCCGGAGAAAAGCATTGCATCTTTTGGTTTTGTTGATGTACATACCATGAGTTGTTATTGTTGTGGTGGTTATACATCGGAGCTGGTTCCATTACACCGATGGATGCGGCTGTCGGTATGGTGGCGGCTGCGGTAGCTCTTCTCTCTTCCTTCTTGAATCTAATCCCACAAGCATTGCACAATGACTGCAATTAAATCAATAGAAGACTATTAAAATTCTGAGATCAATATAAAAAATAAAAAACACTCTTATAGTATTCCCTTTGTAACATTTTTTTTTGTTACATTTCTCCTTGTAACATTCATGAACAAGTAATTTATAAACGATTTTTTTACCCATTTCATATTATTAGATACAATATTAGTCACATTAATTAGGAGTATTTCATTTTTACTCAAATAGAGTAAAATAAAAAAGTTGCATTATATTGCAATTAAATTTTCATATTTTATGACATTTTTTTAGGTCTTCAATTTACATCAACAAAAAAGAGTTTACGACATGTTTGGATCGGCTTAAATTTATAAAACACTTGCAAAATTGTTTATAAGAGTTTATGCAAACAAACTTATGACAATCTATAGTATGTTTTCAACATATTTTGATAAACTCTATAGAATATTACTAGCTATTAAAAATAGTTTGATTTTATTTTATCTTTTAGTTTCTCTAATCCATTTTATAAGAAACAACTGAATCAACAAAAAAAAAAATATTTAAACTATATTACGAATCAGATATATGGTACATCAACTTTTGTCGACTTAATATTATCTCATACAAAAAACACTAGAAGTAGTGTTTAAAGATAAGCCCTTAATATAATAAGTGTTTATGTTGTAAGTTATTGAACAAAGCAAAGTAATTAACATATAGTAAAATATTAAGTATTTTTACCTTTGGGCCACGAGGGCCATTTCTCCAAAGAGGTGTAGAAGTAGTGTCACAGTTTGCACATCTACGAGCAAGAAGAGAATCATTGTTGTTTCCACGTGTTACCTTAGTTTGAGACTGAACACTACTGTTGTACTGTTTAGGAGTAACTAAATCCCAGCAAAAGTTTTTAACAGAACAACGGTTTCTTTTCTCTTCATCTTCAGTAAAACGAGTGGATGGTGTTCCAAGAGAAAGAGTACAATCAACAGAAGATGAAGATGAAGTGAAACAATATGTATCAACAGTTTCATCATATGGTTTAGAGAATAACATTGAGAATGAAGAAGAAGAATTATTGTTTTGTCCATGAAACATACCACATGTACAGTGTCCCATCACGTGAGATGATGAACCATTACAAGAAGAAAGATGATGCATCATTGTTTTGTGAGTGAGTGAGTGAGTGAGTGAGAAAATAATGAAAATTTAAAGATGATGAAATTGTCTTGTAGTGTGTTTGATTGAAGGTTTAATAAAATGGCGAAATAACAGTCAGCATTTTCAGTCCAAAGTTGTTGTCGTTAATTGAAAATGGAGACATGCACTTACAGATATAAATGGAGATAGATAAAATACAGAGGAAAACAGAGGAGGGACCCTATGAATTAATGGTGGTGTGATATGATATGAGAGTGAGAAAAGAAATGAAGGGTATAGTAGTGAATGATGAGTTTCAGTTTCTATAACTATGGCAGTGACACTGTTTATGACTTCATCTATGTCTATGATTTTTTCTTGCACTGCATACACCATGCTTTGAATTTATATACTACTCCTAGTAGAAAAAAAGAGAGAGTAGGGAGTTTCATTTAATGCATTAGAGAAATCACGTGGTTTCACGCAGTTTTAAATCTCGACCGGCAATTTTAGATTAGATGATTTAGATTAAATATAACAGAAAGCAACCACTAAAGATCTGATTCGTCAGAACCTGATTGGACGGTCCAAATATATTGTGTCATGCAGTAATCGCACCAATTTCAATTTTGAGAGGGAGTTGTGTAATGTAGGAAATGGATTGCACGCACTAATAGCGTGCCGTCGTAGTTAATTGTAGCGGTTCAATCATGAATAAATGGTAGAAATTGTTTTGTAGTGATTTTATGAATGTGTAGTATGAATCAAATTGATTTTAAATCAAAAGCTTGAACTCACTATTGAATAAAACTGTGTTGTATATTTACAGCAGAGGATTCATATCCGTGTAAATAATGTAGTTCTTATATTTAAGACAAAGGGTCATTTATAATTTAGAACTCAACTATGAAATAAATAAAATTTAATCGGTATTTGTTTCTATTAAAACTCGAGCAATATAAATAAAGTTAAAGACTAAAAAATAGTGTATGTGATATTAATCAGATGCAAAATTGAATTAAATTAATTAATAAAGCAGTGTGAATAATATTTTATTTATTTTAAAATAAATATTGCATTTTATCATGAATATCAGTTGTTAAACATTAATGGAGAAAAATAATCAAAATAAATTATGAAAGTAGTTCAAAATGGTGTATTTCCTAAATAAATAAATAACACTTATTTTTAGAAAAAAAGAGAGTCTAAATTTGAAGAAAAAATAACACTTATTCTAAAATAAATTTATTTTGCTAAATTATCACATATTCTTAATTACAGACTAGATGCATTAATTTTCTAATGAACCTAAAAATTAACTTTTACTTATAAATAAGGCCGGAGAGAGTATCATTTTAGAATAAGTGATTCACTTATATATCAATATTCATTTATTTTATTTTTTTCACGATTAATATCCGATTTATTAGACCATTTAATTTTATTTCGAAATTAATTTTGTTATCAAGTGATTTTTTTTTATCAAGTAGTTTAATGTCTAGATTTTCACTTTTAAAGGTGAATAAGTGAAAGTACCAAAGTTATAATCCCGATCTCTGCAATAATTTACAATGTCTCTATCAATTAAGTTATTATCACAGAAACGATATCAAATGATTTTAATTCTCTTTCAATTATAGTAATTTGGAATATCAAACCGTGATTTTTTTTCTAAATGTCGTGTCAATTATCATTAAATTTAAATAAATATATTTTGACTTTTATTTATATTTGAGATGAAAAAAATAAAAAGGAGTTAAAATTCGATATATGATGATGGGTTGGTCAAAAGAGAACCCACGTGACTACAGGGAACAGTCTTCAATGGATCTATCATCTCCGATCACGAGGCTTTTATTAGTGTCTCAAAAACCTCTGTCCGTATCCGTATCTCTGCCCTGCCCTCACTCTGTCTGTCACTGCCACCCTCCCAAGGAAAATGGAATAGTTTTCTCTCCTCTTCTCTCCTTCCTTCACGCTCCTTTTTCTTACATTCAATCCCACGCTCTAATATTCATTTCATAAGTGGGAGGATCAACTTGATTTATTGTAACTCTGCCTCTCTGCATACAAACAACAAAAACTCACATAGTAGTACCATGTAATTAAATCAATGAAAATGAGACTTCTATAATGGGCTTCATATTCTAATATATCATTATTTTCACTTATTCATTCCGTTATATAATATATAAAAAAAAAAATCATTTTTTAGGTTATTATATATATCTCGAGTTGGTTCATGAATCGAACGAGTCGAACTGCGTACTGTTTATATTCGGCTCATTTAATTAACGAACTTAATTTTCAACTCAAGTTCAGCTCAATTGGTTCATGAATCAAGTTCAAGGAGTTAATTAGCGAATTGAATCTCAAACTATTTTCGAGTTTGTTCGGTTCATTTTCAGCTCTTTGTGTGACATTTTGATTTAAATAATACTCCATCCAGTTTCAAATATAAATAAATATTTTCTTTCTAAATTCATTGAATCATTTATGTATATGGTCTATATTTTAGTCCAAATACATAAATAATGAATGATAAAAAAAAAATACATAATTAATTCAATCAAACTAAAAAGAGAATATTTGCTTATATTTGAAACCGGAGAGAATAAAACTTATTGATTCAATAGTATAGTAATAAATTTATGGCAAAAAATTTGTCTCACTTGTACATAATAGACAACATTCTTCTTCAAAAACAATCAACGGGAGAAGTAAATAATCTTACCGAATCTTCCTAACACGTAGGATAAACAATAGTAAACAACTAAACATATCTTCTTCTTTTTTATGTTGATAAAAAGATAAATATGTATCTCAATATTCGTTATCATAATTCAATTAACAGAAATATTATATATAATATATTAAAATCAGATGTCGAACTCTGATACTTATACTTATTTAAAATTTACAACAATATGAAATTCAAAAGATAAAATTATTAAAAAAAAATTGAATAATTTTTTGGTGTTGATGACACGCAGAAAAAGGAGGGTGGCACATGTAAAATGTATAGGAAGTATCTTTGATGTATTTTTCAACAAAACAATGACCAGTCCTCAAACATCCCCTCCGTTAGTAGTTATAATAGAGACCATCAAATCTATCAAATTTGCAGCAAATAACAACCAGTTATTATTTTGGACAGCCGTACTGTGGGAATCACGTGATGAATGAATCTAATCTAATTAGCCAAACTCCTCATCATAGTAACCTCGTGCTTGCCCATCACAACATTGCTTTTTAGTTTTTAGGACAAGTTTGCTTATGTTACAACAGTGTCATCCCAGTACGTAGTAAAAATGGAGACTTGTAGTAGATCATATAATTTCTACTAATTATCAAAACAACATTAGTAATAAATAATAAATTGAAATAATTTAGCTTACTTATTAAGAATTTAATGTGATCCTCTAAAAATATCAAGTTTAAAGTATGTGTCATTTTTGTTGGATTTTAAGTGTGAGTAGTTAAGTCTCACATTGACTATGTGTGAGAAGAATGTTAGATTTATAAGAAAGATGACTCATTAATCTAATGGCTAAAGGTTTTGTGTGGCGATGTGGCGTCTTCTTCTATTGTGTTCCTAGAGCATTGATCTTATTGTTCCTTGTCAAAACTCTCATGTATTTGGTTGAGTAGAACAAGAGGTTTATCAAAAAATTAAAAAAGAATTTGTTCCTTTTTATTAGGTTGTATTTCCTTCTCTAGATGAGGATTCATGTAAATTATGATAAACCTCATTGAGAGAGGGTCGACATAAATCTTGGTATGATTATCAGATCATCATGTGATGTTAATCACACGATATTTGTCAGTTGAGAAGGGACCTAACGTGGACTTGTAGAGCTACACCTTAGCATGTGTTTCCCTTATAAAATCCACTTTGTAATGGGTTTGATACGATTGATGACAACTTTAAATTTAGGGTTTCTTATACATTTGGTTCTTAATATTTGAGTTTTGATCTATTAAAAAAAGAATTTGTATATTCCAATCCAAACACTTGCGATCACACGGGCCAAAGTCTTAGTATAATTTAAAGGAAAGTTTAGCTTGTGTTCTAAAAACACATATTAAAAAACTCAATATAGAAATATTTATATAAACCTCTACACATTTAACTTTATAAAAATCAATATATTACTTTTTCCGATATAATTTTTCGTTTTTAAATTCCTAAACATATGCAAACTCATATATTAAAGAGAAATATTATTTATACAATTAAATTGCACAACTTCTTATACAATTATCTTCCTCATACTCACATTATTTTTTTACTTTTTCCGGTAATGTGAGTATGAGAGAAATGATTGTGCAAGAAGTTGATTTTACAAGTAATAGTTTCTCTACATTAAAACATGTTAGCTAGCAAGATTCTTTAATTAAATACTAGTAGAAGAGAAGATCATAAGATTTTGTTAGATATTTGGGTGACAGTAAGAAAAAGATACAAAGAGAGAAAGTGAAAAAGGTATCTGAGATGGGATACTCTGCAATGATCAAAGCAACATTGGTTCAAATACTTGGCTTACTGTAGTGTGTCATGTCCATTATGGAGAGGTTTCTTTGGGTCAAAGATAGTCCTAGAATAGAACAAAGAAAATAACAAAACAAAAGTGTCACAACTCAAATAATATAAAGGAAAAAACAGAAAGAGCTAGGTACTATACCCCACCACATACTCTTTCCGGCCTTTTTTATAAGCAAAAGTTGCTTTTTAAGTTCATTGAAAAAGTAATGTATCTAGTCTTATTAAGACTAGATACATTACTTTTTCAATGAACTTAAAAAGCAACTTTTGCTTATAAAAAAGGCCGGAGGAAGTATATCATATACCAAGTCCTCGTAAGTTAAAACAAAACAAAACAAAATATTATCAATAGTCAGTTGGTCCTGTAATAATTGGCGCTGAATTTGATATAGGAGGATCATGATTCATTCTCGCAAGTCTGCAACTGCAATTGAAAGAAAGTTGAAATCCCTATCCTTAAATAAAATTAGGCGGTCCAGTGAATTTGATATCGGCGATGAAAGTAAATAAACAAAAGAAAAGTGGTGTAGAATATTGATGGAAAGATTGAAAAACATTCATTCACGGAGAGTAAGAATCAGATCGTATAGAGATTGATGAAAACACAGTTGGACAAACGGGACGACCACCGGTTTCCAAAAGATGCTCTCTATTCCCTTTGTAAATTACGATGATCAAATTAAAACAAGTACTAGTACAATAGATTCATTAGTCCAAGAAACCAATTCACGTTACATTAACATTATCATCACGCGATCCGTGATAAATTATATGCTACATTACACTAACATGTGTTAATCCATTTGTTTTATTTTATACTACAATATGTTTTGTTAGATAGGTTAAAATTTATTCTAAAAGTGTAATAACGAGGATGAGCGTGTGATTGCCGTGTAGTAGTTGCTATTACTAGTCACCGCCTCACAAGCTTAGCTAAGAGCAGTTTTTTTTTTTTTCATTACCAGTTAAATCTGGTTTTGAAGTCAGTTCTGATATCAAGTGGTTTCAGCTTTCTCCCGATCGCAGTTGCAGGAGATCGAATCGTGGTTCTTCCTATCAAATTCAGCGTCAATCACCACTAAACTATCTAACCATTTATAAACTATAACAAAATCATTAAACTGTCATCTTCCCTACTAAATCCAGCTAAAAGCAGTTTTGTTTTGCACGGTCTTATATGTAATGCTCTTGTTAATCATATCATGTTACTCATTGGATTTTGTGGGACTCACTACCTTGCTATAGTATTCCGATTTCCCAATGTAAAGCTTCAGCCTAAATAATTGCCAAAATCGTATCTAGCCCCTAATTCCATCAAAATAATAAAAATCAATCATATCAATAATCACTCCACTCGTTCAATTGGTTTGACCAAAGATTTACCAGTAAAAGAGTTTGAGGATTTAGATTTTTTTTTTCTTTGTCATAGATAAAGTGTAATATACTGAAATTAAATTTGTATAATTGTGAGATTTAAATTTAAATTACGACATTCAATCTAGCAATTTCAGCAATATTTATCATTTGAACTATGACTTATGAGATTTGAGGACTTAGATTTAGATGTTACTATATATATTTCAAAATAAATGCACAATTGATTATTTTATGCTTGTTATTAATGTATAATTTTCATTATTAATATATTTAGTTATTATGTATATTTATTAAAAATTATAAATTGTATATTTTAAACATATATATCGAGACAAATCAAATAATATTCTATATGTTAATATTGGTATTTATATATTAGTAAAATATAATATAGTCAAAATAGATAATGTAAATAGTGTATATAAAAGTTGTTTATTTTGAAACGGATGGAGTAGTTTTTAAAATAGGTGGCTGGTAAATTGATTTGAGCTGAGTGTAGTATTGTAATTCTGTTTGTAAACAGAGATTGAATTTTCTATTATGTTGGTGGCTTGTTCAATCAATTACAAACTTAACCAATGATGACTTGAGTATCAACGCTATGGATAAAAAATTTGTATGTATTTTTTTTTATGCTAAATTAATTTGAATGCCAAGAGTTTATTTGTGCATATTCATGGTTTTCGATTTTTTTGTTTTATGCCATATTAATTTGAATGCTAAAATTTGTAGTATTAATTTTTATGCAACCATCAATTTGAATGAATGTGTATCTTATTTTTAGTCAAAAAATTAAAATAAAATTGTTCATGTGTTTTCTTTTTTTACAGGAATTGTTCATGTACGTTTATATCTCCTTTATCATGTGGGAGTAAAATGAAAGATCTAAATTGTAAGAAAATATTAAAAAAGCAAATATAAAGATCTAAATGATTTATGTCTTATAATAAAGAATTGAAAAAGATTCATAAATTTTAATTCAAATGATAAATTTTTTTTTTTTTTTACAATCTAATAAAAATGTTAAAATTATTAATATTGGAAGTCATAATGGAGGAATATGTTGAAGCTCTAGATTACCTATTAGCGTTTTTCTAACAAATACTTCCTCTGTCCCTTATTATAAGCTCCTCTTGAAAATTTTCACGTATATTAAGAAAAGTTGATAGTGTAACTAATGTGTACTTTTTGAATATCACAATTACTAAATTGTCCTTGGTGAAAAGATATATTTGTAATTGACTTTTCATATTTCAATGCAAAGTATGGTTATGTTTGAAAAAGTAATAATAAATGTATCTTAGAAATTGAAAATGAACTTATATTTAGAAACAAATTTTATCTTTGAAAGAATGCTTATAATTAGGTACGAAGGGAGTATCTTTAGCAAGTTTTTATGACACACTTTGAATTTGAAACAATGTCCAAGTCCAAGATGCCACACAAGAAAACAACCAAGATACCACGTGGGTATCGTGGAAGGAATTGCATGCATGCAATTGTGTTCAAGATCAACAATGTCTAGAGCAACAATTGTGATATTTTATTAGTATAGAAAAATGTCATGTGGAATACTTCATAAAACAAACAACACAATTATTACTGAAATAAACTTTGGAAACGAATAAAATTAAATTCCTCAAAAGCAACAACATACAACTGGAATGTCTGTCTTAGTAGTGGTTAGGGATTTTTTTTTAGCTTTTGTGTTCAAATTAGTTCCATCGAGACCATACACCTTTTTACCTTTGTAACTTAGGTATTTAGATTTATTGGTCTAGTGATTTTGTTGTTGACGGAATATTCTTCTTTAGCATAACCAATTATATGTCTTCAAAGTATATAAAGTATAGTATATGCCAACATTGAATAATAAGAATAATAGAGCAAAAAAAAAAAAAGTACTAAAAATTAAAGTAGTAAACCAAGGGGGAGGCAAGGACCAACATTTTAAAAAAGGGAAACCGTAATTTGTATGAGAAACCCTTAATAAGGGTATCCTACCTAAAAAGTTTTGGTTATTGTCAGTACCATAACACTTGAGATCACATTTTGTAGCTTCTAATTGTCTCCCTTCTCTATGGTGATCTAAACTTTTTGGTCAAAGGTTTTCAAACCATTGTATATAATGTATGTGCCTTAAAAGAACGTTTCTTTATCTTTGTGGTTTTTAGCTTGATGTATATAGTGTTGTTTGTCGTTCATGTTAACAACATTGGAGTGAATATTAAATTTAAGTTTGCTTCTTTCTTTTTTAGCTTAAGTACTTTGGTTCAGGTGAGTATATATATATTTTTGAATAATATAATTGATCCCTTGCTGGTTATTCACTTTTTCATTTTTGAACGGTAAAAATCTAATATTCTCTCCGACAGGGCAAAGCAATAGGTAATAATTAAGTGAAGTGGATATATATTTAACTAATTCCTAACGAATAAATAATTATACTGCTTTATTTTAAGTGGATCATTGCAATTTTCGTCATTAAAAATAATTTCTTTTCTTTAAAATCAAACATTTTTATTTCAATCGAATAACATCTGTGGTAGTAATTTTAATCTCAACGTATCCAAAAAAAATGGAGTTTTTGACCTCAAAATGGTAACACTTTTATTTATAAGATAAGATAAGATATGTTTTATCTTTCTTTATCAAATCAAACAATTGAATTACTCTATTGTAACAAAACAAAAAATCAAACAATTAAATTTAATAAAAAAAACAAACAATTGAATAAGTCAAATGTAGATCAAATTTAAAGTTTTAAAATAAAATCCTAATAACCAAATTTGATCTAGGCCCCGTTTGGAATAGTTTATTTTTTAGTTTATGCAAAACAACTTATGCAAATAAATAAGTTTTTATGTTAATTTATAAATTCCCACTAATGAAAACTATATTTTTATAAGTTATTTTTTTTAAACTACCTTGACAAATTTATAATAATACATAAAATTAAAAATTTATTTATTTGCATAAGCTCAAAAATAAGTTATTTCAAACGGGACTCTAATCCTAGTTGACTAAAATTTTAAATTAATCTTTAACAAATTAACGGTGGCTTTCTCTATTAAACAAATGATTAATGGTGGATTTAGTTCTTCTACAAAAAAAAAAAACAAAGACGGTGTTGTTAATTAGTAGGCATGGCAAAATAACTCATACCTGCGGTATCCGTTCGCTCCGCCACAATTTTGACGGGAAAAAACCCGAGCTGACTGGGTTTGGGGTTGGGTTTGAGTTTTTTCCGATTTTAAAAGTTGAGGTTGGGGCGGGTAATGAAGATATTGATACTCACCCCGAAACCACCCCATTTATATCGAACTACATTTTATCCTTTATAAATAAAAAAACCTTTTACCAAACTCTAGATTGCATTCATATTTTATTATTTTAGATTATTACATTCATATTTTTAAGTTGACTATTAATCTATTTATTTTCTATGTATAAATATTGTTGAAACAAAATAATTTTCTAACTTTAACTATTTTTTTTAATAAAAAAACAACAAAGTACAACTAAAATTCATAAGGAGGTAGAGCGAAATGGGAAAACCTGAACCCCACGGGGATACCCCGAACCCCGTTGGGTATGAGTTTGGGATTTTAGATTTCATCCCCGTTAAGAATTGGGACGGGTTTGAAGAAACCCGGACTTTATGGGTTTGGGGATAGCAAAATATGTCCCCGATCCGCCCCATTATCATGCCTAGTTGTTAGCAAAACAATTTTTATGAGATGGTGGCTTTAGATTTGAAAAATTCTTATTCCACTTCTCAAAAAAAATTTCACCACGAAAAAGTTTGGTAAATGTTTATTTAAATTTTTTGCCCTTCAAAGGGGGTGAAAATGATACGTGGAGGATGGGGAAAGAAATTGTCTTAGATTTAACAGAGCGTATTGGGCTTCTCTCTTTACATGTGATTGGACCCAGGAGCTTCTTGGTCTTAGCTAGGTGGATTAAGCTTCAGGAAAGTCTATTAACACCCTTATCTTTGCTAACACGACTATTTTTATTTTTTTGTTAAATATATCTTCTTTCTTTTTGTACAATCGTTGAATATATCCCTGATTTCTATAAAATTGAGACCTTCTAAATTTAAGCATGTTAAATTATTATCGATTTATCAGTATTTCGTATTTGAGCCATTTGTAATATTGGCTCCTAATGTTAAATAATTTTTGGATAAGAAATCTGAATGATAAGATATATGATTACGAAGACATTTTAAATGATATATTTTCCATGTATAAACTGACTTATTATTTTTACATTATTAATCATCATTTAAATTGATAAAGTTTTTATTAAACCAATTTAGCAAAGTTTTTATTTTTTTTTATTTTTTTTTTTTTGGGAAAATTGTGTTGGAGAGGAAGTTATCAAGAAAAAAATGGTGTTGGAGAGGATGCACGTGAATAAGGAGAGTTTGTGGTTTAAGAGAGCGTTTGATCCGCTAAAAAATAGATGACTTGATCGGACAATTTTTATTGTACCTTGTTTGATTTAGAAACTGGTCAAGTAAGGGACTGAACAAAAGAGTCAATAAGGGACAGGATAAAAACAAGATTTTTTGTCCACCACTAAACCACAAGACAACTTTTTGTCCACAGTACAACTATAAAAAATACGAAAATATTCATTTTATTTTTTAATGTAAAAACTATTATCTCTATATCTTTTTCCAATACATTTTTGTCGTGTCCTATACTCTTTTATTTTGTTCTGTGCTGTTCTGTCCAGTACCTATTATTTTGTAAATCAAACGGACTCTAAGAGTTAATCGGGAAAATATGGTTTAAAGGATGGTAGACTTAAGGGAAGGGGTAGTAAGATGTTAATTTGGGGGAGGGATTTAATTAATTTTAGAGAAGGAGTTGAGTGTGGGGAGGTGGTTTGAGGAAATTTTTAGTGAGGTTAATGAAGAAAATACTTATTTTTGGAAAGATTAATGATTGGAGGATGAGCCTCTTTGTATTATATTCGGTAGATTTTTTTACTTTCATTGTACAAAGAAATTCAATGGACAGATGTATCAGTTGGGATGGGGAGTTGAGGGTGGTGGGTAGAGGTGGCACACACGGTTGTTTGCTTGGGAAGAGGAATAATTTGTTTTGTAAATTATTTTTTTGCAGGTGGAACTTAACACTAGGGGTGTACATGGGCCGGATTGGGTTGGATTTGGCCAAAACCAAAACCCGAACCACATATGGCACTCCGGATTGGGTTCGACGAAATAACCACCCATTACAATATTGGGCCGGGTTGGGTAAACCCACTAATTTCCGGATTGGGTTGGATTGGATAGTGGGTTACCCAAATTATTTTTTTTGTTTTATAAAATTAAATAACTAAATTTAAATCATCATATTTTTTTTCATAAAAATAAACTCAACAATTGTATTTTCTTATAAAATAGTATAATTTATTTCAACTATAAAAATAACCACACATTTTGGTCGGTAAATTCATTAATTTTCGAATTATATATTGGGTTATCGAATTTTTTTTTATAATTATTAAATTAGTAAACAATGAATCGTTGTATTTGTTTTATAAATTTACGTAATTTTTTTATTTTATTAAAACATGGTATAACATGTTTTTGCTATGAAAAATATTTAACTATCAAACGGCAAATCTTTAGTATTTTTATAAAAATTATTTTTAAAAACTATAACAATATTGGATTAGTGGGTTTTTTGGGTTGGGTCCGGTTTTGCCCGAAACCCGATTTTTTATATGGGTTTTTCGTTTTTGAAACCCATATCTACCCAATTGCCCGATCCGACCCACTTTTTTGGGTTGGATTGGGTGGATTTGGTCGGGTCAATCGGATTTGCCCAATCCATGTACACCCCTACTTAACACGTCTTGAAAGTGGCATCTTGAACCTTTTGAAGGCTATTATGTTAAGGCAAATTATCATTTCTTAATTCACGAGAACCAGGTAGGGGTGTCGGATCAAAATGAGATGGTTTAGAAACAAATTAATTCTTTTGAAAGTGTTTTTCTAAGTGGAGAGATTGTTTTAAATAGGTTATCGACAAAAGATAACTTGATTTAACATGATCTGACTCAATTGAATTTTTTATTTTGTTCAGATGAAAAGACAAAAAAAATAAACTTCTAATCGTATGTTCTTTGAATATGATTTTTACTAGCTAGGAGTCTTTAATGTTTTTTCGAAATATGTTGATTCCCGTGCTCTATATTCTCTTTAACTTTTTTTTTTTTTTGGTTTTTTAACCGTTTGGTTTGTAAGAGAAGTAGACCCTAATAGTTAAAAATTCGACTGCGGGATAAGTAAAATATGGCCAAAAATCTCTTTAACCTTTGCTATGTACTATATTTAGTTTTATATTATTAGGTAAATGTTCTGTACTATATTTTATCAATTTATATTTGATTTTTTTTTCTCTATTTAGATTTTATTTATTAGTCCGGATTTGTTTATTTAAGAGGTTGTTAGTACTAATTTAATTAATAGTTAAATTTATTTGAAATTAGGATTGAATCAAATTAGATCAATTTTTAAGTATTAGTTCAACTAATAATATTGATATTGTTAAATTGAACATCCTATTTCAAATTCAGATCCGAGCATGAGTTTTAGTGATTTATCTCTTTATTTTTATTAAAAATTCGATTTATTATAAGCATTAAAAGAAAAAAAAAATAAAATTTGATTTAAATTCTACATGATAATTAAATTCAATTATTTGATTAAAGAAAGAAAGATAAATTTATTTTTAGTTTTTTTACTATGTTAAAAATTAAAATACTTCATATCAATACAAAAAAAGTCAATATAAAAATAATTTAAAAAATATAAAAGGTAAACTAAAAGAAAAAACTTATACAGTAGTATAGAAATTTATTCATAAATCTCTATTATATACATAGCGAGATTCCCACGAAGCTCTCTCGTGAATTCTCAAAAAAAATTGCTTATGTGGCGTTTAATTAGAGCTAAATTGAATGTAAAAAAATTAAAGTTAAATTGCTTAAGTGGCAGTCAATTAAAACTTCTATTTTTTTGTATCTTCTCTAACGGATTATTATAAAAAAAAACATTTATCGGATATATACAACTAAACTAGATCTTCTCTTTTTTTTTTCATCGAGTTTTTTTCTCCTTCAATTAGAACTTTTCTCACATTTTCTTATCGTAGAAACTTTAATATTATATATTTTTTATATAAACTCTATTTTGTTTAGAATCTTCGTTATTATTATTTTATTTTTTATGAAACTCTTTTTTTTTTGTGGGGATTGATATTTTTTTATTTTAAAAATTATAATATTCTATTTTAATATTATTGCATAGGTAAAATTCAATAAAAGCTTTTCTATTATTTTTTTTTTTGTAGAAATTCAAATATTTTATTTTAATTATTAATACATATTATAGTTTTAATGACGACAAACTTATTAATACATGATTAAATATTATATACTTAATATATAAAAACTAAGTAAACACTTTGATTTTGAATTTCTATATAAAAAAAAATCAACACTTCGACTAAAATTTGATTCGATATATATATCTATTATCCAATCATTCAATTAAAGTTATATTTCTATGTTGATTTGTTTGAAAATAAATTTAAATCATATTTCATATTTTTTTACGGGATCACTCATTTGACTATTAAAATGATACCTTGACTATTAAGATAGGAAACATAGAGCACTTCTCACTACACTATTAAAATTATACACCTTGACTAATTATCTCTAAATTTTATCTAGCACGACGAAAAGTAATCCCCATGATAAAAGTGTTCGTAGATGATAGTGAGAAATAAGTGCGAGATTTTTTATTTTTTTATTGTTTTGAACAAGAGTGCGAGAATTTTATTGATATTCTTAAAAAATAATAAAGAATTTACAACTATTTTTTGTTCATAGAGCAGCCATAGAGTTCTGTAACGGACACATAAGATGGCTGAATGTCAGAGAGTCTCAGTTGTATAGAATGAAAAATGGGTAGCATTCCTCACCCCAATATTAAAAAAAATACATTGAATAATGAAAATTTGAATTTCAATCGCAGATCCATACTTTTATATTTTATAATTGGGGTCACTTATTTAAAATTTTATCTAGCATGATAAAAATAATTCCCAAGATGAAAAGTTAATGTATGTGATAGTGAGAACCGAACACGAGAATTTTATTAATATTTGTTAGAAAATAATATATATGAGAGAGAGGGAGAGAGAGAGAGAGAATTTCTTAATGGGAAACATCAGACACTTCCCACTCTACTATTAAAAATAAACATTGACTAATTAAAATTTGAATTCCAACTACGAGAGTTTTTCCTTATTTTGTGTTTGTCGCACTTTCACTGTATTACATCCAACTAAAAAAATCTATGGGATTTGAAATCTAAAATAAATTAATATAATTTTAATTTTTTATAGTCAATGGATAATTTTTTTTATTTGTAATTTCAATTTTAAACTTTTCATAAACATTCGTTCAAACTTTTTTCGAGATGCTAATTTATCAATGTAAATGGAGATTCATACATAGAATTTTTCATTTGACGCTCACATGTGAAAATTTCTTCATTGTGGTACAATTATAAAAAAAAATGTTGAGAATAGGAACATGGTCAAAATATCTTAATATTCATTTAAAATTTTGTTGATGGAGTTCATATAGAGACGTGAAAGAGAGGGAGTCAAATAGAATCTCATAGTGTTGTTGAACGGGGAATGAAGGAGTATTTTCCACCACACTAAGCCCCTGTAACATCCTTAAACATATATCGTATTTTCATACTCAAGTAAATTATACAAAATCAATCTCATAAATAATTGAAAGAAAAATATAGGCAACATTCAAAATAATATAAAATAAAAAGTGACATATATAAACAACCTTCCAAAGAAAAAAAAATAACATAATCAAATAAATATTATTAAAAAATGAAAATTATTTTGTTTGATAGATGTAGAAATAATGAGAGAGAGATATAATCTCTCACATGTGTAGAATGAGAAACGTAGAACACTTTTGACCCCAATATTAAAAATGCATCTAGACTAATTAAATTTTCAGTTGAGAATGAAGTTTATAATCATTTTATATTTAAAAGGTCACTATATAGTCACAAATATGAAGATGAGAGAAATAATATATCTCTTAATATTGTAAAACGGGAAGCGAAATGATATTCGTCATCTCACTATAACTTATAACATTGTTAAACATATATCATGCAAAATACATCTGAATTTTATTTTAGCATTTGTAATTAAATATTGCACAAATAATATATTAAAATAAATATATAAATAATATTAACATGCTAGTTTATTTATATTTATATTTACGCACCTAACAGACCTAAGTTCAGTTGTGCTATTCTCCTTTGTGCAATTCTTCCGCCACCGTACACTTCCAGTCCGGCCGCCCTCTTCCGGTGTTATTCCCTTCTCTGCTTCGTGTACGGCCAGACCTCTCCTACACGCGCCGCCCACATTGTCAAGTCAAGTCACAAACAGTTTTATCACCCGCCACTTTTTCTTAAACCCTAAACCCCCAAACCCGTTACTATTCATACTTCACAGCTTCCATGGATTCAATGGAGTTCAAATTGACTGAACTATTGAAAGAAGTTCAACTAGTTTACTCTCCTCAGTTTTCTAAACTCGTAAACGACACCGTTTCCTCCATCAAATCATCCATTGATAAAATCCCTAAAGACTTTAAGGTCATTCATCTATCAATTTTTTACATTACTTTGAAATATTCGATAATGATTTTGCTAAATGCTTTTTAATTGAATTTTGCAGGTAACTTCTGATTTGGCACCAAATTTTGTTAGGGACATTGGTGCTGATAAAGTAGAGTTCAAATTTAAGAAGCCATTGGATTTTAAGATTGGTGGTAGTTACTCCATACAAAGTCTTACTAGGCCTGAATTAAATGTGGACCTTATTATTAGGTTGCCAAAGGTATTCATTCATATGAAGCTGATTGATTACTTTTATATAATATCTATGTATGTTAATTACTTCCTCCAGCCTTAATTATAGGCAAAAATAACTTTTTAGATTCATTCAATAACTAATGTATTTAGTGTCGGAAGGAGTAATGTTTAATTTAGTTTTAGAGTTTAATTTGCATGCACTGTCATTGTCAACACTTTTAACGATCTTAGGGTACGTTTAATTTGCTAAAAAAACGAGAGACTGCACAAGACAACTCCAATTGTATTTTAAAACCGTTCCTAGGACTAGACAGATTGGAGGGCAAGAGACTGAACAAAAATTGAAATTAGACAACTTCAATTGTACTCTGATTTTAAAACTATTTCTGGGACTAGACAGATTTGTGTTTCTTCGCTAAATCTCATGACAACTTTTTGTCTATGTAAAAGTTGTCTAAATACCAAAATAATCTTGTCATGTGCTGTTTTGTCTTGTATTGTTCTGTCCAATACTTACCTTTTGCAGATCAAACGGACAAGAGTTATGATTGATTGACAATATAAAACTCTTTACACTAACCATGTATATGAATTAAATCCTTTATTATTAGTGTTGAGTGTACACTTTGATATTGTAACTGTTTATAACTGTATTTTCTGTTATGATAGGAGTGCTTCCATGAGAAGGATTATTTGAACTATAGGTACCACGGCAAGAGGTGTCTTTATCTCTGTTTGCTGAAAAAGTATTTGGAGAAATCTCCATCTATTGATAGGGTTGAATGGTCTACCCTACAGAATGAAGCTCGAAAGCCTTTACTGATTGTGTATCCGGGTTCGTACTGTGTGTTAGTTTAGCATTTAAATTTCAATGCATATTGGTTTTAAAACAATATTGGGATGACTAATGGGGGAAATTTTTGCAGCTGCTAAACTTGTTGACGCTGATGGTTTTTTTGTGAGAATTATTCCATCTGCTATGTCTATCTTTAACATAGCAAAGTTAAACCTGACGCGTAATAACATTCATAATTCGAATAATGGTTTGTACCTTCAATGCCTAAATCTGGTTTCTTTGAGATTTTTGCTTCTTCTGATGCAACGTGCTGATGATTTGATTGTTAATGTTCAGAAGGGAGTTCTGTTCAAGCTACACCGAAGTATAATTCTAGTATTTTGGAAGACATGTTTATAGAGGATACTGAATTATTCAACAAATTTTCTCTTGAATGGAAGGAACTAAGAGAGGCTTTAATACTACTTAAGGTTTGATATTTGAATTTCTTTTGGGCATTCATGCATTATGTAAACTAAAAATAAAATAAAATATTTACATGGAAACACTGAATTTGATGTTGCTCTTCCGGAATTTAGGTATGGGCTCGACAGAGAAGTTCTATATATGCCCATGATTGCCTGAATGGATTTTTGCTATCTATCATACTGGCACATCTCGCTTCCAGGCAACAAATTAACAAGTCCATGAAGGCAATTGAAATAATTCGCATTACCTTAAACTTCATTGGTATGCACATAGAATCTCCTTTGCAATTTCAGCTCATTTTCTTTAGCGCTCCTCGCCATGTGCGGGCACCACAATTGTTCTGTTATGAAAGTGAACTTGTATAATGGAAGAGTCATGATTGTCATCTTTCAATATGCTACACATTTGCTGCACTTTATATTTTTTAAATGAAAATGATGTGAAAAACATTTCTTATCCCTCCCCCTATGCTGATTAATTTTGATGACTATTCGTGTTTGCCTGCCGTATTTTGGTATTCTCAATGCACTGTCGATGTTTCTGTTGACTAGTATATTTGAATTCCATAAAAAGCATTACATAAACAGATCTTTGCTGCCATCTGTAGTTAGTTTCTTACTGAATTTGTAGGCAATTTACTACTGACTTAAAAATTGGTTTAGGCCGGAAGTGGGGGATTTGAAGACTTTTGATATTAAATAGATATTTATTGTTGTGATTGCTTTTGCAGCTACATCAGAGACATGGAGCCGAGGTCTTTACTTTCCAAAGGAAGGCCAGGGAAATATAACTAAAGAGGTTCAGCTCCCTACCTTTTTTTGTCTGCTTTTGTAAATATATTTTATATATAGTTTGTGTTCATGTTCCATTTATGATTGTTCAGATATCTAGATCTCTATTTATAGCTTATTTTCCTTTAAGTTGTTTTATTTGCATTCATGTTTTCTTTTATTATTTACCCATTTTTAATTGATATGATGGTGCAAAATTTTAAGTAAATCATATTCTCGTAATGCAAATCCTTTAATGTTTAACCCTTCATCTGCAAGTAGCTTTGTATATTCAATCACTTGCACCACGACGGCTCAATCATGGATCGATGAAAGTTTTTCGATAAAATTTTCCATTTATATTCTAAGCATTCATTGTTTGTTGTGTTCATGATTCCCATTTGCAGGACAGGATGCAACTTAAAGGGTCATTTCCAGTTGTCATATGTCATCCATCGGGAGCTTTCAATTTGGCTTTTCGAATGTCTAGGATTGGTTTTACTCAGGTATTTTTTAGCTAGCATAGCAACTGTGCCTTTTCTTTTCCTTTTTATATTATCTCACAATACTTAATTTGATTATTCATTTGTATATTCAGCTTCAGGACGAGGCTTCTTCAACACTTAAATGCATGGAAAAGTGTAGAGGTGGTGGATTTGAGGAAGTTTTCATGAACAAGATTGACTATGCTGTTAAATATGACTATTGCATGAGGTAATGTTTTTTCATCTAGTGTTTCTTTGTCATCGATAATTGATTTGAGATATTTGAATTAAAAGGTGTATCAAAAGTAACATGCATATTGGAAGCATAAAACAGGTTCACGGGACTTGCTCCTTTTGTCCCCAAGTATAAGCACCCATTTGACTAAAATTTGTCCCTAAATATTAGCTCCTTTTTAAATTACTAGATACATTTATTACCTATTTTCCAATTTTCCAAATAAACCCCTAATTATGATGTATGTGTATGTGTATTTTTGTGTTACATGATAACATTCAGGAGACTTACCTTTTTTTCTTTCTCTCCTTTGCTTTTCTTCTTGGTGATAAATACCATATTAATTCAGGTTCTGTATTACATGATGGGGTATTATGTTGATTCATTTTCATGATGGTTTGCTTCGAGCTATAAAAGCTGCAAATTTATTTTATTACATGTTTTGCTCTTACAGAATAAACTTTAAGGGAAACAAGGAGCTATATGCATCAGGGTTTTGTTCGGATGATGAATGCTGGAGATTGTATGAGGAGAAAATACATGCTATATTAGCTAAAGGATTGAATGATAGAGCAAAATTCATTCGAGTTATATGGAGAAATGCAGAATGCCAGTGGAGCGTGAATGATGTATGGTTTCAAGCATGAATTTTCAGTATCTCATTTAAAATATGCTTCATGTTTTTCTGTATTCTGTTCTGTCTCTGATTGAATTCACAACTTCAGGGATTGTCAGTACTTGATAAAGAGCCCTTGTTCATAGGAATTTCAGTCAGTAATTTGGAGAAAGCATTTAGGATGGTGGATATTGGTCCAAATGCTGAAAGTAAAGAAGAGGTACATTCTTTTGTTCATGTTCGCTCTGTTTTTCCTCTTATGTTCAAATTTTTGTTGCTTTGAGTGCACCACAGTCCTAACTCTTAACTCATGATTTCAAGCAGGCTCTTGAATTTCGAAAGTTTTGGGGAGAAAAAGCAGAACTTAGAAGATTTAAAGATAGTAGAATTGCAGAAAGCACAGGTCCGCATCTACTGTTGCAATTCATTTATTTTGTTGATCAAGTATGACTAATGTATCTTTCTTGTCTTGCTGGCTGGGATAACATATCTTGATGACTAACATGGTGATGGTTTTTTCTCCAAAATAGTATGGGAATGCCAGAAATGGGAAAAACATCTGATTTTGAAAAAAATAGCCGAGCACGTGCTCAGTCGGCATCTATCTCTATCCAAGGAAAATATTGCAGTAGTTGTGGATCAACTTGATTTCTCTTTGGCTCACGGTGCTGTAGGTAACAATCTTACCTATTCTCTTTTTTTTGACCCCTTATGCATATATTATTAACAATCGTTCTTTGAAATGGTTAACCCACAGATCCTATATCACACTCTGGAAATTTGTTGGAGGCATTTGATGTTCTATCAAAGCGTCTGCGTCTTATTGGAAACCTCCCTTTGAAGGTGTCTAGCGTACAACCTTTAGACTCTGGTAATTTACCCACCGGAAAAAACATTTATTTATTCAAATATGTACTCTTCAAAGGTTTTCTTGTATTATTTTTGAAGTCTTTTGTGTCAATGCTTGGGGTGTGTTATTTTAAACCAAAACTAAGAACTTTTTGCCAAAGAAAAATGACAGTTTAAGGGTGTTTAAGTTCTACATTGTTGAATTCATTGAAGCTTGATCTCATATCTTCATTATCATTTACAGCATTCAGGTTTACATCAGTCTTCCCTCCTGAACCTCATCTTCTAGCTAATGAAAAAATTGAATCTCTCAGACTGAATAAGTTGGTCCCATCATGCATTCAACCACTAGAAATTATGATTCAGGTATGACATGAAGCTCCAGTGGTAATCAATGAGTTGACCTATACACAGAAAATTTGCAAAGCTTATGTTTTTGCTCTTTACAGCTGGAAGGCTCTGGGAACTGGCCAATGGATGAAATTGCAATCGAAAAAACAAAGTCCAGTTTCCTTATTCAAATTGGAGAAAGGTGGGGACCTGTGTCCTTTGTTTGCTTCAGTATCTTGCTTTTTTTTCTTCTTCCCAGTGTTTAATATGATGCAATTATGTTATTATGGCAGTCTTCAAAAGAAGTGGGGGATGACATGCACTGCAACTGAGGATGATGTGGATGTGTTAATGTCAGGATATGCATTTCGTCTTAAACTTTTGCATGAGAGGGCCCTTAGTTTAAGTATGGCTTACATTTCTTGATGATTATTGATGATTTAAATGGAAATGCCATTTGAGTTTCACTTATCAAACCTTTTTAATGTGCAGTTGGGAGTGATCAAAAATCGCGGGTACATTCTGCAGACAAGAAACTTTTGATTCGTAGTCAACATGCTAGCATGATCAATGGACTGCAAAGTCGTTACCCAATTTATGGACCAGTAGTTAGGTGAACAATTGAAAATTTCTATGTCAAGTGATAGTTCCATTTATAATCTGTAACTCATAGGTTTCTTATTTGTTTAGGCTAGCAAAACGTTGGGCTGCTTCACATCTATTTTCCGCTTGTTTGGTAGAGGAGGCCATTGAGTTATTGGTTGCATATCTCTTTCTCAATCCTTTGCCATTTGATGCTCCCTGCTCGCGGATCACCGGATTTTTAAGGTGTGTTTTCTAATTATTGTTACTAATTTACTAGGAATATGATGGGAGATATTGAGTGTCTTACTAAGCAAGAGGAAATGTGCTTTTTAAACCTAACTTTCATTACCACAGTTAACATGGCCATTCCCTTGTTTAGGGGTTTCACAATTGGGTATGAAGTTAGGACAGACGGGGCTGAAACTCAGCATCCAAATTTCTAACTATGGGTATTGATTTGTACATATTATAACACATTTTTTTATTTCATTCACAGGTTCCTGCAGTTGCTGTCAAACTATGATTGGACTTTTTCTCCCATGGTTGTTGACATAAATAATGACTTGAGCCAAAGTGATGAAAAAGAAATAAATGTAAGTTGTGTCTTGGTACATAATTAAGTAAAAACTTGTTGATTTCTTTGTAGTCTTATTTTTCGGGGCTTTGCTAAAGTTGGTCTTGGAAAATATATGTTCTTGATGGTAAATGTATGAATTTTCAGGATAATTTTTTGCTAAGAAGAAAAGGTCAGCGAGAGAATGGAGAAAATGTAGGGCCAGTGATGTTCTTGGCTACAGTTTACGATAAAGCATCTGAGGCTTGGACTGGATTATCACCTACTGCACTGGTTAGTTAGTCTTAAAATTGGATATAGTTTGAGTTTTGTTCATGTTTCTTGGTTGCATTCCTCTCTTTGTTAATTGTATTGTAATGTCTGTCCTTACTCTGTTTGTTTAGTCACTAAATTCTAGAAATTATTTGTCTACAATATATGACTGTCTTGAAGTAGTAATAAGTTGATGATAGTGATGATTAACTTCACAACAGTTGGGGTTCAGTAAAAGTTCAGCATACTATTGTTTTGAACCTTAATGTCAACATTTCAATCCTGTTTAATCTTAGCAAGTGCATGCTAATTGGTACATGCTAATTGGTAATGATGTGTTTGTTGCATTGTAATGAATTGTTAACAGGAACTTAAAAGGTTAGTTGCATATGCCCGGAGCAGTGCAAATTTACTGGCGAAACTCACATTTCAGGAGGAGATTGGTCCATATAGATGGGAGGTAGGTTGAGCAGATATTTTAGTTGTTTATTTGTTCCAACTTTCAGTTGTAGTCTTGCAGATTAGAATGAGATTTTTAAAAATCTAATGAATTATTCAAATCTGGCTGCAGTGCATTTTACGAACTCCTTTAAACAATTATGATGCAATCATTATCCTCCACAAGGACAAACTCGCATATCCTCAGAGGCTTCTCTTTTCATCAGAAGTTGTTAGCGGTATAATTCTCATTAGAAATTTATTTCTGACCTTCCCACTCACTTTGCCTATCTTAACTTTCACAAGCTTACTACTCAAAATGATATTCTCGATTGGCAATGTTAACAGGAACCCAAGTTGCTAAAGGCCACGCTAGCAAGTTTTTCCAACCCTTTTTGTTGCCTAAAGATTTGAAAGGTAGGCCAGAGGAACTTAAAAATAAGTTGCTGGTTGACTTCAATCCATCAAGGTGCTTTATCAAAGATTTAGAGGTAAGCACAATGAAAATGATTTGATTTTGAACACGTGTTGTGTTGTTTCAATCTGGTGGCACCTTGACTAATTTTGATATCCTCACTTGTATTTTGTAGAAAGAGTTTTCTACCACATTCCAGTTATGGCATGATTCTCTAGGAGGTGATGCCATCGGCCTAACGTGGAGGAAATCGCATCCTACCAAGGTACAGTGCATATATTGTGGATTTATTGCTAATTATATGTTGAATTCTTGCTAATAAAAAATATAAGCAAATTACCAAAAAAAAAAAAAAATCTAAGCAAATGGTTCTTCTGATCACTGTTTTTTCTTTTTCAAAGAAGCGGAAGCAAGAGGAAGTGGTTGAGGAAGGAAATGACCCTCAGAAGGTGCTAAAAGCGGTAGGTGAAGTTGGAAAAGGGTTTGTGAGGAGTATATACTTTCTCAGGCCACCAAGGATCGGAAATTAGTGTAGTTGTGTTATTTATGTAAAAATGAGAAAATTTTGTCTCTTGTCGATTTGATTAACTAGAAAAGCAATTTTGGTTAGCGTGGAGAACACAGTTGAATGTAGGATCAATCTGGTAGAGCACACGAGTTTGTCTAGATTGGTGCATATGTATTCTCTCCTCTCCCGCGTGAGAGTTCGGCAGCCCTAAAAGAATGAAGAGTTCCATATTCTTATATATTGTAAAGAAGCTGATGTAATGTGGCATAATTTATGTGTTTCACTAGTTTTATTTTACTCTGATATGAAAGGAAATAGATTTTAAGTATCAATGGAAAGGAAATGCTGTAGAGCACAAAAGTCAAAACGTGGAATGATCTTTACAGATTTTCGCCTGCCATATTTTCTAATGATAATACATTGTATTTTTTTTTCTTTGTAAATAGCATTGCTCTTTTGGATTGTGATGAGATGAGGATAAACAGTTTTTGATGAAGCAAATTGATGGGAAGATAAAATTCTTATTTTGACTATCTTAGTACCTCCTCCATCCCATGATTATTTTCAAAATATAATTATTTTATTTTTTATAGTTTTTGCTAATATAGTTAAAAATATTAATGGGTAAAATTATGTATTGACATTGCGAAATTCAAACCGTGATAATTATTTTAGAATGAAGGGACTAAATTTTCTTTTTAATTTGTATAAAACATTCAACCACGACACTTACTTTAGTACAAAGGGATTATATTTATCTCTGTAAAAAAGGGGGAGTATATTTATTTCCTTTGACTTTCACTCTTATCAAACAACTTAAAAGACAATTCACTTTCTATTCATTTTCTATCCTATAATTTCTTCTTTTATTTCTTTCATCCAAACATGCACCAAGCAATTGCATATGTGAAAAATAAAAGATAACTATTTGGTAGGATGTTTTAGGGGGTGTCCGTGACTTAAGTAACAAGCAGAGAAACGATAGTTTTCGGGGCTGTGAGCAATACATGGGCCTAGGTAATTGCTCTTCTCCCTCTTCTGGATTGCTCGCACAAATAGAACACATTACAGGAACATATCTTCACGTAGATAAGGGATTCTTAGTGACGATTAAGGGAATAGAATAACAATTTTCTGTTTTTTAAGCAGCAAACTTTTTCTACAGAAAATGTATGTCACTATAGGTTAATTTTTTCCGTTTGATCAATCACGTGTATCATAATCTGCCACGTTTCCTACTCTTTTTTTTTAAAAAAAAAACTTAAGTTAAAAACAAACTGAATAGAATTAAAAAAAAAAAAAGGAATGCCCTAAACGACGCGGTTGGTAATTTAAAAAAAAAAAAAAGGAATGCCCTAAACAATCTGTATTTAATTGTTATTTTTGTTCAAAATAATAAAATTGAATCTATTTCTATTTTTCTTGCACGCGTGTTCTACATACAACAAAGTAAGTTCCCTTTGGGTTGAATATCACACAAACTATCTGTTTTTATTTATTTACTGCTTCAATTGCACACGAATTTATGCTGGTAATGTCAAATTCAAGAGGCGAATTTGAACTTTGAAGTGTTGAAAAGAGTGTGAAGATGGGTGCATGCTAAATGTATGTAAAAATGTCTGTTTGAACTTTGAACAATTTCATTAAGTGTGGCATCTAATTCTAACACCCTGATCGCTATTTTTAGTTGTTAGCAAAAGGGAGTGTCCCTTTCGCGTAACTGCTTAAGCGGTGAGTTTGGTGGAATCACAGTGTGCCACTTTGTTATTAACAACAGCTACACTAAGGAGTTTGTTTCAACAAAATCACGGTGCTACGGTGATTTTATCAAATTCACTGTAATTCCAAACATGCACTCATTATTTCATAATTACAAGATGAGGTTGCCTACAATATATTCAAAATGAGTCTTTGTCAAGTCAATTTTGATCCTAGGATTTACTATTATAAGGAAGGGAAATTATATTATTTGAAAATCAGTTTCAAACTAGATAATCCAAAAAAATTCATGAAAATTTCCTTTTATACTTGATTGTGTTGATGTCAATTGTAAACTGGATTAACTTTTTGCCAGGTGGTTGTAAGAATGGATTCAAACAGCCAGCAGATTGATGAAAAACTACAAGTCAAGCCGGCACAAAAAGTTACATTCTGTCAAAGAAACAAGTCTGGGAATGGGAGTTTTGTGTCTAAATTAAGAGACCACTTTCATGAATTTATCAATGCATCTGCTGATGAACACAAGAGATGTTTGAGAAACACCATTCAAAAGGTATATTTTATATTGTGGATGTATATAAACATGTATGAAATCTCTGTTTGTGATTCTCACAAATGACTTATTATATATTGTTTGAAACAGATATTAAATGCATCGAAGAATTTTGGAAAAAACAGTGAAAGCACAAATGAAGGTGAAAAAGAAAACTCGGTACAACTTCATTCATCTACAAGGAACTAGAATGATTTTCTGAATCATCAGTAGATGAGAGGAGTATTGTGTAAGTTTATAATATATACTAAGACCTTAGAAGTTAGAACAAATGATTATACTAAATTGTCGTTAATGCATACAATTATTCACACCACTTACCGAGTAACATTCAAGTGGGGTTTTACAGTTTCTTATGATTATCATTGAGTTTGTATCTGTAGTTAGCATTGTAAACTTATTTGACAATAACTTTCTTCTTCGGTGGTAAAACTTTAGTCCAGTTATGAATTGATTGAAATTAAATATTCAACTTTGCATAATAGAAAGCTGCAATAATGTTTATTTGAGGCTTTGATCTCTCGATATATGAAAAGAGGTGCGATAGCGAATCGCATGCATAGAGAAATTAGTTACAGACAGCTAAAAAAAGAGTTACAAGAGTTACTAGTCAATGTTCCTAACTGTTAATAGACTTCTCAGATAATGGTGTTCAATAGAGTTCCAAGTTCCTTAGCCTGCACTGCACATAATTTGTAACAAAAAAGAACACGGTTAGAAAAATAACAGAAAATATTATATGGTCATCTTGTTTTTACTCTTGTTGTGTGTAAGGGGGGTGTAAAAAGAGAGTTGCTCAATCTTTCTCTCATTTTAGAGTTTCTCTAGGCATAAATTTTCTGATGAGTACCTTATCATATCATCTTCGACGCGATAAACTTGAAACACAAAAACTGGAAGATTCATAATCATATTTTAAAAAGATATAAGATATTCGTTAGACTTTAAAATGCATCTTTGAAGCATGCAAATATATCGGTTATTGGATTTAGCTGTTGTGCTATGTACATTGTAATTTATGATTCATGAAAAATAAAATATTAAAAAAATCTTGCAATGCCTGAGTTTCTGCATCTCAATATCTAAAAGCTTTTGTCAGGACTTCTCTGCAAGTAAACAATACATTTATTTTAATTATCCTATAAACATGAATTTTCATTGATGTTCTTACGAAGTAAAGGATTTAAAGTAAGTAGCTTTCAGTTTAGGTGCCCTTTGACTGAAAAGTTGTGGTATAATAACAGTAATCAGCATAATCATACTAATCAGGAAGTGTTAGTTTCATTGATAGAATAACAATACTATTTATTATGATAGTTGATAATATAGTGTTTTGACTTTTGACAATGTTGTCAATGGGGAAACAGATCTGTTACCTTTAATTAGCACTGCTGATGTTAACTTGACTACATCCAGTATCTCTCCTGTAAACAGGCAGGGGAACTTTGCCTGACTCAATGTTTTTGATGTCTTCTTCAAGTATCTCATATTTCTTCTTGATTTCCACTTCAGTTGTTTCTCCAACAAACTTGGCTATATTATACCAACGGTCAGAAGTTTCCTTGTCATATATTGCCAATGCATTTTCAAATAGTTTGTTTTTCTTGCTTGTCCATTGTTGATTGGAGTCAGGAGAAGAAACCATGTTGGATGCTTTGGATGTCATTGCAACCAAAAATCACAGGATTTTAGATGGGAAGAAAGAGGTGTTTGTTTTTAAATATGGCAAGGTGAAAAGTGTTACCTTTTATAAACTATTTTCATTGCGGGACTTGAGTTTTTCCCTATACACCCTCTACGCCCAGCGTATCGCACAATGTGCGTGCATAATTTGGTGGGTGGTTCGAATGCATAACTTATATACTAGAGTTTTATATTGAGTCTAGTTTATTCTTATAAAATCGGTTTATAAAGTTAAGAGTGTCACTCTTTTCGATGTGGAATTTGGATTTTTCAGGGTAAGAGATATTCTTGTAGCAACTAGTCACTAAATTAGAAATAATCAGACTATAATAAGGATGTGAATGAGTGACAAAGCAATAGGTGGAAGACTAGGGGGAAACACAAGGAAGTAGGAAGTTAATACAATGTGATTATTATAAGTACACTCGATTCAAGAGATGACACTATGAAACTAGTAATTAGTGTGCCATTTAAACTATATAAGGAAAGTTTCCAAGGTCCCAACAAAAGCACATGTTGTTAATGTTATCCTTAGTAAATAAATATGATGATTGTGCAGCTGGTACATTAATTAACGAGATGGATTAGTTCTAAATAGTGAATAGTCTTTTGTGTTTTTGGTCTCGATGTTTTCATATTAGTTCTAGTGGTTGGGAGCATCTTCAATAGTGGAAACATCATTTGAGGTTCTTAATTTAGTTTTAATGGGTGTTACTATGCCACAACAGTTGTAAGAACTTCAGCAACTTTTTACCTTAAATATGACTATGAGAATTTAATATGAATCTTGAAAGATTCTACTTTTAAGAATTCTGGTATGTTAAACAAATGGAGACAGGAGAGAACAGTAGATGAAGTGAACCAAGTTAATATACAGCTCAAACAAAACCAAAAATAATTAAAAGCATAATTATTATTAATTTTTTATATCATGAAGGTCGAAGTACAAAAACAAGAGAAACTACAACTTAATCAATCGATGATTATAGGTTTTAATAACATTTGTCAATAACAAATGTTCAACTTCAGTTTGACAAAGTTCATAAATAATCAACACTTCGCTTCTTTCACATCTGACATTAGTCAAATCATATGCACATTTATTAGTTTTTTTTTGTAAGAGTGACAACTCTAAATCAATTCTCATTAAACTCTATTATTTATGAGCCTTGTCTAACTGAAGTTGAACATTTGTTGTTGGTAGATGCTATTAAAACATACTCTAATGCTAAACAATATATCCGATGTACTTGTTAAACATATTAAAAATAAAAATAAAACATAAAGTTAATGATGACAAAAACAATTTTTTACATTTTCAATGTATTAAATGCACGAGTTTCAGGATAAAATTTTCTTATTTATGTGCTTAACTAGTGCACCGAGTGCATTATTTAGCATTTTCCTAAAATATATAATCATGGCTTGATTAAGTTGTAGGTTATTTATCCACTCTTAGTTTAACACGGTAACAATCATTAGTGGTCAAATTTCACTACCTCCTAATTGAGTATCAGATTGCCAAGGTCCTTTAGCTTAGAAATTCGAGGGTTAAAACCAAACAAAATCGAAACTTCATTCGTTCATTGGAATTGTAGAATTAATGTTTAAAATAGAGCTATGCTATACTCCACGAACCGGTTACTCACGAAATTTCACGATAGTAGCACAAAACATACCATACAAGGGTAATGTTGGAAAGTAGAAATTGAATGGAGGATAAAAAAGTAATAACAAATTAACGGCAGTTCATTTCGTGGATTTCGTTAAAGCACTTGTCGTAATATTCAGTATTTCCCTTTAAAATATTGAAGACAATTCCTCATTGCTAATTAATATCTTCTAAAAAGAGTTCAATAGATCATGCATAGTAATATTGTGTCGCATATGTCTTTAAATGTAGTTTTTCAAAGATTTGTCATACGGAAAGATTTAACGGCGCAGCTTGTTGTATGTCTTCCTTTTGTTCATATGTAATTATCATATATAATTAGGCATGGCAATGGGGCGGGGCGGGGTCGGGTTTTGCTCTTTCCAAACCCATAAAGTTCGGGTATCCCCATACCCATCCCCATTTTAAGCGGGGAAGAAAAGTAGAACCCCAAACCCATACCCGACGGGGTTCGGGTATCCCCGTTTCGTTTCTCTCCACATGAACTCAAATTATATTTTGATATTTTTTAGTTAAAAAATGATTTAAAAGTTGAAAACTATTATGTTTCAATAGTATGATTTTATTAAACAAAGAAAATAATAGGGAAAACAATTTATTTAATACTCAATTTAAAATAAAAATAAACGTATGAATGTAATTTAAGAATTTTTTTGTACATATATCATATTTTTTTATACATAATTTAATTTATGAAGAGGAAAATATGATGTTTATATAAACGGGGCGGGTTTGGGGACGGGTTCGGGGTGGGTATCAATGTCCCCATTATCTGCCTCATACCCGTCTTTTAAAATCGGGAAAAACTCAAACCCGAACCCAAACTCAGTCAACTCGGATTTTACCCGTCAAAACGGGGATGGTACGGGCGGGTACCCGCGGGTATGGGTTTTATTGCCATGCCTATATATAATACTCCCACCGTTCCTTTTTATTTGATGGTTTAGAAAGAAAAAAAATTATTTCAAATTATTTGATAATTTAAGGTTATATTTTGTCTATTATACCCTTCTTCCTAATTTTTTTTTTGACTAAATTTTATATAATCTTTTTATTGTATATTTATTTTTTACTAAACTTCTTCATATAATCTTTTTATTGTTTTTGTTTTGTTCTTTTTTTTTCCTTGCATGTTTGTTGAAAATCTTTTTACACAACATTAAGAAACTCAAAGTGACTACAACTTGAAAATACGAGAATTTTTATAACACATGAACTTTTGAAATACTCTATTTAAAAATAAAAATGTGACTACAACTCAATCACAATAAGTATTATTCCATGTCTAAATAATCCGGTAGTTGTCCTATTCTTTCTAGCCTTTGTTTTTCATTAAATAAGTTTTCCTTTTTATTCTTCCGATGAAGTATATTTTGTCAAAAAACTGATTATTTTTTTGTTGAAAAGACAAAAACAAAAAAATTGGTTTGTTACGATCCGCCTTTAATTTTTTTGTGGTTTTAATTTTTTGGAAAGATAAAGTGTGTGAAAAAAATAGGAACTTTTTGTGATTAAAATTATAGTATAATATATTTCAAAAAAATGATATAATAGGAAAATAAAGTGCAAAATTACACTTTCTTAATTTGGTTTTTTTTTTTCTCAAATATCAAATAAAAAGTAACGTAGGGAGTATAATTTTGTAACAAGGAAAAAAAAAAATTTCAAATTTTTTTTGAAGGATTTCTTCAGGGATCAAGTTCTGCAAAAGAAGTTATTAGCCTTTTTGAAAGAAAAAAAAAATGAAGAAAAGAATTTATCATTAGCACAAAGCGTATTGGCAGAAGCCTGCTCTCGGTTCACGAATAGCCATGTAAATAAGAATAACCAAAAAAAAAATGCTAAAAAAGAGTTTCAGGTTCCACCGAGACTTGAACTCGGGTTACTGGATTCAGAGTCCAATGTCCTAACCGCTAGACCATGGAACCAATTGATGACAATAAAGTGGATTCAACGGTTATATTCCGTTACCAAATATTAGATATTACACAAAATCTTCTTTTACGTTAATCAAGATAATAATTTAGAGAAATTGCGTAAGATGGAGGATTGAATTTCTTTTATTTAATTGCGTTGAAATATCTCATCATAAAAAGTAAAAAGTTGTTTTACTAGTTAGTTTGGTGGTGATAACACTGATTTGAATTAATTTCATAAACCAGCATAAGATTTATTAACCCTTAGTACCTATAAAAGCTACCGGAAATGCATTATATTATGAAAGGAAAGATAAATCCAACCAAATGAACTTTTTTTTTCTTTCTTTTTACAGAAATCAAATTAACTTATATTCATAATATGTTTTTCAATTCAAGATGAAATACAAGATGAAATATGATCATGATTAAAGGAACTAACATGCAACTATGACGCTCTTGCTAACAAATGAGCAATATTGTTTGCTTGTCTCCTAATAAATTTTTTATTTTTTGAGAAATTTTTAAGTTCCATACGATTCCAATTTTTGGGAACTCTTAAGTCGGTATTGTCAACAAGGTTCTCCATAATATAAGTAATTAGGTATGCTAATTTCACCCTATAATCATCATGTGAAATTCAAATGGTTAATAAACTCACTAATACATTATTCGAAGTTCAATTTCTAATTGTCAAACTTTATTTAAACTGTTCAAAATAAAACATGAGATGTTATGTTATTATACGTTATTTTTCTCTTTTTTATTGCATTAGCGAATACTGAAGAAGCGAAGGTTAAAACTCTTCAAAAGTTTTCTTTTTTGTTGATAAAGAAACTAAAAACTAATATTATATATATATATATATATATATACACACACACATACATATGATAATATCAACTCTTATTTTATTTTTTTCACTTAACTATCGTACTCACTTTGATTCAAATCCAAAAACAAAAGGATTTTTTTTTACGGTAAATATATTATTATTAATAATAAGTCTATGCACAAGACAAACATAAAGCGACGTATATAAGCAGATTACTGAAAAACCAAAACGAAAAGTACTTGCAAATTATTATTCCTAAAGTATAACCATTATGTGACAGTGACTGTAATTTAGGATTAGGAATATACACCATGTGTTGTTGTACAACAATTCTTACTGATTTTTTCAATATATTAAAACCGAACTTTAACTTTGACATTTTCATACAACACTTAATAGTGACATGAATACTACATGAGTACATGTCACGGTAGAAAAATTGTGATAATGATACAATTATACAACACAGTTCGAAAATAAGGGGGGAAAACTGTCCCCTTTCAATGCCTTACCTCTATAATAACCCAATATTTACAATCACAACAAAACAAAGGCAAAACACATCGGCAAAACACATCGCGCTCTTTACATCAAAACTCATTTTTCACACTAATAAACTGGAAAGAAACAAGCTTCAGAAGACAAATTACAGTGAAATTGTCATCATAATCCACCAACCAGCAAGTACCATGGGAAAGCAAGGCAGCTGGACCATCCATCAATGCCGCATAGCCTCAGTTTCATTTTTATCGCTTCCTCAATTGAGACCCTTTGGTCAATGCTTTCATATTTTGAGAATCTTTAAAACAGACGAAGTGCACAAGAGTGCTCCCATTTGGGTAGACAGCAAAAACACTAGTCCCTATTTTCTTTCGGCACAGAGAACACATGCTATCGCCAGTTACCTGTACAACTGATTTCCTCTGACTATACAGTTCATCTTTCACCTGTGCAAAACAAATTGAATCATTTTAGTTGCTAACAGAACAGAAGTATCTGCAATTATGAGTATTGTCATGTTGCATCCAACAGTACAAGTGCTAGAAAATAAGATGTTGTGATTTTGTATTTTAAATCCAATTCCAATCAAAAGCAGGAAACTAACTAGCATTCACTATAGCCACCGATCCTACAAATTCCGCCAAAATATTAAAGAGATGAAATTTTGATTCCAGGGTACACTTACCTGAAGGTTCTCACTCTGTCTCAAGCTCTTGATCACTGAACAGTTACGGTACAGTTCACTAGATTTCCTCAAAAGGGGTTCAAGAAATGATAGCAAATCCTGCAGATTACAGATAACCATCTTACCAGACTGAATGAACTAAAATGATTGGTAAAATATAAACTTTCTCCTAACGGGGGGGAAAAATAGTGGAAGTGTGGCCTTTAGTTATGGTGCAGCGACAAGAATGGTTACCTGTAACTTAGTCTCTCTTGGTAAAAGTTTAAGGGCCTGAGCTCCATTTATTCTATCCCACCTGCGGCTCAACAAGTCAAGGACCTCATCAAGCATGATAGTAGAGCCACCCTCATTAAATTCATCCGTATCACCATCACTCCTGCTATTGTCAGTGCTGCTCAAATTAACTTTTGTGTCCTCTGCACCCTCAATCTCAGCAATTTTCTTGGTTCCTCGGCCTCCTTTGCTTTTTACAGATGTTGAACTAACTCTAGAAATGGCAGAACTTGGTGGGGATGATAATAAATATGAAATTCTCTTTTCAAAGCTTGCCGTGGTCCTTCGAGGATTCAAATATATTTGCAGAAGCAATAGGTATATGTTGCTAGAATTTTTTACAGATGGCTGATGCATAGACTCATACACCCGATCACAATAAGATAATGCCAATTCTGGAACATGAAGCTGAAAATGAAAAGTACATTTAATTATTATCATAGTGTTACTCACCAGTTTAAAAACCATGATTCATATGACAGTTTCACACTTGTACAATAAAGAATGAACTTAAGTGCATTTGGAATATCTGAAAATGACTAGTCTATATAGAAAAAACTCCACATCAGAGTAAATAGATGATAATGGATATATACAGAAATACCTTGTGTACATACAGAGCCAACGCCAGTTCATGTTGGTTCATTTTTCCCAACAATAATGCACGCTCTTCGTATAAAGCATCTTGAGGAAGACGTTTCAGCAGAGCCTCTGGATTGTATCCCGATATACCTTCTAAAGCCGACAATAATTTTTTCCTAGTTGGGGTGTAAGTTTTCTCATCCCAATTTTGTTGAGCATTTAAGTCGGCATGCCAATCAAGAACTTCAGATAGGTAGATGTTTACCTACATTACAGATTACTGTAAGTAAATACATAATTCTCTTATTATTAACAGCATGCTGATAAAAGAGCAACTGAGCTTGTACAATCATCACCAAGAAGATTTTTACATAACTTTCAAAAGCTATTGTCAATTTGTCATGAAATAACCCAACCCTTCTCCACAGCCAAAAAGAAAACGGAAAACTGATTCATTTTTTAGAGCCTTTAAATAAGATGCAAGAGACCCTCACCATTTCATTTTGCAGATTCCCAGATATGGCATCCTCATTCATCGCAAGCATGAGCTCCAAGTACCTAGCTTGCATGTTTGGAGAGTGCTGCTTCAAATATGAATTCACCATATCTGCTGGTATATTTCCGGACAGAAAGAGCTCAATAGTTTGGGTTGGACAGCTTTCAAGAACAAGCATTGAGAATTCCAGAACAAGTATGGGGTCTGTCTCACATAGCGGCTGCATCAGAAACCCACCAAATAAAAAAAAACCAAGTATCAGAAACTTCACTGAGTTGGAGATTATTAGTCTTCTTGCAAACGTAAATCCATAAAAAAAAGGAAATTGAAGACATTTTTCTAATTAATCTGTAAGAGAATACACAAACAATGTTTTCCAGTATATCTAGATGCAGAGGAAACGAACTGAATTAGCCAAACATGAAAAAGCTAAAACAATTCTTGTTAGCAAATCAATGCTACAGAACAAAAAAAAATGTTAAATGACAAAATTTCATCTGATATAGACTATCAAATTAAGCAAAAGAATAATACATCCTCCATGTGATAAGGAGGTCACAGGTTAAACTACCCATAACAACTAACATTTTCCATTTCCACATACAAAAAAATAAAACTTCATGTGAGCTCCATTTACACAAGAACCTAATGATAATAATACCACCCAATAAATTGGTCAAAAACTTTGTAAAGAGGGGACTTGCTCTATCTGATTCAAGATTATAAGATGTCATACATTCATTCAAACAGTACTGCTTCCTAACTCCCAAGAACCAATCCAAATCAGTTCTTTTTTTAATTCTTTTATGAAAGAGCCAATGTTATGTTAGAAATAGTCTATAAGTCAGCATAAAATTCAGCCAATGTCAGCCCTTTAAAATTAACAAGAAAAATACAAACTGTTTCAAAAAAAAGGTACCTTGAGATATTCAACGATGTCCTCAGGCTTGAACCTTTGTGTGATTTCAGACTGACTGGATATTGACTCTTCCACCAACTTGTGAAGAAGTTCAAGAGCTTGCCGGTGCAATGACTTGCACTTGTAAAGTTCTAATAAAGCAACATTGAGGTTGCCTTTCCGAAGTATTTCTTCACATATTTTCATATCACAGTAATTAACACCTCTAAGCAATTCTAAAGCCGCTGAAGACTGTCCAGTAAGAAGCAATGCTTGGAGTAGAGCGGTATCTAATATTGCAGCCAACTCCCGAGCTCCAGAACTAACTGACATATTACCACGCCCCTGACACCAATAATTTCAAAACGATAACTTCAGTAACAACTGTGGTAAATAATAAATTACGATGATTAAACTATTTTGATATTTCAAAACGATTAAGGACATCATGTGTCCTGCAGCTACATGAATCTCCATTCATCCTGCATGTTGTACAAAGAAATGGAAATGTGTGGGCATGTGACATGTGCCTGTGTGTATTTGTCAATAAACCTTTATATGGGCATAACACTAGCCTGGTTAGCCTCCAACTGAAAGGCGTGAGTTGCAAGTTGTACCAAATTTAACCCATAATCATTGTCATCACTCATCACACATTGGAGATATATTAAACAATGAATACAAAATAGCTTGCCTCACCTTGTTTGCTTTCTTAAACCTATTGTAGGATGCAAAGCTATCCCCAACTGCGTCTAAAACAACTTCTTCAGTCCCCTCTGCAGTAGCCTTCTCAATAAAATTACCTCGCTTCTTCTGTAAATATTTTATGAGAGCCATAAGCATATTATGGTTTGTTTTTTTGGATTCAAGTGCTGAACTCTCGTCAGATGGTGAGGGTTCCATATCATCTGAAAGACCTGACGAAACTCTGGAGAGATGAGAAGCATCCCTTTCAATGTCCAACTTCTCTTGCTCATGAACAATAGTTGTCTTTGGAAGGATAATGGATGGATAAAGAGAAAGCACATAGGTTATATCTACTTGAGATGCCAGAAAATGGTCCATAGCCTCCTCGTAGCTTCCATTCTCAAAAAGATAATGGGCATATCTGTAACACATGAAACAAACACGTTTAACAGCATTTTCAGAAAAATGCAAACCAAGCAATGATTAATATGTTAAGCTCAACGTAATTTATAAAAGGAAAAATCTTCCGCTGAACAAAGTTACAATTATTATCACTACTGTAGCCATCATTTAAAAACGCATATCAGTGGAACATACGTACACAGATAGAGCTAGAACACATTGTACACATCATAATGATACTATGCCAATAGGGGGCTCAGAAATAGGATGAATAATGAATTAGTAAATTGAAGGTATTCAGTTCAATAGGGAAAAATTGCCTATTATGTTTCTTTAGAAAGAATAATCCATGATTGCAGATAACCTTATATGAATGGATCCCTCCTTTGCAGCACGTAGACTTGACTCTTCAGGTGGAAGGAGCTTGCACAATGACAAAGCCTCTTCAAAGTTGCCAGAAGCAGTTAGTTGGACAATCTGCAAAAAAGTATCAAAATTCATAATTTTCACAATCTGCAACGAAATATCAATATCCCTAACTTCAAAATAACCAATGAGATGCACAAATACAGAGTTTTGATAAATTGGTAGTGTAAAATGAAGTCACACGATTCACTGTATTTCCATTTGTATTATAATCCAAAAATAAGAGCTGTGGTAAAATGCGTCTATCATTTAACAGTATTTACAGTACCTGGGCTCCAAGAGGAACAGGGAAGAGACCTTGAATAGAATTATCCAAAGCAAGTATCACGGAATTACTGCTTTGGCAAAGATGACGAACATTGCGAAGAACAATAGTTTGTATCAATGGATAAGGTTGTCGAAGAGAGCGAATCTGTAAAACAAAGGCCATAAAAAGAACATAGTTTCACAACCTCTTTCATAATAAGAAAGAAAAAAAAAACATTTTTTTCCCAACAGTCAGTTACCTCCACGAATCTGGGCAGCAAAGCAATAGCATACGGCTTCTGAATCACAACTTCCAAGGGCGCCTCTGACCACAAAATCCTACCTTCAGGAATAAGTTTCCCATTTTGATCCACAAAGACCCCGATGTTCTCCTAAAAAAATGCATCAACAAATCAAATTACTTCCTCTAACCTAACAAAACAAGCAGCGAAGAAATCACCACACACAACATACAACATAAATACACATTCAAAGTAGAGAAATAATACCTTTCCAAGAAGCAACTCCCCGGATGGAAGAGGCACTACTAAAGGCGGCGCTAATCTCCCAGAAGTAAAAACCTCAGACAATGCACCGTTTGAAGCATTCAAAATCATATATTCTCTTCTAACCCCCAAACATATATTCTCCCCACACCAACTCATGGACTTCACCACATCCGGTACACCAAACTCTTTCACCTCCACAAATCCCCTACCACCTACATCCACAATTTAAATTTCAACTTCAATTTCAACGACAACATCAATGTCAACTTCAATTTAAAATTCCAACATCAATTTCAATCAGTATCGTCAAATACTCCCTCTAGTAGCAAATGTATCTAGTCCAAATTTTAGACCAGATACATCAACTTTTGTTGACTCGGTTTTTTCTTACATATATATGACCAGAGGTAGTAGCGAATATAGCAGACACACATCATATAGCGAAATTTGAACTAATCACTATTCTTCTACATCCACGATTTAAATTTGAACTGATCACTATCTCTATAGTTTTGTAGCATATAGGAATTTAAACAAACCACTATTTTCTACTATCCACAACTAACAACAACATTAATTTCAATTTGAATTTGAATTATTTTCAATCAATCACAGCAAAACATTCATCTATCTAACAATGAATTAAGAGAGATACTGAATTATTACCGTCATGTCTGAAAATGCAAACACGCTTTTGCCTCGCGAAACAAAGAAACCCTCTCCGATCATCCCAGCAAAAAACGTTAGCACCTTTAGCTTTGGTTATAACTGCAATAGTTTCCAAACTAGAGAGTTTATGAAAAGCGATGGATTCTGAGAGCGATAAAAGGAGCTCTCTGGATTCAACAACTTCCATTGAAACAATAGGTCTCTTCGCGAAACCAGTAAGGTTCTTCTCAAGTATGTAGGGTTTAGAACGATCGGAGGAGGAGGAGGATTCAGTTTCCGGCGAGTAAATTCGGAGAGATCCATCGGAGCAACCGAGTAGAAGCTTTGAACCATACGATTGAATTGCTTCGATCTTGCCGTTGAAATTGGAAACGAGTTCTAAACAATCGTATGCACTGTGTACCATTTTGATTCCACCACTGTGTGATCGAAAATTATTTCGCCATTTTTTTGGACTTGAAGCTTACTCTGTTCGTTGTTACACCTTTGAAAACCAGAGACTTTTTTTTGTGTGACAAAATAATTAATTTGATATTGAAATAAAAAAATTAAAAAAAAAATTCGAATGAACCGATTGGTCCCGGCGGGGCTCGAACCCGCGACCTTCGGCTCATAAGACCAACGCTCTAACCAACTGAGCTACGGGACCTTGTGGATCATTAAGCTGACAAAATTAATAAGACTTGGTTTTAATGCGTTATTAGAGCAATCACAAAACTCACGCCTATTGCATCCGCTGCACGTGATAGTATTATCCATACGATACGGTCTATCAAGTCCTGATACTTCAAAAATGACGAAGTATCGTGTCCGATACTTGTATCGGAGAGTATCAGACAATTAAAATTATTTTTTCGATACGTGTCGGATACTTTTCCGATACACGTATTAGAGAAGTATCGGGAAAATAATATTTTTTTATGATAGAAATGAAGGAGATGACACCGATACAATTTGTGTTTCCTCTTAAATAATGAATGTTAGAGTATCATGTTCTTTATGAATTGACAACCATGTGTTTTTTGGATGGTACCAATAGTGTTTTGTTTTTTGAATAGTAATAATTATCCTTTTTTTGTAGTACTTAATTAACTTGAGATATGTAATTGTCACTTGTTTGCTCAGTTTGACTAATTTGAATGTTAATTTATTATCTTTCTCGATTTTTGTTATGTTTATGTATTGTGTATTTGTATATTTAATTTTAAATGTATTTTTAAACAACGTATCGCAACCGTATCGTATCGGCAATTTTAAAAAATTATCCGTATCACCGTATCGATATCGTATCGTATCAGTATCGTATCACATATCGGGCTTCATAGGATACGGTAGATAGGTGGATTATTGGAATCAAATAATATATGCATTTTTATTTTCATGATGATGTTATCAATTGGGTTCATGAATTTCAATTTAAAAAGGTGGATTGTGGATTTTTATTCTTAATTAATTAAAAAATAATGGTTGATTATTTTCACAAGAGAGACTCATACAATTGAGTTTCGGGTGTTGAATTATTATATTTATTTATATTTTTGTGTTATATTTTGAAATTTTGGTATGAATTTAATATATAGGAGACGAATAAATAAGGTAATATATAGTTTCCTCTTATATTTTTATTGATGTATTGATACACACATAAATTTGTCCTTTAATAAATAAAAAAATTTATCATCATATATTTTTATTATATGTGCAAAAGGGTTTACTACGCTTATCTAACAAACTGAAGCTATATGTGAATTGTGAAATTCATCATATTGAAAGTTGCATGAACACTTTTTGGAGATCATTGTTTTCTTTTGTTTTAAGCAACTATGAATGAGGTATAAGTCATGCAGAATATTTTTACCACTTATGAAGCAACTTTTGGTCAAGTCATTCATTTACAAAAAATTGAATTTTATCGTAGTAGGAACTTGCTCATAGATATTCGATATTCTATCGCCAAACACCATTGGTTTTAGGCAAATTCTGCGTAACGATAAGTATCTTGGGTTACTCTTCATGATAGACATAAGTAATAAGACGATCTTTAAATTTATTAAAGATAGAAGCTGACAAATGATCAACTCTTGAAGCCGAATACATATTAAGTCGAAAGAGAAGTTATAATTACAAGTGATTTCATTTTACATGGACGAAAATAAAAACTCTCTGTAAAAGTAAGGATTTAAAATATATTTTATCCTTTAATTTTTAAAGGGTAAAATAGTGTGCTAAGTTTAGATTCTGCATAAATAGTGGCATGACATGCTTAGTGAGAGGGGTAAATCAAAATTCTTTAATATGACAAAGTGGGGGGTGTATTGGTTTAAGATTTCAAAGGATTTTAAAAGACTTTTTTATGATAAAACAATCTTGTGGTATTCAATTAAGACTTTTGTAAAATCTAAAAAAATCTCGAGGTATTCAATAAAGACAATAAAGATTTTTTTTTCAGGACATCAAAATCCGTTGTTATTCAATTGAGATTTCTCAGGATTTCTAAAATGTCTCTTGGTATTCAAAAATCTACCGATTTTAATGGATTCTTTCCTATAGTGGATTTCGTAAGACTTTTTAGTTAAAAATACAAAGAAGACACTCATTCAACAATCTCACCAAAATTGATGAGATTTCATAAGACTTTTTATTATTATGCTTCCTTAATCAACTATCATCATCATGTTCATCATTGTCTCCCACTCCTTCCCCTCCCTCGCTCCCTCCCTCCCTCTCTCTCTCTCTCTCTCTCTCTCTCTCTCTCTCTCTCTCTCTCTCTCTCTCTCTCTCTCTCTCTCTCTCTCTCTCTCTCTCTCTCTCTCTCTCTCTCTCTCTCTCTCTCTCTCTCTCTCTCTCTCTCTCTCTCTCTCTCTCTCTCTCTCTCTCTCTCTCTCTCTCTCTCTCTCTCTCTCTCTCTCTCTCTCTCTCTCTCTCTCTCTCTCTCTCTCTCCCTCCCTCCCTCCTTTTTGGGTAAAAAAACATGGATATGGATCTAGTTATTTTCATTATGCTTTTTTTCTTACCATTATGTTGCTTTCTTATTCTTGTTTATTTTGGTACCTTGTAACAACAAAAAGTAGATACTTCCTTAAAATTATAAGAATAAACCATACATGTGATTTGTTAGCACTTGATATTAGAAAACATATATATAGTTTATTCTTATAAATGGGTGAAAATGGAGTTTAGTTAAAATAATAAGGGTATAAATAAATGGAAATATGATAAAAGCTATTAAAAGTTATTTATTTTCGAAATCATTAAAAATCCATAAAATACCATGAAATCTTAAAAATCCTTATTAGAAATCCACTAGAATCTGATGTTAAGAATCTTGATTGTAAAAAGTCATTAGAAAAAATCTGTTAAAATCTCACAAAGTCAATAAAATCTTACAAAATCTTTTAAAATCTTCAAGACTTTTTTTGTCAAAATAGTCTTTCAAAATCTTAATCCAATACACCCCCCCTTAAGTTAGCATTTTCAATGAGGATCTAAAGAGACTAAATCATCACACTACAGGACTAGTCGATAAAAAATTATAAGGGATAAACTGATATTCTCTAACATTATAGGGATAAACATTATTAAGCCATTTTTATTTTGTATTAACCCTCTGTTTTTATGGAAGGAACCGATAATCTAGAGTTCGCCACGAGTTAACTAAAATCTAACTAAAAATGGTTTCCACTAGGAATCGACCATGTGTTCTCCTAGACTATTATATAAGCCATTTTTAAAGATATCACAATATACACTATTCCGATTTCTTATACAAGCAAAATTTAACTTTCAATATTAATTAAACATGTAATGTAACTATGCACAAAAAAAGTAATGTATCTACTCAATAATATAAGCTATATACATTCATGGCGGCTTTGAGCATGTGCAGGGTGCTCTATCTTGCCGGACCTTCAATTTTTAGGGGTTTCAAAAAATAATATTACGTGGTAGTAAGTCTCTTATAAAAAAGATAATTCAAAAAAATAAAAATAAAATACCTTAATATTTTTTTTTAATTTATTTTTGTTGCCCCAATTTAAAGTGGATATGTGCATGTTTTAGAAAAATAAAATAAAATGAACACAAAAAAAAAGTTTTTCACGTCTTAACCATAAACAGAAACTCAGTTATTATCTCTCACTAATTTGAATATGATTATTTTATATTTGGATTTTGTATTTTTTTTCAATTAAAAAATTTATTTTTAATATTCGGTGCAGGGTCTTCAAATTGTCCGAACCAACCCTGCATACACTATATCTTTAATGGATTTACTTTGGTCATTTTAAAAAAAAGGTTTCACTTTGATCTTTATTGATATGTCCGCAGTCATGGTCATTTCTGTACAATTTTTTCCATAAACTGTTAACTACCTCTAATACATAGAGTTGAAAATTAATTTACCGCATCAAGATAATTTAATCAACAATTTCATTAATCAATAATATAGACGGAAAGGATAATACTGACCGACAAACATATTAATAAGAGAGGATAGTGAAACGTACCAAAGTGAAACCGGGCTTAATTTATACTAACAACTAGACCACTGGAAGAAAAAAAAACGTACCTATCCACAACCAACATTGAACTCTAGAAACAAACATGTATAAAGTAAACCAGAAGCTAAATGATGCAAATTGATTTTGAAGGACATCAACACATCTTTCATCATCATCATCATCATCAAATCAATCAGTAACATAGTGAAGTAGAAACATCGAAGAGAAATTCTGAAAACGATGACACTTGGTTTGATCAATGCCAATCCTGTAGTTCACGCCAAAAAAGAGAGAATCGCTCGTTCCGAAGAACCCAACTCCGATAATTCCATTGATCCACTCGATATTTATGATATCCTTTTTCTTTTTTAATCTTTCAGTTTACTTAATAGTTGAAAATTGAAATGAATGTTTTGTGATCCTTGACTTTGATTTGACAAATTTCGTGCGAGATATTAGGGATCCAGAACATCCTTATTCTTTGGAACAGCTCAATGTTCTCTCTGAGGAATCAATTTCTGTTGATGATAAACTCAGTCGGATTCTGTGAGTTTTATTTATCTTGTTTTGTTTTGGGATTTGTTCAATGTTTTTTTTGATGAATTATGAATAATTTGTACTTATGTTTGTGTAGGATAACTTTTACACCAACGGTTCGACACTGTAGTATGGTTACTGTGATTGGTCTTTGTCTCAGACTTAAGCTCAAACATCACTTCCCTCCTCATTTCAAGGTTTGTTCCTTCTCAACCCTTTTGTTTCATAATTCATTATTTAGTATTAATATGTTGTGAATTGATGGATGAATGGATGGATATATTGTGTTTGTGCTATTTTGTTTCTTACCTTAGTGCATGTTTGGATTGGCGACGAGTTTAGCAAAATTAGTGTGATGTTTGTGAATGAATGGATGGATGAATATATTGTGTTATTTTGTTTCTTACCTTACTCTATGTTTGGATTGGTAGTGAGTTCGGCGAAATTACCGTCATGTCGTGACTTTATTGAATCTCCAAACTCTAAAGTGTAGTTTTATATGAAGCACCTACACTTGTTTAGGAAGTTTCCAGTGTTCGGCACGTGTTTATGTTTGAAACCAACATGACACTGACGCATGTGATTACATTCCAGTGTAGTGCTACATAGGTAGCTTTGGCAAATCAGAGTTGCACCAACGCCGTTATTCCACCAAATTTAACCCCAATCCAAATATACACTTCCATTAACTGGTTTTTACACTTTTGGTGTGTTACATTTAAATATAGAATTTGCACATCAATCTCATACATTTGCTATATAGAAATTGGTTTATATGTCTGGACTTTCGAAGCAATCAAAACTTGTGGAAAATGGAGATTGAATTTGTTCAGGAGCTATACATCAATTTGTAATTTGTGAAGATAACATTTCTACATTTTCTTTTGTTGAAATAGTAGAGTTAGAGATAGTAATTTTCAACTAAATCATTTTTCATGTAGGAAAAGAGTTTGTTTTCATGATGAATACAAGTAAAATATAAACCAAATATTGTGTGAATTTCAATTTTGAGAAAATTTGAAAACCAATGTCACGAGATAATGCAAGATAATTTTATTTTAACCAAGCGGTTAATGAGTTTTAGTTAAGGTCGAATTGTTCGAGAGTACCAAAGTTCAATTCTTGGCTGGAACGGTCTTGATTAGACTTTAATTACCTTCTAACCACAAACTTCAGATTACTAGGATCACTTCCCCCTAAGAATCAGATGGTTTAAAAAGTTAATGCGAGAGAAAGAATAGGAGAAGCGTTAAGATTAAGAAGTGAAAAGGAAAGTACTATAAATTTCTATATCAGATAATGGTCTGTTTATGGTACACAATTCTATGACTTATATATGTGATCTCTAAGTCATTCTGGTTGCACAAAATTAAGTGATTAGTATTTCTTTAGAACATTGCAACGTAGAAGTGAAGAGAAGCTAGTCAAGAATCATCTATATTAGCAGCAGAGAAAAACCATTTTCAAAATAGAAGTATATGTCTAGTCAGATGCTAAAGTTAAGCTATGTTTTCAAAATATGGTTCCATGTTAGCCATACCCTGCAATACTTAGGACTCCTAGGGATGTGATACTTGCACCGTGTGCAGTGCAATGAAGCTAATCCTCACATAAATTATATTCTATTCTAGCTTCTGAATTGTGGTAATATATACCTTCATGAGATGTGAATCATGTGATAAGAGTTTAACCATATAATCTCTAGGAATAGAGTTTAAATCTTCTCTGAGATAGTTGTAAATAGTCATTATTATTAGTGCCACTTTAATCAACAATAATTTCCCTCTGCCTCAATTTAAAAAAATAATAATATCGTGGTAGGATATATCAACATGAATTTCATGTATGCAAATTTGCAGTGTCTCTATTGAGGTATCAATAAATGACATATTTTGATGCCGAACGAGTATGTAATGTTACTTTCTTATTGGTGCCTGTATGTAAATATGCACATTGTTTGATATTCTTCCCCTGTATTTGAGACCTGGCTTCCCTGCATTCACGCAATCACACAGTTAGGACGCCGGTCATTGTTCGGTCAGGATCTTACGGTTCAAATTTGATTTTGTTATTTTAAATTATAAAACAAAAATTGAAATATGCGTTTTTATGGTCCTTCCAATCTAAATCGGACGGATATTAAGATTACGTGTGAATGCAGGAAGTTCCCGACTGCGGGTTATCCAATTTCATGCATTTGATGGCCTATGGGCAAGTGTTATGCGTCAATCTTTTAACCCCGTCTCTTGAATCCCTTCTCGCCTGCACACACACTCTTTTATTGCGAATCACAATTCTCGGATGCTAAAATTTCCTTTCCACACTGCTTAGTATAATTGTCTTCTCTATGGTTGTTATCTCATTTGTTACTCAAATTCTTCATTGCAGGTGGACATCAAAGTGTCTGAAGGATCACATGCCAATGAAGAATCAGGTAAAGTTTAAAAATTTGCTAAAACAATAACATCTAACCTTTCCCAATAACTTTATTTCGCCGTCTTTTATCTTCATTCAACATCAGGGGAGACTCCATCTATATTATCAAACAAACTTTAAACTATGCTTTGACGCACCACGGCACACTTGCACTTTTACTCCTGCACCACACTGAGATGCTTATTTTCCTGCAACATGAACTTCTAATAATATTTTTATGCAGTCAACAAGCAATTAAATGATAAAGAAAGAATTGCCGCTGCTTTAGAGAATCCAAACCTGCGCCAGCTTGTGGATGAGTGTCTCTACTCCAATGAACTGTGAACAATTACTATTGTGAAGACATTAGCAGCTGATGAACTAAATAAAATGTAAACTTTTAAGTCTTTAGTTCTTTGGTTTTCATAGCTTGTGGTTGTGGTATCTATATATGTAAATTAAGTTAGAAATCATTTTGGCATGTGTTTGCATCTTTTAACTATAGACTATAGAGATATGCATCTGTATATTTGGCTGTTTGTTTTAAAACCGGTCTTCTTACTCAAAATTCATGCCAAGCTTTTAAGTTTGATGTTGAAAGCAAGCAAAAATGCTTTAGCATTTAGTAGAGGTTTAAATTGCCGCAGAATGATGTTTTAACCCCCACAATTTATCCTTTTTTTTTTTTTGCTTTTTCTTTCTTATAGTATAAACACAGTTTTTTTACTAACAAATTACAACACAAAAGTAAGGCACGACAATTTAGAACTCTAATTCGAAGTGTAAAACGACTAATTTGTAAGATAATGATGGTCTCTTACTTATAAATCCTTGTTCAGGTCAACTCACATTCAATGTGAGACTTCTTAACATATTTGGTATCACGTGATTATGATAAGTCCATCAAGAGTTGTCTATAATCAATTATTCATGCATTATTAGAAGAAAATGTTAACATTATTAAGTCTTCCACCATTGCTTGCAGCTGCTACAAGTGCCAATGTTTGTTCACATGCATCATCCTGTCTTTGCTTCAACATTTGCAACAGTAGGGGCCTTATTATAATTCCTCTTCAGTGCGTATTATCTGTGATCCCACCCATTTGGATATCCTAACAATTTCAAAACAATTATTTTTGGTGTAACTAGTTTCATAGCATTGTGCAACTTTGTTGGCGCCATTAGTGGAAATATGATAGGACCAATTTTCATTTGATATATTTTGAATTTAGAGTTGGGTTTATATATTTGTATAAGAGCACTCCCAAGTTCTTAAATTCAAAAAGTGAGTTCTAAATGAGTTTCATCATTGATGCATATTGACATGGCGACAATTTATAAGGATGGTTTGCTTGCTAAAGCAACTCTATCATTAACGATATGTGAGATAAGATATAAGACTAATTATTTAGTCTTTAATCTTAAATATAAATAAAAGTTGAATTGTATTTAGTCTAAATTTGGGTTAAATATAAGTTAATATTTGTTTATATTTAAGTCCTGAATAGTTGTTTTAAACATTAAAGAATTATTAAGAATGCAAGGCACACACTACTCCAAGCAATCATCCTTAACTTGCTTCCCAATCAAAAAAGAATAGTTGTTTTGACCATTGAATATTATGAAACGCGTAGAATAGTCAAAATATGTCTAAGCAAATAAAACATAGAGACAAAATAAAAACAATGGACATCCAAAATTCCAAAGCAGTATTTTATGATTTTCAATATTCTTACGTCTCTCTCAATCAACCTCATCACGCATGAGTTAACAAATTTAATCTAAAGTCATCAAACACACAGTTATTGAATAATGTACATATAACTCAAGATTTAGTCTACTAATAAAAAGACAAGTTTTGTACATGAAAATTTCGAGTTTTAATTTTGCTAGTATTCTTAGCAGAAGATAGTATAAATATATTTGTAAGTATTTTTTTAATTTCTTAATAAAATTTATATCGATGCATCAACTCATCATTTATCATAAAAGAAAATATGCAAATCATTATTTTGATCTCTAAAAGAGTATATACCGTCATATTTATCTTTAAATGTATTGAAATTGCAATTTGATCAATAAATGTCTTTTTTATTAGTAATTTTGATTTTCAAATATGTTTTTAGGTAGTTAATTTGGTTTTCAAACGTGTTTTTGTTGGTAAATTTAGTTCATAAAATTACTAATAAAAGAGGTCATATGAATGTATTTGTAATTTTGATATTTTCAAAAATTAATAAGACAGCGAGTTACATTTTCAAAGACTAAAATAGTGAAGGGGCGGCAGATTCTTGATGGCATTCTCATTGCGAACGAGGTGGTGGACGAGGCCCATAAATCTAAGTTGATGCTTTTTAAGGTTGATTTTGAAAAAGTTTACGATTCCGTGGACTGGGGTTATTTGGACGCGATGCAAAGGAAAATGGACTTTTCGCCTTTGTGGCGGAAATGGATGAGAGAATGTGTCTGCACGGCAACGGCCTCAGTCCTGGTTAACGGGAGTCCTACTGACGAATTCCCCCTTGAACGAGGCCTCCGTCAAGGTGATCCTTTATCCCCCTTCCTGTTTTTGCTGGCTACTGAGGGTCTGAACGTGATGATGAAGGCCATGAATCTTGTCCTTCGGTGGCCATCTTGTTCTTCTCAAATCTGTCTTGACATCATTGCCTGTCTATGCTCTTTCCTTTTTCAAAGCCCCCTCATGTATTATCTCTTCTATTGAATCTTTGTTGATTAACTTTTTTTTTGGGGGGGGGGGAGGGGGGGGGGGGGGTGAGGAGTATAGGAAAACCGCTTGGGTTAATTGGAAGGCGATATGTTTACGTAAGGAGTATGGAGGATTGGGGGTTAGGCGCCTTCGGGAGTTTAATACAGCGCTCTTTGGCAAGTGGTCTGGAGAATGCTGGTGGATCGTGGGGGTTTATGATTTAGAGTGTTTGTGGCGCGTTACAGACTGAGGGTCGGGGGGCGGACGTGGTCAGTGTGGTGGAGGGAGATAGCGAAGATTAGGGACGGAGAGGGTGGCCCAAGAGGTGGTTGGTTTGGGGAGTGTGTGACGAGGGTGGTGGGGGACGGGACAGATACTCTTTTCTGGACCGATCCCTGGCTGGATGGTCTACCTCTTAGTGAGCGGTTTGGTCGTTTGTTTGATTTGGCGTCGACCAAGTCGAGATCAGTGGCAGACATGTTCTCTTTAGGGTGGGAGACTGGAGGTGAGGCGTGGACATGGAGGAGACAGTTGTGGGCGTGGGAGGAGGATATGTTGAGGGAGTGTCAAACTTTACTTTTTCCCGTGACTCTTCAGGTTGATTCCCCAGATCGATGGAGGTGGAGACCGGATCCTGTCATAGGTTATTCCGTTCGAGATGTGTATCAGATTCTGACGTCACAGGAGGCAGTTACTTTAGAGGCAGCTTAAGATCTCTTATGGCACCGTCAGATTCCCTTGAAGGTGTCTATCTTTGCGTGGCGTCTCTTGAGGGATCAGTTGCCGACGAAGGCTAACCTGGTTACTAGGGCATTCTCTCTCCAGATCTCCATTTGTGTGTGACGGGCTGTGGATGCATTGAGATAGCTCAACAGTTGTTCATTTCTTGCAATACATTTGGCTCTCTTTGGGCTCTTGTTCGATCTTGGATTGGTTTCTCGGCAGTGGATGCATACAGTCCTCAGAGCATTTCGTGCAGTTCACGTTTTCATCTGGCGGCCTACGCGCCCGACGGTCCTTCTTGCAGCTTATTTGGTTGGCATGTGTTTGGGTTGTATGGAACGAGCGCAATCTTCGTGTCTTTCGGAATTCGGCACACTCTATCCATTAGCTCCTGGACAAAGTTCAAATTATTTCCTACCGATAGTTGCGGACGACGAATTCTACTTTGATGGCGCATGTTCATACTTGGTGGTCGAACCCTTTCCTCTGTTTGGATATTGACTGAGTGTACTTTATTTTGTTACTTTTTTAGGATCATATTGCAAATTTATGTAGACCTCTTTTGCAAGCTTTATGTTGATAGGTCTATCTCCATTCTATATATATATATATATATATATATATATATATATATATATATAGGGTCCGTCTAATTTGGACCCATCACTCTATTTGTCAATCTTGGACCAATGCACTTGATAGCCATAGATATAATATAAATATAGTGGGACGGCTGAGATTAAAAGGTAGTAGCCTGTTATGACTTTTTCACAAGGACAGAGGCATACATAAAACTGGCATACAGGATTACTGTAATGAATGTGGACTGGTGACAATTTCTGCTGGACCTAGGACAAATGCTGGGCCATAAAATAAAATGTTTAACATTTAATTAATTATTTATTGATAATTGATGGCATATTTACTATGTGTTCTAGTGTTGGTAGGAGAAAACTAATTACAACACCAAGTGTACTTTATAGAAATTGTTGTTCTAAAATTCTTAAAATTTGGAGCGTAAAAAAAAAAATTAATTGAGTAAGGAATTAGTGGAATCTTAGGCAGATTATAAAAAAATGAATTATCGTTACTCCAAATTAGATGACGTAAGTGTAATGGATTTAGAAATTTTAAAAATACTAGTTAGATAAATAAAATTTGAATTATCGTTATAGTAAATTAGGCAACGTAACTTGAATGGATTAAGAAATCTTAAGAATAATAGTTAGATAGATAAAATTTGAATTATTGTTATAGCGAATTAGGTGACGTAAGTGGAATGGATTAAGGAATATTAAGAATACTAGTTAGATAAGTAAAATTTAAATTATCGTTATAGCGAATTAGGTGACGTAAGTGGAATGGATTAAGGAATCTTAAGAATACTACTTAGATAAATAAAATTTGAATTATTGTTATAGCGAATTAGGTGACGTAAGTGGAATGGATTAAGGAATCTTAAGAATACTAGTTAGATAAATAAAATTTGAATTATCGTAAATCCAATCTAGGTGACATAAGTGGAATCGAGTAAGGAATCTTAAGAATACTAGTTAGATAAATAAAATTTGAATTATCGTTATAGAGAATTAAGTGACTTAAGTGGAATGGATTAAAAAATCTTAAAAATATTAGTTAGATAAATAAAATTTAAATTATCATTATAGCAAATTAGGTGACATAAGTGGAATGAATTAAGGAATCTTAAGAATACTAGTTAAGTAAATAAAATTTGAATTATTGTTATAGCGAATTAGGTGACTTAAGTGGAATCGAGTAAGGAATCTTAAGAATACTAATTAGATAAATAAAATTTGAATTATCGTTATAGCGAATTAGGTGACTTACGTGGAATCGAGTAAAGAATCTTAAGAATACTAATTAGATAAATAAAATTTGAATTATCGCTATAGCGAATTAGGTGACTTACGTGGAATCGAGTAAGGAATCTTAAAAATACTAATTAGATAAATAAAATTTGAACTATCGCTATGGCGAATTAGGTGACTTACGTGGAATCGAGTAAGGAATCTTAAGAATATTAATTAGATAAATAAAATTTGAATTATCGTTATAGCGAATTAGGTGACGTAAGTGGAATGGATTAAGAAATCTTAAGAATACTAGTTAGATAAATAAAATTTGAATTATCGTTATAGTGAATTATGTGACGTAAGTGGAATAAATTAAGGAATATCAAGAATACTAGTTAGATAAATAAAATTTGAATTATCGTTATAGTGAATTATGTGACGTAAGTGGAATAAATAAATTAAAGAATCTTAAGAATACTAGTTAGATAAATAAAATTTGAATTATTCTAAATCCAATCCAGGTGACGTAAGTGGAATTGACTAAGGAATCTAAAGAATACTAGTTAGATAAATAAAATTTAAATTATCGTTAATCTTAGTAATCTTAGTGGAATTAAGTTTAATTTGTCTTTAGTGGCACGTGTTGGAGTTTGGAATGATATCGATGAATCTTAATCGAACTAAATTTGTCGAATTAGGGTTAATTTGTCTTTAGTGGCACGTAGTCGAACTAAATTTGTCGAATTGGGATTAATTTGTTTTTAGTGAATATTAGTTGTACGTAAATTAGTGGAACTAGGTTTAATTTGTCTTTAGTTGCACGTGTTCGAGTTTGGAATGGTACCGATGGATCTTATGGCTCGTTTGTCCTAGCTTATTTTAGAGTTTATGCAAATGGCTTATGCAACATAAATTAGATTTTATACTATTTTATAAGTTTAAACTAGTGAAAATTAAATTTTTAGAAGCTATTCTATTATAAACTACCTTAAAAAATTTATAATAATACATAAAATTGCATAAGATATTTGCATAAGCTCAAAAATAAGCTAAGTCAAACGGACCCTTAGTCGGACTAAATTTGTCGAATTAGAGTTAATTTGTCTTTAGTGGCACGTAGTCGAACTAAATTTGTCGAATTAGATTTAATTTGTTTTTAGTGACACGTGTTCGAGTTTGGAATGATATTGATAAATCTTAGTCGAACTAAATTTGTTGAATGATATTGATATTGATATTGGAATGTATAACTTTGTCATCAAATTCCTCACCAAACTCAAATCCGTGCAAGAACCAAAAGATGAAGACAAATAAATGCCAAAGCTCACACTCAGATCTAATGAAACACATTTCATATAATTAATTTTATAAAATAAATCAGAAAATCCAATCTATCTCTACCACCTCCAAAACGCCACCCAATCGGTCCTCGTCAAAATCTTCACTCTCCAGCGTCGGAAGAAAAACAGTCCAATCGGCCGGAGAATTCTCCGAAATATCCGCAACACTTGAAGATGAATGATGATGATGTTGTGATTTTGCTTTGATTATTAGTTTTCTTTGTTTAATTTCTATTTTAAAATCAAAGGGTTGGAGACATAAAGAAGGTTAAATTAAAGGGTTAGAGAAGATTCTGGGTTGATATGAAAGGGTTGGAGAAGAAGGTTATGTCATGGGTTAATGGAGGATGAATGAAATTGAGTGGGTGAAGATGAGAGATGAAAATTGGGAACAAAAGAATCAAGAAACCATTTAGTATATGTGATGATAGTGATGATTTTGGTGAGAAATTTGATGAAGAAGTTTGTTCTATATTGTTGTTGATGATGTTGTTGTGTGTAGAAGATGAAGATGGAGAGAGAATAACATGAATATTGTTTTTGTTTTTAATTTTTTTTTGTTGAAAAGAAAATAAAAAATAAAAAATAAAAAAACCCAAATAATTGAATATAGCTGTATACTATTGTTTTAGAAAAAAATATTAAATGGGGAAAGTTTGGTGTTACAGTGTGTATTGCATACAAGAATCTTTTGACCGGATCAATTTAATATTCCCAGTCATTTCCATGGGTCCAAGATGGACAAATTGATCTTTTTGTCCAGGCTAAATGCATCCATATATATATATATATATATATATATATATATATATTATTTTGGCTTGTTCAATAAAAAAACTAAAATAGTGATTTGCTCAAAAGAAAAGAAAATAAATAATGTCCATGTAGTAGTTGACCATCACTTTCCTTCCTAAAGGGAATATGCAATGTAAATAAATATTTATATTTTATATATTATATTATCATAAACATTAACATTTCCGAACCAAACCAGCATTTGTAACCAACCATATATCTTAATTCTTTCTCTTTCCCAATACAAGCTAGATTAACCTTAATTTGAAGTTGATGGAGTTTAGAAGAAGTTTTAGGTTGTCAAAATCAGAACACATATTACTATCATCAGAATCTGTGTCTTCAGAATGTGCTAAAATTGCTGGATATGAAAGACTCACACAATCCATGAGACTAAATGAGGAATATGATTATGAAGAACACAAAAAGAATAAAAGGGGTGTTGGGTTTCTAACTAAAGTCTTAAATTTTACAAGAATTTCCACACCCCAAGAGGCATCTGTGACGGCGGTGGCGGCGAAGAAGGAGAAGAAACGCAAACGTACTTCTTGGCTTCCAGATCCAGATAAACGTTGGCCAATTCAAGGATGGTGAATGATTTTATGTTTAATTTAATTAATTAATTTTTTGTGGTTTCTTGGTGTTTAATTTTCAAGTGATTAACGTGATGATATTTTTGCTTTGTAATTTTGTATATCTGTTTTGTCAAGATGATGTGTGAATATTCTTAAGATTGATTATTTGAATGGTGATTGATTCTGGTTAAGTAAATTACGAGTATTAGTTACGGTTTTTGTGGTCAATTAATCTAACTATCAAGGATTTGTGTTTTTAATCTTTGATCAGTTTTTTTACCCAATGTTCTTGTAAAATAATTCATGCTTTTTTTTACCGCCCTTTTTTACCTCGTTTTTTCTCTCTTGTTAAATGTTATCTAGCAAGCATGTAAAAATTGTAAGCAAGTGAGATAAATTTGACATGATTTTATTTTTATTTTTGGATCAATAAGTCTTATGATTCAATATGTTACATCATATATTATTTGATTTAATAATAAAACTTAATGATTTAGTTCGTTAGACTAATCAAATTTTAAAAATAAACTTGTATATAGCTAAAAAACATATTTCGCTCATGTTACATTAGACAAAATCTTAGTTATCAACATTTTGTTTAAATTAGTAGTCTATTGTTAACAAGGTTTATATTGGTAGGGTTTTTTTTTAGAAAGTTTAATTTAGTAGTTAATTTGTGTAAGGTTGTGTATGTGAGAGTAAAAAATATTTTCACCCTTAACTATATCCAAGTGGGTGGAAATGATTGGACATGAACTAAGAAATGCATGCATTTAATGTAAAAAGTTGTTCCAAGAATACTATTTAGCATGACCCTAAAATTTATAAGCTAATTTCTTTTACAGTAATTATAAGAATTTTATAAGTTAAAATAAGTTTATTATTCTTCATTATTGAAAAATGCCTAAAAGTAAGAAAAGTTGGAGGATTTAAAGTTAGAAAATCCATCTCCAAGTCATTTTGTTGAAAAAGCAGAAGATTATTGTGAGTTTATGCGAGAAATTAAGAGCATTTTTAATGATGATAACATTTTTACTTTTATATATTACTAATAAGTGGTTATTATAATATCATGTAATACATTTGCAAAATTTTTAAGGCTGGTGGAATTTGAGCAATCTAAACAAGCCATTATTATGTACAACAACAAAAACCAATATTAAATTGATGACATGATGCATTAAATAAATAAGGGGTTAAATATGTTTTTAATCTCTATTTTTATGTGAGTTTCGACTTTTAGTTCATACATTTTTTTTATTATATTTTTAGTCAATTTTGTCAAAATTTTTATGACTATGATAACAAAATTGGCCACATAGGAAAATTTTAATTGACTAGGATAACATTTGCATTGAATGACGTGACATCTATGTGTCATCCTAAGTCACAAAAAATTGACGGTAGGACTAAAAATGCAAACGACGAAAATGTGAGGGACTAAAAATATAATAAAACAAATGTACGAACTAAAAATCAAAACTCACATAAAAATAAGGACTAAAAATATATTTAACCCTTAAATAAGGTTCTTGAATTGTGTTTTTTAGATATCTATTTTGACACGTCATGGTTGCTCCAATGATTAAAAAAGTGAGGTGCAAATCAATAGCATATGAGATGCTCTGAGGAGGAAAAATGATTTGAGAGAATAACGAATATATTGCTTGCTTATCGGAGTAATTGCTAATTACTTTTACTTGCTTACAAATGATTAGCTCTCATTTATTTATTTATTTATAGCTTTCAATAGATAGTTCTACATACCTCTCTTTAAGAGAGACTTCAACACACTTTTCTCGACTACATACATTTAATATTATATTTCTATGATGTTAAATTACTTCTACACACTTTTAGAAGTTTCTTTAGACTTATTGTCTTAGTAAATTGGATATAACACTTGATTAGTCCAAGCTAAATCGAGTTTATTATCCAACACCCCCTTAAACTTGATTTGTCCATAAAATGTCGATCTCATCATGTACCGCAACTGTTACTTTACGTCTAAATAAATATACATTTCTTCTTCGAGGATTTCATTCAAAAAATCAGATACACTTCACGTCTATCAGAAAAATTCTTAACTTATTCTACACAGAAATTATGATTTTTATGTAATTCAAACGAGCGCTACAAATAATTTTAGAGTTGTGCCTAAATAAATATTTCTTAGGATTGATTACATTGGGAGTTTTACCAAACACGTTAGACATTGAAAACGTTCCGTAAAATAATTTCCTTGCCCTCAGTAAACAACCGTAAAAATGTAATCAATCACATGTTATTTTATATTTTTTTTTGACAAAAATCACATATTCATCTTGTGTGCTAGAAAAAAGTGATTTTTCAAAAGGCCGCTAGAAAAAGTGATGATAATTCAGTACAGTACTTATCAAAATCCAGAGTTATTACTTTATGAAAATGAAATTCAAAGGGTGTTGCAGCAAAAAAGGAAATTCAAATGGTATTCAAAGCAAAATATTCCTGTAGTAACATATAGAAACAAAATTAATTAATATCACAGGTATTAAAAAAGTAGTTTTTCTTAGACTTAATTGCGGTTTTGGTCCCCCTATTTTCAACTTTTTGCAGTTTTAATCCCTTATTTTAAAACTCGACGGTTTTTCTTAGGCTTAAACTGCAATTATCCTTAGTAGAAACTTGTTATATAAATATATTTTTTTAAGAAGTTAAGTTAGTCTAAATTGGCACCGATGAGAATCGAACCTCAGACCTTAAGAGGAGCACACTCACAAGTCCCAATTCAATACCACAAGACTAACCCAAAAAGATTACTTGTTATATAAATATTATAAGTCTGTTTGTATTAATTTATTTTTGAGCTTATATAAAAAAAATATGCAAATAAATTATTATGCATTATTATTAATTTTGTCTATGTAGTATATATATATATAAATACAACTTTCACTACTGAAAACTTATAAATTAACATAAAATATTTTTTATTTGTATAAATTATTTTTTATAAACTCAAAAGTAAACTATTTCAAACAGGCCGTAAATGGTTATTGACTAATTATATAAAGATTATTCACCTTTCAATCGAGCAACTGCGTTTCTTCGTCTTAGGCCTCCGGCAGAGGGGATTATCTCTCTCTCTTTTTATACAAAATGGAAAGAGCCCTTATTACTTAATAAAAAAGGAGGGTACCGAACCACTAAGAAGAAAGTACGAACAGTCGTAGTTCAATATAATAGATGTGGTGATCAGCATCTGACACAATATGATAAAGAGAGAGCTTCGTCTATCGATGAAAAAAGCAGATTGACGGAGTTCTTGGCATTGCTTTGTTTTTCTCTCCTTTCCTATCAGCGAGTTCCGATTCTTTTGTTCGAAATTTCTTCATTTGAACTTGAATAGCTTGCAAAATCAAATCATGTTCCACACAAGATCCTATATCAGCTATACATGCTCCTTGCATTTATGTCGGATACATCGCTAGTGCTATGGGCTTTGGATTATTTAGATAAAAAATAATGAATGGGATTGTGGGATTTGGCCGAAAAAGATGTAAGGCTATGAATACCATGATTGATCACCATCGATGAAGAATCTTTTAAAATTAAAAGCCGCCTCTACGGATGAAGTCTTTCTACGGAATGGTTATTGAGAAATTATATCAAGATTAATCAAAAGATAATTGGAGTATAATAACATTAAATATGATTTTAAAAAATGATTTAAAGAATATAAGCAAACAAGGGAAAAAGTGTTTTAAGAATTTTGATTGGTTGACGTTGACCGTGTTACTCTCTACTTACTATCTTTAAGCTCTAAAAATAGTTTAAATTTCATTTATATATTTTTTCTATAATACATTAGCCAAGTCCGCCAACTTGTAATTCTTGCCTTCCCAATATTTTTCCTTCAAGTAACGTTAATACTTCTAAATATAGTTAAAATATTTATGTAATAAGAAATAGTAAGATATTAACTTTTAAATATAGTTAAAATATTTATGTAATAAAAAATAGTAAGATTCATCGGGTGTGTTTGATTTGCTAAAAATTATGAAACTGGTACTGAACAGGACAACTATTTGATTGTAAAATTATTTCAGGGATTGGACAAACTGAGAGGCAATAGACAAGACAAAAATAAAAAAATTTGTCCTCCACTAAGAACAAGTTGTCTAAAAACCATGTTGATCGCAAAACATAATGTAAAACAAAAAATTGTTAATATCGTGTGTACTATACTATCTTTTGCTGTTATGTTCGGTACTTCCTCGTTAACACATCAAACCCATCCAATATGAGTTCTTTAAAATAGGGCCTAGCTATCGAAGAAAAAATGAATAGAAGCAACAAAATACATTTGAAAGAGTGAAAGAGTTTTATCATCGGAGATCTCCTACCTCTCCAAGTGCTGCTTTAATATGCATTGACAAAAGAAAACAACAAAAGTTACATTAAATTACCAATAAGTTATAATAGAAAATTAATCTTACTAATATTCATTACATCATTAACTTTAATGTATGAAATTGTATATCCTTAAAATATACATAATTAAAAATAAAATGAAAAATATCAGGATATAGAAAATACAAAAAATATAGAACATATTTATTATTATCATTAACTTGAATACTATGAAATTACATTTTTTATACAAAAAAACTATAGATCTGGGTGGATTCGAACCACCACATCTCAAAGCTGCAATGCTAAGAGCGCTCTACCATTTGAGCTACAGATCTTTCATGGATATAGAAAATCTGCAGATACGAAATTTCCTACGGAAAAAGGATTATTTATTGTTGATTTTTCACAAATTAAAGACTTCGACTCTGGATTCTTGCCTATAATAATCAAAATGTTTTAATCAAGAGACTAGAGAGAACTTATGAAATATAGTTACAAAAAATTTACCAAATTTACCCAGACTACTGTTGAACCTAAGGGTAAAACAAGAACTTCTTTGTTGAACACTGTTCAAATTACGAATAAAACATGATTTCAATTCAAAAAAGTCTATTCGAGTTTATATTTAAAAAATAATAACAATTCATGGACAAAATACAGTAGGAAAAACTTGATTGAATTACATATATTTTTTATTCAATAAAAAAACAAATATAAATATATATTAAAACATAAAAAAATAGTTGCAATTTTAAAGTCAAATATAAGTTTCGTAAGCTGTTGATCTTAATAGCTTAATGTATTTTAGAAATACACTTGAAAATGAAAATTTATTATCATTATTGTCATTCTAAACTTAGAATACATATTACCATTTGACAATTCAATTAAACTTCCTTGTATAAACAAATTAGTAAAAAGACTTTGATGAAAACATAAATATTTTTTTGCTTAAAAACTTCAAAACAATGAATCCACGGACAGCATTTTCAAAAAACAGAAAATTAAGGTTGCATTTTTACTTCCATATCACAAAAAAAAATTTACTTCAAACAAAAATAACTTTTTAGGGTTAATCAATATTTGAAAATAAAATCACTTATAATTATTGGAACATAATCAAAATTTTAAAGATGCAATGCAAATCAAACTTGTTTCAATTCAAAACTGGAGCAATTTTCAATAATAATAATAATCAATAACAAAATATAAGACCCTTTGATTGAGCTTGTGTTGGACTGCTAAATCAAAATTAGTGTTGCTTTCAGATAACTACAATAACAGAAAATTAGTGATATAGTGAACAGTTATCGGAATTGAAATTCCGAAGATCTACACTATAACAGTATAGTATAATATGCATAAACACTATGAATAGATGGTACTGAACAAATTATCAGAACCACAAACAGATAAGAGTTTTGTTTCTTACAGTTTACCCCTATTGTTATAAATACCAACTAATCCTGAATATGAATTTGGAAATTGTATTACTATTATTATATGGAAAATATTAATATATAAACAAATACAATATGAAAATAAACTGAATCATCATGATGTTAAGGCGGACCATACAACAGATTTGATCATTGGAGACATCAAAATAATTTAAAAATAAAAAGCAGAAATAAAGAATTATAAAATGTTACGTAGCAGTGTGTATGTATGTAATGCAATACTGAATTATTTACGTATACTAGAAACAGTTTGTTTGTTTGCTTATCAAATAGTAATATGGATCCTAAGTCATCTTCACCTTAATAATTGATGAGGGCGAATGACCAGAAGACCTGATTCCCAGCATAACAACTTCAACGAAAGCAAGGCCTGTTGCAGCTTCATGTTCCTTTCGTACAACTGTTGTTGGTAAACAATCCACGCCAAAATGATCCAAAAAATTTAACCCACCAACAGAAAGCCAAATTGCTGACAACTGATTCTCTAAACCCTTGAGATTCTACCACTGCACTATACAATTACAATTTCACAGCCGAAGCTGAAACTATATTTTACATCTGTTACAACTATATGTTGTTACAAAACAACGATAAACTTTATGTATGTATATGAAGACCAAATTAGATTATCTGACAACTTGTATACTATCAACTTGACAACTTTATGTATCAATATGTGAATGAAACCAAGTAAATAATTAAACTTGAATTGTATAATAGCAAATTCGGAACAAATTTAACCAATGAGTGGTGTATTATTGCCAATTATAACGAGCGTAATTGAATCATAATACTAACTGTACACAACCATCATCGTTTCAAATAGACTTCTAATCTTTTAAGATATTATGTCACCATTACAACAGCTTCAAATTAAAATTAAAGAGCACTTTAATTTTAAATTCCAGATTGTCGCACATTTTTGTTAATAAGACTTAATTTTACGGAAACCATATTGGATTCGAGGACCTTATTCTTTGAACAAAACCGATAAAGTATTTCAGATCTAACCAATACCCATTAAAACTAAATTTAGTTGAGTATTTAATTATTTCCAAATTTAAATCAATAATTAATTTGAATGAAATTCGATAGATAATACCTTGTTATGGAGTAGTTGAAATTCTTCTATGAATCCATCCCGTGCAGATTATGGAGATAGTAGCGCATGAACGTAATAATAAAGAGGTATAATGAAAAACGAGCAAGGCAAGGCAACACCACAAAAGGGAAAGAGATCCCGGGCAAAAAAAACCCCGTGCGATCTCCCCCAAAAACCAACGAAACTTTTTTTTATTATTTTTTTTGACCTGCCAAGCAAGCGCACCTGTCATGGCAAAGGTCGGATGACAAGATCAGTCAGGATTTAATCCTCAACACGCTCAGCGTATCAAGGCATATAATCCTGATACATCCTACATCCATATCATATTTCCCCAACCCCGTTTATCTCTCAATCATCATATCATATACATAAATACAATATCTGAGATCTGCAACATCTTTGAATCTGAAATCATCGTCGACAATCATCAAAAGCTGATGCATCCATAATTATCATCATCGAGGTGGAATCGCCATAATTCAACACCGGATCTACGATCTGATCAGCGATTTAACCGCCATACCTGCAAAAAATATCTTCAAAGCTTCGATTTAGGAAAGAACAATTGATTTTTCTATGAACAGATGCCAGAAACCAAGACGAACGTGAAGATCGCACCTCTGCAAAGTAGATCTGACCGAAGAAGATTCAGATCTATATGAAAATCGAATAGCAGAATCAATAACGATTAACAATAAGCAAAAAACTAAAGAAAATACAAAACCTATCGAAAATCGGTCATACCTCGATGAAACTACTATCGGCGTGTAGATCGCCATCGGATCTATGCAGATCTAGAATCGATCAAGGTTAGAAAGAGAAATTTCTGACGAGATCTGAGATTTTGAAGAAGAGGAAAAGGACGAAGGAAAAGTGAAACCCTAGAAGGTTGTGAACGATATAACTTTGGGTATCTCAACGCTATCTTTTATAATGGGTTTTGGTGGAATGGACGGTTGAGATTAATTGTATTGACGGTGGGGATTAGATGACGTGTAACGTTAGGTGCGGCATGTTTGAGGGTAGGGTTGAAATCGCTTATTGGCTGTCACGTTTAAAATATTAATAAAGGGGTAATTTTGTCAAATGATATCGTAATGGCGGTTTGGTGTGTTTACTTGGGAAACATATTCAATGCGGTAGCGTTTTGTGCAGTCAAGCTGCAGTCAGTAGCCGTAAACCATTTGATTAGAATCATGTGACTTAAATTTGACTGCAGTTTTAATTTTAATAAAACATAAAATTTTAACTTTATCTAAGCTGTCCGATCAAGATCGGACGACTGTGATGGTTCTGACTGCACGCAGTCACAGGTTCCGACTGCACCGAATCCATATTCATATTCATCGACTGCAGTGCAGTCAACTGCATAAGATCCAATTCCCTGTTTACTTGCCCTACAAAGACGGCAACGGCATTGTGGGCTGGCTGGACATAGAATAGAACAATTTATTTTATTTTATTTTTTCTTTGAAAAAGATAATTTTATTTTATCTTATCTTATTATTCAAAGTTCCATAGCAAAGTTAGTAAAATTCATGTAAAATCTCCATCTTCAGTAAAAAAGTTAAAATTTGATTAAAAATAATTTTCACCAAAAATTAAATTATAAATCTTTCAAATAATTTATTTTAATAAAGGTTCACTAACTATTTAAATTTAATGTTTCAAATAGACATAAAACAATTTACTTAGTCAAAAAAAAAGAACAATTCAACTTTATGTGATCATCACGTGGAATGGTTCAAATTTCTTCTAGAGAATAAAAATATAAATGGAAATAATGTAGATTTTTTTAATTATCTCATTTTGAAAATTAAAACTAGAGATGATCGACTTGGTCTAACCACAAAAACAAAAAACAAATGGCAAATCAGAAAAATACTTGGTTAGTTACGACATTGAATATTATATGGTAGGCGCTTATTTAATAAGTAAACAAAATTAAAGAAAGAAGAAATAAAGTGATGGTGTATTTGATTGATGTGATGAATTTTTTTTCTTTTTTATTCTTTTGTGTCACTGTGTGCCTAAATTATATGCTCAAACGCATGCGCCTATGTAAGACTTTTTCATTCACCGATAGATATATCAATTAGTCTACCATCTTTTTTCTTTACACAAAGAAAAAGGAAATGACTTCATGTGCTACGATTTCTTATTTAGATTAAAATCTAATAGCACTACCAAAAAATTTCAAAGAAGAAAGTTATCCTGACGTAGGTCTGCTTCTGGCGACCTTTTCTGGCAAACCATATGGCAAAAGATGCATGCCAAACCACACCATATGGCAAATCCTAAAGAGTCACGCCAAACCAAATAGTAAATTTTTGAAAAGGTATGTCAAATAAAATGTTGAATTCATGAAAGAAGATGAAGTTGGGCGCCGACGGCTGACTCAAATGCCCGTGCGAAATGGTCGCGGCTATTTTTGTTGTATTCTTTATTAATTTTTATACTTTTAACAATTTTGAAAATTTTTAAAAATATCAAAATTAAACAGAAATAAAGTACAAACCCACGGGAAATGTTATTGTCCATAAGCCAAATCTTTATGGATGTTACATAAGCCAATGAAAACACAACAGATTTACTCATGTGCCCCTCATTTTACTCGCGCCCCCGCCCCATTTTACCCATGCACCCCCAAATTTCTCGCGCACCCCCCAAATGTCATGCGCCCCCCCCCCCCCCCCCCCCCTTTTTTTTTTGTCTCATCCTTCCTTCCCCCAGAGTCTAGTCAAAATAATTTTGCTGTTATAATGGTTTCCAGGAGTTGTACTGCAAAACCATTAAGTGCATAAAATGGTTTTGGAGTACAACACTATAATTATGCACTTAACATTTTTTTCCCTCCCCACAGATTTCTAACCAAAATCATTTTATGCATTTAACACTTACAATACTAGCCTTGACCCTTTTCAATAATTTTCAATATGACAAAATTATGAAAGTAGTTATAATATATAAGTTGAGATATGACCCAATCATAGAAGACATTCAACAATCCTTACCCAATGCACTTAATGGTTTTGGCTATAAATCTGTGGGGAGAGAGAAAAAAAAGTTTAAGTGCATAATTATAGTGTTGTACTCCAAAACCATTTTATGCACTTAATGATTTTGGAGTACAACTCCTGGAAACCATTCCAACAGCAAAACGGTTTTGGCTAGAAATCTGGGGAAAAAAATTAAAAAAATGGGGGGCGCACGACATTTGGGGGGTGCGCGAAAAATTTGGGGGGCACGCGAGTTACTTGGGGGGCGCGTGAGAAATTTTCTCTAACTTATGGATGGTGCATAAGTTTGGCTTATGGACAATAACCACACCCCAAACCCACCAAGGGGTGTGGAAATTTTTTTATTTTTTTTTTATAAAAGGAGTCATGTTGAATTTAAAAAAGCAAACGAACTCTCCAAATAGTTTGGAGAAAATTAATGTTACAGTGGTTAAATACCATTTAACCCTATAAGAAAAGAGTAAATTAATGTTTTAATTTTCCAAAAGGTTCATTCAAAAAATAAATAATGTTTTCTGATTACCTCCATTGTAATTTTAAGATTTTGTCCTTGTAGCTCCTTATGAAATATCTTAGCTTAAGATTTCTCAAAAATATACTTCCTCCGTTCTTTTTTATTTGATGTTTTAGAAGAAAAAAAAGACCAAATTAAGAAAATGTAATTTTGCACTTTATTTTCCTATTATACACTTTTTTTGGAATATATTATACTCTAATTTTAATCACAAAAAAATTCCTATTTTTTTTCACACACTTTATCTTTCCAAAAAATTAAAACCACAAAAAAATTAAAGGTGGATCGTAATTCGTAACAAACCAATTTTTTTATTTTTGCTTTTTCAACAAAAAAAAAATTCAATTTTTTAACAAAATATACTTCATCGGAAGAATGGTTGGATAACTTCAAAACCAGCTGGATATAAATAGAATCAAATATAGAATGTGATGTCATTGCACAAATCGAGTTAAGTGAAATTTTCCTCTTAATTTAGTTTTGTAAGTTCACAAAATATAGAACTCCTCAAGTATGGCTTCAAATCTTGGTGTTGAAACATCATTAACAAACCAGAATATAATTGAGTTCGACGAATCCAATGAAGATAACATAGAAGAACATGTGTTCTAAAAATTCTCGTATTTTCAAGTTGTAGTCACTTTGAGTTTCTTAATGTTGTGTAACAAGATTTTCAACAAACATGCAAGGAAAAAAAAAAAGAACAAAACAAAAACAATAAAAAGATTATATGAAGAAGTTTAGTAAAAAAAAAGATACAATAAAAAGATTATATGAAGAAGTTTAAAAAATAAAGATACAAAAAAAAAGATTATATAAAATTTAGTCAAAAAAAAATTAGGAAGGAGGGTATAATAGACAAAATATAACCTTAAATTATCAAAACATCAAATAATTTGAAACAATTTTTTTTCTTCTAAAACATCAAATAAAAAGGAACGGAGGGAGTATCATTGGATGCTTAGTGAGGGAGGGTAAATCAAACTCACTAACACTACAGGGGCAAAAAGATATAAATTTTAAGCCAACATATTCAATGAGAAAAAAATATAATGGGTAAATACTATTTAATCTATAAGAAAAAAGAATTACATAAATTTGTGGTCTCTAAAATTATAGAGAATTTTTATTTTTGTCTATAAAAAAAACATGATGTTTTTTACCTCCTAAATTTTCCTTTGTTGTCCCTAATGGTCAATTTAAATTCGTATTAATATTAAGGCTATGACTTTTTTATGGTCAAGATGTGTCCTTATTATGTCTATCTATTATATATTGATGTTCTTCATATTCATAATATATTCGGAAAATATAAAATAAGTTCTCTTTTGCATATGTAAATGTGGAATTATGGGCTCCCTTCATAAGCGGAGAAAAGTCCAAGTTTGATAGTCCATTATGTCTCACTTGTATAAGTGGAGACTGGTCATACTAGGGTTGTAATGTGAGTAAATTTTGTGAGAGAACAACCTTTCAAAAGAGATAATAGAAGAGTGAAAGAAAATCATGTATTCCACACAACAGCCTCACTAAAACATTGATTGCTGATTCGTTAACCGTTGGATTTCACTTAAATTTGGAGGCCAAGTTTGCAACATCCGAGTCCAACTTTTGACCGTTGGGATCTTGAAAACGAGGTTTGGTTTAGAAGAAAATTTGTTCGCAGCGCATCAGGTTTGGAGGGAGAATTTTCAGTTTCTTGTTATTGGTTTGTAAGCTTTAGTGCTTTGTTGTTTAATTGTTGTTAGCACTTATTTGTGTATCATTTGAGACTCTCTTGTACCCTTATTTGATTACAGTGGAGCTATTTCTTTGGTTTGGACGACCCGTGGTTTTTTACCCTCACATCGAGGGTTTTCCACGTTAAAATTCTGGTGTTCTTTTTTGTTCTTTTATTTTGTTCTATTGTCTGTCATATTATTTGTTGTTGATTCTCAAAGGTTCTTATCAAGTTTGGAGAATTTCATTTTCGTTGCATATTGCTATGTTATTATTATTGTGTGTCAATTCCCCATCAGTAATTCCCTTTTTATCGTAAAAACTAAGAGAAAACACATGTCTATCTATTTTATTGAACTTCTTCATATACATATTATGTTCGGAAATGTAAAACACATGTCAAAATTATTTTCAGATTTGTAAACAAAGTCACACATTTTTCTCGTAAAAACAAAGAGAAAATAAGTTGTTTTTTGTATCTGTAAATTTCCTTTTTGATGCTCCGTCTTCTTTGTAAATTTTTGTATAACAATTTCCATTAGAAAACAATTATGGTAACACATCTAAACTAAAATCAAAATTACCACCAAAATTGTTAGAAATTAGATTTTCCACCAAAACTAAAACAAATTCACAAACTTTGGATTAGTATATTTAACAGACATTAATAAACAAACTCCTAGTTTAATAAAATCGACGAATGTTACTATATATAAACTTAAAAGTTGTTTTCACCAACACTGATAAAGAAGAAACGAATATTATTCATTTTGATTTGATTTAAATCACACTTCATGCCTGATAAACTCCAGTTTGATTTAAACTATCTTCCATACCTTGGCGAAGATGACACTAGCCAAAGTTTACCATGATTGAATGAGGGTGACGTTAATTGTGAGGCGAAACAGTCACCAAATCTATCCCTTCATAATGATGCCAATCATATTGATCCTTTTTTAAATGAAAATTAAGGTAAGTACTTAGTATAAATTACATGAGTAATGCACAAACATGTTAGATTACTTAAACAATTTTTTTCCCTTTAGTGTTGAACTTTCTTATGTTTGGAGTTCATGCAATTTGGTTTATATAATAAAGTTCATCAACTATATCAATACAAGGATTATTGTTATTTTTACTTACCGAGTTCTTGCTTCACTTTTCACATTATGAGCTTATTTTATTTATCTAAATTGTCTGAGCTTTAAGTAACAAAGTGTCACTACAAAAAAAATTGTTAATTGCAACAAATAGATAGCAACAGTTTTGTAGAACTGCCGGTAATTTTAAAACAAAACTCAAATAGCAACAGTTTTGGTGAACCGTCGGTAAGGTTTTAATGAACCGGCGGTTTGTTTTGATTTAGCAACGGTTTAATTGGTTTATGAAAAAAAAACCGCGAACCATACATCTTATTTTTTATCATTGTTCATTTGTTCATTTAGAAAGAAAGCTACAAGTCAGAACCGTAACCTTCTTCCTTCGTGAAAACCTATCGCCGCTCCTTCATCGCGCTGCCGTTCTCCTTCATCGCGAAACCCATCGCCGCCGTTCTCCTTCAGCCAGGGGCGGAGCTCCTAATGGGCTCAGCAGGGCCATGGCCCGCCCCAGTTTTTTTTTTTTTTTCATTTACTATATGTATCATGTTATATATAGATGTAAGTGGTACTTTGTATAACAAGGTTCTGCTTGTCCAAATGGTAGAGTTAGGTGCCAAGGTGCAAGGATGTCCTGTGTTCAATTCCTCCTGGCTGCAATTTTTACTTTTTATTGTTATTTTTTAAAAGTAGATAAATTAAATTTTATTGGTGACATTTTAACTAGTATAAAATTTGTTATTAAAATTGAAAATTGATATCATCATATAGATAATTATGTAAATTTTTCAAAAATTTAAAATTAATTGTATTTTATTAAGATTCACTAAGATTAAGGTATTTTTACATACGATTTATACATTTTTCACTTTCATAAATTTCGTAAAAAAAAAAACTCCCATAAAAGAAAAAATTTAACACCATTGCGGCCCCCCCAAATTTTCCTCCTTGCTCCGCCACTGCCTTCAGCCTTCCTACGTGTTTTGATTTTGTTCATCTTCCGTAAGGTATGTTCATCTTCCTGCGTGTTGTTTTGATTTTGTGTGAATCCTCCTTCGTTCTCTCTATGCGAATCTGTTTGTTACTAGTTTCTTGGTGTTTCACATTTTGATTGTTCTCTCTTTGAAACTATATTAAAGATACAATTAAATTAGGGTTTATGTTCTCCTCTACACCAATTTTCTCTTTTCATACTGATTTCTTTAAATTCATGAATTAGAACGTGTTAAAAGGATGAATTAGAACGTGTTAAAACTGATTTCATTGTAAAATTGATTCTACCTCCCAAAAGTGCTGAATTAGAATGTGTTAAAAGGACCAATTTTCTCTATTTCCTTTGTTTTGAATCCTGTTCTTTTAATTGGTAGAGAGTTAGGGAGTGTTTCAAATTTTATTATAAGGGTTGAATTTTAGTAATATGAGTATTAGTTTTTAGTTTCTTTTACCTTTGTTCATATTGCCCTGCTACATCATAGTACTATTATGATGTTGTTCACCTATAATTTTGCTTATTGGATATTTGGTTTGTGTGTTGGGTGATGATTTAAGCCATTGCAGATTATTAAAAACAAAATAATGTTGTATGATATATGATAAGAGTTTGTGAAAAGTAGTACGAAATTCCTTTCATGCGGTTCTTGATGATTTGTGTGTTTGGTTGATCGATTAAGCTGCTTTAGATTATACCAGTTGAAACCTTAAGTTAAGCAAATCCAAAATAGAAAGAAACACACAACACAAGCCATCAAATTTGAAATAAAAAGTAGAAAACTTCAATTAGAATTAAGTATATTGAAAAGTTTAAGCCAAGTGTGTACAAGATATATCAACAGTGAGGCTCATATATGAATTCAGTTTGGTTTAGTACATTAGAAATTAAATGCTACACCAAACTCTTCTATGTTTTTTAAGTCAAATTCTCATTGAAGCTTATCTTATAATATCAGTAAGTTCTACTTATCCAAACTCTTATGTGTTTGTTAAATGCTATAACAAATAGTAAACATATTTCAATGTGTGAATGCTAACATGAAATGATCAAATAGAGATGACCAGTTTTTATATTAATATTGAAAAAGAATGAAATATGAAATGAAAATAAAGAAAGTTCCACCCTTAGGTTACAATATGAACTATGAACTGCAGTCATTGTGTTCAACAAAGGGATTGATTCTCCTGTTCTGTTTTTGGGAGATTTTAGTTTCTCCTATGTTGTTGTGGATACTTGTACTTCTTGTACTCCTTCCTCATTATTGCAATTTTAGAATCATTGGAGACAAATTCATTAAGGAAAAATGTTTCACATATTAGAGTTTCATGTATTGTGATTTTGACATGGTTTGTTATTTTCTTAGGTGTTGAACTTTGAGAATGTTATAACAAATATCACTTTTTTTGTTCAATGAAGAGCTTTGATTCAAATCAAGTGAGATGTCTCTAATTTCAGTATTTGAGATGTCTCTAATTTCAATATTTGAAGTTGATTTTATATTATTCCTACCTCACTGATTCTCACTTTTGTTTTAAATGATTGATTACAAAAATTGATGGTTGATTGCAGAAATTGATACCTCCAATCTCAAGATACAACACTCTTCTAACTTCTAACTTTATGATTTTAGTCTTCTAATTGAATTATATCATTTGATTTAATGCAGATTTGTTTTGAAATTGTTGATTATTGATGGATTTGGAGTAGATTGCTGGCTAAAGAGTTTTTCCTCTTTCTTACCTTTCTTTATAAGGTAAGAAAGAAAGGAGAATGTGTCTTTGAATTGTCGATTTTACCTTTACACTTGTATTCTCATGGTGCACCGTTCTGCAACGATATGTTCTTTTCAACTTAGCTGGCCTTAGCTTTTTTTCATGTTGTGATCAAGTGAACTAACTAGTCTAATTAACATGTCTAATTAAAATTATGAATTGTTCAAATTACTATTTATGTTGTTTCTTCATTCCTAATCAGGTTGTTTTCCTTTTTTGGAAACTATTTATGTAGTTGCAAAACTACTTTTTTGGCTTTGTTGAATTCTTATCACTAAATTCAGCGAATAATTCAATTCAGGTATGGCCCTCATTAGTAGTTACGATTTCAAAGTGCTCCATAGGAATTCGGTGATCTTTACAGTTTTGTTGGTCTTGTTGTATATGAGGTACATTTCCTTCTATGTTCAGGCAGCTGGAGCTTCTCAAAGGCGTCAAGTAAGACCATTAACTGACTACTATGTAACGTCTAAGGTAACATTTCATATCACCATGTGATTGTGCTTTTGTTTTTTTTTTGTTGGTCGAAGTAGAATTTCAGTTTGAGTTTTGGTTATGCAAACCTACATGATATGCTTAATTAAACTCAATTCCATATGTATTTGGGTAAGTATAAAGATAATTTAGAAGAATTATTTTATTATTTTGGTTAAAATATTTTTGCATCTTTGTTGCATATGATTCGGTAGAGACAAGAATGAATCAAATATGAATTTTCATTTCAATTTTGGGGAATGCGAGGTTTATTTATATTGAAAAAACTGTGTTCATTTCTATGTTTTGTTTAGTACATTTGATAGCGGGCTATGAAGTTTAGAGGAATTGAGGCTGACATTGATAAACTTGAACACAAAAGATGTAAATTAGGCAATGATGATCAAATATTGAACTTATCTTATATTACCTATAAACACATTTGGTTTCATTTCTCATGCTCAATGTCATTTAATATCTTTTATGTTTTAGATATGGATCATTTGCAAGTGCTTTGGAGTTTGGGCGGCTATTAGAACAATCTTGTCAAGCTTCATTGCTACTAGAATAGGTAATGATTTATCTTTATAAGATGCAAAACTTCAGTTTTAATCTAATAAGTTTGGCTGGCACTATTAATTACTATAGATTACATTTGATTTTGTATGTGGAGTGTATATTAATTAGGTGCTGCTATGATTTGGTTTGATATGTATATCAAGATTTTGTGAAGATTTTGCTCTATGTTACTTTTGAAGGAGGTTTAAGCTCTTTTGTAGAGTTGCTTTTGTATATGTATTGGAATTGGGGATCTGAATTTGAGTTGTAATTATTGGCATTTTTTATGCCTTGTTATATAATAATTTTTTGTTGCTTAAGAGACCTTGTTGTATTGTTCGTTTATGTTTTTATGTTATTGAATCACTTTATACAAAATGTGGAATTCATATTTAATTAGCATATGTATATATTAATTCATGTTTTAAGTTAAAGAATTTAATTTAGTTGCCTTACAATTGCATTTATCAATAATTGGGAGAAAAAAAAAAAATTTTTTAAAAAAAAATAAAAGATTAGCGGCGGTTTGAAACTGCCACAATCTAAATATTTTTTTTAAAACAAATTTATAATTAGCGGCGATTTGGAACTGCCGCAAAATGGCTAATTTATTTTTCTCCTGTTATTCATTATAGCAACGGTTTTAAACCGCCGGTAAATGACAGCAACGGTTTGTGTGGCGGTTTCTAAAACCGCCGCTAAATGCGCTAGCAACGCCCAAATCTGCAACAGTTGGCAAACCGCCGGTAAATACCTTGCGGCAGTTAAAACTGCCGCTAACCTTTCCTAGAACTGTTGCTATTCATTAAATTTCTTGTAGTGTGTAATTAAAAATGAAGGTTAAAACTATTGATACATTCGCATGTTGACGGGTGAATAGAGTTTTTTTTATTTTATCAAGGCACACAACTCTTCAATCTCCATCGTGTGCTTTGGCAAATCCTAGCCTCAAAGTATGTGCCAAATGTGCAACTACATCAGATTCAAAATTTGAGGTGCTACAACAATAATTATTATTTAATTATAAAATATTATATTTGTATCAATAAATTAGTAGTAGACTCTATGTTTGATTGTTTGTGTGTGTAATGTCTTTATTCAAATATCAACATTGCAATTTTTTGGCGTAATTTTAATTATACTAATTTAAAATTAAATTAAAACTTATAAAAGAATTTGAAAAACCTAATAATTGAAACCATTAGATTATAATCCATCCATAAAAAATTTAACCAATTATTACTTACTTCCATATATGAGAATGAACCACATAGGACATGCAAAAGCAAAAACTTTATAGGCAAAATAATGTTCTTACAGCTGGAGTGGCTAGATTCAGACGATAATGAAAGAAATAAGATATTGTTTGGGAAAATTGAAATATTTCCTTTATGTGAATGAAAAATTAGGAAAAATGATTGTAATCAATAGAGTGGCAGGGACACTAGCTAGAAAACAAGCCAATAACTTTTGTGACAAGAGAGGTGAATAAGGTATTCCTAATTAATCATGTTTTACCAGCCATCAAGATGGTATGAGTAAGGAAGATGCAGGGAAGACAATCAAAACAACATGAAGTCTTGATAAAGATGACGAGATTTTCTTTGAACAATAAAAATGAAGGTGAATTTGACATTTAATTGATTTGTCAACCACTAGATTCATCCGATTTAAATATGTTGTATATATAAATTTTGTTTATGTCATTTAGTCTCTATGACATAAAAAATCTACAAAATCACTTAACGATCTTATTAAGGTAAGTAGAAATTCATTTGATGCATTTTTTACGGCATAATCATATCAAATTTTCATGATTATTCAATCATGATTGAAATAATGAAGTTCAAAAGATTAAAAAAGTATAAAACTCAACGTTATGTACAACCAATGCGAATTATCAAGTTAATTGAGTTGCGATTCATCATTAATTAAGAGATCACTTAATATCATGAAAATGTAAATGCTTTCTCAAGCATGAAGATAAACATGATTTTTCCAATATTTTGGTGGAATTTTGGAAAGCAATATTGAGAAGCATATAATGTGATTATGTGATGTGTCATTCAAAAAAAAAAAGTGATTATGTGATGTAATTTTCATACTGTAATTATTTTGGACTGAGCCAATGTCTAACACAGGTGGCCCAATCGTTATAAGTTCAGTCGACATCTGCACCGCCTTGACTACTAAACGCATAGTTACTTATACGTCCTCTATATTAAGTCTTCGTAAAAATTAAAATAAATAAATAATAGACATGACAGTTAATATATGAGTAGAAATATAGGTTCTCGTTAAAATTATAAAAAATAAACACTTATATTAATTAATATATGAGTATAAATACAAGTCTTCGGTGAAATTACTACCTCCGTCCTTAAATATAAGATCTTCTTTAAACAAATTTTGTCGGATATTTTTATAAGACCGCATGTTAAATAATTTACAGTTCAGAAAGAAACACAAAGTGACGACTATGATTTCAATAATATTGCAATGACATAACTTCACATAATAGGATTACAAGACAATATATAATAATATTTAATGAACTACTAAACAAAAGCCCAATAACATAAAGTCCTATTATCTAACACTTCCCCTCAAACTCACGATGCATCAACATGAAGCATTGAGATTTTGTCAAGCAAGAAACAAAAATAAATTCAAAACATTTTATTCTAATACTTCCCCTCAAGCCTTAGTAAGCTTGTTACAAAATAAACTTCATATAAGATTCAGCTCTAATATCATATTCAACTTCAAACTTTGGATTTCGCATTAGGTGTATTCCTTCACTGAATTAAGATATTCAGATTTTTAAATTGTGAGTATTCTCTCACCGGGTTCAGATATTCAGATTGTGAGTATTCGCTCACTGAATTCATATATGTAATTCCTCACCAGATTCAGATATTCAGATTATAATTCAGATTTTTAGATTGCAAACATACGCGCACCAAACATATTGCAAGCTTGCGCTTACCGGAAAGATTGTGAGAATTCACTTCTTAATACATTATAACAACTTTATCTTCGTTTCTCGTTTCTCATCATCTTCTTCTTCTTCGAAAATGGAGTTTGAGGCTAAAATTGTCACCGACGGCGAAAGAGGCATGGATCATGGCGAAAGAGGCACAGGCGGCGGAAGCAACGGTGTGCCACGAGATTGGGATGACAGTGAGATCTTTGTGATCAACCATCATGCTGCCTTGCCACCCAACAGAAACACGATCAACACAATTGTAGCTGAATTGGCAAACCTTAACTTGCCATGGCAGCACGGTAAGAGGGCAATTTAAGAGAAGTTTAATAAAGCTAGAGAGAAATTTGTGAATAATGAGCAGAAGGATGAAAATAAATCATTGAAAGAAGAAACAGCCGCTCTGAAGATTGAAAATGGGAAATATAACAAAAGTTGGTTGTTGAGAAGCACAGATTTGCTGTATATGCAGGTCGAAGTGGACTTGAACGTTTTGTCAAATCTAAGATAGCAAAGGAGAAGTACCTGTCTGGAAACCTTGTGATGGGCTGTTATGACAAGCTAGAAGCAACTCTATTGGATACGATCGGGACCTATTTTCATGATGATAACAATGAATAGATCATGGTATTTTGTGTCAGATTATACTCTTAATTGGTGGGTTTACTTTTATGTTTTAGGTTGTCATCTTGAAATTTTTGCATTTTCAGTGTTGCTTATTTCTGTGTTGTTCTGAACTTATGATGTTGCCATTCTAGTACTGTTTCTGTTCATATTTTAGTATGATCATCTTGAAATAATCAAAATGATATAATTGTGAATATTTTGTGGATTATGGTGAAACAATGAGTGATGATATAAGAAAATAAATTATAAACATCTTATTCTAATACTTCCCCTCAAGCCTTAGTAAGCTTGTTACAAAATTAAACTTGAAAATAAACTAAATAAACTAATATCAAATTCAACTATTATATCAGATTCATTTCGGATTGTGAGTATTCACTCATCAGATTCATATATTCAGATTGTGAGTATTCCCTCACCGAATTCAGATATTCATATTGTGAGTATTCCCTCACCGGATTCATATATGCAACCCTTCACCAGATTTAGATATTCAAATTGCGAGTATTTCATCACTGGATTCAAATTTTCAGATTAAGCATACGCTCACCAAACATATTGCAAGCTTGCGCTCACATGAAAGATTGTGAGAATTCACTCCACAAACATAACAAAACAAACCAAACCGCAACAAAACTAAATAGAATCAAACCAATTGAAACCAAAAAAACCAGATCAATAAACAGAATCAATCCATATTGAATTGAACAAATTAAGGGGCCGTTTGAATTAACTTATTTTTGAGCTTATGCAAACAACTTATGCAATTTTTATGTATTATTATAAATTTGTCAAGGTAGTTTATGATAAAATAACTTATAAAAATAAAATTTTCATTAATTTTAACTGATAAAATAACATAAAACATAATGTATATTGCATAAATTATTTGCATAAGATAAAAAATAAGTTGATCTAAATGGATCATAAAACCATATCAATCTGAACTAAACCAAAAGAAATCAAACCAAAACAAATTGAATCAAACCAAACTAAACGAAGAAAGAAGAAACGCAAATATCAGCAACCCCACACCTTCACATACACCCTTAGCAATTATTGCAAAACTATAAGGGGTGTATTGGATTGAGATTTTGAAAGACTTTTTTGAGAAAAACAATCTTGCAGATTTTAAAAGATTTTGTGAGATTGTATTGATTTTGTGAGATTTTAACTGATTTTATTTTACAATCAAGATTTTTAACGTTTGGATTTTAATGGATTTTAACACAAACTTTTTAAGATTTCAAAATACTTTATGGATTTTTACAAAAATGAATAAAAAAGATAATAAATAAATTATAATGTTTGAACAATCAATTGTTTCCTTTTATTTCCTTTTTATAATGAATACTCATTGTCAAAATTAATGAATAATTATTGTGAATAATAATTAACTTTTTTGGTCAAAAGAAAAAAATAAAATTGAACGTGTTCTAAGAAATTTCTTTTGAAGAACAAGAAAAACAACAAGTTTTTGTTGCATACATGCATGTTATAACGTTTTCAACGTACACATATAAAATACCTTACGCATATACGCCTGTACAATACCTTTTTGAAGAACATACATAGTACCAGAATCTCTCGTTTTAATCAATTTGCATTAACAATATTTCAACAGTGTGAATATCGATTGGTATAAGAAAATAGCAAAATTATAAAATAAACTATATATATATTTAATAGAAGAAGGTGGGAGCGGAGAGAGGGAGGGAGGGAGGGAGAGGGAGAAAATGATGAACATGATAGTCGATGAAGGATGCATAACAATATAAAAAAGTCTTGAAAGATTATGAAAAAATCTTGAGGGTTTGAGTGGGATTGTTGGATGAATATTTTATGTGCATTTTGAACTAAAAAGTCTTTCAAAATCCATTCAATAATAAAATCCATCAAAATCCATAGACTTTTGAATACCAATAGACAATTTAAAAATGATGAGAAATCTCAATTGAATACCAACAGATTTTGTTGCCTTAAAAAAAAATCTTAATTGTCTTAATTGAATAGCACGAGATTTATTTAACTTTTATAAAAGTCTTGATTGAATACCACAAGACTTTTTTATTAAAAAAAAATCTTTTAAAATCCATTGAAATCTCAATCCAATACACCCCCCTAAACTCCACTGCAAACCACCCCTTTTATCAATTCATCAAAAACAAGACGATGGCCATGTTAAATAATACAATTCAGAGAAATATAAAGTGACGACCAGGGTTTTATTTTAATAATATCACAATAACATAATTTCATAAAATAATATATAATAATACTTAATGAATTACTAAATTAAAAATCTAATAATATAAAATCGTATTATCTAACACTGCATTCAAATTGTGTAAAAAAAAAACACTGCATTCAAATATTGAACGGTTTTAACTTCAGCATGAAGTTATAAAAAAAAAATAGACACATGTATTATAATACGATTAAAAATATATGTTTTCGTAAAAATTATAAAAAAATAAACATACATATTAATATATGAGTAAAAATATAAATTATATAAATATTACTACCGTAAAAAATAGTCATAATTAAAAGGAGAATATTAACATATGTCTTAAGGGCACATGTTAAGGAAACAAATGTATAATTTATTATTTAATAAAACATGTGCATTTTTACTTTTAAGCATTAAATTTTTTATACTATTAAATGTATAATTTCTATATTAAAATAGCTTATCATATGTTCTATCGACACGTGATAATATGACCCTAATTAATACTCTCTTCGTCCTTAATTTTAGTCCATACCACAGTAAATTTTACAAATAACTAAATTTTCTAATATGTATGAAACTATTAAATGTCGCTTATAAATCAGGATAGAGGGAGTAGTATATGAATAGAAATACAAGCAAAACAACATAAATAAAAAAGTAGGCATAATTGTTGGTTTAAAGTACACAAAATGGATCTGTTATGTGTGAATTTATAATTATAAGAATGAGTAAGATTACTTTACAACAGGATAAGGATACTCTTGAGTAATAATAGATTTACATGATGATTACGTGGTATTGGTTTGGTTGCTCCAGCACAAAGCATAACGTGTCTTCAACTTTGAATTGAAAATTGAAATATTAGTTTATGCTTAATAGCTTTTGACGTGTGACAACACTAATGTTCCTGTAAAGGACACGAGTCACATAGAAATGAAAATGAAGATCCTAATTAAACTCTGTCTCCTTGGAGATATTATAGGAGTTCCCACTCAAACTTTAGCTATAAGTTTTCAAGATCTCAACATAGAAAAAAAATGCTTCACACAATAAAAACGATTTTAACTAATCCACAAGCTTCTTCATTTCCACGATCACTCTCTTCCAACGTTAATCTTTGTCGGGAAACTTCCACCGTTAGATTTTGTACCAAATCTGATCCTTCCCATAAGATGGACAAGGCTCAAAAGCCTACTAGTGAGAAAAAGGAAACTACTGAGCATGGGTGAGCTCAAAAACTTACAAATTATAATATAATTTTGTTGTTTTTATTAGAACAAAAAAAAATATAATGAAAAATTTAGAATTTTATTTAGTTTTTAAGAAATTTTTGTTTTTCAATTTTTATGTATTAAAAAAATGAATTTATATTGTGAAGGGATGTGATGTCTCATTCGTTTGGAGAAGGGTATGCTACAAGATCTGATGAAGAAGGATTTGGGGGGATATATGGTGAAAATCAATCCCTTCAGAAAGATAAGTCTGTCCATGAAAATCACCCAGGTTATAATTAATTAGTTAATTAATTTGCTTATGATCATACATGGACCACTAATTTGTAAATTTTGTGTGATGTTCACAAGTGAAATAAGTCTTACATAATGCACATGCTTGTTTTTACACATGACATATCTACTTTAACATATTGTTAAGCATGATTTAAGACTCATCTCACTTGTGTGGCCTAATTTATGTACATGTACAATCGAAATCAACATTTTTAATTATTTAATGGTTATAATTTGATTTATTTGAGTTTATTTATTGACATAAACATTGTCCTTGTTATTTTTGTTGGAGTCATGATGGAAATTATTAAGCCTAATTATGACTTGTTTCTTTTTGGGATATATATGAATGAATGAAGATTATGACAAGACACAGGGAAGCGAGGTGAAAGAGAAGGAAAAAGCGAGGCACCAGAGCAGCGCCAACGCTTAGGTTTTTGTGTAGGTAGTGTAGTGGTTTATGCAATTAAGAGTTTTTTATTTTCTTAATTTCTGATCCTCGTTTCGTTTTTTCCTTATTGGTATTTAGTTTATACTCCCTCCGTCCCTTATTATAAGCTCCTCTTGGAGTTTTTCACGCATATTAAGAAAAGTTGGTGGTGTAATTAATGTGTACTTTTTAGGTATCACAATTACAAAATTGTTCTTGATGAAAAATATGTATTTGTATATGACTTTTCGTATTTCAATGCAAAGTATGGTTATGTTTGAAAAAGTAATAATAAATGTGCATTGGAAATTGAGAAGGGACTTATATTTATTTATAAAGGTGCTTATATTTAGGGACGGAGGGAGTATTAAGTAGTAAAATGGACAATTGTCTTTGATGTATGGATATTACGTACTAATTTTTAATAATCAATACTACAGAAGAGTTTGCACATGTATGAGATACTTCACACGTACACACAATACATATACAAAGGATATAAGAAATGTGAGACCAAAAAAAATGTGAGACCATGTTGTGAAACATAGTGATATATGGAGTACATGATTATTTTCAAGATTTTGCTGAACTTTTTTAATTAATAAATTTGTGAGCATTCCACTTTTAAGTCATTCAAGAGAAGCTTCTTTTGCACCCAAAAAAAAAAGCTCTTTGGGTGTTATTTTACTTATCGGTTACATTTGCTTTAAACTAGTTATTTGAATATACTAAATTGATCAAGATCAAAATGACTAAGGTGTTTTGTAACCAAAAAAAAAAAAAAAGAGACTAAGGTGTTTACCCAAAATTATTCAACCATTAGGATGTTGGTTTAGGGGTTCAAATAAGAGATATATAAGGATCATTTCCATATTTTTCAAAAGAAACTGTGGTAATAATTACTACAGTTTTGAATGCATAACTATAAAGCGAAGCGTTTGCTCAAATGTAGAGATAAATTTTTTGCAAGAGTTTTAATATTGCTGCATCTCTAAACTAGAGATTCAACCATGATCTTTGGTTAAGCTTGAATAAAATATGCCTAATGTAGATGTAGAGCGCTAGAACAAAGTTTGTCAATCCAAACCCCTTTGATACTAATCTCTTTAAACTTAGCTGATTAATTTGAATTCAAATCCTACTGATGATAATATTGTCGTGTTCGTGGTGATACCACATGCGGTCCATGGCGCTCTCGTTTTGTAAATTTGGTAGTAGAATGGCTTCACTTTGAAACAAAAATCATTTATGTTGTTGAAAGAGTACCTCATACTTCAAAAAAACACATTAAACTTGAACAAGATATGCCTAATGTGGGTACCGTGAATGTTGCAATAAGTTGTCAATTCAGTTTCATTGATACTAATCACTCTAATTTTGAGTCTTTGGAGAAGGAAATAAAATAAACAAGGGTTCAATTGTTTCTAGAAGCACCGGTTAACATTTTCCAATAAAAATTGCTCCTAAAACAAAAGTGTTCTATTGTTTGGGAAAGAAATAAAATAAACAAGGGTTCTAATTAACACTTAAAATCTCTAATTTTACTCTCTAATAAGGCGAGGGCCCTCTTCAAATGAGACGAATAAATTGTTTTTTCCATATCCAACGCTTTGGTTACATAAATAAAATTAGAATAAAACATACAGAGTACACAACTACAACTTATCAACATACAAACCGATGAAAAAATTGTATTGCTATTATTCTCTGCTGCAAATGCAGAGTATTATTTGAAGATGCTGTGAGCATATTAGTTAACATTGGATGCCCAATGCAACAATTATCATCAAAATCATACATCTAAGACATTTTATTCCATCTTTTTTCACTTGTGAACAAGTGGAAACAATATGCCTAGGCCATCCAGGAGTAATAATTATATTATATTAATCAATACACACGAGCCTTAGGAGGGAATGATTCAACCTCATCATCCAATGTATTCAAATGCACTGGCCTGTAATCCAATCGGACTTTCTCGTTCTCCCAGAATCTACAAATTTATACACAAAAGCTAAGTTAACACATGCAAGTTACACAAGTTTATATCCTCAATTGAGTCATTGAAACACCAAAATCAAAATCATCTTTTTTGCGTTAGAATCAACACACATCAAACAACGTAATGTTTAAACAGTTGGCTTTATTGGTTTGAATCAAAGCCTCTATGTGGTAAAACAGTTGGATTATCTCATTTCCATCCATACCATGAATAGTTATATTATCAGAAAATATTATAGAATCCACTAATTCGGGCTTCAAAGTTGTATCTTAGTCACAACCTTCAACAACTCAGGCTCAACCCAGACGGGCCAAAAAATTGGTTGGTATAAATTGGGTCAAACTATAGCTATTTAATCTTCAAATAAAAAACTTGGAAAGAGTCACCATTTCATCTATCTACACCAAACTAAAAATAGTCACGAGAACATTCTTTTCATCTAATTCCCACTCCATCAAAACAAAAACACGACCCAAAAGGATCAAGTTTCTTGCCAGAAATAAGCAACTAAATTTCAACACAATAGTAAAGTAACTATTGCGTAAGCAGAGGATATAAGGTTGATTTGGTGGTTTGAGTGAGATAAGGAAGTCAATGGTTCGAACTCCAGACCCAACATAACTATACTAGCATTTGTCGTTAAAAATAAAAGTTGTAAAAAGCAAACGTGAAGTCATAACTGTATTAATTGAACATGACTTACCCCAATGTGTGTTTCATCCAGTTCTCATCATCTCTTTTCTGTAGAATCCAACACAAGATGCACATTAGTTAGTTACCTTGTTCATATCAATGATAAGAAATTTTCACATTAAGGGGGAAAAACTAACCGTGAAGTCCTCACGGGCATGAGCTCCTCTACTCTCTTTCCTAGCTTCTGCAGAGTGCATTGTGATGCAGGCATTTATCAAAAGATTTTCCAACTCAATAGTCTCGATCAAGTCCGAATTCCTGTAAATATATAGATTAAAAACATTATACTTGTAAAATAAACAGGCAGATTCCTTGAAATATTAGGGATATTCAACATTTGCTAAAAAGGATTTACCATACTAAACTTCGGTCCTCAACCTTGACATCATGGAAACTCTCCCACGTTTTATCAATTAATTGACAACCTGTTACAAAATCAGCAAAGTAAAACACACTTAGTAAAAGAAAAGAAAATGGTTGCATAATAAAGTAATATTGGCGAGAAATAGATTACCTTCTTCTAATGTTTCTTGTGTACGGAATACAGCAGCATTATTTTGCATTACTCGTTGCATATTCAAACGAATTTTTGAAGTAGGTAATGATCCATTTGAATTTCTCAATTTGTCCAGCCAAGCAATTGTTTTCTGGCCAGCATCCTTCTCTAAAGGCTTTTGTTTCTCTCCTGTAACATGGATAACATATGCATTTTTATCATACTAATTTCAGTGGGCAGGGCACCATCCATTTCAATAACAGGAAAGAGTCTTGCCTGGCTTATTAATTTCTGCAACTCTATTTGCACAAGCTCTACCAAAAACAACAATATCTAAAAGTGAATTTGCACCAAGTCTGTTGGCGCCATGAACTGATGCACAGGCTGCTTCCCCAGCAGCCATCAACCCAGGAACTAATGCATCTGGATCGTTACCTTTAATGGTAACTACCTGCATATTGAAGCACATCAGTTCATAGTTTTTAATTTATTTTGTCTTTTCCCAAAAAAAGAAAAGAAAAACAAATAAATATAAAGAACAAGATTGCAATTTCTGTGCTTACTGGAAACATTATAGGATAAATCTTCCAACCAATTAATCTAAAAAACAGGTCAAGTTTACTATTTGTGATGTGATATAGATGATTACAGAGAACACTCATTGTCGGTGGTGATTTGAATTTGGCGCAGTAACTGACACTACCGCCAACTTATAATTGCAGATTACTGACATGATCATTCTTTTCTAGTTAAAACACAAAACGTGCCCAGATCTTGCCATCATGGTATTTTATTTATAGAATAATATTATTAGATGACCATTTAAACAAATTCAATCTACTTTAGCTCCATATTATTCATACAGGGGTGTCAGTGTGCAACAACAAAATGACTATATTAAAATTTTGGTTTGAAAACAAAACCAAAAAATTACTATTACTATTACTTATGTTCTACATGCTCTTGCTCATATATTATGCATGTCAGAGCTGCGCGAGCGAAAAATACGCATAAAAGACTAATTCATCAAGTGATAAATATCAGTGATAGTTTTGATATAAGAAATTTTATCTTAACAGGATGCTGGTATTAATCATCCTAGGTTTTTAATCTTTTCTTCATTACTTTATATTTTTAAGTCTTTCAATTGGAAGTTTTTACTTCAAAGCGCTTGTTTAAACTTCATACCTCTCCATGATGATTTGTGGGAATGCCACCCATGTTATAATGCACAGTTGGCAAAACAGGAATGGGTTCCTTTGTAACATCCACACCAGCAAAAATAGCAGCAGTTTCAGAGATACCAGGAAGTCTCTCCTTGAGCACATCTGGGGGTAGATGATTCAAGTGTAGATAGATGTGATCCTTCTCGGGTCCTGCAAATGATTTACACTTAATAACAGCTTACATAAAAATACAGTGTCAACTTGTCCAACTCGACTGGGAAAACAGTATTTTTATTTATGGAAAATGCTAAATAGTGCACCCGGTGCACTAGTAAAGCAAGTTTTTATGGAAATTTTTTCTTGGAAATTGTGCATTCAATGCTTTGAAAGTATAAAAAGTTCTCTTATCTCTATTACTTTTGTCTTTTATTTCCATTTTTAACATACTTAACAAGTGCACCGGGTGTACTGTTTAGCATGACCCTTTATTTATTTCCAATGTACAAAATAGAGTTCACCACTCTCAACGACAAAAACAACCATAAAGCTTTTTCTCCTTCCCTCCGCGGGAGTACTACCACATGAACCAAATGACACCGTCATAATGTACTACCATAAATCAAGTACCATTTAATTCCAAATCCTTCTTAAAGGACACCACATCTTCAAGATTAGAAAATACATTCAATTTTAGGATTAAAAAGAAAATCAAGATCTCTAAAAAAGAAAATTTGACATACAAGTCTACCATTAAACAATTCGGCAACAATCTAGTAGGATTCTAACTTCTTATACATAAACTTTTTATGAATAAATGGACTGGACATATCAATGAAAAGAACACATACCTACACCACGACCTTCCCGAATCTCCATAGTCATCGATCTTGAAACTACATCTCTGGATGCAAGATCCTTAGCTGTAGGAGCATATCTTTCCATAAATCTCTCCCCCTCGCTATTCCTAAGAATTCCACCTTCACCACGAGAACCTAAAATGTCCAAAATAGAAATGAAATGTTATATTCCAATTTTACTAGACAAAGTGTCTCGTGAGGCGCAATCAAAGGTAAGCCCAAATTTGCACATAAAATTTAAACTACCAACCTTCTGTTATAAGGCAACCCGCTCCATATATACCCGTTGGGTGAAATTGCACAAACTCCAAATCCTACATAATTTAAGATAAAAGCATATAAACATAAAAGACTCACTCCATAGATATCATATTATTAAAAAGCACAAAATTTTAAAGAATAGAAAACCTCAAGCCCGATCCCAGCACGTGCAGCCATGGCATTGCCATCTCCAGTGCATGTATGTGCTGAGGTTGCTGAGAAGTACGCTCTTCCATAACCCTGGTGCAGAATAAAAGATCTCATCAATCCATAACAAGCAAGTATAACAAACTTCGATGACAAACATCCGCAGAAAAATCATATTACCCCTGTGGCCAAAATTGTTGAAGCAGCTTGGAAACGATGTAGTGTGCCATCCTCCATATTTAAGGCAATTACTCCTTGGCAACTACCTACACATCCGATATGGAAATTAATTAACATAATCATTATCTATGACACAGACACATATTTTTCTTTTCCTCCTTTTCACCATTGTAACACGTTTGATAAAGCAATTGGCATACAAAACATAACTTATATATAATCTGTAGAGAACAAGTAATTCTATTTATGTGAAGAAATTGCTTATCAATGCCAATAAAACCCAAGACCTTGCTATAGCGTAATTTATTGCAAATTAAGTGAAAGCACAATGTTTCCTGCAACAACTTACCATCACTGTTCATTAAAAGATCCAAGGCAAAATATTCCACAAAAAACTGTGTATTGTGTCTCATAGCTTGGCCATAGAGAGTATGCAATAAAGCATGCCCAGTTCGATCAGCAGCACATGCACAACGGTAAGCTTGACCACCTGTATTGTAGCCATAAATAGAGGCCCAGATCAGATCACTTCTCAAAAGAAAAAACAGACAACCCTGCTCCAAAACCTGAATATACCTTTTCCAAAGTTTAAGCTTTGACCGCCAAATGCACGCTGATATATTTTTCCCTCCTCTGTTCGAGAAAAAGGCAATCCGTAATTCTCTAGTTCAATAACCGCTTTTGGGGCTTCCCTACACATATATTGGATGGCATCCTGATCTCCTGTAGATTATAGAGCTTGCATCAAGAGCATGAAAGATAAAAACATTCCAAAAGAAAAATCTCAGTTCATGTATGCTCAGCTGCTGAAGGCTCGGAAAATTGCCAGAGCATCTTTTTACGTAAAAAACCACAGGCACAGGGCATATTATGTTCGTCGAAGATAAATAATTCTAAAGGAAAATGAAAATGAATCTCTACATGCAAGGATATTTGCAACAATGAACACTTACGTGATAATTTATTCATATTGTAGGATATATAATGAAAAATAATTCAAAGGTTGACTGAGTTTATACCTAGCCAATCACTTCCTTTGACAGTGTCATACATGTGCCACCTCCAGTCATCTTCAGTCATATTTCCCAATGCAGCATTTATGCCACCCTAAACATAATTTTTATTCTCATGAGTTAGCATTGCCATCACATTGAGGGGAAAAAAAGCTTGACTCATGATGTCCACTTAGTATAATATACTTTTTATTTCACAACTAACTGTATGAGCAGGCAAAAACAAGAGTCTAAGGGAAAATCCCTAACATAATATTTTTTTATCAAAACATAAAGTCGACAGAGAGCTATTGAGAAAAACCTAAGTCCTACATAGGATAAAGATAAGGCCTGAACTTAGTTTATAAAAAGTGTCACCACTCATCTTATAAGCCAGTTTTGTAAGATAGAGTTAGGCAAAACCCAAATCCTAATATGGTATCAAAATCAAAGCCTAATAGTGTTGGGCGTTGAAAGGAAAAAAAAACCGAGTCTTACATAGGATAAAGATAAGATAAAAAATGGGTTTATAAATAATGACACCCCTTACCTTACAAATCCATTTTGTAAGGATGAGTTAGGTCCAATATGAAAACATAATATGAGCATATCAATTCATTATTTTTTTAGAATTTCATAGTATCTCACAAAGTAGTAATGGTAAATACAAGTCTATATTGATGGGGTACTTACTCCAACATACCTATTGTAGTAAATACTAAATACAACAACCAAATCCCTTTCTCATTAGATGGGATCATTGTCTAAACAGTCACCTACTACAACATATCGAAAGACTCCTAAACAGTCACCCTGAGGTTTCTCATGTTTGTAGTATTGTATATGATTGATGTTAAGGTATTGTTTTCCCCGACTTTTTCAGGTCTTAGAAACTATCTGAAAGCTAAAAGTGAAAATAAGAGCTTTTTAGAAAAAAGTAAAACTGTTTAGTAATTGTTGTATTTTTTAGCTTCAAAAGTCTTTTATCTATGTATTTTATTCATAAAAAGTAAACAACTTTTTTCTATCAAGAAAAAAATCTATTTGGCCTAGCTTCTCCTTTTATTGAGTAAAAAAGTTCCAAAATCATAGAAATCTGCTAAATATAATCAATTAATCACGAGGAAAAAAAAAACTACACCTAAACTAGATAATTTCTTTGTACACAATCCTACAAGCAATATCACAGAATAACAATCAAAAGGCCTATTAAACAATATATCATATACCTGAGCTGCAACAGTATGTGAACGAGTTGGAAAAAGCTTGGTAATACAAGCAGTATTGAATCCATGTTCCGAGAGTCCAATAGCAGCTCTCAATCCAGCACCACCAGCACCAACCACAACTGCATCATAAGTATGATCTACAACGGTGTAAGACGAATTTCCACCACTCTGCACAATAAACAAAAAAAAAAAACGATTAAGCATCAATAAATAACTCAAACCTATAATCAATCAACGACAAAAAAACGAATCGGAAGGGATTCATACGGAGAAGAATCTAGAAAGATGAGATCCGAGAGAGTTATTGGATCTGTTGGTAGAAGGTGGAACGCGAAGTCCACGAGCGACGCACCGCCACATTTTTTTGGAAGTATAGAGAGTGTTGATTTTTGGTTTCGCTGTGTTAGCTTTGATTTTGGTGATTTGGAATCGTTGTGCGTGTGGCTTTTTTTTGCTCTGTTTTTATATTGTTCGTTGTGAGTTTGTGAGAATTGTTGTGGTGGCTTCAGGAAATGGGGAAGGGAAATGATGGTTTAATTCGAAACACGTAGCTCGGGGGTTGTCACTTTGATTAATCAATGGTATTAAACATGGACACTTGATTAATTCAATTTCATCCTTTCACTTAATATTTTCATGTGTCTTAGGCCAATTGTACTTAGGAGATAATACTAGTTTTTTCTTTTATAGTTTAATTTTTACCAAAAGTTTGTTGTTTATTTGAGTCTTATAAAACTTGTGTAATTAGTCTTTGTAGTTATATGCGAATGATGCATAATTTACGTAACAAATTAATCGTGCATTTGCCATTTTATTTTTTGTTTAATTGAAAAATATTGTAAGCAAATTCATAAACATGTGAAACACTATAATTAATTATTATATAGTCTATTAAAATTGTAAATAAATTTTTAAGTGTCTATGTGTAATTTTATAGAATAAATTTGATCTAGAGCAATGATGGTCGAGTTGGAAGTTGGAACAACCCTTGTCAATATGGAGGTGAGAGTGATGCATGTAAATGTAATAATTCTGTGACGTCTGAGTCGGTAAAAGAGTAAAAAATGAATGAGTATGTAGAACATCTTTTATAAACTCAAAGATAAGTCAAATTTAAATGAGCTCATAATTTGCAAGAGAAAAACATGAATAAGTAGATAAAACAATTTAATTAAAATATAAAAATTTACTATAAATATTGTAAAAAAAAATTACTATAAATATTAACCAATAAATATAACTAACGTTTACATCTAATAATTACTGATCATTTAACTTATAGTTTTTTTTTACAAGATTCAACTTATAGTTATAAACATCTAAATCATTCAAAAGCCAACCTTAGCTAAAATATGAGAATTTGTTAATGATGTACATTTCTCCACCATTGACAAATTTTATTTATACATATGTACTTGTTTACTTTACAGTATACACGACGAGGAAGTATTTTTGTAACATGGACGGGTGTAACCACAAATTATTAGGTGTGGATAATAATTTCCCACAAAATATATGAATGTAAAATGGAAAAGCGAAATTTAGAAGTCCAATGAGCCCAGACTTTGCAAGGCTTGGCCCAGGAAGTTGAGAGTTATTGTTTTGTCCAAAGTTATTTATCAGAAGAAGTTTTCTTTATACCCATGTTTTTTGTTTTTCCACCCCAATCAAATTTTAAACTTCCCACAAGAGATGTACTATTTAATGAAAATTACCAGGACCGTCCCCGAACATTTAGAGGTCCCGAGAGAGTAATAAAAATGGACCTCTAATAAATTTTTTTTTCTAAAAAGAACAAAACATATTTAAATTGTAAACAATATCAATAACATCAAAAGTAATTATTCATCCTTATGACTAACAAAAAAAATGTCTTATTCTAATCAATATCATAAAAATACCTTTTAACTATAAAAAAATTATCCCATTTGGTGTTTTTTAGAACAAATTTATCAACCAAGTTTTCATATTAGACCATTTATTGTTGTTGGACCTTCTATTTACTACTTAAACCCCTCAATATAACTCCCAAATTATTTTTTTAGGCCCTTGTGCTAGAGGTTTGTTTGCCCTGACCCAAAATCGGGCCTGAAAATTACCATTGAGAAACATAAAAGTTACTTTTAAAAAAAGAACAAAGACAAAATAGTGGGTTGTGGCGGAATACACGCGACATTTGAAAATAAAATTAATGAATGAAAAATGACTTTATTTGACAAAAATAATGGATAACTAATAAACATTTTATAACGAATGGCTTATAAATAAGTTTATAGAAGATAAATTAATTGATTAGATTTGTAGTGTTAAATTGTCACCGGGGGCGGAGGCAGAGCCCGACCTGCCTGGGCACGTGCCGGGGCTTGGATGTTATCATGTTTGGTAGAGTTATGGAAGCTTGAGTTTTTTTGTTATGAAGTATTTTTGATTTTCTGGTGTTGTTATTGTCTAGTACGGCTTATTTAGATTGAAGAAGAAGAAGAAAAGTATTGGGAAGAATAAGGAAAGATTTGGCTGTGACCCGGACCATTTATTAATTTATTCTTTTGGTTTACTATTACATTTTCATTTTGTTACAAAAGACTTCTTTTTTCTATAGGTGGTTGACTTCCGCTTTTATTAAATGTTTTGTAATTGTTTTTTTTTCCACTTTTATTATATTTATAAAAAGGTTGTTGGAAACAATGTTTATTATTAATTAAGTTTTTTTTATAAAGTAATGTAAAAACTCCTTTGTAAAATAAATAAAATAATGTAAGAAAGAAAATAAGTTCATTTTAATATTAAGTTTTAAATAAATTAAAATTTATACTCATTTTAGTAATCATACGGTCAAAATCAATTTTAGTTCAAACTATTCAAACAACATAAATTTATAAGAATCACTTTTAGCAAATGTATTTAAACGTAAATCAATTTACATTCAATTCATTTGATGATATATTACATCGAGCGGGAGGTATTCATGTCACTTGATGATGTTGATATTATATGAACATTCACCATCGGAAATCTCGAAAAGAAAAATTTACCGCTTGCAGTTAAAATTGTGCCCAGACTCTAACATTCCTGGCTCCGCCTATGATTGTCACATCTATTACTCTCTATCTAAAATATGTTATAAGTAGGCATGACAATGGGGCGAGTCGGGGACGGATTTTGCCATCCCTAAACTCAAACCCATAAACTTCGGGTATCCCCAAACACGTCCCAATTCTTAACGGGGATGAAAAATAAAATCCCAAACCCATAGCCAATGGAGTTCGGGTATCTCCATTTCCTTTACCTCCATATGAATTTTAGTTGCACTTTGTTGTTTTTTATTAAAAAATAGTTAAAAATAGAAAATTATTTTGTTTCAACAATATTTAGAGTAAAATATGAATAGAAAATAAATAGAGAAAATAAATTGATTAATACTCAACTTAAAATTATAAATGTAATAATCTAAAAAAAAAAAAATATGAATGCAATCTAGAGTTTGTTTAAGAATTTCTAATTTATAAATGATAAAATATAATTCGATATAAGCGGGGCGGTTCGGAGACGGATTCGGGGTGGGTATCAATATCCCCATTTTCCCCCCAACCCCACCTTTTAAAACCGGGGAAAACCCAAACCCGAACTCAGTCAACTCAAGTTTTTTCCCGTCAAAATCGGGACGGGTCGGACGAATACCCGCGGATATGAGTTATTTTGCCATGCTTAATTATAAGAAACACAATTTAATAGTTTTTAACACAATTCAAAAGCAATAGTAGTATATTTGAGTGAGAGTACGAGAAGAGAGAATGTAATACGAAATATAGGAAGAAACTGAGTACCAACATTAAAAAATAAGAAAAATTAAATTGGATTTTTTAAATAAAATTGTTGTCTGTGAATCAAAAAGCTATGGCTTGATTTTTAAATAATTTCTTTTAACAAGGCTATAGGCCAATAATAAAAGAAAGAAAACAAAAATTTCAAATCACATACAAAGAAGTACCAAAAAAAAATCACATGCAAAGAAATATTTTTATTGTTTAATAGAATATTTATTTTTTTGTCCTCACAAACTTAATTCAATTAATAAAAGTAACACATTTTATATATGAGTTGAGGTTTAACCCAAATTTAGTCTTTTACAAAAAAATTAGGTACCCAAAGTTGAAGAAGTGAGTTTGACTACAAAAATTAATGGTACCCAAAGTTGAAGAAGTGAGTTTGGGAAACAGATTCTGGGCAGTTGTGACTGCATGCAGTCATAAACTACAATCATGATCAGACTGATTATATTTTAAGATAGTTTTTTATTTTATTTTAATATAAAAGTTTGAGTTAACATTTGAACCATTCGATCAAGATCGTACGGTTTAAATTGCATGACTGCACGACTGCACCTACTGTTGAAGTTACAGAAACCAGATACGTGAGTTTGACTACAACTCTTTTTATTTTTAATCATTGGCTACAGTGCAATTCATGACATTGGGTGATTTGATTTTTCCTATTATAAGTCTGAAGAATCAACCAATAGGCCCCAAGTAATTTGATGAATCAGTAAGGTCAAAACACAATCATTAATTAAGTGTTACTACTCCCTCCGTTCCAATTTATTTGAGCCAGTTAACTTCAGCACGTATATCAATGCACAACTTTGACGATTAATATTATTAATTGTATAATAGTAAAAATTATAAAAATTTAATATTTTGAAAATACTCATCGAGATGAATCCAACGACATCTTATATGCTAATATTTATTTTTATTTATTAAGAGAAAAATATGGTCAAAACAAGATATATGAATAATGCAAACATTCTAAATGACTCAAATAAATTGGGACGAAGGGAGTATTAATTAGTATATTTTCAGGGTATTGGTTAAGATATTAATAAAAATAATTTTATTTATTTTTTTAATCAGTGTTTCAAAAATATTATGCATTTTTCGTATAATAATTCTATAATAATTTTTTTTTCCATGATTTTTTTTTCTTCTTCTTACGTTAATTGAATTCAAAGTTAATATGTTCCATTAAAAAACAAATTATTCAAAAAATTTAAATTAAACTCTTAAATAAAATAACTATAGATCAAATTAGAGAATTAGCACACACAACAAAAAAGACAAATTCTTTTATACATCTCAAAATACTTAAATAGTTAAATTTAGAACCACCGTATCTAGATTTTGTTTGAGTCAAGTCATCATCATATTATAGGCCAATAATGCTCTGGAATCCAATTTTGTTGGGGCCAGTCTAGGTGTCCCCTTCCATGAATTATTAGAAAGAATACCAAACCTCCTTCCATGTCAATTTCATTATCGTTTATGCGGTTTTTATGAGTAAAAACAAACATGCTTATCCTCCCATGCCTTGCAATTGCATTATGGACCTTTGTATTGCCTCTAGTCCATAATTTCATTTCACTCTACATCAGACCAAGACTTGTAAACCAATTCAAAATACTTATACTTAATTTATAATACTAGAATAAGTTTTTTTTTTTGACAAAATACTAGAATAAGTTATAGTATAACTAATTGGTATTCCTAAAAAATGGGTACTTGTAATTAATTATTTATTTATCCTGAATCTCCAAATCTGGAGAAGTTGGATTTGTCGGTGCTTTTTTTGTTTGATTAGAGCAAATCATTAGTTGTTTTGTTCTCCTCCTCATAATTCATTCATCCCCATCCGCATTTTTGTTAGGTTGGATATTTTGTAAACCTTATAAAATTCAGTTAGTATATATATTGTGTATATCTTTTGAACACGACTTTGATAATGAAATACTAACACAAATCAATCGAATACGACACCGATACTGATATATCAACATCAACAATAAAAATACAAATATATAATTATACGAATAGGAGTATTATCTAACTTACGTCATCATTCAACATTAATATTTATCAAATATCAACCTATTTTGGTTGGTTTGTTGGTATTGACTTGGAACTTAGGAGTGTGCTCCTCCTTAAGGTCTCACGTTTGATTCTTTTTAATGCCAATTTAGATAGATTAATTTAGCTTCTTAAAAAAAAATTACCGAATATCAGACACACTTTCTATATAAAATTACAATACACGTAAATTGATTAAAATGGAATGGATTAGTTGCAGTCAACTTTTCTGTGCAATTATTTTATAGCTGTCCGATCTGTTGGGACAATGTGATAATGTGAGAGAAATTAGAGAGAATAGAACGAGAGAATTGAGAAGAGAATTAGGGAAAAAGAATTAATTGCTTTCATCCATAAGGGGCAAATATAGTTATATACAAATGGGGGCTTGCTTAGCTACCAAACCAATGTAACTAACTACCTACAAAAAATGAAAAACTTCCCTAACTGCCAAACTAACTAACTATGACAGTTATTCAGAAAAACACGTTCTCAGCTTCTGAAGCATCTGAGCTTCTAGAGCACTACAGCTTCTGAAGCTCTGTTTTCACCAAAACATGACTTACCAATTCAACACGATCACGATCAAACAGTTTAAACAGATGTAGTCGATAAATACAATTTTTAAATTATAACTGCACGACTGCATAAAAAAATCTACTAAATGAAATTCGGTCCGATGATCATATGTATGTGAAAGATTAATTATTTTTGAGAATTTATGAATTATGATGACGAAGGATTGCATAAGGCAATATTTGGATTTTGTTGTGATTTAAGAGGACGTACGGTTAAATTTGTCCTAATAAGTCCTAGACCTTAGTGTGGAGCAACAACGTGCGGATTCGTAGACCATAGATATTGAGAGGACGAAGGTGCATCAAAAGGAATACAAGAAGATTAGAAAGCGAAACTTAGCCTAACAAGGAACTTCTATCTACTTGTTTGTGATCTTGCGTTATTCACGGTTCAACCATGCACATACATGCCAAATCACTAAACGTGCTTAATTTTTCTACTTAAATGTTAATCTCATCTATTTAAATACACGACTTTGACGTTGACGTTGACTTTAATAATAATAGATATATTTGTTTTTTATTCAGAATACGTTGCAATGTTACATGGTGATGGTCATTACTTGTTGGTCACTCACAGCCACTGCATACTACTATTAGACACGTGGAAGGAAAATAACACTTAACAAACTAGTAACACTTAACAAACTAGTACTATTTGATTATTTAATGCAAAATTTAATTAAATGAAATCTAATTAGTTACACTGAATGTATGTACGTACCAGCAAAGCTAAAAGGATTCATGAATCCCTCATCCATGTGAATAAAAGACTTCATAACATAGATGGGGCACGAGCGGAGAGCGGAATGCATTCAACTACATATTGTTTCCATCAAGTTAACATTCAAAATACTCTCTCCGTCTAAAATATAAGCGAAAAATGATTAATAAAAATTAATGTATTTGGTGCAAATTATAGTTTAGATACATTAACTTTTGTTAATCTATTTTTACTTATATTTTAAAATAAAGAAAGTACATTTTTATTTCCATCCCTTTTTCAGGGTAATTACTCGCATGTCTCCATCATTGTGGATCTTTTTGGTTTTTGTTAGATCCTCACAAATAAAAAATTTAATATCACATATGAAAGATATTGATACATACTCCTATATTGTATGGAAAGACTAATCTATACTATATAACATAAAATATAATTGAATCGAATATACACATATAAATATTAATTGAATAAATTGTTCGGAGATGGAATTTCTGCAAAGCGGAAAGTATGATTTCCATCCTCGTTTCCAAATTGCCTTAGGGGAAAATAAGATAGTTCACATACCTCTATTGCCTTAAGGCAAAAAACTTGACCACTTAAAAAATTATTTTAAGAAAAATGCTAACTAGTGCACTAGTTAAGTGCACTAGTTAAGGAAGTTAATATAATAATATGATGTTGGAATTTGTGTACTTTATCTTTTTTAAATATAAAATTTGATCTTTTTAATACAAAAGTTACATTTTTTGGATTCCTTAACTAGTATACCGGGTGCACTGGTTAGCATGACCCTTATTTTAAAATCAAAATCTCTAAATTTTAGCTGAGTTTTTTTCCCCCAAAATTTTAGTTCCTGAGCTAAAGAAATATATAATAGCATACAATTTTATTTTTGACAAATAGTATATACGATTTTTTTTCATTACAAATATAACAAAAGAATACTTTGCATAATGGTGTGTTAGAGTTTATTAGAATTATGACAAAAAAAAGAGTTTATTAGAGATATATTGAATTTTTATATATAGTAAGAATAGTAGATTACAGTACTGGGATAATAACAATAATACAAATGAATAAATATTCACTCGTCCTAGTCTTTTGGAATATATAAATATGTACATTGTTGGTGGACTAGCTACCATTGAAGATCTAATACAACCTAGAGGTAGAAGAAAACAGATAAATGAAGTAGTTCTATTGACATTTCTTTTCTCCTCCCTCCCTTCACACGTGTGTGAACTTCTAGAGAAAAAAAATAACTTGATTGGTTCAAATGCGATCGATGATGCCTTGAAATGATCTCAAAATTGGACCCAGATTGCCTGATCGATGTAAAATTCAAATATGGTTATACCCAATTTTAAATCCCACCTATTAATCGGAGATTGAATGACTCATATTACACAATCAATAGATAGCATGGGATTACAAACGTTAATTTGAGATCATATAACTCAGAATTGCGTATAGCATGATATCGAAATTCCTCCAAATACAACTCAAGGCTATATATAGTAGGTAGCATGTCATGTGGTAATTTTCTCCTTTATAGAATGGGTGATCTAACTAATTGGACTTAATTCATATTAAAGAATGGGCTTGGACTCTAATTTGTAGACCCTTAGGAAAATCGACAAAAGGGTAGGCAAAAGCTTGATCTTTATTATCAAGTAATTCCCAATGGTAATTGAGGATGAGATGGTGGATGAAAACAGCCATTTCAAGCTTAGCTAATTCTGATCCTGCACATAGTCTTGGTCCTCCCCCAAACGGTAAGAAATTATTATTGCAAGATGTGCTTGAGTTTGGGCAATTTCCATGATTACCATTGTTCTGCACCACCAACATATAACATCAATGACATATCAAAATAATAGTATACTAACATATAGTACTTTTATTATTTTAAACATGAACTACGGATTCAGATTCCATGCAATCGCATATATTATTTTAAATTTTAAATTTAACGACTATCAATATGGCTAAGGGTCGGGGTGGGATGAGTAGCTCAATTGGTTATGCTAGTTGAGCTAAGGGTAAAGGAGTTTGGAGGTCCAGGGTTCAAGTCCTGATAAGGAGATAAAACTAACAATTTGCCATTCAAAAAAAAATAAAAATGGCTAAGGGTCCATTTGAATTAGCTTATTTTTTAAATTATGTAAATAGCTTATGCAATATAAATTATGTTTTATGCTATTTTATACGTTTAAACTAGTAAAAATTATATTTTTATAAACTATTTTATCATAAATTACCTTAACAAACTTATAATAATACATAAAAATTGCATAAACTATTTGCATAAACTCAAAATTTATATAATTGAAACGGGGCTTCAACTGTGTGAACATGTAGACCTAGTAATGATAATTCATGGAGTAGTAACGTAGTAATGATGTGAAAAAACAATGATTTGAATAAGTGTCTATTTTAATGGATATGCATATCAATATCAAATGGTTTTATATACTAACATTATTAGTAGTAGTAGTAGTAGTAGAAACTAAGAATGAATAGATACAACACCAAATCATGACACATGAAAGCGTGGCCACATCTAACATCTCGAGGCTAAGGATAAATACTGTAATATTAAGATTGATCATTTCTGGTGTTGGAGTCGACTACGGTACTTGTCGCAAACAATCATAAATCATAATTGTGTTATCTACAATTTGGTCACTCCTCCCACTTAGCTACATAAATAAATACAATATTGAGCACTAATCTAATACTCCATCCGGTCTTTAATATAAAAGAGATTTTACGTTTTAGATTCATTAAAAATTTAATATATTTAATCTATACTATAATTTAAATACATTAGATTCTTAATAAATTTTAAAAGTAAAATTTCTTTTATAATAAGAACCAGATGAGTATATATATACACACTCGCACAATAGACACACTAGGTCGGTGTAAATTATTTTCACGTAGAAATTTATTATTCATATATACCAAACTATTAAAGTGGGGAGTAATCACAATCGGATAACAATATAAAATTATTTTACGGTGTTAATATCATTTGGTATTTTTTAAGAACTAATTTCTTACAATTGACACGTCGTTAAGGAGTTAGGAGCATGATTTGAAAAATGAATTAAAGAGAAAAGGCAGATATGCACGTGCATTAGATAGGCCCAGTTTCCACATGGGCATTAATTAATGACCTGGAAACTGCCCACACGTTCATAAAAGTACCATGCTTGCTCATCATCATAACATCCTTTGGGACCTACATCCGTAGTACTACTGTTCACAACATACCCGTCGCTGATCATAACACGTCATCATCATTCAATTCATCCTGATCGTTCTTATAACGCTCACCACTTGGGATCATCGTTCATATTTTCTTACTATAGTTTTGAATAATTTTAAATTTGTATAGTTTTATTTTATGAACTCGAATTGCACACTTTTAAAGAATACGTACGATTATGATCGGATGATTTAAATATATTCATTTAAATTATAAATTCTTTGACTATGTAATTGCATATGGTCAATGACCACATAAATCCGAATTCATAATTTTATGCTCTTGAATTTTCAAAGTTACTATGGTAAAAGGGATTTCAATTTTTAAATTTGAGTTAGACTTGACCAAATTATTGAACCAAATTCTCTATTTAGATATGCTTAAACTAACAGTGTTGGTAAGACTCTTGTTTTTAATAAACTTTTTCATAGGACTTGTGTAATATTCTCCTTTTGAACTAATTTTTTGAGTTGGGTTAAGCCTAAAAACCCAAACTCAAAATTGGAACTTTATAAGCACATGCATGGATTGGACCCACTTGATATTTTATTGTGATAGTTGACTTTTAGTAACATAAACTATACCAAAATAAAAATCAAATATATGCTAAAAAAATCAAATATAATTCATAGTGCATTAAAAAAAAGCTAACAATATTTTATTACAAATAAAAATAAAATAAAAAATTAATATTTTAAGATAATTTTTACTCCATGAACTCTAATCATTCCTTGAGCAATAAGCATTGGTTGAGGGGGATGTATTAATATTAATTATTTAATTATTCATCTAAATGTTGACTAAGAATTGAATAATTTATAATTAGGGTACTAGCATGTGCACTGGTGATGAATAAAAGTGTTCTATATAGCTATAGGACCATGTCAACATTAACAATGATCAAATATCAACGTTATTTTCATTTGTGTTTGTCAAAGCCGTGCAATATGTGTACCTTATGTTGGGTCTGATTCTGAAGTGCCAAACGTAGAACTTATTGTGTTCTTCAAATTAGGAAGATAACTTAAAGAAGCTATATGACCCAATTCCAAGTTACATTTTTGGCAAAATTCCAAAACTTTTAAGAGTGAGGGTATGTTTGGTTTGGCTTTAGATAGAATTGATTAAGCTACTATTTTTAATTTCAAGTAGAATCAATTCTTGAGATAGAATCGATTCTATTTTTGAGAAACCAAAAAGTCAAAATCAATTTTACACATCCAAAATCAATTCTAACTCTTCTAAAATTAAAAGTAAACATACCCTGAATCAAATTTTGTTCACAATCGCCCTTCTAAAAGAAAGCCCCAAATTGGGATCCACCACAACAACAAATTTAAGTGCTTGGGGACCCCTATTAATCATTATTCTTTTTTCCCCTTTTTTTTTTTATAATAATTACAACATTTATTTATATATATTTTTAGTTAATCATAAGCTTAGGCTTTAAAAAGAAGAACAAAAAAGAAAGATGCATAATAATCATACCAGACATACTTTAAAATTCAGTCAATCTCAACATTCACATAGTCAGTACATCGATAATATTGAATTAACATTCAACTTAATTAAACGATAAAAATATTTTAAAAACGTGAATGCATGACAACCCGACTCGACGCATTTAAGAACTAACCTGCCATCTCCATGGATTAAAGTGTTGTGGTTGGTCAAAAAGTAATGGATCCAAATGCACGGCTGCAATCACCGGAAGGACTTTCCACCCACATGGAATATCATAACCTTTTTCAAACACAAAAAGAAATTTCCCTTTACTATAACTATTCTCTATTCCTTTTTCTCATAAAAGAGATTTTGATTTTACTACTAAATACTAAAAAAAAATTTATATTACTATATATATATTATATGCTTTTAATGTACTACCTTTGTACCGAACATCTTTAAGAGCCTTCCTATGAAGGAACCTCACAACATTACCTAGCCTTAGTGTCTCGTTCACAACCTGTAAAAAAATTAGCAACACTTTAATACATGCTTAAATATAATCTATTTCTCACTTTACGTATAGATTATATATTTTTCTTCTTTTTTTAACAATAATGATGTTCTGTTGCAAACACTTTAGAGTGGCTTTGTAATCTAATATAATATTCATATTCTTTCATTATTAAATAGGAGTAATAACAATGTCAAAGTCACAAGTCTTCGTGACTCGTGAATTTAACTCAATTGATAAGGACATTATATTTTATATGCATGCAGAAGTTGAAGTTCAAATCCTAAACACCTTGCTAAACCAGTTAAGGTTAAATATTAAGATATCTGACAAAAAAAATAAAAATGCTTATATATGTTTAATAAAAGAAAAAAAGGACAAGAATACCCTTGTAATTTATTTATAATATATGACTTACACAGTGAGTAAATTCCATTTTTTTGTAGTCTTCCCAAGTCAGTTCTGTTTCCCCTGCTTGCTTTTTAGCTCTGGCAATTTCTCTGTGTTCTTCCTATTGTTTTTCCACATCAGTTAACAAAAAATAATTATTAATACAATATTTTGTATATTACTGTATTATTAGAAGATTAAGTGAGAGAATATGTATATATTAATTCTTTAGAATAATAATATTAATTGTATTTAGCATCACTTACCATTAATTGTTGTATAGCTTGAGGACAACCAGGAAGAAAGTAAATAGCAAGAGCTATAGAAACAGAAGAAGTTTCATGACCAGCAAAGAGTAAACTAAGAATCAAGTCAAGAATTTGCTCTGTTGAAAGATTTGAATGTTTCAAAACCCAATTCAAAAGATCATCTTCCTCCAAATTTTCATTTCCTTCTTTCATTTTTTTCATCCTTTCTTCCATTTTCCCCTCTATGAACTTCAATATTGTGCACCTAGACTATAAAATACAATTAAACATTAAAAACAAAAACTCAACTATAGTTGGAATCACGAGTCTGACAAAATTACGATGACACTGTAATTTTGTTAAAACTCGTGTAACATTTATTGAAATTATATGACTGTAATTTTGTCAAACTCACTGATACATGCATTAAAAACAATTATTTTTTTAAAAAAAGCATCATCATTATCATCATTACCTTTAATGCTTTCCAGTATGCAGTTCCAGGAAAATTCAATGGTGCTGATACAACTCCTTTCATGAAAGTAACATACTCTTTCTTCAATTTTTCTGTCTCTATTTTCCCAGGTTGTAAACTCATAATATGTTCAGCCATCAAATTAAATGTGAACTGCAATTTAAACCAAACAAACCTTAGTTTATCTATTAAAAAAAATACTAAAAATCAAAAGAAATTAAAATTACTATTACCTTTTTAGCTTCATCTTGAGCTGCAAATGTGGATTTTTCTTTCCAAGAACTTAAAACAAGAAGTGTATGTTTCTCAACTTCTTTCAATAGATGTGTTCTAAGCCTAGCATGACTTAAAAAATTGAGTGATATAACACGCATGTCTCTATGCATGTCACCAACCAAAACTAACATAGACCATTTACCAAGTATTCCACCAATGCTTCTAGGATAACTACACTCAAATAATTTTCCTTCATTTTGTAATATAAACCTATTCAATCCTGCATCTGCTGAAACTATTGCTGGTTCACCAAACAATTTTGACTTGTAAATTTTACCATACCTGCAAAAATTCGCAAGTTCGATTCAAATCCTTTCAGGACGGTTGTAAAATGATCATTAGTGTCACTTACTGGTTAATAAAAAAAATCGTCTTCGCGATTTTTTTTTTTGAAAAAAGAAGAAAAGGGTGATTTTACCTTGCTATGTGTTGTTCCATGAATTCACCTATTGTTGTAGCAGAATAAGGTTTCAAATAACTAAATGTTTCTCCAATAAAAGGCCAACCCATTTTACCAGGTGGAAGATTAAGCTTGGGTTTGGATTGTTTTCTTTTGATGAGAAAGAAAATGAAGATGAGAAGAAGAGAAATAATTGATGAAAGACAATAGAAAGTTATGTCTGAGTTAGACATGGAGCTAAACCTTAATTGTTTGGTCTTAATTTATGTTTGTACTTTGTTCTATGAAAAAAAAAAAAAAAAATGGTAATTCTTATATAAGAAAAGAGGTACTAGAAAAGGGTCTTTTAGTTTTACAAAGATGTTCCATTTTGTGAAGTAATAAAAATCAATGGAGCAAGTGGTTTCAATGAAAGTGTGAAGCCTATAGAGGGTGCTTTTATAAGCTTCTGTTCTGCCTTTAAAGCAAAATATTAAAAACCGAAAGTAGTAGCAAAATTGACTTTACACTTTGGAAAAATAGTGCACTTTGCTAATTAAATCTAGTTTATATTTAAAAACCAATGCTACCTTTTATTAAATAAAAAAAAAAATGATGTTAGTCTATCTAAATAAAAGATTTTTAAAGTTGATAATTTTTTTTTCTTTGAATTCAATTTCTGCAAATTCAAAAAAAAAAAAAAAAGTAGCGATAATTATTAAGCGTTGTGGTGCTAGTCACATATTACATTAGAAATTAAAAATAATAATGTTTGAATTTACATGATTAAACCCAAACAAAAGAAATTATAGAGAATAAAGAATATTATTTGCGGGTTTGAATTATTTAATTTTAAGGTTATGACTTATGCAAATAAATAAATTTTTTATGTATTATTTATAAACTTGAAAAATAATTTATATATGAAAAATAACTACGAAGGTACATTTTTTTGACGGTGAGAGAATCTTTTTAGCATTCACCGCCAATTTAATCTAGTTTGGAGGATAGTTTCGGCAACAAGTAGTTCCAGTCATCTTTCGATGCCAGTTGCGAGGATCGAACCGTGGTCTTCCCTACCAAATTCAACGTCAATTACCACTGAACCATGATTGATTAGTGAGAGGTTTTAAATTAACAAAAAATTTATTTATTTATTTATTTATATAAACTACTTTAAATTTAAAAATAAGTCAATTCAAATGGACTTTATATTTGTAACGGTTAACATTATCTTTTTAAACCTTAAAAAAATTATAAAAAAGGTTTTCTTCCTTTATTTCTATTTTATGTGGTTACACATTTTCTGCTTCCCCTGTTTGTTCTGATCTTCATATAAAGTTCAATTCAACGCATGCAAAGATTAATGTGAGACACTTTGTCTTTTTGTTTATGTATGCTTTTTTTTCTTCTTAGTTCGTTTATTTGGTGTTTTTATTTTTCTTCTTTCTGAAATAACTAAAATGAATGGATAATTAAGTTAGTCAATTAGATGTTACTCCTACAAAAAAATAAGAAATCTTAGTCAAATAGAAAGTGATCTAATGGGCTTGGATTTATATGTTTGTGGAATTACGGCAGAAAATATCGCCGCCCTTTTGAGATAAGATGAGCTAAAATTTCCAGACAAGGATCCAAAAAGTTTTAATCAATTCTTCAATACTGTTTGGTACGATGTCAATATGGAGAGTGGATCCTCTCCCATGAACATTATCTCCAGTTAAATCTGGACCCTTCATTTGAAATTTTAAAAAATAAAAAATATAAAAAGATGATATTTTGATGGTGCAAATATACACTGCTCCCCCTCCAGTGAATTTAACAATTGAGGGGATCCAAATTCGTCAATATGAATTTATAAGTTATAGTTTATAAGTTCATAGATAAAAAAAGTTCCGTTTGATAACTTATTTTTACTGTGAGTTTATAATTTATTATTTTTTTTTTGAGTAAATAAGTTTTTACTCATTGCAAAATAAGCGATTTTTATAATATCCTTATAATTTATTTTTATAGGAATATCTCCTGTAATGTTTAAATTTTTTTTTGGTAGTGTATTTTATCTCCCTATGTTGGAAAAAAAATAATCGCCATGGGGTAAAATACACAATTAATTTTTTTTTAAACATTGCATGGATTTCCTATAAAAAAATTAGGTATTTCAAAACTCGCATATTTTGCAAAGGGTTTATCCTTTTTTTTAATTTCACTCTTATCATCCAGCATGAAAAATATTAAATATTAATTAAATATTATTTTTATATCATTTCATACTTATAAACTAATTCAACAATTAATTTTATCAAATATTACAAACTCAATCAGCTAGCTTATCCACTATAAACTAGCTTATCGACTGTACTTATTTTTTTACCAAATGGGTTATAGTTGCTAAAGAGTATCTAATTAAAGTCACTAAGTGTGGTCAATGAGGGATTTGAATAATATATTAGAAGTTATAAGTTTGATACTCCCTCCGTTTTTTGTTAACTGTCCGTTTTTGTCGGGTTTAACATTCTTATTTAAATGTCTATTTAGTATTTTAAGAGTACAATTTGTCAATTCTATCATTTGTCAATTACTCTCATCTTTTTCAATAAAACTAATTAATGTTATATATTTGGAAAACTAATTTTGTTTTTTAAATATTTTTTTGGTAGTACATAACATATTAATTTTTTTTTACATAATATATTAAATTTATTGGAAAAAGAAAATGTGTGCAAAAAAAAAAAATGAATTTATTAATGGATTAAAATTAGGGTATAATATGAATATAAGGTGCAAAAATTCACTTTTTAAATTTGATGTTACTATTCAAAACGGACAGTTAAAAGAGAATAGAGGTATTGTAAATGAAAAAAATTATCTAATTGATAATCAAGTGATTAAATTTAAATGGCTAATAAATTTTTGGCCAAAAACTTTACATATTTTACGTTTGAACTTTAGACTATCAATGTCTCTTTTATTGAAAATCAGATAATTATTAAAATGATTCGAAGATATATACTTCATACTGTTGAACTGTAATCCATAACCGTTAGTGGCAGTTACATAACTACTAATGTGTGGTTAGTTAGTTAGGTAACATAATTAGGTAGTTAGAAGCTTAACCACATTGGTTAAGACTTGGTTAGTTTGTGTGTGTGTGATTACTTGACTTCCAAGTAATCTATAAATAAGTGTAAAACTCATTATGTTTACAACTCAATAAAATTTTGAGATTACACACATATTCTCTCTTCTCTCTTATCCTCTTTAGCACTCGTTTTCTCTAATTCATTTTTGTTACAAATCCTTCAAGTTCGACACAACTGGCAAGGCCAGGCTTTCGATAGAACGCACCAGGCAAGGTTTTGCTGGCTCAGGTGAAGCTCGCGTTTGCACGCTGCTTGCAAGTGAAGCTTCTGCGCGCGCCAACAATTGGTATCATTGAGCTCCGGTTCTGATTTGGGGTTTGTGCAAAGATTCGAAGTGAAGTGTGAATCTTTGAAGCGTTCTTGGTGAGATCTTGATGGTTGGAAAATGAATTCTAGTGGTTTTCCGTCGACGAGCTTGATAATTCTTGATGGGAAAGGTGGAGTGCGATGATGAGGTCGCTATTTGGATCACAGGACGTGTATGAGATTGTTCAAAATGGATTAGAAAACCTTGCAGCAAACGCAACAGAGGCTCAAAGAACAGCTCACAAAGAATTGAAGAAGAAAGATTGTAAAGCTCTGTTTTAATCCAACAGTATGTGGATTCTCAGAATTTTGAGAGAATTGCGAAATCAACAACATCCAAAGAGGCCTGGGACATTCTAGCAAAGTATTATGATGGTGACGATAAGGTGAAGCAAGTGAAGCTTCAATCTTTGAGAAGAAAATATGAACTGATGCTCATGGAAGAAGATCAGAAAATTGCGGATTATTGTTCGAAATTGATGACTGTGGTGAATCAGATGAAGACTTGTGGTGAAGTATTCACTGATCAACAGATAAATGAAAAGGTATTAAGAACTCTCACTGCTAAGTATGATTTCATAGTTGTAGCTATTCAAGAAGCCAAAGATGTTAGTACTATGAAAATTGAGGATCTGTAGAGCTCTCTCGAAGCACATGAGCTCATGGTCACAGAAAGAAGCTCTGAAAGAACAATGCAGCAAGCTATGCATGTTCACATCAAGGGTGATGGGAAAGGAAAGAGCAAGTGGAAGAAAGATAAAGATAAATGGCTCAAGGGAAAGGGAAAGATTGATGACAAAACTGAATCCTATAAGGGAGGAGGTTCTATGAACAATCAAAAGAAGAAATTCGATAAAAGTAAGGTGAAGTGTTACAATTGTGAGAAACTTGGCCATTTTGCTTATGAGTGCAGATCAGGAAAGGGAATGAAAAGGCCAGATGAAGAGGCTAACATTGCTCAAAGCAGTGAAAGTGTGAAAGAAATTGGGAAGGACAGTGTGCTCTTGATGATGGCAACAACTTGTGATAGTGATTCGACAGGCCAAGAATGGTTTTTGGACTCAGGGTGTTCAAATCACATGACTGGCATGAAGGAGTGGATTACTAAGCTTGATACTAGCAGAAAAACCAATGTGAAGTTGGCTGACTCTAGTAGTCTTGTTGCAGAAGGCATTGGTAATGTGATAATCAAGAGAGGCGATGGCAATATAGCTGTGATAGAGAATGTTCTCTATGTGCCAGGAATGAAATGCAACTTGATGAGTATTGGACAGTTGGTGGAAAAGGGATTCACTATGAGCATTGATAGAAGTTCCTTGAATCTGTTTGATAATGGAGGCAGGTTGATATTGAATTCTACTCTGTCGAAGAATAGAGTTTACAAGTGCATCATTCCTCATGGAGATGAAGTGTGTATGGCAAGCACTTCAACAGATGATGATTGGCTATGGCACATGAGGTATGGTCACCTGAACTTTAGAAGTTTAAGGCAGTTAAGCTCGAAAGAATTAGTGATTGGCTTACCTTCATTCGATAATTCAGCAAGAGCCTGTGAATTTTGCTTGAAAGGGAAGCAAAGTAGATTACCATTTATATCTGATTTACATATGAGGTCGAGTGGACCATTAGGGGTTGTGCATTCAGATATTTGTGGACTATTTGAGAATGCTACAATGGCTGGCAACAAGTATTTCATCACTTTTGTTGATGAATTTACTAGGATGATTTGGTTGTACACCATCAAGCTTAAGAGTGAAGCTTACGATGTGTTTAAAAGGTTCAAGGTCTTAGTTGAGAAGGAGAGTGAAAAATCAATTAAGATCCTTAGAACTGATGGTGGTGGGGAATACACATCGAAAAAGTTTGAAGCTTACTGTGTAAGTGAAGGGATAGTTCATGAGGTTACTGCACCTTATACTCCTCAGCATAATGGCTTAGCAGAGAGGAGGAATCGAACTATACTTGACATGGCTCAAAGCATGTTGAAGCAAAAGAAAATGCCACACAAGTTCTGGGGTGAAGCAGTTAACACTATAGTCTACATGTTGAATAAGTGTCCAACTAAGAAGCTAGAACTAAAGGTGCCAGAGGAGGCTTGGAATGGTAGAAAGCCAAGTGTGAAGCATTTCAAAGTGTTTGGATCTTTATGCTACAAGCATGTGCCATATGTGAAGAGAAGTAAGCTTGATGATAAGAGTGAAACAATGATCTTCATTGGCTATCACTCTACAGGTGCTTACAAGCTATTCAATCCCATAACCAACAAAGTTGTGTTTAGCAGAGATGTCAAAGTGATCGAATCAGAAGCATGGGATTGGGAGAAGGGTGAGAGGTGCAGCATTGATCATAGTCAGAGTGTGATTAACATTGAGCATGGTGACTGGTTCAATAATGAAGAGGGTCAAGCTGAAACTGAGGGTATTCAGCTAGCCAACAATGATGAAAATGAAGCCCCAGCACAAGCTCAAGCACCAGCTCAAACATCAGTTAGGCCTCAGAGAAATAGGCAGTTACCAAATAGGCTTGTTGATTGTGAAGTGTTACCAGATAGCATAGTTAGTAACGAAGGTGAATTAATTCACTTTGCACTTCTAGCTGATGCAGAACCAGTGAGTGTAAAGGATGCCTTGAAGAGTAATGTGTGGAAACAAGCCATGATGGATGAGTTGCAATCCATAGAGAAGAATCAGACTTGGACACTAGTCGAATTACCTGAGGGTAAGAAGACTATTGATCTCAAGTGGGTGTTTAAAACGAAGTTGAATCCTGATGGTACTATTTCGAAGCATAAGGCCAGGCTAGTAGCTAGAGGATTTCTTCAGAGACAAGGAATTGACTACAATGAAGTGTTTGCACCAGTGGCCGGGCATGAGACTATAAGGTTGGTGGTGGCCTTAGCTAATTTGAAGAATTGGCCCATGTTTCACCTGGATGTTAAGTCAGCATTCATTAATGGCCCTATAAAAGAGACAGTGTATGTGACTCAACCTCCTGGATTTGAGATAGCTGGGAAGGAAGGCTTGGTGTACAGGCTACACAAAGCCTTGTATAGTTTGAAACAGGCACCAAAGGCATGGAATAAGAGGATAGACCAATTCTTAATTCAACTGGGTTTCAAGAAGTGTGCAGTTGAATATGGTGTATATGTGATGAATTCTGAGAAGCTAGGATCAATTATTGTGTGCCTGTATGTTGATGATTTGTTGATCACATGCAGTAATTCGAGGGAGATCGAAAGCTTCAAGCTGACTATGAACAAAGAGTTCGAAATGACTGATTTAGGGGTTTTGACCTATTTTCTGGGGTTCGAATTTGTGAAGACAGAAGGAGGCATGATTATGCACCAACATAAATATGCTTCAGATATACTTGACAGGTTTGAGATGAATGAGTGCAATTCAGTCTCAAATCCTTGTGAATCAAATTCGAAATTGGAAGAGTGCAGTGAAGAGGAGCTAGTGGATGCAACTCTGTACAAACAGCTAGTGGGATCACTTAGGTACCTATGCAATAGCAGGCTTGACTTGTGTTATGCAGTAGGTGTCATAAGTAGATTCTTGAACAGTCCTAGGAAATCTCACCTGATAGCTGCAAAGAGGATTCTGAGATATGTTAAAGGAACACTAAGATATGGTGTATTGTTCCCTAAACATGATGGTGAAACTCAGGTACAGCTGGTAGGCTACTCAGATTCTGATTGGTGTGGAGATAGGGTCGACAGGAGAAGCACTTCAGGTTATGTATTCTTGTTGAATAGTGCTGCAATCAGTTGGTCTTCGAAGAAGCAACCTGTGACTGCATTATCTTCCTGTGAAGCTGAGTACATAGCAGGATCTTATGCAGCATGTCAACTAATTTGGTTAGAATCATTGATTGAAGAGCTGAACTGTGACTTAGCCAAGCCTGTGCAGTTATTGATTGACAACAGGTCAGCAATAAACTTGGCTAAGAACCCTGTATCACATGGCAGGTCGAAGCATATAGAGACAAGATTCCATTTCATAAGAGATCAGGTGGTGAATGGAAGAATTGAGGTGGTGCACTGCCCCACTCAGAATCAGCTGGCAGATGGTTTGACAAAGGCTATCAAGTTGGATAGGTTTGAAGCACTAAGGGAAAAACTAGGCGTTGTGCAGATTATGGATTAAGGGAGGGTGTTGAACTGTAATCCATAACCGTTAGTGGCAGTTACATAACTACTAATGTGTGGTTAGTTAGTTAGGTAACAGAATTAGGTAGTTAGAAGCTTAACCACATTGGTTAAGACTTGGTTAGTTTGTGTGTGTGTGATTACTTGACTTCCAAGTAATCTATAAATAAGTGTAAAACTCATTATGTTTACAACTCAATAAAATTTTGAGATTACACACATATTCTCTCTTATCCTCTTTATCACTCATTTTCTCTAATTCATTTTTGTTACAAATCCTTCAAGTTCGACACAACTGGCAAGGCCAGGCTTTCGATAGAACGCGCCAGGCAAGGCTTTGCTGGCTCAGGTGAAGCACGCGTTTGCATGCTGCTTGAAGCTTCCGCGCGCGCCAACACATACAATATATTAGGAAAATAATTTAAGATAACGATGAATTAAAAATAATTAAACTTTTTTTTTTGACAAAAAAAATAATTAGACTTTTAAATCCCACAAATAATGTGATAAATCAGAGTAACAAAAATACACTTATGTCTTTGAATTTGCATTGTTGACGAACTTAGTTACTGTGTGAATCAGTTGTTGACTGAAGTTGATCTTCCAATTCAATCAAATGAACACCGCAACAAGACGAGAAAACAAGCAACATACCAAGATGGTAAATCAAACGAACATCGCACGAAGACATAAAATCAAACAACGTCGCACTGAGATGATAAAATCACAACAAAAAAACATACAAAAAAAAATCCCAATCTATGTGAATACCACTCAGTTAGATTAAAACAAATAAAAAAGACTCGTGGAGTGATTTCAGGTCAAAAACGACTCCAAATCTCTCTTTTTGATAAAAGATGAGAAAAAAAACTTAGAGAGAAGATTAAATATGTCTAAAGCAATTATGTAATTAAGATTTATTCTAAATCCGATAACAAAACTCAATGTTAACAATGAATTAATTCTTGTTCAATTCATAAATGGCCGAAATATGAAAACATTAAACACAGTGCATAACTGATTGATTCAAGAATTTTAATTGCATAAAAGTAAACTCATTCAACACAAAGTTCAAGTAGATCTAAAAAGGATCATCTACTACCATATATAATTTAAGAGTTTAACTACACACAATAATTACAAACATTGCCAAAGAGATGAGAAAGGTATGCATAAAATTAGGATGAATTGTAGTCTTCAATCTTGCGATTCTAAGAAATAATCTCAGTTCTCGAGCCTTCGCAAATGCTCAAAGCTTCATTTTTTTTATGCAAAATTTGAAACTCTTGCATTGATTTGATATTTTTTTATAGTTAAATTTTGGATCGCATCTTATGCGCACCCTGCGCAACATGTACTTTTAACACTTGGCATAATTTGATAGGCAACTCATACATACGCCCCACACATGGTCTCGCGCACCTTGTTCATGAAACAAAATGCAGCCTTCTTGCATGACGCGCACGGGGCTAACAAGGCAGTGGCTAAAACCACTCTCAAATTCACCAATACATCAAATTCTCATGCTTTTGCAATTCTAAACTAAAATTATACCGAAAATAATTAAAATCTAGCTACAATTAATCTAAAAAATCTAAAATCACTGTTATGACCGGAAGTCATCATACTATTTCTTCTTTCATTGAATTTATTGGGTTTTTTTTTTTATTTTTTATAAGCAATTTATTGGATAGTAGATGTACTAACTATATACTCTTAACTTCGCTCTTCTCAAAAGTGTAAGTATTGACATACAAGTCGCATAAGACATGACAATCATATTGCCAAAGATCTCCCAATATGGTAGCAAGCATCCATAGAAACAGTACCTTGTCTTTGTACCAATAGAGAAAGATGCAAGACACCACTTAGATCATTTTACCGCCTTACCCTTGTCCACCATTTGAAACTTGTGTAAATGTGGGTGCTCCTTTATTGGCAACTTCAATTATTCCTCCATTTTCACAGTTTCCACTATCAATGATAATATGTCTAATTATTGTTTTTTACTTATCTCATTCTAATTAGTATCCTCAAAACACTAATTAAAAAATCAACATATTTAAATTTTTTTTTTATTTTAAATATTTTTTTTTATAATTATATTGATTGCACAAATTTTAAAACAATTGATGCTTTGTGTCTATATTCTTGACACTTTAAACATTTGAGTGTCTTTGTAAAATTAAAATATTTTAACTTTACCACTAAATAAATTATTATTTTTTAAAAATAATTAAATGATGTTTTTAGAGCAATTGCTAGCATTTCTCTCCTAAAAATTACTATTGCATGTTTTGTTCGGAGGTTAGGGCTTAGGGGTGAAAGAAGAAAATGGGTGGTGTGATATAGTTATAGTACTAGTAAGGAACGAACCCCGAAAATGAAAGGCCCATAACCGAGCCACTCGTGCGGGTGGCCAGCATGGCCAATCATTGCAACCACGAGGCTATCATGAAGAATCAACGTGGCGGGACCACACGTGTGGGTGATGTGACGTTTGTGAATATGAATATATGTTTTATTTATTTATTTATTTATTTATTTATTACTACTCTCTTAATTACATGCCAACGAACACTTAATATGTAGGCCTTAAGTTCATTTACAGCAAGCATGCTTTGATTTGATTAGATTAGACTATGGGTTTTGCTAGGAAAATACTACTCCATAAAAGCCAAAAAAATCATCTTCGATCTATCATTATTTTTGGTTTTTCTTGGTAAACATTCTCATTATTTTTCATTATATGTATCGGGTCATATTAATAGGTTATTCGGTGTCACTACTTAATACCAAATCATAAGTGAAAATAAAAATAATATTTTATGTAGAAAAGGCCACTTTTTAAAATTATATTACCGTCTTGTTTCATTAACTAATATTCCACGAGTGATAATTGACATTTTCCCTGGTCCTTTTGGTTTAAGGGATGGAAATTGAGAGGAAAGAAAATTACGCAAATCGATGAATGAATTTGAACTAATTTTAGTATAAATTTATTCATTGATTTGTGTAATTTTCTTTCCTCTCACTTTCCATCTCTCCAACCAAATGGACCCTAAGTATTTGGTAATACTTTTAGAGTTAAATATATTTTTAGTTTCTACAAAGTGGTTACTTTTTAAGTTTAGTCTCTAATAAATTTTTATTATATTTTTAGCCCTTAAGAAATTATTATGCACTCAGTTTTGGTCTCTACTAGTAATTCAATGTGTATTTTTGAATGATTTTTTCGCAGGTATGTTTAGAACATTATAGAAAGTTCTTCCAAATAAAATGAGCTCAATTTTTTTTTTTGTCGTGGTTTTTCGTTATTTTTATCTTGAATTTGTGCAATTTAAAAAATTTAAATTTAATCCATCTCGTATTAAAAAATTCTAATTTTTTGTAAATAAGCTTTATATGATATTTTAAACATACCTGCAAAAAAATCATTCAAAAATTTAAGAATTTAATGATAATAAAACAAATTTAGTTTTAGTAAGGACTAAAACTATTTGAGAGAAAAATTTTATAGGGACTAAAAATATAATAAAAATTAAATAGGGACTAAACTTCAAAAGTCACCATTTTATAGGCACTAAAAACATATTTAACTATTCTTTTAATTCAAGTACTCCCTTTGATCATAATTATAAATAAAAGTACATTTTTCAAATTTATTAAATAAATGATGTATTAGATTCATGGAATAATTAATATAGTATTAGACTAGATTTATAAATTACATATTTAATAAATAAAAAAATTGAACTTTTAGTTATAATTATAGGTGGAGTGGTACATTGTTGTTATGACAAGAAAAATGTTAAAGAGTGCTCTTAAAACATGTGCTAAGGAAATAAATTTAGATATTTTAATACGAGAAGTGGTAGATTCTAACTTTTTTTGAAGTTTTAGATTTGTCAATTAAATACATTTTTTTTACTTAGCTAATATCCTTAAGATACTTATTAGTATTAGTATGACCTGATTATCAGTCTATTGGTGAAACTAATATACACACTCAATGCAAGTTTAAGTGAGTCATATTTCTTAGCTGGTCAGTTAAATTCAATAATAAAATAAGCCAAACTCAAGATAGCAAACTAGATTTAGGATTTAAAGAAATGTAACTATCATCGACACTCTAATATACACTTGTACAATATAAGAAGTTAAAAAATTTCTCGATGTTTCAACTTAACCTAGCTTTTTTTTCTCAGTTAATTTTTTCCATGGAAATCAATTTTTCTTTATATATCATGTTTTGTGGTAATAATTAATGACATTCCACCTTCTTGTATCGAGACTTTGAAGTGGTTCGATTGTTCTCTCAACCGTCATTTGATTCTTTCTTCTGAACTTTCTCCTCGCGACAAGTAGTTCATGACGAAGAACTTCGTGACTTCGTTATCAACTCATTTTCTAATTCAAGAACACTACCATTATCCATTTGCAAAGAAAAATCACTATTTATAGTTAAACTATAGTTTGTGATAGTAACTTGAAATATCTTCCCAGACTCTGGCAAAGATATAAATAGAAATGCCTCAAACATTCATCATCGAACTAGATACTCATTCTTAACGTATGATCAAAGAGTCTTTAAAATCATTCAACCGATCTAAAATAGAAGTCATCTCTTTGAATTTCAAACATATGAAGCTATTTTTTTTTTTTGTTACAAGAGAGAAAATAAAAAGAAAAAACCAAAAGGACTAAATCCTTACAACCGACACTCCTCCAACATCAGCCTGAAGCAAACTGACAAGCTCAAGAGGCGGCTCTGAAATGAACACTAAGGGAGAGTTTGAAGCTGCTCCTAACTTAGCCAAATGATTTGCACATCTGTTGCCCTCGCGCAGAGTATGTTCAACAACCACAGTCCATGATCTTCTTATCAACTGGCAAATTTTTTGAAGCTCATTCGCTAAGCTATGATACGGTAAAACACCCTCCTTGATCAAGGTGACAGCTTGCAAAGAATCTGACAAACACACAACATTACGGAACCCCTTATTCCAACAAAACTCTAGGTCGTGGAAGATAGCCATGATTTCAGTGTATAAAACATTGGGCTGCATCGCTTCTCCATAAAAACCACCAAGAAAAGTGCCTGTATTATTATGAAGCAGACCTCCGAAACCTGCAGAATGCATCGACCCCAAGAGGCTGCCGTCGACATTTAAACAGATCGCCCCTACAGCTGGGCTCGACCAAGATACGTACCGACGGATGGAAGAATGAGCCGCATCCAGCAGATGAGTGTCAAAAGCAGAGTCACAGAAGGTTCTCAAAGAAAGAATTTTCGCGACATTGTCAGACACACTATCACACCGACCATTGAAGAGGAAGTTGTTTCTCGCACACCAAATAACCCACATAATAATAAACACGACAATACCGTATTCCACACTAATTCTCCTACACCAGTTGAAGAGGTCACCGCTCTGTAATGATAAAAGAATGTTATCCTGCCCACAGGCTTTACAAACACCAATCGCGTCAACACACCAAAACAGACAGTGCTCAATTGTTTCTGGACTTGTTGAACATCTAGGACAAATATCAGAACTACATACTCGACGATGATTAAGAACTCCTCGAGTAGGAATAGATTTATGTAACATTTGCCAAATGAAAAACTGGATATTGGCTGGGAGTTTACTTTTCCAAATCCACTTCCAATTTTCTTGGCTATTAACAGGAACAGGTTGTAACAACCACTCATACGCTTCTTTAGTAGTGAAAATACCGGAACTTGAGCCCTGCCACACCCACACATCGGGAATATCGTTAACTAAACAAGGTTTAATTCTTGTAATTGCAGCCTTCACAGAATCTGGAATATTAGTATACAGGTCATCAAAATTCCACATTTCATTATCCCACACTTCCTTGATTTTCAAATCTGTGTCATGAATATCCACAAATGGCACCATAGAGCAAAGCTTGTTTTTGTACACCCGCGGGTCATACCAAAACTTAGAGCTACCATCTCCAATCTTAAGAGTAAAACCGCCACGGAGCGTAGAAACGGCTTTCGATATCGAATTCCAAACCACCGACTCACCAGCAATCGACATATTAAGAATAAACCGCCCTTTTAAATATTTTTCCTTAAAGAGATTTACCCATAATTTAGCCGAGGAGTGAAGAATTTCCCACACAAGTTTGCCAAGAAGGGAAACATTCTGTAAACGGGCAATACGAACCCCAAGTCCTCCAAAGCGACGAGGTTGGGTAATTTTATTCCAGCCAACTAGATGCATACCGGTATCACCTGTGCCTTTCCAAATAAAACGTCTAACGGTCTTATCTAAGTAATCACACATACCTTGCGGGAGCCAATTAATTTGCATATGATATGAAGGAAGAGAGGAGATTACAGAATTCGCTAATACCACTCTCCCTGGCTTGTTCAACAGTCTACTTTTCCAAGACGCCAATTTGGAGGAAACTCTATCATAAATATCGCTAAAATCTTGCTTGCTCACTTTACCATAAAACATCTTGAAACCGAGGTACTTGTCAAAACGATCAGTGGGGCGAATTTGAGATGACACACCTATCCTGTCCCGTAGCTGCCGGCACACCCCTGCAGAAATACAAAACTTAGATTTTTCAAAGCTAACTTTTAACCCCGAAGAACTACATAAATTATCCAACACTTCTTTAACCACCCGAGCTGAAGTCGTCGTAGCCTTAGAAAATAGGAGAACATCATCCGCGAAGAAAAGATGAGAGAGCTTGGTACCGTCTCTAGAAATTTGCATTGGCTTCCAAGTACCATCACTAACATATTTAGAAATCATCACTCCAAGACGCTCCATACACAGGACAAACAAATAGGGGGACAAGGGATCACCTTGCCGTAACCCCCTAGCCGGGGAGAATGCTTAAGTCTTGCTCCCATTCCATAAAATAGTATTAGACGAAGAGGAAATACCAAACATGATAAGAGAGACCACTCTCGGCAGAAATTTGAATTTTACTAGTGTATCCTTAAGAAAACTACAATTAACTCTATCATAGGCCTTCTCTAAGTCTAGTTTGAACACCATATCACCACTTTTCTTTTTCGACTTTCACATAGAATGTAAAACTTCTTGGAGTACTATAGCATTATCTTTCGTACTCCTACCCGGGATAAAGCTGTTCTGTAGGGGGCTGACAATACCATCCAGAAACGGTTTCAAACGACTCACCAAAATTTTTGACATAAGCTTATAAGTAACATTGCATAAACTGATTGGGCAAAAGTCCTTGAAAGTAGTTTGACTCTCACCTTTGGGCAGTAACACAATGAGAGTCTCACATATTTTGGGGTCGTACCTACCATTATCAAAGGCAAGTTTAATAAAATTCCAGAGATCATCACCGACATCCTCCTAGAATAGTTTAAAAAAGATCGGTTGAAATCCGTCAGGCCCCGGTGCCTTGTAAGATTTCATACTCATCAAAGCATCATATACCTCTTCTTTTGTGACTGGTTTTGACAGCTCAGTTACTGCCTCCTCATCTAGAGTTGGGACACTATTTTCATTATTGCTGTTAATCACAGTTTGTCTTGTGCAAAATAACTCCTTGAAAAAATTGAGGGCTTCACTTCTCATAATGTCTGGGTCAGTACACCACTCCCCTGAACTCAACCGAATACCATGGATTTTATTTCGTTTCCTCTGAATAATAGATTGCGCATGAAAGAACGACGTATTTCTACTCCCCAGCTTAATCCATTGTTCACGAGATTTCTGGTACCACAAAGTTTCCTCCTGAAACAGGATGTTCTCATATTCAAGCAACAAGTCTTTCCGAAACCTCATAAGTCTAGCTGAATCAATATCCTCCAAGGCTCTCTGAATTCCTCTCAATCTGGCCTCCAACTCTTTCTTACGAGCAAAAATATTACCAAACACTTCTTTATTGAAAATTGTGGAGTCGTGAGCCACATTTTAAAGACACTGAACAATATTTCTCCTATCCCGAGCCCAACTTTCTTATACCAACGCAGGATACTCACTATGGGTGCACCACATAGCTTGAAACCAAAAGGGTCGGTCATCTGAACCCCCTGTATAATTGTTGCATCTTAATAATAACAGATTATGATATGACTGCCTCCGTACAAGATGTTCAACAGTCGCTTCAGAAAATTTAATGCGCCAGTCATGATTACACAACCCCCTATCAAGTCTTCTATGAACAATTCTACCTCCTCGGCAGTGACCTTGCCAAGTGAATTTAGTCCCAAAAGCCCCTAAATCAATAAGGCCACATCTATCAACGTTTCTAGCAAAAATGTCAGCCTTAGATACTGAAAAAAATCCTCCCTTCTGCTCTCTAGGGAGTAAAATGTCGTTAAAATCACCAATAACTAGCCACGGAAGCGAATTATTATCAGAAAAATCCGCTAGATATTCCCAAACCGCTGGACGTGCCGTATAAACAGGGCTAGCATACACCGCCGAACACAACCATTTGTCATTGCCTTTAGAAACCATAACACTGACACATTGCTGCATTTTACTAACTGATGTGAAACTAAAATCACAACCTCTACGTTGCATAACCCAAATTCCTCCTGAGTGCCCTTGAACATCCTGAACATCAATCATCACATAGTTCTCACGATTCCAGAATGATTCAGCAGCCGAGAAAGCTATATGAGTTTCTACAAGAATTAATAAGTCTGGTTTATAACAACTTATCAACTCATGAATATGGTTTCTGCTCTTCTTACTAGCAAAACCCCTAACATTCCAAGACAGAACTATGAAATTTTTAAAGGCATTCATCATAAAGAGAATGGGGGAGAAAAGGGGCTAAGCCCGCGCAAACTTACTGATGGGAGGGTGGAGTCTCCACCACCATCTCATCCTCGGTTTTGACTTCCTGAACACTACAGGGCTGCTTCCGCGATGAATCATTAGGCTTTGGTGGTTTGAGATGTTCATCTCCCTGACTTGATCTAGCAACATTATTCATGAAGGCTTCAAAGTTACATTCTTTTCCTGTAATCCCAGAATTCAATTTGCCACCAAACACTAAAGATTGTGATGGAGAACCGACCCGACCCTGACTATCCAATTGAAGAGGGGGCTAACGTGTTTGCTTCTCAATTAACTTAGGGGGCTGATTCATTATTCCACTATTATTGGGTTCCTTTGACTCGTTTGAGTTACTAACCATACCACGGGCCCTTTTACTTCTCTTGGTCCAAACCTTACTATTTTCCACACCCCCCTGGTTGGAATTGTGGGACCATGCTCAAATTCTCATTTTCATCACCCAACGTCTTTCCCGCTTCATTTAAGTGAGAGAAAAATAACCCTTTGCCATTTAATTTCTTGCCTGGTCCACCCATTGACTTCATGTTAATCACCTGATTTTTAGGGCCATAATTCCTCCCTTGATTCTTCTTTCTATTAAGAACCAACCAATCATCATACAAATCATTAGCCTTGAATTCCGCCTCAACCTGAGAACCTTCCTTATTCAGCATAATGTTTGTCGGCGCCACCATCAATTCTGAAATCTTCGACGTACCCTCAACAACATCGTTAGCCTCTTTAGCAGAGGACACCTTGGACTTTTTCTCGTCTCGTGCAGACGCTGTAGGACAATTGCGAGCTACATGACCGTAAATTCCACAACTTTTGCACAAGAGGTGAAGACCCTCGTATTCAACATGATACCAGAAATCTCTAAACCACACCTTGCCTACCACTGGTTTATCAAGATCAATTTCAATACAGACTCTAGCAAACTTACCGCGAGAAGCATCTAGTGTGTGCATATCCACTTTAACTGGTGACCCTACTGCTGTTGCTAGTGCTAACAAGATACTTTCATCATAATATTCCATTCCAAGACTAGGAAACCTGATCCATACAACAGTTTTATTGATTTTAACCTGTGATGAGATAAAATATGTCGTCCAAGGCCTGATAGCCACATAGTGATCCATAATCATCCAAGGACCACCACTGATAACCTTTTCTCTGTCAGCTTCCAAATCGAATTTAACCATGAAAAAACCATAGCCAATATCCATGATATCCATGTCTCCTGAGAGCTTCCATAGCGTCTTGAGGCGATCACGCATAGCAAAAAACCCCAAGGATTTACCCAATAATTTGACAATGATTGCATGCTGCCATGGAACCCATAAATCTTTCAGGACGCTATCATCCGTATAACAACGTGGACGGCGACGATCACCATCCTCAAACTCAATCCTGAACAAGTTCTTGCCGATGAGATCAATCGTTTCTCTTCTCGAAACCGGCTCTTGATTGCCAAGTAGTTTATCACGAAATGAACATTTCTTTTTATGTGTGTCAACATGCTCTGGAGGCCTCGACGGCGCCGGAGGTTGTTGGCTATGAGCAGTGGTTGTTTGCATAGTCGAACCTCTACCTAGAGTAACCTTGAAATGCGCAGAGGGGCTCTATCAACCTTCATAACATTCAAACTAGGTGGAACCTAGCGAACCTTAACACGGAAGAATCCTCTACGCTCACCCAAGAGAAACCCTAGCAGAGAAACTATTTTCTTTAACAAAATTTAGTATATGTTTGTTGGTGTTCAAACATATGAAGCTATTAAACAAGAACACTTTATTATTCTTTTATTTAAAGGCATACATAGTGTTTATCTTCTTCACACAAACATTTTGTGTTTTTCTCGTTAACAATATGATTATAAACACTATATATCTTATATACATTGACAAATAAAATCTTACATACATTGATGTTTTTAATTACTCTAATTCTTGGTTAGACTTAGGATTCGACTTTTTGGTACCAAAAATATAGGTAGATATATACATTTTTTTTCCTTCACAAATAACAAATAATTTATTTTGAGGAAATAAAATGGAGTTTTAAACCATTGGATTATAAATATAAAATAATATTTAAATTGAAAAGAAATGAGAAAAGTTGATTGATGGTTGAAATGAAAAAATTGAAAAAAATTGAGAAAAAATGAATTGAGAGGATCCATTCTCGAAGGAGTACATAGTAGAAGTAGGTGCTTGAGTAGAATAAATAATGTGAAGACAGTAGCAAGCATGCATATGATACAAAGACAGAAAGAAGGAAAGAAACCCATATCTTCCACAGTGTAGGCACAGTGTTTTGATTGCAATCTGCCATGGGATGCTTACACTCCAATAATAATAGTAACAATTTGGTCCACAATTGCACAGCTAGCAACAACAACAACACCAACCAAGTACCAACCTTTTTAATGAGTTTTTTTGACACAAACGAGGTGCATGTTTGAATGTACTGACACACATAGGTATATTCAACTGAAAGAACAACAAAACAAAAACAAACAAATTAACCTTCAAAGTTAAAAAGAGTAGTAAGTGTGAAACTGCATGCAGATGAAGTGATCGATGAACTAGTTATGTTATGTTAGCTGCTAGCAAGGTCATTTAAATGCATGTGTAAAAATGTGTATGAATGAATTCATGGTTGAGTTGAGAAAATCAATTAAGAGAGAGAGAACTCAATCATTGCTCACGCGCGGTTCTGAATGAAAACGTGGCCGCACGATGGTCCTTGTTTCAGGCATACTATTTGTCAGTTACCTATATTAATCATAGCTTTTCAAGGGCTCTGCTTTCCAAACCATAAACATTTGACCAATTCAACTCTTATTTTTTTTTAGTATTACATTGTTTACTATTACTCCATCCCTAAAATAAATATTTTAATTTTTACTTTGTGTACTATTCATATGATTTATCTTGAACATGACCATTTTTCTATTAATATATATATATATATATGGGTCTTGTTAAATGGTGTCCTCGGGATATTCTTTAAGGATTCCATTTAAGGAAATAATTCTTTTTAAAAATTGAACATTTTAATTCTCAATGCGTTGACTTCACACATTTTCATAATCCTTTTAATAAAACCTTACTATTTAAAGGTTAAAGAGTACACCGGAGGCACTATTTAGCATTTATCTATATATATATGTAAATATTACTCCCTTCGTCCCTTATTATAAGCACCCTTACAAAGATTTTATTTGTCCTTAAATATAAGCTCATTTTCAATTCCCTAAACACATTTATTATTACTTTTTCAAACATAACCCCACTTTGCATTGAAATACGTAAAATTAACTACAACTACATCTTTTTCACCAAGGACAATTTAGTAATTGTAATACCCAAAAAGTATACATCAATTACACTATCAACTTTTCTTAATAAGCGTGAAATTTCTCTTGGGAGACTTGTATATAGGGACGGAGGGAGTAATATTTAAGATGTTGTTTGATTTGTTTCTATGAGTATATATACATATATATATATATATGTCATGCTAAACAGTACACCCGGTGCACGATGCACTAGTTAAGCATATTTAAAAAGAAATAAAAAGACAAAATTAATGCTAAAAACATAACTTTTTGCATCTTTATTACATTAAATGCACAAGTTTCAAAAAAAGTTTCTATATTAATATGTTTAATCAATGCACCGGGTCAATTGTTTAGCCTATATATATATAATTTGTAAATATCGTCAAATAGATCATTATTTTGGTAAAGAGTATTGCAAAGTACCTCTCTCACTATATATAAGACAGTATTAAGAAAATTACATAGATTAAGGGGGTGTATTGAATTAAGATTTCATAGGATTTTAAAAGATTTTTTTATGATAATAAAATATTTTGATATTCAATCAAGACTTTTACAAAAGTTAAATAATTCTTATGATATTCAATTAAAACAATTAAGATTGTAGTAGTATTAAATTTATTGGCAATTAATACTCCCTCCGGTCTTGATTATAAGAAACAAAAAAAGGCACACCCTTTAAGAAGAGTGGATAAAGTATAGAAAAAATATGACATTTACATTTTTACCCTTAAAAAATAGTCAAATCTTGGAAACTGTAATAATGATTATATGTTTATAGTAGTATGAAAAATATTGGAAAAGTAAAATTAAAGGTAAAGTTGGAATATTCAAAATAAATATAATGATTGTGGTAGCTTTTGCTTATATTTAAGACTTTTTAATTTTTTTTTTTTATTTCTTATATATGAGACTGAAGGGAGTATCTTTTTACAATATTGTTCTTAAGGGAAAAGAACGAGTTAATTTTTTTCTATAATTATTACATATTGTAGAAAAAGATGCACTTTAATTAAAGTATATTGGTAAAAAAATAATTAATGTATTTGGAAAATTGAACGAGGTCTTACAAAAAAGAACCAAAAAAAATTTAAAGTGTGAATTTATGTTTAGAGACATGTGGTAGTTTTATGGAAGAGAGACTTCAGTAATTCAAAATTCGAAAAAAAATGACTCCCATAGTTTAAAATTTTATCGCAAAATAAATAAAATTTGGTCAAAAATTATTTTGCATAATAAAAATTTAATTTTAGTTCACTCAAACAATACATCATCAAGAGAGCTCATTAGTCATTAGTTATCCCCCTTTTTAATTTGACGAATCCAACTCATTGTCACAATTATAATATGGGTGCATTTATTTTAGTGTTAATAAGTTGTTATTCCAAGTAGACATGTTTTGCATTATCCATTGTTAAAAATTTCTTAAAGATTACCTATTTGCAAAGTAAATTTTTCTGGGTCCCCTCTGGAGACACTTTTTAAATCGGTTATTTTGTTTAACCGATTTAAAAAATATTGTTTTTTAAATCTGTTATTTTCTTTAACCGATTTAAAAAGTGAAAATTTCTTGCATCCAAGGGAGAAAAGAGGGAAAACCAAAAAAATTTACTTTGCAAGGGAGAAATCTTCAAGAAATTTTTAGCGAGGGGTAACAACCTATTAACCCTTTATTTTATGAAATGATAAACACTAGTGTTTCGGGGACCATATTAAAAGAAAAAAAGTTTGAAAATAGTGCGTTACATATTTTGAAATTTTAAAAAATACTAATATTTTTTATATAAATATATTTTTTTTCATTTTGTTTTTTTAATTAGTATCTCAATTAGCATGAACCTTTTTTAAAACAAAAACCTTTATGTGAGTTGGATTTTGAGTGTGCAACAATGACAAATTTCAATAATCAATAAGTATTTTATATTCGTATTTAAAGGTGGATTATGCTAATCGGTGTTCTCAGGATATTAGTTAAGAAAACCAAAAATAAAAAGTTTTAAATTGAAAATAATATTTTTTTGACTTTTAAGGAGTTGATTGTACAAATTCCAATGTCATATTATTATATTTATTTATTTCCTTAACCAATGTCCCAAAGATACCATTTAATATTTTCCTTTAAAAATTACTTATCAATCGAAAAAAAATTATTTATCAAAAATGTCATCACATGAGTGTTGAGAGTTAAACCGACATTCTTATAAGTACCCAACTAAATGAAAAATATTTTTATCATGATTAGTGAAGTGTTATATGTGTAGTAAATAATTTATCAATATTAGTGAGGCGATATAGGTAGGGTTGGGAATAGGCCATGCAATGTCATGTTTTGATAGGTCTGAGCTTGGCCTATGATATTTCTTTAAGTCTAAGCATGACTTATGGCCTATTAAATGTTCTTTTTTTCAGTCTGGTCTGGCCTTGTAGCCTGTTTAAAAGCTTTTGTTAAATATAGTGTCTATATAATCTTTTTAAATAGTCTAATTAAATAGGCCTTGAAGCCTATTTCACATTTAAATTTTCATAATTTCTTCAACATTACAAAAAAGCTAATAAAATGATTAGCACAATATATTTTTTTTTGACGGAAAATGATTAGCACAATAATTAAAAGCTAATAAAATAACAAATATGATTACGACAAATAAATATTATTTATATATATATATATATATATATATATATATATATATATATATAAAATATTTATTTTTTATATAAGATGATATAAAAAATTATAATAATATTATATAAATAATAATTATTAAATATAAATAGGTCGGCCTAATAGACTTTGTAGACTTTTTTAAAAACCTAAGTCTAACATATTTATGTAAATATGCTTTTTCCAAAGTCTAAGCCTGACATTTTTAATAAACAGGTCTGGCCTGATATAGCCTAATACTACATGCCATGCCGCATGCCCCTGGAAACCGTCTGACCTATTTCCAACCCTAGTTATAGGTGTTTGAATACGTGTTTTTATCAATATTTTTTCCCATTAATTATGAAAATTTATGACGCTGGTTGGTACGTTATGATAATTATTAACCATTGACATTGAACGACATCCCTTTTTCTATTAAGTGCCAAATGCTGCCATGACAAAGGACAAACATGTTTAAACACCGTAATTACCTACGTGCACCGATTGGATTTAAGATTGATTCAATGACATGAACAAAAGAAAAAGTATGAATAAATTGAATGATAGATTACCAAGCCTAAGACAAGACAAAACGTCTTTTTTTTCACTTTGCCAACCACCTTTTAATCATGCAATGTTTTCATTCTTTCATATTTCTACTACTTCTTCGGTTGAGACACCATGATATGTAGACAAGTAGACAACGTTTTTATGATTGAAAAATGAAAAGCACGATTAAACTATGTAAATTAACTTATTATTATTATTATTATTAGCTCTTACTTTGGTTATGGAAATTAATGGTGCCGGTAGATGCATTGACTATTTGTGTGAATGGTTAGGCATGAAAACATACTCATCTAATTTGTGGTCCATACTATATACTCATTTTTTTGGGTTTATTTTTATATTTAGTCTATCAAGATATATAGTATAACCGTACGTGGTAACTTTAGTTTATGTTATATCTTGTGTTTTAAGATGAAGATGAAGAAAAATATGAATAAATAAAATTTGAAATCATGTTTGAATACACTAAGTTTTAGGTTTAATTTTTTCACTCGTTTATATAAATCAGATGCAAATGAGTAAACTGTAAATCCCCTACACGATATTTTGAAAAGTTTGTAATACTATTTTGTAGCTAACGGTTATCAGCCACGTTATAATTTTGACACATGTTTTAGCATATTGGTTTATGCGACGCCTCTCTACTTCAAGATACATGTTTGAGTTCAAAACGGACTTGAAATTCAACCATGCGTCTCAATCATTAGGATAATAAATATTTCATCAAATTAAAAATGTGCGCGTTGCTAATCTACACTTTCGTATTTTATGGTGGGTGAATTAATGTGCATATATATTCGGTTGTGTGGCTCAACAACACACATCACACGTGAATCATGGTATACTACCAAATCCTCATAGGAATGTAGGCCCATTCTTGTTGTAAGATCAAGAGGAATATTCAAATTTGATACGAAAACAAAGCGTGACAAAAGATCAATACTCAAATCCAAACACGACCATAGAAAATAAATATAGAAGATGGATCTAAGCTCTAAAAAAATGAAATATCAAAGCTACAATATTATACCATTTATATGTGTCAATAAGGCATTGTAATGTAAACAGATCATGGCTCATTCACTTTTGCTTTCGGCCACGTCTCATCAAATATTTAGTCCCCACTCATGCATTCATACCTCAATCAAATTAAATTTTATATTTGTTGAGGGACAAATACAGCCACAATGAAATTAATCAACTAAATACTAAGTTTGAGAAAGAAGCTTCTTCAAGTAGGATAAGGCAAGTAATGATTCTCAAATTTGTTTAAACTTAAAAATTAGTGGGATTGATAGTTGGCCAATTATACCATGAATATGATATGATATGATTATAACTTTAGGTTAAGGAGTTTTGCATTCTACTTTTTGCTTATATTGAATCGAAAATTAGGATTAATTTATAAAATATTTATATTAAGATATATCTTTCAAATACTAGTTAGATTGGATGTTCAACTCAGACCTATATGATATGAAGATCAATTATGAATTCAAAATCAAAAGTTCTCATTCGAAAGTTCTTTTGGTAAGAATGAAGTTGATTTAAGCACAATCACATTTGTAGTGATATCATTTGTTGTCAATAAAAATGCAAGGATTATATTTAAGATGGACCATTGAGGCATGTCTTGTTCGTGATGAACTATTGAGATTTAACTCAAAAATGAGAAACTCAAGTTTGAATCCTAGCAAAATAACGCATATTAAGAGATACGGATTAAGGAATAAAGTCATTTTTCAACCGCCCAAAATGGAGGCAGGTTAGTCCGATAGACTAACTAAAAATCTAAGTTGTGGAGATATCTTGAAAGACTCGTTAGGGTGTCAAATGTCCTATTTACGATGAATTCTAAAATGAAAATATATTGAATTTCAAATGATGGAAGATATCGTAAAAAAATAATGATGGAAGTAATATCAATTAAATAAATATAATTATAAAAAAAAGTAAACAATGTTGTAATGAGAATTGAAATGGGCAAACCATTTTAGGACAAATTTATTTACAAAGAGGCCACTCATTTTAAAATGAAAAGAGTATCTCTTGACCATAAGCATCACAATGATTTAATTTCTATATTTCACAACAAATCCATACACTCTTGCAGCACAAAAACAGAAACAGACAGGAACAACATAAAAAATAAGTGCCATGCATGATAGAGATCAAAATTATATTTCACAAAGGAGTATATATAACATCAAACATGTATGTATAAAACCATAAAGGCACAACATCCTTTCACCTAACCTACTTTCCCTAAACAGTAACTCTGTCACAGCATCTCAAACATAAATCACACAAATGTGCATATAGATTCTATATTAATTAATTTATTATCAGGTTGAATTATCAAAGATTAAAAGAAAATCTATGCAATGGGTGTGACGGCTTTACTTTAAATTACTATAATTGATATCCAATGAAATAATGTTCTATGATCCCCTCCTCCAAATGTGGCCTAAAGAAAAGAATCATTGTGATGCACCTATAATTGTTGAGCATATTGTTTATACTTATCTAAAAGGAGACCCTAAACACATTTGGAAGACCTCATGGAGGGCCACTTATATATACTCATTACATTATTTTAGAGCAATAATAATGTCAACTTTTGAGCCACCTCATACAACCAGCTTTGATGATATTTTCATTAATTTGTTTTCTTTTTTTCTCTTCTTGCTGATAATATTTGATACCTTGCGCAATGTCTTAAAGGTAAGGTATCACGAGAAGTTGGAGCTGTGGGGGACCATGACAGCATTTAGCCACTTACAACTCATGAAAAAATACATTAATCCAACAACCAAAGATGCATTTACTTTTAAGATTTTGTTATGTTGGCCAACATCTACCTCATGAATTCAACTAACTCATTGTATTTTATAAACTGCTTATGGATCCAATTGATGAAATGGAGAATACGTTCAAAATTACTCTTTAATCCTTCAATATGTTTACAGGTCCCTAATATACTTTGAAAATTTGAGGGGATGTAAATGTAAGTATATTGAAAAGTATTAAGAATAATTTTCAAATACGTTAGAGGACCATTATGAAGAAAAACTGGACTCTACTCTACTTCACATATATACAGGACAAGGGCAAAACAAGTTAGGCCCAATTGAGGGAATGATTTTGGTGACCACTTAGATATTTGCTATACCCCCTTTCCTACATTGAATAGAATACCACCAAATATCCTATTTCACAGTTGCAGTTTTCTGTTTTGGCTTATCACTATTAACAGTTTCTAACCTTGTTTGAAAGTTAAAACGAATAAAAAATAAATTAACATCAATCTCAGCAAATATAAGTAAGCATTGCAACATTAATGCCATAGGAAAGGAATAATTCATCAAGCCATGGTTTGAAAGAACAACTTTAATTTTGCCCAAGTTAATCAACATATTCGAACTACATCAATCTACATAACACAAGCTTCATAAAGTGGTTTTTCATTAATAGAACATAATATACTTTTATATAAATGCAAATGCTAATGAGTGAAGGACATTGTTAAGCAAGTAAAAAATAAATTAGTACCTTGTTTAAAAACCTTAAACAATAACCTTAGACACTTATTACCAAAACTTTTTTAAATGCATAAATATGATTAACTAAACAAACCGCCAAGAAAATCAAAGCATAACCTTTGAATCAATATAGTCTAACAATATTGAACAAACTAATCAGCTTAGTTACCAGCCAATATAAGATGAGTCGATACCAATGTATTGGATTTGTGAATAGTTCCGAGCAAAAAAACATGACCGCTGGCACTGAGTAACTTCATTTCTACATCTAGTTCCGTTATGATAGACTTTACAAAATTGAATGCCCTCCAGGACATTACCCTCTGACAATTGACATCACTGGCTGAGATCGTCTCAAAAAGTCAATTTCATCTCATACCAAAAAAAGTAATTTTTTTAAAATATTTAGAAATAATAAGTTTTGTCGCAGATACGAAAATTTAGCTGTTAAGAGTAGAAAGCATGCCGCCAGACGCAGTTGGAATCACCACCTCCCATCCAGGCCCTTTAACAGGAAAGGTGCTTACTGGAGCTTTATCATCGGTTGAGCTATTGATAACAAGATCGCTGCGATCCAAGAGCTTCTCCAGGTCTTCATCACTGATATCTTTCTGTATCATTTTATCCTCAGCTGTCTCTTCATCTCGAAGCAATGCCAAAATATCCTCTCCCTAATATCACAGATAAGACATAAAACTCCAAATTAAAACATAGTAAATATGTAACTCTAAAAACTAAATTTCAATAATCAAAATGTTAGTGCAAAGACTTATTTTCAGTAAATCTTGGAGTTAGGCTGATTCATTCACCCTAAATAAAGATACAATACTATGTTGCTAATTGACAATGATATAGCAGCTAATCCTACATAAAATTTTAGCAATTGGTGGTAAATATATAAGCTTGAATATATGAGACTAATTGATGATTAAAAAGGGCTGCATGTTCATCATGTTAGGCCAACCCTAAACAGTTGTGAAAATTTTCTAATCAAGTTAAATTAATTAAAAATTATCTGGCCACATAAATAACCAATACCACACTTTCAACATCATTAGCATGCTAGAATATTGAGGACAAATCCATTTATACAAAACACAGAACAGGAGGGAAAAATCAATTACAAGCTACTGCTAACATACAAACCTCCATTTCATCCAAAATGGAAGGCGCTGTACGCTCTTGATGAAACTGTCCTTTCTCTATCACCACATGCTCAAGTTTCAACTTGCTGAAAGCTCTTTTCAACATTCGACCCTATAAAAGGACCAATGTCACGGTCATCTCAATATAACAAGCCACCAATCACATGCCATACATATTATACTTGGTATACAATACAGCATACCTCTACTGATTGTGCAGTTGCGAGCCTGTAAACATGAACAGGCTTTGTTTGACCAATTCTATGACATCTATCCATGGCCTGTAAATCCATTTGAGGATTCTGGAGTACAACAAAGTCATAAGCATATAGCAAGTCAAATACTGTAAAGCAATAAGAAAATAACAAACAGGGGGGGTGGGATGGGTAGCTCAATTGGTTAAACTAGTTGAGCTAACGGTTATAAGGAGTTTGGAGGAGGTTCAGGGTTCAAATCATGGCTAGGAGAAAAACTAACATATCTTTATAATATACTACTAACAACTAACAATTTGCCATTCAAAATAAAAATAAAAATGCCAAACAGGAAAAGTAAAAAATATACCCAGTCACTGTCATAAAGAATGCAAGTATCAGCTGCGGTGAGGTTTATTCCCAACCCACCAGCCCTAGTAGAAAGAAGAAAGATTCTGCAATTGCTGTTTGTATCGTTGAAGTCCTCGATCTGCCCGTGCACAGAATGATAACACCAACAAAACAACTTAAAGTTAGCCTCTTGAATCAGTAACGAATTATTCATATCGGCGTTCTCAAAGAGAACAGCTGACGATAACAGAAGAGTGTTGCAAAACAAATCCACAGTTTAAACAAAAATATAGCTTATAAAATCAGAGTTTGTCTACATATATTATGCTACACATACAAGTAGAGCACTCCCCACCAATTGCCACTGATGCTTCAGTTTTAATGGAATAATTTAATGCATAAAGACAACAAAAATATAACGCATAGGTTTAATTAAGATAACATAGATTACAAAAATCTCCTCTTAGTTTTAGGTGTTATACAAGCTTCGAAGGGAATATTTTTAAGAACCTGAACAAATTATCATAAAAATTATAGAACATTTTAAATAAAAGAATCCATGCACAACCAAACAGACCCTTAAGTTGTCATTTGAAATAATTCACAATATTGAAGATCATGAAAGGTTGTGCATTATTAATTTAATATTCAAAACCTAAAACAAAATGTATTAACAAAAGTACTTTGAATGATGATTAAAAGTAGTGTTATCCAAATATTGTTACAGACCTGACGTTTCCTATCATCCAATTTCACCGAACCATCAATTCTGCAAACTTCCAAACCCTTTTCACTAAAATAGTAATCCATTATATCTAGCACTTTAGTCCACTGACTGAAGATCAGAACCTATAGTAATTAGCAAGGACAAGTGCACATGAGTAGCTGCTTGGACACCAAAAGAAGGAAGCAGAAAGGCACAAATAGAGCACTATAAAGCATACCTTGTGCTTACGTGCAAATAGCCGCTGCAACAATCTATCGAGCAAGTGGAACTTTCCACATTGTTCGATTATCTCATTCACCGGAGGATATAAATCTAACTCAGAAGCAAAATGTAGCATAGTTTCAGTATCATGGATCATTTATAAAATAAAATAAAAAACTGGTCATGATCCAATCACATGGTACTTACATGAACCATCAAAGGCTGATTCTATGAGATCGGGATGGTTACAGACTTTCCTAAGCTGAATAACCAAATTATTAAGCTTTGTCGCAGCACGTCCTGCATTAATAAAATCAGTAGAGTACAGTACATAATACAATTTCTTAGACAGAAACCCACATAGCTGAGGGTGAAGGTGTGTGAGCTGCAAGAGTACTTTCCCTTTCTTTCAAATGAAAAATTGAGAAAACAATTACCAATGGATAGTTTCGCATCCAAATATTTCCCCAGTGTCTCGTTAATTAAATGGTCCTGCAAGCTCTTCTGATGCTCAGTCATGTTAGCATAAATAATGATCTCTTTTTTCCGGGGCAACATTAGCTCAACATCAGACTTCATCCTACGCAAAAGAAATGGCCTAAGAATTCCATGAAGCTTGGCCACTACCTGTATGATACAGTCATTTAGCCTTCTAGTTCATGAAATGAAGAATGCACAACTAGCATTAAATCATCCATAGAACACATACTTGATTTCTTCTTTTCTCTTCCATTTCTTCCATTGTTGCTCCATTAGTGCACTTTCCTGACAGATTAAACCTACAAAGATATTTGAATGCATTATGTAAAGAAAAAAAAAAGACACAAATGGTGTTTCCTTCTTGTATTTTACTGAGACCGATATTACCAAAAGGCATAAAAACTGTTAGAATATAAACTTCACCAGGGACAGCCATTGACCGTGTTAAAAGAGCACATAACAAGGTACAAGTAACAACCAGGTTTGGAAGAAATATACCTTACATATGAAGAATTTATAGTGGGCGATGATTAGAGGGTAGGGGAGGGATGCCACAGATTCAAACTTAAAACGAAATCAAAGTTGAAGACACGTTTGACAATCTTATAAAAATTAAGTTTCATCAAGTAAATTCATTAGCAAAACTTTTTAAAAAGAAAAATGTTAAACTGGTCAGAGTTTATTGAAATGTTGTGGTAATGGGTCAAATTGCTTCCCTTTGATATGATAAATGACATTGATTAAGATCACGAAGAAAAAAAAAACTACTAGTACTTTGTCATCTATGTTGTTTTCTTACCCCCAACAATACAGTAAGGAATAATAAAAAGAATAGCACATCACACAATCCAGGACATTAGATTCCAACAGACACATATCACCATATGACAGTGGGGAAGAAGAAAAGTGTGATCAATAAGAAATAGGAAAAGAACACTAACCATTTCTCAAATTCTTCAAGAGATGAGAAGATATCAGGTAAGATGAAGTTCAGCAATGACCAAAGCTCTGCCAAATTATTCTGGAGAGGTGTCCCAGTCAAAAGAAGCTTATTTTCAACCTTAATGTATCTCAACATCTTCACTAATTTGCAGTTTGCATTTTTGAGCCTGTGTCCCTGAGGTCACAAAAAATAAAATGTGTGCAAGAGAAACAAACTTATGTAAGTATCAAATATCAATGACTGTTGAGAAAAGAAAACATATACAACTAAATAGAATGTTTGATGCTCACAAATGAGAGAATTTATGTACCTCGTCCACAACAAGATATTTCCAACTGTATGACGCAAAACATTTCCTAGCATCATTCATCGCAATCTCATATGAAGTTATTACTATGGGAAATTTTGGGCCAACAGTTCTAGGCATATGTTTCCTTCTGATTTGATCTCTCAGTTTTCTGTCACCATGGTAGATAACAACAGGGAGCGAAGGTGTAAACCTATTTAAATTTATTCAAGAAATGATTATCACAATGAAGAAGCACAGCACAACAATATAATACTTGAAGTGCTATAAATATATATATAAAAAAAACATTAAGTCTACCTAGAAATCTCATTCACCCAATTGGAGAGGGTTGATAGAGGAGCAATTATCATATATGGCCCATCCAATCCTTTTGATTTAAGATGAGAAATAAAGCCAATCGTTTGGATTGTCTTCCCAAGACCCATTTGATCAGCTAGAATCCCATTCAATCCATTTTGCCACAAGGAAATCAACCACTTTACACCCTTCAGTTGATAAGGCTTCAATTTTCCACCAGTTAGTAAAGGCATCAGCTCCTTCTGCTCTTTCTCAGTTCTTTCCTCTTCAGTCGAATTCACATCTTCAGTCTTCAGATTTTCTTTAGATCTTGTAATCATGGCTTCAACTGCCTTTTTGGCTCTCCTCTAAAGTAATTTCAAACATGACCACATACTATTAATTAGAATAACTCAAACTACACGCTAGCATATCAAATTCACAAGAATTGGGGAACGAAAAACATAAAATGTTCAAGCTATAGTCTTTCACAAATAGCAAAAAAAAAAAAAAAAAGTTAATCTGCTTTACAACATTATTGTTTATGTAACTCTTATACAAAATTTACTAGTACTCAGCAATGTACTCACAGTATTGCATTGGTTAGCCGCCTTTCGTTTTGCCCCACGGCTCTTCTTTTTTACACTCGGCTGACTCTCTTCCTCGTCCTGATTCTCTTGTTCTCCAGCATTCTAGCATTACAAATTCAATCAATGAGAACAAACAATACAACAAAACCAATAACCTAACATTCAGTAAAAAACAAAATTACACAACAGAAACACCAAGGGGTTAGGGTTAAAAAGGGAATACCATCGTGATATCATCCATTTTCTCCAAAAGAAACTCTGAGTAGAGTTTAGTTTGAGTTAAAAGTTCATCTAACTTATTAAACTGTGTATCATTAAGATTCGGCGCCTCCTCACACGTTTCCTCTTCTTCCTTAGCACTAGCTTTAAGCAACTTCTCTTCCTCCTCCACCATTGATTTCAACACAACAGAAGATCCATCATCTGCAAGCACCTCTACCTCCGATTTCACTTCCACCTCCTTCTCACACACAGACACCATTTCATAAACATCAAAACCAACATAAACCAAAAAAAATCACAAAAAATCAAAATAAACCAAAAAAATAACAACAATCAAAATAAGCCTAACAAGAACAATGAACAACACAAATTATTTACAAAATCGCAACAGAAAAATACAAAAATACAAATACCTCTTCTTCTAGAACTGAAGTTGGTGACTCTACAGGAGGATCAACGTTCGTCACATTGTTCTTGTCAACCATTTTTCAAACCCTAAAATGTAAAACAAATTCACAAATCAGAAGAAAAAAAAAAGAAAAATAAATAAAAGAAAAAATAAAATCAACAACATTTCTAGGGTTACGAACTTGGAATAGAACTTACCAAGAAGTGGAAATGAGAATTTTGAAGAGAAGTGTCAGAGAAGATGAAAGGAGCGCGAAAAATAATGAGAATGTTGAAGTTTTTATTATTGTAAGTGGAGAAATAAATAAATAACTTAATTAAAAAGAGTGCAGAGATTTTCAGTTTTTAATTACTATTTTAATTTAATTTGATTGATTGATTTGATTTTCCTAATGGAGAGGAATGTGAATAGGCGGGAAAATTTTATTGAGTAACTACCCTTGGTTTTCGGTTTATTTACAACTAAAACCTGAATAATGAATTCGAGTTTCAACACTTGAGTGAGGATATTTGTGTAAATTCGTTTCTATTTATTTGAAGCGCTTGTTGCTGTTCAAACCTTTTTGTTGTGTGGCAAATGCTAGGGTGGGAGAAATAGATAGCTTTCTCACGGTGGAAAAATTATGTGAAACGTTGGATTAGAAATGTTATAATGTACCAATTTTATTTTATACATTTTTATTTTCTCTTTTCATTTTCATCGTTTCTTTTATTGCTGTGGTTTTCAAGTTTGTGTCTTCCATTCCTTTCTTCTACCTTACAACCGCAACCTTCTTAATTTCTTCAAACTAGTTATTATACATAAATTTATCAATTTAATCTCCTATTAACTTCATTCAAAATAGCAAGAAAAACAAAAACCCTCAAACAATTTGATGTAGGAAGTAATCAATTTTAATATTTGTAGAGTTTTTGAGAAAAAATAAATTACAGCACACGTTTTTGTTTTAGATTCTAACGATTTTGTATGAAAATTAATAAATAAGCCTTTAGTTTTTACATATAAAGAAAATCTTTATAACACCAAAATTTGATGAAGATGAAGAAAGCTTCAAGAAAGACATGGAAATATAGAAGAGAATGTTATTTGGGGGTTGATGTAATATTCGTGGTTTTGCTCTTAGAATAAGGTCTTGTGTTTTAGTAGTCTCTAGGAAATACCTGTGGTCTTAGAATAAGGTCTTGTTACATTTTAAATTTAAGTGATGAAATTTAGATTCAGAGGTGAAGAAGAAAAAAAAATGGCATAGAGAAAATAAGAGATGGTCGAAAGTGAGAGAGAAAAGAAATGTTTAAGGTATGGATGATGCACCATAACTCTCTCATCCTAGCATTCGCCTTGTTGGGTTTCCATTTCTCTCAACTCTTTTTGTTGACTCGGTTTTTGACTTTTTTTCTTTCTAAAATTTATATTGTACTGTATTTATGTTAAATTATGTAATTTTATAAACCAATTGATTGGAAAAAAATTCAATAATCAAATATTTTATTCGTTCCTTTTTATTTATTTTTTTTAAAATACTAACACTAAATTAAGGAAGTTTATTTTTGCACTTTATTTTCTTATTATATCTTTATTTTAATTCATCAATAAATTCCTATTTTTTTTCCACATTTTTTTTCCCAATAAATTTAATATATTATGTAAAAAAAACCAAAATTTAATATGTTATGTATAAAAAAAATGGTATAATTGACAAATTATATCCTTAAAATACAAAAAAGATAAATAAAAAAGAACGTTAAATCTGACAACAAAATACTAATAAAAAAGAACGGTGGGAGTATGTAATTGACAAATTTCATTAACTGCTAAAATTTTTAATAGAATATGAGTTTGACTTTTGATTAAAATAATTTTTATAGTAGATTTTATTTATTTTTTGTCAAACCATGGATTATCATTTTTTTAAGGATAGGGATTACCATTTATCGGATTTCTTCCCCTGTAAATTGAACAGTTAATACATAGAGAACAGAAATTAGTTACGATTAATTGAAGTTGAAATTCATTTTAAAAAGAAATTAAACTTTTTAAAATATGTGTCTACATTTTAGAAATTTGAATAAAAAATACATAAATTTGTGTTATGTGAATTAAATTTGAAAAATTATATTATTTTTGTAAATAAAAAAATGTATAGTTATTCTTTTTTGTGAATAAAAATATATATAGTTATTCTACTATAATCTTCCGTGGAAATGTTAGGATGAAATTTTGTTAGGAACCAAATTACTATTTTTTATTCACAACTCATTATTAAACTAAAAACAAAAATGTTGTTTGGAGCTGTCATTTTAATATAAGAAGGTAAGTGAAATCATAACTAAGCTAAATGCCACCTTGAAATAGATATACATATAGTTGGAATTTGTTTTGTTCTATATTTAGATTGTTTTTGTCATCAAAAGTCATAGATTTATACATACAAATACAAATTATAGAAACATCCATTATGCAAAATTGAAATTCTTGTATGAGAAGAAACTTAAGGGAGGAATTAATCAATTAATCAATCAACTACATGGCTAGTAATAATGGTGTGGTTCCTGCATGTTATGGAGTTGATATGATTCATCCAAATCGAATATGGCAAAGTGATAATGTCCTAAAAATTGAGCTCCCCATTCTTGCCTTACAAGTTGGTTATGTCGTATTGTTGTCTCGTTTTTTCTTCTTTATCTATCGGCCTCTTTGTTTACCTCGTCTCATTTCACAACTCTCTGTAAGTATATATAATAATGTTAAACCTTTCTGTATAGCAGACTTGTTTATTTAGTTTTGCAATGACAAAATTAATTGATATAACTTTGTATTTATATTTCTGACGAAAGTGTACGTCTTTCTGTTTATTAATGTAGGTTGGTTTTCTACTAATTCAAGTAGTTGGGAAATTCAAATCTTTGTACGTGTTTGTTTTTCCTGTACATGGGGTGCTTAATGTTGAAGTTCTATCGCACATTGGCATAATCTATTATGCATTTCTTAGTGGTTTAGAAATGAATTTAAATGTGATATTACATGTTAAAAAGAAGGCTGGAAGCATTGCTCTTTCTGGAATAATTTTTCCAATGGTGATGGGACCAGTTTTATACACTCTACATCGAAAATTTTATGGCAATGGCGATGGATCTGCACTTGAAGAAAGTACAATGAGTGCTTATGTACTTTGGACTTTGGTTCTCACAGTAACAGGTTTTCCAGTTTTAGCTCATTCTCTTTCTGAGCTCAAGCTTCTTTATACTGGTATTGGTGAGGCCGCATTAACCGCGGGTATGCTGAGTGACACATATGCTTGGGGTTTATTCATGTTATTTGTTCCATTTTCGATTAATGGTAAAGGGGCAATATATTCGGTGGTGTGCACAATAATATTTATTTTCATTTGCATCTTTGTGGCGCGTCCTATAATTGTGAAAATCATTGATCGCAAGACAGAAAGGGATGAATGGAATGATAACAAATTGCTATTTGTGGTGATGGGACTTTTCATTTGTGCAAACATAACAGATGTTCTTGGTACACATGCCGTTGTCGGGGCTTTTGTGTACGGCTTGATTTTACCTCATGGTAAATTTGCTGACATGGTGGTCTCAATCTCAGATGATTTTGCTGGTGGCTTTTTGGCACCACTCTTCTTTAGTGGCACAGGAATGAGACTCATGGTGCCAACCATTTTCCACCAGCAGCATTGGCCTTTGACGCTTATCATAATTTTCTCTTTGTGTTCTATAAAGATTTTAAGCACTATGTTTGCCACTTTCTTTTTTGGCATGCGTTCCCAAGACGGTTTTGCTCTAGGATTGCTTCTCAATACCAAGGGTGCCATTGCTCTGATAATGCTCAATATCGCATGGGATAGATCGGTATTGATATATTTTAAGCATAATATTTATCCAATATGTTTTTAATTATAGCATATTAATTAATGATTTGTAATAATTTATCTTTGCAGATTCTTTCTGTACCAACATATGCTGTTTTAACCTCAGCAGTCCTTCTAATGACTATAGTGGTGTCTCCCTTAATCAATGCTATATACAAGTCTACAAAGAGATTTGAGCAAAACAAGCTAAAGACTATACAAAAGCTAAGATTTGATACAGAACTTAGGATTTTAGCATGTGTTCATAATACTCGCCAGGCCACGGGAATTATTAGCCTTCTAGAGTGTTTCAATGTAACAAGACTTTCCCCTATGCATGTTTTTGCACTTCAACTTGTTGAACTCGTAGGAAGCGCTGCTGCTCTTGTTGCTGCTCATATGGAGAAGTCTTTTGGCCAAATTGGAACTCAAAATCTTACAAAATCCCAAGAAGAGCAAGAGAACATTAACAATGCGTTTGAAGTATTTGGAGAGGCATTTGATGCTATTAGAGTCCAAACCTTAAATGTTGTGTCAGCTTATGAAACCATTCATGAGGATATATACAACTCGGCCAATGAAAAACGCTCAAGCTTAACTATCCTTCCATTCCACAAACAATTAAGTTCAGAAGGTGTTCTCGAAACAACAAGTGTTGTGTACAGAGATATAAACCTCAATGTGATGCAAAATGCTCCTTGCTCCGTGGGAATCTTTGTTGATCGTGATTTTGGGTCAATATCGAAAATGGACTTTCATATTTGTATGATCTTTGTTGGAGGGCCCGACGATCGTGAAGCCATGGCCGTTGCATGGAGGATGGCAGGGCATTCAGGAATCCGATTATCAGTGGTTAGGATGTTACTATTTGATGATGCAGCAAAACTAGGCACCTCAATTAATATTGAAGCACAAGACGCATTATCTGCCGTAATGGATAATGAGAAACAAAATGAGTTAGACGATGAATATGTGAATTCATTTAGACTCACGGCAGTGAACAACGATGATTTTATATCCTATTCAGAGGTTGATGTTCATTCAGGTGATGATATTCCCACAATCCTCGACGAGCTAAACACAGTTGAATGTGATTTATACATAGTTGGACAAGGGAATTGTAGAAACTTGCGAGTCTTTTCAAATTTATTGGAATGGTGTGATTGTCCAGAACTTGGAGTGATAGGAGATATTTTGGCATCAAACAATTTTGTTTCACGTTCATCTGTGTTAGTTGTGCAACAATATGGATATGGAGGAATGGTTTTTGGAAACCAATCCAACAAAGTGACCACTAATGATAGTTTTGAAACAGTGTGAAAACAAAATTAGAATAATGGTCGATGAGGAACTAATCAACTTGCACACCACAGAAGATATTGCTTAGATTGCTTATGTAAATTCGAGCAAGTTTGAAACATTATCAAATTTTTGTTTTGTACTTATATTCTGATTGATATATTGATTAGTGGATGTTTCTATATTGTTACATTACTAGTATTCATACCCGTCGCACAGGGCGGCACGGGAAGAATTCATTTAAATTGTATTTTGCGAAGAAATTATATCATAACTTTTAACAAACATTTAGTATGCCAATGGTCATTACATATAAAATGCATCGAATATTATGGTTCATAATTGTAACGACACAAAGATTCAAAGTTACAAAACCTAAAAAATCGAAAGCATTATGTTGAATACAAATCATCTAATACGAAACCATCTATTGTCATTACAACATAAGCTAATAAAAACATTAGCAGTCTCAAAAAGAACATTACATTCACACAAATAGAGATACATAATAACTTCTTTGCATAACAAAGTTAAAAATCAGGATCGATGACAACCGGATCCATGTCAACCGGCTCGATGACAACCACAGTTAAGACTCTAGGTGGATTGGACATAGTTAACCTTAGTCTGATACCGGCTTGAATGTTAGCATTTTGCAAAAATTGTCCCAAAAAATCACCTATGTATTTCTCACGGGTAGTCCTTAGTGATGTTCTAACGATGGCGTTGATAGAAACATTTGAGTTTTGTAGAACAATAACAATTCTCTGGTTATTTTGCAAAAGCCGACCAATTGTCGTCGGAAAATACTGCATAGTTAAAGGAAAATAAATCAATTCAGCTGAATGCTAATATAAGAATTAAACATGATATTGTTATTAAATAGTTATATTTGTTATTTACCATGACAGCTGTCCTATTGACATGATCATCGGTAACTTCCATCTCCCAAATCATTTCATTAGCATTCATCCTGCCACAATAGAAAAGATAAATGGTTGGTTTTTAATACTAAACTAAAAATTGCTTCTATTAAAACCTAAATTAGCATGATTCTGTGACTAATGATTTTGTATTGGCATTGCCAATTGAATTGTTATTAAAATGGTCTAAAGAGTTAATTATTGTATTATGTTCCATTATAGAGCAGGAAACACAAAACTTATATAATTTGTAATTTCAAAACCAGCAAATAAGGGCAGACCAGGATGAGTAATGTGGGGGATGTCAATAGGATTGGTCTTTTAGCCTAATGTGGATGTTTGCAGGAACCAAAAAAATGCATATATCTAATCAAAACCTTTCATAAAAATAAGATGTTTACAACAGGTTTCAATTCTGTAATTTTAATTATTGTTCAATACCCCAATAACCAATATTCATGAGCACAGAATGTTCAAGATTAAAGTTAAGTTTTCAGAATTTAGTTCAAAGTGAATGCACAAGAAATTTGGCTAAAAAATGTCAGGATATTATTGTTAGGTGAAAAAGTGCCTTAATTATAGGGCTAATCTGCAGTTTAGTAAATTATATAAAACCTATGAGTGTCAATAAACCAAATCAGAAAGATGCAATTCAACAATATCAGAAAAAATGTCTTGCAGATTTTCAATATCAAACAAAAATCAACAAATATATAATTCAATTAAAGAGAATGAAGAAGAATTGCATCTTTATGATTTGAATCAAACAGATTGAAAGAGAATGAACTGATAATTCATTTGGGAGAGAATGAAGCAGAAGGGAAAGAAAGAGAAGCAACATACCTGATTGAAGCAATTGAAAGTTGGGACTGTGTGTTGGAACAAAGTTGGTTCTAATATAACCCAAGTAGTTTTGATGATAACAATAGTATTAATATACAATAAGGAATACTGATAATTTACTCTAGTGTGCAGATATACAAGTTAAAATTTTATATTCACTAGAAGATTGAAGTTCTGGTTACTACGCTTTAGAATCCCCAGAAGATTGGAAAATGCAAGTTCTGAAGTCATCAGAAGTTGCAAGTCAAAGTCAACCAGAAGATGAAGTCATCAGAAGATCATTTAATATCTGCAAATTCTGATGATGATGAAACAGCAGAAGACGTCAAAGAACATTCCATTCTCTTAACGACTATCATCTATTTGGCAAAAGATCAGAAGGAGCAGAAGAACTTCATTCAGACCGTTATCCTCATGATAATGACGTTTGTACTATTGTACTATCTTTATTTTCCTGATTTGGGCGAATATTCGAAATCAAGGTTTAGATTTTGATCTTTACTTGATTTGAATAAGCACATTTCAAACGAAAACAATGGTACAGTACTACATAGCTGCTTTCATCAGTGTCCGCTCAAATTCAAGACGCTCCAACATCGCCTATAAAAGAAGGAAGAATTTGAAGACGTGATAACACACTTACGAAGAACAAAAGAGCTGTTATTCTGCTAAAATTCAAAGAGTATTTTTAACTTAGATACAACTTGAGTTTATATTCAAATTCAAGACAATAGTCTTCAACTTCTGGCTTGTCAGTAGTTGAACCTTAGTTTTCTTTTTAAGGATTCTAAGAATAGTCTTGTTATTTAAGTTGTATTTCTTTGTTCTCTGAACTCTGATATTGTTTATCAGTTGTTCAAAACTTTGTATTTTGTTTTGTGTTAGAAGTCTCTTGCTGGTGAGCTTGAGCATTGAAAGTCTCTTGTAAGGTGTTACTTGAGCATTGGAAGTCTCTTGCTGTGAGCTTGAGCATTTGTAATCTTGTGTGATTATAGTGAAATCCCTTGGAAGTGCAAGGGGACTGGACTACTCTCGGTTTGTGAGAGGAACCAGTATAAATCTCTTGTGTTATCTCTTTTCTCTTCTCTCTGCTTTTATTCATTCATACTCTGTTTACCTTCACCATACCAGAAGTTGATTGTGTTTAAGTTTTGGCCCGCTGCGAAATCTGATAAGTTGCAAAACTTTGAAGAAATTTTTAAAACTAACCAAAACACAATTCAACCCCCCTTCTTGTGTTTTTCACACCTTCACTGTGTTGGGTCTGCAGTAGGAAATTGTTGATTGACTGTTGATGAAACCCTAAAATCTCTCAGTGGAAGTAATGGTTGAGGCGCCTACTCTATGAAAACGTATATATATGCTTGTTAACAAATTAGTCTAATTTGAAGTTGGGCCCAAATTTTGTGTAAGTGTTACATCCAATAAAATCCAATTTACAAATATAAGAGTATACATGACACTTATAAATGACATAAAAATTTCAAATTTACAAATCTTTTTCTGATTTTTATGGGATTAATTCAAACTTTCGCAAAGTTGCGCAATTTTATTGCAACCACCTCTAACAAATTTACATGAAATTAAAATATAGTACAAAGTTAATCATATAGTTACCGAATAGATAAAATCTAATTATAACCACAAATTAAGAAAAAAATAAAGCAAATCAAATATTTAATATATGCTATAGTTATAATAGTTGTTATAATGACATAACAATATAAATTAAGAATTGACTGACAACATATGAAATATAAACTTAACAAAGTCATAAGCCAAATTCTCCAAATTGCAATAGAGATTGAAATATAAATGACATGGTAAATAAACAATCTTTTCTCAAAACTCCTAATTTAAAGTGATCATCAAAACATTAAAACATCTCATGTTTCAATAAAAAAATAGCAGATGGGTTCATGTATTGACCTGCAAATATATACAAAATTATTAGTTAATTTACTTATCATTTTAAACAACAATTAATCAAGAATATTTAAAAAATTACCATGCGGTTGTCAGTTGCTACAATTGTTCAAAGACTTCAGGATAAACCACATTCAAAGTGGTAGTTGATGTCTTGCCATCTTCATCTAATATTACCATTTTTAAGCCTTTCTTGGTTGTTACTCTAGATATAGCTACATATAATTGGCCATGCGTAAAGACTGGCCGAGGCAAATATAATCCAACCTTCGAAAGTGATTGTCCTTGACTTTTGTTTATGGTCATTGCGAAACACAATGCTATAGGAAATTGACGCCGACAAAATTTGAAAGGTAGCCCTGAATCAGTAGGAACTAAGTCCATCATTGGAAGAAAAACAGTTTCACCAGTATTTTTACCTGTGATGAATTTTGCTGTTACAATGTTTTTGCCTAAATCTGTAATTTGTAATCTTGTACCATTACAAAGACCACCTGCCTGATCAATATTGCGCAACAACATAACCAGAACTCCAACTTTTAGTGTAAGTCGATGATTGGGAATACCCGAACAGTTAATGTCGTTCAAAAACTCAGATGTAAACCAATTGCTTTGTACCTCATAATCCACATCAGACTGGCATGGTGTATCACAACTTAAATACTCTTTAGAATCACCTGGAATCATGGACAGGACAAAATCATTAACATCTTGAACAACATCTAACGTAGGTGCAAGGATAGCTTCATCTTCAAAAAATCCTTTTTGAGTTTGTAGCAATATTTGGATAAACAAAATCCACTAAAGAAAGCAACGGCTTATCATTGTCTAAAACGCAAAGCTCTTCAGGAATCTCCAATTGCATTTCTCCAGTTTGATCTGTATTCCCAAAACCATCACCAATTTTTAAAAGTCAATCTGCAAATTCTTTGATTTCATTTTGTGACTCCACTGTTTTACCACTCTGCAACCTCATATTTTTTGATAACTTCAAAACTTTACAATGCTTCCATAACTTGGATGAGCTAACTATTGCCTTAATAATTTGCCCTCTTGAACCTTTTCTAATGACAGGTAAAATTTGTCTAAAGTCTCCTCCCAAGACAACAACTTTTCCACCAAATGGCTTGGACATGTTAGCCTTGTCTACCTTTCCCATCAAATCCTTCATTGTACGATCAAAGGCTTCAAAACATAGTCGATTCATCATCGGAGCTTCATCCCATATGAACAGGCTGGTAGCTCTTAACAATTTGGCTTTCATAGAATCTTGTGTAATATTGCAAGTAGATTTGTCATTGATCTCCAATGGAATGCAGAATGTAGAATGAGCAGTCTTGCCATTAGGAAGCAACAATGAAGCTATTCCACTTGAAGCAACGTTTAAGACTATTTTGCCTTGTGATCTAAGAGCTGCTGAAAGTGTTCTCCAAGAGAAAGTCTTGCCGGTACCACCATATCCATACAAAAAATAAAACTGACCAGTTTCGGCTAAAACATAATTCATTATTGTTTCATAAGCAGAAAGTTGATCTGTATTCAACTGTTGAACTAAACTTGTATGTAGAACATTTAACTCATCTTTGTCATAATTCAGCTCATCTACTATGAGTTTGTTTACAAATTTATTGGCATCTTCAATTGAAGGCATAGGCATGGTTTTGTAATCACTTAATGATCTTCCATTTCTCTTCAACAATTCATTGATCTCAATAAGGCACAAATTTTCTAATTCTTCATCAGAAATTTGTAAATCTACATAAATGAAATTGAAATTGAGCTATCATAACATATAACATCAAAGGCATAAGAGACCACAAATAAAAGAGATGATATTAGCTAAAAGTATTGATTACCTGGAATTTTGAGTGTCTTTCTTCTATTATATACAATACCATCTGCTAATAATTTCCAGGTAGCACTCCAAACTACGAATGGATTGTTCATAGTTCCCATATTTAATAATCTGACAAACAAACTCCTCATTTGCCAACCTGTACCTATTTGATGCGCTTCAGCAATTGCATCTTTAAATTCTTGATCATCATTTAAAAGTCCCAATTTACTGCAAGCTTCTTGACATGTTTTACAAATCTTACCCTTGACAGTTTTGATACTTTCATAGCTTGTGCAACCTCTTTGAACTGTCAATAAAACCCTCAAGTAATACAACTCACCAGCTCCAACCGGAACATATGTCAGCCTTCCAATACTACAACCCTTCAGCCTTGGACTCCTATAACGATCCTTTTCATGATAAACAAACTTTGAAGGAAATTCAGCATATGTCAAATTCCGTCCTTCTTCGTATTCTTGATTTGCCTTGAACCATGCAAGAAACATTGAACCCATCATTTCATTATAACTAACAACATTATGGAGTGCACTTGTATCTTTATAAGTAACACATTGTTGATTTTCCAAATGAATTGATAACCGAATTACGGCTGGAAATTTTTGATGAATGTTAAATTTCAAAGTCCTCCAAACAGCCTTTGACGGAGACAAATACCGGCAATCATACCAGCGCTTGATTTCATCAACAACCTCTTTTTGATTTGTAACACCTTTGCCATTTGTGATTTCAAGATTAGATCTATTAGGACCTTTATTCACATATTTGAACAAATACTTGATGGCGTTTGACTTGTTACAGGCCTCAACATTTATATGCACTTGATACCTCATCAATAAAAAAGGATTGTAAGGAACAACATAGCCATTGTCCAACTTAACTCCGTTTTTTTGTACAACAACTCCGGTATTACGTCTCTTGTATGACGGATAACCATCTTCATCAATAGTTGTGCATGATTTATACTTTTTTGGGAAGTATTTTGAGCAATGATTACCATCCATGCAAGGAGAACTTTTATTTGCCTTACCACATGGACCATGCATCATATATTTGGCAACAACACTATGGAGTTTTGGATATAATTTTGGATGAGGAATTTCAGCCGATATGACCTTGTCGATTTCACGACCAGTGTTGATTTTGTGTCCAACACCTAACCACAATAACATATGTGCATGTGGCATACCTCTTTTTTGAAACTCAACTGTATACATCCCTATGATCACCAAATTATAGTTGAAGAATTATTAGTTAATTCAAAACAAACAGAACTAAAAAAAATAAATTGCAATGGATATATGCATAAACTTTTAAGTATAAATTAACTTGCCTGCTATAACCTTGCCAAATATCTCAAATTTCTTTAAGTCTGACATCATTTGATCTAACTTCATTTTAAAAACTCTACATACAATGTCAGGACAGTCAGATGGTTCCCAACCATTTTCACCCCAAGGAAAGATCAAAGGATATTGAAGAGGCAAGAACAAAACATGAGTTTCATGTATCCTTGTCAATCCATATTTTCTGTCATTAACAATAACATCTCTTCCAAATTTAGAATCATCAAAATCACCAACTATCAATCCAGCCACTTCATCAGCTGATGGAGTATTATGCATCCTTGAATCTTGCTGACGTTTGCGAAATAGCCTTAAAGACAACTGTGGACAATTGCCTATTTCTATGGCATCTCTCACCTTTCTAAAAGACTTTGCAAGTGGATTGCAATGATCCAACATTGATTTAATATCTCTAACTAAAGAAATATCAATTCCACCTGAATCACTAATAGATCTATATAAAAATATTTTGTATAAGTCATTTGATAGAGATGAAAATCTAATTATAAGAAGGTAAAGACTGTTTATAAACTAATATGAATTAACAAACATTACCTAAAAATGGCAGCTCTATTATTGACTTCATTTTTGGTATCATAAACATATAATTGAGCAAACTTTGGAGTTACTCCTGGTTCAGGTAATAAAGATCCAATTCTGTGATAATTTTGACCCGATAGTATAAACTGTGGAGGTCCTTTTCCATTGTTGATTTTAGTGTTTGCCTGACCACCCATTGAAGTAAATGCGAACATGCTATTGTAAGCCCTATAATTATCTTGGAAATTTCTGCTTCTTGGATCAACTCCATTAATTAACTCTAGCAACAGTTTTGGAGGTTTTTTGATGAGAGGGAGCTCCACTTTGCCTCTTTGACAACATATTGAAAATGCGATATCCTTGCCATTCCTAGATTTCTCAGCTCGTTCCTCATACCACAGTTCAGCATAACAGTGTTTGCAAGTAAACTCAGGCAGTCCAAAATTTAAGAATGTTGCAATTAATAAAAGAATTGAATAATGGATATCCAGTTAATGTGGCAACAAAATTGCTATCGATTTAAACAGTGATATAATTAAGTTATTAGCATCTTGTATAAGAACAAACAGTCTACATATGAAGAGTAATACAAAGTTACATTAATAATAATTTATGGTATATATCTGATGATTATAAAGAATTATACCTTCAATTTCAGATTTTTCATACATTGTAGATTTAAAAAATTCGATGTCATCTATGTCATGGCAAATCCCTGTGTTGTAATGATCAAAAAGTCAATATACATATAGGAATAAGAAAGAAAGAATGCATAGTTTGTATATGTAAGGTTAAATGATAAATACCATCTATCAAATTGTCATCATCAAAATCTAGCCTTTGAACACCAATGTATCTATTTTGTAGACGACTTGTCCTAGAGCATTTGGCTTTTATAGTATTGGATATAGGATTGATAATTGCAGATGATGGCTCAGATGACTTCAAAATAGTATCTGTATGTAAAAAGGAATGGATTATAGTTAAAGTACATAACCTATTTGATTATATATGAATGAAAAAAACTTCATATATGTAACCTGTTCCATTCAGATGTTGTAATCTTGGAGTTGAAGGTTGACCACTTGAGATATTGTATGTTTTAGTTACACATTCCAGTGGAGTGAAATATTTAGGATTAGGCTTTCTAATTCTCTTAGACGAGAGATTCTGGTTTGCATTTGATTTGCTTACAAAATCTGAGAATATGAGAATTGTTTTAAATATCAAGGAGTATCCAAATGAGAGGTTTAACTAATATAACCATTAAATTGCTTTGATGACATACCTCCATCCAATGCTGAAAGCGGGAGGGTAATTGATTTCCTCTTTGAATTACAAACATTATCATAAACAACATCATTTGGATTTGTATATGTTGGATTGATATTTTCTGGAAAAGATTAATAAAACTATTAAGTAGTAACTAACAAAGTATTAGAAGAAAGAGAAAAAAGAATAATAAAAATTTTCACCTGCTCCAAGAGGAAATTGTATTGTTGTATTTGAAGATTGAGGTATTGAGTAAGTGGATGTGTTAGTCAAACATGAAGCTGGAGTAGAATATTCAGAATTAGGAGTTTTGCATCTCTTAGGTGTGCAAAAAGAATCTGCTAAGAAAATGTTCATAAGCTGGATATAAGAACAGTCATGTAATAAAGCACCCAATATTGTAATATTGGTTTGAAGAATTATCGGGACTCAAAGGTGAAAGAGGGATCCTAATTGCTTTCCTTTTGGAATTAACAGAGTTATCAAAAACAACTTCATTTGGATAAACAGCTTTTGGTGGTAGATTTTCTGAAATAGATATATGAAATATTATTTGTAACTAACAAAGTCAAATATTAAGATAATATATTTTGGATTATCATTGAAACATTTGGTTGTACATGATAATGATGATGAAGAGCAATATTTAATGGTAAGGAATATTTCGAGTTATAGTTATAAACCATACCTGATGATGAAAATTTACCATTTTGCTTAACTTTCTTCCTTTGTTGTATTCTGCTAAACCTTGCCAACTTTTGTTTGGAAATCTCCATTTTATCAAATAGTATTAAAAATCCATAGTTGGCTTCTAAATATAAGAGAGCTTTGTGATGTTGGTAAGGTTAATGGTGATTGATGCTTACACTTGCTGAGGAGTTGTTCATGATTTTGTAAGATAACTTTGCTGGATATGAGAGTAGTTTGGTTTCACGTGTAGAGATATGATGTGTTGATTGAAGATATTCAAAAAAGTTGTAGAAATTTTTGTTTTCACACTTGGGGAAAGGGATTGTCAGCTGCCTTCCATTTTGATGATTGGAAAAAGAGAAGTTGCAATTGACAATTTGTTGTATGGCTATTTTGGTAATATAAAAAGATAAACCTTGGTAAGATGAAATAGTGTTGTGTCTATCTTATGGGAAGAATATAAAACGTACAATGAAAAAGGCTAGTATGTAGCTATAGGTCAAATCCCTTTTTTAACTATGTGAAAGTGAAAAATCGTTTTAATATTCTGTAGATTTGGCATGTTATGTTTGATCAACACTTTTGTCAATACATGTCCCAACCTTAACCTATCTACCTATATATAATTCACTACAAACAAATATATGCATACCATCTACCTACATATAATTGACATGTATATTAAGGTTTGATGGTAGAGCATTGTTAAGTTAAATTGAAATGTAAGCCTGTAAAAAATAAAATATAAAGCTAATTGAAATATGATACATAATGACCTTGGAGCAAACTTTAAATGTATTTTTCCCAAGGTTGTGCATTCATCAGTCAAAGTAATTAAAATACATTGTGATTAACCTTTGGCACATGCATTGAGCCAAGGATCAAGATTTACTTAGTCATTACATATACCAAATTATACAAAATAGATTAAAGATAATCTGCTTCTAATGAAGTTCCAAAACAGTGATGCAAACTAAAAATTACAAAGGTGTTATAGTTAATATCCTTCCAAACATCCTTGAGAGGTCTTGAAGTTTGTCAATTGCGTAGAAGTTGCACGTTCAGATATTGCGGTGGCTGTTCAATTTGGCACCGCAATACATCACCAGCCCTCAAACCTCTTGCTATCCTGTAAGTCTTCCAACCGTCATACAGATGTTTCTCAAATTCAGAGCGGTCAGCCTTGTGGATAGTACAGTGCTGAATCATTCCAGTATCAACATCTCTAATAGTAATGTATGTTTGATGAGTTGGCAGCACATATCTTGAAGTTTTGTTAGGAAAATGCTACAAAATGAAACACAAAATTATTAATTTGGAACCAAATAGCATAATATTATGAGTATATAATTGAACAATTAAAAATGACATACAAAGACTTCATTTTTCTTAACCATAGCTTTGGTAATTGGGACATCAAAGTTATATAAACTGTATTCATCAATGTCATCAGGTAGCTGCTGTTTTTGGGGCTCATTGAAGTCATTTTGCATCTGAGCTGCTTCATGAGCATTGTGAAAAGCAACTATCTCATCTAAATTGGCCCGGGCCATCAGCTCTCCCTCACTTTCAAGTTCATCATTGTCGTTGTCCGAGTCAGAATCCAAAATGATAATTTCATGCGGAATAGCACGACGCTGACCATATTTAAATATTTTGTGAAATTTCTTTTGAAACATGAGAAACTCATTTTTCTGAAATCGATAATATAGGTAAACTATGGATGGCTCAGTAATATCAAAAATAGTAGAAATAGCTAATTTTGGCTTGATAAACCACTTCCCTCTAGTTGCCTTAAAAGCACATTCAACTTTTTCTCCGCTAGCATCGATCAACCATGCAGGCAGCTCATACATGAGTTTGGTCTTAAAGTTGATTAGGAATTCATTAGATATTTCAATTTTGTTCTAAAATAAAACAAATATTTATAATTAGACCATATAGGGTTAAGTTAACTTATATGACATGGATTCTAAAAAAATAAAGACTAAACGACATAATTTAGTAAATACCTTATTTGGAAACACCATTGTTTTGAAAAAGGTTTTTGGATCATTTGATAATAAATTATCATTCCTAAGTTAGTCAAGTAAAAGTAGGAGAAAGTTAGTATACATACTATAACACTATATAATCCTAATTAACCATACAACATTAAAACTTAAATGACCAATACTAAATGAGGACAAATATGAAGACATACTTAGATTTAGGAACCACATAAGGAGGAGGAAAGTAAGTTTCAGCTAACAGAGTGAAATTGTTTCTTTGATCTTCATAGTATAGAATGACTTCGGTAGGCTTTTCGAATCCATTGTTAACTGCGACCTGTTTTCCATCGTCAAGAACATAAGCACCTTCATGCACATTCCAACTAACCCAACTAGATTCTTTCTTTCCATTTCGTATCCAGCTGAAGTTACCATTGTTGATAATTTGAGGACCATAATTCTTATAGAAATTTGGACAAACATATATCTCTGCCTACGATGGCAAATTTTCAAATTAGCCATATTGAATAGCAAAATTCTGTTTTAAATTTAAGTTGAACTAAATTAAAGCACAACCAGCAAGGTCAAATAACACTACCTTATTAGGATCAATTATAGTTTTGAATCAAGGTGGACTGTTTGTGTGATCTCCAGGTGCATTCCTTGTACAATAACGTGACAAATATTGAATTATTAAAACTTTAGATACATTGAATCAGAGTTAATGCTTCTTAACCTATTTAATTGATATACATATGGTAGCAAGACATATTTGTCCAATATTATAGTTGCTAGAAAATAAAAGCCCTAAATTGACCAAAAGGACCAATAATGTAAATTGAAACCCTGGTGAATAAATTTCATTGTTATTCAAAGAAACTGGAAAAAAAATGTAATCAACCTAATAGTAATATTCATAAATTTTGTATGGGTGTTTGATAAAATATGGGTATATGCATGTTTGAAAACGACATGTAATTAATAAAAATCAACATATCCATGTGTAGATCTGGCAAAAGTTGGTAATTTAATAGTTCACTATATACTTAAATTTGGATGTAAGTATGAAATTGATATGTAAATTCCTCTAGGTCAATTCAATTTTTTGTTTTTACTGGTGTATAGAGTCCAAGACTCTCAAAATAGCACAAAGTAAAGGTAATAGAAGATGAAAAGTACCTTATTCTAGAAGAAGAAGCCATGGCATGAAGTATGGTCCCTCCTTGTCTGGTGGTCCGCAAATTTGGCTGTGGTGTTGGACTGTGTCCCCTCAGTGTATAAGTACCGCTCTGCTAAGCATGCAAAGTAAAAGAGGTAACGGCTTTGATGGGTTTGAACATGTCCTGAGGAATGTGCTTCAAGAAATTCATGGGTTGGATGCGTGTGAAGCTCTGTTTGTAAAAAATGTTGATGCCCAAATATTTTGTTGTTCATTAAGTCCATCAGACTATAGTAGTGTTTGAAGCCCAACTATATGCAGTACTGATATTGCTCTGTATATTTTAAGGGGGTGTCAAGTTTGTTAAATGAAAAATGCACTGTTATCATCAATTTACTTTGGTAATGTTTTTCATAATCTAGATATGCATATATCTCTCAATGTAAGGTTTCATTTGTTACATCTTCATATTTTAATAGAATAACAAATAGTGAAACTCTAAATTATAAGACAATGAATATATGATAAATTGATATATTAAACTACAATTGATTAATTATACATTATATTTGAATTACTTAAAAAGTTAACTATAGATAGATTCCATTTTGATGCTCTAACTTGATAACTGGATGAGCTAAATATATATTTATTGAATAATATAGCCCTTAATATTAAGTAGATCTTATTTTTGTTCTAAAATAATAGTAAAATAGCAAAAAAGATAGATGTAGAGAATTAGAATTTGGCCAAATTAAAAGGATAATAATAATATCATATTAAAGTTCATCAAATGGGATAATACATTAAAAGCCAACTGCCACTTGACATACAAAAAGAGAACTTGAAATAACTTAGTAACATGACTAACATTATCAATCCACTGCCACTGGATTGATTTGATTCATTAACCTACAACTTTGAAAACTAAACAACATAAAAGGCCTTAGAAATGGGATATAATAGTTCAATGCATAACAAAAAAAAAAAGGCCACTTTAAACACCCTAGGCTAGGCAATCTTTTCTATCTTAATTGCCTTCTTCAAGAGCTTGATGGGAGTGTTATCATTCTCATCTTGTTTGGTAGGAGAAAGTCTCTTTGTAGTGTGTTTTTTCTTGAAAGTCTTTGTTGCACCATCAGCAGCAGACTCTTCATCTAGGATAACAACTCCAACTTTCTTCCCTTTGTCAACTCTCATATCCTTCCCAGCAGTATTAGCAGCTGCCTTACCCTTATCACCTGCAGATTCCTTGCCATGATCAATTGCAGATAGCTTCTGATTCTCAACAGTAGACTGCATCACTTTCTCAACAGCATATGGCTTCCCTTTCTCAACTGCAGATGCCTTACCTTGAGCAACTGCAGCTGACTTAAGCTTTTCTGGTGCATTTTGCACAATGGGGGTGGAGTCCAATATATCCATTGAATCATCAGCAAGATTAACAATAGCACCAGAAAATTTAGACATTAAATCTTGTGTAACTTTGACAGGTGTTCCCTCAAGAATAATCCCCTTCCCCTTGACAGAACTGCCCTCCCCAATGTCAAAGTCCTAGACAACATATACACAAACATGCAGAAAAAAAAAACATAAGCATGTGTTGAAGAAAAAATAATATATAGATTATGTTAGTTGTTGAGAGCATAAAATATAGATAACGATTTTAACCTCAGATAAAACATTTGTTGAGCCATCAACTAAAATATCTTTCCCTTTGAGCAACAGAGTACTTAAAGAACCATTCTCCTAAACATGAAGATCATAGTTAGGTAATAAGAATGGATATAAACTGTATGAATGACAGTAAAAAACAGAAAAAGGAAAAAACATACATTAGTTTTTTTGACAAAAGTAGCCTCTTCATTGTCCCACTTTTCTTTAAACTGATTGATGATAGCTTCATCAGTGCATATCTTCCTAACACAAAAGGATTGTTCAAATCTTGGATTAAAGGAAGGTTTGGTCTCAACCTTAAACAACCAGGTTTGATCAACCATATCAGTAATTTGAGGAGGCAATTCTCCAGCACCACCAGCCTAGACAAATTTCAAAATGGCAAGAGTTAGTTCCTTTGTAAAAATAGAAAAGCTGAAGGTAATTGTTATGCTCACCCCTGCTGGTCCCTCTACCATATCAGCACAAGTCATGTTAAAAAGGGCACTTGCATCTTTGTCAAATATGACAAAACATGCAGAATCTGTGTGATCTAAAACACGAACCTTGATACAAAACCTAAAAGAAACAGAAAAACAACAATTTAAGGGTTGGTTTGATATAAGTAATTGGTATAATGCAGTGTGAGGATGAGCAAATATACCTAGGAAAAACTCGGTGAACATGCTTGTTGCACTTCTAACAATAAAACATCCTTGAATCAGGGATGACAGCCTTGTTCCATATACATGCAGTATACCAATAGCTGTCCGGATTTAAAATCCTTTTGACAGTTCCAAGCACGACATTCATTTGTTCCTAAAAGTGTGAAAAACTGAAACTGTTAATAAAAGTAAAACAGAAAATATATTATTGAGGTATGGAAGTTTTGTGTATTATAAATGTGTGTAAACAAACTTGGGAAAAATCCTTATAGTAGTGGCATCTTTAAGAGCCTGAAGAGTGCTTCTTGGGGTATTGTAAAGAAATTCATCAATAGGTTGAACTTGGGTATCAACCATGATTTGAGTAACAGGAGTTGGAGCTTCAAGAATTTCTTCTTGCCTAATGATATTAAAAAAGGTGTTCATTTTAATGTTAAAACAATAACATAATGCATGCATAAATTGAAAAATGTTGTAAATAAAAACATTAAAAAACAGACCTTGACTTGAAAGCTAAACTTTCTTCACAGCTAGGATTAAAAAGCAACACACTACAGTTCATGCAGTTTTGTATGTGAATCTTGTCTACAAATTCCATGTAAATAACTAAATCAGATGTAAGTATATTTTAAAAGCTATACAAAATGAAGCATATAATTAAGGTATTGGACAAAGTTACAACCTTGAAAAGTTTTTGCCTTTGCAAGCTGAATAATGACAACAGCATTTTGGACCTCGCCAGCTCCAAGGAAATTGTTAAGCACATCAACATAACCCCCAAATAGTGTGCATTGGATCTTATGCCTAAGGTATTCATATAAGTTAAAATTTTAAGTTAAATCATGCCTGGTCCGAAGCAATATAAGGTTTAAAATATTCTTTCAGTGGTAAATTATTATAACATAAAATGTATAAGTAAAAATCCTCATTCAGAATTAAATTATTTCCTGGCCCAATCCATGTATAAGCAAATATTTTGTTTTATCTCCTAACTAAAAAATAAGGTAAATTATTATAACATATTCTTTCATATAAGTAAAAATGTCATGAGGTAGACTAAGGTAAGTGTTCGCTTGTTTGACAGTTGTAAAATTTAAAAGCAATGTTCAAGTATACACAGTCAGGTTTGCAGCAAGTAATAAGAAGAAGTACTATCGATCCCACAAGGATTGTGATAAGAGAATTTTGTTCCAATAGTAATCCAACAGTTTTATGCTTATGAGTGATTAACAATAAACAATTAAAAGTAGCAATTTTTTTGGGTAACAACAAGATTAAGTAAATAGGGTTTTGATAAACAATTGTGAAGGTATGTTGAAACTATGATTCATTCAAATCCGGTTTAATGTAGGTGTGTGATGTGATAAGTGAAGGCAAGACTCTTGTAAGCAACTCTTGCCTTAGGGTGTATTTCTACAACATTAAATCATGCAATGGGTGATAAGATGAATCCTATGTTTAGGTCAAACTTACTTCATTACAGTTCAGAGATCCGTGGTTGTGTTCTTACTATGGCCCTAGCTTATGTCTAAGTCTTAGGTAGAGAATATATATGTCTATACCTCACTTAACCATATTAGTTCATTAAGTCCATTTATTATTAGACGTCTCTTAACAATAAACTTGTATTCAGATCTAAGATGATCAAGCCTAGATGCAAATATATAACAAAATAACAAATGAACTAAAAGAGTAAACATACACACATCACATCACATGAATAACATTAAACCTTCATTAAACTTCACATAATTTCAACATCAAGAGTATTAGCTCATGGTGAGCTTAGGAACCATAACAACCAGAATAATAAGCTTACACATTAAAATAAATTCTAAAGGTAAACCTATAACCGTGATGGAACTAGAGAAGATGTCTCAAGCTCCAGTATCGGCAACAGTCACGACTCCGGTAATCAGCAAGCAACGGCGGCACACTTGGTTTTTCTCTTCGTTGTTCACAACGGCTGAGCTCTCTAACTTTAGGGTTTAAGGCTCCTTTTTATAGCACTTGTCTTGGATCCTGGGCCTTCCCTATTGAGGATAAGACAACCCAAAGGAATAAAGCATATTCCCCCAAATGATTAGTACGATGATAGTACGATTGCACATGGAAAATCTGCCAGCTGTCTTTCCTCGCGTTAGCGCTCATTCTCATCATCTTCTTCTGACGTGGCGGCATTTGCTGACTAGCCGCCATTCATAGTTGTACGGATTGGTAGTCTTGACTCTGATTATCCTTTGCATTGGCTCTTGGACCTTTTGAATGGCCCAGTGGTCTGTCTTGACACCAGAACTACTCTTTTCATGATGAATTTACATTTTATTCCTAAATACATACTAGACTCATAAAAGCATTAAAATAAACCTAAACATTGAATGCAAACCATATTAGCAGGCAATAAATCAAGTGTCAAGGGCCTAATTATACTCACAAAATATGAGTTATCAGTAAGTTAGGAGATAAAACAAACCATGACTAAGGCATTCAATAATAAACCATGCTTATGCAGATCAACATGCTTATGCAGATCTAAAACTGTGTATATGTTATAATAATAAACCATATTTTATGATCTGTTAAGTGTACATAAAAGCATTAATAAGTTGAATAAATGTTTCCAAAATCTTTTATGCTTAAAAGAAAAGCTTCAATAAAATATACATAGTCATAAACTTATATTAAATGTTGTTATAACATGTTAAACGAAATGGTATGTTTAAATAAAGGGTAAAGTCAAATGATGGTATCTTACCCATCAGCCTCCAACTCAATAACATTCAGCTTTGATGTTGTCCCATTTTGGCTAGTGATTTCACGCTCACTCCCAACACCAGTCAACAATCCAATGACATCTGAAAATGAACACTTAAAATTGTTAGTCAAGTTATAAACTTCAACAAAAAAGTAAGGCATTGGAAAACATAATATGAAACAACTCACCCACTAAAAAGTCAGTATCATGAGACCCACCAACAATGTTAGCAATGGGAGTAAAGTTATATGGAGAAGCAACAAAGTTTTGGTTAGAAAGCCTTTGAACTTTAGATGTGAACTGAAAATTTAACTTATAAGGGTGATGAGTGGTACGATACTGTCCACCATTAGTTGCAACTCCCAAATTTTCCAAAGCATAAATATTTCCCTCTTTCAAATCATCCTTAAATTAGTAAATCAGAGTTTTCCTAACAGTAGCATGAATCCTACCACCATCACTATCCATTAAAACCATTTCAATAGAAAAAGGAATGGTATTTCGATTGAAATCAGAAACTTCCCAAAGTCTTATTATCTTAGCTTTCAAATTCCAAGTTGCCTGATCAGAATTAATTTCTTCAATTTTTGAAAACATATCAGTTTCAGCAAGTTTGAGAGACATTGTTGTAAAAATAATATTTTCACTAAAAAGTTATATTAGTTTAAAAAAGTAGAAACTGAGAGGGAAAAGAAAGGCAAGCAAAGATGTGTGCTGCGGTGCAAAAATTTCAATGACCCAATGCCCCTTTATATAGCAATTGACTGAAACCATAATGTCTGAAACCCTAAATCAATAAAAAAATTTGGAAAAAACATATGTTTTGAAGGCGGGAGAATGATTTGATTAAATTACCTATTGTTTGAAACCCATTGTCTGCAACATGCTCTTTGAACTGTACCAATTCCCCTAAAAGCTGTTTCTCTCTTCAAATTTTGAATCACCAAACTGGTATGCATCAAACATTGGTTTACGGTGAATGGAAAGAGCTTAATTTTGAAAGCCAAATTAAGCTGTCCTTGGGAAATTGGTTTGAATATTGTAATGATACTCTGTTCACAGTATCATGATTAAGGGTATAGAGAGAGATATCAAAATATTTAACTATTGGAATTTGCCAAAATGAGGAGTTGAAAATCTGATCAGGATGTTGACATATCCTTCACAGAGGAGCAAGATCATGTGAGGTAGCCGTTTGAATTTAGGGTTTTTGCTTTTCATTGTTCTGTTTGTGCTGGGCCGGGTCGGGTTGAATGGAAACCGGCAAGCCCAATGTTCCTTGTAACTCTCCAGACGAGAGAGAAAGCAAAAATCTTGAAAGGGTTTAATTGAGGTAAAGTTTTTGTTTGGTAGTACAACAAGGATTTCATATAGCTCAACCTCAGCTTGACATGTGTCAAAAGTTACCTTACAGCTGTTTTGTTTTTGTGTAGTTTAAGGATGGTTGCCTACACATTATTAAGCACCCTTTTAAATTACATACACCGTATAAGCATACTCATGTTATGTGGCCTGATGAAAATTGGACATATTTTGCACTTGTCAAATTTATGAGTGTGTTTTGTACTTGTGTATTTTTTTAAAAAAATATAAAAATATTGTTTTTAATGTAAAATTTACTTGTTTTGGTTTTTTTAACTATATCCTAAAAATACTAATTTTTTAGAGTCAAAATCAGATTTATTAAAACTCAGAAACAAATACTAATTAACATATCTATAAAGTATTAGAAATGTTATAATAAAGTAGAATTAAAGATAGAAAAATTACATAAAATACATTGTGATAATCAAACTTGCTTCATTTAAGTACATAATTTTTAAAACAACAACAACAACAAAAAAACATTACATAGTAGGATTTGAAGTGGAAAACAGTTGACAAAATTTTAAATACATGACATTTCTTGATTTTTTTAATTTTATTTTAAATTGTCGTTGTTATTACGGATTAGATTGAAACTTTGTTTATATCTAAAACTCAATTATCCAAAAATTCATAATTGCCACATAGTTCAATACCTCATGCACAACGCAACAAAGAATAGAAGAAATCAATGAGAAAATAAAGTGGGTGAGATGCAATTACCTTGTTTTAAATTTGTAGATCTAAAGACAATATTAATAATAGATCAAGTAGAAGATAAGTAGAAATTAAAATAAATCAAGTAAAAGAAAAGTAGAAACTTAAAAGACGTATTTATAACATTAAACTATTATCTAACAAATTTAAACGACCTAAATGTTATAAATACGAAACTAAAAAGACCCAAGATATAGTTGACTTTTTTTGTTAAGCAACACATATAACTCATTATTATCAATGAAATATATAATATTTTTTTCCAAAATAAAATTAAAAAAAAATGTTGTAGTGAGTATGACGTTTTATGTTATTAATTTGGATCTTATGAGTATGTTCGCAAATTCATCCTTTTTTTATCTTGAAGCTCCGTTTGGATCGATGAAATATAATGTAATTAAACGGAATGAAATATAATAATGGAATAGGATGAAATGAATTTCACCTCATACCACCACTTACCTTCAATTTTGCTATGCTTTATTTATTTTTGGTCAAGTAGTGGCTAGAATATCATCCTAAGTAGAGTGTTTGAGATTCAGACCTCGGCTCATGTATACAGTAATATCCTACTAACGGAGCTAAACTCTCGAGAATGCTTTGTTTTATTTTGGTTTGAAGCTTTGCAAAATTGTAGAACTGAATGATGTTAGCATACATGCTCCTTCCAACATTCTCTTTTACTGGTCCTGGTCCCACCAAATTTATGAGACCTACATGATTTGGTGGAACCCGTATGAATTTTAACCGATAAAAATCAGAATATGTTGAAAAATGTGTGTTAGAGAGTATGTTGATAGCACTCTTCTTATAAAACTATTTGGTTTATTTGGACAAATGAGAAAGTTTTGCGTAGGCACAATTATTTAGACATAAAATTTAGGTACACTCACATAATTCACAAAAATTAAAAGAAAAATAAAATTATCACATCAATCTATATCACTTTAATTCTTTTTCATTTATTTTTGTTTACTTATTGTGAGTGTGCCTAACACCTCATATTTATATTTGTGCATATATAAGTATTTTCCTGGACAAATATAGCTGCGTATGTTTTAAGACAAATATGCCTTTGGATGTATTGCTTGGTGGGTTTTGATGGAGCTTAGATTTATCATCTTCTATACGATTTACATCTTAATTTCATTATGTTTCACATTCCGTTACCAATTTAGTTATCGATCTTATAATTATGGCTTAAATATACTTTTAGTTCCTGTAATTAGGTCTTGTTTTGAAAAGAGTTTCTGTAAAAAAAAATTAATTTTTGTCCCTGCAATATCTCAAAACTTTTAAAATAGTCTCTGCAGGGACTAAAATCAATTTTTATTTTTTTTACAGGGGCTCTTTTCAAAACAAGGCATAATTGTTGTAGGGACCCAACTAATATTTAAAAATTTGCCACGTCAGCTCTAAATCTTACCCGGTGTCCGCCACGTCATAATCCAAGTGACATAAATTGGCCACACCAGCTCTAAATTCTACTCGGTGTCTGCCACGTCATAATCCAAGTGACATGTCATCAATAAATCCAGGTTATGGGCTATTTTAAAAGTTTTGAGATATTGGAGGAACTAAAATCAGATAATTTTTTTTACAAGGGTTCTTTTTAAAACAATGCATAATTGCAAGGACCAAAAACATATTTAAGCCTATAATTATTGTTGTGCACAGATGTTGCACTTGCGCCCCAAAATTCGTCCTATTGATTTCAATCATAATTGACTTATGCTTCACATTTATAAGGTCAACAATCTCACACAATCATGCATATAAGGAATGAGATCACATATTTACTTGTGGTTTGAGTTTTTCTAAGTACTAAAAATTCATGTTCATGGAGGTGACTTTTCATAGTTGTAACTTCTTTCTCAAGTCACTAAATTCTGCACACAAAGGCTGTATCTCAAGTTATCATGGCAAATTTTAACATGGTGAAAAAATTTGAGGTCAAAAGGATCATCAAAGTGCTTAAAATTAATGGCCAAAGTTGGTGTTCCAAGTTGTTGAAAAAGCCTGACACTTGGAATATTTTCTAAGAAATTTTTACCTTACCAAGTGCATGACTTTATGGCCAATTCGTGATCAATCCAAGCAATAATTTTTCATGCTAGAGGGATGTACTTAAAGATGACATTGAATACTTCATTATTGTGGAAAAATTGAACCAAACGTTCATGAAAATTGGAAGTTATGAAGTGCCAAAATTGAGGTTTCACAATCGCGAAAATGACCCGAAACTTAGAAAGTTTCTCTAAGTGTTTTTCAATGATAGTTTGATTATTGATGGTCAGTTTTCTATATGATCCAAATTGATTCAGCTCCACTATTCAACATCAAAGATGTAGTATGCCATGTACGCTTTCCATTGATACCAAGAGCATGAATTTCTTTTGGTTGAACACAAAGTTTCAAACAAGGGAAGTGACCATGTTGAAGCAGATTAATGGGTTCATAAACATGTCAAATTTCTTGATCATGAAATTTAAATGATCTATTTGTTATATAAAAAACTTAAAGTTTCTACTTCCTAATCCTAACTATTGCCTAAAAAATTAAAAGAACTTAACTGTTACAAATGCGAAACAAAAAGGACGCATTTGATTTTCTTTTTAAGCAACACATATAACACATTATGAAAGAAAAGATATAATTTTTTTCCAAAAGAAAATAAAAATAAAATTGTAGTATATACCATTTTATGTTATTAATTTGGATGTTGTATATTTGCTCGCAAACTCATCCATTTGTAATTAAATTTCTATGTGCTCTACTAATTTCAATGAAAGCTTAAATATCATTTTCGTCTCTGTATGTTTGCGAAAATTTTGTTTTAGTCACTGTATTTTTTTTGTTGCAAATAAGTCACTAAATGTACAAATTTTTTTGATTTTAATCCATAAAGTCAAAATCCGCATGAAAATCTGCACGAAAACTGTAGATTTTTCTGTGGATTTTGACTTTAGAGACTAAAACCAACAAACTTTGTACATTCAGGGAGTTATTTGTAACGAAAAAATACAGGGACTAAAACAAAAAAATACAGGGACGAAAATATATATTTTTTTTTGTCAGGTAATCTAGCGGTTAGAAATTCACCCTTTAAAGGTGAATAAGTGGGTATATCGAGTTCAAACCCCAATCCTACAATGTCATTTACCAATTGAGCTAGACTCATAGACCGAGGAAAATGATATTTAATCCTTCCCAAAAATAAAAATATGTGAGTGGAATATTGAGAAAAAGACACCACCAATTTTTACTAGGATGGTAGAAAAATGAAAAAAAAAGAAGCCAAAAACAAGTTAACTCGTGTGCCGTATTGCGAAGCCTGAAACAAAGACTTGACGATCCACCCACGACGGCGACACAACCTTGGAGTGCAGTGCACGACGCCGGCAACGGGAAATACGGCTGTGGGCGACCCGGTGGCAGGTGCTCTTCCTCATCCCTTTCTTCCCTTTAGATGTATTGGTGATGTTTGAGAAGAGAATATGCAAAATTTGATTTGCCTATAAACTGTTTGCTTTATGGTCTGAGTCAAGAGAATATGCATAAAACCCAACACGCCACCAACAACAAGTAAAATCAACTGGAGTAAGAAAAGAGAAGTAGATAGGCACAAAATATGATGATAATTGAAAAGAGAAGTTCTTGCTTATAATTATTGTTATGCCCAGTGTTCTCATGAAAACCTTTGAATTACGTGCAGCATTCATGGACAGTGCTATTATTATGTTTGAAGTAACCACTTTATGGTTTTTCGCCGTCAAACTTTCACTGTGAGTGCCGCGAACCCATTTTGACATCCGCGACTCGACTCAACTCTGCTCCGCCACATCGCGGCTATCCTCTGTTACGCTCATTGGCCGCTATTGACAACATAATTGCAGCATTCTCCTTCTTTAATTTGGTTCGACCAATGTTGTTTTGATATTAAAAAAAAGTGTCGAGACTGGTCCGGATCCACTGACTCGACTGGTTCTCAGCCTGACTGGTCTAGGTTTTAAAACACTGATTGAAAGCATGCATATGCATGGACTCAGAGCAAGTGTTGCTCGGTTCTCAATTTCAACTTGTAAATCAAAGTGGCATCATCATCATCAATATGTCCATGTATGCATCTTATCTATGTATCTATTATCATGCTGTTAAATCCTTGTCTTTTCATATTGTATTCTTTCCTAACGTGTCCATCCCATTTCATCGTAGAAAGCTGCAATTGAATTCTATCGAAGTATCACCACCACAACGATAGGTAATCAATCTCACAATACATTACAAATTCTTCTCTTTTCAGTTCACTTTTTTCCGTCCACCTAATGATTCATTTACAGCTCAATAACTTCTATTTTGTTTTTGAAATGTTGCTCGTATTATGTCATGTGTAAACCTATGAATTTTGTATCTATATTCTATTCTTATTTATTGACTGCTCGATGATCAATTGATAGCTCTCATAATCCTAACGCGTGGGATGATGATGCACATTAAAATGTAGGTCGTGAATTTATTGAATCCGTTGCAGGATCGTCAGCAGGATCCTCTCTGCAACTGCAAATTGTCAAGGCACTCCGCTCCGGTGAGAGAAAAGAGGCTTCAAACTTACTTCAGGATTTTCGTCGCAGAAGCCATTCATTATCGGCCGATGATTTTGTTAATATTTTTAAGTACTGTGCACAATCCCCTGATCCACTGGTATGCTAATTGAGATGCTAACCAAAAATAAATATGTTAAATACTATCTCCATTATGATCATAAACTGTAAATAATCCTAGTAGGTCTACACAATAATAAATCATATCTACACTGCTTAGTTACAATCAGCAAATATCAACTGTATCTTCTTTTGTGCATGGGTTAAAAGCATAAAAAGTTATTTCAAGTTTTGAAATTTATTCCTTCTCCTTTTGAATTGCTGTAGTTTGCTATGGAGATCTGGAGATTAATGGAGTTAAAAGACATTAGTATAAATAACACATGCTCGTCTCTTATGATGCGGGCCCTTCGTAAAGGTGTTTACCCGGAAGAGGTAAACTACTAGTTTCAGAAATAGTATAGTTGAGAATATAACTTATTTTCCTTCCTTTCTTTTAGCTTTCTGAATGAAGAGAGGGGAAGGGTTGAGAGAATGATATATTGAATAGGTCCATTGCATTTTCAGGGAAGTTATATCTTGAGGAAAAAAACTAATAGATTTTTCTGAAAACACAATTGCATATTGCTATTTTTGTGGTAGCATTGAATTGCATGTAAGCTGATGTTTATGAGGCAGTGAATAGTGAATCACCTTTACCTTAGCTGCGAGAATTTTACTTTAGTCTTGTCTTGTTTGTTCAGGCCTTTAGTATCATGGATTTTCTTGAAGAAAGTCATCATTTCTATCCAGTTCTCCCAGTGTACAATAGTATTTTAAGCTCCTGCACAAAAACTAAGAATTTAATTCAAGCAAGAAAATGTTTGGACTTGATGGAAAAGCAGATGATGGGAAAGAGTGAAGTTACATATACCACACTTCTCAAGGTGTGCATATAAAACGTACTATTATTTTTCAAGAAAAATTATTGCTGTTTGAGATAAGTATAGTTATACCTTGATGTTCTAATGTATGAAAGATTACAGTCTTCGTGGTTTTCATTTTTTTTGTTCCGATTTCCTGTTGCAGTTTTAATTACAAAATACCAAAACAGTGAAAACAATAAACGTTGTTTGCATTCTGAGCTAAACTTTGGAAACAAGAAAGAGTTTTCTAAAACCAACGGATCCTTGTTAAGTATGAAAGAACATTTATGTTTATGAAATTATGAATATGTGATTCAATGTGTAATTACGAATCACATGGTCTGGACTTGGATGCTTGGTCTTATGGGTGCTAGTTTTAAAATATGTTATTTGATTATTTCTTAAAGCCAATTTTCATTCAGTACAAAAAAAAAACTTAAATAAAATGATTATCTATTCATATGATGGGAAAACACGTGGTATATTCTTTGACTGGAGTGTCCAGCAGTTTTTGTGCTTTTCTCCTTCGTCTTAAATAGAGAGAAAGAAGGAAGTCCAGTAAAATAGATCTTGTTGGTTCGTTATCATTGCTATCTCATTTGTATTGTTTTTTCAACAATTCATTTGTCCACTTATAGTGGATTTAAGACATATGGAATCAGAAAATGAAACTATGTATTGCCAAATTTTAGGACTCATAAATGGTCTGGAATCAAATAGCACAACATGATTAATTTATTTCATTAGCTATTTTGTGATAATGTGTTTCTATGGTTGAATGCGATGTCTTATTTTTTAAGCTTTTTATGCGGCTACTATCATTTGTCTTACCCTGTTTCTCAGCTTGCAGTTTTGCAGAAAAACTTGCCCGCAGTACATATAATTTGGCAGGAGTACATTAAAGTTTACAGTATGAGTGTCATATCTCTGCGTAAATTCATATGGTCATTTACAAGGTTAGGAGATCTACAATCTGCGTATAGAACACTACAACAAATGGTGTCAGTAGCCATGAGGGGAAATATTTCCATTGGTAGGACAGTTTATGGGAAGTTGTATTCTACTAGATTGGACATCCCTGTTCCTTCAAATGACGGGCTAGGCTCAACCATATTGGACCTGAGGAATAGCAAACAACAAAACTCTTGTATACTCGCTCCTTCTGCAAGTACGGAGCAGCAAGTTTATTGTATGGATAATAGAAAAGCTAAGAGTGCTGAAAAAAATGGGCTGAATGGACAAAAACACTCACTGCTTATGAAGGTTCTTAGGTGGTCTTTTAATGATATAATACATGGGTGTGCAAAAGAAAAAAATTATATGCTTTCATGGAAGCTTATATTACAGGTAGACATTCGAGTAAGCTGTTAAATGTTATTTGTTATACTCATGTTATACTAGACCTGCAGAATTGATAATTTCCTCTTCCAAATTTTGTAATCATGAGAGATTCTCTACATCTACACTGCCAACTAATATCACATCTAAACTGTTCAAAATTCATACCTCTAAGATTTTCATTATTGAAAGCTTATATCTGTTGATTCTAAATGATGTATGAAAATCAATGAAGCTGTCTTATTATATTCTCCTTTCTTAATTTTATTTCAGCATAATTGTAATTCATGCATTTATTAAAATATAATAGTAGTATGCAACGACATTAAATTACTGTCTTCTAACATATTGAAGGCCCCTTCTCTGTTCAGATGCAAAATCTTGGTTTGCAGCCATCTAGCCATACATATGATGGAATTATTAGAGCAATTGTTTCGCAAAGAAGTTTTGGGGATGCCATGAGAATGGTGAGTTTTATTACAATGTTGTGTTAACTTGGTTTTGCTATAATATAATATAGGTTGACACAGAACTTTATGACCTTGCATCTGTTTCCCCCTTTTTATAATATAATATATTTTGTTGTGGACTAATGCATACTATTTTCATATGATTTGTAGTTAAAAAAAATGCAACAGGAGAATTTGAAGCTATACGATTCAACTCTAGCTACACTTTCAGCTACTTTCAGCAGAGAACTACAGTTAGATTTAGCCGAGTCTTTGCTGTATCAAATTTCTGAATGTTTGTATCCACATCCTTATAATGCTTTGCTGGCTTCATGTGATGCACTGGTAAGCTCAATTATGAAGCTTCAAAACAAAATTCTGCCATTTTATAATTTTTGCCAGACTAACATTAATTTACCTAAAGAATCAATATAGCTAAATATGCAATTGTTCTGTATACTTAATATATTACTGAATAATCCAGTAGTACAAGGTGAAGCATAATAGAATAGCAATTAATTTACATAATAAGGAAACTCAAATTTAGTTGCCATTCATTTCATCAATGCGCTGCATGGGAAAGCGCCAATTAGGTTGAGAAACTGAATTTAAAAGTGAACAATCTCTACCAAGTTCCTCTTGTATTACCAAAGTTTTTTTTACTCTTGTATTTCTGCGCTTATAATGGCTTACGTTTTATTATCTAATCAAAATTTGCAGAATCAACCTGAGCGTGCTGTGCGAGTGTTTGCAAAGATGAGGAAAATAAAACTTTTACCTGATATGAGAACATACGAGCTTCTGTTTTCATTATTTGGTATTGTTAATGCCCCATATGAAGACAGTAATATGCTGTCGCAGGTGGATGCTGCTAAAAGAATAAATGCTATAGAAAGGGATATGGCAAATAATGGCTTTCAACATAGTTATCTTTCATTGAAAAATATAGTAAGTTCTGTAACGTTTCCAGTTTGTGCATAATTTAAGGATGATGCAATGTTATGTGGAATTCCTTCAACTAGAATCTATGAAGAACTTAAATATGTGCTGGAAATGTGGGTATTCGATTGAATAGTCATTGTCATGTCCTGGGATTCAAATGATTTGAAAATATGCTTTACTAGAGTGTGGATTTGTTAGACCTCTCTTTGTTCTACAACCGTTTATTTATTTATTTTGAGAGCCCAGTCAGTCTTTCCTCCAAACCGACAATTAACAAACAAACTCCCCACCTCTACAGTCCAAATACTATATATTTTTTTTCTGACTAACAAATTCTAACAGATAAAAGGCCTAGTTTACTTAACCTGGCCCACATAGGTTGTTGGGCCCATCAATTTTTCATCTTTACACTACACATACACGCGCATTTGTGCAAAAGCATACTAATGAAAGGGCCAGGTAAAATGCTAATATATAATGTTTAAGTGTTTGCAAAGCTCACTTGGCTGTATCTTTTGGTTCTTTTCAGTTGAAATCCCTTGGAGAAGAAGGGATGATAAGAAAGCTGGTCCAATATTTACATGTGGCAGAGAATCTATTCATATATAGTAACCCTTCATTAGGAACTGATATGTACAACATAGTGTTGCATTATCTTGTTGAAGCCCAAGAAGTAAGTGACTCAGACATCATTACTTCTATTTTGACACCAACAGTGTGAAATGGGTATGTTATTATGCATGTCTGTCTGGAATATGATATTTTGCACTAAATATGCAGAGCCACAAGGCAATTGAAATTTTCAAGAAGATGAAGTTGTGTGGTTGCCACCCTGATTCTACTACATACAACATAATGATTGACTGTTGTAGCATCATCAGAAGTTATAGATCTGCTTCTTTGTTGATTTCAATGATGATACGGGAAGGGTTTTGTCCCGTGGCTTGTACATATACTGCTCTCATTAAGGTTCTTTCTGTTTAACCTCTATAGTTGACTCGGTTTATTGAATCAGTTACTTGATTTACATGAAGAGAGTCAATTTTGCAGATTTAAGATTTTATAGTAACTGTTGAACTTTATCCCCTTTAATATTTCTACCAGTACATTATTTGCATATTATTTACTCAATTTGTGCAGAATTAGTGGTTTTATTAAATAAAATATGATGAAACATTCTCTCACGAGTTAAGTTCGTCATACTCATAGCATCAAATATTTAAAACATTTTATCTTGCAACTCCAGATAAAACTACTTGTAAGTAACTCATTAGCTTGCTATTGTCTCAAGTAATGGCTGGTGCATAAACTCTAAAGCATGGACTTTAAAAGCTGTTTTCTTGCTGCTGATTGTTGCAAAATGCATACTTCGGCATCTATATTTATTGTTGATGTGTTGCCACGAAATCATTCTTACTATTACTAATTTTTTTGTTCAAGCTTTTTTGCATTCACCTTGATACTGAACTTGTTTACATCAGATTTTGTTGGAAGATGAGAATTTTAATGAAGCCTTGAATGTTCTGGAAAGAATCAAATTGGATGGCATCAAACTTGATGTGCTGCTCTTTAACACGTTTCTCCGTCAAGCATGTTACAAGGTATTTCGTCTTTCTGTGCTGTGTTTCTATTTATGAAGGAAATTTAGAATGTGTATCCAAGTAAAAAAAATTGGTATAATTTTTCCATGATTTAGGGAAGGATCGATGTAATTGAGTTTATTGTGGAGTTTATGCACCAAGAAAAAGTTCAACCTAATCCAACAACATGCGGCTATGTCTTCTCTGCATATGTAAACTCCAGTTTTCACAATACAGCAATTGAAGCATTGCAGGTTTTAAGTTTGCGTATGATGTCAGAAGATGGAAACATACTTAATGAGAGGAAAAGTTTTGTGGATGAATTCATCCTTGATGAAGATTTGGCTTCTGAGTCACACCTTTATAAATTATTTGAAGATTCTGAAGATGAAATTGCCATAGGGTTGTTGAATTTAAGATGGTGTGCCATAATTGGGTTTCGAATATGTGAGTCAGCTGACCAAAGCCTATGGGCTAAAAGACTCAAGTCACGGTTCCAAAAGAGGTTAACGTCTCGTTCCGGAAGAGAACAATTATGATTTGTGAGCCCGAGTTCTATGGATAGGGACGAGAATAGGCCAGGCCGACCAACAAGGCCTGCAATTTAACCTACGTCATGCCTTTTTTAAATAGAGGAGACTAAGGCTATGGAGATGCTCAGATAAAAGTGTTTGATGGTTTTAACAATAACATTTATTTGGGCTTTGTATAATATTCAATAAGATTATGCCATCAAGGGCTAGTTTTTTCAAGGGAAAGCCTCCATAAAATGGTTGGAGGGTTTTTCACTATTGGGTAATACACAATATAATACCATTTCTTCATTTCTCTTAGCTCTGTACAAGAGTAAAAAATGATTACAAGAATAATCATGGGACAAGTTTTGATCATTTTGGAAGTTTTCTAAGCTCCAAATTTGACCCATTTTAGGGATGACAATGGGTAGGATATGAGTAGGATACTACGGTTGTCATCTTCATAGTTTAAAAAGATACTTGTACTCATTTCCATTATCCCATATATGCGTGGGTAACAACATTTGTATCGTTGCCCATATCCTTTGGGTATCTTAGTATCCGTACCCGTTATTCGCAATTCTACTGAGAATAAATCAATCAATTATAAAATATAATATCATTTTAATATAATTAAATAATATTCAAAAGTTTTTAAATGTTAGGAGAATTAAGCTTTACTATTTTTTAAAATTTTTATTTGTTTTTAATTAAGCTTTACTATTTTTTTACAACTAGTTTGATTGAAAATATGGTTATAATTTGTTTTTCAATATTTGGATTCTCTCTGTCATCATCATATACAATACAAAAACAAATAAAAACAATGCAATATTTAAGCTCAATCAATTAACTTCTTGGTCACAAATAAATGGAGGAATAGAAGAGAACATTACAAAAACATAGCACAAAATTTAAATTCATATATTAGAAGAAAAAGGAGGAATTGGTTAACTATGGCATGTTATGAAGTAGATGTGCTTAATCCCAGTCGTATATGGCAAACTGATAATATTCTAAAAATTGAGTTACCTGTTCTTGCCACTCAAGTTGTATTTACCGTACTTTTGTCTCGTTTCTTATTTTCTATTTATAAACCCCTTCATCAATCTCGTCTCATTTCACAAATCTCTGTAAGTATGAGTTCTTCTCTTTGTAGCAATGTCATATTATTTATTTATTTTGACTATAGCAATAATATCTTGAATCAAATGTAAAATTATATTATTTTCAAAGACAAAATAGGTGTTTATAATATCCGGCCAATTGGACCGCCTAATCTAATTCGAAAGTCAATTCTGACATCAAGTGATTGCAGTGTTTGTTGGATCAAAATCCCAATCCTGCACAAATTGCTTTTACTAGCAGAATTGGCAGACTTGCTTCACAAGCAAGTAGAATCACACACTTTGATTCAATGAATTTGATCAATTCAAATGAACACACACTCACTATGAATTTGTGAAGAAGAACTAATGAGAGAGAAGAAGAGAAAGAGAGCAATTTATTAAAGCACCTTAGGCTAAACCATTCACAATTACACTATATTTATACTAGTGCGTGCATCTCACACTTTGAGTAAGCACAACTAACTCTTTCTCTAGTTCTAACTAACTTTAAAACAGAAAAACAAACTTAACTACCATCCTAACTAACTCAAATCAAGTTGGTTAGGCGGTTACTTAGAGAACAAGCAACTATGATTGGCTAAATTGAATTACACATAACAACATTCTCCCGATCGCAGTTACGGGGGATTAAACTGGACCAACTAACAGTTAGTTGTTTATAATAAAATGGAAATTGCATTTCTCCATGTTTGTTAATATATACAAACATTTTCATTGTAATAATTTGTGGGTGTTCCAAATTATAAAATGTAGGTTGGTATTGTGCTAAGTCAAATAATACGTCGAATATCCCCTTCTATTTTCACATTCGTTTATCCTGTAACTGGGGTGCTTAACATTGAAGTTCTAACCCATATTGGTATCATATACTACTCATTTCTTAGTGGTTTGGAGATGAACTTGGATACCATATTACATGTTAAGAAGAAAGCTGCAACAATTGCAATTTCTGGGATCATCTTTCCAATGGTGATGGGACCTGCTTTATTCACTCTACATAGAAAAGTTTACGGCAATGGTGATGGATCTGCACTTGAAGAAAAGACATTGAACGCTTATGTACTATGGACTTTAGTTCTAACTGTGACAGGTTTTCCAGTTGTAGTTCACTCCCTTTCTGAGCTCAAACTTCTTTATACCAGTCTTGGTAAGGCTGCATTAACAGCAGCTATGATCAGTGATACATATGCTTGGATTTTATTCACATTATTTGTTCCATTTTCAATTAATGGTCCAAGGGCAATATATTCTGTATTAAGCACCATAATATTTGCTTTCATTTGCATCTATGCGGCGCGTCCAATCCTTGTAAAGGTCATTGATCGCAAGACTGAAAGGGATCAATGGGATGATAAACAATTACTCTTTGTGGTAATGGGAATTTTCATCTGTGCACATATAACAGATGTTCTTGGCACACATGGTGTTGTTGGGGCTTTTGTGTATGGATTGATTTTACCTCATGGTAAATTCGCTGACATGGTGACGTCAATGACTGATGATATTGGTGGCACGTTTCTAGCGCCGCTCTTCTTTGCTGGCAGCGGAATGCGACTAATGGTGGCTTCCATTTTCGACCACCCAAATTGGCCTTTTACGCTTATGGTCATAATCTTGTTGTGTCTTCCAAAGATTTTAAGCACTTTGTTTGCCACTTTCTTTTTTGGCATACGTACTCGTGATGGCTTTGCTTTAGGCTTAATTCTTAATACCAAAGGTGCTATTGCACTAATAATGCTCAATACTGCTTGGGATAAATCGGTATAAACTATGGTTTGTTATATCAATTTATTCTATTTTTCAATTAATCTTAATTCAAAGTTATAGCAATTTAAACTATGACTTGTTCTAATGTTTCATTGCAGATTCTTTCTGTACCATCCTATACTGTTTTGACCTCTGCGGTCCTTTTAATGACAATAGTTGTGCCTCCCATCATCAATGCCATATACAAGCCTAGGAAGCGATTTGAGCAAAACAAGCTAAAGACCATACAAAAGCTAAGACTTGATGCAGAGCTCAGAATTCTAGCATGTGTTCATAATACTCGTCATGCTACGGGGATTATCAAACTCATTGAATCTTTCAATGCCACTAGACTTTCACCAATACATGTTTTTTCACTTTACCTTATTGAGGTCACAGGACGCCGCGCTGGTGCACTTGTTGCAGCTCATATGGAGAAGCCCGGTGGCCAACATGGAACTCGAAATCTTACAAGATCACAGGAAGAGCTTGAAAGCATTAACAATATCTTTAGAGCTTTTGGAGAGGCATATGATGCTATCAGATTGCAAACATTAAATGTTGTTTCATCCTATGCAACGATTCATGAGGACATATACAACTCGGCTAATGAAAAACGAACAAGTTTGATTATCCTACCATTCCACAAACATATAAGTTCAGAAGGTGCGCTTGAAACAACCAGTATTGCATACCAAAATATAAACTTGAATGTGATGCTAAGTGCACCTTGCTCCGTGGGAATCTTTGTTGAACGTGATCTTGGACAATTTTTGGAAAGGGTATTTAGTATTTGTATGATCTTTGTTGGAGGTCCAGACGATCGTGAAGCCTTAGCTGTTGCATGGAGGATGGCTGGGCACCCAAGAAGTCGATTAGCAGTGGTTCGAATGCTCCTGTTTGATGAAGCTGCAGAAGTAAATACCTCAAGTCACAATGAAGCACAAGGCATACTATCTACTGTAATTGATAGCGAGATGCAAAATGACTTAGACGACGAGTATGTGAATTCCTTTAGATTGACAGAAGTGAATAACAATGATTCTATAACCTATTCAGAGGTTGATGTCCATTCAGGTGAAGATATTCCTAAAGTCCTCAATGAGCTAGAGAATTTTGGATGCGATTTTTACATAGTTGGACAAGGGAATCGTAGGAACTCTCGGGTTTTTTCAAGTTTATTGGAATGGTGTGATTGTTCAGAACTTGGGAGTTATAGGGGATATGCTGGCATCAGACAATTTTGGTTCACGCTCATCTGTGCTAGTTGTGCAACAATATGGGTATGGAGGAATGGTTTTGGGAAAGCAACACAACCATAAGACAACTAATAACGATGGTTTTGAGTCACTTATCGTGAAGTCAGAATAAGAGTAATCTTTGGTGAGCATGGGCGGATGCACATGGAAGCCCTACAAAATAGTGGCTTTCTTAGTTTAGGTTTTGCTTAAGTTTTACTAAATTTTTAGTTCATAGAAAATTATCATGCACTCAATTTTTGATCCATAATGTTAAGACAACTTGTATTTTTGAATGTTGTTTTTTTTACAGATATGTTTAAAAAAAGTTTATCCAGAAAAAACGAACTCAAAATTTTTTATTTTCGAGTCATGATTTTCCTTACTTTTATCTTGAACTGTTACTGTTTAAAAAACTAATTTAAATCCATGTCACGTCAAAAAAGATATATACTCTATCCGGCCTTATTTATAAGTAAAAATTATTTTTTAGGTTCATTGGAAAAGTAATGTATTTAGTCTATATTTAAGATTAGATACATTACTTTTTTAATGAATCTAAAAAGTAACTTTTGCTTATATAAAAGACCGGAGGAAGTATATTAGTAGAAGAGTACAAGTTTAATTGTTTATTTAGTGTTCTAATATTTATTATTTATTAATTTATGTGTGAAACTCTAAAATGACCAAAAATTTAAGATGTATGGAGAATACTAGCCGGAGTACCCATGCGTAACAACTAACAACCATATTTATGTAATTTGTTACACAATTTTCAATTTGCAAATGCTATATCAAATTGTCATAAAATGAAATGGATAGTTATATTACATGAAAACACATCATGCAAAAAACATTATAATTCAAAAATCTATCATTCAATAAACAACTTAATGGCAATTAAAATTTCAATATGCGTGAAATTTGTCTTAATATTACACGATTCAAAAAGCTATGCATTCTTCCTTTGTAGGATCAAAATGTAATGTATATTCATACTACATGCCAACACATGGTGTCAAAATAACAAACAACCTAATAGCAATATTTAAAAATCCATCAAGTTGTTATAATATTACTTTCAAAATACAATTTGCTTATAGTTCAATGCAATATCTATATATTGACGAAACTCTAAAATGACCAAAGATTTGAGATGTATGGAGCACATGTTTCGTGCTTGAGTCCAATATCGTCATTTACAGCTTTTGATACGAAAAAAATTTAACCACGCCAAAAAAAAATATCCTAGATCTGTCCCTACTGATATATAGACTTTATATATCAAACTACAATTTTTCTACCACCGAAATAGATTATTGGGATGAGTTGCAGTTCATGTCGCTCACTTCAAGATGTTTTAATGACACTATTTAAAAATGTGTAAGCAGAGTATCAACTTTGATGTCCCTAAACTAAAACAGCTCAAGTACCACACATCATTCCACAAGAAAGAAAACAAATTCATCACATAAATCACTTCATATTAACATCACACTTCAACTAAAAACATCAAACAGAAGCAATAATTGTTTCTTTTTCCTCCATCAAGTCTTGGCTAAGGTCTCTAACTACAACTTGATTAATTCCTACAAGGACATAAGACTCTAAACATAATAATTTATAAGCGTAGAGGAGGTTTATAAACATAACTTGATTATGTTGGGATATTTTCCAATTTAGATTATTCATCAGTCATCCCAACAAGCACACACTTGCAGAACTAAGACCTTAGATACAAACACAGTTTAGTTTTCCATAAATCATTAGAATGTATATTTCCCATTTTTCAGCCAATTTGAGGTACTTATTGTCTGTGTCACTATAATTCATGTGGAAGAATTTAAGTGAGTGCATAATAGAATGTAGATTCCCATTTTATTTTGTGCGCAACAAATCATGGCAATGATAATTTTAAAATTTTATAGTGTACACATTCTCATTTATCCACATATATATAAAGATAAATGAAAGTGGAAATTTTATTAGAACTCGCAAATATATAAAAGAACGAGAGAAATTACCACTTCTCCTTGTATGTCACCTGTACCATTTGGTAGGGGTTTGTAATCTTGAGCATAAGCATCTCAAATAAGGGTTTAACTTGAAAAAATTATGAACTAAGCTGCAGCTTAAAAAAATGAAGTTAAAATAAATGCATATAATATATACTGGTTCGTTTGAAAGAATTTATTTACCTGCTGATTGTGTCAGTATTTGAGAAAACTTATGAAAATATCTTATAACATGTCTATGAGTCAGTATATTGTATTATGCCTTCAACAAAAATGCTTAAAAAAAACGTCTATGAGTCGGTCTCAATATATTTTATTAAAACAACTTACAACTTATAAATCATTTCACTTTTCACACTATTTTTCTAAAGTTTTAAATGATCTTCTATACAAATGCTAAAGGGTTACTCTTCATGTTATAATCAGAGAGACTTATTTTTTGTTCTTCCAATTGTTTGGCTGCTTCCTTCATGTCAAAGTAGCTTATTAATTAATTAGCTTCTTCCAACTCTTACTAACAAAAGTTGAAAGAATGAGAGACACAATATCAAAAAATATTATGTGTACAAGGTAAATTTACATTTTTCATCATTGTTTCCTTTTTCTATGTATCTATGCTTTTGAATAATGCTTTCCACAAATTATTTATTTTCATGTTCCTCTCACCGATTAATTAAGGAATCATGCATGCTTTCTTTTAATTTAGGCTAAATTAGGTATTTGGTCCCTTAACTTATTTATTAGAAATGCTAAAATTAGATCATATATTATCCTTAACTTATTTATACGATGTGTTACAACTTCATTACATCGAGAATATAATAATAAAAATAAAGTTACAGTTTTTTGGAGGTGTCATTGTTGCAATATAGAAAATATTTGACTAAAATAATTAATGTTGCACGGTACAATAGGAAATCATAACTAATAACAAGTTAAATGCCACCTCAAATAGATAAATATAGTTATAATTTGTTTTTTCTCATGAAGATACATAGAAATACATAAATATATTTGTATTCTTTCTGTCGTCATCATCATCATCATCATACAAAACCATATAAAACCAATACAATATTTAAGCTCAATCATTTACCTTCTTGTTGTTAGTCACAAATGAAAAAGGGTCAATAGAAGAGAAGATTACAAAAACAACACAAAATTGAAATTCAGATATTAGAAGAAAAAAAAAGGAGGGAATTGGATTCCTTGCGACGCAGTTAAGCTCTCAGCCGTTCGTTCTAAATCGACGGCTGAGATTGTTTTACTGCGTTAAAATTAAACTGCAGCAAAAAGGAGGAATTAGAAAAAATGTCCCAACAATCAATAGCATGTTATGAAGTGGATGTGCGTAATCCGAGTAGAATATGGCAAACTGAAAAAATTCTAACAAATGAGCTTTCTGTTCTTGCCATTCAACTTGTCTTTACCGTAGTTTTGTCTCGTTTTCTATTCTTTATTTTTAAACCCCTTCATCAACCTCGTCTCATTTCTCAAATCGCGGTAAGTATGAGATGTTTTGTATAATAGTAATAACGACGTACAAATATTTTCACTATAATAATTTGGTGGTGTTCGATATTTAAAATGCAGGTTGGTTTTATACTAATTCAAGCACTTGGGATATTCCCAGCTCTTTTCTACTTTATTTATCCGGCAACTGGGGTGCTTAACATCGACGTTCTAACACATACGGGTATTGTATACTATGCATTTCTTAGTGGTTTGGAGATGAATTTGAATACCATTTTACATGCAAAGAAGAAAGCCGCAACCATTGCGATTTCAGGAACCATCTTCCCAATAGTGATGGGGCCAATTTTATACGCTCTACATCGAAAAGTTTATGCCAATGGTATTGTATTTCCACTTGAAGAAAGTACAATTCATGCTTATCTACTGTGGACATTAGTTCTCACAGTAACAGGTTTTCCAGTTGTAGTTCACTCACTTTCTGAGCTCAAACTTCTTTATACTGGTCTTGGTAATGATGCATTAACATCATCTATGATAAGTGACACATATGGTTGGATTTTATTCACAATATTTGTACCATTTTCAATTAATGGTACGAGAGCAATATACTCGATATTAAGCACCATAATATTTGTTTTCATATTAATCTACGTGGTGCGTCCTACCGTTGTAAAAGTCATTGATCGCAAGATAGAAAAAGATGAATGGGATAATAACCAATTACTCTTTGTGGTGATGGGGATTTTTGTTTGTGCATACATAACAGATACTCTTGGCACACATGGTGTTGTAGGGGCTTTTGCGTACGGGTTGATTTTACCTCACGGTAAATTTGCTGACATGGTGGCATCAACGACTGATGATTTTGGTGGCGCATTTCTTGCGCCGCTCTTCTTTAGTGGTAGTGGAATGCGACTCTCGATGAGTACTATTTTGGTCCAGAAGAATTGGCCTTTTACTCTTATGATTATAATCTCGTTGTGTCTTCCAAAGATTTTAAGCACTATGTTTGCCACTTTCTTATATGGAATGCGTATTCGTGACGGTTTTGCTCTAGGCTTAATTCTTAATACCAAAGGTGCTATTGCACTAATAATGCTTAATACTGCTTGGGATAAAATGGTATGGATATACTAGAAACATATTATTCAATTACTTGGGAATCAATATTATTTATAGCAATTTAAACTATGATTTGTTCTAATATGTCGTTCGTTGCAGATTCTTAATGGACCAACTTACACTGTTTTAACTTCTGGAGTCCTTTTAATGACTATAGTGGTGCCTCCCATCGTTAATGCCATATACAAACCGAGAAAGCGATTTGAGCTAAACAAGCTAAAGACTATACAAAAGCTAAGACTTGATACAGAGCTGAGGATTCTAGCATGTGTTCACAATACTCGCCAGGCTGCAGGGATTATTAGCCTCATTGAATCTTTCAATCCCACTAGACTTTCACCATTACATGTTTTTTCGCTTTACCTTGTTGAGTTCACAAGACGTATCGGTGCACTTGTTGCTGCTCATATGGAGAAGCCTAGTGGCCAACCTGGAACACAAAATCTTACAAGATCACAAGAAGAGCTAGAAAGCATTAACAATATCTTTGAAGCATTTGGAGAAACATATGATGCTGTCAGAGTGGAAACCTTAAATGTTGTGTCATCTTATGCAACCATTCACGAGGACATATACAACACCGCTAATGATAAACGAACAAGCTTGATTATCCTTCCATTCCACAAACAAGTAAGTTCAGAAGGTGCACTTGAAACAATCAGTATTGTGTACAAAGATATAAACGTGAATGTGATGCAAAGTGCACCTTGCTCTGTGGGAATCTTTGTTGATCGCGATCTTGGGCTATTATCAAAAACGAAATTTTGTATTTGTATGATCTTTATTGGAGGTCCTGACGATCGTGAAGCCTTAGCTATTGCATGGAGGATGGCTGGGCACCCAGGAACCCGACTATCAGTGGTTCGAATGCTCTTGTTTGATGAAGCCGCGGAAGTAGACACCTCAAGTCACAATGAAGCACAAGGCATACTATCTACTGTAATTGATAGCGAGATGCAAAATGACTTGGACGACGAGTATGTGAATTCCTTTAGATTGACAGCAGTAAACAACAATGATTCTATAACCTATTCAGAGGTTGATGTTCATTCAGGTGAAGATATTCCCACAGTCCTCAATGAGCTAGAGAAATTTGGCTGCGATTTATACATAGTCGGTCAAGGGAATCGTAGGAACTCTCAGGTCTTTTCAGATTTATTGGAATGGTGTGATTGTTTAGAACTTGGAGTTATAGGGGATATGTTGGCCTCAGATAATTTTGGTTCACGCTCATCTGTGCTAGCTGTGCTACAATATGGGTATGGAGGAATGGTTTTGCGAAATCAACAAAGCCACATGACAACAAATAACAATGCTATTGATCAGGCACTTGTCGTCGTCAAGACAGAATAACAATATTGTTTGGCTTGCTTAATTTGTTTATGAAAATTCAAGGAAGTTTTAGACAATACAGATTTTTGTCTTGTTTTTAGTTTTTGGCACCATCGAATAATTCCATATTATAGTTATAATTACTTAATTTGTACTGTGATTCCATTCCCCTTTCCTTCAATCACTCTTGTTCCTTTGTGTAAGCATATGGAACCTTGTGAGTTAGTCCATGGTTTGACATGGTAATTGTTAGCGCAGTAATGAACCACAAACACACACAATTACGCGGCGCGCACATACACACACTTGACTGCTATGAATCATCGGCACCTCTATGATTAGACGTGTCGCGGTGTCCAATACTCGTATGACATCCGTACAACACTCGTATAAACGTATCGGAGAGGTGTTAAAAAAACAATTTTTTTAAATTCCGACACTCATTAAATCGGTGTGCGACACTTATAAGACACTCGTACAAACGTGTCGGGGTAAGTGTCCAATTTTTTTTTTTATTTGCTTCTACTTTTCTCAGACATATATACAACGATTAAAGATGTGTCGAAATGATAATATTGATCAATGATGGATTAAAGGTATTACATTTTGATTACATTATTTTTAGTTTTTCGATAGTAGTTGGATGAGTAAATGTCAAATGTACTATAGTATATTCTTTTAATTCTAAACTTATGCATATGTATGTATTTTTAATTTTAAACTTATATTCACTACTAGAAAAAGTTGAAATACCGACAGAATTTAGAGACAAAATATATTTTGTCTCTAATAGAGATGGAATTAGAGACAGAAAAAGCAGTTAGAGACAGATATTTTTATTTTAGAGACAGATATTTTTATTTTAGAGACAGATATTTTAATTTTAGAGATGGATTTTGTCCGTCTCTAATAGTTTAGAGACGAGGAAATTACCGACGGGGTCAAATCCGTCTCTAACCGGCTTAGTGACGAAATATTTACATTTTAGAGACAGATTTTGCCCGTCGGTATTTAAGATTTTTCTAGTAGTGATTTTTTATAAATATGTAGCGGTGTCGTATATTTTTTACATTAGCAATGTCAGAGTGTCCGTGTCGCGGTATCCGTGTCAGAGTCCGTGCTTTATAGCTTGACTGATTGTGAATTGAAGAAGAAATAAGAATCAACTCAGTTTTGGGATTGTTTTTTTGAGGAATGGTGGAATGAAACTCACTTTTTATTGATATTATCATCCTTTAAATACATGAAAAACATAATATAAAACACAATGAAACTACTTTAATTTTGTAACATACCCACTAATACTAATAATTCCTATAATTAAAACTTGTAACAATAGGAATCCTAAGAAACACAATAAACTCTATTAAACTATAATAATAATAATAATAATAATAATAATATCGATTCATATTTTCAACAATCCTTCTTGAATCAATAGTTATTGAGTTCAAATTTCTCTTCTTTGGACTTTTCAACTTCTCTAATGAACTTTATAGATTTTGTTAGCTTCAAAACTTGCCCCTTTATGACTCGCCACATGAGCAAAATCATTAGAAAAATGAACTTCATGTTTTTTAAAGTCTTTATCAACTAATTTTTTCTGAAAGTTTGTTCTTAGATCAACCATTATGATCAAGTTTAGTTCTCCAAACCCACTTAACATCATTCAACATTTGATCTTTTGACTTGTCTTCAAGTTGCCAAGATTCATTTTTCTTTTTCATATTTTTCTCCTCATGCATGACAACTCTCCAACCATCCATGCTTGCCACATTTGTACCACCAAAATGATTGACCATAGCAACATTGCATATTTCAAAAATTTCAGCATGATCGAGGTGCACACTTTTTAACAGAAAAATTAGCATTATCGTCAAATTTTCCTTTTGCAATTTCAGAGCTTTGGCCTTGGAAATTTTCTACTCCGGTCTTCTCTTTATTTGAGAGGGTGTATTAAAAGTCTCATATTGCCTAGAGATATTACATAGATAACTTTTATAAGAGTAGTACAAATCTCAACTCTCAAGCTAGCTTTCGTGGTTGAGTATAAGTCTTTCAAATTCTAATAATTTTAGAGTGAACATTGATCATATGCTAGAGCTCCTAGGATCATTGTAGTCTTGTGGTATCCACCTATGTAGGATTGGTTCAAGTACAACACTAATGCTACTTCTAATCTAGGTATAGCTGCTTGCTTTGGCATCTTTAGAAATTATAAAGGCGAAGTTATTGGTTGTTTTCCTCATAATTTGGGCATTGCTAATGCTCTTTCCGCCGAGATCAAGGGTGTAATTTTAGCCATCGAATGTGCTAACTCTAGGTCTTGTCTTGGTTAAATGTTTGGCTTGAATGTGATTCTAGGATTGGTACCTTAGCTTTCAAGTGTTCAGATATTATTCTTTGGCAGTTGAAGAATAGATGGTTGAGTTGCATTTCCAAAACTAAGGATATGAATTTATTTATTTCACACATATTTAGGGAAGAAAATCATTGTGATGATAAGTTCGCTTCTTTAGGCCTTTCTCTTGATGAGTACGTTCACGTGGTGGGATGGTGCACCATGATCATTAGAGAAGCTTTCTAGAATTAGATTAGGTCTTCACTTCTATAGGTTCGTTAATTTGTTATGTGGGTTTTGGTATAGTTCCCCCCGGTCTTTATATTTCACTTTTTCTTTATATGAATCAGTTTGTTTAAAAAAAAAATAGATTATTTTGTTGTATTTATCTTGTAAATATGATTTTGTATTTTTGCTTTCATTATCATCTTTCCAGCAAAAATAATTTCACTAGTTAAAGAAAATGAAAATGAAGGAAAATGGCAAGGAAAATGTGTGTATGTATGAGAGAGAAGAGTTAGTTTAAATTTATGATTTTCCGATCTAATTGTGTGTGAGAGAAGGAGGGGAGATAGATTTTTTAATTGATTAAAGAGAAGAAAACAAATATAATAAATAGATAAGAAAAGACTATTAATATGGTGATGTTTTCTACTATAATGACTTAGGGCCCGTTTGGCTAGCTTATTTTGTAGTTTATGCAATTTTTATGTATTATTATAAGTTCGTCAATATAGGTTATGATAAAATAGCTTATAAAAATTTAATTTTTATTAGTTTGAACTTATAAAATAGCATAAAATCTAATTTATATTGCATAAGCTCAAAAATAAATTAGGTCAAACGGACCCTTATGAAACGTCTTAAAAAATGACTTAAGAAAGTTCATTAGATAGATATAATAATTATATTCTTATCCAAGCCATTGATTTGTATTTTACAATTGTTTATTGGTTCTTATTTCTCATAATAATAAAATATTTTTATGAGATCTTAAATATAGGCAAATGCTAATGAGTGCCCCCAACACTCTTTAAGACATTAAATAGTAAGTATTTTATATAACTTTTATGGAAATGCGTGAAGTCAACCATTGGAAATTGTAATGTTTAATTTTTTGAATAAAAGTTTCTTTAAATTGAATGTTTAAAGAGTGTCCTGGGAACACTCGTTAGTATGACTCATATATATATATAAAAGAAAAAGAAAACACATTATATTAGCAAAAAATTCAAACTTATTTGCATAGACTAGTAATGTATTTGAGCCATAATTATATAAGGCTCTATTTGGATATTTTAAAACGAACAGAATAGAGTGGAATGGATGGGAGCGGAACAAAATATATATAGTTTTCATATTATTGTTTGAATATTTTATGATGGAGCAGAATAGTGTTTTAATTTTATTATTTAAAAAGTGGAAACATTATTCCAAACTCCAACTTTAAACAGGGCCCTGCATGTGGATGGTGGGATTGGTCCTCTCAGATTAGTCATTCTTAGACCGGATACCGAGTTTTACAAAAAAAGAATTATTTAAAAATTGGACGGAATAGAATAAGTTATAGCTTTTATTCCATTTTTATTCTTATTCAAAACAACATTATTATGTAAAATTAAATTATTATTTTTTATTGAAATGATGGTGGGAGATTAGTAATATTTTATTAAAATATTGATTGATGAAAATGAAAAGCGGCCCAAATGTTTAACTTACGGAAGAAGGTTTAATTGCATATTTGATACGATTTTTTTATATTTATTTTAGTTTTTGATTTGATCACTTACATTTAAAAAGTTGAAAACAAAATTAAATTAAAGAAACATTTTTTTTATTTATTATCAATCAAAATGTGTTAATTCATGGGACTTGCCACATAGACAAAAAAGAAGAAGCAGGTGGCAGCAACTAAAGATTTTACTATAAGACCATGTATAATGGTTTCAACACTCAACACCTATTTTTATGCTCCATATTATCTTCTCTCTCTTCCACTTAAAAAAATTATGAATTTTGGTGAAAAACAAAAAATTTAAAAAATTAATTTGCAATGAAATAATTTGAGTTCAAAGTAATAATTGGATAAAAAATCGAGAAGCCAATCAGAGCAAGACAAGTGTCCCCCCGATTGTGTTTCAACTGTGTTGAAAGTTTTCAACTTCTCTCTCCTCCATGTCACTTTCAAGTTTCAACACCCTCATTGGAGAACATTACCTTGTTGAAATTCAATTCAACATCATATTTAACTCCCCATTGTACATGGTCTAAGTATAAAAAAAAACTGTGATTTCCATGAGTAATTTGACTCTGCATATTAATCAGCCAGTCACAATATCAGTTGGTAAGATTGTTGCAAAACGGATAAAAATAGCTCAAAATGAAAAAGTAAGAACTTTTTTTTGTTAAATTTGTAGGAACAACTCAAATTTTCTTTTATAAAATAAAGATAATAGCTCTAACATTTTATTTCTTTTTTTTTTTATAAAAAAAAAAAAAATAGGAAAGGAATTCTTATCGGATGCACATTCAGTTATTGAATACACATTTATGGTTTTTTTTTAGGCAATGTAAAGGTATTTTTAGCTAATATATATACTATTCTCGAAAATTTATTTTGTAAAACATAAGTTTGAATAAAAATGTAAATCATGTTTGACAAATTCATTTTTAACTAAAAGTACATTTGCAATATTAGTCCAAACACATTGTATTCGTGTGTGTAACATGTTGTTAGGAGGTGTCATTGTTGCACTGTAGAATATGAAGACATGTAGAAAAAGGCAAGAAAATCATAACTACTATATAACTAATAACAAGCTCAATGCCATCTCAAATAGATAAATATGGTTTTAATTAGTTTTCTCCTATATTTGAATTCTTTCTGTCATCATAAAAATAAATACAAATACAAATAATGCAATGTTTTAAGCTCATTTACATTCTTGTTGTTACATAATCACAATATTAGAAGAAAGAAAGAAAGAAGAAAAAGAAGGGTTTAAATATGGGTGGCAGTGGTGTGATTCCAGCATGTTATGAAGTAAATGTTCGTAATTCAAAACAAATATGGCAAACTGATAATATCCTCAACAAGGAGCTCCCCGTTATTGGCATTCAACTTGTTTTTATTGTAGTTTTGTCTCGTCTTTTATTCTTCATTTATAAACCCCTTCATCAATCTCGTCTCATTTCACAAATCTCTGTAAGCACACGACATCTTTTATTTATAGCAATGCCGAGTTTTTAGAAAAAATGTATGTTTAATTTTGCAGCGATAAAATTATCGTTAATAAATTAATTTTATTATATTGATTCTAGTTAAAATCAAATTAGATGTAAAATTATTTATATCAATATTTTAGACGTAATTGGTACCTCATATCTATCTATATATATGAAAGGAATTATCTTTATAGATGTGTGAATGTTAACAAGTATAATTTTTTTTTTGATGTAATAATATTTGTTCCAAATTATTAAATGTAGGTTGGTTTTCTACTAACTCCGCCATTACTTGGGCAATTCACGCCTATTTTCACATTCATTAGTCCTGTAACTGGGGTGATTAACGCCGAACTTATAGCACATATTGGTGTCATATACATTGCGTTTATCAGTGGTTTGGAGATAAACTTGAATACCATATTACATGTTAAAAAGAAAGCTGCAACCATTGCAATTTCAGGGATCATCTTTCCAATGGTGATGGGACCGGCTTTATACACTCTACATCGAAAAGTTTACGTCAACAATGATATATTTCCACTTGAAGAAAGTAATACGAATGCTTATGTACTATGGACTTTAGTTCTAACGGTTACAGGTTTTCCGATTGTAGTTCACTCTCTTTCTGAGCTCAAACTTCTTTATACCGGTCTTGGTAAGGCAGCATTAACAGCAACTATGATCAGTGACGCGTATGCTTGGATGTTGTTTACATTATTTATTCCATTTTCACTTAATGGTCCAAAAGCGATATACTCGGTGGTAAGCACCATAATATTCGTTTTAATCTGCATCTTTGTGGTGCGTCCCATCATTGTAAACTTCATTGATCGCAAGACAGAAAGAGATGAATGGGATGAAAACCAATTACTCTTTGTAATTATGGGGCTTTTCATTTGCTCATACATAACAGATATTCTTGGTACACATGACATTGTTGGAGCTTTTGTGTACGGGTTGATTTTACCTCACGGTAAATTTGCCGACATGGTAGTTTCAATGACTGATGATTTCGGTGGTGCATTTTTGGCACCGTTATTCTTTACTGGCAATGGTCAGCGACTCATGGTGAAATCCATTTTCATCCAACAAAATTGGCCTTTGACGGTTATGGTTATAGTCCTATTGTGTGTTCCAAAGATATTAAGCACTTTGTTTGTCACCTTCTTTTTTGGTATGCCTGTTCGTGATGGTTTTGCTCTAGGAGTAATTCTTAATACAAAGGGTGTGGTTGCATTGATAATGCTTAACATCGCATGGGATAGATCGGTATTGATCAACTTGATAATTATTATTTAATATATTTTCCAGTTACTCATAAGTCAAAATTATAGCAATTTAAACTTATGATTTATTCTATTGTGGATTGCAGATTCTTACTGCACCAAGCTATGCTGTCTTAACCTCTGGAGTCCTTTTAATGACTATAGTGGTGTCTCCCCTTATCAATGCAATATATAAGCCCAAAAAGCGATTTGAGCAAAACAAGCTAAAGACTATACAAATGCTAAGACTTGACGCAGAGCTCAGGATTTTAACATGTGTTCACAATACTCGCCAAACTACAGGGATTATCAGCCTCATTGAATCTTTCAATGCCACTAGACTTTCTCCTATACATGTTTTTGCACTTTACCTTGTTGAGCTCACAAGACGTGCTGGCGCACTTGTTGCTGCTCATATGGAGAAGCCTAGTAGCCAACCTATTGAACAAAATCTTACAAGATCCCAAGAAGAGCTAGAATGCATTAACAATACCTTTGGAGCATTTAGTGAGGCATATGATGCTGTTAGAGTGCAAACTTTAAATGTTGTGTCAGCCTATGCAACCATTCACGAGGACATAAACAACTCAGCACATGAAAAACGGACAAGCTTGATTATTCTTCCATTCCACAAACAATTAAGTTCAGGAGGTGTACTCGAAACAACCAATATTGCTTACAAAGAAATAAATTTGAATGTGATGCAAAGTGCACCTTGCTCTGTGGGAATATTTGTTGATCGTGGTCTTGGGTCATTATCAAAAATGAACATTTATATACGTATGATCTTTGTTGGAGGTCCTGACGATCGCGAAGCCTTGGCAGTTGCATGGAGGATGGCAGGGCACCCAAGAATCCGATTATCAGTCATTCGAATGCTCCTGTTTGATGAAGCTGCAGAAGTAGACACCTCAAGTCATGTTGAAGCACGAGGAAGCATACTATCTGTTGTAATGGATAATGAGAAGCAAAAGGAGTTAGATGATGCATATGTTAATTCATTTAGACTAACAGTAGTGAGCAACAATGATTATATATCTTATTCAGAAGTTGATGTCTATTCAGCTGAAGATATTCCCACTATGCTCAATGAGCTAGAGAAAGTTGGTTGCGATTTATACATAATTGGACAAGGAAATCATAGGAACTCTCGGGTCTTTTCAAACTTATCGAAATGGTGTGATTGTTTAGAACTTGGGGTTATAGGGGATATGTTGGCATCAGACAATTTTAGATCGCACTCATCGATGTTAGTTGTGCAACAGTATGGGTATGGAGGAATGGCTATGGGAAAGAAAACCAACCATGCGACCAGTAATAGAAATGGTTTTGAGGCACTTGTCGTTAAGACAGAATAAGAAAAATGGCAAGTGAGGAACTAACCAGAAAACCATGAAAAGGCTTGCTTAATTTGCTTATGAAATTTCAAGCAAGTTTGACACAATACTAGATTGTATTTAGATTTGGTACCCCGAGATATTGATTAGAGTATGATGTTACTGTTGTATTTTGATTGCCTGCAATGGTAAACATTGCTCCATTTGTATCTAATAAAAGAAAAAAAATACTGTTTTGAATTGAAAAATTATACTTGTTTATGAGTGGTAAAGCTCTCTCTCCATTAAGAATGTACTCACTCCGGTCACTATTATAAGCAAATTTGACTTTTTTGGTACATTGAAAAATGCATCACTTTTTCAATGTACCAAAAAAGTCAAATTTGCTTATAATAGTGACCGGAGGGAGTATATAAAAATCATTAACTTTCAAATTCTAAGTCAATCTAAAGGTCACACTTACCATATTAATCATACTTTCATACCATCGAGTAATTATTACATATCAGTTACAACCACCAGATTTCAATAAATAAAATTGACTTGTGTCAATCATATATATATGTGGAGAGAACTGGGCTTTTTAAAATTTTGTTGTGCTCAAACTAGTGAGCAGTGGGTACTGGGGTTTTATCAAACAGTCAAAAAAATAAGCACTAGAATCTTTCATTTTTAACCATTTCCACTTGAAAAACTAGCACAAAAAGGTGAAAAACAATTTTGTTGGAACTATGGATAATAATTCTAGCCGATACTTGTTTTTTAAATGAAACAAATGGAGGAAAAACTTACTAACTATTTACACTTTCTTCTTCATATTGATGATTCAGTCAGAAGATTTCCTTCTCAGTAAGCCATGCACATTAAGCTCGTTGATCTTAGCAGCAAATATGAAGTCATTCTCTGTCAGCCCACCTACATGAACATAGATCACTTCAAATGATGACCTATCGTGGATATAATACATACAAACTAATTATTATGTTGGACCAAGAAAGAACTAGGGCTCGGTAAAAAACAAGAAAAATAACATTAAATAACAACAAAGGAAATTCTGGGAAGAAGTTTAGCACAATGTTGGAACTGGAAGGACAATTCAAGCCTGAATAACCATGAATGGTTAACCTATATTAATAAAATGTAATATATACTATTAATGGTGATGCAATTAAGTTTAACACATACTCCTTAATTTAATTTTGCAGTATTCAGGAGAAGCTGATAGAAACTGGATCATGACACTCTAAATTGGGTATACACTTTACTATTTTTCATATAGTATTGTTGTTACTTGTTAGCATGCAGTAGTGCCAATGTGGTAGTTGTTTTTTTTTTTTTAAAAAAAGGGGGGAATAAAGAAACTTTTAATAAAATTTCAAATAGTACGGTTGTTACTTGTTAGCATGTTAGTAGTGCCAATGCGGTAGTTTTATTTTATTTTTTTAAAAAGGGAATGAGGAAACTTTTATTAATTAAAATGACACGACCATTTTACAACCGTCGCGAGTGGGTTTGGACTTTGTACCTTGAGTGATAGAAATGTGGATAGTGGAGTGGGCCTAAGCCAAGAATGTGAAAGTTTCATACTAGGAAAAGGACTAAAGGAATGAAGAATGATGACGTGGCTAGGAATGCATGAGGTGCATGGAAGTTGCTATATAACGATTAGTAGAGAGTGGAATAATTAGCTAGAAATTATGGAATCACTTTCTTGGCTTAGGCCCAAAGTCAAGGCCCACACCACTATCCACATTTCTATCATTGAGGTACAAGGCTAAGCTCTTACCACAGAATTTATTAGAACATCTACCCATATATATGTGTGTGTGTGTGTGTGTACACACACAGACAAACCCTCCAGCAATTCAATCTAAATTGTTTTCAGCCAAACAATAGATGAGCCACGGTTAAACCTCACTAGTGTGAGCTAGTAGTTTCTAGTTAATGCGAACTTCACTAACAATATATACGGTGAAGAATAACTCATTGGATAATTATTATTTTTCTGTTTTGTTTGGGTTGTATATTAATTGTTGGTTCACTTCAGTTGAAATTGCAATAGCTATGTTATGAAGCAACAAAACAAAAATGTGGTTAAATAATTACCTGTTTATTTGAAAGACCTAAAACAATATACACACAACTTCTTTCCTAATAGTTTCCCATGAATAAACCACATTTTCATGGATGCAAAGATGATAACTAAGACAATCATTCGATTCATTCCTATTCTGCATTCGTCTTCCATGCAGTACCAATACCAGAAAGTAGTGTTCATAAGAGAACTTCCCAAATCCGTAGATATTCTATATAAAATCCAGAGCATGCAATATTTCTCTTGGTTTTTCCGGAGAAGAATAATAGTGAAATCAGAACTCTCAAGTACTATTTTGGTCTTTAAGTAATTCAGGCTAAATATATTGTATAGTTAATTGAATGGATTGATATTGGATACATATCGATAGATAAATCCAAATCAAACTTTTGGGCGGGGGGATACAATTGTTTTGAAGAATAAAACTTAGGTCAAATTAAATAGGTCATGTTCCTTACTAAAAAGATGGAAAAGAACTCCAAGAACTTGATCTAAACAACTTGACAAAGCAACTAAATCTAAATTTAAGTTTTCTCCTATGAAGAAATCATATTATAAATAACGCCAGCCCTGCCTATAGCAGACACTCTTGATATTTATATATTTTTCATAGAGCAACATCTAATAACATAATTTGAATGTGAACAATGTATAAATAATGCATACCAACAGAATGAGTCCAAATCTCTATAGTAACATTATTCCAGCCCACAAGGTGAAGATCAGGATGATGACCTGCATCATTAACATCTCGTCGTTTTAATATTTTCTATGTTCAATGTAATATCAAATCAATGTATAGAGGTGTCAACTCAGACTGATGTTAGAACTGACCCCCGAACCAGATTAGGTGGTCCAGTCGGCCGGATACCGGTAGTGAAAAAAAAATAAAATTGAGATGTAGTTCATATCTCATACTGGAAAAGTCGTAAAGTCTTCATTAATGTCACCGTTATTAATAATAATAATTTCTCATTCCCTAATATATAAAGGAATTAAAAAAAAAAAATTAATAAGAAAGAGCAGAAAAATACCTTGAGCTTCAGCAAGATCAGCTATAATTCTGAAAAATTCCAATCCTTTGTTGAAAGATTTAACTTTCCATGATCTACTCAATTTCAAAGAACCACCTTCATTTACCAAATTCCACTCTGAAACCTGATAACAATAAATATTAATACTCAATTAATTATGCATAAAACTACGAAGCATGGACACAACAGACACACACATCGATATCAATAATAATAATAATAATAATAATAATAATAATAATTTAAGAAAATGACACAATTCAATATAATCGTCGGTGTCGGATCCGAGGAGAAAAATAAAGAACCTTTGGAATAAGAGAATTGGCTGCATCTTCAGTCATAGGTTTCAAATCCTTTGAATTGCAAGGTACACACGTCTTGGTTGATAGATCTAAAGCAACAAAATGAAAAGGAAATTACAACTACAAGTGATAAAATGAATGTAGATAGAAGAAATTAGTAATTACGCACCGTTTGAAGCATTGTTGGAAGTGGAAAATGGTGTGGAATCCATTAATCTGAAACTGAAATGTAACAGAGAGAGAATGAATGGATTAGAGAAAAGTGATTATGAATGAAAAGTGGAGAAGTGGAATTTGGAAGAAATTACCGTTTTGGAGAGAATTGTAATGGAAATGTAGGGTTGGAAACAGAGAGAGGAAGTAGAGGATGCCCAAGTTTGAGAAGAACTCGATTCATTGCTTTCAACCTCCACATCTTTTTTGTGCTATTTTTTTCCTCTATTCCTATTCCTATAAATAATTAAATAAATAATATTCTTTTTTATTTTTATTAACAATAACAATTTAGAGTTTGACTGCGATATTAAGAAAATCTAATAAAAAATTATTTCCACCAAAATGAAATTTGGATCAACCGGAATGAGTTTATTATCCACTTCTCAATGTCTTAGTTAACAATTTTTTTATTGTCAAGTAGCCTAGTGGCTAGAAAATCTATATCTTAAAGGTAAATAAGTGGAATGTTCTGGGTTCGAACACGGGCTCTTGCATGCGATGTCTCTACCAACTGAGCCAAGTTCGCGGAGACTTCTTAGTTAACAACTTTTATTTAGATGAAAACTATCGAAATGGTACCTAAGAATACTCGAATGAAATAGTAAGAATTCTCTTTCAACTTTAGATTCGAAATTAGTCTTAAAAATGCGGTAGTGTTTGCACTTCTATATGATATGAAGATTAGTTTATGAAGTTTTGGGTAGCGTTCTCTCTAGAAAATAAATGTGGGACTAAATTTAGTAAATTAAAGGGTTTATGTTATTTTTCTCTTTGAGTTTTCTTCTTCCTCTACTAGTAAGGGGGTGGTTTTAGGTTATTTTTGGCCTAAAATCATTCCTCTGCATCTTTTTTCTTTCTTGCTTTTTAAATAAGTGATTTTCACATAAACTGAGTTTTTTAGTTGCTTTCTTTTGTACTTGTGATTTTGTCATTGGTGTGCGGCATTGTGTTATTCGTCGTCTTGGTATGGCATTGTTTGATTTTTTGTCTTGTTGCGGTGTTCGTTTTGATTTTCCGTCTTGGTACGGTGTTTGTTTCGTTCAGATTTGCTTCAATTCAAATTCAATTCAGATTCAATGACTCAAGTGTCTTCAATATTACAGATCCCGAGGCATGACTGCTCAAGACATTTGAATTTCGTCATACCAATTGTAGGCTTAAGAATAAAGCAGTTTTATGCTATTAACTCGAATGATATGAGCTTGTTTGCAGATTCATCCTTTTTAATTTTTAGCGAATTTAAATATGTAATAATTTCGATTTATGTACTTTACTGATTTGAATGAATGTCGTGTTTTGTTTTTGTCAAAAAAAATGTAAGGACTATTGTTGAAAAGCAAACAAAATATATGATCAAAAACATATTTTAAGCAAACAAAATATATGATCAAAAACATATTTTAAATAATCATTTGTCTTGTTTGTTTTCCGTCTAAAAAAACAGAGATTTGAACAAGTTGATATTGTGTTGGCAAATGTGATATTTGGCGGAATCTTTTGTTTTTTTATACAAGAGAGACCGTTAGGCCAAACTACAACGCAACACAACAATTAAAATAAACATCGGCAATATTCTACCATAACAAGTTAACTAAACCTAACGGCTAATGATTAAACAAGTGGATACCCATAAATAGACCTAGATATTTGATGGAGTTAGTAGTGCATTAAAATTATTTTAGAGCGCCCCTTTGAATTACAAAATATTTTGACGAATTTATCATTTTATTTATCATTTAAAATAAGGATTTAACATCATGTAAAAACATTTTAAATATTTATTAAATCACATGTAACCACTATTAAAATAAAAACATTTATTTTTTCAAAAAAAAAAAATTATCATACCACACATGATTTGTCCTTAGCAATCAAAGTGAAAAAATAAAACATATATTGAGATGACAAAGAATGTATTGCAGCCAACCATTACCAAATATAAAATAAATTAAGGAATACAATATTTAACACAATCTTTCCAAATTTGCTTGAATGAAAATGGAATTAACTAGGTTACTATATCACAAATTTGAAAAATGTTATTCTCTCAATAGTGATACACCCCAAAAATAACATAGCTAAGATTGAGTGCAAAGATCTTCAAACCCCATATACTCATGATTTTCCATCTTCACAATCATGTTCTCTATTCCTACTCCACCTGTGACACATAAAAGAGAAAATATATCAAATAATCAAATTTCAAAGAAACAAAAATAACAGTTTAAGGAGTTTAACTCAATTGGTAGGAACATCATATTATATATATATATATATATATAAGGGTCAGAGTTCGAACCTGAAACAACAACACTACTTATTTATCATAGGATGAAATTTTTAGTTACTAAACTACTTGACAAAAAATAATAATAGAATAATAAGCTATGCATTTGAAATAAAAATCATAGAAAGTACCTAAACTGATTGCACTTATGAAAATGGTTGATGCTAATATGAAGATAATAATTGATGCACGACCAAGGATTGCAATTATCTTTCTCACAACATGTTGACCAGCAAATGCAGCTATGGTTGCAACCAAAACAAAGTATGAAGCTGCAAAAAATTGTGTAAAGTAAATTAATAGGTAACATTTTTCACAAATGTTGATGTGAAATTAGCAACAAATTACTAGCAAAATATTACCATAAGGTACTGGGAAGCGATCTAAATAGTAATATTGTACTACTGACATGGAGGATGAAAAAAGCATGGAAAATGTTGATGTAGCACTTGCTACCTGCAGCAGAGAACAAATTTAGTGATCTAAAATGAGAATTTTAAAAGTTTTGGCTCAAACTTGAAATTTCAAAATTTTGAGGGACCAATTTACAAATATGAGAATAGGGACCAATCTGCAATTTTTAAAAATTTAAAGACCAATTTGTAAATTTTGAAAAATTATAGGGACAAATTTACAATTGTTTTAAAAAAAATTTAAACTTATTGGAAGCAATTTGCATTATTTTGACAAAATACTCAATAAAATCACTTAATTTTGAAAATTCATCAAATTTATCGTACAAACTGTGGAATTTACATTGAAGGATTTAAATTACCCAATAAAATTACATTACCTCAAAAAATTCATTCATATAAACATACTTTTAAATAGTAAATACACAATAATTGTGAAAAATGTACCTGAGGAGGAATTCCCAATTCTAGAAAAAGTGGTCCCAAAATGAAGCCACCTCCTAAACCAAGTAACCCTCCAACCATACCAGCTATTATTCCACATAAACAGTATAGACAAATTTGATGAACCTTCCAATTTGTAATTTCCTTTCCCTTTGATCCAATCACTCTTGTTCCTTTGTATAAGCATATAGATTCAAAAAGTGCAACAGAGATAGCAATAGGAACCTAATCATGAATTTGAAAATCAAATTTCATTTATTAGACTAAGTATGATTAGACTTAATGCATACTAAATATTGGAGATTACTTTACCTGCAAGAAATTAAGAATCCAATACTCAATGGAGCAAGTCTTTGTGTATGTCTGCAAAGAAATACATAAAAGTGCATCCACTAAATATAAGAAAAAATTGGTAAATTTTAAACAATGAATGATTATATTTAATAAATTAATTATTACCTTAACAATTTGAACAATGAGAAAAGCAACCCAAACATACACAAGGAGTGATAATTCTTTCCAATAAATGTTCTTTAGAAAAGGGACCTGCATAAGTGATAAATTTTAACAATTTATAAAGCAAGATAAATTATTAACAGAATTTTAATTCGATTTCCAAAATTCGTTGTCTTTACCACTTCATCTTGTATCTCAGCTGGACCATTTGGTAAGGGCTTGTAGTCTTCTGCATAAGCATAAAAAATAAGGGTTATAACTTAAAAAAACTTTGTTTCAGATATATTATACAGATGTATCAGTGTTTGAGAGAACTTATAAAAATATGTTACGACTATTCTACGATCTAGTGAACTGAAACAACTTATAACTTATATGAATCTTTCACTCTATTTTTCTATGCTTTCTTTAATTTGATTTTAGCTATAATTAAAAATGTTTCAAAATGAACTTTTATAGGGACTTACCACCTGTTTTTGGTTCTTCTTCCAACTGTTTGGCTGCTTCCTATAAGTCAAAGTAGTTTATTTTCTTACCACCAAAATTGAAGGAATTAGACTCAACTTCAAAATTTTATTTGTATAAGGTAAATTTACCTTTTTCAACATTGTTTCCTTTTTCCATGTATCTATGCCTTTGAATAATGCTTTTGTTGATGTACCTACCATAGATTATTTATTTTCATGTTAGTAGCCAAGGCATAATGGATATAATAGTAAATAAATAATAACTCTATCTATAACATTGGTGGATTCAGATTGACTGCAGTCACAAAAAAACTTTAATCACAATAGTCAATAACTATCGATAGTTAAATGAAGACATTTGTATTTTAACTTCCAAAATCTAATTTACAACACAACTTAAAATTGTAACCATCGGATCTCAAACGCACGATCGAGATCGAGATTACAACTTTAAGAAACATTGACCGCACACAATCCATTTTTCATACAAATTTCTATTAAAATTAAGGTTTGGTCTGACTCAAATAATTCATAGCCATCACTTATAACTACTAATTTTGCGATATATCTAGTCGACGTGGAATCTCAACATTAATATTACCTATAAATAAGATGATAAGCAAAACTGTGACCATCCAATCAGCAAACATGACATTACATACAACTCCAATACTTATTCCAAGCATTAGCATAGGTTGAAAAAGCAAAGCCAAATCATAATCTATAAGTGGCATGCCTAGTGTTGGATGTCTTAGCCCCATATTGTAGTAAACAGTTGATAATGATGCACCCATTATCATACCTACATTTACCAAATCAAATTAAAGCCATGACACATTGAAGAATCCACAATTATTTGAATAAAAAAACCACCAGAGTCTAGCGCAAGTGGTTGGTTCGTAGTGTGTATAAGTGTTGTAAACTTTGGAGTACCGAGTTCGATTCCTACTGATAAAAAAATAGCGGAATAAGTATATTGAGGTATATAAATATACTAACACTTGGAAATGGCTGTAGAAGACTTGGGATCAAAGCCAATGATCAAAGCAAGCATTGGAACAAAAATTCCACCACCTCCTACACCTCCAACACTTCCCAAAGCTGCTCCCAAAAATCCAACAATTGATCCCACTATGATTTTCCAATCAAATTTCATTTCCTACATAACAAAACATTATAACAAAAATAATTAACTAAAACACATAACAAAAAAAAAATGTTAAACACTATATATATGTTAATTAATTTCATGAACTCACAGGCCAAACAGGTTCATAAGAAGATTTTCCACTTTCCCACAAGAAATCAACCATTGCTTTTAGAAATCCTTTTGTTTTTTTCTCAACATGATTTGTTGATTCTTTTTCTTTCAAAACTCTTTCAGCTAAACAAACATTGCAGATCATAGTGAGGAAGATGCACAAGGTTAGCCATGTTGCGGCCGTAACCGATGAAGGCCGGTGTTTTACTTCTGTAGCCATGTGTGGAAGGTGAGAAACTAGAGATAGGAATGTATGAGAAATGATGTGATGATTTAAGAGTAATGTTGTATACTAATTTCCTCAAGTTTTTTTTTTTTTTTTTGGATTTTTGTTTTTCTTTGTTTCTATTAAGTATATGGTTGAGGAAGGAAATTTCTGTATAAAATTGAGGAGTACATTTTAACCCCCATCTGTTTTTTTATAAATAATGTTAAATAATAACAAATGCACACTTCTTTCTCAATCCCACTCGATTATTATTAAGACAACAAATAATGATAGTAACACATTCTTTAACACGCGTCGAGGGGGAGACTCTAATATTTAAATTGATATACCTAGTTAATCTCAAGGGGCCATCTTCAAACCATTTTCCTAAAAAATCTATTAATTAGTGCAATTCATATGATAAAATGTTGCACGGACATTTAATATATAGTGACGTATATTCGAAACATTAATTCTTCACTTTTCAACATTAAATGCATGTGAATTTTGGCGCTCGAATCTTTATAACAAAAAAAATAGTGCCTTAACTAAAATTTATAGTTTCATGAAATCACATTAATTAGTGAGACCCATTAGATTTTTAATCAATAGAAGATGTTGTGAATTGTGATGTGAACCCTCTTTTAATTAACATAATTTTTAAAATTTGAATTTGGCTCAACTCAACTCTCAAAATCACTTTTTAGGTGACGAATGTCACACCTCTAGTATACTCTTTGGAAAAGGATCACCTCCAGCACAAGTCTCCTGCCCTTGTATCATGCGTAGATTTAATGGTTGAAAATTCATAAAAATAATAATAAATAATAATAAGAGAGAGAAGTCAAATATATATATATATATATCTAACGGTTTAAATGAGGACAGGACAGAGGGCAGCAGAGAACTCACATGAGAGGATCTAGATCCATACTCTTTCACATCATATCTCATCAAATATACACGACTCTCAACATTAATTTCTTAAATGAAATGTTATATGAATTTAAGGGTGATTAATACCATATAATCACTTGCTTCAATTCTAATTTAACCGACAGAAATACGAAAATTGCTAAGTCTGACGCATTTGAATTCGAACCCCAATTATTTCATTTTATGTGTAAGTTTTCAATAATTTATCATATCGTCATCGTACCGGAAAAAGAGATTGATGTTCCAATGCTGCATTTTTGTCTTAATATAGAAAGTCCATTAATTCAGATGTTTCCCTTATAGTGTTTGTAGGTAAGTAGTTCAACCTAGTACGAATAAAAGAAACTCATGAAAATGCCAACGGTTCTAAGGGAAACTTCATAGAAGAAGCATTTTGCGTTTTTATAGTAATCTCGTCGTTTATATTATTTCATAGTTAAGAGAAGAGGAACTGGAAATGCATCCATATTATCTTGTAAACAAAAAATAATAAATGTCAAATAGATATTTGTAGAAATATTTTACATTGCCTACACGAATAAAATTTTATTCAATACTATATATTAATCATGAGTTTTATTTTTGTTTTTGTTACTAGAATATTTATAGGTACAAAGTTTTTACTGTCCTTTAAATGTGATTAATTGCCACTAGCTAGTTACCACTCTCAACTATGAAATTTAAGCACAATATATTGAAGCAATAATGTAATGGAGCTGTGTATATAGATAAATGTACGAAGCTTCATGGTAATTACATTTGTTTTTGTCTTTTCTCCATCTCGAATTTTAGTAAAGCTTGCACGACGCAGGTACTTTCTAATTTTCATCAAAAAAAAAAAAATGGATGAATTTTTTATGCCAATTTTTGGATGAATTTTTTTATACCAAATTGAAATTAATGTCCTTAGTTGTGTATATGATTTTATTTTTTTATTTTTAAACGAAAGTAGCTCGAAGTCCATAAACAAGAAAGAACAAAATTAATCAGATAAAAGATAGACATTTTCTCAATCTATCTCCAAAAACTTGGGCGTTTTATAATAAATATGTTTCTCGTCTAAAAACACACCGCCACGAAAATGATGTTGATAGTGTATTTTGAATGATTTGAGCATATCCCATAAAGATAATGTTGATAGTGGCATTCTCTCGTTTGATGGAAATAATACGGGAGGAAAGAAAATTACATAAACTCAAATACAACCGGATACAATGATGTCATTTTCATAAGAAAAAAAAGATAATTTTTTCAAACTTGAAAATTTAATCTACCTTCTCTCTCCTATAATTACTTTTTTACACTAATCATACATCAAATCAAACTCAATAAAATATGTTAATGCACAAGGAAGAAAATACTCTAACTTCACTTTGTGAAACAAGCATATAATACGTATAGAAAGAAACTTGAATCCAATAATATGAGTGGTTAATCATGTCTAAGCACTCAATTCCAAGGTATGCCTATATTATATCTGAGCACATAATAATCATATTACATTACATAATATAAAAAGCAGTGAACAAATTAAACAAATAGGTCACGTTGGCATAAACGTACCCCTCAAATACACCCCCCAAACAGAGCCCCCCTAAGCTCAAATTCTCCACAAAATGAGACATTAATTACTTCCCAGTTCCCATGACAAAGGGAAAGAATATACATCAAACAAAAGCAACCCCTTTGAATTTTTGTCCCTATAATTCCTTCCACATGTATGATCAACAACTTAAAGCAATGGTTGTGGCGGCCTCGCCTTTGGTGTTTGGTTCATATCGCCACTGGAGAAACTGCTGGTGCCAAATTCATTGCTGTTATTGTTAAACACCGCCTTTCTGAACTTCTGCATATCAGCGTTGTACTGCATTGTGTCGTACTCTGAGCTACCTGATGAAGAGGTGTGAACAGGGTTGTGCCCTGGCTTAATTCCGTCCTTCAAGTCATCCAATGAAACATCTCCTTCCAATGTTCTTACAATCTACAAAGTCGTAAACCAAAGTTTAGGAATATTATGACATATTTATAAATATTTCCTTCTATTCTCATATTAATTGAACTTAATTGCAGTTTTGATTTCCTTATTTTTATTCTCTCACGAAATAGGTCCCCTTTTTCAAATCCGATTTTTTGGTCAAAACTTATGTTTTTGGACCGAAAAGTAGTGACGTGAAGAATGAATTTATAATGAAGCAATGGTGCAATTCACTCCATTGACATATCACACTGACTATTACTATTTGTTTTTCGATCAAAAAATATATACCTGGCTCATTTTAGGACGCTTCTTGGCAGAGTGACGAATGCTCGCAGCAGCACAAGCTGCCATTCTAGCGAGTTCTTGAGGATTGTAGTTTCCTTCCAAAAATGGATCCACCAACTCACCAAAGTTTCCATCCTCCTCTAGTCCACGAGTCAATAGTGGTCGAGCCTGCTCATATCACAATCGAGTAATTTCTAAAAATTATTAACTGAGAAAACGAAAAATTCATAATATAAGTGATAGAATCGAAATCAAATACCAACCCAGTCCACTAAGCTGTCATCCATGGTAATTGAGGCATCCACAGGTCGCTTCCCGGTTACAAGTTCCAATAACATGACCCCAAATGAGAAAACATCAGACTTCTCTGTCAATTTTCCACTTGATGCATATTCAGGGGCTAGGTACCTAAGTTAACATGAAAAAAATAAACATATATATTACATTTGCATGAAGCAAACCATGTTATTATTATATATATAATGATAAAGGAAAGGACCCTTTCATTTTTGTCACATTTCTTTATTGAAGTTGATACAACTAATAACATACACAGATCGGAAAAACAAAATTACCCGAATGTTCCCATGACACGAGTTGATACATGAGTATTATTATCAGTTGTCAACTTAGCCAATCCAAAATCAGCAACCTACATTTAAAATACAATGTTAGCATAATTAACTAATTATTATCTAGCTTAACCAATAAAAGTTCGTTAACATGAGAGGTAAAAAAATTAATAGTTAATAGGATGAAACCTTTGCTTCAAAGCTGTCATCAATAAGGACATTTGCAGCTTTGATATCACGATGGATGATGCGAGGATGACCTAAGCGCGTATCCAAATATATATAATCAGAGAAGAAATTAAAAAAATGAAGAGAAAAATATCATTATAATTAAGGGGAGCAAGGAACTCACAATCCTCATGAAGATAAGCAAGCCCTTTAGCAGAACCTATTGCAATCCTCATTCTAGTTGGCCAATCCATAGTAGGTCGGCCCTTTCCATGAAGATGATATTCCATAGTGTTATTTGAAATAAATTCATAGACCAACATTCTTTGGCCACCAGATATACAGTATCCAACAAGTGAGACAAGATGACGATGATGAACACGACTAATGATGTCAATCTCAGCCTGGAACTCTCGTTCTCCTTGTCCGCTACCCGACTTTAAACTCTTGACAGCTATTTCCTTTCCACTAGGTAATACACCCTTATGGACATAACCAAAACCACCTTGTCCTATCAAATTTGAATCAATGAATCCATTGGTTGCAGCTGCCAATTCCTCATAAGTGAATGTTCCTCCTTTAAGCCCTAAAGCAAGGCTTGGTGAAGGAGGGGGCAAAGGTGGTGGTCCGGTTGAGTAATTCGAGCTCATGTCTGCACTGTTCATTAGGTTAGGAGGAGGTGGTGGTGCTCCCCAACCACCACCACCATTAGGACCCATTCCACTAGGACCCATTCCGCTCGGACCCATTCCACCCGGACCCATTCCATTTTGTAGCCTAACAACATGATCCCCATGTGGACCTCCGTAGTAATTTGAATGCGGCCCACTGTTGAAATAGCTATTATTATTATTATTATTCCCTGCATTATATATAGAAATGTTAACGGTGGAAGAGAGAATATGGAAGTTTGAAAAAAAGACATTGGATATTGGTGAAAGAAATTAACTTCTATTAGAATAAAATTTGAGTCTATATTATAAATCAACTTGTAAAAGTGGTAAAAGTTTGACTTATAACCTCAAGGACAGTTGCAAAATGGCAATGGCACTTTAACTAATAGTAAATATAAAAATGAAGAAGGTTATGATTTTGGCACCTTGTGCACGAGATGGGTGATCTCCATAATAGTACATTTGCTTTCTTTTCTTCTTCCTAGAGCAAACAAGGCAGACGACAACCATAATGAGAAGAACAGCCCCCACCCCGAGCACTGCGCCAATTATTGCCTTATTGGTATTATCATTGTTGTTGTTGTTGGAGTTTCCGTAATTACCGGCCGAGTTATCGGTTGGTGTCTTTGGTAATGGTTTGTGTGGAGGTGATGGTGAATTTCCGGACCCAGGGGAGGCCGGTGGAGAATGACCCGCTCCATTGGGGGAAGGTGGGGATGTATTGTTTGATATAGGTGGTGAAGGAGAAGGTTGTGATTGTGAAGGAGATGGCGGGGGATCTGAAGGTGGCGATGGTGGTGGTGATTGTGGTGGTGACTCTGCAGGTGGAGATTCTGGTGGGGATTCTGAAGGCGGTGGTTGTGATGGTGGTGAATCAGAGTTATCGGCGTCATCAGGGGTACTATTGTCAGGTGTGGCATTATCCGGTGAGGAGTCATTAGGGGAAGACATTGTTTCAATCCCTTTTTTTCTCACAAATACATGTATTAGTAAGAATCGTTTAGGGTTCCGGCCAAAAGTTCTACGTCCAAAATGAACACGCCGCCGGAAGCACCACTTTTAATCAATGGTTGGGACCCCTGAAAATAAATATACATGTATGTAAATGCCTGTTATTATGGTAAAAATCTCAATGTTGTCAAATAAAGGTGCATGCATGCATGCATTTGCAATTAAGAATACATACTCAAATTAAATTCTAAAATCTAAAAACCGAGTTACTAATCTTATATGAAATTTTATTAAGATCATGAAGCTGAATATCATTAGTATACATTCTCCCCACCTTCAACGAAGGGTTGAAGAAGATACCCAATGAATGGGAATTAAGTGTTTGTTTTGATGTTGTAAAGGAAATTGAAAGCAAGAGAAATGTATTTGTTTTTTGATTGATGATGAATGGAGAAAAGATACCTGAGATGATGAATAACAGGGGTTCTCAACAAAAAGGAAAGGAAAACATGTGCAAACTAAAAAGTCTGTAATAGGAAAGGAACCGTTGTTGTCTTTCCTCAATGATCTCCTACAAAGAAGGGCCTCTATCTTTCTCAATCAATGCCTTTGTCTTTGCCACATTTTGCTTAGCTTTAGTTTGTTATAGTTTTGACCATTTTTAGACCGGTGTTCATTTAATCATATCTATTGTTCGGTCTTAATTTGTTTCAAGATAAATGATTCTATCTCACAACACATATTACCTTGAAATAGGATTACCAAACAAAACATACACGCATATTTTAGCTAAAAATAGCAATTTTCAATAGGATGAAATGTAATACTGTGTTCTAGTTGTTTTTTCACACGAACAAGTTGTTAGAATGAAAACTTATATGATTATATACAATAATTCTTAACTTAAAAATACATAAAATAATTAATTTATCGAACTAAAATCAAATATCACACAATCTCATGCATAGCTAGGTAAATTTAGTTTATTAATCCAATTGGTTATCATATAATACTATGTGGAATGGAACGTATATAAAGAGTTATGAAGTACAATTTGAAAAAATTTAAATTGTGCAAATGTTAGTATATTGACATCACACCCACCCTTCAACAAAAATCATTATATAAACACACAAATAAACTTGATATCTAACAATTACAAACATGAAATTAATTTAACATCTCTATTATCAACCAAAAGGAATTCTATGTTTTTGAAAAATTGGCAACACTTAATGCTTCCAAATTCATTTTGAAGAAGGAAAGGAACCTTTTTGTTTCTAACAAGTTTACCAATATTAGAAAAGAGTGCTACCACAATTCCAAATGCAATATTAAACATAAAAATATGTTGAGTAGATTGAACTCATGGCCAAAACCCAAAAGTTTTGTATATTGTAAAAATTGGACCTACTCCTCAAAATAAATAACATATAAATATAAGCAATCAAATTTATATTAATGAGAATAAAATAAATTAGAGAGCAGAGGCATTGGGCGTTAGCCCTCTTTTATCACCAAAAAGAAAAATTAAAAAAAAAAATTGGAGAGCATAGAACTTATCTTTTGTGAGTGTAGCAATTGATGGAGGCACTACCGCATAGTACACGACCACTGAGTCACAATACAGATAACCTGAGAATAGTAATTTATGAAACAATACCCGAGGCGTACTGACCGCACTGTCAATGTCAGGTTATGAAGCACGTACACATACACGTTGACACCAAATGTAATTTGAGAATATTTCAATGTGTAATTTTAAGTGACGGTGTCAGACACCGATCAGATAGCTTAATCCGAGGAGTGGTCGTGCTTTAGACGTGGTTACATTCAATTAATTACTACTTAATTTCCTATTAATCCGAGGAGTGGTCGTGCTTCATAGGTGTCTGACACACTAGGTTACATTCAATTAATTAATTTCCTATGATGAAGATTCAAGTGTGGATAAAGGCATAGATCACAATTCTCAAATAATCGATCAGCAAGAAAATAAAAAAGCAAAATGTAAATGTAATATAAACTTCTACATACCTTGTCCGGTGGTTCCGGCGAGGAATTGGTTTCGGGATTAGTTGGATAGGGAAGTTGAGAACAGCCCTTGCTCGGTGACCAACCAAAACCTCTTCATCTGGTGGAAACAGAAGCAAATAATGGTGGTGATTCGAGTGAAGCATAGGAGCGATTACAATTAGAATCAGAATCCCTAGTTAGGTTAAAGGCGAACCAAGCTTTTCCGGTGGCACCGTCGTTGGTCACTTGAGTCAGTGTGTTTGGATTATTATGCAAAAACGCGGTGAGCGGGTGCGAAAAATTAAGCGCAAATACTAAAATAATTTAAATCGGTCATTTTCAGAAGAAAAATATAAGGGTAAACCATTGGTAAATCGTTGTCACAAAATTGCTTCCCTAATATCTCGTAATTTTTTGAATTAAATTGATCAATAAAAAATATATTTGAAGATTAAATTGACTACTTAAAAATAGATTTGATGACCAAAATGACTAATAAAAAGACATTTGTGTATCTGTTTGCAATTTTAATACATTTAGGGACTAATGTGACAGCGAATTACACATTCGAAGATCAAAATAACTATTTGCCCAAAATAAAATTAAGAGAAAATGATTTTTTTAAAATAAAATTATGATCTTCAACTCCAAGAATCAAGTCAACGGTGAGACTTTGATTTTATTTTATTTTATCAAATTTAGATAAGAGACTTGATAATTTACATTTATATTTTTCGGATAGAGTCATGTTGTCAATTATCTCATCATCATGTTAGTTATCTTGGCAATTGTTACTACCAACAAATAGATATTGATAGTGTTAAAAGCAAGACAAATAAATTTATTTATTATATGAGTATTTAGAATTATTATTTGGCAAACAAGGCTCTAAGCGCCATTGGTGAGTCTCGTTGGGGGTGGGTTAAATTGAACACAAATTGTTCTTGCAAAGAGATATTGATGATGAGTGGTCGGAAGGTTTCTCTGAAAATTTGTTCGTAAATGTAGTGCCTATTTGGTAAAGACGTATAGTTGTGAAGGTGTGTTGGAGAATCTCAAATATGTTAGTCGCCTGAACTTAGAGTTGTGGAATTGCACATTGACTCGCTTATCACCCTATGTATTAGAGGTCGACCGGAAAGTTGTGGTTTATCATCTCCATCATGATGTTAATCAATGCGCACACACATTCGCTAATTATGATTGTTTGATGGATTATGGGAGTACAAGGCTTGTCTGCCTACTTCTAATCATTTATTACTTGCTGATATAATGGGAATTGTTATCTCTTGTTTAATTTTCGTGTTCTTTTGCCGGGCTTCGGCCCTCTACGTTATCAAGAAAATAAAAATTATTAATCAACTCATTAATTTTGTGATTCATCACTAATGTAAACACACATTAAATTTCCATTTACCATCACAACATTTTACACAAAATATGTTAATTAACTCAATATATAAATAACAACAAAAGGAGTGAAAATTGATATTGCTAAGATACATGGAACTACCACATCCACAAATTCAATGATTCACATTATCCTATTGAAAATCAAAGGAAAAAACAAAAAACACAAAATCTAGCCAAAGCACTGATCAGTAGGGAGAGGACCAGGGATGTAACCTTGTTGAAAATACTGCAAACCAAAAACAACAACAATTGCAACCAATGCCAAATATGATAACCCTTCAACAGCACCTAATAACCCAAAAGGACCATTAGGAAGACCAGAACCAGTTTTTGTTTTAGTATATAAAGACCAACCAACAATTCCCACAACAACAAGGTAACTTATTCCTTCTAATGCACCAATTGATCCACCTGGTCCTGGTGGAAGACCACAACCAGTTGTTTTGAGTGTGTAAAGTGACCAACCTATAACTGGATTTGAGATTAAACCACCTGCTATTGCTGCTATCTCTGCTGTGCTGATGTTTGTGTCACTTCCTTCCTTTGCCATGTTCTTTATCTTGAGTCCTACATGATGAGATTTTTGTCTTCTAAGTTGGTGACTTGAATGGGTTATTGTGTGCATCTTTGGGGTCAATATTGGGGAGAATAGTAGCATCTTTGAGGCTTCCATGGTTAGAGAACTTGCTGAGAGTATGAGAGGTTTTGAGAGTGCTTTGAAGAGGTGGTGGTTGTTGTTTTACAGTGAGGATATCATATTCGCAAATAGATAATTTCAGAATAAATAATAGATCTATATTTGTGTGTGTTGTGTTAGAAATTGATTTTTAGAAAGTTATATTATTTTTAAAAAATATTAATACTATAGTCAATTATCAAATTTTAAAATTAAAACTGTAGTATTTGACAAATAAAATAGAATAAAAACATATGCTAGTATTTAATGTTTTCTTTTGATACACTTGGTTAAAGATATTTCTTACAAAATTATTTATGCGCAAAATTATAGAGACTAATACTTCAAAATAACTAAGATCCATTTAAAATATTGCTTTTTTTCTAATCATATGATTTCCGTATGAGATAAATATTGAATTTTAAACCAAATAATTAAATAATTCAAATATCTATCATTTATGTCATACCATATTAATAAAATAATGACATTCATACTATTGTCAGAAGAAGAAAAAAAATGATTACATTCTTATACCAAATTATCAATATAGTGCGACACATTTCAAACCGAATCTCTTAAATGTGTGACCATGAGTTTGATTTTTATATAAAAAACTCTAATGAAAATTTATTTTTTAAATAAGTGTATTTTATAATTGTGTGAAGAATAACTTTTGCTTGTGTATACCCAGAAAATAATTTGATTTTTCACACGATCTAAAAATAACACTTTTGAAAAACTTAAACATATGAACCAAAAGTAGATTGTTTTATTGTTTCAAAATTACAAATGTGAAAGACATACAAAAACTCAAGATGATAAAACAAATTCCAAAAATAAAAATACAAGAATCCACCAATGTTTCCACATTCAAAGCAAATCTACCTTATTTTGAAGAATGAAATCCAATGCAAATATGATGCGGGTTAGTGTTAAATCAGGATTATGGTAGGAGATGAAAAATTCCAGCAGTCAACAAAATGTACACCTCAGAAATAAACCAAATGACACAATACATATATACAATAATAGTATACTCCCGAAGAAGCCTACTCATTTCATATATCTAACTGATTTATGTTAGTAACCTACAGGGAAGTGAAGGAACTCATCTCAGTACTCTGGAAAACCTGGCATTGTCTTAGATGGTTGCAGTAGTCGAATATTTGGAGGAGCAGATGAAGGAGGAGCTGAAAACGACCTCATAACAGAGCTTGAACTTGAAGCAGGAGGACTGTAAAGTTGTCTTGGTTTTAGAGAACTAGCAGTAGCAGCACCATTTGTGACATCTACCATTGATTCAGGTTGTTGGTGGTTGTGTTGCAACGTATCGATATCCATTGATTCTAAAATATTCTGATTTTGATTATTGTGTGTCGCACTGGGATGTTGGGATTGCCAAAAAGTTGACTGTTGAATAGCTGTGGAATGGCTTGCATGAGCATTGCTTTTACCATCGGCCTCATCCTTTCCTCTTGATGGATGGACCACGACAGAGACCTCGTTAGGATTGTTTGGTTTAAATTCCGGCAAATTTTCCGAGTCCAAAGAAGAGCTAACCTCTATAGCATCAACCTTAGTTGTTGAAGAACGTCCAGAAGCAATTAAGGTTGTGGGAAATGCCCGCTCCGGCGGAACAGCTGGGGTGTAATTAGAGGGTAGTAAATCATCCCAATTCTCCAGTAATTCTTTGTACACTTTACGGAGAGTGACTTCAGTAAGACCGGTTACTTTACAAATTTCGGCCTGGGTTTTGCGTTTGTCTTCTAGTTGGCAAGCCAAATATATAGCGGCAGCTGAGATGCTAATTGGATTTCTGCGAGTGCAGAAACATTTGTTGATCACAACATCTCCTATGTGAGTAGCCAGTTCCTAAAATGCAATGTAGGAGCCATTCTCAGACTTTTGTATTTGTAATATATAAAGGAACAGAATAAAAGAAACACACTAAGAAGATGTTTCTTTTAACAAAATCACTACCACAAAGTGATCCTTGGACATCCCAAGTCTAACTGAATGTCATTGTCCACACATGTAATGAGTACACAGTTCTCACCATGGACATAAAGACCTTTACTGTGTCCGTGACACAGCCCGTTGGTTGAGAAAGAACAAAACAGAAATAGAAAATTCAGAACCTTGTAAAAGCAGAGTTAGATATGTCATGTGAAATCTTACCTGAGCAGATTTATTGAGCTGAAGAAGAGTGCAAAATCTTGGCATATGAACTGATATAGAATTGCTGTTAATAGGTTGACTTAGCTGTAAAGCTTCTCCCAATATCTTGATGTATTTCCCGATTTCCTTTTGTGCTACATTGGCTGCAATTGAAATTTCCTGTCATTTCACAAGAGTTGCAAATAAGGTAATCAATATCGAGTTTTTACATAGGATCAGGAAGGGGAGTAAAGATTATAAATTGTGGGATTGAAACATAAATGGTAAGATCCTATGGAATTGATAAAATTGTGGGAACATTAATTGAGGAATCGTAACAAGGGTTGTAAGATTAGGGGTGTGAACAATGAGTAACATGAACCTTCTCCCTCTAAATCTGGATTCTTCTACCTAGGGTCTGTTTGGGTTGCCTTATTTGAGCTTATCTACTAGCATAAACACTTGTGAGACTCTTTGAGAGTGTTGAATTTCAAGTGAGTGGTTAAGTCTCATAACTCACATCGATTGTGAATGGGAAGAATGTTGGATTTATAAGAAATGTGACCCATTAACCTAATCCCTTAAGGTTTTGGGTTGAGATGTGGCATCTATTCTAGAGCATTTGACCCGATGTTTCTCCTGAGCTCCCCAGTTGGATAATCAACTTCATTAAAACGTTAATAGCATAAATGTTTATCATAAACTGCTTATGTAGTTATGTATATAAGTCAAATTGTTTTCTTTGTTATAGAAATTCTCTTTGTTATAGAAATGGCTTATATGCATAACTACATAAGCAGTTTGTGATAAACATTTATGCTATAAACGTTTTCATGAAGTCGATTATCCAAACAGAGTCGTAGTTTCTTATCTTCATCCTCTTCTACATTGTCTACATCATTATAAATTGTAATAGGTTACTATTCCTCCTAATTCATATACACTAATAGCATTTTCTACATTATGATTCTAACAAACAAAGTTTGAATGAAGAGTAATATGATAAAACCTGAAGAGTTCTAGGTTCTTGAGCTTCTCTAATAGCCTGAACAAGAGCAGCAGTAGCAAGAGCTTCAACACTACGATTTCTCAAACAAGTAGCAGAACAACAATCCCTAAATAATTGAAAAGCATGATCAGAAATATCACAATCTAATCCAAGTATCGAAGAAACATCGATAATCTGCATATAAGCCCTAAGATTATCAACAACAACACTCGAAGACGAAGCAGAAGAAGAGGATTCAAGAGTTCGTTCGAGTTCAGCAAGATAGCCAGAAAAAGAGAGAGATGATTGAAGATAAAGTGGATTATGCTCTAAAGACCATGTGGAGAAGGAAGTTATGAAGCCTGTTGGCTCGAACGGGTCTTCTTCGTCGTAGTTGGTTGTGGTGGCGGCGGTGGTGGTGTGGTTTTGGTTGAGTGTGGGGAAAGGGAGATCTGATGTGACGAGAGATAGGGGATTGTCTTGGGCGCGTAGGTGGAAAACGTGGTGAGGATGAGATTGTCGTTCTTCTACTACGCGGCCGCAAGATGTGCATTCTGTTATGGATTTTCCGGTGGTTGTTGTGGCGCAACGACCTTGCGCCGCCGAACAGTATGGGCACTTCATTTTCTTTTGTTTTTCCGTTGCTTTTCTCCTTGTGTTCTTTTATAATACGGCTATTAGTTATCTCAATCCACTCAAAGTAGTCATTAGTCAATGAATAGTCCCGTCTCAATTTTATTTTTTTTACTGAAAGTTGAATCTGGTTCGGAGTCAGTTTTTGCATCAAGCGGTTACAGCTCCATTTCGATCGTAATTGCGGGGAATCGAATTGTGGTCTTCTCCATCAAATTCAGCGTCAATCACCACTGAACCAACTAACGACTGATCAATTAAAAGTTGAGATTATAGTTGATTTTGTTAATGTGTAATTTAAATCATTTTTGTTTTTAATTAGTGGTTGATATTTAAGTTTGCATGAAACTATAGTAGTTGATATGTAAAATTGTGCGAAACTATATGTTTATTCAGTAGTAGGTAAATTGGATTATGTAGTCGATATTCGATACAAATTCATAATGAGTAAATTTTAGATTTAAATTTTTTACAATGATGAATTTATCCAAATTGTTGCACTAATGAATTTTGATAGTTTATTTTTTTATTCAAATGGCTTAGGATCTCAATAGTTTCACACAAAATGAGAATTCGATCGTTCATTTTTAATCAGATGGTTCAGATTAATTATTGTGTTTTTATAGGAATTGTGTTATCCAAATCTCATATTTTATCATAAATTAAATAGAGATAATAATGTTTTAGGTTTGATAGAAAAAATTGTGTGAAGGAATGTGCCCCATGATCAAAAGAACTTGAAATATATGGTCTCTTTTTAACAAGGTAAATGCTAAACAATGCATGTCTTGCACTAGTTAAGGAACCAAAAGTGTTAAAATTATTTTGGAAATTGTGTAGTCAATTTTCTTAAAGTGTAAACTATAATTTTTTCAATGTAAAATTTACTACTTTTAACTTCCTTAACTAGTGCATCTGGTGTTAGAGAAGACAACTCATCAGATCAAATCTTTGAATTTTTGTTGTTTTGTTTTAAGACAAAGAAAGTTAAAACTTAAAAGTGCTAGAGAAGACAACTCATCCCAACTAGGTTGGTATGACGACCATAAAACCATGAAGTTATGGTAATATTTTTATTACGTTATCTTTTAATGGATAGACCATAAAAATTGGTTGGAGTCGTGCTATTATGTTATGTCAATTATTATGAGACGGAGGAAGTATATATTTGATGTAAATTGAATATCATTTTCGCGCAACTTTAAAGAGTAATCACAGCTTATAAAAAATAAAATAGAGTAGTTTATTGAGTTGTACAAGATCAAAATGGACAACAAAATGTTTAAGGGAAAGTTTTTAAGTTATTGCATTTTCAAACTAAATTTAAATTTATCATTTTCACGCAACTTTAGAGAGTAGCCACAACTTATAAAAAAGTAAAATAGAGAGTAGTTTATTGAGTTGTACAAGATCAAAATGAACAACAGAATGTTTAAATGGGAGTTTTTACGTTGTTACATTCTCAAACTAAATTTAAATTCAGATATTTGGTTAAAAAGAAACATGAATCATCTCATTTAAATACATAATTGTGTATAATAAGCAGTAAATACTAAATACAAACTATGGGATACATGTCCGATTTTATTCTTTAATGTTCAAGCCCTTCAAAATTGCATAGCAAAACACTATTCTCATGTAGCATTATGAGCTTTGGAAGGACAAGACTGACTTGGTTTTTTTCCTCAAGATTCCCTTTCCCTCATAAGAGTTGGGTTGGTCAATTACATCAAATATTTTTATTTTAGATTAGGCTCTTTTGACTTTTACTACTATTTGGGCAGAGCTTTGGGGCTTGATGCTTGGTATGAAGCTGGTTAGATCTACCAACTGTGACGACAGGATGATATTTTAAATTAGACTTTCTATTTTAACCGAGGACCAAGGTAAATTCTAATATGGACCACTTCATCAAGTGGTTCATGGTGGACCAATCACAAATAATATTATAACGAATACGAATTTTACAAAATTCACCGTTGAATTGAAAGTTTATGTCATATAGATCATCTATAGAAAAATTAAAAATCATTTGATATGTTATTGAGACACATCAAGATTAATGGTTATTAAATAACATAAATCTTGATGGGTCTCAATAACATATCAAATGATTTTCAAAAAAATTTAAAAAATTTATAGATGATCTATACGATATAAACTTTCAATCCAACAGTATATTTTATAAAATTCATATTCGGTATATCACTTGTCCACGGTAGACCACTTGTGAAGGTGGTCCACCGTAGCATTAGCCTAAGGACCAAATGCTTCATTTCATTGATAATACTTACTTATATAAGTTCACCTATCAAACACATTCCCCTGCTGGTGATATACTGTTAGAAAAAGCAGCATCTATGTTTAACTTGAGCAATCCTGCTGGTGGTTTTGACCATGAATACACACCCTAGTTCGGTTCTGGTTATGGCGTGCAACTAGTGTTTTATAAATGTAAACCACACGGAAATTTAATTTGAACACTCATCAAAATATTAATGTTTACAAAATAATAGTAAAAATACAATTAAATAAACTTGTGCATTTAGCATAGTTGCTGTTGTGTCTACAAGAAAATATAGTCAGTTCAATTTGTCCGACAAAAAACGTGGTTTTGATTACTACTACTGATTTTGAACTTGACTGCAAAACTTGAAAGAACCACAACCTATTAAAATACATAATCATCTCGCTTATGGAAGCATAAAAATCTGAGCAGGGCTTTGCCCGTCACTGTTTCTTCGCAATCTTTTGATAGCACTTTCAAGCACAAGCCAGACCCTTGACTGCTCCCTACAATAGTCTTTAAGCACGCCGAGAGGTTATTGTTTCTTTGCCTTTCTCAGCTTGCTTAAGGTTTTTACTAAATTCCTGTGTTCTCTGAAATAGTATGCAGTAAATAATCAGATCAGAATATATGCATGCAGGGTTTGATCATATATATTTTAAAAGACAAAAGGGTACAAAGACATCGCAATAGAGCTAGCAGTCGTCTACAACGCACTATAAATATATTAAAAAATAAAAGAAAAGAAAAAGAACAAAGCATGGGGGACATAGACTAAAACCTATGCGGATCAAGAAAATCTAAAGTTTCAGAGTATGATCATATTTCGATTGGAGTCTTGAGATCAAGCTAAGGTTTCACACCCACACATGTTGCTGGCAATGTGTTAACAGTAACACCTTACCAATCATACATTCATACTTTTTAAAAGACAAAAAAGCAACTAGAATCCAACTCACTTTTTTTGCAGAAGAACATGTTAGATATGGAAACCCTTCAAATAATTGAGATAAGAAAGTGTCAATCAGTTTATACAGTATACTAAGCTACCTACATTTTTCTTGACAATAACCGTTCCTACATTTAAAACTAATATTCCCTCTCTACTTTCTGACAGAAAGTTTCTGTAAAGGCTACTGAGAGTCACATGATGGTCATATAATCTAAATTAACCGTCGATGGCACAAAATTGGAAGACACGTGGTACTGGGACAAATGTAGTCCATGACTCTCGGTTAATTTATGATGACATAGTGTACACACTCTGAATAGGTAACGTTACACGTCAGCACAAAAAATTCAATTCTTAAATGGAGGTTCAAATAGGACTAAGTTGTTCCAATTTAATTTTCTCAGAGAATATAAATCGAGTTTGTTTCCCGAGGGACCAAACTGGTTTCTAGATGTTTCTCAGGACCAGTATAATTTTTCACTCCGATGAGTAAATTGGCAATACAAAAATGCCAATTTTAGAAACTATTCTCAAGGACCATAATAGGCCTTGAACACTAGAAAAGATGGTGACAGGTGAAAAAATATGGCCATGTCAGCCATTTCGCTACATGGAGCTGCCAGTGTTAGACATAAGTAGCACAACACATACCTGCACTACTTTGCATCAACTCCAAAACAAGGCATGACCCTTGAAATTGGAAACAGGGATCAAATGAAACTTTGTGAAACAAGTGAACCAAAAGTGTAAATAGATAAAAAGGGAAACCGATAAATCTATAATTAATAGTTAGTCAGTGATGCTGCCAAAACACCTAGTTAATTAAAATCCTAAAAAATACTCTTCCTAATTCATTGTGAAGGTGCTATTCAATAAATTCTACATATATGAGGTAACTGATCTTCCAGTGATCCCTAAAAGTAATGTTGATGCATAAAGAGAGAATACCGTGTCATTTAATGAAGAAGCAAGAAGGAATTAGCTCACAACATAAAAGAAAAACACATACACAGATAATTGTGTTTTTAGCTTTTGCAGCTTCAGCTGTCATGCAACGCACTTTTATAGTATAAATTTTTCAAGCTGTTTATTGTATTCCGTCTTTTATTATTATTATTACAACCATATTCTGTCTTGTGTGATATACAAAGGATATGTTATCCTACCGAAGTTAACATTTTTCTCTATTTCCCAGAAAACCACAAGGTTAGGTGCCCCACACACAAAAAACTTTTCAAGGAGAAAGAGAAAGCGATGAGAAGGGGGAGAGAGGAGTATTGTTACTTAGATGACGGTCTGATCATACTGCTTGATATAATTATAAATACGTTTGGGAATTATTGCATCAACATCATAGCAACCAATCAACATACGAAGTGAAGAGAATTCTAATAAACCAAAGCAAGTAAGATCTCGGTTTGAGCATAATAGAGTAGATTGATAAAGAAAGCTGTCAACACCTTGTAGTGTAAGCCAACTTAAAACTGATCTTACCATATGATGCAAACAACAGCGATATTTAGCACACCATATTTGTATCGAAACTAACAAACTGAAAACCAATGAATCTCGGTAAGCATAACCAAAATGGGTGATAAAAGATTAGACAATTTCCATCATAAGTCTAACAGGTGAGAATTCATATGACTTTTATTTCAAACAGTTCAGCATTTTGCTGATGCAAAATCAACCATATGTGCGTATAATTGCTCGAGACTTTGTGCACAGAAAATGCTGTAAATAATCCTCAAATAATTTACCAATAAGTTGTCCCCAACCAAACAATCCCATTTGCAAATCGCAACAAATATGTTAGAAATAATATAAAACCATTGATGTGGCCCTATCCTAACAGCTTAAGCTTTTGGGATAATCGGTTATTTGACATGGTATCAGAGCCTCTATGACTAAGTGGTCTAGAGTTCGATTCTCGCTCCCCTCACTTTCTAATTAAAAAGTGGAATTTAAGCATATGGTAGGTGGGCCTATGCATTATCCACGCTTCAAGCCCAAGTGGGCTCTTGCGTGAGGGGGCGTGTTAGAAATAATATAAAATCATTGATGTGGCCCTACCCTAACAGCTTAAGCTTTTGGGATAATCGGTTATTTGAAAAAATATAACGAAACACTTGTGATAGAGACCACATTCCAAATAACACTAATCACTAAGACTCAGGTTGGATTAGCTTCTAGTTTATGACAGCTTTTTAAATAAAATAAGTCTACGGTTCTTTGTTCACGGAAAGAAAAAAAAAAAAACCTTGAAATTTTACGAAAGATCATTTAAAAAGTAAAAATAGAGAGACTAATTTAAACTTATATGAAAAGCTTTTGTTTAACAAAATCACAATTTATTTATTTTTTGTGTTAACCCTATAGTTCATAGAGGAAGGAGCCGGTCCCTAGTAATGTGGAGTTCGTCCATGAGGTAAGTAAAGTCAGGTGAAGAATTATACCTCCCTAGAATCGAACTCAGGTTCTCCCGAACGATTCGTCCTAGGGGAAACGCATTGAGCCTAATCACTTGGTCAACAAACTCATAATTTTAGTATTCATTTTTTCACAAGTCTTTTGAATAAACAAGCAATGGAAGTAAGTTGAAAATAGCTTATGGATGTATTATAAAATCTCCCAAACTGTTTCACAAGTCACAAATACTTATGTCATCATTATTTAAGCTCAAATAAGTCAATCTAAAGAGTCCAAACAAGCCCATTGAATTTGATGAGCACCATAAACTTACCTTTCAAAAAGTTATAAACTTTGAACAAAACATAACCCAAATTTCTAATGCAATACAAAATTAGAAAGATTAAACCAGTTTTCAGCACCAATAACAATCAACAATTAATTAACAACAGCACGGATCGAGGAAGGAAAACGAACCGCGGATTGAATAGGAGGTGGATCAAAATTAACAGAACGAACAGACATCTTAGCGATCTCAGTAATAGCATCATCTCTAACACCAGGTACATCACTCGTCAATTCTTCATAAGCAGCCTCAAACGCCTCTTGCCAAAACCTCGGCAACCTGATCCTACGACTGTTCGTGTACACATCCCACATATGTCTCACCACTTTCTCCCTCTCCTCCATTTCCTAAACACAAAAAACAAAAACATAAATAAACACAAAAACACTAATCGTTAATTTGTAGAGAGGACCACGGTTCCATTCCCGGAGGGGACTAAAACCATTTAATGCCAAAACTGACCCCAAACCAGATTAAACGGTCCAGCAAGCCGGATACTAGTGTAACAAAAACATAAATAAACACAAAAACACCAATCGTTTGGTCCAATGGTGATTGGCGCTGAACTTAGTAGAAAGGACCATAGTTTGATCCTCGAGGGGTTGGAACCATTTGATACCAAAATTGACCCCCCCAAACCAGATTAGACGGTCCAGCAGGCCGGATACTGGTGCAACAAACATAAAAAAACACAAAAACATGAATAGTTTGGTTCAATGGTGATTGGCGATGGACTTAATATGAAGGACCATAGTTCGATCCCCGGGGGCTGAAACCAAATTGACCCCGAACCAGATTAGACGGTCCAGCAAACCAGTGTAACCAAATAGAAATACACGAACAATACAGAAATATAGAAAATAAGAAAGTATACTTACGAGAACATCGAGATCATCGTGAATTGGAGTATCCATATCAGTGGTTAAGGAATTAAGATTACCAGACCAACGAAGAGAAACGGTACCAGTAAACATGGACCAAAAAGCGAGAAGCAAAATAGCAGCTAATGCCCAAAATTTGTAACGACCTTTACCAAACAAACCTGAATCCATTGTGTTTTCCTTTTTGATACTTGTTGTTGAAGTTGGAAGCGAATCTTCATCCTTCATTTCTATAGCTCCAGATTTAAATCACACACAATCAATCAATAAATAAAAGATCTAATAGAAAATGTTGTTATTATTATTATTATTTTTGTTGTTGTGGTTTTTGAATCGGTTTAAGCTTCATCGTTGTTGTTGTTGTTATTTTCCGATCTGATTGTGTTGTGTGTGAATGAGATGAATGAAGGAATGTGATGGGAGAGACAACCGGCACCGCGTTACTGACTCAGATACATATTACAGTGTGATGAAAATGGTGAAATGACGGATTTGGTGTTTGTGGGGGCAATTTCTTTTTAATTATTATTACTTGACTTTGGTTTTATATTATGTGGCATTATCCTCACCGTTGATTGTTTCTTGTGTCTTTGACATATGTTGTTTGAGCCAACCGACACTCAACGGCACCGTTTTCAATGTATGTGTTTTTTTGTTTTATTAATTTTTAAGAAAAATAGATCCGGTAATCCAGAATTTTGTCACAAAATAATTAAAGTTTGTTTCAAGAATTATTTTATGGCCTTATGGGGTGCATTGTATCTTTTAAGGGAAATATTTTTTGATAAGAAAATTTAAGGTAAAGAATTGTAAGAATAAATTTTCACATTTGTTTATATCTATTATCATTTATGATATTTTTTTTTATGAAATAAAGAAATTAAATGATATCATCTTTTAAGATTTTATCATGTATTGATTTTTGTCTTTCTTGTGTAAAAAATTCTTACTAAATAACGATGTTAATCTTTTAAACATTAAATTTTTTTTATATTATTAAATGTAAATTTATATTTTTAGGTACATTAACATGTGCCTTAACATGGCCTTTATTTTATTAGTATTAGTTATTTCAATTTAATATCTTAGTTTTTATTTAGAAAAAATGTAAAGCACTTGTTAAGAATAAAATACTATAAAATTATTTTAAATTTTGAAGGTATTAAACATTTGTAAGATATTTGATGGATAAAAATTATCCTAAGGTATAGTGAAAGATAAAAAATTTAGTTTTTGTTCAATCACTTATCTCAAAATTTTCAATCTTAGAAATAGTTTTAAAATTAAATATTGCATAATTAGTGAGTTTATAAATGAGTGTAATTCTTAACCTACAAACTGGTTTTCCATCATTAAGTTAAACTTAACCCAAATTGTAAGATGATATAAAAAAGTGTCTTTCAAGATCTATTGGGTTGGGTCATTTGATATCGAGTTACTGCAATTGGATCATCCACTATTTGTATCCTCGCACCAAATTCTATAGTGTTGACCGCAAGGAGTATGTTAAGAGTCTCAAATTGGATGTGGGATGACTCAAAATGTTTACAAAAGTAAGGTAGTCATGAACTTACAAGCCATATTTGTAGGATTGTTTAGGCTCAACCTAAATTCTAAAATAGTATCAAAATCTCCTCTAAAATCATTGGATCACTTGCTATTAGGTCACCCACTATTTATATTTATGCACCGAACACAATACTGATTAGCTTGAGGGGATGTGTTAAGTTGTCTAGTTTCTTATTTTTCAGTATATCAAATTCACCCTGAATGATATATAACTTTTGTAAAATAAAAATAAACAACTAACATAATCTTGTAAATAGTTAGGTTGACATGTTAATTATAGGTTACATTAAGTTAGATTTTGCAAAACTTAAATTTGGTATGATTAAAAGAATCAAGGTCTCACATGTAGTTTGCCGTGATTAAGATGAAGAGGTGTTTCCTATGTTAAAAAAATCAATGAGAAAACAACAAATTGCAATCAAGAATACATATCAAGGATTTAAATTGCTCATAGGGTCCGTTTGGTCCGATAAATGAATTTATATTAACTTTAGTCTAAATACATTCATTGATTTCCGTAATTTTTTTCCTTCATTTTTTTTTATTCGTTCCAAACGTACCTCAAAAGTACTCAAGGCGGAACTTTGGGATATTGTCACTACTCTTCAAGTTGTTTGAGATAAAGGTGTACCAATTTGTTAGTGTGAAATCATATTTGAAATTGCATTAACAAAGGATGTTCTCCTCCTCATCCTTATGCTTCTATTGTTCCCTCATCAATTGCCTTAAGATGAAGGATTGACAAGTTTACTTTTCCCATATTTATAGATTGGTAAATCAAGTTCAGCTTGCAAGTTACACTTTATCTCTAGATACGAGTTTTAATTTTATTCACTACCCTCCTCCTAGTTGTATTAAACTATTATGGCAGCATGTTGCTACTGTTTATTTTCATCGTCGCGTTCAATTGTAATCTAGCCTAATGACTTCGCTGTAAATAAAAGACTAAAAATATAATGCAGTGCTGCTAAAATAAACATAATTTTACTATCACTTACACTATGTTTGATTTTTGTCAAGAGAAAAAAAACTATGTTTGGTTATGACGAGAACGTGCGAAGAGGGAAACATGTGACAAAGAGTTTTAGATTGAAGAAAGATGTGAGAAAGTTGATTGAATTAAGATATTGATTGAAATAAAAGAAAAAGAAAAGAAATAAAGAAGAGAAAAGTGTTGTTATTTTATTAAAGGACCAATATGCCCTTAATATTTAAAAAAACATTTGATTTTATAAATTTCAAGCTTTCCTTTCACACGGGTTGGACTTTAATGGACCGATTTTGTAATAAACTGTTGCATTTTCGACCCAGTTTCACCTAAACATGATAACAATGATTTCTATTAGTTGATTTCAAATCATTTCCTCCGGTACATTTAAAGAAAGTGAGGGAAAACTTGATCCGTCACTTTCTTTCTCACCTTTAACAGGTTTAACTACTCTTGTTCGATAAACTAAAAAAATGTGATACCAGCAACTTATTGCTTTCGGTATTAAGCATTTGATTCCCAAATAAATAAACTTTGATAACCTAAAATTCGACTGCAAAATAAATAAAGTCCCGTAAAAATATTTTGATACACGAGTATATGTGCACATTTCAAGAATCAGTACCCATACTGCTTCACACTCTGCTGATGTATCAACAATATAGCATCATGCATGTCATTACAAAATACATATGATACTTATTAGTATTTAATTTTGGCAGAAATACATAATGTGATTCAATTACAAATCATTTTATGTTTTTCCTAAGCTTGATGGAGGCAAAAAGCTTTCAGAAGTCAAACCCCATATATTAAAATCTACCTCTTCAATCTTCCACCTTTCTTCCAATTCCCTTTTATGATTTGCTGATTGTTCTCCATATCTAGAAACTGTAACACGAGTTGTGCCACTATGTGACACATTTATTCCATCAACATATCTATAATCATCAATTACTGACTCTAAACTTGTTTCCCAAAAAATATCATTATCATCTTTGGTTCTCATTGTTAATAATCTTGAGTCTTCAAATTGAACTAAGAGACCTGATCTTTGACTGAAATACCCCCATATTGTGTGATGGATTACTTCAAAATTTGGGCCACTTTGGGCCTCACGAATTGCTGGACTTGTTTCTAATTTTAGAATGAAACATTCTTCATCGTTGATTATTTTCTCTCCTATACATGCAGCATCTAAAAATAAATTAGCTGTAGCTCTTGGATCCAACCCCTGGCAAACAAATACTTTAGTTACATTCAACATGTTGAACAAATAAAAGTATTATCATTTGTCAAAACAAAAAAAAATAATAATAATAAGAGAGAATATTGTGATTGTAATTTAAATTCACTCATACAAGGGAGGGATAACTTTTTATTTTGATGTTAAAATATGTAAATGTTATGGGTGAACTTTAGTGACATTTGTCCACAATGTAGTGTGTGGTCGGGTGTTTTGTGTTTTAAGTCGATCGAATGATTTAGGTTTGAGAAGTATTAGTACTAGTAACACACTACCTAACACGTTTTTCATCACACACTTTTATGTAGGTTTCATATAAATTTGATGAGACTCGTACGAATTTTAACGAATTCTACATAATCAAATAAAATTTGTTCGGATTGAGCTAAGGTCCAATACATGTGGCCCAAGCGCTCCAGATCCAACCTAACGTCACTCCCTCGCGAAAGCTTGATTTGTACACCAAGGACAATGGACATGATAGTTACTGTGCACCACCTGCAGTGGATATACTCCTCCTACGCTCACGGGGCCATTAGATTCATCTCAATAGCCTTCGTTAGCCTAATGTCAATTGTCTCCAGTTGGCACAAACGACCCCCCCCCCCCCCCCCCCCCCTACATAAAGACAAGTTTTGGCGCTAATATACACAATTTCAAACCACTTTTCTCTTCACTCTCTCTTAATCAAATACTAATGTAGCTTTTAAGTCATAATCACATAGTTCTACTCGTGTCATAACAAAATCAATTAAAAAAACAATCTTTTCACCACAGAACCAAACATACCTGAAGGAATCTACGAAGAGGTCTTGGGGCGCCTTTTGCAACGGGTGATTGTTGATTAGAAGAATGACGCCACGAAACCTTACCATTACTACCACAACAAACCTTGCAACCAGACACAACAAGCTCTAAACACCACAAATCTGGGTCCTTTTGCCATAAAACAAAGCCTCCATTTTCTTCAGAGGTTTTTTTCACCTCAATAGTTTCACTAGTATGATGAAAATCTGAAGCAGTAATCTTGATTTGTCCCATTACACACATACTTTCCACTGCATTCAATGCTGGTTGTCCTCCTGTTGCTGCTATATATTGTTGCACTATATATTTGGCCGTTGATGCTTCCTACCACACAATCAATCACCCTTTTATAGTCACAATCAAAATTGTATCAATGAAGAAAAAAAAAACACACAAATGACTTGTTACACTCGTAAAAGATAAGTACTAGATAGTATAACAACGAACAAAACAATATAAGCTAAAATTTAAGGTATTGAAGAACTTTTTGTTTTGTATCATATTTTATGGACAAAATATTATTTTAATATTTTAGACAATTTTAAAAAGAATGAGAATTTAATTAAGAAATTCTAAAAATTGCTTCAAATAAGATGTTTTTATTAGTAGTTTCTTTGAAAAATAATTTTTGATAGATAAATTTGTTTACTAAAAGAGAACCTTTTGATAATCAACGATCATAGAATGGTCTCTTTACCATTTTGTATAAATGGTTTATTCTATTTGTACAAATATGGTGGAGGGGCACATTAAAAAATTTCTATTTTTCATTAATTATCAATTCTTCTTATTATTACACATGAATCTGACGGATAAAAAAAGATAAATTTGAGAATTACATCTTATAATATTTGTTGTGTTGTTCTCTTATTAGAATATAATATGTGGAAATAATATTCTATTCATCATTCTCAAATAATAGAACAACACAAACAAAAACATAATAATTGATCGTAAATTTTGTGCATTACAAAAGGGTATGTATATATACCTAAATAAAAAGATATTTACATATTATAATACTTACGATTGAACAATCTCTGACGGGACGATGAATAGAATGTCCTAATTGAACTTGAAGAGGAATAAGAGGAGAACCAACAAGGTAAAGTAAAAATCGAAGCTCATTTAACCGTGTTGAAACCGCCGGAGAAGACAATTTATCCTCGGTTTGAGCCTTCATCCATGTTAACATATTTTGCCACCTTATTGTCACATTACTTCCCATATTTGAAAACATTTCTTCAGGTATAGGAATTTCAAGAACAGTTTCCAATCCATCTTCTTTATCTATGTTTGGACATAGTCTCCTTAATGATGATTTTGTAGCTGCTTGTTTCATTTCATTAGAGTGAAACAAAGACAAAAAAAACAAGACAAGGTATGTAATGTAATGTAAGAGTATGTACGAAGATGAAGTTGATTGAAGATGTGAGATAAGTGAAGAAAATTAAGAGAGAAAATTAAGGAAGAGGGTTACAGTCAAAAAAGCTAAATCAATGTTTAATTAATGTAAGGGTGTGGTTAATTAGGAGGCTCTCCTTGTTTATAGGTGTTGTGTGGGTACAAAATTGTGGTTTGTTATGTTTGATTGTTTTTGTTTAAGTGGCTATTTAAAGATTTAATCTATGATTTTTGCTTATATATATAGCTATAGTATACTATGACATGAGATTGCATCTATCCATTATTCTTATTACTATATTTTCAAATTTGAATTTTTCATGTGTAAAGAAAATTTTAGAAATTTGATAATAACAATTAGTAGTTTACATTATGCTTGTTCACTAACAATTAGCATTATGTTACATAAAACAATTAGAATTATGTAATTATATACCGTTTACCTTGTTAAAAGAAATGTTAATAACTTAAGATTAATAGTAAATGAAAATAATGTCCTTTTTTTACTAAATGAAAATAATATGTTGAAGAATAGTTTATAAATTTGCTATAAAAAAATGTAAGAAAGATGACTCTTTTTAAGTAACCAAAAGGTTGATAATAATATTAAATAAAAAAATAAAATAAAACGTATTTTCAAATTTTCAATACTTGAAATTAAACCCAACAAATAAAAATGTAATTTCAATACTTTAAATTAAACCAACTCTTAAACTTTTATTTTTAAAAAATTAACGGTTACATTACACCACCTCCATTTATTTTAATTTCTTCCAAATAAGCTATATACAAAAAGTCCTTAATTGCCTCAACAACTCTGAGTTAACCTTAGTAGAGTATGATTTGACTTGCAAACATGTTGCATGATCAAATTCCTATGAGTCATTTTAAAGTGAGGCAAATATATTACATAATCACTAAATTCAGAGCTTTTTTCTGCTTTGAACTGGGGCGACATCTTTCCATCTTAAAATCTTTAGTCCTTATCTCAAACTACGCATTGTTGCTCCCGGACTTCATTTGTACCTCAACCTTAGAATCTTTCCCAAAAATAGTCTCCATATCTTCTAATGATCTTCCTTTAGTTTCAGGCAAGAAAGAATAATAAAACCACCATCCCAAAGCATTAATACCCACAAGCATAAAGAAAGTTCCACCTAATGTTATAGTCTTAAAAATTGAAATGAAACTTGTAACCACTGCCACATTAGTAATTCTATTCACAACCACACAAACACCAAGACCTTGTGCTCTTAACCTAAGTGGAAATATCTCTGAGCTATAAACCCATGTAACTGGCCCAATTCCAATAGCACTAAAACCCATCAAAATATACACAATAACAATAATAAAAATTATAGCCCATAATGGTTCTTCACCTAACTTAGAATTTTCAACTATAGCTGAAAAAATACTTAATCCTAACATAGACACAACCACACCTCCTGAACTTACCAACAATAAAATCCTTCTCCCAATTTTATCTAACAAAAAACTTGATAATAATGTGAATAATGTTTGACTTATACCAATACCAACCGTGGCTAAAAGTAAAGTACTTTTTTCAGTGATTCCTAATCTTTCAAAAACTCTTGGACTATAAACTGCAATACCTTCAACTCCACAAATTTGTTGAAAAACATGAACACCAATAGCAGCAAATAGTATCCTACTAACATGTGGTGAAGGTTTATAGAACATTTCTTTTAAAGCTCCTCCACCATTTTTAGTTTTATATGGAACATGAACAATGTTTTGGATGCAATTTTCATCAATTCCAACAGCATTTTTTATTTCCTTTAATCTTTGTTCAGCTTCTTCTTTTGAATTAGAGATTAATAAAAGCACTTTTCTCGCATCGCTTAAACGTCCTTGCATTACTAACCATCTTGGTGATTCTACTAATTTTAGCATTAGAATAACTAATCCAATTGAAGGAATTGAAGGAATAGCTAACATTATTCTCCATCCAAGTTTTAAAGATAATTTTCCAAGGAAAAAATTTGAGACATAACCAAGTAAGAAACCTATGTTAATGGAAATATCAGGAAGAGAAGTTAGAAAACCTCTATAAGAAGGCGAAGAAATTTCCGCGCTATAAACAGGTGCTATAATAAGTGCAAAACCAACACCAAATCCTGCAATGCTTCTTCCAGTAATCAAGATTGGAAAAGATGAACCATATCCCATTAATATTGAGCCTACGAAGAAAAATATGGAAGATAACATGATCGTGTAGCGTCGACCTATGTAATCGGATAATCTTCCAGCAATCATGCAAGCTGGTAATGCACAAACATTTAAGATTCCTGCTAGAAGTTGAACTTGCATGTCACTGATCATGAGTTCTTCTTTTATGAATAAGAGTGCTCCAGCCATTACTCCTGTAACTGAAAAACAAAAAATTAATAATTTGTTTATTAGTTGATTTTGTGTAGCAAGTTTATGATTAATTCACAAGTTTAACAATTCTATAATTGTTTAATAATTTGTATTACTTCTTTTGTACACGTCCAAGAAGTGTAAGCTCAGTGGTAAGATCTACGTCTTCTGTACATAATATATATATAAGTCAATTTAGCAAATAACATACAAATTAATGAATGTAGTTAATTTTGTTGATTTTATAAAAATTGATTTTAAACGAGTTAGCTCGTGGTGGAATCAGTAAAATCGAGTTAATTTATTTTGATTTTACTTGATTTTGAAGAAATTGACTCTCTTCTTTTTGAGTTTTTTTATTTATTTTTAATCATCGGAGAAACTTATTAAACTCTTGCTTTTTAATTATTTTTTTGGATGTTTTTATGACTAGGTGTAGGTGGGATGATTTTAGTTGTTTCATACAAGTTTAAATAATACTATAATTGCGTTAATAAAACAAAATTTCAAATTATATAAAGTGGTATTTTTAAAATATTGTGTAATATCATAGTAAAGCAACAAACGATTGATTTATGTGGTAAGAAATTTGGACTCTTTAAGCAAGTGGTTGATGGTTCAAATCACTAACTCTTTCTTATGTATATATGGAGATAATTTAGTTGAGAGAAGATAATTCACCTTATAGATCTCATACGTTTTCTGATAAAAATTAATCATCATAAAATAACAATAAAAATTTTGTACGAATAACATGACAACAAAATAAAATCAAAGTTGAGCACAATCTCATTATTAGCTCTTTAGTTTATTAAAAAAATAGACAAATTATATATTTGAAAACGTTAATATAAAATTAAAATAGACAAGCTAACATATCATATCATACATTCAAAAAATTTAGTTTCTGACATAAAAATAAATCTAGGATAGATAATAAATCGACCTAAACTTTAAACTTTTTGTCGGATCATATTTAATCTTACAATGTCTAACTCGATCGGTCCGATCTATTTCCAGTTAAGGTAGAAGTGAGTCTTAATTTTTCTATAAATATTCCTCCAAAACACAATTATAATATATTAGACAATAAAAAAAAACAAAAAATAGAAAGTTACTCACTATAACCAAATATTGCAGAGATAATAGTAGCAGCCAAAACACAAGCACAAGCATGCTTGTTGAGACTGTTTTCATTTGCACAAATATCTTCCATAGATATTACTTTGTTGTTCCCATTTGTTTCTTTTCCCGTAGGCATTTTTTGAGCCAATTTGTATGATTAGAAAATAATTTTAGTGATGGCCTTTATATATAGAATGAGAGAAACTTTAATTTGCAAATACTTGTCATCATTACAACAAATACTATTCATCTATTTATTTATATTTGTTGATTGTTCAAGTGACCAAATGTTGTTTTATTATAGAAAGAAATTTGTCTCTACCTTCACCTCAAAGAAATATTATAATATAACTTATTATAATATTTTTTCATTTCCACATAAAGCCTCTAAAACCCTAGTTGTTTTCAAAAACTCATTAAAAATTACCCTTTGAAGTTATTTTTGTTTTTTTAGCCTTTGAAGTTATTGTATATCTATTAATTAGTAGTATATGCATATATTCTGATCGAACTAATTCCTTCATTACCATTCATTTAATTAAAACCAATTGAATTTGTGCAAAATAAAAAATAAAAAAATTAGAAACTAATTGGATTACATTATTGATATATTTTCAAACGAATCTAACATATTTGTCTTATTCTCATACGTGTCTAATGTTTTATGGAATTTAAAGATTATAAAATTGAGTAACATTAAAATTAATTAAAGAAACAAAACCAAATTTATTTTACACAATGACATTGACATGACAACGATGATATGCCCCCCCTCTTCTCGAAAGCTTCAAACGGCTATACTCAAAAACCCAACAAATTTATAAGACCACTTACAATGGCCAGGTGAAATGGGTGTTGAATCTCATCTCAACAAAGAAAAATGCTGCAATGGGTGTTGAAGAGGAAAGAGGTGTTGAAGAACTTCAACAGAGTTGAGAGCTGACGCGGGGGACACACGGAAGCATGTCGTTGGTTTGTTTTTGGCGCGTGCAGAACACGCGCTGCACGGCGAGTGGGGGAGCAGCAGACGCGGAGAGAGAAGACGGAAATGGTTGGATAGGGACGCGTGGCAGCATTTCATTGGCTGTCCGGATTTTTAATCTCATTTTATCTTTAAACTCAATTATTTCATTGCAAATTAATTTTTTATTTTTTTATTTTTATACCAAAATTCATGATTTTTTTTCTCTATAAATAGAGACTTGGTTTGTTTCATTTGGACACAGAAAAAAAATCAAGTTTTTCACTCTCTTAATCTTCTTATTATTTTTCAATTAGTGTTTAATTTGAAGTTTTAGTTTTTTTTTTTGTGAAATGGATCCCAATAATAATTTCAACACCCAAAATTCTTCTACCAATCCAAACAATTATCAAAACCCCAACAATTATCAAAATCCCAATTATTATCAAAATCCCAACTATTATCAAAATCCCAACTATTATCAAAATCCAAATCAATTTTCCAACCAACATCCTCCAAATTTTCATCCATATTATGGATCTATGATGGGAAATCCATCTCAAACACCACCGTTTAATGGTTATATGCCGATGGGTAATGAAAATTTTCCGAGTGGTGGTGCACCTGAATTTCCCGGATTTTCAACACAAATGACCATTGGAGGAATGACAACTGCTAATGAAGTGACTCCAACTTCAGATGAAACAACTCCTAAGAGCCGAAAAAGCCAGCTACCAGCATGGAACCTTTGAGCAATATGAGGAAAGTGGATCTAGTGCACCGCAACAACCATACTCGACTGAGGTGTTACCCGCTTTTGCAAATCATGTGCGTGCTAGATCCGAATTTCGTGATCCAAAAGGTCATCAAGAATTGCAAGCAGATCTAGTGAAGCACATATGGACAAAGTTTGGAATGGGACGTGGTTGAAGATGATTTGTATCGTTTTATTGTTTGTGTGTATTATTGCATGTTAAATTATTTGTATCGTTTTAACTACTTGTGTGTCGTATTTTAATTTCAAGTTAAGATGATTGTATCGTATCAATTATTTAAATAAATTTTGTTTTTATTATAATTGCAATCGGGAGTATAATTTAATTTTTATCGATAATTTTTATTATATTTTTAATCGATAATTTGTATCGTATAATTTTAATTTTAATCGTTAATTGTATTTTTATGTAATCATAAAAATTTAAATTAAATAAAAATATGAAATAAAAAGTGGTGGGGTAGAGTGTAAGTGTTGAATGAAAACCATTGGAGAGGGTAGAGTGTTGAATGAGTGTTGAATGAGTAGATGGAAGAAAGAGAAGATGATGTGGAGTGTAAAAAGGGAATAAAGTGGGTGTTGAGTTTTATGACCATTGTAAATGGTCTAAGAAGTAAAAATGAGAAGAATAAATCACACTCTTTGGTACATAATTTTTCAACATATTCTCTTTCATCATAAAATTGGTGGAATTCAATCTAGATATTAAGTTCAAGTGGTTAATGAATTTTTTCTTAAAACAAATAATTTGAAAGGACTTCAATTTAATTTTTGATATAAACAATTTTTTGTCAAACTTTACATATTTCATTGCCGAACTTTGAATTATTAGATTATCTTAGAACAAATATGATTAATATAAAAAAAAATAAAATTTGATGCGATTCATATACATTTCAATCAATAAAACAGTGAGCTGCTACTATTATTCCAATGAGAAATATGATATAACACTTTGGTAAACTTGAGTCAATAAAAAGTGTGTTGCTACCACGTATGCATACATAAAACTTAAATGGTCGATGACAGAACAAAGGATTCACCCTAGATACAACTTTTTCGTACACGTTCACTTGCATCACATACACAGACTAGCCGGTATATTGTAGAATTTAGTGAACTGAACCCGCTGCCAAAGAAAAGTCAACCTAAACCTCTCAACCTCCCGAGTCCGGGGCAACGATTAACCCGAGATCAAATTAAATATTATTTAAAATTGGCAAAAGACATTCTGACCGTATTCCATAGGGTGTTTGATCTTGTTGTGCAGAAAACATGTTTCTATGATATAACATTTTGGTAAACTTCAATCAATAAAAGAGTGTGTTGCTATTATTATTAAGAAACCAAAATTGCTATAAAATAGAAAGTTAGAGTAAATCATGGGGAGGTTAGTTACGAAATTGTAGGGCCATGATTCGTTTTTCTCTTTCTTGCTTGTTTGATTCGTAAAACCAAGCATTTCCCTTTTATTATTGTTTTGATTTTTTTTGCTTTCCTTGTTTCTAGTTCTTGAATTTGGTAGAAGGGCAAAGTTAGCATTAGCATTAAATAAATTTAAAGGGTCCTCCTATTAACACTTTTCAAGACCATTTGCCTCTTTGACAAGTTCATTCAATATGGAAACTCCCTTTTTTGTCTTTTAAGGTAATTTCTGAAGTGGACTTATTTAGTAGAAATTGGCTTACAAAATTTCAGACATTTTCATTTATTCGTTCAAAACTAATGCAACCAATTTTTCCATATTCACGAGCGTGATCTATAGTGATATGATAGTCTGAACATATACATTTGAAATCACAGCTACTTCCAAGTAAGTAGTAACATATTTGCAGTTTCTTCCATCAGATGTGTTAGGTAGACACACGAAAATCAACAACCAACACTGTATACGAATGACTGGATGTCAGATCCGAGGGAGAAAACCCGGATTGAGAGAAAAAATATAAAAATTGAAAATTGTATATTTATCCGGTGTTGATGTCATAATTTGTTCGAACAAAAATATTTCATATTGTAATCAAACGCGACCAAAACACATGACAACCAATGAAAACACGCAGAACGTGCATCCCATGCGTCTGCACGGGTATCTTACTAGTTTGTGTAAAAACAGCAAACCATTTCTCGTGTTGCATCATCAATGACTTACTTCTCTAACATCTCCAAAATGAATTTATTAGATGTGTTAGCTACAAACCGGTGTTGGGCGTATTGCTCAAAAAATAAATGAACACAATTCACAAACAAATATATCGGTGTTTGGCATAGTGCCCTGATAGCTTCAGCTAAGGCATGCTAGCTTTAGGAATCATAAGAAGGCCAATGAATAGTATGTAATTAGCCTTCACTTGTCAAAAAAATAAGTAGCATTTGAGACCATTACTTGTTACTAGTTCAATCAAAGGACTCAATCATGGAAATGTACGAGAGCTTTGCTTTGTTGAGCGCAAGACAGTATCAAACATATTTGTGCTTTTTGACTAAGTAGAAGGGTATCAATGAATGTGTCATAGATAGTCCAAAATCTCAAAAGCATAAATTCTGGCAAATGCTTTCGTGAATTTGGAAGAGAGAAAAATATAGTACAAATTTGGAGACCTAATTTGTGATCTGCATACTCTAAATAAATAGTGTGCTCAATTGATTATATAAACCAACACCCAACTGCTAAGATAACTGCCAAAACTAACTTAACCATAAACCCAACTAATTTACCAAACTGTTTACACAAAGGGTAGCAACAGGTATGAATAGACCGAACCAATCCAATGTGAAAAAAGATTACGTTGATTTTGGTAATTACAGTTTGATCTACATTTTTCCAAACTCAATGTATTTGGTTACTCTAGGACATGTGTACTTCTAGGGCAAACACAAACTTAACTTGAACCAATCCAATATGAAAAAATATTAGGCTGGGTTTGGTTTCGCTATATAGTTCATGTTGTGTACTTCTAGGACAAACATTAACTAATAAGGGAGTAGCACTTTAAAAACGAAAAATGGGGCTTGTATCAACAGGTAAACAACAAAATAGTCGGAGGCGTTGAAGGAGTTAAAGGACCGGACTTCAAACTATAATGAAGGAGAAAATACTAACACTAACAACTAATATATTAACATTTGCCTATAAAAAATAACAGCAAACTAGTCGAACATTCTTTAGAAAATTTTAATAGGTGAACCTATGGTAATCATACATTACACAAGGACATAACAATAGTCAGGCAAAAGAGTACAATAATCAAGAAAAAAAACTTGCATGGTCCGAAAATATATTTAAAATGGTCTCTGTGGGATTTTCTTACCAAAGATGGCCTCCCAAACAGTGGGTGAAAATGGTGCTTTCTTGTCCAAAAACTCCCTAACAGCTTTCTCGTCATAATCAAAACCCTTTTCTTTTAATGTCTTTATAACATCTTTTGCTTCTTCAATTCCATTTTCCTTGCAGAAACCATCTACCAAGCCAACAAAAGTCGTCACATTTGGAGAATAATCATGTTTTAACATCTCAACACAGAATTCAACAGCATCTTGCAATCTGCTACATTTGTAGAGTCCTTGTATAAGAACCGTGTAACTAAAAGCATTCGGCTTAATGCCATTACTCTGCATTTTCCTGAAAATTCTTATGGCATCATCAGCCTTGTGAGCCTTCGTGTATCCCTCCACTACAGCAGTGTAAATGACAATCTCCGGAATTGTTCCCTTTTCCCGCATCAAACCGAAAAGATTCAAAGCTTCTTGAACATTACCATCTTTACATAAACCATCAAGCATAGCCACTGCATTAGGAATAAGACCAGTTTCCTTCATCTTCTTGAAAATCTCATCAGCATCTTGAGGCATAGTCTCTTGCGCTGGTGGGTAGAAATTTGAAAAATCCGACGCCTTTGTTTCTTCAGATTGGCTGCTTGCTTCAACATCTAACTTATTCCCTATTTTATCATCAAAACCAAGCTTAAATTTATCGAGAAAACTATCTCCTAATTGACCACCATCTCTACCAGTTTCATCGACATTTCTCCCCTGAAATCCAATATCAATTTGCGGCGACTTATTGCTACGACTTCCATCGAACCTTGGACGACGGCCACCTCGATTAAATTCTTGAGAATGCAAAGGAGGCTGATTACTTGGCCTCTGACCTCTCAAAACCCTACCTGGAATCGGTTCGGCTACACTTTGTCCAATACCTAATCCTTCCTCTCTTCTATTACCACCATTGTCATTAAAACTCGTGTCTCTCCGTTTACGGAAAAACTCATCATCAGATTCTCCCGCGGCGGCTTGTTTGAAAGTGCCGCCGCGGTCGCCATTGAAACTAAAATGGCGCACAGTAATAAGCCATTGTGGTGAAATTAGTTTGGAATTTATAATGGAAATTAACCCTTCAATCTTATAAACCTTACGCCCTAACAATTGTGTCATTTGGATGAACCTGTTTATCAGTTGCATCAAGCATACATTCAAAAAATCAACAATTTATCACAAAATCAAAAGAATAATTAAATAGAACGTATATGAAATTAATAAATTAACCGGGAAAACAAAAATGAAGTGATGTTTGCGGAATCGTGTACGAAAAATATATATAAAGAAAGATAGAAAAAATGAACCGCTTTCTTACTGGTTAAGGTGGCCGGCGGCGAAGTTCGTTTGCGATTTCCGGCGAGGATTAGCTTTTTACGGGCTGTTGAGTTCCGTTGGACTCTAACAAGGCGAAGGGTTTAACTGATGGATGGAGCAATGAGTTTTGTTGTTTTAGATTTTATTTATTTATTATTATTAGTGTCATTAATTTAGTTTCTAAACTATCACTCTTTTATCAATTTTAATCTCTAAACTATTAAAATCATTTAAAAGGTCTCTAAACTATTTTTCATCCATTAATTTAGTCCAAAGTTAACTTTTTCATTAACTATTCAATAAAATCCTAAAATATTATTACGTGTTTCCCTCTTCCATATATTTCGATAGAAACTTTCAAATTCTCAACGCCAACTACCATGTTCGATGTGACCACCAACCACCGTGTTTGCAGTCGCCTCTATGCTCACCGCTAAAAACAGGTTCTTTTTTATACTCATTTTATAAATTTATAAAGATTTGTGATTTTGTTTTATCCCTTTTAAATTCATACAGTGAAATTTGTAAGGGTTGGCGGCAAGCACAAACCCTTACAAATTTATAAAATGAGTACAAAAAAATTGTTTTTAGCAGCAACCATGGTGGTTGGCGGCGAAAGCGAATACGGTGGTTGGTGGCGACGGCGACGGCGAACGCGGTGGTTGGTGGTGAGAATTTGGAAGTTTCTGTCGAAGCATATGGAAGAGGGGAGCGCGTAATAATATTTTATGATTTTATTGAATAATTAATAAAAAAGTTAACTTTGGACTAAATTGATGAATGAAAAATAGTTTAAGGACCTTTTAGATGCTTTTAATAATTTAGGGACTAAATTGACCGTTTGCTAAAAAAAAAGATAGATAAGTATATACCTCACCAAAAATCTTATTGAATTTGTTTTATTGAAGAATATTTTGTGAATTACAATATTAAATTGGGTGAAATTAGTTAAATTTTAATTATATTTTTGTCCATTAACTATGAAGATTTTATTAATTATATTTTAGTCGTAGAAGTATTTGATAAAGGTAATTTAATCATTTGATAAAAAAATACCCAGTTTAATATGATCATATGTTCTTGTGTAGAGAGAAATTTTTTAATAATAATATATTTACTATTAAAAAAAATCCATAAATATTGAAAACAAGAATTTTATTGTGAAGTGAAATGTCTGATACCCGTATTAATAAAAAATTATTTATTTTAATTTTGGAATAATAAGAGTTTTTATAGATTATTTATCGTAAGCCTTTGTAACAAAAAGCTTAAATCTATTGTTAATCCTCCTATTATAATAAATTCACAATTTTTATCTTCCGATATAATTTTTTGCACTTTTGATCCCCTCATTTTATTTTATTTTTAATATTCCATCTTAATTCTGATGACGTGAAACATTCATTAGATGAGGCAGCACCTCTCCATATCAAGAAGGTTAATACAAAAAAAAATCATGTGATAACCTTGAATTCTTGACAACAGCCAACAATTAAATTTCTTGTAAAAAATATCAAATAAACTTATTACAATTGTAATGTTCATTGGTGGCGTTTGATGCCCCAGATAATGTTTGCCTTAAACCAAGTACACTATGTTTCTCGATGCAATACCAAATTTTGAAAGGAAAAAATAGACTTGTCTAACTACATTTTTTTCATAAACTTATAGTTTATTTTTACTAGCTTTTAGTTTGTCATACTTTCTTCAAATAATATCATTGTCATCTTATTTTAAAAAAATGAATATTAATTAAGCATCTATATTTATATTTCATATCATATACTATGAAGTCTCAATACGCGACACGATATTAATACGATACGGGAAATTTTTTTAAAATCTCTATCCAATACTGCCGCGATACGTTATTTAAAAATTAAATATATATAAATACACAATATATAAATATGACTATAATCAATAATATTAATAATGATAATTTTTTTTTAAAGACAAAAAATTATTATTATTATTATTATTATTATTATTATTATTATTATTATTATAAACGACAATAGTTCATTGTATAAGAAGTACAAACAAATCAATAAACTTGCACAAGAGCAAAACAATGTTAGACTCAACATACAAGAGTTGAAATAAAGATATAACCAATAATTTTCCGATCGTATCGGAACATATCAAACGCATTATTTTCATATATGATTCCGGTTACATGTTATTTTAACGTTTGTTCAAAGAGTATATATAACAAATGACACCCTTTGCGTTTTATCGACGGACAATACGTGTTTGGATAAACTTATTTATTCCTTTTTAAAAGAAAAAAACTCACTAGAGACTAAGAAAAATTCTTATCAAATAGTAAATCAGTTCAAACAAAAATTGATAGACACCAACAAAATTATCAAATGTACTTATGTACAATGGAAACCTGCTGAGCATGCATAATTAAATTAAATTATATGCCATAATTTTCCATATACTGTAAAGTCGTTAGAAGAAGAAAAAAAATAACTATATAACTTTCATCAACATGAGCTTAGGTTTACAGTATCAAAGGTTCAAAAACATTCTGCGGATAATTTATAAACCCAGTTATAGTTGAAAAGTTGAATAAGATGCATATATTTGAGTATGAAATCTATTACCAATACCTATACCTCTCTTAATCGCAAGCAAAAGAAGCACCAAGTATGATTCTCAATAATTCAGTTAATAAAAAGGGGAGAAAAAGTGTTAGCAGGATAATAAAAAATCTGCTGAACCAATCAGCTGGCCCTTGGATCATTGCTTACTTCCATCGCCGCTTTTCATGACCCAATAAGAACCTTTTGAGATGCATAACTCACTCACGGCCTGATAATTTGTTCAGAACAAGAAAAGCAAAACAACCATTAGCATGATAAGCAATATTTCTTGACACAATGGAGGTACAATTGATAAATATTTCCGGACATTTCACTTGGTATGGCTTTGCAGAGCAACATTCATTTTGTTTTACTTTAGCAATTGATTAACTATTGAAGTAACTACTCCTTTTGGTTGTTTTTGGTTAAATCCATTTTGGTTGTGCACGGTTATTTGTATCTACGCTACCCTAACATCATTTCCATGTTCGAACAAACAAGTCAGAAAGAAAAAAGCTTCACACACCTAAGCCAAAGCGAACCAGAGAAGGCATTTACAAACACACATTATAGTACACATGTATATATGGATAAAAAATGTTAGCTTTATACATGCCAGTGACCTATTTTTAAAATTTTGATAACGGATTAAAAGCCTATAATGTTATAATAACGCTACCCAGTAGATAGTTTTATTTTTTCCAGTTTTGGCTTCTGAAACATTAAATTCAACTTGATCAACAGCGCAAGCTAATGAAGAATCATAAACAAAACATTCGATGGGAATTCCAATGTCCTTGGTGTAAAAAATACCATCGAGAGACCCCACATATTAATTAATATCCTATAACTTCAACAGTATCCAGATACCTTAATAAAAAAATCTAGTTAAACTAGAAGAAAACTAACCTTGATATATTCAGTGTTAGGGACATCCCTACCAAGTTTTCTCCTTGCAGCTTCAAGTATCTCAGCCTTCCTTAGCTTGCCATTCGGTCCACTTCCACGAAGCATATCAATTACAACATCTCTGCAAGGAAGGAACAATATCACCACAAGTGTTGTAAGCAAATGGAATGTGTTACTTTTCTGAAAACTCTTTGAACTCTTGTTGTAGAGCATAAAATAAATTTTTTTATTTTCCTTCTGGAGTACAGAAGCAAGAGAGAGGGAGAGGGGGGAGAGAACCTGAATAGATCATCTTTCGATGATTTTAACACAAAACAACCATGGATATCGCATGCAACTTCACCCAAGACAGCCTTCAGCTCGTCTTGTGGGACATCAAGACTGTTAGCTGCATCCACATCAATTTTAGAACCTCCTTTTGGAAGCATTGTTTTGGCAAGTGCCAATCCACGCAATTCTTGGCATATCAATTGGAAGCTGCCAATATAAATACAAGCTACATGAGACAACAGTCACCCAAACAAGAAAGTAAAGAATATAGAATTTCTGCTGGGCCAAACTAATTGAAAATTTAAAGAAGCAGCTAGTTGAGATTTTTCCCTATGTGATAGTCGTTACCAAGACCAAGAGTTATAAATTCGTCAGAAAATACAAATCCCTGAGAGATGAGCTTCCAAGGATTGGCATTCCCACACATCCAAGTCTAAACAATATTATAATTACATTTGCCAAAAAAAAATCCTACACGCATGCCCCCCTCATCCCTTATATCTGCAACACAAGTCCCAACAAATAAGATGATCTCTTTCTCCCCTCACAACATGAAGTCCCTCATTAAATTCTCTCTCTTGAGACAAACCCTTCACACCTCAAATTTCAACAGTGTCAAAGCTATGGATCTTTGCCAGGTCAAACAATATCTCATATATAAACTATGAACCAAAAAAATGAAAATTTGCTTATATATGAGACTGGAGGGAGTACTATTCTATTTGCTTTGTGGCTGCTGCAGTGCCAGTGAGAGAATCAATGAGGAAGGAGGCTGCAATTCGGCTACACAATATCGACAGTGCCGTCAATGAGAGATAGGATTGGCAAGATGGGAACTAAAAGAATAAATTTCTAGTACAGTGCACCAAGTTTAGTTTGGCAAAAACTAAAGTAAAGGAATGATGGATTGGTTCAATCAAAAGTGGCACGATCTTTTAAAACACGGCACCACCAATTTTTCATACCCATAAATAATTGTTCAACAGTTAATGAATACCCATCCCACAAGAGTTTGAGAATTAGAAGCTATTATACCCAGTGCCACCCATCTTCTGTTATGTAATGTAAGCATAAACAAAGTGTTATGAGAAACATGTGTGGATTATTTATTAATATAATTAGTGTTGGGGGGAGTATTGTAGTAATAGGCCTCCTATCACTAGGACTTATGTTAGAAACAAAACAAGCATGGAAATAAAATTAGTGTTGGGTCAGAAGTTAGGTAATACTAGTAGGCAGTTTATTTATTATTATTTTTTAAATTATGTGTACGTACTAGCTGCTATGTAACTGCTGTAGTAAGTTAAAATCACACATGTGACTGAAAAGGAAAAGGAGGGGGTATTATGTTATTTGGGGATTTTGTTGGTTGGGAGAGACTAGACTCTCAAATTCCTAGGGCGCACTTATTCAACACATCCTTCTCTTTGTAATTACTAAATTACGTGTAATCATTGTTGTAAGCTAATTCTGGAAGTTATATTAATAATAGCAGAATTATCATACCAATTCTATCATATTCCAAGTCACGACGCATGCAATATACCATCCCTTTTTTTTACTTTCCGTTTCCTATTACAGTCACAGACAAACAAAGATCATGCTAAGAAGTCCCACATCGGTTGTGAGATGGCCTGAATATGTGTTTATTAGCAAGGGTAATCCTCACTATAGAAGCTGGTTTTGTAGGATTGAGTTAGGCTCAACTCTCAATTCTAAGATGGTATCAGAGTCTTGAAGATCCGTTGGGCCACCCGCTATTGTGTCACCCACCATTTATATCAACGCACCAAGCCCAATAGTGTTGGGCGTGAGGGGAGGGGGGGTGTTAAGAAGTCCCACATCAGATGTGAGTTGCCCTGGACAAGGGTTTATAAGCAAGAGGCAATCCTCACCATAAAAGTCGGTTTTGTAGGGTTGACTTAGGCCCAATTCTAAGAGATCCTACAGTGGGATCCATGTTCTACATTTAATTTTGAATTTCAGTCTATTACAGAAGCAGGTTGAAACGGAAGATTGCTTTAGGTGGAAGAAAATAGCAATTATATGAATTATGTTAAAATTCTAGTTGCTCCATATACACAAGACATGTTGACAAATACAAAGCATAACTATTGAAATTGAAACGTAAAAGAGTTGCAGCGCAATATGGATTAAGCTACCAATGTTTGGCCTTCCAAAAATCACCAAGGGGTTATTTCAAAATGGTAAACCTTACCTGCAAACTCTGTGAGTCTGAAAAAGTTTCTTGAGGGCAATAGGCAGAGCATGACGAGTTTCACTTGACATGGTCATATTCCTAGGAGGAGGATCTTCACCCAAACTTATCGGCGGCGGATCAGAATTAGTTGATCTAACAAGAGCACTGTTGACACCACCATTTGTTAAAGCACTTTTAATTGATTTTTGTTTATGTTTTCCAGCAGTAAGATAATCAGATACCTCTCGTTCCAAAATCTTAAAAATTTCTTCTTGTTGTTTGACAACAATTGGAAAATCTTTTATAAAGGACTCATCTGGTAGCTCTTTGAACTTCCAATACATTTCTCTTTGTTGTAGATCAAATTTTTCCAAAGCAAATTGCATCAAAAAGTATTTCATGTGTTTAGCAAGCTCGCCGAGCTTTCTCAGTTCACCAGACTGAAGTCTCAAACTCTTGTTAAACGATACGAGGACAATATTTCTTGCCAGTAATTCTATACCGCCATTAGGATACAGCAATTTACCTTTTGGAACCCAGTATCCACGCAGCAATAGTGCATGGTTCTGCAGAAAACTGAGCAGCTCGTCGTCAGAGTATTCAGGAGCAAAGTGCTTGATAGCACTAAAACGATGAAGTGGAAGGCCCTATCATAAAGTGTTCTGTTAGATATGTTAAAAAATACATAATAGATGGAATATTACTCTATTCAATTGTTAGGGAATTGCAAAATGAATTTAATTCAAATACACTATCAGTATAGAGTTTTTACACTATCAGTCCATCATAAATGTTAAATCACATTTGAGTTTAATCATAATCAGTCTTAAAAGTCTCATGAATGGTTGTGACGGACTACCAGTGTATGAAAATTAAACTCTTACAAAATGCCAAAATAAGAACTATTACCAACATAATTATTCTAAAACATAAATTGTTAAAAATAAATAACAATGACATGTTTCCCATAAACCTAGTATCAGTGTTACAAAATGTAAATGCCTTTTGAACAGAAAGCAGAAACTTCAGTTCTTGGTATCTTTTGAATGAAGACTTCAGCACATGTTAATAATATTTGCTAAGAAATATGTCTAATAATAGCTTAACAGTTAAAACACACAACACAAGGCATAGTTGAATCAGGGATGGAGAATATCTGCTAAGTGAGGGAGAAAAACAATTGGATGCATTGCAATCAACAATAGACAAGCATAAAAAGCAAGATGCAGAATGTTTTTGGCTATATAAATGCACTTTCTCAACAACAAGAAATCAAGGTCAAACTAAGGATGCTACAAACCTCAATAAGGAATGTCTCAAGACGCTTTTCCACCGGCAATGATAGAAGATAGCTGAACAAAATCAATATAGCATTATAAGAAAAACAAACAAATTATTGAGGAGACAAACTCCAGGAGAAGAAGAATACAGCAAAAAAGAAGAGAGATGAGTGCATTTGCAGGTACAACAGAAAGATGGCAAATTTTTAATCAGAACTAGGATGCATAGGTATGTAAATAAGAAACATGAGTTTTTTTATATAATATAACATGAGGCTAAATTGTTCAATTCACAACAAAAACATCACAATAAAGTTTGAATGTCAAAAACTAGTTTTGGTTACAACAATAAAGAAACTCAAATAGATAAATTATAATATATTACTATAATAATATATGAGAAAATGGAGTACCGGGTATTACAAGTATTCATGCTTCAAATTCAGAACTAAGGGCTAAAAATAAAGATGCCTGCTTCATAGATTAAAGGAATACATTTACCTTTTAGAAGGAGCTTTAGCTAAAGTGTTGCCGCTGACTCCAGAACAGATTGTAGAAATGTAGTCATACCTTTAACCATTCAAATATTCACAAAAGCATGATAAATTTACATATTCATATAAAATAGAGTACAAAAGAAAAAAAGGACATATTCTTACGTGTTCATTTCAAAGTTTATGGGAGAACTTTCATGTGCCACCATTTGCTGAAAATATCTAGATGAGATATCAGTCTTGCAACCATGGTACTTGAGAGGAACCCAGCCCTGCACAAGATAGAGATAATGACTAATTAAAAAACAGGGAAAACAAAAAGTACAACCCAAAGAGTTCTCGTTGGCTTTTGTAAAATATTTCCAATTTTCATTTTCTAAATTGCTAACAAGGAGATGGAAGACTTGTGTAGTTTATGATAGAGAGAAGATGGAAGGCATGCTGGGAAGAATGCATTTTTAGAAATCATGAAAACAATATTTTGGCATTTTCAAAGTTTCTGAAAATGCTAGATCTGTTTACAAAAATTGTAGAAGAAAATGGTGAGAAACACCTTGGATCTATATTCTCTTATGTTCATTAGTTGAAATGAAAACAAGAAACATGAGAAGTAAACAGGCCCTACAATTCTAAGCAAACAAAATTACCATTAAAAAGTCTAAGCAAATAATGGAATAACATGCTTCCCATCCAGGCATTACAACTATTTTATAATTCATTTGATATGACAAGCAAATAATACTATTACAAAAACTCTCTTAGTATCTCTCTCAATCTTACTCAACAAGCATGGTTAACAAAATCTAACAAGTCTCAACAACTATAATGCAGGTATGAATCTCTCTCTATCTCTCGAAGATGATTACAACACTCCCACTCTATGACTCTAGGAGACAATCTTGATGGTGGAATGTCAAAACTCCTAAAGGTGAAATATTTACTCCAGTACTTTGGAATTTGCATATTTAATTTCCCATGCAATTGATGTAATTGAATGTTGTGCTCCGACAATTATGGAGGAAATTCAAACATAAGTTTATGATTTAATGTTTGAGTTAGCCTTAGGGTTTAATCGGAGTAATTAGGTGTAGAAAATTGGAAATCTGAAGGATCATGGGCATGTGATGTGACGATAAGGGTGTTGTGCAAGAGCACTGGAGATTTATGGGCAAGATTGAATAGAAGGTTTTTTGGGTATGGAAACTGTATCTGAGAAATTAGGATTTGTTGTGAATTTGAAGGAAATTTGGAACACGTTTAGGGTTTTTATAGTGAAATTAACTGCCACCTAAAGGAAGAAAAAGTATTAGCTGAGATGAATAATGCCTTTGTTAGTCGTTACTGTTGATTTTAATCATATGTGTAACCCCTGCTATCCCTTTGCTCTTACTTTCTAAATTTGTTTCTATTATGATCTTATGAATAATAGTCTCCCTTTGTTAGTGTTGATTATGTCCATATTTAGCATTTAATCCTACTTTCTGTTATTATTCTGTCCTCTTATTAGGCTTTCATAGATGGTAACCTAGGCTATTTCATTTGATCCCAAAATTAAAGGATGATGTACTATTTTCTCTTGCATACATGTGTATAAGAATTCTTTTAGATATAAGTGAAACATTCCAATTCAAGTAGGTACCTAACTTCGTTGGTTAGTTCCACTTTTTCCCTCGGCTTTTACATTTTCAGTTATTGTGATTTGTGAGAATTGACCGCTGTCCAAAGTCACTCAGTGACCAAGGTAGCATTGTTGTCCATTTCAAACATATTATATCTAATGTCTACCCCAAGCACTACTTCTGCCATGTGCCATAACGAACGGCAATCTCCATTGGAGCATGGAGTCTAGATGTCGCCCCTTTCTCTGCTTTCCCTTACTTTGCCTCTAGGTCCACAAATTTTTACCGCCCCTCTATGATTGGTGGTGCTGCATATCATGGCTGGGTCTCTTTGCCTTTCTTATTTTGAGTTTCACTCATAACCAAATTTCCTAAGGAAGTATTCAAGTGTAAAAAGAATGTGATCACCTTTTGTGTTTTTCGGGTCGACTACCATCACAACTGAGAAGCTGAATGGTAAGAAGAACTATTTGGGTTAATGATTGGCTTATCTCACACCACAAAGGTTACTGATAACGCTGAATCTGAAAAGGATGAGTGGCAGTAGTTTGATTACTAGCTTGTTTGTATTCATGTCATGGATGACTATTGAACCCAAATTGACGATACACTTTGGTCATTTCAAATCATGTCAGCAAATTTGGAAAACGTCCAAAAAATTTATGCTAATCATATATATTGGTTATATGAGACATTCCATAGTTTGGTGACATTCTAGACAACGAGATAGATATTCACCATAAAAAACACATTGGGCTGCGTAACGCCACATTTTCCATCAAACTCACCACAGACTCACGAGTTTGTCTGAGTATGCATGTGTCATCGCAAATCTATCATGAAAGCGAGTCAACTCGTTTTGAGAAGGTGGACTCGTAGGCTAGAGTCTATGAATTGACTCGCGAGTTTAACAACCATTGACATAGTTGCATCCAGTTCACAAATCATAATGAACACCATAATCATTTAAAACTATAGCATAACCCCATTATGACCAAAAACTGCTATATGTAAATTACATGTTATACCTCATCACCATCACTCTTTTGCTCAATTGAAGTAGAATCCATCTGCTTATTCTGCAACAAAGAAACAAAATCAATTAGCTAATTCGATGCCCAGATATGTGTTGACAGATTGTAGATAGAGAACAACAAAATCCTTTTCCAACTTGGTTGGGTCGGGTTCGTGAATTGATTGATGGCATAATATCATGCCATCATTAGGTTTGAAGAAACCAACAACTTGATAGATAGTAGAAAAAAGTACAAAAAATACTAAGGTAGAGTTTGGTGTACTTCAAAATGACCGCTTCTAAACTGTCGTTCTGGTGAGATAACAAAACCTTTAAGTAGAGACGGCACAGATGGAACAAAAATGCCAATGACTAAATATTAAATTGAACATATGACCAGAAAAGGAAATGTTCCTACAATATTAAAGTGCAATCACCAAGCATGTGCGAAGATAGAAGGTTTGTTAAACTACATTTCACAACTTATATTTGAATACCACCTGTGAAGAATCATAAACATTGGACGACTCAAACATGACATTTAATCATGTTTTTAAAAAATCTGAAAACTATAGGTGAAACTATTAATTAAGATTTAGAGGTAAATAGTTTGGCTATCAACATGATTGATGATAGATGGTGTCGTTTGATCCATGATAGTGGGCGGGTAAGACATAGTTATTGTTGTTGTAAAAAGTGTGTAGAAAAATATTTCAAGATTAAAGTGACATTAGTGCCATCCTGCAAAAATTACAATTCCTGCAGCTTAGACTTATGCAGTCTTTTCCAGTTAGCTGTAACAAGCACAATACCTGCTTTGACGTAGCAACCTTCTTTTCTGAGCTACCAGAATCAAGATAATGTCGTGATGGTCGGAGCTGCGCAACTGCATGAACTGGATGAAGGTGCAACTGCAACCAAGACATAGGCAGTCAAGCGTACAAATTTTCCCAAATTAAAAATCAACTAAAGTTATCACCATGATGTAATTCATAAATATCTCATATAATCAAAAGAAGCAAGACATAAATCATAAAATTTAAAATAATAACTGTGGGTCAGAACTCTGAAATATTCTAAACAAGCAACTTGAGTATCATAATGATAAAATTCATGAAACCCTCAAGTTATCAGAGGAGAACAGAAGACAGAGACATAATGATTCACAAAGTTGCAGATAAGAGAAATATGATGGGTCTCAATTCTGAAGTATTTTAAATGCTACATGTAATTTTAAATAATAAGTCGACAGGTGAAAGTAAGTCAAGCTTGTTGGGTTTTTTATGTGAGAATCTAACACCAAAATCAGATTCCATCATTCAAACTATACTCATTAATCAAATATCTAAATACCGTGATAACAATTTCAAACTAAAAACCTAAATCATGAAAATAAAAAATCCTTAACAATTTACACCTCAAGAGGAAATTGAATTCAAAGGCATGATTTTATTTCAATTTTCCTCATTTTCACAATATCATTGAAAAATACCTAGTGACACTTCTAGCTGGATTAGCTTTTCATTAATAAACACATTAATTAATTGCCCCTTCTTCGGTTCAAAACCTGGATAAGATATAACTCGTCTCAAAACAAGAAGAATCTCAGCCTCGGAAGCATTTTTGCAAAACTCAACCGTCCGAAATTTATGGAAGTATTAAAAGTTCAAAACCAAACACAATGTTGTTCAGGTAATATACCACATTGAAACAAAACTAGACATCATAGAATAGAATGAGACACAAGTACCTTATCTCCCATAAGAAGCCCAACAGCACAGCCATTAGCGGGTGGTGGTTTCCACGTAGTTGATAGAGTCTGGAGAGGATTAAAATTATAGTAGCAAATTCATAAGTTAGTATATAATATAATACTTTTCTGAGACAACTTCACAAACAATGCATGTAAGTGTTTGCATTCAACTTTGAATCAAATATATCAAAAGTCTGCCCAGCAATTCGATAAACGAAGAGAAGGGGTATATTTAGAAAATAGAATGAAAAATTAGAAACGAAGTTCAAACGATGTATTGTGGTCTATAAAATTAGCACAGTTTTATCATTGATTCAAGTCGTAAAAAATTGAAACAATTTCATGTTCGTGTGTTGATTAATGTGCATTAGTTATTTGCCATGCAGGCTTTTTACATTTTTTTTAAATTTTTCTCTTGTAATTGTTATTTCGAGGAATAGTGTGCTTTTTTAGAGCAAAATGGCAGATTTTCAGTTAGTGAGTGAGGCAGGCTTTCAACAAGACCTAAAATTTCATTGTAATTTGTACATTTAATCAAACACACAATACACATCAAATTCTCAAATTGAACCATAGCAAAAATATATAGGTAAGGAAAACATCATCTTGAACCTATGCTCGGAAGTAGAAAGTAAACAGTAACACAATTCTCAAATAATATATGCTAATTCTGATCTTGGATCCTCCTTTTAATTATGATGAACCATTGTGTGGGATCAGTCATAGGTGATAGGTCTAGACGTGGTGGAATCTTTCTTTCGACTTATGGTGAAAGCAAGAAGTAGAGTCACCCTTGAGAGAGTCCTCTGAGAGTAACACAGATTTTCCTAAAAAATGAGTTCTGGCTTGTTTATTACTTGATCGAATGGACAAGGGACGTGATTATAACACAGAAAGAGGGGAACAACGGTTATCCGAAGAAGCAAGCCACAATCAGGACCCCCACAGATATAAATTGATCAAGATTCATTATATAAATATATATAGGTCTTATTCAGAAACACATAGATATCTACTTTTTACCCCAAACACTAAACATGCTATGCCTTGATCATGATTCATCACCGGCAAGGTTTATCCTATAATACTTGGCAAGAACATAAAAAATGTCATATTTCTAATCTTTGCGGCAATTGGTACTTTAACTTCTATAGCATCATTTAATCAAACATTGTAATAAGAGTTAATGAAAAAACCTGCTTGGTAAAATTGAGTCTTTTGGCAGTGTCTCCATCAATATTACTTGACTCCATATCAACAGATAAATCAACCTCCACTTCTGAAGTTTGAGGTTTCAACCTAATCTACACAATCAACAAACACCATAATTAGTCAATACAATCACCAATTATTTCCTAAAGGAGACAAAAAAAATAAGAAACACACCTCTTCGCAATTATCTTCGAGTTCATACGGTCGCCATGAAGGTCTCAAAGGATATTGCATAATATACAACTAAAAACAACCAAAAAAATTAAATTAATTACTAAACAACCGATGTAAAATCGTCGAATCCAATTTCCAACACACATAATAATACTGCAGTAGGAATTAACAAACCTTGGTTTCATCATCAACGGAAGGCGAAAAGTACACATCAATTTCGCGAACAACTGTGTCCTCTTCATCATCCATTGGATTAACTTCATGATTCGAATCATGTTCAGCCTCAGTCATTTCTACATCGGTGGAAACAACATTCCTTGAATCAGTTCCATTAGGTTGCTCGGACTTCGTCGTTTCAATGCGATGTTCATCTTCATTCTGTTTAACGGTTAAACTAATTTCTTGTGGTTCAGTTTTAGTGGAAGGTGGTTCAGGTTTGGGGACAAGTTGTGGCTCTTTTTTAGGTTTAAGTTTTGATGCTTTTGGCACGAATCGTCGTGAAGGTGCATTGATCGGAGGTTTTAGGTCGTCGTCGTCGAAATCCATTAGTAAAATGAACCGCTTTCTTACTGGTTACGGTGGCAGGCGACGAAGTTGGTTAGCGATATCCGGCGAGGATTAGCTTTTTACCGGCAGTTGAGTTCAGTTGGACTCTAACAAGGCGAAGGGTTTAAGGGTAGAAGGCGGTTTAACGCCGCGAGAAAGATGGAATAGTGGATTCCTCAGTTTGGGCTTCGGTTTATGCTGTACATGTAATGTAACACGTTGGTTTGGTTTGATTGCTAGAAAAATAAATAAATCATTTTGTAAAAAAATAATAATAACCCCAATTAGGAAGTCAAATTTGTTAGCTTTTACTTATCTCGCGTCAAATTCTGAACTATTAGGATCCCGTTCCCTAGAAACTAGAAGGTTGAAAAAAAAGTCAAATGGTGGAGATAGCCTACATATTGGTTGGGTGGAATCATTAGATAAAACGATTGCGAAACGGTTCTAAGGTTTTGCTAAATAAGTTGGACGAGTGAATGTTAATATTGCAGATTTTTGGGAGGTGGGGTGTTTGAAATATTAAAGTACGAGACGAGATTAAACTTTCATGAGGTAGAGGCTCATGTGGATTCAATTGTATTGTGAAAACGATCGATACAAATGGTGGAGGTAGCCTACAAGGGAGGTATTTTGTTAAGAAGGTTCGCTGTTTGCTTGAATTGAAGTTGGAAATTGTAGTTTGTCATTCTTATCGTAAAGCAAATTAGTGTGCCGACGCGTTGTCAAATTTGGGTTGTTCGATGGTGGCCTAGTGCGAGTTTTTTTAAAGTTTGTCCTAGTGTGAATAGGCATTTGATATTTACTGATTTGTTGTGGATCACTTCTTTTCGAATAATTATATTGTAATCCATAGTTTTTAACTTGTTCATTTCAATAGATAATTTTTTAACTATTAAACTATTTGACAAAACACACAATTTATTATTCATGTGTTTAACATAACTAAAACGTGAAAGCAAAAGAGTATTGAAAAACCCTAAATAAATCTGGGTTCAAATTATTTAGCTCGAACCATATATCTTAACAGATTTAGTGAACTGCCTCGTACGGACTAATCAATTTTAACAATTCTATTTATAAAGTATACGGTTTCGCATCCATTTATTATATTTTAAGGGGTATACATGTTTGTAATCCTTCCAAATATACCAATTTTTTTATTTAAGTTCTCTAAAATTTCTCTCAAACTTTAATCTTCTGAATTTTTTGTTTTCAATTTTATTTTATTTTATTTACAAAAGTTCAAGTAGCAAGTTCAAAATAACTATTTTATGGTATAAAAAAAATAATTATTTTATAACATATCATCATTACAAATTTAAAATACCATTAATTAGATAATTTAATCATTTAATTCCTCTAAAATACCCTAAACCATATAAACCATCTAAATATATCACCAACTTTCATTTTTTTATAAGTTGTAAAAAAGAATACATTTTAACTTTTCTTAATGCAATAAACAAAATAAATAAATATTTAACCTAATCTCATACTTTATCCTTTTTTTTATGATAAACCTAACCTCATATTTGTTTTTTATATAAAAAACCTAACCTCATATTGATTTGAAGAGTCATTGCATAAATAATTTAATTCATAATATTCAATAAACTCATACTACATAGGAGTTTAAAGTGTTTCAAGAGTAAATGAAAGAGTATAATAACAACAACATTGTTTTCAAAATATAATTTTATTTCATAAAAAACAGAATTATCCAAAGAGTAGAAAAAGAAAAACAATAAAAAAAACAAAAAAGTGTGTGTACTAAGATAATCCAACAAATTTCCCCAAGAAAAAAAGAAAAAGAAAATATGAATTATCTACCACTATAAATAAAAATCCAAATAAAACTAAAAACACCACCAACCAGTTGAAGGCGGAGAAATACAAGTTTGCACCTTTATTTAAATTGAAATTTGAAAAATTCTATCCCCAAATCCAACCCTCTTAGGTTTTTGTGGTTGCAAACTCTCTCTAATTTTCCACAGAACCCTCCAATTTCTCAACGCCAGCCTCTCGTTCTTCTTCTCACCAGGTTTGTTTCCCATTCATCCCTCTCACGTTCACTGTTTAGGGTTCACAATTTTTTCATGCTTTCTTCTCACTTACTTTAAAGTAGCTTATTTTCCTGCTTTGTTGCTTTTTTTTTATTGGTTTATTAGTTTTTTTTTCTTCTAATATTACAATTGTTGTCCTTATAGAAACATAGCTAATCAGAATCTACAATTTCTATTGGATTAAAGAAACTATAGATGACGTATATTTAACAAGAATTAATAATTAAACATTTAGGGAATATTCTGTAGTTTTTCATTATAGTTTAGGGACTATTTTTTATGATAGTTTTCAAAGGTCCCGTTTGGATTTGGCGGGTTATTTTCGAACTGATGAAAATAATTTATGCAAATAAATAAACTTTTGTGTTAATTTATATGTTTTCACGGACAAAAATTGGATTTTTATAAGCTATTTTCTCATAAACTACCTTGAAAAGCTTGTAATAATACATCAAAACTTATTTTTTTTGCATAAGTTGTTTTGCATAAGCTCAAAAATAAGTCAATCCAAACGGCCCCAAAGTCAATTGAAGAATTTTAAGTTTGGAGAAACGAGGAATCTCTGAGTTTGAACTCAAGTCTCTGCAAATCATTGTCCCAAACAACTACCTATCAATGTCCCTAATAACTACCAACTGAACTGCACTTACCATATACAATAGTTTAAAATATTTACTAATTCCAGTTATGATTTTTTTTATATATTTAATAACATTTTTTATTAAAGGTTAAATTTGTAAATTCACTAATTCAGTAAAGTATAACTATGCTAAGTTATACTTTATAAAGTTAACTGAGGGTTAATATTAATAGTCCAGAGACCACTAAGGTCACTTCGCGGAAAATTTAATCGAGGGATCAAATAGTTGATGTGAGTATAGTTTAGGGGCTTTTTAGCTGATTTTAATTTTAATAGTTAAGGAACTTGATTGGTTAGAGAGTGATAGTTTTCTATTATTAATGAACTCTCATGCAATGCTTTTGTTTTGGTTTTCTATTATTAATGAATCCCTCTTTTCATAAAGTTGCAAACTTTGAATACTAATTGTTAAAATTTCAATTTTTCAGAATCTGGGTACAGTTCAAATCTCTTGAGGAAAGTGTTGGTGTGAAAAAGGAATGTGCTTTTTCACTTTCAAATTCTTCTCTGAATTAAGACTATTTTGTATACGAGCTTAATTGAGTAAGATGCTATGTGGTAATCTTTCAAAGGTGAATGCTTCGATTAACTGTCGCATTCATCGAATAATAACAAGGAAACAACAAAGAGTACCAATAACAAGACTGCATAATCCTGTTTTGTCTCTTTCTTCATTGAGTTCAACTTCTTTTTTATCCAATTCAAATAATTGCTATTTAAGCAATAAAGTTGGTAGAAAATCAATGGCTTCTTCATCTTCCAATGCTATGTTGGGAGATGTTTATGTTGATGAGTTAATCTCAAGTTATGGCAGTGTTCAAGATTTCACAAAGCATGCTGGCGTGTCATTCAAAGATAGAACTCATAAAGGGTTTACGAAGGCTAGTGTGAGTTTGAGAAGACCACAACAACTTTTGTACGGTCCTTTGAATTTCGGGCGCTCGACTTTTGACGCTAGTTGGAGGATCCAGAATGAAGGTTTGCTTCATGGACTGTGGTCGAAGAATTTATCCACATCTTCTTCTGCTTGCTGCTTAGCTGGGACTGCACATGATCTCTCATATGATAGCAGCCCTCCTGATGAACTGGAAAATTCCTCCACTTTGTCTAGCTTGTATGTGATTATTGTTCTTTATATTTTAATTTATGCTTCTACTTGAATTGTTGTTAGATAAGATAATTTAGATGTCAATTCTAATACTGTTGAAACTTATCCTATTTAGGCTGATTATTATGCATTATGCGCTGGATTTGAGTCTTTGTTTTCTTTTCGAACAAGGTTTTAAATTACAGTTGTGGTTACGTTGTGATGCTTGTATAAAATTGAGTACTAATACAGCCACAATTGCGGTTGCGATGCAGTTGCAACCTCCAAAACCTTTATACTGCGTCTGCAATTGCCAGCCACAATTTGAAACCATGATTTTTATTTTCCATACTGTCATTGATTTCCAGTGAGATCCTAAGTTTCCTTTGTCATGGATTAACTAAATAGCTTTGTAGTGGAAGAATATACTAAATATTGATTTATACTACTATGTCTTATAGGCCATTTACTTTGTATTTTCAGAACTACTCTCGACCGCAAGCCCTTAAAGATGTTATCAGGATCATCTTACCTACCGCATCCAGATAAGGAGGCGACAGGAGGAGAGGATGCTCATTTTATTTGCGCAGATGAACAAGCAATCGGTGTTGCAGATGGTGTAGGTGGCTGGGCAGATGTTGGCATTGATGCAGGACTGTATGCTCGGGAACTTATATCCAATTCAGTAAGAGCAATTCAAGAGGAGCCCAAAGGTTCTTTTAATCCAGTAAGGGTGTTAGAGAAGGCTCACTCAAATACAAAGGCTCTGGGTTCTTCAACTGCTTGTATCATTGCTCTTAATGATGAGGTATTACATTTTTCATTGTTCACTTTGACAGTCAAAACAGTTTTGTCAATTTGCCGGTGAAGTTGAACTTAATATCTTAATAGTATGCTTCATTCATACTGTCATACTTAACATTGGATGTTTTGTTTTCTTGTCATCTTCATCAACATGGAAATTTTCTATAAGTTCACTGATGTGTTATAATGAAAATCATGATCATATGAATCCATGATATTTTTTTCAATCTTCATGTTTTGGTGTTAATTTTCTCCTATGAAGCACCAACACATACGGCACTAGTATATTAGTAGTTTATTAAAATGGAAGTGATTGAATGTAACGGTGTGGTGTCTGGGTCTGGGTCTTACACTTGTCGGACATTGGACATGTCTCAGTCTTAAATCTAAAATGTCGGTGGTACATAGCCTTTCTCTAAAACACTCATCTCCACATGAACAACCGTGTTATTGCTTTTTATTCTTAAATATTGTCTTACTTGTTCACGAGTCCTAAGTTCTTAAGTACAACGTCTGATAATTGTTTCATCTACATCATGATTGACTGAATGCAACCTTTCTTGATTAGCATGATTGGAATATTAACACCACTTATTAATTTTCATTCTTTGTTTTTGGTTTCTTGGTCCAGGCACTCAATGCTATTAATTTGGGTGACAGTGGATTCATTGTGATTAGAGGTGGAAGCATCATTTTCAAGTCCCCAGTTAAACAACACGGCTTCAACTTCCCATATCAATTGGAGAGTGGTAGTGCAGGTGATCGTCCAAGCTCTGCCGAGGTACAACTCACTCATTAAAATCACAATCCTAGTAATGGAGGATCGAATTTCATTGTTGTTAAAACAAACTAAGCATATCTTATGTGATAATGTGTGCAGGTTTTTACAGTACCTGTTGCACCAGGAGATGTCATTGTTGCCGGAACAGATGGCTTATTTGACAACTTGTACAACAATGATATCATTACAGTGGTTGTAAGTGCAATTAGAGCTAAACTAGAACCTCAAGTAACTGCACAGAAGATAGCAGCATTGGCTCGTCAGCAAGCACTGGACAAGAAAAGGCAGTCGCCGTTTGCAGCTGCAGCTCAAGAAGCTGGATACCGGTTTAATGGCGGCAAACTTGATGACATAACAGTTGTTGTGTCTTACATATCCAGCTCAGTCAGTGAGTGATGTTTTTGCCAATTTCATTTTTGCCTCATTGTGTATATTTAGCTGCTATACGGCTAAGCCTCCTCCTTTGCATTTTTCATTTTTAATTTGAATTCATTCTTACTTCTTCTAGTACTTAGTTATCTCAAACATTAGTGCCAAGCTACACTTAAGAATACATTTTTTTCCCTTTACAAAAGGTTATTATGGCTTCCTTTGCATTATACAACAACACTCCATAGAAAGAAAAGAAATATTCAGTTTTATTGTCTGAAATTGAATGTGAAGAGCTAAAGTGTATTATCCTCTCGCACCTAATCGTCTGAAACAAATTTTACAGACGTTGCCTATAATTCTTGGATAATATTATTAGTAGCACATTGTATTAAAAGCAACTTTATAACAAGCTGGCAGAAAAAAAGAGATTGCAGAGCATAACAAAAGATTGAAGACTGAAGGTTTTTATTGTAATACAGACAGTACCTTAACAGTAGTTCTTATTTTAATTAATACATACACATCAGTGCCAGCCAAACTGCATGAAACATAGAACTTAAACTAACAAACAACCAAAAAACATATAAGTAGTGAACCCTCTTGCAAGTTAAGACTCAAAATCATACACTCTTTCGAATCTTCAGAATTCTCCTTCCTTCAAAGCTGCTCCCACTGTCTTCCTCTCTTTTCCTTTCCCTTTCTTCTTGTTGTCTTCTGGCTGCTTCTTCTTCTTCTTCCCATTCTGTTGTTGATGTTTCTTCGCTTCGTCTTTCTCTGTCCCCACCCTTTTGTCTCCTCCTGCCTTCTCTTCCTCCTCTTTGGCTCTCAGTCTCATCTTCTTGTTCTTCGGTTTCTCTCCTTTCTTCCTCAGTCCTAGCTTCACCCTCTTGTCTCCTCCTTTCCCTCTTTTCTTGTTGTCTTCTTGCTGCTTCTTCCTCCCCTTCAGCTGCTGGTTCTCTACTTCTCTCTTGTTGTTCCCTTTCTGTTTTCTGTTCTCTACTCCTCTCTTCTCGTTTCCTTTCCCTTTTTTCTTGTTGTCTTTTAGCTGCTTCTTCCTCGCTCTCCGCCTCTTCTCTTTTCCTTTCTTTCTCCCTCTCTATTTCCTCTTCTCTTTCCATTTCTCTCCTAGCTTCCTCCTCTTTCCTCTCCCTTTTCTCTTGTTGCTTTCTAGCTTCTTCTTCCATTTCTCTTCTAGCTTCCTCTTCTTTCCTTTCTTTTTCTCTCCTAGCTTCCTCCTCTTTCCTCTCCCTTTTCTCTTGTTGTCTTCTAGCTTCTTCTTCCTCTCTCTCCGCTTCTTCTCGCTTTTCTTTCTGTTCTCTAGCTTCGGCTTCCTCCCTCTCCGCTTCTTCTTCTCTCCTCTTTTCCCTCTCTTCTTGTTGTCTTCTAGCCTCTTCCTTCCTTGCCTCTTCTTCCCTCCTTGCCTCCTCCTCTTCTCTCCTCCTTTCCCACTCTTCTTGTTGCCTTCTAGCTTCCTCCTCCTCTCTTTTCCTTTCTTCTTCTCTTCTTCTAACTTCCTCCTCTTCTTTTTCTTTTCTTTCTCTCTCCCTTTCCTCTTCCTCCTCCTTTTCTCTTTTTTTCTCATCTTCTTCCTCTTCCTCTTTCTTCCTCTTCTCTTCCTCCTCCCTTTCCTTCTCTCTATCTTCCTCCATCAACTTTTCCTCTTCCTCTGCACAAGAACTACACTCGAAAATGATCGAATCATCCGGTTGCTCCAAAAGCTTGTCAATGGTTATTTTACTTACACCTAAAGAGGTAGCAACTATCTCTCTATCAAGAATTTGTAGCACTGATTCTTTACCAGCCAAAAACTGAGGATGATTTTTCTTTGCAGCAGTGCTGAATCCCATAAAAACAAGTGGCTGATTACTAAATGACATTTGAGCCATTGAATGAAACCTAGAAACCACAAAAACATCTCCTTGTTTAACTCTAAACCTCTGGTTTTTGCATTCATCATCATTGTTGCTACCACATACTACTCTCACCATACCTTCCCCTTCCAACACCACTGCTACTTCTGTTGCCAATGGATTCCAATGTGGCCCCAACATTGATCCCTTTCACAAAACAAATTTATATTAATACAACTTCATTATATAAACATGTACTACAAACTTGAAGTTATATAATTTTAACCAATAATGAAGTTATAATATGTTCACTGACCCTGGTCAAGTTCACCATAAAAACTCCAATGTTGTGACTCTTTAACCGTTTTAGTTGCTTTTTGGTCACTGTTGAGGTCCAACCATAACAATTTTCAAAGTCAGGGTCATTATCAAAGATGTTGTATGTTCTGAGCTTCTTGGAGTTGGATTCAGTGCCTGTGAAATATTCAAGAAATGAAGCCTCCAATTCCAAGACATTGTTATGCTTCTTCGTCTCTGGAACTGCATGCACTATTGCTGGTGTCTCAGTCTTGTTTGTGATTGCCTCAATCAAATCTTCAGGCACCTTAAAAATGGAAATCAGAATTTAGAGTTTTGTCCACACTAACTATTTATATGGAACCAAACATACATTATAGATTCAAAATTTAAATACTGGACAGAACAGCAAAGGACAGTGGGAGACAAAAAATTCAGTTTTTGTCCTGTCCTTTGCCCCCAAGTTTGTCCAGTACTGGAACAATTTTAAAACCAAACACAGTACAACTAAAATTGTCTTGTCCAATCCCTTATGTTTTAGGGGATCAAACGCAATCTATGAGTGTATATATACCTGAAAAGCAGCTTGGATGATTTTCTCATCAAAGCCTTTGACTAATTCGTTGATCCTTGAATAAGCACCAATTGATGAATCCTGCATTTTTGGTTAACATGAAAAAGTTGAAACAAACAAGGATTTGAAACTTTAATTTAAGAAAATAATAAAGGTGCAGGGGCTTACAAAAGTGCTGTCATCTGTATTGGTAAACATTGCATAAATCCTTAGTTTCTTTCTTTGTGCTTCCAAATTGCTGTGTATATAGAAAACTGATCCTTCTTTGAGACTGGCTACATCTCCTTCATGTATATCTATTGTGCCAGTTCCATCTTCATTTGCCCAACTCAGCTTTCCACTACCTGATACCCCATTAAGTTAAATGTTTACTAAAGTTATTTTGTTTTTGAGATGAAGTGCAAAAAGGAACTCAACAATAAATTGTAGTATTTAACAATTGCTATAACAAAGTGTTATGGTAAACTTTCTAAGTTAATTAGAACATTTTTATAAATCCAAAAAAAGTGTACCTACCTGTATGAACATAAAAGACCATAGCTGCATGTAAAAGCACAGGAAGAAACACAGAGTTAGGTTCCAATGTAAAGAACTGAATATGATAATTTGGTGTTTTATGTTCTCCTTCTTTGACATCAGTAGCAGAGATCTCTCCATATTCAGTTTCAAATAATGTCCTTCTTTGATCCCTCTTCACCACAGGTCCCTTGTGAGATTTCACACTCTGCTCTTCACTAGATAATGCATTTAATACACACAAGGAAATGGTAATAAGAAAGAAAATCAACAAGAACGAAAATTTTGAAGATAAGAATGATTTTTTAGGTTCCATTATTGTGACAGAGGAGAAGTTGGAAAGAACTATTGAAGTGATTTTGCACTTAGCAAAGGTGTCTACTATATAGAGCGGTGGTGGATAGCATTTTTTAAGGCTGCATGTTTTGGTTTTTGGACACGTTAATTGTTTGAACAGGTGGCAGTTTGTAGGTACATGTGTGTGACACTAAATAAACTCCAAAACAGATGAGAATGAATGAGGGAGAATGTGAGATTACTATGAAATCCTTGATGCCAAATTTGTGAGTTTCCTTTTTATTTTCTTACATTTCTTTTATGTCACTAATATTAATATCTCTTTATATTATTGTTTTTAATTTGTACAATTTATAATAGGAATATAATTATATCGAGTTCTAATTAAAATATTGAACTTAAATGATTAATGAGCTACCACTACAATGAATTGTTTAGAAATTTGAATTCGATTCCTGCAACAATTCTTATTATTAGTCATTTCAATTTAATTTCTTTCATAAAGACCTCCAAAATAGTATGGAATGTTATAATTATATTGATATGCTTGTACTATTATATGATTCTATAATGCTGATTCTGTGATTCAAACAAAAATAAATATATTACTTAACAAATGTGCATGATGCTAAGTTACAAAATGTGCATGATGCTAAGTTGTTTTATCCTTGCAATTGAAAGTGACCGTATTTTATTTTTTGCTGGTTGATGTGTCTACAAATATGAGGTTAATGATAGTTGATACTGATTTTATTTTGTACTGGGAATGTAATTTTATTTTTTTCTTCAATTGTTTGTTCTGAAGATGTTGTTTTTGTTTGAGATGATACCTGCAAAAACTCCTTCATGAAGTTGTATAGTGTTTATATAGAAGTTTTCTCTTTCAGTCTCTCGCGTTTCTTTTATATCTTTCAAAAATCCGATTTTGTTCTTAATAAAAATTTCGATTCGCAGAAATCGAAATTTTTCTAGTTCAAATTTCAGAAAATTTCGATTTCTAGAAACCAAAGTTGTATTTCAATACAAAAAAAAATTCGATTTATGAAACCAAAGTTTTTCATAAAAGTAAAATAAGAAACTCGAGGGGTAAAAAAGAAACGTGGGAGGCTCAAAGAGAAAACATCATGCGCATATATATATATATATATATGCAAACTGCACATTTAAGGCCGGATCCACATTTTAGGCTCGAGATCGTCCGAACCGGTTCATTGTCCACCCTTAAGTAACATGAATACTCATAAGAAAGAAAAATCACTAAAACATTGATTTCATTGATGTCTAGATTACAGTAATCACAAGGATAAGGTGGAAATACATCAGGAGCTGCTAGAATTGGTTGTATGTTTGGCACCATAAAATCTGGTGACCATGAAAAACAGTAGGAATCTTTAATTATAAGTGGCAAAAAGGATCGAGCCGACCCGTTTGATTCGTCATTTTAAGCAGATTGGGCTGAGATTTTCGGTTCGGTACCTTAAGCTGGTCCGTTCCGCCTAGTCTGCTTAAAAAATAGGATGGGGGTGGACATGCTCGCGGACTTTGTTAAAAACTTTTTTTTTACTTAGATCAAAACATGCCATCTTAAGCTTATCTTAAATTTTGGTTTCAAGTTTTTTTATCTTTTAGAATGATATGGTTAGTGTGCATCCTAGACTAAAATTATGATTAGGTGATAAAACATTGAATAACACGTGAAATGAGTAAAAATTAAAGGTCCGCTTTTCCTTGTCTTTTTAACTTTAACAAGTTGTTTTTTTTTTGTTAATGACAAATTATTAGTTGTTAGTATATTTACAATGTAATATTAGTTTTTCTCTTTGCCATGATTTGAACCCTGGACTTTCAACTCCTTAATCCTTAGCTCAACTAGCGTAACCAACTCCTTACAAATAATTGTACATGTTGTTTTAACAAGTTTTGATTTGTCATTCAAAGTTTATCTATCCAATCTTTTGTTTTGTGAAATTCTGTTATCTATGATTTTTATTTCTGATGTACAACAAAGTCTGTTTCTAGTCTCTTTTATAGCAAGTCTCCTATTTCACATTTTCCAAAAGTCTTACAAATGACTGTACATGCTGTTTTAGATATTGAAAAAAGATTTTCTAAATTAGGAACCGTCACGATCAGGTCACTATCTTTAAGACGTTTTGCGGTACTGCTCAAATTGTGCAAAACAGACAATCAACCGCGCAGCCTAAAAGATAAAACAACTCAATTTCAATTGATTCGATCGAATACTACACTGTAATGATCGGGATGGAAGCACCTTCTTGAAAGGTACGACAAAACACTCGAAATTGACACAACAATATCAATTTTAACTGATACAACAATATTAGTTTCCAACCAATGAAATACACATATTTTCGATGAAGAAAAACTAAAGTATTTGTTATTGAATTTTTTTTGGAGTGAAGGAATTGGAAGTATGTTTTCAAGAAAATGAAGAAGATGATTTTTTATGACACAAAACCAAAAACCGAACAGACAAAAGATTAATCACGGGGGACATAAACCGATCCGTTTCATAATTGAAAAAATGAAATGATTAGAATAGAGTTGGCGTTGAGTCAGCATCAGTCAAACATAAATCATAGTGCAAAATAGGGGCGGACGGCGGCGGCACGCGTATGATATTCGAGACAAGGTGTGCGTGGTTTGCTTTACAAAACGGGGGTACCGCTTGGGGCACGCCCCAAGTAGTCACATTTGGATATATAAACACTACTAAAGAGAGTGATCTATCAAATGTGGGACTTGTTCCCACTTCATTTTTTTCAATTCACACTCCTTAGTTCCAAGTCCTTCAAAATCAATGTGTTTGTTCCATTTTCTTTTCCAATCAGAATGGTTCAACTTCCACACATTAAATGAACAACAATGGTTCATTTTCACAACAAAACAATTATAAATTAATTACACTAGTGTTGCAAAAGCTCTTAATGAAAGCAGATTGAGAGGGAAAGTAAATTTATCATGATCAGTGAAAGACATAAAACGCCCTTTACAAGTTAATACATAAGAATGTCTCAAAAATGTATATTAATATACATACCAACATTGACATAGTTATAATTTTTTGTATTGTGAAGTTGTTTTGATGATTTTTTGCCTTAACATTGCCATAGCAACATTAAATGAGTGATGTTTTAATATAATTTAAAGTGTGTTTGTTTTTGGTATTGTTGAAGTTCTATTATGCGCTCTTAAAAAATATATTTTGTTGGTCTCTTTTATCGATAAAACTAAATAATTTTGTGATTAATTTAATAATTCAAATTGTAAAAAAAAAGTGTTTGGCGGGCTGGTCCGCCAACCCTCCAACTCACCAATAAACGGAGCTGACATGAGTTTTGAACTTGAACACCTAAGTTAACCCGCCCCGCTTTTGAGCGGACTTTAGACGGGGCGTGCCGCCCACATTGCCACCCTTAAAAGGAATTATTCATGATTAGTCTCCTCTCCTCATTAATATTATTTACATCACAATCAGCTGGTACAACTTTCTCTACAAAAATTCATTTGAATTTTCAATGAATGTATGTAAATTTAGAGGCACATTAACATTCCCACAAATTGAAATAACAAAAAACATATTTAAGATAATAAAAAAGTCAATTGTTATCCAACACATTTACCACTAACTAAATTATTACTATCATTTATCTTCCAACATATTTTTATGCAATTTTATATTCAACAGTTGACTTTTTAAACATTTTAAATTTAACAAACTAGTTTATTCGTTATCGGTTAAACCTATAAACAAACTTACATTTATAAACAAAATCTCCATATAAAAATTCGCACATTTATATATAACAAAATAAATAAATTGAAAAATAGATTTTATATGCATGTTTAAAATGAGAAGTAACAATTTGCTAGAAAGAGCTTCGCCTATAGAATCTTTCTACGGATAATTATGCAGATCCAGTTCATTCGGATTCTGATCCCTCAGATTTCATCGGTTCGAGAGGTTCAAGTAGTTCGAGAGGTTCAATCCATTCATCTAGCGGTTCGAGCGGTTCATCAAGCAGTTCGACTTCGAGCGATTCATCTAGCGGTTCAAGTTCCGATGAAGACATTCCAATTTTGTATCACATTTATGTTCACCCTAGGCTACCTCCATTTTGCCCGCTCCGGATAAGACCATGGGATTTGCAGGAAGTGGAGTGTCTTAGGAGGGGATTTATCGAGTATGGTGGACATCCCCGCTGGAGTGATATAGCGAGTTTATAAGTTACTATACGGATTGAAAGACAAATCATTAGTCGTTTTATCCAGCGTGGTTTGAAATTTTCGTGACAGATTCTCTCACTTGTTTCGAGAAGTGATTTTGTTTTGGTTATTATGTTTTTTTTTGGGTGGTGTCGGATCTAAACTTTGTCTATAAATAGCGGAAACTTTGAACTGACTAAGTACATGATAATGCTGAGTTGAAACCTCATTTAATAATAAAAAAATTCCTACAAATTGAAAGAACTTTTTTTAATATAATAAAAAGGTAAATTGTTATCCAACACATTTACCACTAACTGATTATTATTCTAACACATTTTTATTCAATTTTATATTCAACAATTGACTTTTTAAACAGTTTAAATTTAATGAACTAATTTATTCGTTATCAGCTAAACCTATAAACAAACTTACATTTATAAACAAAATCTCCATATAAAAATTCTCACATATAAAACAAAATAAATAATTGAAAAATAGATTTTATATGCATGTTTAAAATGAGAAGTAACAATTTGCTATAAATAAAATGAAAATAAAAAATTTCTTTATCGATATTCATAAATTTATCTCAGTTGATCAATATAACATTTTATATTTACAAACTTTTTATTTTTTTCGTAAGAACTTTGAACATATTTTTGCTAAACTACTCTTTTGTGACATGATTATTTTTTTATTTTTTTTACGTGACATAATTAAACCTTAATTACGCCCCCCAAAAAAAAGCAGCTTAATAATTATTAAAAAAAAAAAGCAGCTTAATTTTGCATCTATCTAATCTAATAGTAAATAGATGATGTATGTATAAATTAACAATAAATATTAGAAACGAAGACAATGATGCTCTGCGCTTCGTGATTTTAGTAGAATGGCTCTTCTCGGATCAAACATAGCAAGCGAGGTTCCCATTTTCATTCATTCTTCTTCTTCTTTTTCGCCATTCATTATTCTTCAACTACGTTTTTTCATTCCGCTTAATTTCTATTTCTTTTACCTTGATCGTTTTCTTACTTTCTAGGTCATCACCAATTTCCCCAATTTCCATCGTTTTCATTACTTTCCAGGGTTTAAATTCATCTCTTAACTTTTTCTTACAGGTTGGACTCCGTTTACTCCTTTCTCCTCTTGGTTCTAACGTTGTTGTTCGAACGGCATGGTAACCTATTTTCAATTTCACTATTACTCCCATTTTAAATTATGGTTTAATTGCTTGTTTTAAATGTTAATCTCATTTTTATTATTGTAGTTGTTCTGTTGGAATTGCTTTGCCTGTGTATTCTACATTTAAGGCAATAGAAAGTAAAAATCAAGATGATCAACAAAGATGTCTTGTTTATTGGGCTGGTAAACTCTTTTATTTATTATGAAAACACCGACACAGACACTGACACGATCACGCGATATTGATGTTGACTTGTTGGTAATTATTTCAGAGGACTTGATTAAATTAGTTTTACGCTCGCTAAAGTAATGTTGATAGTTTTATTTTAGAGAGCATAATTGTTTATCATACAAGCACTTATGAATAAGTTATTTGTATAACAAGATAAATAGTCCGTTTGGATTAGCTTATTTTTGAGTTTATGTAAAACAACTTATGCAATTTTTATGTATTATTATAAGTTTGTTAAGGTAGTTTATGAAAAAATAGCTTATAAAAATACAGTTTTTATTAGTGAGAACTTATAAATTAACATAAAACCTTATTTATTTGCATAAGTTGTTTTGCATAAGCTGAAAAATAAGCTAATCCAAACGGGCCCAAAAATAAAGTCAATTTGTTTTTGTATAATCTATAAGCTGTTTTGATACGCTATTCTGGAGAGCTTATGGAAATAAGTTGAAAACAGTTTTTGAACATGTTATAAGCTGTTTTTATTTTATAATTTCTTCCAAACAATGTCATAAGTGCATGTCATAAGATAAACTCGAATAACCCAATTCCTACTGGCCCTAAAGTTCTCAAAGTTCTAAACTCTGACATGTTCGGGTGTACATTTGCGATAATGTAATTTATCATGATATATTTTTCTCCACTTTTGATATTTACAGCCTTTGGCTCATTCAGCCTTGTTGAAGTATTCACGGACAAGCTTATTTCATGGTATAGTTTGTTCCATTTGAGTTGATAGTATTTTTTCATTCTTTCATTGGGATTTTTGGCTTTGTGATTTGCAACGAACCAAATTACTTGTTGTAATTTTTTTCTTTCTTTCAGGGTTCCCATGTATTATCACGTCAAGTTTGCATTTCTTGTTTGGCTTCAACTTCCACCTACTAATGTGAGTTTCATAAACATTCAGAGTTTGGTTGATTCTTTGATGATGGTTTCAGCCATCTGTAACTGAAATAGATTTTGTTACATCCTACTCCATGTCTTTTTGTTTTTTCTTTATATGCAAGCATCATGAATTAGACAATGCTATATAAAGAATAATTAAGAAGGAAAAAAGGGATAGCTAAGATTCTAAAACATTACATTGCATTTGGAATTTTGCAGAGAAATTTGATATGATACTCTGCACAGTTCTGGTCATAAATCTAATTGAATAAAAAATATCGTGTGAATTTAATTACATGTAAAAGGTTCAAAACTTTACTATTTAATTACAGTTCTGATCATATGGCTAAATGAAGCTTTGATAGCAATATAGTTCAGTAACATTTTATCAGAATATCATTGTGTTTCTTGTAATACTCTTGTAGTCATAAGCATGGTTTTCAAACTTCAGAGTTAAAATAGTATAATCATGAGTTTGCTACTCTAGTTATCAAAATCGCATTGAATCACTTACAATTTTGTTTCCTGTAATATTGTTTTTAGATTCCCACCCTGCAAAGTCATTTTTAGTCCATGAAGTCAATCTCCGTTACAAAAGCGCAGACATGGCTAATGGAGTTCAAATCTTTCCCAGTTATCTCTCTTTGCATTTGACTCTCTCCCCAACTCTCTTCTCTCACCCCATCACCGTTTCCTCTAATAGTTAGGTCATCACTTGGATCAGAAAGTAGAAATTTAGTTCCTTCCTCAGATTTTGCTGCTACTTCTTAATCCTACCAAACAGTGTTGCCTAGCCCTATCCCCTTTATTTACCACCCACATTTTCCAAGCTCAAGAGAAACAAGTGAGGACGGGGAGAGATAGGGTTGGGGGTGGAGTTGGAGTTAGGGGGGATGAGGGGTTGTCCATTGGGATTGAGAGAGGCGAATTGAGGTTGAAGGCAATGGGATTGGATGGTAGGAGCCTAGGAGGGGATGGGGAGAGATTGGTTTGGGGTGGACAGGGACCAATGCACGTACAAGAGATTGGGGGACATTTGCCTCTAAAATTTAAATAATCTTTCACAAATAGTTCACTTAAAAACATTTTTATGCAAGTATGTTCCGAAAGTTTATATTTAGCATTAGGATTGTTTTCTAGATTAGTTTATCGCAGTCGTTTTTAACACTATTGTCTTCTAGGTTTATTACATTCTATTGTTGGAAAATTGTCTCTTCAATGCCTCAACTTTGTTTTGTTATTTTGCTAATGAACTTCTTGCATTCAAGCAGGGATCAAAACAGATATACAGGAAACACATTCGCCCCTTCTTGTTAAAGCATCAAGGGAGTGTTGATCGCGTTTTAGGGCTTGCATATTGTGAAGTGGTTTGTCCCATACTGTTTATTCTTTTCAAACTATAGCAATAAAAATCTCATGTATCAATGATGAAAAAAAAATCCAGAAATGATGGTGTAGCTTGATCATATTTTAAGTTTCAAATTGATTGGTGTTAATATTGCCAAAAGCTGGTAGAATGAAACTTTCTCAGGATCCTCATTTAAGCTTATATATTTAACAGTTCAATCTTAAACCCATGCAGATCAAACTTGTCAGTTCATATAAAAAAGAGATTCAGTCAGTCAAGACCATGGTAGGAAAGATAACCGAATCAGGTGAAACACTGTTTCTAACTTTCTATGCTTTGCAATAGCTTTTGCCCATTGTGTAAGTTACTAAACTGCAAATTGAATTATCTGTATGAATCAGCTGATAAGATGTTGAGAAGCCCCCCTACTGCATCAGATAGATCATCACAACATAGTTCAGTTGATGGATCTGCCACGCCGCCGTCCGATGCTGAGCCTGGCCAAAACGATAGCTAATCAACCAGAAGGGTTTGGTCTTCGGTGCATTGAGACTCATGAGTCAATGTGCTGTCCCTAACAGTTCCTGTTAGACTTGAAATATCAAATACTAGACTTACTTCTATTAGTCTTTTTTTAAATGTTGAAATCCTTTTTCTCTAGAAAAAAACTTGAAGCTTTCTGTTGATAGGATACTGGTAGGTACATTTTCTGAGGTTTGCTGCTTTTTGCAAAGATTGGAAGCTGTCTATATTTTTGTTGATTCACTTTTAATGATTAGTTTATAATTTGTTTGTTGATCTTATAGATTAGCTTTTAATGAATAGTTTATAATGCAATTCGCACTTATAATAATACACACGACAATCACTTGTAATAACACACGACAATAAACACAGGCTACAAGTTAGAGTTATGCAGGTTCACAATTGATGAACTTGCATCGTATGTAGTAATATATAAATGTGGTTCGACAGGTACATCTTACAAGGTACTCGAAAATTAAAACAAATCGGAGCACAAGTTCTCAAATAGCCACAAACTATCTATTCTTCTTGACAGGTAAATATTAGAACAATTAATTAACTAATGAAACATCAGGGGAATTATAGTTGAGGGTTAATGCTATAAATCAGTAAAACTAAAAGAATCACATCCTATTCTCAATTAGAATTTTTCCTTCTCATAGTGACATTATTCCCAAAATTAAATAATATCTCACATAAAAATCACAACATTATTAAGGATAGAAGATCTGAGCGTTCGTCAGCGATTGCTGCAAATTTGGGTTGTTGGGTGAGAAAGAAAGATCTGAAACTTCAATGAAGTATCTGAGACAAGAGAGGATAGGGAGAGTAAGAATGAACTAAAATTTGCAGCAAAACATAGTAAAATAATGATTGTAAAATAATCATTAATAAAAAAATCCACCAAAAACATAGAAATAAGAATAAACCAAGTTCTAATATTTTTGCACCAATGGAAACAATGAAAAATGTTTGGATGACTTATTTAAAAACTAAATCAAGCATGACATCCATACTAAAATGCAACACAACTTCTGAAATATGAAAAAAAGCGTTTGATTTTGCTTTTCTTTTTGCTTTTCTTTTCATCCATTCTGGGACACTGAGCAGAGTTTGTTGTGCCTTCCGATTCCATAGTCTCAATATCACTTCTGAGAATGTTTTCATTTTCCCTTGAGGTTTCTGCCTCGCATTTGCCGTTCGCTTCACCTTTCTCTTTAAGGCTAGCAAGAGCATTAATCTTTTTTGTGTAAATATTTTCGAGAATCCTTATCAGTGTTTCGGTGATTTCCTTAAATTCCGGTCTGAGTTTTGGATCTTGCACCCAACAAGATTCCAGCAAAGGAGCTATATCTTCAGGAATTTCATCCAAACTTGGCCTTAGATCCTGCAACCATATCAACAACATCATAGTTAATAATACAACAATATGAATTAAGGTCATGTTTGAATGAACAACTAAATTAAACACTTATAATATCAATGTCTATCATATAAGTGTTCATATATATTAAACAAAACTATTTCTATAATCAAAGATAAAATACAATTAAACTATATTTCTGTATGTTATAAACTGTTTTCGTAGACTATTCTAGAGATCTTATAAAAATAAATTGAGAAAAAAAAACTTATGGAAGCTCACTCATACAATTTCATAAGTACTTTTACGGTTTTACCAGTAAATAAATTCAAATAAGTCAATCTAAATAAATTCTATATAGATATATTTGGTTGTATATTGCAAATCTATATACTACAATGAAGTGAAGATAAAACAAAAATTGTGTTAATTAATGTCATGTAGCATCTATGCAAACACCTCATTCAATGAAATAAAGATAAAACAAAAAGCTTGTAAGATACACAAAATTTAATTTAAATCTATTGAAAGATTGTGTAAACAAAACATAAAAAGAATGAGTAAAAATTAAGAATTGCTTACGTTTATAATAGCATAAGCAGCCACAAAGTCCTGTCTCTCTTTAAAAGGAGTTTGATTTTTGATCAAAGACCAAAGAGTTAGTGCAAAACTGAACACATCTGCTTTGTGATCATAGCTTTTCTTTGCTCCTTTTGGAAGTGGATTTTTGCTCAATATCTAGTTCATGAACATATAATAAAAAAAATAAAATTAGCAATAGAATAAATATTTACTACTATTTATATTATTTTGTATTCTAATGCATAGTCCACAAATTAATAATATAATCTAAAAAATAATTAATTAAATATGTATACCTCAGGAGCCATATATCGATAAGTACCAGCTTCACAAGTCATCTCATCGCATATATCATTTCTAGCAACCCCAAAATCAGCAAGTTTAATATGACTCTGGTCTTTTGGAAGCAGTAAATTACCTAGAAATAACATAAGCACACATATGCATTAACTTTATAATATACATAAATAAAAAACAACATCTAAATAACAACACAAAAAAAATAGAAAAGCAAATCTAATTTTATAGTTGACAATGTTTGGAAATTCCAAAGATATTAGATGTAAGTTATAAGTTATATATTAGGCTTTATAGACTTTTTTAAAAGTCTAAGCCTGACCTCTTTAAGTAAATAGACTCTTTTCAAAGCTCGAGCCTGACATTTTTAATAAACAGGCCATGTCAGGTCAGACCTAAGCCATGCCAGGCCGCAGGCCCATGGAGGCCTCCTGACCTATTCCCAACCCTAGTTATAATCCAAACCAAAAATACATCGCTAAATACATAAACTAAATGGATCTGGATTGCATGGGGCGACATAAATCTAATTAAAAAAAAGGGGTAAAGAGCTTCAAATCAGCAATGTAGATCATCAAGTATATATAATTTTATTTACATCATTAATAAAAATGACACTTCATAAAAAGAGACTAAAATTGTGGAAAATGATTCTAAAAAAAAGGATATAAATTTTATTTTAATTAGAATAGAGAAACCATAAATACATTTAACTCAAAACTTTAAGAAAAATAAAGAAAATGATTACCAGGCTTGAGGTCCCTGTGAATAATGCCATTTGCATGCAAATATTCCATAGCTTGTGAAATGTCAAGAGCATAACTTAAACATTGTTCCAAACTTAAAGTTATTGGATAAATGGTCTTCAAGTTTTTCTGAAGTGAACCACCTTCCATAAGTTCCATGATTATCATCATTGATGGTTCCACAGAAGCTCCAATAAACTGCATTACAAACTTAAATATCATAAAGCAAATTTGCTAACTTTGAAAAGTTAAGCAAAAAATATTTTGATTAATTTTAATTGCCTTAATTATATTTTAGTAAAAAAAACATTTCAAAATTGGTGAAAAGAAAATTATTATCAATAACGGTGATACTAAGGATCATTTTACAATTGATTTAAAAAGAAAAGGATCATTTTACAATTGTCCTCCTACCATATGAGATTAGTTTTAATTGCCTTAATTATGTTTTAGTAAAAAAAATATTTAAAATATAAAATATAAACATGAACAATAAATTTTTTGACAACACATGAACAATCAATTTGTTTTGAATAAAAAATAATAATTAATTTCATAATATTTTGAGAGGAATTTGAAAACAAAAAATGGCAATTATTACTTAAAGAATACCTTGATAACATTTTTATGTTCAATCTTAGATAAAAGGTTAACCTCCCTCTGAAATTTTGCCTTACATTCTGGTGTAGCATCCTTTGTTCTTTCTGGGATTATAACCTTAATAGCAACAGGACGATCTTCATACCTGAAATTGTGAACCATTATGCAAAGATTCAGGATATAAATATAAACATGTCAAAATCAAACTCAAACATTTACTCTAATTTTTATGTAAAAAAATTGTTAACCATCATCGTTTCGTGAAAGGGATTCTGTTAATTCGGAGTTTAACCAGATAGTAATTAAAGTCGGTGAAGAATATTGTTCTTCACATGAAATGAATTCGGGTTTTTTCTTTCATTCGGAGATCATTAACCACTTGAACTCAATTACTTGATTATATTTTACAATTAATTTTGAGACCATAGATCGGATAAGATCGAGAGACATGAATTAGCAAATACAATTCATATTATAAAATCTATTCTATATTTTATAAAATACCTTTATTATATCATACCAATTACAAAAATGATAAAAAAGAAATTAACAATTGTTTAGGATAAAATAAGAAAAATAATAATTAATACTTTATCAATATTGTAAAAAAATTATTAAATATCATTATTTTTTGTTTTTTGGGTCCTAAAAGCATATGTCCCAACATAGAGATTTTGATATTATCTTAAAATTTGAGTTGAGTCTAACTACTTCAATTCTTAAAAATTAATGTGTGAGGACCAACCACCACTTATAATTTTAAAGTATTATCGATCTCATCTAATGTAGAATTTTAACACCCCCTCACACTCAAAATTGGACATCTGAAGCATAATTTGAATGACTTGATAGAAGCAACTTAATTACTGATGGATCAACAAATCTTATTAAAACTCTAATATCATTTTAAAATATCAGTTAGGTTCTCAACTCTTACAAAATTTATTTGTAAGGCGTAGGACTAACTAATAAACATATTTTTAGATCTCATATCATTCAATATGACATTTTTTGAAAGAAAAAAAATATTTATAAGTTTAAGTAGAGGTAGTCTTCAATAGTCCTTATCTTATAAGAAGTTTAGGATATATCACACTAATAACTTATTATAAGATCACTCGAATTACGTTCTAGATATCTAATTCTAGGTTAAGAGTTCTCATTTTGTTGACACTCTTAGCACAATTAGAGCCTAAAAATAAGTTAGTGTGGGATATCCTAACCTTACAAGATGATTTAGCAGAATTTAGATTAAGCCAAAACCATATTCTAATATAATACTACAAGAGTTTATCCAAGATTTATTATGTCACATGCTATCAAATAACTCATATTACGGTCGAAGTAAAACATTTTCATGTTTTAATTAAGATTAGACATCTTATTCTCCCCCACGATTGCAATTAAGAGGAGGTTGAAAACACTTAATGTCAGAACTGACTCAAACACCAAATAAAACTCACGGTGAAAGCCAAAAAAAACACATCTAAACCTTAACTTAAATTATCTGATATAAAAGATCCAATAAATCTTAGATAAACTCCTATCCTAATTATATTTTCATGAAAAGGTATGCATACAATACAATTATGCAAAGGCTAATCATAAGTATAAAATTAAACAAAATTTATAGTAGCAAGCAGTAGGTACAAACCATCCTTTGTATACATTTGAGTATGCCCCATCTCCGATCAAGTCATCATCAATGACTAGTTTGTTATTGTCCACAAGCAAACTAGGATCAATATCAAAGACAAAACCATCATCAATTTCGACATTTGACATGTTTTCAATGTCTTGTGAGGAACAAGCATGAGATTGTTCAAAAAGGTGCATTGTGTTTGATATTGGCAGTGAGTGTGGATTTTCTTGTGTCATTTTGCAAAAATTATTACAAGAAAAAACAAATGTATGAATGGGATTCACAATATTCAACAATGAATTTAAAGAAAACAATCAAGTTAAATGTGTTAAGCTTAATTGGAATTTGGAAACAAATGTTTTTCCTATTAAATCCTTCTAGATTAAAAGGTATATACAGCTAGTAATTTCAATAAAGTAACTATAACTCTTTTATTCCATGAATGAATTTTTATTTTCTAAAGTAGTAAAGTATAAAAAATAAATAAAATAAAGATTGTTGTAATTGTAACAATTTTAAGATTTGTTTTATGATATACCTATAATATTTATCTTTAATAGTATTATATAAGGAATGAAAAATCAATATTATAATGAGCATAAAATAATAAAAAATTATTAGACAAAAAAGATAATTTAAAAGGAACGAGATAATATTTTTTATTGTATTAAACTACCATTTACTCTCTCATATTAATTACAACAATTTTAAAATAGACATTAATGATTATAATTAAAATTATAATGAGAAAAATAATTATTAATCCTTCATTCCTATCATAAAATAATAATAATATAATAAAAAAATAATTTTCTATATAAATGAATTATAATGACGGAAAGAGTATTATTTTATTTCCATTATTATAATATTGTCAAATTAGTCCATAAATTTTAGCTCAACTGACAGAAATTCTGAAATTTCTAGTATCCGACGTCATAATTGGGGTTCGAACCCCGGTCACTCCACTTTGTGTGTGTGCGTTTCCAATTACTTGTCATTTTGTCTATATACAACAAAAAATGTTGTCAAATTAATGAATTCTATAGGTACCACTTAATATATATAACTTTATTTTCTTTTAAATTTAAATTTTTATATCATAAAAGAGGAATAGAAGATATATTTTGTACCCAAAAAAAAAAAAGAATGACGGTGTAACATAGTTTTACATTAACGAATAATAAACATCTTGTAATTCCTTAAATCTCAAAAATGTACGTTCTGAAATTACTTATACTAGTAATATTAACTTTATTTTCTTTTAAATATTAGTTATGTACTCATTTTAAAATATTGTTTAAGTAATTTAGTTTAAAATTCTATGATAAAATTGAGATAGTTTTTGCATAATATAAGTTTAAGAATGTTATAGGATAGAGCGAGATGAAATGTATTCCTTCGCGTTCCTTTCTACCATATTAGGAGATTCTCCCTTGTATTCACTTTTAAGACTATATAGGGACCCTATAAATATAAAATAATCATAAACTCTATTATTTTTATTTTGACCCTTGTTTCCATTCTCAAATGAAAATATAGTGTGGTTTTTCACAGCACGTGTAAAAAAATAACGATCGAAACCATCCGTAAAAAAAGTATATTTTTCAAGTTGGGTTTTCCATTTTTATGTAAGCTGCAACTTTTAGAAAAAATAAACGTGAAGTTTAGGAAAAATAACTTACGATAACTTTTTCATTTTTTCACAACTATTGACAACTAAAATAAAGCTATTGATAAATCATGATACCTACAAAAACAGAAATCGCGTCAAAAGGACATAAACCTTATGATAAACATAAAAATTTAAAAGTTTGGGAATTTTAGAACAACTACTAGACGGCTTGCTTGCATGTCCGTTCGAAAATCACAATATTCAGTGTGTGTGTGTATATATATATATATATATATATATACATAAAAAAATAAAAATAATTAGATTAGCAATAAAAAGATTACGCTAATACACCCTAACCCACTTATTATTGAAAGTTTGGGAAATTTAGAACAACTATTAGACGGCTTGCTTGCATGTGCGTTCGCACAGATCATATATGTGACATCAATGAATTTTGAATTTGTTAATTGAGCATACTGAAACCATCAAACATAATAGTATGACTAGAATTGAAAATCACAATATATACACATAAAAAAATAAAAATAAAAATAATTAGATTAGCAATAAAAGGATTAAGCTAATACAAATATAACTTTATTGATGTCAAATTCAATGTAGCAGGTTCGACATTTTATCTAAAAAAAAAAAATCAAATCAACAATAAATGGATTAAGCTAATACAAATATAACTTAATTGATGTCAAACTCAACGTAGTAAGATCGATATTTTATCTGCAAATCATTTATAAACTTCTCACGATCAATTATAGGATTACGACTTAGAGATATGTTTGTAGGAATGTAAAAAATTGAAGTTAGAATCTACATTAGCATTCAAGATAAAAGTAATAAACATGACATAAATAAACAACAAATGCAAATATATGCAAACCTCGCAACAAATTTAGAGTCAAGTTGGTTAAGGTGTTAAGATGAGTTGTTTGTTGATAAGTATGAAAAGTTGAAAAAGGAAATGAAAGCCAAGGTTTTGCTTTGTTAAGGGCGTGTAGAGCCTCCTTCAATTTGTTAAGGCTTTGTTTTGTTTTGTAAAGGAACATGACTATTTATATAAAGATGAGATGCTATTGATAATTGCTCAATTAATTAAATATGGCCACCAAAATCAAGCATGAGATAGACAAACACATGACCAATTGACAGTATTTAATGTGTTTTTGCCGAAGTAATTACATCAAGCCACTAAAACTAAGCATGAGCTAGACATATGCATTGGTAAAAGGCATGAGGAGTTAGTCGCATTTATGAGATTGTTGATGACGCAAAGCATGCATTTAATAGCGTTTTCCCTCCATTGTTTAGAGGAGATTAGGGTTTTGATTGTAACATGTTATTTGTATTAGTATTTAATGTGTTTTTGCCGAAGTAATTACATCAAGCCACTAAAACTAAGCATGAGCTAGACATATGCATTGGTAAAAGGCATGAGGAGTTAGTCGCACTTATGGGGTTGTTGTTGACGCAAAGCATGCATTTAATAGTGTTTTCCTTCCATTGTTTAGAGGAGATTAGGGTTTTGATTGTAACATGTTATTTGTATTAGTATTTAATGTGTTTTTGCCGAAGTAATTACATCAAGCCACTAAAACTAAGCATGAGCCAGACATATGCATTGGTAAAAGGCATGAGGAGTTAGTCGCATTTATGGGGTTGTTGATGACGCAAAGCATGCATTTAATAGTGTTTTCCCTCCATTGTTTAGATTAGATTAGATATAATATGAGGCTATTGATGATGCAAATCATACATTTAATAGTGTTTTCCCTCCATTGTTTAAAGGAGATCTTAAGGTTTTGATTGTAGCATGTTATTTGTATTAGATATAATAAAGATAAAGATAAAGATACCTTGGCGTCAACTACTAGCATTTCGAAGCTTTGTTTTCCATCCTTGACAACATTCCATTTGTCTTTTATTTTCATAGCAATCTTCCAAAGTTCCTTACGATTGTGGATCTCTTTAAGCAGCTGAACATACCTTTCCATGTTGTTGTGTACAATATGTTTTAACAAAAAAGTAGGATTCAATGAAATGAAAACTCCAACAAATTTTGAAATTAACTGCATGTACGTAAAAGAAGATACGGAAGAAAAAATTTGAAACAAAAAATATGCAAGTGAAAGATGAAACCCTACTTTGGAGCTGGATGTGGTGTGAAGAGCGTGATTTGTTCTTCTTTCCTTAGAGAAGATATTTTTCCGTTCCAAGAAATGGAAAAGAAAGAGAAATTTAAAAAATTTGTGTTGGGGAATGTGTTTTGGGTGAGAAGAGTGAAAAAGTTTGAAGATAAAGTTATTTGACACGTTCCCTCTACACATCTTGACAAAAGATACTTTTTGGTTCCCAACCGGTTTAGTTTCTATACAACATGTGGGTTGTTAAAAATTGGATTCTCTCGGTTGGTTCAAACCTTGGCTTGGTTTACCATAATTTTAGTTCAATTACAAATTTTTTGGACCTAAAATACCCTTGCTTAAGACACATGACAACATCTTAAGGGTATTTTGGAGTTCTCAATAACAATTAATCTTATATTGTTTAGGATTAAGAATTAAACTTAGATGATCACCATTTTGTGAGCTAGTTTTTGATTTATCTCTCTGTGAAAGTGTTTTTTATTGCCCCCTTTATAATGTGAAAATTCCATTGTTTACTCTCTAATTGGACAACTTAGCTTATGACTAGAATATTTGATGACATGGCATACCTATGTGGCTTTCAATTCATTTTTTTATTAAAATAGTTAGTGCGACATATAGGTATTGCCACCTAATATAATTATTAATTTTTAAAAAAGAAATAAAAAACAACAAAAATATACCGACAACATTCATCTTCCTTAAACCCATTCCTAGAAATCCTCCATCATAAATTCAGAAGAAAATATGAAGAAAAAAAAAAATCACTTCGAAACGTAACTTTCGAAATGGTATTTCTAGAGTGCATTAATTTGGTATTTTCAATACCACAATTCAAATAATTGAGAGCATTTTGAAATTTTGTAAAACCTAATAGCAACTCAGAAGTTAGAAGAGCAATTTTCAATTCAAAATCCAATCCGAATGAACCCAAAATCCATGAAAAAGAAATCAAAAGGGTTATTAAATTTGCCATTTTATTACCTTTGAAAAAAGTGAATTTGAGAAACAACGTGTTCATCACCCAAAATTCTAAAACAACCCCTTCAAACTTTCATCATCGTTGCACTTTATAGCATATCAAGTTAAGGGAAAGACCAATTATAAATGTAGTCACATGCTCGTTTTATAATTAAAATATGTCAATTAATTAGACTTGTATATATATATATTGAGGCCATGATCGGATAATTATCAAAGATTGACACATTTACATGATAACTTGAACGTGTTCAATATGGAAATATATATATTCCAATGTTATTAATAAAATTTCTCAAATAATAAATCAAAAGAAGCATGCATATATTGTTAAAAATAAGGTGATCCGTTTGGTTAGAATTCAATATCATTATCATATAAAGCCAAAACTTATCCAATGAATAGTTTGACTTAAACTTATCTTTCAATTGTATACTTCCATTCAAAAAAATCAATGTGAAAGATGATAGCATTGATGGGAACACACGGCACATCAATATAACTTCATATATAAGTGACAAAACTAATTTAGTGACACAAAAAAAAATTTAGCCATTTAAGGTCAAAATAAAAATCATGTTAATTAATGGATATATATTTCCCAAACAAGTCAAATAAACACACTAGCTAGTAACAATTAATTTACATATTGGGGAGGAATATAATTCACATTATATCTACAAATGCTAAATTAGTAAAACATACTTATTGTTAAATATTTTTTTAGATGTACAAAGTAACCCATTCCATGCCATTGAAGTAATGTGTCTCATTAGGCACAAAAAACACATCATCATCATATCCATAATCAACTCCAAATTCACCAAAAAATGGTGGATCCACTACTTCCATTGATTGTGACATTGATGAAGTACTTGAACTATTGCTTGGGACATTTTCAATTGGCTCTCTAAGCCTCTTAATTTCCTTATCCGCTTCACAAACTTGTTCTCTTAACTTTAATACCTATACAAACAATTAATTAATGTCACATATTTAGTAACTAAAGTTATGATTCTGATAAGATCTAATCTAATCAATCAAATACTACTATTATTACAATGTTAATTATGATTAAGATAATGAAAGAGACACACACAAGGTAGACATTATTAAAGGATAAGAATGGAGTTTCACGTGGGAACATATGTATGTCATGTTTAATTTGTACTTCATGATAATAAGTGGGCCTTGATAAATTAGGCCCAATAAGCAATAATGCTGTACGGAATTATGAAACAAAATGAAAGAAACAGTGTACTTTGTTGTCTACTACGGTGACATTTTTGTTATCCTTAATTTTATGAATTATATATTATTATTTTTTTAAAAAAATTCACATGAAATGATGATCGTGTGGCTGAGAAATGATGTCTTAATAATGTGAACGGCTTGGATTTCTTCGAGCCCAGAGCTCATGTGGTGGGTCTAAGTTTCCACTTTATATTTTTTTTTTCATTGAGTTTGTTTTCTTTTTGCTTTGTCCTGAAGAACCGGTTGCATGTGATGATTAATTAGGTTAAACTAAGCAATTTTTTTTAAACAATTAAATAAATTATAAAGGCAACAATGACATGTATAGCTAAAGTAAGAGAATTAAAAATTATCAAGACCACTAGAGAAGAAACATCACAGCATGCCTTCCCCAAATTTACGTTATTGTTGTGTTGTGACAAAACAAAACAACACTATGCTATAGTACCATAATTTTTTTAAGGAAATATACTATAGTACCATAGTACTATATTTAGAGTATAAAACTAAAAAAAAATTTGTGTAAAATATATGATCTAAATTCTGAGCTTGGTTAGCTAAATTGTACTATAATTGAATTAACTGTGAGTTGAAAAAATCACTACCATAATTTTGATAAAAATTACTCTCCAAATTAAAATTTTAATACAATTATGGTGTCTTCATGATTTTGCTAAATTCATGAAATAATATGATAGTTTTAAGGCAAAATATAGTAACCAAACACTAACCCCACTCACCACAAGGAGTACAAGGTTTAAAGCAAGAGTTAGAAAGTTTCAACAATTACAAAGTGTATTATAGAGTGCAGAAAAAAAAAACACACCAATTTAACAACAATACCAAAAATGAGTGATTCTTTTTAATTAGCCACTTGTGTTTGAGTTCCCAAGATAATATCATATTAAGTAAGCTAAGCACAATTTAGAGAATATGAACCAATGGAATTGGCTATATCACATGAAAATTCAAGAGCTCTTAATTACTTTCAAATACTATATATCTTCGATCTGGAATATAAGAAACGCGATCAACAAAAATTGATATATCTGATTCAAATTTTGGAACAAATATATCATTTTTTATTGACCCAACTTGTCTCTGTCTCTTATATTTAGGACTAGGCGAAATAATAGTTAATGAAAAGATATGGTTGTAATTAAATTCGAAGTAGAACAAGGTATACCTCGGTTTCTAGGAGACATTTCTCAAGCATAGTGGATTCATGAAATTTCTTAAGATTATTGTATTCTTCTTCAAGTTTTCTGTTCTTCCACCTAGCTCTACGGTTTTGGAACCAAACAGCTACTTGTCTTGGATCCAAACCAAGTTCCATTGCAAGCTTATCTTTCCTTTCTGATTCAAGTTTATGTTCATTTGTAAAGTTTTGTTCAAGTAAATTAACTTGTTCATCAGTTAATTTCCTCTTTTTATTCATTTCATTAGCACAATCTCCTTTGATCTTCTTAGTACGCCTTCGTCTCGGCTTCTTCTCTCCTAAAAAAAAATACAAAAAATATAACTTAGTATAAATAAAAATTTGATATTAATTATATACAAAAAAATGTTAATCAATGTATTATTTGATGCTAATTAATCAATTAAATAACTAATTAATTACCTTGTGGAGGAATTACTTCAGTGTAAGCACTAGAGGGGAAGAGTTGAGACATAAGCATAATTTGATCTTGATGGTTCATTGTGTTATACTATGATTTAGAGATGTGTTTCTCTTTGTTCCTAAATTTGTAGCAAGTTTCTCTTTTACCCTAACCTAAAACAATGAGTGAGATGTGTTTTGGGAGAGACAACATAGTATATTTATATAGGGGGGAAGAAAATGATGCGTGTCGTCTTAGCTTTTGTTGTTGGAGGATAACTTTTTAACAATTTACTCCAAATTGTTCTTAAATTTGCAAATTAGTGCCACTCTTTTATTTTATTCTTAAAAATTGTTGTTAATACATGAATGTACGTACGGACGTATAGCACATGCAATAGATTATAGATAGTGTATATAAGACCATAGAATATGTATAAAAATGTGTTTTTTTTTTTTTTTTTTTATAAGCAAGAAACTTGTATTAATGTGAGTACAAGGGATACTCAAACCCTTAACAAAGTAAGATTACAATTTATGAATATAAGCAATGGGACAATTGATCCCGTCACTAAATGTAGGCTTAAACTCCATCCCGCCTAAAAAACACACTCAAATCCAAGAAGTGCGCTTGACATTATCTACGATTTCTGACAAATTAGGAATCTTTCCATTAAAAAGAATATTGTTCCTCATAAGCCATATGTTCCAACAAGTCGATAACCAAAATACATGAGAGAATTTGCAGTATTTAAAGCCTCTGAAAATGTTATTGAAAGTAAAAAAGTTTCGAACCTCATCATCCTCCCAAGATTCTGGGAACCAATTCAACCAAGTGAAAATTGCGTTCCAAACAATTTTGATAATGCGGCAAGAGAAGAACAAATGATTATGCGATTCAAAATGGTGGAAACAAAGCACACAGCAAGTTTGATTATTGCTCGTTAGAATACCTCTATGCCATAGATTCATCCGAGTTGGAAGTCTGTCCCGTAATAAGCGCCAACCAAACACTTTTATTTTACTCGGAACGACAGTTTGCCATAACCTGTTGCACGCAGCGATGAAGTTGTTGTCCTGCTCTGGGCCCGTCTTGAAGTTACAGATCTCCAAATATCCGCTACTCGCTGAGTATGTCTGAGACTGGTCAGGAAGCCAGCACAATCTGTCACTTGTCTGCCTCTGTACAGTGGCAGAGCAAATGCACCTTTTAAGTTCATCAACTCTGCATAGCTCCTCCGCGTCGAGGGGTCTGGACCAACGCAAATTCCATTCCCACAAACCATCAGACCACTCACCCATGTTACAGACCTTGTTATTTCTTTCTTGTGACAGTTGAAACAAGTAAAAAAAATCTCTCTTTTAATGTTGAATCGCCGCACCAGACATCGTTCCAAAACGAGATTGATCCGCCATTACCTAGATTCCACTTTGACAAACTTCCGAACCAGTTTGCTTCACCTTCTTCAATGAATCCGCTAAGGAGAAGATCTTTCCACCACAAGGAGTCTGAAGCGTTGATTTCTAACCAATCCGAACGAAGTAACTTTTGTGAAACATCCCCGTATCTGAATTTAATTAAATTGGACCAGACGTTGTTGTTGTGATCGTTGAGGATTCGCCACCTCCATTTATTTAACAGCGCAAGATTAAACAAGAGCAAATTTTTTACTCCTAGCCCTCCTTCTTCCTTTGGTAAACAGACATTGTCCCACTTAACCCAACAAACTTTACACGATTCCGCACCTCCTCCCCAAAGAAAACGCCGCTGGATTTGAGTCAACTCTGTGATGACCTTCTTAGGTGCTTTATAGAATGAAAAGAAGAACACCGGAAGACTACTAAGCACAGAATTGATAAGTGCCAACCTTCCGCCAATGGATAAATTTTTTCCTTTCCAAACAGTGAGTTTGTTTTTGAAAGAATTAATTACCGGCTTCCACGTCTCCAATCTTTGAGGATTAGCACCTACTGGCAGTCCCAAGAAACGAAAAGGTGCTTTATCAATGCTACAGTACAGAAAATTTGAAGCTGCAGTCAAGAAAGTATCTTCTAAGTTCCATCCATATAGCTTACTTTTGTAGAAATTCACTTTTAGTCCAGAAACCAACTCAATGCTTCGCAAGATAGTTTTAAAACTCCATAAATTATCCCAAGATCCTTCGCATATCAATATTGTGTCATCAGCATACTGAAGGATATAAAATTCAAGACCGTCATGAACTTTAAAGCTTTTAAAAAGGTCCAACTCCACTGCCCGCTTTACTAAACCTGTGAGACCTTCTGCGGCGATTAAAAATAAGAAAGGAGCGAGAGGATCTCCTTGTCGAAGCCCCTTTTCCAACTTGAAGTCTTTTGTTGGACTGCCGTTAACTAAAACTGACACTGACCCATTAAAAATGCAAGCTCTCATCCATCTGATCCAAGTATCTGAGAAACCCATCTTGTTGAGCATAAATTCCAGAAAATCCCAATTAACCGAGTCGTATGTGTTTTTTCTTTAAAATTCCTCTTGTTAATGGATTTTTTTTATTTAAAATTAACACTTATGCTTTAATGAGTATTAAATTTTTATACTTGAGTTTAACTCTTTTTTAGACAATCAACTTTGCAAATAAAATGAGCAATGCTATATATTATTCTTTATAATCTGATTTTAGAATTATCTCTTTTTAACTGGAAATGTAAAATTTTCTTGTAAATATAAATGTTGGTTGAAATATGTTGACTAAAATATTAGTGCTTTTTTGTTTTCTTTCATCGAGTCCAATTCATTATAATTACAAAATTCATCTTGTAAGGTGAATATGTGTACACCTCATCACGTCAAAACTATTAAGTTTGTTGAATATAAATAATTGGTGGTCTGAATAGACTTTGATATTATCTTATGTTTCTTATTATTGGTACCTCGTTATACAAAATTTCACTCTTATTAAATCATTTGGCGTCCTATTTATTTTTTGTTGTCTAATGATTTAATGACGACACATACACATTTTAAATATAAAAAGATAGAATTTTATAGTCATTACATCCCTACAACTAACGACAGAATTATACTTACGAAACAATCATATTTCTATATTATATATGTGGGACTTGAGTTTTTTTTTTTTTTTTTCTTTTTTTTTTTTTTTTTGCGTTATACTAATTTTCTCTGTATCGTTTCAATTTTATCGGATGTCCCGAAGGGACATATGTGGGACTTGAGTAGTTTCCATTGATAATCAACTTCTCAATTAATATTTTATTTCAAAATATATAGGGTTAATTTCTTCATACATAGACAATATAGATAAAAAGAATAACTAAATTATCTACAATGTATAGGTGGCAGGTCATATATATACTCCCACAAAGCACATACCCATGTTATCCTTTTTTTCTTTCTAATATTGCATACAAAATAGAGTAACAAGATAAGTATCGAGATAATGTTAAGTGTTTGTATATAAGCGGAAAGTACATGCACAACTTAAGCTTTCCAAAATAAGTTACTATAAAGTAAACAATAGAGGGCATTAATTCATAATGGTGTGTAAGAACGGAAAGAATGGCCCCCTATCCAAACGAATACTTAAATAACTTTTTCATTTTAATAAAAAATGAAACATATATAGAAAATTAGAATGGGTTGTGATCCCAAAGTTAAGCAATTGGACCTTAATAAATAATGAAGAGTCATTAGCATAATTGAAAAATGTAATCCACTTTAATTTGTTATCCAATTGGGTGGTACTACTACTCACTCACTTCTATGTGTTTGCACCAAAGCCACACTCATGCAAGAAAATTTGCAACAAAGTTGTTGTTTTTAATTTGAACAATACTTTTATAGGTTTTTTTTAATAAAATGATTTTCTATTTTTAGATTTGTGTTTATGTTTAAAAACTTAAGGAAAATGCTAACTAGTGCCCCGGGGCACTGATTAAGGATACCAATTATAGAATAAAAATTTAGGAACTTGTGTAATTAATCTATTTACAATATATTAAAAGAAACTACTACTAAAAAATCTATTTTGTCCTTAGTATGTTTAATAATATTTCATCGTTTATGCCCTTAAATGTCATTTTAACTCTAAATTGAAAAAAATATATGTACAAAACAAAAATAACAAAAAAAAAAAGCATAAAACAAATATACTCATAAAAAAAAGATACAAAACAAAAATAACAAAAAAAATCCAAAGATAAGTATAAAACAAATCTACTCATAAAAAAAATTAAAAAGAGAATAAAACAAATATACTCATAAAAATAGCACGAGAAGTGTATTATTGATGAATATATATTATAATAAATAATTACGGGGTAAATATATATTATAGTAACACACGGGACAATTGTTTTAATAAAAAAAATTAATCTTACACGGGGCAATTGCTTTAATAAAAAAAGAAATTAAATAATATATTATAATAATACAGGGAACAATGTTGATGAATATATTATTGATGAATATATATTATAATAATAATAATACACGGGACAATTGTTTTAATAAAAATAATTTAATAATACACGTGACAATTGTTTTAATAAAAAATTTTAATAATACACGGGACAATTGCTTTAATAAAAAAAGGAATTAAATAATATATTATAATAATACACGGAACAATGTTGATGAATATATTATTGATGAATATATATTATAATAATAATAATACACGGGACAATTGTTTTAATAAAAAAAAAAAGATATTGAATTATAAATATTTGTTATTATTACTTATAGTTTATTACACAAAAATCATATACGAGACAATTGCTTTAATGAAAAAAAATTATTAAATTTAATAAATTTTATAAAAAAAATAACAGAATAACGTCACTTATTATTTTTATTTTTTTGGTACACAACGTCACTTATATTTTAGCAATATTTTATAAATAAAAGTCAATAAACCCGTGCAAATGAACGGGTCTCAAAACTAGTATATTTAAAATATGAATAATGTTATTTTCGAAGTAAAGATTACTAATTTTGGCTCCTTAACTAATGCCCTAGAAGCACTAGTTAGCATGACCAAAACTTAAAGGCATGCGTGGCTCGAGATGAGTGAAGATTTGAGACTTTCATGCTTGGCAAATTAAATATACTAAGTGACAAATCAACTTTCTTTCTATAGGTCCCCTCATCCAGCCTCTATTAGACTTGTCGTCACTGTTGACGTAGTTACTATTGAAAAATACTCCTTTATGCTAGAATTAAACTTTAGAGATCGACATATTATATGAAATTAGAACACACTTACTTGATTATTATAATCGTAAACAATCGTTATTAGAAGCGTCAATATCGAAAACATCGATATATTAGATTAGGGTTTTCCTTTGCCTAATCACTTGCTCCAACTTTGAGGTCTTTGATGGGAAAAGCCACAAATGAGCATACGCAGATTTTCTGTGCGTGACGACGTGACGGCAAAGGGGACCTAACCAATCTTATATATAAAAGATTTCAACCCTAGTACCACCCATCATGGACCCTAGAGTTGGCCTACACTTTATTCTACACAAATCTGAATCAGTGTCTGAAGCCCATTATTACTGATCACATTTGTCGAGCTTAAACATCATCAACTGGATCACAACAACATCAACCCGTTTTTATTAAAACCAAAACCCACAATTGATTGCAGCCCACAAAATATTAGAAAATATTCTAACATTCTCCCACATGGGCAAAATCAATTGTGTATATTTAATTTGAAGAAAATATTTTGAAAACGACTCTCGGGCTGATAACATGTTTATTTTACGTGGCCACAATGATCCCAAGATGCAACACTTGATTAAGACTCCATTCAACAAAAGTCAAATGATATCGAATCATAGCGGTGATTATATCCTTATTGATACAACACCTTCCATGGTTACAAATACCACCAAACTCCGTCAACTAGTCATTTGTGTAGAGTGTAGCAAGAAAATGATTTGTCATCGTGATCCAACAACCATACTATCATTTTCTTTGTCAGTCCTAAATCTCTCTCAAATGCCTAAAAGCCAGGAGATTTTATGGTCCATAAGATACCACAATGTATGTGCTCCAAAATAGTGTTGATCACCGCGGTATAATGATCCAATCAACACGAGCACCAATTTTAGACATAATTTCTCTCAAGTGCCTGAAAGCCAAAGAAATTATGTGGTCCATAAGATACCATAACGCCTCAACTCTAAAATAGTGTTGATCACCGGCGAAGTGATCCCAACAACACTGAGCTTAAATTATTATAACGCCTCAGCTCCAAAATAATGTTGATCACCGGCGCAGTGATCCCGAATAACAATGAGCTATAATATATTTATGTTTACACATAATGCCTCAACTCCAAACTAGTGTTGATCACCGGCTAAGTGATCCCGATTAACACTGAGCTATAATATATTTACATTTGATTCAATAATTTCAACATCATAAATGAGTTGATATAAAATTCAAACTCCCACTAATCAATCATTTCAAAAGAATCTTAATTATCTCCCACTTGATCAAACGTTCTTTTCAAAACTTCCACTAATCAAGCATATCAAAAGAACTTAGTTAACTCCCACTTACAAAAATGTTCAACATTTCAATGGAAACATAACAATTATATGTGGAGAAAATTCAATCTTGAATCAAAACCAGAAATGCATTAGGATTATCATAATGAGGCCAATATAATAGTACAACCACCTTTAGGCAGAATGCACAAACTAAAGTCAAATCCTCAGTCAAAACCTCAGATGAGTTAATCAATGAGTATGCATTAAACTTTGAAAGTTGTCACCTTTAGGCAGGCAAAATCCTCCGTTAAATACATTCTCCAATAACTTCATCTCAAATCAATTTTTAATTATAACATATAATAATCACCTTTAGGCAGAAAATCACATGTCACAATTAAAAACATTCCTCAAACTACAAAGAAAATTTCATCAATCAATATAAGCGGTCCCACTTTGATGGTAACGGCATATACCAACGCACAAAATCTCTTGCATAGGAATCAATGATTAAAAACATTCCACAAACTACAAAGAAAATTTCATCAATCACGAATATAAGCGGTTCCACTTTGATGGTAACGGCCATATCAATGCATGAAATCTCTTGCATAGGAATCAATATCTCTTGTTAGAATATGACTCATAAAAATTATGCATCATTTAAATGCATCAAAACTGGTCAACTATTATTTTAATTTGCATTCTCAACATGTTTGTTAAACATTCAACTCATAATTGAATAGTTTACGCAGCGGAAAAATAAGAGACTTCAATTTTAAATCAATTGAGGATATAAAACAAATAGTCCCGAACTTTTATAAATAATAACATAGACTATTTCCTCAATTTAAGTCTCCTATAAACATATATAGATAGTTGACATGTAACACTATCCCACTTGATAGAGAATTATAGTTGAATTATCAATCCAAGATTTTTAAAATATTTAATAAAATATTCAACTATTTTCTCTATCACACAATGAACATGTCAAGTAATGTCACATCGATAGGCATGTCCACTACTTACATAACACAAGGAGAATTGCAATCCATTCTAAAAAAGTTTTAAAATGAATAATAGATTGCATTTTATCCAGAATAGAACTCTCAAAATATTAAACTTGAAATACTCCCACTCAATAGAGTAAATTTTACAAATTGAAGTATGTAACAAGAAATCAATTACCGATTATATAAAGAGAGTTTCTAATTTTAAGAATATTCTGAAAAAATAATAATACTTTCATATATAATTGCATATTTATCATTTCAAAAGGAGTAGATAATATTGAAAACAAATTTCTTCTTATATGCAATTATATAATAAGTCACAAGAGCATAAATAATTGCACCACTAACCTCAAAAATGTAACTTTCACCCTTGCAATTAGAATCAATGAGCTTTGATGACTTTACAATTATCATAAATCTTTAACCGCGTCATATTAGAATTAAACTTTAGAGATCTTAAGATAAATGATCTAATTGATCAATTCACACATCATAGTAAAAACAAATTGAATTGAGATAAGGTGGTTGAAGGTACATTGTCATAAAATAAATGGTGGTCTTGGTGTTCAACCTTAGTTTGTTGACCAATTGGAGGTGGCGGTTACGAGCGTATAATCATCTCCATGGAAGGAAATTATGGTGATTAAATATGAATGTACGTCTTTGAGATTCTAACTCAAGTTATCTCAGAGAGATTAAGTTCTCTAACTTAGTATTTCCAATGGTGGAAGGTTATTTGTAGGGTGGATCAACGGCCAATAGAATGAGGCACTACAAGAAATATGATTTTTTACAACAATTTTTTTTGTTACAAGTCGTTGGCTAAATTACTTTTGATTGTTTTGCCAGCGAATTGTAACAACTTTTAATGAAAAAAATTGTTGTCAAAAATCATATTTCTTGTAGTGAGGGCCTTGTTTGGTTTTCATTTAACATTTCAAAATTAGGGAATAATGACTTTAGCGCTAGAGTTTCGTTCTAACATGATGTGTTATTGGAACCTTTCAACCTTAGTTTGTTGAGCAACTGGAGGTGGCGGTTATCGGCGTATAATAGAGGTGAGAATAGGCTAGGTCGAGCTAGGCTTTGCCAAGCCCGAGCATTATTTTTTAGGCCTAAGCTCGGCCTTTTGAAAGCCTATATGGCCTGTTAGTCTGTTTAAAATCCTATTTCATATGAACATATTTAAATAAATAATTATATTTATTTTTAAAAATACTTATGAACTAATAAACAAACGTCTTTTTGATATTTAATATGATATTTTAGAGAATTTAACTATATATATCATCATATTTTAATTTTAGTTTATAATAATACATTTATATATGTGAAAAACTAATGAAGATTAATAAATTTAAACTACTAAAAAATATAATAAATATAAAATTTAATGAAAGTACAAATTTTAAATATATAAATAATAATATTATTAAAAATATTATTAATATTAACTTAAATAGGCCGACCTAGTAGGCTAATAAGACTTTTTTAATGGCCTGCAGCCTGGCCTATTTGACTAAATAGATTTATAAAAAAGTTTTGGCCTGCTCTATTTAAAAAAGCTTTGGCCTTAAGGCTTCGTTGGTCGGTCTGACCTATTCCCACATCTAGCGTATAATCATCTTTATGGAAAGAGATTATGGTGATTTAATATGAACGTACATCTTTGAGGTTTAAGCTCAAGTTATCATGGAGAGATTAAGTTTTCTAATTAGCATTTCCTATGGTGACAGATTATTTGTGGGGTGGATCAACGAATAATAGAATGAGCATTGATTGGTTTTCTTTAACATTTCAAAATTTGGTTCTAGCATTATGTGTTATTGAGCCATTTCATCACTAAAAACATCAATTGTAATCTAAATCATATGATATCAAATTAATAAATAAAAAAGATTCATAAATTAACCGTTGTACTCAAAATCATTTGATCTTAATTACTATGTGAACCTGTGCGCGACAATAGACCGGCTCTTTTTGAGTGGTTTATTTATGGATATTGTGTTTGAGTTTATAACTTGATGCATAAAAAACAAGAAAACAAAAGTTGTTTCTTATCGTACAATGTAATTGCTATCAATGTTTTAAAGCCATCCAATGAATTGGGACAAGTAGCATATATACTATAGGCTCAAGCCCATATAGGAAAAGGAAAAGAAAAAGAAAAACTTGGCATTACATTTATTTAGTATTAATATTTGAAAGAAAATACTAAACAGTGTTCCTGGGACATTGGTTAAACAAGCAAATATAGTAATATGTCATTAAAATTTATGCAGTCAACGCCTTGAAAGTGTAAAAAATGTGATTTTCAATTTTAAAATTTCCTTTTTTGATTTTCTTAACCAGTGTCCCGGGGGCACCGGTTAGCATGACCCATATTTGAATGTACCACACTTTCACAAAAACACTGCAACCGTCCTATAACTTCAGTCCGTGTCATCCATCACATGAAATTGTCACACTTTAATTTTTTTTCTTTTCTCCAATCTTTATTACCCCTTATAAAAATAAAGTGATACGTGGCAATAATGTAGCTATTGAGGAATATTCAGATTCAATCTTAGACGAGAAAATAATAAAGTATGACCACTTTGTCTGTCCTTATAAAAGGTTTGGTTCTCTAGCTAATGTGTTGGACTTGATTGATTCATGGTGGGATCAATTAATTGGCCAAAAACATTGGAAACAAAAATTATAAAAAGAAAAATATAGTACTTACTAGTTGATATTGTAACCAAAAAAAAAAAAAAAAACTTACTAGTTGATATTTTCTCACTCATAACTTAATTCATGTCTAGTTTTTCTTGTTCTCGTACTCAATGATCAAAATTATAGCTTATCTTTAAGGGCACCATAAGGAGACAAAGGATTGTTGTTTGCAGAATGACTTTTTTTTTCCAGCTTTTTAATTCTGGTATATGTTCTATTCACGCCATTCATTGGACATCTTTTATGTTTGGTTTTGAGGAAAGATTAGAAGAAGGAAGGAAAGTGAGTGGATGGAAGCATTTTCCATCGTTTGGCAACACAACTAAAAGGGAAGGAAAGAAAATTTAAGCTGGGCCCCACATAAAATTCTTTTCCACTCAAGACTGGAGAGAAAGTAGAAGAAGAGCACATGTTTTATTGGAAAGACAAAAGTACCCTCATTTCTATTTTTTTTTCTTACAAATTTTTTAATGTTATTTTAATTTAATACTAGTAGTAGTAAGTAGTAACTAGTAATACTTATTATGTATTACAACAACAAAAGAATGTTTACTACTGGTGGTCAAGTAAAGCTTATTAAACTGTTTTTAAGACAAAAAAAGAAAAAGCTTATTAAACTGCAACGATTTGTATCAATAATTTTTCATGAGAGTTGTTATTTATTTATTTTCCTTTTTTTGCGTTAAAAAACTTTTGATGAAAGTTATTTTTTTTGTTTTTATTAATGTTGAAAATTTGTTAATCCTAATAAAAAAGTTCATTTAAAATTTTGTTAGAGGTTCATCATTGTCCTCTTATGTGTGATAAAAAAGTTGATTGGGGGAAAATAATTCATATTGTATATTCAACAAGTTCTTCAATAAAAATTAGTCACCAATAAACAGCGGTAGAAACCTCGTAACGATATTATTGTAGCATAAAAAAATAATTAAAGTTAATTAATAAAATATTAACTAAAAAAATCAAAGAAGATTAGTGTCAAGGTTATTTTTGTCATTGTATAAATAAACATTTTTTCTCTCTTTTACTTTTTAACTTTCTTTCCTTTCAGTTTTTCTTATACCAAACAACTATAAAATCATTTCACTTTCTACTCACTTTCTCTTCTTATACTTTCTTTCCTTTCAGTTTCTTTCCTCTCACTTTCTTTCCTTTTTAGTGTATGGTTTGTACTACCAAACTGTGCTAAGTTTAACATAGGCACAAGATATGAACACAATATTTAGAAGCTCTTAAATAAAACTAAAAAAGAAAAAAAGTGAAATAATATATATTTTTAAATAATTAATTGATATATAATTTTGTGTGTGCACTCATATGATTTATATATTTAGAATTGTGTTCAAGTAAGTATTTCTTTCAAACTGCTTCCAAGCATGTCCTTTTTTATAGAAATTACTACGTACAAATTTTAATTTTAACTTTTTTTACAAGCAACTTTTTTTACTATGTACATAACATAGGAGTGATTGAAATCAAAGTTATTAATAACACTTCAGTCAAAATTTTGAAAAAGTGATTAACAATATACTAGTACTTTTAATTAATTTGGTCAAGAATCTCACTCAATTCAGCCCATGGATTAGTGAAAGTAGGTTGTTAGTAAAGATGTGAAACAGCTGCATGGCCAGTTTGAAAGCATTATTTTATTTTATTTTACTTAGTGGTTAAACATTTATTCTCAAATAAACACACCCAATATCATATAAAAAAATCTGGTGAATTGGATTCGAATTTGGAATATCACATAAAATATCATCACATTCAAATCACTAGGATATATGTCATAAGATATAAGTTAGAAAAAATGATATTTAAGCACATTTTTTATTTTATTTTTGATAAATACGGCAGCACAATATATGGTTCAAAATACTAGTAATTCAACTTCAACAATTTAAATGATATTTTAATTCTCCAAAGAAACTAATAATGATTATTTTAAAATCTTTCTAATTTTAAAAACAAATTAATGATTAATTAAATGATAATTTATATTATAACATTAATCATTACTCCTTCACAATTAAGCTGAACATTATCTGAATAAAAGTGACTAGGCCTAAAAAAAGCTAAACATTATCCACTAAGCACAAGACTTGAGCAAACATAGAAGTCTTTGTATCAAGTTACTTACAATTACAATTTATGTTTTTTTTTTAATCGATTAAATTTTATTAATGAACAATTCCCAAACAAGAAATATAAGAAATTATTGAAACATACAACCAAAGGTAAAGTGATGAAAACACTTTAACCAATTAAGAAGACACCAAAACAACACCGCAATTCACCCCAAACATTACACCAATTGAAATTCACTAAACAAGAAAATATGTCGAAAAAAAAGGATAAAAAAAAAACCAGGCACTATAGTAAATGTAGATTGGGCCAGGTTTTTTTTTTCTAAAAAGAATATATGCTTTTCTCATGCATGATACTAATGTTAACACGTAGACCTACTTAGTATTAATGTACATTTTCTATAGAAACTTAATTCTAATTTTGTAAAAATGATCAACTTTTTTACAAATTGATACTATAGAATAAAACAATTAAATGTTTTAAAGAATAGAAAAGGAGAAGCTTATTTGTAAACGGTTGATTGGTTAAAAGCCCTAGTAGAATGAGACACAAAAGTGAAACCAATTAGTCAAAGGGTTTGGAAATGGGAAGAAGAAGCTAAAGAAAAGCTGAAGCAAAACTTCAGAGGAAGAGTTAGGTTGAAAAAGACGTAGAAGAGATAGCACATGGGTGCAACTGAGGAACTATGTTACGTGTCAAACCCCCTAAATTACTTAAAAGGGACCACACCCTCTATCTATATTACACGTGTTGCTCTTCTATTCAACTAAATGCTTTGAGAGTGAAGACTTTGAGAGAGTCCCCCCCAATCCACTCTTCTATTCACCTACACCAACTATAGCCGCCACACTTGACAAGAACCAAAATTCATTCATATGGTTAAATTTAAAATACTTTTACCATATTTTCTCCGATCTTAAATATAAGCAAAAGTTAAAATGTATATATTTTATAGATGGATGTATCTAATCTAATTAATAATAAATATTATATATGTTATTTTTCAATGAATTTAAAAAATTAAATTTTGTTTATATGTAAAAGTAGAAGGAGCATATCCTAATTTGCTAGTATTGTTGTTAATATATGTTGATCATGTGTAACACATGATTTGTTTTTGTATTATATAATATATTTCTCTTTATTTTTTTTAAAGTTCAAGACAATATTTAGGACTTTTGAATTTTACAATTTTATATATAAGATCATGTGTAAACATAGAAAGAAAACTTTATACATAGTAGTTACATAGCTTGATAAAATTTTGGTCTCGGATACGGGTTTAAAATATTAAAGCTGATGAGCATTTTCCATAAAAAAAAAAAAAAAAAGCTAATGAGCATTTGATCTAGTATAGACGAGGCTAAATTTTGACAACATAAAAAATTAAGTTTTGAATTTCAATTGCGAGAAGAGTTAGTTCTTAATATTTGACCGTGTCTTGAATAAGATTATCGTCGGTGGAGATTGGAGAACACCTATATCATTATAAAAAAAAACCTATATATTTTTAACTTAAAAACCCCACTTTTCATCGGTGGATTATCTTGAATAGGCTATATGAAATATAAAAGAAAATAGAAAAAAAACCTACATATTTTTTATGAGAAAAAGTCCAAACATGCATGCACTTGGACATTGGCCAAATATTGCAAAACACAATTTTCATTCCAAATTTACTATCATCATTCCGTCAATTTTGTCACTATATACCATATATGAAGGTAAATTTTACTAGCGTGAAGAAGACTTACAAGAGAAACGATACTTAATATGGTTAAAGTTTTTGTTCCCTTAGACACTTTAAAACTTGCCTAGAAAATAATACCTCATCACAAATACAATATGAGGAATGAATGCAATGAACCTAGCTATCAAGAAAAAGCTTGAAAGTGAGATGTGAATATTTCATAACCATGCGGGACATATTGTGAAGTTTATTTACATTAAATCCAAAAACTCAATCGTTTTCAAGCTAAAAGTGAAAACGGATATGTTTTAGCATTTTTTCCATTTGTGGGGGTGTAACTTGGAATTGTATTTTTGGTTGTGTACATTTGAATGTTTATTTTAAGTAAATTAGGATATGGTGTGAGATTGCAAAGTAGGATATGATTTGCTTTTATTACTACTATAGTTAATTAAATAAAGATAAAGTTGTGGTAATTAATAAAGGATAAGGATGAGGATCATAGAGTAAGGTCAGCAGTCAATAGTAAAATAAATTAAATGTGTGATTGGTTTTAATTTTTTTTTTTTTTTTTTTTACCACCAGTTGAATCTAGTTCGGGGGTCAGTTTTGGCATCAAGAGTTTTAATTTTGGAGTTGGCAGAATTGATTTTAGACGTGTAGAATTGATTCTGAATTGTTTGGTTTTTGAAAAGTAGAATTTATTCTACTTGAAGCTAGAAATTGTAGCTTCTTATTCTAAAATTGATTTTTACATTCAATTTTTTTTATTCAACTCACTTTTATATGAATATATCCAAACATAAATCAGTTTTGGTCAGAATCAATTTTGATCAGAATCAATTTTATAGAATCAATTCTGTCAAAATCAATTATCCTCACCGCAAAACCTACACACATTTTATATGAATATAAGGAAGGAGGGAAGAAAGAAAGTAAAGATAGTGAGAGAGATTTGCTCTTAAGTTATTTATGATAACAATTGAAGTTAATTTTGGGATTAATCAATTTAACATATTTTAATTGTTGGAATTAGTATTTAATTTTTTAATGAAGAATGGTTAATAAAATATGGTAGAGAACATGCGCGTGACACGGGCAAGATTCCTTTTGGTTATGCTTTTGAGTTGTTTGTCATGCTAATGATCTTACTTTAATTAAACTAATCAATCAAATCAAAAAATAAAATGGTGTCTTAAAGAAGTGGGTGTCATGTTTATTCCAACACATCAAGCCCTTGTTTCCCATCTTCCAACTTTCATTTAGTTTGATTACATATCATAATCAAGATTTATATATAGTCACACACCCTGGCTAATCAAAGTGCAATACTAATTGACAGCAAAAAAAGTGCAATATTAATAATTCCAATATTTGACACACATTAACTCATAAACCATTTTGTAATTAAATAAAATATTTTTGGATAACTTTTCATATATAAACCTTAAAAAGGTTCAAATTCATCTTATATATTAGTCACTTGTACGCATATCATCTATTGTAGCTGTTTGTTTCATGCAGTAATCTCAATCAATAATTGTCATTAAAAAAATTCAATCAATAATTTTTTATCAAATGACTTTTATTTATATAGTAATTGTGTAAAATCCAAATTTATAGATTTTTTAAACTAATTTTATTAAAAGAGCTCATTCATAAGTATCAAGAATACTCATGAAGAAAGAGGACTATAAACCCTTACAAAATAAGGGAATAAGATTAACCGCAGTAACTACGTTGATGCAGTAATGATATTAAATTATCAATCGTTCAATCTAAATTAATAGATAAGATATATTGTTACATAAATAACTTAGGCGTGAAAATCAGTGTCAAAAATAACAGCAATGATTTAAATCCCAAAATAAGCATAAACCAAAACCTCATATTACATACATGGAAAGAGTGATATTGTGATAATGATATTGCAATACTTTTTTTATTATTTTATGAAATTATATTGCAATATTACTAACTATGTGCTGTATGCATCACACACAATAAACTTCCATGTTTCCCTCCTCCCATACTAATCCATTTCACACTAGCATTAGCCACGATTAAAATATATTGCTCCTAGTAGCTATGTGCTTAATTTAATTTAAGTAGCTACAATGCCTATATGATATTTTTATGTACTACTAGTAAGATGCATGGTTGTGAAATGAACGAGTATACCTCTACTGTTTCTTAAAATGGTTAACCTATACCTATAGGCCTAGTTTTCAACAACCCCTAAATTGTGCCACAATTTGGGCCATTATATCTATAGCTTAATTTGTTCACTGGCTAGCTCTAACTTCAAGGTTGGGAGACTATTGTGGCTCACGCACCTCCACAAATTACTAACCAATCACTCCACAACACATAGACCAAAGTAAGTGTAATTGGTTCATGGCAAAACAATTAAACTGTTTAAGTCAGTGAGCTACAATAGGGATCAAAATATGGATGTTGATAATACAAGTAGATTTTACAAAATAAATTTTACTACTAAGAATCAATTTTCTACACCAAATAATCAAATAGACAATTAGCTAGCTAGTAGAGAAATTAAAGAAGAGTGAAGAAAAAGCCATCAAGAAAGAGCCAAGCTTTTCATTGGAAAACAAAGCCAAAGATAGTCTCTTTCATCAAAAGATTGAAGTACCCCACAATTAATTATGAACACACATATGCAAACATAAAGGTTAGATTATTCTCCTATTATAAGCAACAAATCTCCACAGCTAAGTCATATCTTCGAGAGGTTTGTATACGATAATAAAAAATTCTTGCACCTAATGTCTTATAATTTTGGATAAAGAAGTGGAGTTCAATTCATATGTATAATAGTTCTGAGTTCAATATGGATAATTTTTTGGGTGTTCTCTCATTACTTAATATTGTTATTAGAGTTGATAGTTTAATAAAAAGTTTGATCGATTCTTTACATCAGAAATCTTTTCGACAAAAATGGTCAGACGGGTGTCCTGTTGAGTTCAGTTAACGATGGACGATGGTTCAAGTGTTTGGAAGAAAGAAAAAGTTTCCAATTGAGGAGAACATAAAGAAGTGAATGATTCACACTTAGAGCATCTCCAATAAGAGATATCATAGAGAGTATCATAGACTAATGATCCGTACCTTTTTTTTTTTATCAATGGAGTTCCATGACATGGCATAGATGGTATCAAAATTGATGTTATTTTTTTTATAATCGAATTAAATAGAATTAATAACTTGTTAATAATGTATGATACCTAGAGTGATATCATCATTGGAGCAAAACACGTATGAGTTGCATAAATACTATATGACATTATATGGACCACTTTTTAGTGATATATGATACCCAAAGCGGTATCACCATTGAAGATACTCTTAAGAAAGAGAGAGAAATTATTGTGACAAGTGTGAAGTAATTTAAATATCACATTGTTTAAAAAAGTAAATATCGAACACTTTATAAGTGAGATAATTTATAAATTAAATGTTAAAAGTTCGAGTAAAAAAAGATGTCAAACTTACTTTTATAGTTGTTCTGAAGTCGATATATATAGTTGATCCTTCAATTTCTTCTTCGCAAACTAATAACAAAATACATTAAATTATAAGAAATAAAATGTGATATAAAACGGGTGAGAGTGAAGAGTACTATTTAACAATTACAGTAATTGATTATTCTTATTAGAAAACAATTAAATGTTCGAAACGTGGCAGGTTAAGCAGTGGGTATGTGGCCTTGCTTCGTCCTTTGGCTCAATTTATTTTAAGGGATTCCAAGCTGGCATGTCTTTTTTCGTCAAAAAAAAAAGCTGGCATGTCTTTCATTCTGTAAACTACCACTGGCCCGAGCACATGCATACCACTGATTTGGTTGCTACCTTTTCTATAGTTTCTTTTTTTTTTAATTCTCAATCTGGAGCTGAAAATCAACCTAGCTATACACTTTTGATAATTAACATTGAGTACTAATTAAAGATAATTAATGTATGATACAAAAACGGGACATGTGATAGGCATAACATGTGGGACATGTGTCCATCAATTAGATAGGGAAATGGAATCTTTGGACACCAAAGACGATCATTATCTAGAAGACTAGAATCCTAGATTAATCTCTCAGGTGTTCTTTGATCTCAAGATAACTATCCCACCTACTATTTTCTTTTACTTTTTAATTTTGCAATATGCATCACATTGCTTCGTGGTTTTTATTGGTTTTGTAAGCCAAGTTCTGAAATATAGTTGCAGTTTTTGAAGGCTCTTAGTTTCTGAAGCTCACAAGCTTTTGAAGTGTCTCAGGTTCTGAAGCCTTTCAACTTCTGGAGCTCCTTGGGTTCTGAAGCTCAGCATCTTCTGGAGCTTCGCATCTTCTGGAGCTTCGTATCTTCTGAAGCTCTGTTTTTTTTTAAGCTCTGTTTCAGTGAGCTATGTACAACTGTATTTTTTTTTTCAGTTAGTTTTTTTTTTTGTCCTAGGTAATTAGGAAACTCTTGTATATATACATTTCATTGATCAATAAAATTTAACACTTTTCATTTTCTCAATTCTTTTCAATTACCAAAACTTTTCTCTAAGTTGTTCTCTTTGTTTGGTTCATTTCCAACAAAGTGGTATCAGAGCATTGTACGTTCCAAGGGACCTTGATCAAGAAGTGATCAAGACTTGATCTTTACCAAGTCTTTCTGGTGTAGAAAGATTTGTTGGTTGATCACTACAATCAACCATGGCTGGAAACAACAATTTTCATGCAAACCTACCAGTGTTTGATGGGAAAAATTGGGATACTTGGGTGAAGCAGATGAAGGTGATATTCACTTTTCAAGAGGTGTATGATCAAGTGAATGCAGAGGTTGCTCCACTCCCAGCAAATGCAAATGAAGAACAAAGAACAACTCACAGAGAAGCCAAGAGAAAAGACAACAAAGCCTTGTTCTTGATTCATCAGTGTGTGGATTCAAAGGTTTTTGAAAAGATAGCAGATGCAGAGACTTCAAAAGGTGCATGTGACATATTGCAGAAGTGTTATGGTGGTGATGCTAAGGTAAAGAATGTCAAATTACAAGTATTAAAGAGGCAATATGAATTAATGCAGATGAAGGGTGATGAAAAGATCTCAGATTATTTCACAAGATTAGTGACACTCACTAATCAGATGAAGAATTGTGGAAGTAATCTTGAAGAACAAGAAACTGTAGAGAAAATGCTTAGGACTTTAACTTCAAAGTTTGATCACATAGTGGTGACAATTGAAGAGACTAAAGATCTAAGTGAGGTGAAGCTTGAAGATTTGCAGAGTACATTAGAGGCTCATGAGATGAAGCATGGTGATAAGGACCAGGTCAAGGAAGATGAGCAAGCCTTGTATGCAAAATTCAAGAAGTTCCAGAACAATAAGAAAAATGGGCAGAAGAGCAAGAATGGCAAAGAAAGTGTTGAAGACAAGCCTGAATCCTCTAATGGAGGAGGAGGGAAACAGAAGAGCAACTCAAAGAAGAAAGACAAGAGTCACATTCAATGCTTCAAGTGTTCAAAGTTTGGACACTATGCAAGTGAATGTGGGAATGAGAAGAAAATCAAGAATCAGAAAAATGGTGAAGAAGCAAATTTGGCTGAGAACAAGGATTCAGATGATGATGTAAGTTTCATGGTGACTATCACTGATGAGACTGCAGAATCTATGGAATGGTATTTTGATACAGGTTGTTCAAACCATATGACTGGAAACAGGAACATTTTGACTGATTTTGATAGTTGTCTCAACACAAAAATCAAACTTGCCTACAGTAAATCCATTGATGCTAAGGGAATTGGCAATGTAGTCATTCAGAGGAAGAATGGAAGAAAGTCAGTGATTGAGAAGGTCTTGTATGTGCCTGGGATGCAGTGTAACTTGATGAGTGTAGGTCAGTTACTTGACAAAGGATTCAAGGTGGTTTTGGAAGATGGAACACTGAAGTTGTTTGATTCAAAACAAAATTTGATCCTTAAGTCAATTCAAAGCAAGAACAGGACTTTCAAGACACAGTTGAAAGCAATTGAACATGAATTTTTAGCTGCATCAACTGAGATCAAGGACAGTGAACTATGGCACAAGAGGTATGGTCATTTGAATTTCAAAAGCTTGTCACTATTGAATTCAAAGAACATGGTGTTAGGTCTGCCTAGTGTAATAGCTCCTGTAGAGACTTGTACTACCTGTCTACTTGGAAAACAGCCTAGGGATTCATTCAAAAATCATCTACCAATGAGGTCTAGTGAGGTGTTGAATGTTGTACACTCAGATGTTTGTGGACCTATAAATGTGTTATCTACTGGTGGAAACAAATATTTCATAACATTTGTAGATGAGTTCTCTAGAATGACATGGCTGTATCACATAAAGGCTAAGAGTGAAGCCTTTGATGTGTTCAAGAAGTTTAAGGCACTGATTAAGAAGCAAAGTGGAAAGCCAATCAAAGTGTTGAGAACTGATGGTGGAGGTGAGTATACTTCAACAGAATTTGAGAATTATTGCAAGAGTCAAGGCATAATTCATGAAGTTACAGCACCATACACTCCTCAACACAATGGTCTTGCTGAAAGGAGAAACAGAAGTATACTTAACATGGCTAGAAACATGGTTAAGCAAAAGCAGCTGCCAAAGAGGTTTTGGGGAGAAGCAGTGGCTACTGCAGTATACATCCTCAACAGATCACCTAGAAAGAGGTTGGTAGACAAAGTTCCAGAGGAGGTTTGGTCAGAAGTCAAGCCAAGTGTGTCACATTTGAAGGTGTTTGGTTCCCTATGCTATAAGCACATCCCTGATGCCAAGAGAAAGAAGCTGGATGACAAGAGTGAAGCTATGATATTGGTAGGATATCATAGAACAGGTGCTTATAGATTGTACAATCCCATCACTGATAAGGTTGAAATCAGTAGAGATGTGAAGGTTATTGAGAATGATAACTGGGATTGGAAACAAAAATCAACATCTAAGAAAGCTTGTGAAGTGGACTTAGTTGATGATTCAGATCAGAACAATGAACCAACCACATTTGTGAATCAGAATCATGGTACATGCCTTGATGAAGATATGCAAACTTCAAGTGATGATGATGACAAAGTTCAACCAATTAGACCTCAGAGACAAGTTCAAATTCCTAGAAGACTAGCTGATTGTGAGATGGCTTCATATAACATAGTAGACAATGAAGGAGAAATTGTGCATTATGTTATGCTAGCTGATACTGAGCCTATTGATGTGAAGGCTGCACTAAAGAGCAATGTCTGGAAGGAAGCTATGAATGAAGAGTTAAGGTCAATTGAGAAGAACAGGACCTGGGATTTGTGTAATCTACCATCAGACAAGAAATCAATTGATGTGAAGTGGGTGTATAAGGCAAAGCAAAACCCTGAAGGCAAGATAATCAAGTACAAAGCAAGGCTTGTAGCTAAAGGTTTTCTGCAGAGGCAAGGGTTGGATTATGATGAGGTGTTCTCTCCAGTGGCAAGGCATGAAACTATTAGGCTAGTGATTGCTCTAGCTTGTAGTAGAAGATGGCCCCTATTTCATTTAGATGTGAAGTCAGCATTTCTGAATGGACCCTTAGAGGAAGATGTTTATGTGAAACAACCTCCAGGTTTTGAGCTAAAGGGAAAAGAGGACAAGGTGTTGAAACTGCACAAGGCATTGTATGGCTTGAAACAGGCACCAAGAGCATGGAACAAGAGAATTGACAACTTTCTTGTTATGCAAGGTTTCAAGAAATGCAGTGTAGAGTATGGTGTTTATGTAAAAGGCAGTGATGGCAAGCATATGTTGATCATATGCTTGTATGTTGATGACCTGTTGGTGACAGGTAGCTCACCTACAGAAATAGAGGAGTTCAAATCACAGATGAAGTGTGAATTTGAAATGACTGACCTAGGGAAGCTGACCTACTTCCTAGGCATGGAGCTCGTGGAAACTCCAAAGGGAATGATACTACATCAATCCAAGTATGCTACTGAGATTCTGAAGAAGTTTGAGATGCTTGACTGCAACTCCTCAGTCACACCTGCAGATACTAAGGTCAAGCTTGATGAAGAGGCAGGTGGTGACAGTGTTGATCCAACTATGTTCAGGCAGCTAGTTGGTTCATTGAGATACTTGTGTCAAACCAGGCCTGACATAAGCTATGCAGTAGGTTATATTAGCAGGTTTATGAGCAAACCATTGAAGTGTCATTTGCTAGCAGCAAAGAGGATACTGAGATACATCAATGGTACAATCCACTATGGTGTGTTGTTTCCATACTCTAAGGGTAATGGAAAGCTAGAGTTGTGTGGATTTTCTGATGCTAACTGGTGTGGTGATAAGATAGAAAGGAAGAGCACCAGTGGATACTTGTTTAAATTTCAAAATGCACCTGTGTCTTGGTGCTCCAAGAAACAGTCAGTCATAGCTCTCTCAAGCTGTGAAGCAGAGTATGTAGCAGGGTCTTTAGCAGCTTTTCAAGCTAACTGGTTGCAATCACTTCTCAGTGAGATAGGGATTGTTGAAGACATCACAGTGGTGCTGAAGCTTGACAACAAATCGGCAATCAATTTGGCTAAGAATCCTGTTAGTCATGGCAAGAGCAAGCACATTGAAACTCGGTTTCATTTTCTCAGAGACCAAGTTAATAAGGGGAAGTTGATCCTGGAGTATTGCCCCACTGAGAACCAACAAGCTGATCTAATGACCAAGGTTGTGAAGAGAGATCAGTTCCTCAAGCTCAGGAGGGAAATAGGAATTGTATGTTTCGATAACTTGTCTTAAGGAGGAGTATTGGTTTTGTAAGCCAAGCTCTGAAACATGGTTGCAGCTTCTGAAGGCTCCTAGCTTCTGAAGTTCACAAGCTTCTGAAGTGTCTCAGGTTCTGAAGCCTTTCAACTTCTGGAGCTCCTTGGGTTCTGAAGCTCAGCATCTTCTGGAGCTTCGCATCTTCTGGAGCTTCGTATCTTCTGAAGCTCTGTTTTTTTTAAGCTCTGTTTCAGTGAGCTATGTACAGCTGTATTTTTTTTTCAGTTAGTTTTTTTTTGTCCTAGGTAGTTAGGAAACTCTTGTATATATACATCTCATTGATCAATAAAATTTAACACTTTTCATTTTCTCAATTCTTTTCAATTACCAAAACTTTTTTCTAAGTTGTTCTCTTTGTTTGATTCATCTCCAACAGTTCTTAAGCTTAATTGATCGCATCTTCATCATGCTCTTTGTAGTTTTTGGCACCTTGGATTAGGGGTGAGCAAAAATGTCGTAACCGACCGAACCCATTCTAACCGAGGTTAAGTTGGGTGTATCGGGCGGATTTATACGGGTTGTCGGGTCTATAGATGACAAACAATGGGTAAAAATGGTTAAATACGGTCGGGTTCGGTTTTAAAAATTTAAATATGTCGTTAACCGAATCCGACCGAAATTGTAAAATCATGAGTTTTTTCCGTCTTATCGTATGTATTGAAGTTACGTTTCTTTTATAAAAAAATACAATACAAGTTATTTACACACAAAACTCAAATTATACTGTATTATTGCAAAGTTAAATTACGTATTTGTCATATTGTTTTTTTTTTTGAATAAGCAAACTTTTATTACCACACCTCAAATTTGGTATAAGACATACCAAAAGAGGGCAAAAACGGAACACAACATAGAACAGAGATGGCTACACAAAAAGGCAGAAAACAAAACAAACAACAAAGCACCTGCTAAGCCAAAACAAATAAAACCCACTACACACCCAAATAGATCAGGCGCAACACCAACTGGACAGAGCAAACCCCAGGGGCAGCAGCGCCCAGCAAGACGAAGCAGAGGCTAAGAAACAGGCCAGCTGCTTCCAAAAAACACACACAGCAGGGCGAAAAAATACTCCCTCCGACCTACATCCACCCGCTCAAAACAGTCCCCTGGGTCCCAACACCATTCATAGAAAAGACACGGTTTGGTTTTAAGTCTATCCGCACTCCATCTCCACGAAAGAACTTTTGTATTTGTCATATTGTTGATCTAATATTTAGATGGTATTCACCGACAAGTTATTTTATTACGGTATTCTATATGTGTGCATTTTTTTTTTTTTATGAATGTGCTATCCGAATAAACCGACCCAACCAACCCGTAATCCATATAAACCGACACCCGATAAAACCGAAACTTGAAATGATCGGTGATGGGCCAAGATTTTACACTCTCGGTTTTTTTCGGGTGAACCATTTTGGATCCGAATCCGACCGAACCCGCCCGATGCTCACCCCTACCTTGGATAATATGGTGTGGGTCAACGAATCAATTAAATGGGCATATTAGTATTTGGATATATGAAAGAGAGTCTTATCTCTTATATTAGTTCTTTTCACTTCACTTAGAAAAGTAAATTTGGGGTAGCTATATATGTATATGGATTGGGTTAGGTTGGGATGAGACGTTTTTGTCCAAATCTATTATTTATCTAGTTAAATTTAATTGGATTAAATTGGGTGTAAATTTTGTATATTTTATGTCATATCTAAACCAACTCAATCAACAAAGCTTTAATATTAGATTAGCTTGATTTATGAGGAGTGAACACTTAATACACAATTCGCTTTCAAGAAAGCGAATTGTATCAGTCATAATTTTATTTTTTGAACAAATGATAAAATGCAGGTTAACTCTTGTTTAACGAATTTGTTCTTCGCTTATTTGTTGATTTTGACCATAAATGACCAAGAATCCTTCAATTTAGACTAACTTTTTAAGTTTTGAGGGTTTAAGAGGTTTTTGGAAGTTTTCTTTATGTTTTTGTAAACTGTAGAAATGGGGGGAAAGTGGCATAGCACGTTATATATAGGAAGCACATTCGCTTCCTAAGAGGTTAACTGATAAAAAAAGAATTTTTGCCTCCTAATGTGCAAACATGATTTTTCCAAATTTTAGGCAGGGGACATGATGGGAACAAATGTTGGGATTAGGTCACAAAATTTTCCACTCGCTATGGTACAAACAGAGTTCGTTTCTAGAAAGTGAGGGGGTATTTTGGTCTTTTTATAGGGCACGTGAGAAATAGTGGGGGCGCGAAACGAATGACTCTATACATTTTATTGTATTACATGTCACACTATCACTATGGAATATAATGGAACATGTGAATAAGGCTGAGTACGGACCCGCAACTCGATTCGAAACCGATATAACCAACAACACATTGAGCTGAAGCATCCAGACGGGCCGGGTCTCGGATTAACAATTGCAAAAAATCGGGCATGAACAATTGCATATGGCGGTGCGAATCTCTACAATTCTACCTCTTCATAACTGAAATCGACCGTACAACCATTTAGATACAAATTATTTTTTTTTCGTCTCTTCCTCTCTATGTATACTTTTCACTTTGTTGTTTTTATCCATCTTTGATATATGAGAGAAATGTTATACTTTACAAGTTTATAATATCCTGACGAAAAAGGTGTAAAAAATATTCTAATATATATTCTAAATCTATTTTAATTCATACTGTTCTTCTACTTGGTATATTATTGTCTTTAGATTACATATTTAAATTAAAGTTAACTGCATCTCACCCTATGTTTGTCTTTTTATTTAGTTCTTTTATCATTTATTGCATTATGTACGAGTATTAAACTATTTGAAAATTATTATTTTTTGGATAATGACATTTTAGATATAAATAAAGTTTTAATCTAACCCGTAATAACCGACTTATTTTATCTATCACTCATATACGACTTGATATCTGGACAAATCAAAAAGATTGTCAGCTAGAATTAATTAGTCCAAATTAAATTATTATAATTTTTATCCATTTGATAATTTTTGGTCCGAATCCGACCAAAATATAATGTATATGTGAAATAAGGAACATATACATTTTATGTGGCCCGCTTGAAGTTTAAGGAAACTCTTGAATGGATAACTTTTAAACAGAAAGGAAAATTTGGCAATGAAGGATAAGGTTCCACGCTATCATGATGCGGTCTATATACTAAATATATGTTTGATTTTCATTCATTCCAGTAGTACCAGTATAACTAAATTATCCAATAGAAGGATTTCGGATATGTGAAATGTATCTAGAAGTATGGAACTTTTGAGTGCACAATCTATGAAACCTTAACGCAAGAAAGGCATTGATAAGGCAATTCCTCACTTAGGGGATTTGGGGACCTTTGTTAGGGTAATCCAAGATAAGAGGAAGAAGATAACAAGTAAGAACTAGAGAGAAAACTAGGAGGAAAGTGTTAAGATTTATTGATAAGAAAAATCGAGAATAAGTTGTATGTGCAACGCATGAGGCACATGCTTATTTATAAGGAAAACTCCTAACACATCCATTACTTGTAACACAAGTAACCATAACTAACTAACTCAAGGTAGTTATGTAACCACCTCCTAACTACCTAACCAAGTCTAATAGGATTGAAGTTATAAAACATCATGCTCCCTTAACTTCAAGCCTAAGCAAACTTGTCTGTCCTTCAGAAATCCTTGTCTGTCCTTCAGAAATCCTTCAGAACTGCAAACTTGTCTGTCCTTCAGAAATCCTTGTCTGTCCTTCAGAAATCCTTCAGAACTGCTTCAGAACTTGCCATGCTGAGCGCGCGCGCCTGACACACACCAAGTTCACTTCTGAGCTTCAAAAACCTGTCTGTTTTCAAACTCTTAGTTAGAGCATCTGCAACCTGAGTATCTGTTGCACAATGCCTGACATCTAAGCTACCTTGATTCACCTGCTCCCTCAAGAAATGAAACCTAGCCTCTATGTGTTTGCTTCTACCATGCAAAACTGGATTCTTGGCTAAGTTTATAGCAGACTTGTTATCAATCTGCAGAACCACAGGTTTCTCTGCTTCAATTCCTAGCTCCTTCAACACAGTCATAATCCACAAAGCTTGGCATGCTGCATATGCACCTGCTATGTACTCAGCTTCACACGAAGACAATGCAACAACTGGTTGTTTCTTAGAACACCAAGCAACAGGAGCCTCCATAAATCTGAAGAAATACCCAGTAGTACTCCTTCTATCTACTTTGTCACCACACCAATCGGCATCAGAGTAGCACACAATCTCAAATTTCTCCTTCAGAACTGACTTTGGAAAAAGAATTCCAAACTCCATTGTGCCTGCTATATACCTAAGTATTCTTCTAGCTGCATTCATGTGTGACCTTCTAGGTTTATCCATGAATCTACTTACAAGCCCAACTGCAAAGCATATATCTGGCCTGCTGTTGCAAAGACATCTCAATGATCCTACAATTTGCTTGAAAATTGTAGTATCCACAGTCTCTTCTGTCTCATTCTTCTCTAACTTCAAGTTCACCTCCATAGGAGTTGCAGCATATGTACACTCAGTCATGTTGAACCTTTTCAGAATTTCTCCTGCATATCTCTTCTGATGCAACAATAGACCTTTACCATTCTTCAGAAGTTCAAATCCTAAGAAGTAAGACACTTCTCCCAAATCTGTCATCTCAAATTCAGTTTTCATTACTTCTTTGAATCTCTCTATCTCAGCTGTGACACTTCCAGTTACTAGCAGATCATCAACATACAAACATATCAGAATGATGCTTGAAGCTGCTTCCTGCACATATACTCCATATTCTGACTTGCATTTCCTGAAACCTTGTTTCACAAGAAATCCATCTATCCTTTTATTCCAAGCTCTTGGAGCTTGTTTCAAACCATATAGAGCTTTGTTCAATCTGTAGACCATGTCTTTCTTCTCTTCAATCATGAATCCAGGTGGCTGAGTTACAAAAACAAGTTCTTCTAATGGACCATTAAGAAAGGCTGACTTAACATCCATGTGGAACATAGGCCATTTCCTTGCATTAGCTACAGCTATGACAAGTCTCACAGTCTCAATTCTTGCCACAGGTGAGTAGATTTCTGAGTAATCTATTCCTTCCCTCTGCAGAAAACCTCTTGCCACCAGCCTTGCCTTATATTTTGCTATAGAATTGTCAGGATTTAGCTTCAGCTTGAACACCCATTTTACTTCAATTGCCTTCTTATCTGATGGAAGTTTAACTAACTCCCAAGTTTGATTTCTCTCAATTGAAGCCAACTCCTCCTCCATAGCTTTCTTCCATTTCTTGTGTTTCAAGGCTTCTGTGTAATTGATAGGCTCAGAACCAGCCATCAATGCAATATGAACTAAGTCACCATCTGCATTTACCTCATTATCATTAATAATTTCACAATCCTGCAATCTAGCAGGAATGTTCCTTGTTCTGGCAGGCCTGTCTCTAGTCACAGCTGCAGGTGCTTCATTCTCATCACTAGAATCACTATCTTCTTCATTCATGATTGGATTCAATTGAGCTCTGCTTGAACTGCAACCAGCAATCCAATCCCAGGATTTCTCTTCATCAATTACAACATCTCTACTGTAGATCATTTTCTTTGTGACAGGATCATACAGCTTGTAAGCACCTGTGACATGGTATCCTACCAAGATCATGACTTCACTTCTGTCATCAAGCTTCTTCCTTTTTGCTTCAGGCACATGCTTGTGACATAAAGCACCAAAAATTCTGAAGTGACTTACACTAGGTTTTCTACCACTCCACACTTCCTCAGGTACTTTGTCTTTCAGCTTCTTGGTTGGACACCTGTTCAACACATACACAGCAGTGTGAACCGCTTCACCCCAGAAAGCTTTAGGCAGGTTCCTATGCTTCACCATACACCTTGCCATATCAAGAATAGTCCTGTTCCTTCTTTCAGCTAAGCCATTGTGTTGAGGTGTATAGGGAGTTGTGACTTCATGTTCTATACCTTGTTCAACACAAAATGACTCAAACTTCTTGGAAGTATACTCACCTCCACCATCTGTTCTGAGAGCTATGATCTTCTTTCCACTTTGATTTTCAACTAATGCCTTAAAATTTCTGAAGACATCAAATACTGCATCCTTGGTTTGAATCAAGTATATCCACATCTTCCTGCTATACTCATCAACAAAGGTAACAAAATATCTATTACCACCAAGTGAATTCACATCAAAGGGACCACACACATCAGAATGCACAACACCTAGTACACTTGATGATCTCATAGGCAAACTCTTGCTGAAGGCATTTCTAGGTTGTTTACCAACTAAGCAACCTTCACATACTCTTTCTGAAGCTTCAATCTTAGGCAGGCCAAGTACCATTCCTTTGCTCCCTAGCTGATTCAGATATTTGAAATTCAAATGTCCAAATCTTAGGTGCCATAGCCAATTCAACTTCTCATCTGTTATTACCTTCATACACTGAACAGTGTTTGTGTGAATCAAAGTTCTGAAAGTTCTATTCTTGGCCAAAGGAGTCCTCAGAATTAGGTTATTTGCAGGATCATAAAGTTCAAATTTCTCTTTCTTAATGATAACTGAAAAACCTTTTTCTGCTAGCTGTCCAACACTCAGAAGATTACAATCCATACCTGGTACAAACATCACATCTTCAATTACTGCAGTGCTTCCATTGCTCCTCTTGATAACCATGTTACCAATGCCTTCTGACTGCAATGAACTGCTATTGGCCAGCTTCACTTTACTTTTCTTTCCAGAATCGAACTTCACTAACCAGTTTTTGTGACCAGTCATGTGGTTGGAACACCCTGTGTCTAAGAACCAAGTCTCAGCATCAACTTTATCTTGTGATTCTACCTCTGATAATGTAGCCATGAAAGTCACAGCTTTGTCTTCAACCTTTTCTTGCACAAGTTTTGCTTCATCATCAGAGTCTTGGCCCTTTTCTTTGCCTTTCTTGAACCAACAATCTGAAGCATAGTGTCCCCATTTCTCACAGTTATAGCACTGAATGTGACTCTTGTCCTTGCCTTTCCCTTTCTTTGAATTTGATGTTCCTCCTCCTTTCTTGAAGGATTCAGATTTTCCATCAAATTTTTTCTGAGAGCCATTCTTTCCCTTATCTTGATTTTTCTCTTTGTGACTGTTAGCTTTCTTGTAAGCCTGAACTTGTAAGGCTTGTACAGATTCTTGAACCCCTTTCCTTTCATTTATCATCAACTCATGTGCTTCTAAAGATCCGACAAGATCCTCCAACTGTAATGTAGCTACATTCCCAGTTTCTTGGATGGCAACAATGACATGATCAAAATTTGGAGTTAGAGTTCTCATTACCTTCTCTACAATCATCCTATCTGTCATCACCTCACCACAGCTCTTCATTGTATGGACAATGCCTTGAACCTTCGACACATAGGCTCCAATGGATTCACTCTTATCCATCTGCAGAAGCTCATATTGCCTTCGCAGAGACTGCAACTTTACTCCCTTCACCTTTTCTCCTCCTTCATAATATTTCACCAAAATATCCCAGGCTGCCTTAGAGGATTCAGCACTAGATATCTTGTCAAAATTTGCAGAATCTACTGCAGCTTGAATTGCATACATTGCCTTGCAATCCTTCTTCTTTAAGTCTTTGTGTGCTGATCTCTGAGCTTCAGTGGCATTCCCCACCAAGTCTTGCACACCATTAACCACCACTTCCCATGTATCTTGAAAACCAAAGAGAGACTTCATCTGTTTGCTCCATCTTTCCCAATTCTTGCCTTCAAGAATTGGAAGATTGTTTGGTAAACCATTCCCTGACATTGTTTCTGAAGGGAAGAAAATGTAAACACCAAACAAGACTGAATCTTTGTGCTTTCTACACTAAGAACCAAAGGGCTCTGGATACCAATTTGTTAGGGTAATCCAAGATAAGAGGAAGAAGATAACAAGTAAGAACTAGAGAGAAAACTAGGAGGAAAGTGTTAAGATTTATTGATAAGAAAAATCGAGAATAAGTTGTATGTGCAACGCATGAGGCACATGCTTATTTATAAGGAAAACTCCTAACACATCCATTACTTGTAACACAAGTAACCATAACTAACTAACTCAAGGTAGTTATGTAACCACCTCCTAACTACCTAACCAAGTCTAATAGGATTGAAGTTATAAAACATCAACCTTTTGCCACTTATGATCCATTCGATATGACTAAGGCTATAGACTTGTAAGTTGTAATAGTTAAGCTTTCTATCTGAACCACGTTGTAACTGTTAACTTTTCTATCTTAAAGTGTTTCACGTTGTAACAGTTCAGAAAATGTTTGAGAGGAGCGATTGCACATAGTATCAAAATTTTAAGGGGTATCAATTTTTTTTACTTAGTGTGAGTATATGTGTGTGCGTTCGTGTGTCAGAATGATAAAATAAATAAATTAAATAAATATTATAACTAAATTTTAAATTAGACTTAAATTTTTGTGATTTTGATAGTAAAATTTATTTAAAAAATTAAAAGTTATCAAAAGAATTATAACAATTGAAAATATAATTTTTTTTTACTTTTCTTACACATTATATATTTTGATATGACTTATAAAAAAATAAAACAACAAAATTATAACTTGCACAAAGCATCCAAAATCTCAAGAACGGCTCTAGTGAACCATAGTGATGTTCATGACTATTGGTGACAAACTCACGAAAGTGAGCAATGCCTGCGCGCCTTCAGGATTTTGCCCAGATTAAGTTGGGTTCGTTGTCTACCTCACGAACGCACTGACTTTCGTTGTCTACCTCACGAACACGCTGTCTTTCGTTGTCTAGGCAACGAAATGGCAAAAATACTCAATTTCGTTACCTAGACAACGAAATTCTGTCGGCAGTCAAAAACAGCTCCCCATGCAGTCAAAATCGGTTGACACGTGGCCAACTGTGATTGGCCACGTGTGTGGCTATAATAGTGCACCAGCCAATCAGAATTCATGAAGAATTCTATAAATAGGCACCTAATGTGCCATATTTTTTTACCATTCACTTCTTTTCCTCTTTTGCTAATAAATTTTAATTTTTTGTCTTTTATAGTTTCGTAGTTTTATTAGTTTTAGTTGGTTTCTATCGGGCGCATGGTCCGTCGTGGACTAACCATAGCGCTCCTACCGGTGTTGTTATGCCACAATGGTTTTTGTGTCCTTACTAGGAACGCTATGGTTAGTCCAAATGAGTCTTGCTTAGCTTGTGGTTACTACTGCACAAATGAGACTGTCCTATAGGGTGAGACTAGTCGTCGGCAGATGAACCAAATGGATATCGCGCAAGTATTGGTGGCACCCTATATCCCTTAGTCATTACGGGCCTTTTTCTACGCTATGTCCTCCTAGTAGGCTTCTTCGGAGGAGACGGCATCCGTTCGTCAAAGTCATCCTCCAGTTCTATTTCTTCATCACCATCCTCATCCTCAAGTTCCTGCTCCTCGTCTCCCTCCTCCATATCATTCTCCTCAACCTCTGCCTCATCAAAATCATCCTCCTCAACCTCCACCTCGTGCTCCGTCTCTAAAGTAGTCTCATGATTTGGCACCGGATCAGGATGATTCTCTGCAGTAGAAGAAACTTCCTTCATTCTACCACCCGTCCGTTTTGAGCCCCTTGTCTGTGCTAGGGCACGCTCTCTCTCCCTACGGGCCGAGCTATGGGCAACATTATCCCTACCCGCTCTTTTACGAGTAACTTCATCCATTTCTCCTGCAACATTATTATATCATCATCATCAGCTAAATTCAAAACAATGGTCATCATCATCAACTAAACTACTAAATTTAATCTAATTTTTATTATCATCAATTATCATCAAATAATTTTTATCATCATAGATTATGATCAATTAACAACATTATCATTGTTATACCCTAATTCTAATCATATCAACATCAAGAAAAACTCAACATCATCAATTATGATCAATCCAAATTCTAAGCAACATCTAACTTAATCAACAATGAATTTAAATTTATCAACAAAATATTAACTTAATATAATCAACAATATTGGACAATGTTTTTTTAGCACGAACCCTAAATCCCCAATCCAACACATAAATCCTATATCCCCAAGTGACAAAGTTCTTCACAACCTCCCAAACCTTAGTTCCACGCTTCCTTTGATGTAAATCGAGTACTATTCAGTGATTGGGTGCTTGCTCGATCAGAATCGCAATGAAAATCGCCCAAAAACCCTTTCCCAATCGTTGCTTTGATTTACTGTAGTGATTGGCGAATCATTTCCTCCGTTTCTAATATGACACAGTTTCGTTGTCTATCCAACGAAACCAAGCGCGTTCGTGAACTAGACAACGAAACTATGTGTTTCGTTACTTAAGTGACAATTACGCTTATTTCGTTGACTAGGCAACGAATTTCAAGTAAATTTGGCCAGGAACGCGCCTTCGTCCTGTAGTCAACAATTAATTTGGATTTCGTTGCACTGACAACGAAAATTTTGATCATGTCCACAGGGGTATTTTGGGATTTTAGCGGGGCTTGGGAGCAAGTAGGGGGCCTCAATAGCAAATTTCTAATCTTTTTAGGTTTGATTTGGCCCATTGATAATGGGCTGTATGTAATTTATTTTGACCAAATTTGAAATTTTCTCATTTCTTTTTCATGTTTCTTTTATCTTTTGAAATTACATTTTTGTCCATATAAAAATTTCTGAACGTATTTTTCAAATTTTTTTTGCAATTAAACGTATTATTTATTCTAAAAAAAATTGAAAAATACATTATAAACTTTTTACGCATGGGCAAAAAATGTAGTTTCAGGGGGATAAAAATAAACATGGAAGGGGAAGGGAGGGGTAGAAGAGAATTTTTCGTTCAACTTGTTCCAGAATCTGAACAGAATTTTAGGCTATCTGGATTCTTTGTTAATATGCTTTCAAAGTTTCAAGTTTTCACTATCGAGGCACCCGCAGTTACAACGATATACTGAGCCTAATTGTGTTAAGCGTGAGAGGGTGTGTTAAGAGTCTTACATTGAATAAAAAATGACTTGAAGATATATTTATAACCCATCCAGATACATCAATCATTCCATCAATCTAAAAAACAAAAGTTTTCTTAAATAAAGGACCGAAAGTATATTATTAGAGTCTATCTATTCAACTACCCACCACTTATATTCGCACATTGAACCCAATACTGTTAAACGTGAGGAGATGTATTAAAAAACTCAAATTTCACATTAATTATGTTAGCACAATAGAAAAATACAATCACACTGATCACACATTGCACAATTAAGGAATTTGTAGGATTAGGCCTCGCGCGTCTCACTTAGGCCTGCACGCACACTCTATGGAAGGGATGAAGTTCTTGATCTATGAACAATGAAAGAAGTATAAAGGATGAATACACTAATTTGGAAGAGAGAAGAGTTAACTATATTATTCACAATACATTGATATTTGAACACATAGGGATTACTTGCATAGCAAGTTACAACAAACTTAAAAAACTTTAGCAAAATCTAACTAACTCCATAGTTGGTTACACTTGCCAACTGTCACAACTAACTAGAATATGAACTAACTCACTTAACAAATTAGAGATAAAATATAACTAAAATTTATAAAAATGACACATTTTATCTTACGAAATGATTTTGATGAACTTACTTGTTGTATGCCTGCCCAGTTCACAACATCATACATTTATATTTTTTTTGGCAAAGTGAATGATAATGTTCACGACATATACAATAAATATATAAACTCGAAAATTTTTACTACAATCATACTCCACATTCTCACTTGTGTATTTGGCTAGTCCCGAAAAAAAAAAAAATTAGGTAAAATTGCATTTTTAGTCCTTCAACTTAATTTCAAGTAACATTTTACTTTGTCTTTTTTTTTTTTACATCATTTTAATTCTTTTTTCATGTTTCGATATGAATTTCAAGATCTAAATTTATAATTGTATTTCCTTTTTCGCTTTCAATCATAAATATACTTATGTCTTACAAGCAAATTATAGATTTGAACCTTGGAAAATCATAAATTAAACATGAATGAAGGATAAAAAAGAACTAAAATGATATAAAAAAAATAAAGGACTAAAATGTTACTTGAAATTAAGTTAAAGAATTAAAAATGTACTTTTTCCATTTGAGTTTTAATTTAAAATCGGGCATGAACAATTGCATATGGCGGTGCGAATCTCTACAATTCTACCTCTTCATAACTGAAATCGACCGTACAACCATTTAGATACAAATTATTTTTTTTTCGTCTCTTCCTCTCTATGTATACTTTTCACTTTGTTGTTTTTATCCATCTTTGATATATGAGAGAAATGTTATACTTTACAAGTTTATAATATCCTGACGAAAAAGGTGTAAAAAATATTCTAATATATATTCTAAATCTATTTTAATTCATACTGTTCTTCTACTTGGTATATTATTGTCTTTAGATTACATATTTAAATTAAAGTTAACTGCATCTCACCCTATGTTTGTCTTTTTATTTAGTTCTTTTATCATTTATTGCATTATGTACGAGTATTAAACTATTTGAAAATTATTATTTTTTGGATAATGACATTTTAGATATAAATAAAGTTTTAATCTAACCCGTAATAACCGACTTATTTTATCTATCACTCATATACGGCTTGATATCTGGACAAATCAAAAAGATTGTCAGCTAGAATTAATTAGTCCAAATTAAATTATTATAATTTTTATCCATTTGATAATTTTTGGTCCGAATCCGACCAAAATATAATGTATATGTGAAATAAGGAACATATACATTTTATGTGGCCCGCTTGAAGTTTAAGGAAACTCTTGAATGGATAACTTTTAAACAGAAAGGAAAATTTGGCAATGAAGGATAAGGTTCCACGCTATCATGATGCGGTCTATATACTAAATATATGTTTGATTTTCATTCATTCCAGTAGTACCAGTATAACTAAATTATCCAATAGAAGGATTTCGGATATGTGAAATGTATCTAGAAGTATGGAACTTTTGAGTGCACAATCTATGAAACCTTAACGCAAGAAAGGCATTGATAAGGCAATTCCTCACTTAGGGGATTTGGGGACCTTTGTTAGGGTAATCCAAGATAAGAGGAAGAAGATAACAAGTAAGAACTAGAGAGAAAACTAGGAGGAAAGTGTTAAGATTTATTGATAAGAAAAATCGAGAATAAGTTGTATGTGCAACGCATGAGGCACATGCTTATTTATAAGGAAAACTCCTAACACATCCATTACTTGTAACACAAGTAACCATAACTAACTAACTCAAGGTAGTTATGTAACCACCTCCTAACTACCTAACCAAGTCTAATAGGATTGAAGTTATAAAACATCATGCTCCCTTAACTTCAAGCCTAAGCAAACTTGTCTGTCCTTCAGAAATTCTTGTCTGTCCTTCAGAAATCCTTCAGAACTGCAAACTTGTCTGTCCTTCAGAAATCCTTGTCTGTCCTTCAGAAATCCTTCAGAACTGCTTCAGAACTTGCCATGCTGAGCGCGCGCGCCTGACACACACCAAGTTCACTTCTGAGCTTCAAAAACCTGTCTGTTTTCAAACTCTTAGTTAGAGCATCTGCAACCTGAGTATCTGTTGCACAATGCCTGACATCTAAGCTACCTTGATTCACCTGCTCCCTCAAGAAATGAAACCTAGCCTCTATGTGTTTGCTTCTACCATGCAAAACTGGATTCTTGGCTAAGTTTATAGCAGACTTGTTATCAATCTGCAGAACCACAGGTTTCTCTGCTTCAATTCCTAGCTCCTTCAACACAGTCATAATCCACAAAGCTTGGCATGCTGCATATGCACCTGCTATGTACTCAGCTTCACACGAAGACAATGCAACAACTGGTTGTTTCTTAGAACACCAAGCAACAGGAGCCTCCATAAATCTGAAGAAATACCCAGTAGTACTCCTTCTATCTACTTTGTCACCACACCAATCGGCATCAGAGTAGCACACAATCTCAAATTTCTCCTTCAGAACTGACTTTGGAAAAAGAATTCCAAACTCCATTGTGCCTGCTATATACCTAAGTATTCTTCTAGCTGCATTCATGTGTGACCTTCTAGGTTTATCCATGAATCTACTTACAAGCCCAACTGCAAAGCATATATCTGGCCTGCTGTTGCAAAGATATCTCAATGATCCTACAATTTGCTTGAAAATTGTAGTATCCACAGTCTCTTCTGTCTCATTCTTCTCTAACTTCAAGTTCACCTCCATAGGAGTTGCAGCATATGTACACTCAGTCATGTTGAACCTCTTCAGAATTTCTCCTGCATATCTCTTCTGATGCAACAATAGACCTTTACCATTCTTCAGAAGTTCAAATCCTAAGAAGTAAGACACTTCTCCCAAATCTGTCATCTCAAATTCAGTTTTCATTACTTCTTTGAATCTCTCTATCTCAGCTGTGACACTTCCAGTTACTAGCAGATCATCAACATACAAACATATCAGAATGATGCTTGAAGCTGCTTCCTGCACATATACTCCATATTCTGACTTGCATTTCCTGAAACCTTGTTTCACAAGAAATCCATCTATCCTTTTATTCCAAGCTCTTGGAGCTTGTTTCAAACCATATAGAGCTTTGTTCAATCTGTAGACCATGTCTTTCTTCTCTTCAATCATGAATCCAGGTGGCTGAGTTACAAAAACAAGTTCTTCTAATGGACCATTAAGAAAGGCTGACTTAACATCCATGTGGAACATAGGCCATTTCCTTGCATTAGCTACAGCTATGACAAGTCTCACAGTCTCAATTCTTGCCACAGGTGAGTAGATTTCTGAGTAATCTATTCCTTCCCTCTGCAGAAAACCTCTTGCCACCAGCCTTGCCTTATATTTTGCTATAGAATTGTCAGGATTTAGCTTCAGCTTGAACACCCATTTTACTTCAATTGCCTTCTTATCTGATGGAAGTTTAACTAACTCCCAAGTTTGATTTCTCTCAATTGAAGCCAACTCCTCCTCCATAGCTTTCTTCCATTTCTTGTGTTTCAAGGCTTCTGTGTAATTGATAGGCTCAGAACCAGCCATCAATGCAATATGAACTAAGTCACCATCTGCATTTACCTCATTATCATTAATAATTTCACAATCCTGCAATCTAGCAGGAATGTTCCTTGTTCTGGCAGGCCTGTCTCTAGTCACAGCTGCAGGTGCTTCATTCTCATCACTAGAATCACTATCTTCTTCATTCATGATTGGATTCAATTGAGCTCTGCTTGAACTGCAACCAGCAATCCAATCCCAGGATTTCTCTTCATCAATTACAACATCTCTACTGTAGATCATTTTCTTTGTGACAGGATCATACAGCTTGTAAGCACCTGTGACATGGTATCCTACCAAGATCATGACTTCACTTCTGTCATCAAGCTTCTTCCTTTTTGCTTCAGGCACATGCTTGTGACATAAAGCACCAAAAATTCTGAAGTGACTTACACTAGGTTTTCTACCACTCCACACTTCCTCAGGTACTTTGTCTTTCAGCTTCTTGGTTGGACACCTGTTCAACACATACACAGCAGTGTGAACCGCTTCACCCCAGAAAGCTTTAGGCAGGTTCCTATGCTTCACCATACACCTTGCCATATCAAGAATAGTCCTGTTCCTTCTTTCAGCTAAGCCATTGTGTTGAGGTGTATAGGGAGTTGTGACTTCATGTTCTATACCTTGTTCAACACAAAATGACTCAAACTTCTTGGAAGTATACTCACCTCCACCATCTGTTCTGAGAGCTATGATCTTCTTTCCACTTTGATTTTCAACTAATGCCTTAAAATTTCTGAAGACATCAAATACTACATCCTTGGTTTGAATCAAGTATATCCACATCTTCCTGCTATACTCATCAACAAAGGTAACAAAATATCTATTACCACCAAGTGAATTCACATCAAAGGGACCACACACATCAGAATGCACAACACCTAGTACACTTGATGATCTCATAGGCAAACTCTTGCTGAAGGCATTTCTAGGTTGTTTACCAACTAAGCAACCTTCACATACTCTTTCTGAAGCTTCAATCTTAGGCAGGCCAAGTACCATTCCTTTGCTCCCTAGCTGATTCAGATATTTGAAATTCAAATGTCCAAATCTTAGGTGCCATAGCCAATTCAACTTCTCATCTGTTATTACCTTCATACACTGAACAGTGTTTGTGTGAATCAAAGTTCTGAAAGTTCTATTCTTGGCCAAAGGAGTCCTCAGAATTAGGTTATTTGCAGGATCATAAAGTTCAAATTTCTCTTTCTTAATGATAACTGAAAAACCTTTTTCTGCTAGTTGTCCAACACTCAGAAGATTACAATCCATACCTGGTACAAACATCACATCTTCAATTACTGCAGTGCTTCCATTGCTCCTCTTGATAACCATGTTACCAATGCCTTCTGACTGCAATGAACTGCTATTGGCCAGCTTCACTTTACTTTTCTTTCCAGAATCGAACTTCACTAACCAGTTTTTGTGACCAGTCATGTGGTTGGAACACCCTGTGTCTAAGAACCAAGTCTCAGCATCAACTTTATCTTGTGATTCTACCTCTGATAATGTAGCCATGAAAGTCACAGCTTTGTCTTCAACCTTTTCTTGCACAAGTTTTGCTTCATCATCAGAGTCTTGGCCCTTTTCTTTGCCTTTCTTGAACCAACAATCTGAAGCATAGTGTCCCCATTTCTCACAGTTATAGCACTGAATGTGACTCTTGTCCTTGCCTTTCCCTTTCTTTGAATTTGATGTTCCTCCTCCTTTCTTGAAGGATTCAGATTTTCCATCAAATTTTTTCTGAGAGCCATTCTTTCCCTTATCTTGATTTTTCTCTTTGTGACTGTTAGCTTTCTTGTAAGCCTGAACTTGTAAGGCTTGTACAGATTCTTGAACCCCTTTCCTTTCATTTATCATCAACTCATGTGCTTCTAAAGATCCGACAAGATCCTCCAACTGTAATGTAGCTACATTCCCAGTTTCTTGGATGGCAACAATGACATGATCAAAATTTGGAGTTAGAGTTCTCATTACCTTCTCTACAATCATCCTATCTGTCATCACCTCACCACAGCTCTTCATTGTATGGACAATGCCTTGAACCTTCGACACATAGGCTCCAATGGATTCACTCTTATCCATCTGCAGAAGCTCATATTGCCTTCGCAGAGACTGCAACTTTACTCCCTTCACCTTTTCTCCTCCTTCATAATATTTCACCAAAATATCCAAGGCTGCCTTAGAGGATTCAGCACTAGATATCTTGTCAAAATTTGCAGAATCTACTGCAGCTTGAATTGCATACATTGCCTTGCAATCCTTCTTCTTTAAGTCTTTGTGTGCTGATCTCTGAGCTTCAGTGGCATTCCCCACCAAGTCTTGCACACCATTAACCACCACTTCCCATGTATCTTGAAAACCAAAGAGAGACTTCATCTGTTTGCTCCATCTTTCCCAATTCTTGCCTTCAAGAATTGGAAGATTGTTTGGTAAACCATTCCCTGACATTGTTTCTGAAGGGAAGAAAATGTAAACACCAAACAAGACTGAATCTTTGTGCTTTCTACACTAAGAACCAAAGGGCTCTGGATACCAATTTGTTAGGGTAATCCAAGATAAGAGGAAGAAGATAACAAGTAAGAACTAGAGAGAAAACTAGGAGGAAAGTGTTAAGATTTATTGATAAGAAAAATCGAGAATAAGTTGTATGTGCAACGCATGAGGCACATGCTTATTTATAAGGAAAACTCCTAACACATCCATTACTTGTAACACAAGTAACCATAACTAACTAACTCAAGGTAGTTATGTAACCACCTCCTAACTACCTAACCAAGTCTAATAGGATTGAAGTTATAAAACATCAACCTTTTGCCACTTATGATCCATTCGATATGACTAAGGCTATAGACTTGTAAGTTGTAATAGTTAAGCTTTCTATCTGAACCACGTTGTAACTGTTAACTTTTCTATCTTAAAGTGTTTCACGTTGTAACAGTTCAGAAAATGTTTGAGAGGAGCGATTGCACATAGTATCAAAATTTTAAGGGGTATCAATTTTTTTTACTTAGTGTGAGTATATGTGTGTGCGTTCGTGTGTCAGAATGATAAAATAAATAAATTAAATAAATATTATAACTAAATTTTAAATTAGACTTAAATTTTTGTGATTTTGATAGTAAAATTTATTTAAAAAATTAAAAGTTATCAAAAGAATTATAACAATTGAAAATATATTTTTTTTTTACTTTTCTTACACATTATATATTTTGATATGACTTATAAAAAAATAAAACAACAAAATTATAACTTGCACAAAGCATCCAAAATCTCAAGAACGGCTCTAGTGAACCATAGTGATGTTCATGACTATTGGTGACAAACTCACGAAAGTGAGCAATGCCTGCGCGCCTTCAGGATTTTGCCCAGATTAAGTTGGGTTCGTTGTCTACCTCACGAACGCACTGACTTTCGTTGTCTACCTCACGAACACGCTGTCTTTCGTTGTCTAGGCAACGAAATGGCAAAAATACTCAATTTCGTTACCTAGACAACGAAATTCTGTCGGCAGTCAAAAACAGCTCCCCATGCAGTCAAAATCGGTTGACACGTGGCCAACTGTGATTGGCCACGTGTGTGGCTATAATAGTGCACCAGCCAATCAGAATTCATGAAGAATTCTATAAATAGGCACCTAATGTGCCATATTTTTTTACCATTCACTTCTTTTCCTCTTTTGCTAATAAATTTTAATTTTTTGTCTTTTATAGTTTCGTAGTTTTATTAGTTTTAGTTGGTTTCTATCGGGCGCATGGTCCGTCGTGGACTAACCATAGCGCTCCTACCGGTGTTGTTATGCCACAATGGTTTTTGTGTCCTTACTAGGAACGCTATGGTTAGTCCAAATGAGTCTTGCTTAGCTTGTGGTTACTACTGCACAAATGAGACTGTCCTATAGGGTGAGACTAGTCGTCGGCAGATGAACCAAATGGATATCGCGCAAGTATTGGTGGCACCCTATATCCCTTAGTCATTACGGGCCTTTTTCTACGCTATGTCCTCCTAGTAGGCTTCTTCGGAGGAGACGGCATCCGTTCGTCAAAGTCATCCTCCAGTTCTATTTCTTCATCACCATCCTCATCCTCAAGTTCCTGCTCCTCGTCTCCCTCCTCCATATCATTCTCCTCAACCTCTGCCTCATCAAAATCATCCTCCTCAACCTCCACCTCGTGCTCCGTCTCTAAAGTAGTCTCATGATTTGGCACCGGATCAGGATGATTCTCTGCAGTAGAAGAAACTTCCTTCATTCTACCACCCGTCCGTTTTGAGCCCCTTGTCTGTGCTAGGGCACGCTCTCTCTCCCTACGGGCCGAGCTATGGGCAACATTATCCCTACCCGCTCTTTTACGAGTAACTTCATCCATTTCTCCTGCAACATTATTATATCATCATCATCAGCTAAATTCAAAACAATGGTCATCATCATCAACTAAACTACTAAATTTAATCTAATTTTTATTATCATCAATTATCATCAAATAATTTTTATCATCATAGATTATGATCAATTAACAACATTATCATTGTTATACCCTAATTCTAATCATATCAACATCAAGAAAAACTCAACATCATCAATTATGATCAATCCAAATTCTAAGCAACATCTAACTTAATCAACAATGAATTTAAATTTATCAACAAAATATTAACTTAATATAATCAACAATATTGGACAATGTTTTTTTAGCACGAACCCTAAATCCCCAATCCAACACATAAATCATATATCCCCAAGTGACAAAGTTCTTCACAACCTCCCAAACCTTAGTTCCACGCTTCCTTTGATGTAAATCGAGTACTATTCAGTGATTGGGTGCTTGCTCGATCAGAATCGCAATGAAAATCGCCCAAAAACCCTTTCCCAATCGTTGCTTTGATTTACTGTAGTGATTGGCGAATCATTTCCTCCGTTTCTAATATGACACAGTTTCGTTGTCTATCCAACGAAACCAAGCGCGTTCGTGAACTAGACAACGAAACTATGTGTTTCGTTACTTAAGTGACAATTACGCTTATTTCGTTGACTAGGCAACGAATTTCAAGTAAATTTGGCCAGGAACGCGCCTTCGTCCTGTAGTCAACAATTAATTTGGATTTCGTTGCACTGACAACGAAAATTTTGATCATGTCCACAGGGGTATTTTGGGATTTTAGCGGGGCTTGGGAGCAAGTAGGGGGCCTCAATAGCAAATTTCTAATCTTTTTAGGTTTGATTTGGCCCATTGATAATGGGCTGTATGTAATTTATTTTGACCAAATTTGAAATTTTCTCATTTCTTTTTCATGTTTCTTTTATCTTTTGAAATTACATTTTTGTCCATATAAAAATTTCTGAACGTATTTTTCAAATTTTTTTTGCAATTAAACGTATTATTTATTCTAAAAAAAATTGAAAAATACATTATAAACTTTTTACGCATGGGCAAAAAATGTAGTTTCAGGGGGATAAAAATAAACATGGAAGGGGAAGGGAGGGGTAGAAGAGAATTTTTCGTTCAACTTGTTCCAGAATCTGAACAGAATTTTAGGCTATCTGGATTCTTTGTTAATATGCTTTCAAAGTTTCAAGTTTTCACTATCGAGGCACCCGCAGTTACAACGATATACTGAGCCTAATTGTGTTAAGCGTGAGAGGGTGTGTTAAGAGTCTTACATTGAATAAAAAATGACTTGAAGATATATTTATAACCCATCCAGATACATCAATCATTCCATCAATCTAAAAAACAAAAGTTTTCTTAAATAAAGGACCGAAAGTATATTATTAGAGTCTATCTATTCAACTACCCACCACTTATATTCGCACATTGAACCCAATACTGTTAAACGTGAGGAGATGTATTAAAAAACTCAAATTTCACATTAATTATGTTAGCACAATAGAAAAATACAATCACACTAATCACACATTGCACAATTAAGGAATTTGTAGGATTAGGCCTCGCGCGTCTCACTTAGGCCTGCACGCACACTCTATGGAAGGGATGAAGTTCTTGATCTATGAACAATGAAAGAAGTATAAAGGATGAATACACTAATTTGGAAGAGAGAAGAGTTAACTATATTATTCACAATACATTGATATTTGAACACATAGGGATTACTTGCATAGCAAGTTACAACAAACTTAAAAAACTTTAGCAAAATCTAACTAACTCCATAGTTGGTTACACTTGCCAACTGTCACAACTAACTAGAATATGAACTAACTCACTTAACAAATTAGAGATAAAATATAACTAAAATTTATAAAAATGACACATTTTATCTTACGAAATGATTTTGATGAACTTACTTGTTGTATGCCTGCCCAGTTCACAACATCATACATTTATATTTTTTTTGGCAAAGTGAATGATAATGTTCACGACATATACAATAAATATATAAACTCGAAAATTTTTACTACAATCATACTCCACATTCTCACTTGTGTATTTGGCTAGTCCCGAAAAAAAAAAAAATTTAGGTAAAATTGCATTTTTAGTCCTTCAACTTAATTTCAAGTAACATTTTACTTTGTCTTTTTTTTTTTTACATCATTTTAATTCTTTTTTCATGTTTCGATATGAATTTCAAGATCTAAATTTATAATTGTATTTCCTTTTTCGCTTTCAATCATAAATATACTTATGTCTTACAAGCAAATTATAGATTTGAACCTTGGAAAATCATAAATTAAACATGAATGAAGGATAAAAAAGAACTAAAATGATATAAAAAAAATAAAGGACTAAAATGTTACTTGAAATTAAGTTAAAGAATTAAAAATGTACTTTTTCCATTTGAGTTTTAATTTAAATACATCAAGGGATATTTTTTTTTGAAAAAACACATAGTTTTAGATGGGGTACGGGAACAAATAGTGGAGTGCATAATAAAATTTTCACTGACCAAAGGTCATTCTTTGTATAGACACCGCATATGGAGGCTCAAATCATCACCTAGGAGATGTCGTTTGCAAAATGAGTTGGTGTAGGTAGAAATTATCTACATATATATAAATTATAATGATAAACACGGTTTTGGGCCATAATTACTCCCTTTGGGAAAATTATATTTTCACCCCTACAATTAACTTTTTATCCCTACATTTTTTATAATATTTCAGTTTTACCCTTTGGTTATATATTATTTTATTACAATGTTTTTTTTTCTTCAAAGTATTCCGGTATCAACAAAATATGTTTTAGGCACAAATACAAACCGGAACACTATTAAAAAGTGTTCAGATATCAATAAAATATATTTTCTAGACACAAATACAAAACAAAACACTTTTAAAAGTGTTCCGATATCAATAAAATATATTTTATAGGCACAAATACAAACTGGTACACTTTTAAAAATATTCCGATATCAACAAAATATGTTTCAAACACAAATACAAACTGGCACAACACTTTTAAAAGTGTTCCAATATTAATAAAAATGGGCACAACAGTTCTGTAACACTTTTAAGTGTTAGAGTTACAAAAATCGATAGATGAACTTAGACAAGAGCTAGTCTAAGTTCATCCATCGATTTCCATAATTTTCTTTCCTTCCACTTTCTTTCTTTCAGAATTTTCTTGAGAGTTATGATAATTTGAGATTTGATCTAGAGGTGAATAAAGTTTTAAAAAATTGTTTTATCAAGTAATCAAACACAAATTCGATTGAATTATTTGTTCTTTAGTGGTATTAACAAATACATTTATAATTTTTTGTGATATTTAATTTTTTTTGGCTTTGCACCATTTAACCTGGTTCGAAGGTCAGTTCTGACATCAAGTGATTTTAGCCTCCTCCCAATCGTAATTGTGGGGATCAAACTGTGATCATTTCTACCAAATTCGACGTCAATCATCACTGAACCAACTAACGATTGATTGTGATATTTAAAATTATATATTAATGAAGAGTGACCAATGCATATTTCTTTCAAGTATTTTATATTATATAGTTAACCGATTTTTTTTTAAGAAGCAAAAATGAAACTTATATTAACAATAGGTCCTAACCAACATAAGGTGTGCTGACCAGAACCCCAAAAGTCTACAAAGGTCCCAACTAGCCAATGCTCATACAAACAAGGGGGCTTGACCACCACATATGAAAATTTAAACCAAGATTTACATGACAAGCTTTCATCCACCAAAGTGAATGAACTTTAACTTTCTCTAACATTTGAAGAACCGAAGATTCTCTAACCAAATTTTTGATATATTAATTTTGAAGGATTAACGTATAAATTTAACTGTTGTTTATACAGAATAACATTACAGTATATAATAATAATAATAATAATAATAATAATAATAATAATAATAATAATAATAATAAAAAAATTATATTATTATTATTATTATTATTATTATTATTATTATTATTATTATTATTATTATTATTATTATTATTCTAAAGTTTATTTGGTTAACTCGCAACTTTGAATCTGTACCGGACAAAATTCTATGGGCCCAATAATGTAGTGGCCCAACAAATGGTCCAAGCGATTCAAATAAATATCTTGGCGGGAAAGGCAAGGTGCGGGCGACACAGAGACTAAGGGTGACGCCCCCAAACATGGTCAAATCGCCCAGGAAGAAATAACCACCCACTACCACCACCTATACACGGTGGAGAAAAGAAACCGCCAGTAACCACCCCTGTAACACGGTGGACACGGCGGAAACCACCCACGACCTCCATAGAAAGGAGTGGGGCGGTTTATAGATATTTTTGAATGTAATCCTCCTCTATAAATAGAGGAGAAAAACCCATTGCAAAAGGTTGAGTTTTTTTGGTAAACATTGCATCCTTGTACTATTATTAAACATTAATATACTTGGACTCACCCCCCATACTTTTTTACCAGAACAGAATCACTTTCCACTTGAAGATGAGTAAATCCATGTCTTCGAGCTAAATCCATTCCAATGCACATGTCAGACATCCCAGCGTGGAGCGCATCATAAGAGCCAATTTTGCGGGCAAAACTATACTCACATAGATATCGTTGCTATTACGGAGGAGTTCGCCACATCTTGATAGATGAATTGAACTTTTATGAGCGTCATCACAATTGAGCTTGAACCATCTTTGTTGAGGCTGCTTCCATCCAATGAAAATAATATCGTTTTGACGAGTTATTCCATCTAAATGAGTTTGCTCACATATATCAATCTCCAAAGACATCATGAGAATCACATGTGCTGAATTGTTGGGACGCTGAAAATCCTCTTAAAAAATACTCTTATTAGGATAAAAATGGAAGAAAATATAAAAAAAAAAAATTATAAGCTCAATACTTAAAATAGGCGAAGTCTATGTTGAAAGACTCCATAAATCAAGTTTTTCATCGTGCACAAATCTTGAATACTACTAAAATAAAAGGAAAATAATTTTATTGTCAAACAGTTTGGTGGTCTTATCAGCAGACCCAAAGATCAAAGTACAGAAAATAAAACAAACCACTATTATTTGTATTTTGTAGATGAAATGAAACTTAGTTACTAGTACTTAGGGGTGGACAAAAAACCGCGGTCCGATTCAACCCGAGGAAACCGAAAAATAAATAAGGAAAATGGGCGGTTTGGTTCGGGCCACGGGTTAGCGGGTTTGGAAATTCGGTTTGAATAGAGTTGACATGGGCGGGTCTGGGTGGAGACAACCGGACCGATGAGACTTGAAACCCGCCCGCATTAGTAAATTAAAATTTCGCGTTTAACACTTTTCTTTTGTGATATACACACTCTAAGCTCTTTTTCCGTCTCTTCTTCACACTTTCTCATTTCACCTCAAATTCATAGAAACTGAAACAATCATGGAACATTTTGAAACATAAAACTTATCTTTCTTCATCTTTTTTATCTAACTTCGCTGAAATCAAATGTTATATTTTTAATTTTATTTGCGATTTTTTTTTTCTTACTTTTTATGTTTATTTAAGGTTTGTAACACTTTTATTTTGTGTTTGTTTTCTGATTCTCTAATCTCTTGTTGCATATTTTTAGAATTTAAATTGCAAAGATTGAGTTTGTTACTAATTTTATTATTTATTATTATTATTATTATTTCTAACCGAATCGAACGGAATTAAACTACCCAATAATCCGATTAAACTGCAACCCGGATCCATAAAAACCGATCTCTATTTAATGAACAGATTGAACCTTATTTTTAAACTCTACAATTTAACTTGAATGACAACTTTGAATTCAAATCCGCTCAAACCCGCCCACTATCCATCCCGTACTACATGTGAGATCTAACGTGACAAAACCCCACACGGTTGGGTACTTCTTGCCTTTTTGTTATTTGAAAACCCCCACACAGTGACGTCACTAATCATTCGTTCTGAACTTTCTCACTTCTCAAATTCTGAAGAAAAAGAAAAAAGATTCAGTCCCAAAATTTGATTATTCCATTTTCTTTCACTTCCAAAAATTCTTCAATCTTCATCGTTACACATTTCACATTTCACATTCTCAATGGGAAAAGGAGGAGGCTGTGTTCCCAGCAAGAAGAAACGACTACCACCTGTAACCGACAAATTTCCGCCGCCGAGCACCACCACAGAATCCAACACCTCAATCCAAGAAACACCATTACCACCACCAACAACCGATTCAAAATCCAAAATCTTCATCGTCTTCTATTCGATGTACGGTCACGTCGAAGGGTTAGCTAAGAGGTTGAAACAAGGCGTTGACGCCGTTGACGGTGTTGAAGGGGTTTTGTACAGAGTACCTGAGACATTGTCGATTGAGGTCTTGAATCAGATGAAAGCACCGATTAAAGATGAAACTATTCCGGTTATAACGCCGGAGGAGCTTATTGATGCTGATGGTGTTTTGTTTGGGTTTCCTACTAGATATGGTTCTATGGCTGCTCAGATGAAGGCTTTTTTTGACTCTACTGGGAGTTTGTGGCAGGGGCAGAAGCTTGCCGGAAAACCGGCCGGATTTTTTGTTAGTACCGGGACTCAAGGTGGCGGTCAAGAAACCACGGCGTAAGTATCATGAATGTGATTAATTAATGAAACATTAGTAGTAGCATGGCATGTGTTTAGTGTTGAATCCTAGGTATAAATATTTTGTCAATTTGATGCCTTAACTTTGAGCTAGTTGTTAGAAGTTAGAACTAGTTGTTGCTAATTGCTATATACTATGAAACGCTAGCACAAACACGTATAACCTGTGAAGCACGGATACTCTTCGGATTAGACATGTCCCAGTGTCGGATACGCATCGGTGTGAGACATGACATGACACCAACACTTATAATTACATTGACACATACATGACACCGATACTTATAATTACATTGAATTGTGTCATTTTTTAGTGTCGACATGTCAGTGTCCGTGTCCGGTGTTCATGTCAGTGTTCGTGCTTTATGTACAATGGACACGGCAGTGCCACGTTGAATTGACACCGATAATAATTTTAAAAAACAAAATATTTGAATGTAACTGTATGCGTCAAAGTTATGTTGGTGTCAAAATCCGGTACACCTTTGATGTGAAGTGTTGGTGATCTTGTTTCGAATAGTGCAAAGGTCATCGTTTTGAAAATTTGACTTTATTTGAGTAGCTAGCTCACTTTTTACATTAGATGAAAAGTGGGTTTTTTTTTTGAAAGATGAAAAATTGGTTTTGAATCTTTTGATGTCCAAGACATTGGATGAATTGTATATCATAATGATAGAAATTGAAAAGCAATGTGGAATCGGTTGGACATTTGTAATGAACATAGGCTTTTCAAGGGATATATTATACTAAGTCATTCTCTGAGACATGTATGTATAGTCTCTAATCTGCACATTTATATTACAAGGGATTGTGTTCAGCTCTGTTTCTTGTTTCATACTAGCAGCATAGAAAATTGCTATCGCCTAGTGTTATCACATGAGATGTTTATTTTCAAGATCAATGATGTATAAGAATCATCTTTACTAGCAGCATAGAAAATTGCGTAGTAGGCCAAACTATTAGCTCCAGAAGTTTTATATATGATGTTTCTGGTGTCAGTTGATAGGGGAATTTCTTTTGGTGTCTCAGAAAGTAGTCTCAGATTTTACTGGCTTTAATTGATGAGTATGGGAGACAAAAGAAAGTTCCATTGTATTCTTGAGTTCATGTGAGTTGCATTGTATGTTATTGATGGATCGTATTTGCATCTACATTACCAACCTAGTGAATTTTCGGTTATCATGCGATATCAAAAGATGGTTATATAAAGCTCATGGTAATATGCAAAGCTTATTAAGGGATGACCGCAGTTGGCTAAAAAGTTTTTTTTTTTATTAGTTTTCTGTAAAACAAGTGGGCAAATATTTCACTTTATTATCTTGTGGATGCCATGCTCTTTATATTGATTGACATGGTAATTGGAAATTCTCTTAGACAGGCAAATAAGTTGTATTCGATGAATGTATTACATTGAACTATTGAAGTACATGTCTGCTATTAAGGATTTACTTTAGGGAAAAGTGAAAATTATTTATAGCCCTTAATTTTGACCTGACTATTATACATATAGTTCAACACTTCAAGTATTATTGATTTTCGGTATAAAAGATTAAAATACCGTCATATCCTCGCTTTGTTTTTTACCATTGCAATGTCTAGATGAAAAACTTCTGACTTTCTATATGGATGAAATATAAAACGAAATACAGTCACATTAAATTTCCCTGTGATCTTAGGCATGGAATATAGCCATGGAAAATTTTGGTATTTCTCACTTATTTTATCTGAAGTGAATCATCAGTTTAGAGAAATCAAATCCTTGAAATCTAATGAGCATTATATAGTCTCTGCATATTCAGACAAAGATTTTGTGTCACTTCATGATGGAAATTAGAAAATTCTCTTCAGTAATATTGCTTGAAAAACATCATCAGATACTTACTTTTGTGCTTTTTATTACAGTTGGACGGCGATCACTCAGCTAGCACATCAAGGAATGCTATTTGTTCCCATTGGATATACTTTTGGACCTGGAATGTTCAATATGGACAACATTAGAGGTGGTTCTCCATATGGTGCAGGAGTGTTTGCAGGTGATGGCACAAGAGAGCCAAGTGAAACAGAACTTGCACTTGCCGAGCATCAGGGCAAGTATATGGCTGCCATAGTCAAGCGGCTCGCCAAGTCCTAATGCTGTTTTCTTGATATATTCTATTATTGTTGGTCATATGTGTGATTTTGTTTACCTTTCTTTGCTGTCAAATTTAATCTGGCATTTTTCCATTGCATTGTGACGAGGAATGACAGTTTTGTTTTGCACTGTCAGTGTCAGTTTTGATGGGGATAGGGATTCCCATGTTCTAGGTTCTGCATTGTTCTGGAAGTTGTACATGTTGCTACATAGACATCAAATATTAATGTGAATTTGTGTATCTTCATGTCTCCCTTTTTATTGGTACAAAGAAGGGCCAAAGGCTCAAACTACAAATGAACTTTACGCGGGATAGTTAAACTCATAACATCCCTTAAGATGAAGGTTAATGCACCTCACTGGTGTATATTGAAGCACTTATAGACCAAGCAGTTGTGAGGGAGTGAAATTTGAAAGCCAATCTCTTACCCATTAAGGTCCCAGCCAGGATTGGATGAACAGATTAAGGGCCCGTTTGTTTGAGATTTTTTTTCAAAAAAATCTATTTTTTCCATAAAAAAAATCTATTTTTTTATCCTACTTGTGTTTGTTTCAGATTTTTTAAAAATTATTTTGGTAAAAAAATCATTTTTTTCATCAAAATGAGAATCTATTTTCAATAGTTTTTATCAAAATCTATTTTTTTATCACTCATCATCCTTCACCATCTTAAAAAAATAGATTTTTATGATTGTAAACAAACGGCAAATAGCTTTAGATTTTCTTCAAAATCTCTTAAAAAAAATCTCTAAATTTTTTTTTAAAAAATCCATTTTTTTTAAAGCTGAAACAAACAGACCCTAATTGCTGTCTGTCTGAGAAACAGCTTCAATCCATAGGTGCCATAGGGTGCGTCTGTTTAAACTTTAAAAAAAAATAGATTTTTTTTTTAGAGATTTTGAGAAAATTTAAAACTATTTTGTGTTTGTTTACAATAAAAAAATCTATTTTTTTTAGAATAGGAAGTTCCTACACTAAGCTCCTTAATTTTAAAAAAATAGATTCTTGAAAAGCTATTAGAACAATAGCTTTTTGGGCCTGTTTGTTATAGTTTTTTAAAAATAGATTTTTATAGTATAATATAATTTTGTGTAAAAAATATTTACAAAAAAACTTTTTATAAAAGTTTCAAATGAAAATTTTGTTTGAATAGTTATTCTTAAAATGTCATTTTAGACATTTCATCATTTTATTGAATTTTTTTTTAATATCAAAATTTTAAAAAAATCACTTTTTTGAAGCTATTTCAAATAGATTTTCATAAAAATCATTTTTGAAATACAACTTTTTGTAAAAATTGAAATTTTGACTATGTTTTGATCTTCAATAATGTACGTTTATGTTATATAATGTCAAAATTAATATTTGAATTTAGAAAAAATGAACATAAAAAAACTTATAATATTTTGAAAAACGGTTTTATAAAATCTATTTTAAAAAATATAAAAAAAAAATCATTTTTTTAAAATTAAAACAAACACACCCTTTATTTTGGGGTTAAAAATGATTTTTTTAAGAAAATGATTTTTACAAAAATCTATAATAAACGTTATGCACAAAAGCTAGCTTGCATTCCTCACGAGTTCCATGGAAAATCCAAGCACAAGATGCACAAGAACTTGGATGGAGCACTTAGCCATCTTTGTTGCACCTGATATTCATTTCCTCTTTTTACTTTTCCGTGTCTTTAATTGCATGAATGTGTAACTCGTGATCATGCACCCTTTCAAGCTTTGTTTTAGTTTAGTCAATAGTCATTAGGTCTTGTGGGTAATGTGTGGTTAATAAGAACTTAATAAATCTGATTGAACAATGGGTCAGAGTTTTGTTTTTGTGAACAAACAAATTTTTTTTATTGAATAGTGCTTCAAAGTACAATTAGAAGTTAGAACTTCAACTAACAGTCTAAAAAAGTATAATGGTAATCTAAACATTAAAAAACAAAACCTGAAGAATCATCGTCTATGATGAATAATCGAATACAATCTAATGGATTTACGACTCATTCAGAAAATAAACATGGATGCCTTTCTTTCTTTAACAATAGCCACATCCACAAGACCCTCTTCACTTCCTCCACCAGCTTCTCGACCAATGCTCCTTTGGATGAGAAAATAGTGTCAGTTTTTGCCTTTCAAATTGTAGCATGTAGACCTTTTCGCCCCTTATTCTCCCTACCAAATGCTAAAATATATGAGTGTACAGATTGCGTAAATTGACCGAATAAACCCTTAACACCTCAACCTAAGGACTCGAAAAATTTGGCTCTACACATGTTTGACCGCTTAACCCAATAAATTTTCTTTCCTTCCGCCCCTGCCACTATTCCCCACAAGAATCTCCTTTGAATTCTAACCAACACCTTCTAAACACTTTCAAGCATTTTAAGAAATGATAAATAAAATAATGAATTTGCACTCAACAACGAGTTAATAAGAATCACTCTACCCCCAAACTAACATATTTATTTCACCAACTTTGAATCCCTTTTTCCACTATGTCCACCACCGGTTGTCTAATTGAAATTTTCTCGGATCTGCACCTACCGAAAGACGAGGTAAATAAAGGGTAGGCATCCTATTCTACAATGAGTCACATTCACCTAAGATTGTCATAATCGAGTTTTTACCTTAACTCATTTTGCTAAGATAAACTCGAATCATGAAATCGTATGAGTTTACCAAAAATTAAAATAATATGAAAATTATTATAAACATCACATATGTACTAATATAATACTATAAAAATTTTAAAATTTCAAATTATTAACTTAATTATAAAGTCAAAATTTGTGGAAGGAAAAAAAAAATTATAAAGTCAAAATATATCAAATCACAATATAAAATACATAATTATTACCCCACCAAATCAATATAAACATCCAGATAACAATCCAAAATAAGAACATTCATATAACTTTTTATTGTTTTTTGTAGAATAATGACGATTCATAAGTTTCTAACTAGTAAAAAAGTTAAAAGTATCCATAAACAACTAGAGTTACTCTTTTCAAAAGTTTAATTCGCGTACAACGCAACTCAATCTCTATATTTATTTTCAATATCATCAAATTCTTCTTCCAAAGATAAAAAGATCATCAATATTTCAACCAAAGACTAAATTAATTGAAAGTAGAAGTGAGAAAAGTTAAAAAAATATTGTTTGTTTTGACAAATGGGCCAAAAAAAAAAAAGGAAATTTGGCCGAAATTTTTTTTTTTGACTTTTAAAGGTAAACTCGCAAATACATGTAAACTCGTGTGAGTTTACACGATTTTAGTGAGTTTAACCGAGTTAACTTGGTGTAAAATCATTTTTTTCACGAGTTTACCAGACAACGAGTCTAGATCCGATTTAACACGTTTTCTATACCTAAAAACGTAAAATCGGACGATTTTACTAGTTAACACGCGATTTTAACAACCATGCATTCACCCCATCAAGTGTACTTTTGGATAAATTCTTTGGTAGGCCTGTTGAAGAAAAAAGTGCTTAATCAGAAACCAATTCAAACCACATAAGGATTGCCTTCATAGTCCACAAGTTTTCCCAACAAAAAGAGTATCATCCACATATTGAAGGTGAAAAATAATCGTATCCAAACTTGCCACTTCGAACCCTTGAAAAAGCCCATTGCTCCGACTTTAGACATGAGATCACTTAAACCTTCCACCACCAAGAGAAAAAGGAAGGGGACTAGAGGATCTCCTTGCTCCAACTCTTTAGGGCTATCAATTTGATCCGTAGTGAGATCCATTCACTAAAACCGACAAAGCTCCTTGAAAATATACAAAACTCTCATTCACTAAAACCAACAATGAGTTAGTAGTTGATTTGCATCAATTTGTATTTATAAATAATTAGACTATAAGATAATCGTGATATGAATCATATATGGTGTCCTCATCTCCTTATTGCTAGCTCATCATCCTCGGAGCATGAATATGGGGGATGGATGACCAGTCCCAAAAGCTTATGAGTAAGTCGAAGTTGAGAAAAAATAGTTGCAATCGTCAAGTGCATAGTTGGCTAGACATTTGTGGAAAACTAATTTGTTTCTTGTGCACCAAATATTTCACATCAAAGAAGCAAGAATTCCAATAGCACTCACTAGAGTATGAATTCCCTTAGTTGTGTTGGGATGACAATGGATAAGGTATGAATAGTAATATTATGCTAAAGTTCATTTTCTCTTTCATATAAATAAACATTTTTTATTAAAAATGTGTAATAGTATAATAATATTATATTTTTTAAAATTGATTTATATATATTATTATATATATAATAATATAATTAAAATAAATAAAAATATATTATGTGGGTATGAGGTGGGTACTAAGACACCTATACCCGCACTCGAAATCCAATTCGAATTCGAAGTTTCTAGTCAAATTTCTAGAGATAGTAGCAAATAATACCACTACACATCAAAATACTCTCTATTTAGATTAGCATTTTATATATCAATCGTTGATTGGACAGTAATAATTAACGCTGAACTTAGTAGGAAAAACCACAGTTCAATCTCTACGATTGGAATTGAGAGGAGACTAGAATTGGTAAAAAAAAACAAACAAAATTGGCATTTCCATGCGTCCTTCATCGTCCATACAAAACAAATACAAGTATCTCAATTGGATATCCATATAAAACTATTTTACGTAACTACAACTCTTTATTTTAAAATATTTTTGACTATATAAACTTGTCATCGTTATTATTTGGCATTTGTCACACAAAAACTCGAAATTCATCAGCGCTGAGACTGAAGAAGCAAAACGAAACAGTAAAACATGGCGGCAGAAACACTCTCTGCTTTGAGGTCTTTGATGGCTTCTCACTCTCCACCTCTTCATGCTTTAGTCGTTCCTTCCGAAGATTATCATCAGGTTAGTTACTCAATCATCAATTTTTTCATAGATCGAAATCTTTAATTATTTCTTAATTATCTCTTCTAATCTGATTTTTCATTTTTAATCAATTTTTTTTTAATTTTTTTCTTGATGAAATGATATTTTAATCAATTTGCAGAGTGAATATGTATCTGCACGTGATAAACGTCGCGCATTCGTTTCTGGATTCACCGGAAGTGCTGGTTAGTTTCTATTCAATAACTGTTTGATGCGTTTTCTTTTTAATTTTTATTAATTTAGGGTTCATAGATATGGGTTTGATGATCAAAGTAATCAGTTCTCTGTTAGTTTCATTTCAACATTTCTCTGTTTCATGGTTTCGTCGGTTATCAATTCTTGGAAATCTTAGTGGTAATTATTATTTAAATTGAAATGAATAACTTGAGATGATACAATCAGAGGAATGTTTATAATTTATATACAAGTTAGAGTGATAAAAAAACTACTAACCAACTCTAAGATTAGGGGAGTGTCGTGGTATGACACTTTTCCGACACATGTTGGACAACTCAGACAGGTGCCGCAAAAAGATTTGTTTTTTCTTTTGCTTCAACACTCTTTGGATCAGTGTCCAACACTAGCATGACACTCGTACAATCAATGTCGGATAAGTTTTTCAAATTATTATTTTTTATTTGCTTCGACACACCTTACACACTCTTTGGGAACATCTACTATGGTTATAGATGTGTCGAAACAATGTTGATCACAATAAGGGGTTAAAGACATTAAATTTAATTGCATGTTTAGCTTTTTCGATAGTAGTGGAATAAACTTAAAGACATTAAATTTAAGGGGTTAAAACTTCTTTTAATGACATAAATTCTTCAATTAGATGCACACTTATATATTTTGATTCTCAATTTAGATATTTTATATTAATATTTTATTAAGCGGTGTTTGTGTCATATGTTTTTAATATTAGCAGTGTCGTGTTAGGTGTCAGTGTTGGAGTCTATTTCATAGACTCTAACAACCTAATAACAACTTCGAAATCTTAGTGGAAATTAAATTTAACAATCAACGTGTATTTGTAGATTCATGTAGTTCATCCTTATTAATTTATCTTATAAATAAGTATAACTAACTGTATAAGCTGTGTACATAATCCATGACTAGCAATTTACAGAGAATTGAAATGATTATGAGAATTTGATATGTATAATCCATGTTGAAGACATTTTTATTAGTTATATTTGTTGTTAGCTGTTGTTTCATGCATGTAGGATGTATCGACTTTAATAAAAAATATTCTGTAAATATAGGTTATTTATTGAGTGCTATTCACTTTTGCAGTTCAGAAAAATAATTCACTAAAAAATAATTAGTATTTGTTGATACTGTTTCATAATGTGACATGACTAATTATCAGCCTTATGTTTTAGTCTTTTGTATATTTAATTTTTTAAAAAGACCCATGATAGGACTTTTATTACACCGTGATACTCAATTCACTCTCAGTGGTTGCTATGGAATGCTTGCACTGTCAGTGTTAGTGGATGGGAATTGTCAGTTGAAGTTTCTAGTTGTACCTGTTGTTTGCTATTTTAGCAATGCCATGATCTTATGTATTTCAATTTTCAAACATCACTACATTAGTGAATTATTTTTATTTCTTGTTTTTCACTTTTTCTTAAATGACATTCAGGTTTGGCACTTATTACAAAGGATGAAGCACTGCTTTGGACCGATGGACGTTATTTTTTGCAAGCTGAACAACAGCTTAGTGCTCAGTGGAAGCTAATGCGTCTTGCTGAAGATCCTCCTGTAGATATCTGGATGGCTGATGTGAGAATTTAGAAAGGCAGATTTTTGATATATGCGATTACTTTTTGTATTTGCGCCGTTTCAACGCACTTCTCTTCTCCAAATATTTCACGCTCTAATCTTCTTCTCCTTCTCCTTCTCCAAATCGATTTGCTCTGTTCTTTCTCTTAATCGATGTGTTCTGTCTTCTTTCCAAATCGATTTGTTTTGTTTTTTCTCCAAATCGATTTGTTCTGTTATCTTGTCACCAGGTTTGTTCCTTTCTCAAAATTATTTGCAAGTGAAATAAAAAAATGAACAAGATAATCTTAATGTGATGGAGCTTGCAAGTGAAGATGAGGCAGATGCAAATGTGGAAGCATGATTTTAGTATTTTATTTATTTTAGAACTTGCTTATGCTTTATTTTAATGGGATGTCATTTTGAGTACTTGTAGAGCTTGATGAAATGTTGTTTAGTCTTTATTTAGAACCTATTTTGATGGTAAATGACAATATCAGTATAATTACTAGTATGAAAGTCCCTTTATTTTTGTGTATTTTTCTTATTTTTTAGTATTTATGTATGCTGTTGGAATTTATGTTTAATTTGTACTTGATTTTTTGGTCTTCACAATAGCAGTCGTAGCGCTACCCGCTATACCGCTATAGCATTTTTGGGGGTCGGCGTCCGCGATTAACAACATAGGTTTGTACTAATAAATCCTTTCCATTTACTAGAACTTGCCAAAAGATGCAGCAATTGGGGTTGACCCATGGTGCATTTCAATTGATACGGCTCAAAGATGGGAACGCTCTTTTGCCAAAAAACAGCAGAAGCTGGTCCAAACAACAAAAAATTTGGTAGACGAAGTATGGGCAACTCGTCCACCAGAAGAAATTAATGCTGCCGTTGTACAACCATTAAAGTTTGCTGGTCGCTCTGTCACAGATAAGTTGAAAGATTTGAGAAAAAAGCTTGTACAGGAGCATGCTCGAGGAATAATTTTTACAGCACTCGATGAAGTAAGTGTATCCTCTTAATAGTCTGTCCTTTTTGTTTCTTTTCCCTTACAGTTTGTTTCAGTCAGAGAGTATTTTCTGCCACAAATGTTCATCCTTTTGAAGATCAGGTTTTTTTTTTTTTTTTTTTTTTTTTTACTTTTATTCAATGTCGTCCAATGCAGGTTGCTTGGCTGTATAATATTCGTGGAAAAGATGTGGCATATTGTCCCGTTGTTCACGCGTTTGCTATTGTGACATCCAATCATGCTTTCATTTATGTGGACAAGCGAAAGGTGTCTAATGAGGTCAGTTAGAGTAGTCTCCTTACCAAGAACTAATTATTGAGATATATGATATCAAGTTAGTCATGGTAGAGTAATATCGTTACTGAATGTCTATAATGTACCAGGACCATGATGCAAATTTGTCTGCCTTATATACATATATAAGAATGATAGGGTTTGATTTCAAAATTTCCAATTTTACTCATCTGAATCCTATGGCTGTAAAAGTACCAGATATAGAACTATATTTGTATCTTTAGATTGGGAGGTGCTACTTTGGAAACACAACTTATTGAAAATTTTGTTTTGAACCAGGTTAAAACTCATTTGGAGGAGAATGGAATTGAAATTAAAGAGTATACAGAAGTAAGCTTAGACGCAGCATTGCTTGCAACTGATGAGCTTGATTACGTGTCTACTGCCAAGGGCAGTCTAGCGGAAGTTACGAAGATTTCTGAAAACTTACCCAGTGAAACCAATAAGATTGTAAATGGTAGACATCAAACTGGAGAAAAGAGTAGCAATCTCATATGGGCTGATCCAGGTTCATGCTGTTATGCTCTGTATTCAAAACTGAACCCTGATACAGTTCACTTGCAGCAATCACCTCTGGCTCTTCCAAAAGCTTTAAAGGTTGTATATACTTATACCCCTTTATAAAGGACATTTGATTGTTGGCAAAGTAAAGAAGTTATGTGGAGTTTTCTCAAACCAACCTTTCTTGATAGATTAGGAAGCTTCAATTAGATTTTTACATATGGAAGACTAACAGATTTTGACATCCCTTACGTTTATTATCTTAGGAAATTGAGAAAAATACCTCAACAATTAATTATTAGAATGTATAGATATCTAAAAAAAATAAAAAATCATTTTATCGCATGCAATTTCACTTACTGTTAATTACTTTATTGCTTTTAGAACCCCGTGGAATTGGATGGGTTAAGAAAGGCACATATTCGGGATGGTGCGGCTGTTGTGCAATATCTTGTTTGGCTGGATAAGAAGGTTTGAATTTGGATCTTGTGTCTCTAGACATGTTTTATTTTATTTTTTTATGAGGACATTAGTCTCTTTTCTGGCAAATTATGCAGCAAAGATCTGAGGTGTCAATTAATGATGCAAAATATTGGTTCAATGTGCAGATGCAGGATATTTACGGAGCATCTGGATACTTTTTAGAGGAGAATACTGTAAAAAAGGAGAAACAATTGTAAGTATCTTATTATTATATTTTCTGACTTGCTCTTTCAACACTTTATTTATCAAATATCTAGTGAAATTCATGTGTGCACTGCTAAATCACAAATCGGTCCAATCAAATTGAGAGTTGGGTCCACATATTTTAAGGAGGCCATCCTCTCAAATAGGAATAGTGTCGAAAAATGTGCATCAGAGAGTGTTACTACTACTAGCATGGTTCATCCTCTCAAATATTAGATGTCCTAAAGTTTTTTTTAATGGCAAAGATTAATACATAGATAATGGAATGAAGTACAAGCTGTCCTAAGCTGTAACATGTTTAGATAATGGAAAAGATGCCCTAGAAACTAGCATGCTTAATATTATATAACTTTGTGGAAATTGAAAAACAATTGACAAGCTGGTTTCATCTGTTGCCTGGGTTGGTGATTGTGACAGTGAGATAGTACTTCCCAGTTCCCACTATAAACGTTTTCTGAAAATCAGAATATTGTCAGTGAAACAAATAAAAATTATTTTTACCTTTCTTAATGGCGATACTTTTTCTTATTCATGAAAATGTTGAGTCTTGGAAAATCTTTCATGTAATTAGCTCCATATGTATCAGTAAAAATATGAATCATACACTACGCTTACACAAATTTTCAAACTATGGCAGGCAGTCCTTGAAATTGACTGAAGTGACTGTAAGTGACAAACTTGAAGAATTTCGAGCATCAAAAGAGGTGAAGTCAACCAAACAATTAAGCATTATTTTGGATAAGTTTTTCTTAGCAAAAAGATCATGCCAAGAAAATGCACTTTTGGAGATGCCAATGATTTTGGCTTCTGAAATAAGTAGTAAAGGAGAAGGATTGAAATGCACTTTGGGACCACATTTTCTCAATCATATAAGCATTGAAATTTGATTTCATTTACTTAGCATATAATGTTTGAGGAGAGGGAAAGTTACAAGGAAAAATGTTTCTTTTGTATAAACTCGTCGATGGGATATGAAAGCATGAGGGTAGATATGTTTGCATGTTGTAGAGAGTATGCAGTCTGTGTTCAATTCTAACTTTTTTTATCTAATCTGTTTTCAGAATTTCAGAGGATTGAGTTTCCCTACCATTTCCTCAGTTGGCCCAAATGCAGCTATTATTCATTATTCTCCAGAGGCAGAAACATGTGCCGAGCTTGATCCAGACAAAATTTATCTTTTTGATTCTGGAGCCCAGGTCTGTCTAGTAGCGTCATAGACATTTGCTGTGGAAATTGTTATTATTAGTGAAACTTTATTGTTTTGGTGTATTCTAATCATGATGTCCACTTCTGAATATTGATAATTGGTTGTATCATTGAAGTATGTGGATGGAACAACTGATATTACACGAACAGTTCATTTCGGGAGACCTTCGGATCATGAGAAAGCATGTTATACAGCAGTATGTTCCTTTATTTACTTTTTCTAATGGTTGTGTGGTTTCAAAACTTTTTAATGAATCATTTAATATCCCAAGTTTTTTACCTCAATAGGAAGTGAGATTTTGATTTTAGGAACAAGTTTAGTAATTATTCTCCTGGTGTTAGATTTTTTTGGCAAATTAAACTCTTTTTAACATTTAATAAGTAATATCTTGTAATCTTGTAAATAAAAGTAAAGCTGCGCTTATTAGTCTGCAAACTGAGTTCATACTTCAGTTATTGTCCTGTTTTCCCAATTTTATTTATTCTCCGATGTAGATTTATGTTAAGTTGCTTGATTTTCTTAACTTGGTGCAGGTCCTGAAGGGTCACATTGCTCTGGGAAATGCTATATTTCCTAATGGGACAAATGGTATTACAAAATTTGACTATTTTGCGTCAGATTCGTTAGGAATAATTTGTGCTAGTCTCCATTTCAAACATGAGAACTTAGCTACTTTTTCCCTTTCTTAAAATTCTTGTAGGTCACTCACTTGATATTCTTGCTCGAATTCCTTTGTGGAAGTATGGTCTTGATTATCGTCATGGAACTGGTCACGGTATTGGGTCCTACCTGAATGTCCATGAAGGTATAGATCAACTATCACAATTTCCCTATTCCTTAATTTTATTCTATTTTCAAGTCAATCCAAAATGAGAATTTAAACTAATATCATATAACTTGTGCAGGACCTCATTTAATCAGTTTCAGAACACGAAATGTACCGCTGCAATCTTCCATGACTGTTACAGATGGTTAGTATCTTGATATTGTTATAGCCTGTGCTATGGCCTATGGGATTAGCAGATCATTTTTCTTTTGTCTTATTTGATTGTTCTGAATCTTTTCCAATTTATTTTACAAGCCATTAGAAGTCCACAAATGTTCAATTATACTTAAATTTATTTGGTTTTATTCATTGGAATTGGTTTTTAGAACCTGGTTACTACGAGGACGGAGCTTTTGGGATAAGATTGGAGAATGTGCTTGTTATCAACAAGGCTGATACAGAATATAATTTTGGTGATAAAGGTTACTTATCGTTTGAGCATATTACCTGGGTAAGTCCTAAACTGTGTATTAATTTGCGTTTAGCTTTTTTCTGTCGGATCTTTATTTATGGTTAATTTTATCGACCTTAGTTCCATCAAAATATCCTTTCGGCCTATCAAATTCTGATACATTTTTCCATTTTCATTTAAATTTTATAATGCATAGTCAACTTGCAAGTTAACTAATACAACATATCATCAAAATGATGTAACCATGTCTGTTTGGATTTTTCATGGAGTAAGTGTTTGATGTTTCTCGTCCAGGCACCATATCAAACAAAGTTGATTGACCTGAATCTTCTAAATCCAGAAGAGAAAAAATGGTTAAACTCCTATCATTCGAAGTGTAGAGATATTTTGGCGCCATATTTGGATGAAGCTGAAAGTGCATGGCTGAAGAAAGCGACAGAACCTGTAATCGTGTGAGCTGTGTTTTGAATCGAAAAGTAATTAATAAATTATTTTGGCGCCATATTTGGATGAAGAAAGCGACAGAACCTGTAATCGTGTGAGCTGTGTTTTGAATCGAAAAGTAATTAATAAATTGCGGACGTTGTTTCAGAGTAATATATCTGTGCTGCCTTTCTGTATTCATATTATTATTTATTTATTGTATTATAGATTTCAAATATCCTATTGGGATGACTACTTCTTCAATTTAGTATACAGGATGTACATTTACTCTGCTGCTCATAATATATGGTTTGCTCATGTGGTGAATTGTTTAATTATTATTTATTTTTTGGGGTCAAGTAGTCTAACCGTAAGACTCGCACATGGAGAAGTAGAGAATTTTGGATTTATTTTTTGCATACGTACCCATGCAAATTAATATATAACTATCAACTGAGCTGCACCCGACACACAAGTATTTTTTTATCCCCCACTCACCGGTAGTTTTATCGTCATCAACCTATATGTTGGCGACTTGTGCCTTTCGCATGAAAATGACAAGATGCTCTCTTGCTTGATGGCTTGTAATTGAGTGTTGGCCATTTTTAGGTAGCTGTCAAGATAAGTGGTTTTCTTCCCCAGACGTGAAAGAAGACGTTTGCCTGCAGTTCTTGCGTAAAGGACATTACTTGAAGCATAAACTCACCATTTATAGAAATATTTTTTATCTGGTACAAAAGTTAACATTCACAATAGCCTAAAGATTTAGGGAATTAATTTTGTCAGATTGAGCAATATTGCTGATACCTTTTATTTTGAGTGACGGTTCTCTCTAATATTACTCATACGATGAGGGAGCAATATGTCCTTTAGCAAATAATTGAGTGAAAAGAAAAATACTTCCTATTTTTTAATATTAAAAATTTAGAGCGAGGGCCTGAGGTGTCAGGTGTGTGTTTTCATATACTCAAAAATAAGTCCATCCAAACAGACTTTAACTACATTTTGAACTTGTTTATTTAGATTTTTTTCAACCCACTTGATTTGGTCAGTGCTATTGGCTTGATACATCAGAGTGTGCTCTCCTCAAGATCTCAAATTCGATACTCTTTAGTGCAAATTTCGGTAGATTAGTTCATATAAAACAAAAAAAACTTTGACTTTAAATACACTCCTCACAAGTAGATAGTAAAATTGATCTTCTCAAATCAAAGATGGAACTAATTAGTGACGAAAAGGGGAAGCCGCCACCCCTCATATATATACCACTACTATACTATCCCTATGTAGACTTATATACTGCCACCTCTGCCCATTAATAAAAAAATATACTGCCACCCCTGCCATTAATTTTTTTTTAATAGTTTGCCACTCTTCTCTTTGGTTCACTCATTCTTTTATAAAGTATACTTATATAATAATAATACTTGTTAATTATTTTAATAGTAAAAGTTAAATGAGTCATTATTTGGATCTATGTTTTTTATTTGCCATTAAACTAAGGTATATGCAAATTTATTAAATAGTAGAAGTTAGTCTTACCCAAAAAAAATAAAAAATAGTAAAAAATAGTTATAGTTGATGTTATTTATTAAGTGTTATATTTCTACCATCTTCGATAATTTTTTATGGTTCCTTCCTTGCCTCGAATAATCAGTCCTCGGAACGACTATTGATTTTTTTTAATAAAAATCTTAAGAGTTTTTATGCGGCCCAAAATCTTAGCCTATTATAAAACAGCTCTTCATGTAACCTTCGAGGATGGATTAAGGAATTGTAATCGATAGGACAAGATATTTTTTTCATAATTAGGATGGTATTACTTTTAAGAACTACTATTCGATAATAAAAGATGGATTAAGGGATTTGTCTGTAAAGTTTAGTTTAATCGATAGAAATGTTGAAATTGCTAGTTTGGACGCTATGATGATTGAGATTAGAACCTCAATCTTTCTACTTTAAGTGTGTGAGTTTTCATTTTCAATGACTACAATTTAAGTATGTAAAAAAAGAAAGAAATTTTAATGATTAGGACAAGATTATCTTTAATATTTCTTAAAAAAACACATTAATTTATAAGCGTGATAAAATAATAATATCATTTTTTTTAAAGTAAAATAATAATATCATTGTTATTAATAAAAAATGAGATACCTTAACAAATAATATACAATGGTTTATCTAAAAAATTGGAGACACCTTAACATCTACAAACTATAATCTCTATCTAGAGTCTGCATTTTTTGAAAGTGTTGCAAATTTTATTTTTTCTTTTTCAATTTGAACCCTATTTCAAGTATAGTATAAAATATCCATATTTATCTATCGTACTAGCCTAGTAGGCAATCGTTCAAAAACACATATCTATCTAATTCTTTTCAAAATTTACAAGAGAAAATATTATAATTTTTTTTTTCTCCGATCATTTTAAAAATAATTATTCACTTTTTAGATTAATTAATTGATATATTTGATCTATATTATAGATCAAATACATCAATTATTAAATGAGTTTAAACCATCTTAATATCTTTTATAAAAAGAATCAAATAAAAATCTATATAATGTGGGAAAGACTAATTAGTGTATGTTTGGTTTGGCTTTAGCCATAATTGATTTTGATAGAATTAATTTTGGTAGAATTAATTTTAACAGAATTGATTTTAGCATAATTGATTTATGTTTAGATACTTTCATGTAAAAGTGAGTTGAACAAAATATTTAAGTGTAAATCTGTAACAATCAATTCTAAAAACCAGAAGCTACTATTTCTAGCTTCAAGTAAAATCAATTCTGGAGGCAGAATCAATTCTTCTTTTGAGAAACGAAACAAGTCAGAATCAATTATACATCTCCAGAATCAATTCTAGCTCTTCTAAAATTGAAACCAAACAGACACTTACCATGTCTACGTAAAAATATACTCCCTCCGTCCCAATTTATTTGAGCCATTTAGAATGTTTGCATTATTTATATATCTTGTTTTGACCATATTTTTCTCTCAATAAATAAAAATAAATATTAGCATATAAGATGTCGTTGGATTCATCTCGATGAGTATTTTCAAAATATTAAATTTTTATAATTTTTACTATTATACAATTAAAAATATTAATCGTCAAAGTTGTATATTGATATGCATACTGAAGTCAACTGCCTCAAATAAATTGGGACGGAGGGACTAGCAACCCGCAGGACCGGCATGGGCATGGCATTGTCTGAATTTGAACTAATGCAATTTAATGCCATAGAGTGGGGGCCGTCTGGTCTTTTCTTGACTTTCTTTCATAATTAATGATCCTAATTTTTAATATTTTTTTTTGGTTTTCGCATCGATTTCCAACCTACCAAAAGTGGACGACTAGTCTGACTCGTGTGTAAAGGCATGCGCACTGACCAAACGTCATATTCCCTAAAAATCGAACCCGATATTTTATGAATACGTTTTTAGAAAGAGTTCCTTGCCACTTAAGCTCAAACAAATTGGTTAATTAATGATTCTGATTGTTGGCTACTTGCCTGTGTCGTTTCTTTAACTTACTGTAGGAACCATGTAGATTTCTCACCATTTTATTAGCATTATCTTTAAGTTTGATTTTCAATTTTGACCCAATTAAATAATATGCGGTTCATAATCAAATTATTTTTTTCTTCAAATAAAAATCAAATTCGACGACGTGTTCTCTATATTAATACTATCATTAAGCAAAAAATAATTGAAATTTATACTACCAAATATAATGATTTTTTTTATTTATATTTAAAACTTGTATCAGACATGGTTCAAGATCCATGTACGCCTTATTAAACCATCTCTAAAATACAAAAGTTCAATTATACTTCTATTGCAAATCCCTTTGAGACGTTGAAGTTTGTTTGGTTCGAAAAAAGAAAGAGAAAAGAAAAAAAATGCAATTGAATAAATAAATTTGAATAATATATTAATTCAAATTCATTGATTGATTCCGAATATATTTTATTTTTACACACTTCACTAAGTACTAAAAAACTATAAACGATCTAGTCACTTTAGATTGAGGCAAAAGAAATTAAAAAATAAATTTCGTATATTAATAATTGATGGAGGAAATTTAAACATGAGTTTTGAAATATATTTTTTATTAGATTAACTATTAAAATATTAATATTAATAAAAAAATAAAGTTAATTCAAAGGGTCATTCATGATACATGTCATTATCAAAAGGATGCATGATTTCACGAGAATAGTTGAATATTTTTTTTAGGATTAAATATGTTTTTAGTCTCTATATTTTGTCTTATAGTCAAGAATAGTCCCTACATTTTTTTTTATAATTTAAAAAAACCCTACAATTTTTTCCATAATCAAAATTGATCCCCGCCGTTATTTTTTTTTAATAAAACGCTGATGAGGCGCAATTAGACAATAACATGATAACACATGTCTTTTACCATGGCTTCAGTTTAGGTTGTTGTTGTGATTTTGGTTGAGTTTGTGGTGATGAAGATGGGGTTATGTTGGAAGAAGAACGGTAGAAAAGAGAGATTTGGTGTGGAAAGGTGCACAATAAACCTGATGGAAAAAGACACATGTCACCATGTTATTGGCTAATTGTGTCACGTCAGCGTTCTGTTAAAAAAATTAACGGTATGGACCAATTTTGATTAAGAAAAAAATTATAGGGTTTTTTTAAATCATAAACAAAATGTAGGGACTATTATTAACTATAAGGCAAAATGTAGAGACTAAAAACATATTTAACCATTTTTTATTGCGAAATGGATTTCAAACTTAATACTAATATTAAATTTTATAAAATATAGGCAATTTCGATATGTTAGCTAGAAGGCCCCAAGCGTAGCTTATTGTATATTTTTTGATACATTAATACATATTTTTAATAACTATCAACAGAGTTATTTATTAACAGAACAATTACAAAATATATTGAATTTTTATTTTATTTTTTAATAGATAAAATCTGATTTTTTATGAAAATAATTGTAGAATATTATACATGAATAAAAAAAAAACACAGGAAACTGCGCCTCTTTTTTTTTTAATGGTAAAACCAATTATTATTATTTTATTTTTTTTGACTAAAATGAGAAACCAATTCATTTGAAATAAAAATTACGGGCTAGCTTGTTAAGAAAATGATGGCATCGACGTCACACGTTACTACAATTTGAATTTTGTACTCAACTATTAAAGATTACTCTATAGTGATTGATAAATTAATTATAAAAGTATTTAAATTTGAGCTAGTTTTAGGATATAACACTGCCATTCAAACTTTTCTTTTTCTCTCTTTCAATTCTAGTGGTTATTATTTTTTTTTTCTTCTTAGTCTATTAAAGATGGATGATTTTAGGATTATTTTGGCTTAAAATTATCCCTCCAAATTTTTTTTTCTCGTTATAATAAATAAGTGTGATTTTCACATATTTGTTTGTTTTGATTTTCCATCTTTGTACGGTGTATTTGGTTGTCCCATCTTAATTTGTGCAGTGTATTTATTGTCCCGTCTTTGTTCGGTGTTCATTTGTTTCAGGTTGAAGAAGTAAATCTGATCTAGTGCAGATCCAATCAATATTGACTTTGGTGTCATCAAGCCTACAGATCCGAAGACATAGATATTTCAGATACTTCAATATAGTCATATTTATAGGCATATGTAATTTTCCGTTTTATGTTATTTATATGGACACTGTAAATTTATTCGTAAATTTATCCTTTTTATTTTAGCGATTATAAATTTTTATTACATCAATATAATCTATTTATTTAAAAGAATAAATATCGTTTATTTTGTGAAAAAAAAAAAAATTGTTCCCAAAAAAGAGTTATGACCTACTAAGATTTGGGTTCAAAATTTGGGATAAGGTTCTTGGATAGAAATGTATTGCAAGTTGCAACTATTACTTCAACTAGTCGCACACGGGTTTGGCGGAACGGCATATTCATGCCAATCATGGTCACTGTCAATCATGGTCGCCGTTTTGGATTAGGGATACAACATAAAATTTCATGTCGGGAACGGCATACTAATGTCAATCATGGTTACTACCAATCATGGTTACTACCAATCATGGTCGTTGTTTTGTATTAGGGGTACGATATAAGGTAATTATGAAATAAAGTCAATTTGATTAAATATCTAACTTATAATAATCTCTATTCAATTTCTCACCATTTTATCAATAATAAATTGTAATAATGATTTTAAAACTTTTATCAGCGATAAAATATGTCATCTCCCCGTCAATTATAAATTTTTATCAGTAATAACTTATAATAGTGATTTTAAATCTCTTATCAGCGAAAAAATGTTCATCTCCATGTGAATTATAAATTTTTATCAATAATAATTTATAATAGTGATTTTAAAACTCTTATCAGCGATAGAGATTACCGTCTCCTCGTGAATTATAAATTTTCATCAGCAATAATTTGTAATAGTGATTTTAAAACTTTTATTGGCGATCAAAATTGTCATCTCCCAGTGAATTATAAATTTTTATTAGTAATAACTTGTAATAGTGATTCTAAAACTTTTATCGGCGATCAAAATTGTCATCTCCCCGTGAATTATAAGTTTTTATTAGTAATATAACTTGTAATAGTGGAGCATCGCACTAAATTTTACAGTGGAGTTTTCAAGACCCGTGACATGTATAAAATTTATTTTTTTCCCAAGAGTATACTTAATATAATCATTGATAATAGGATAATACAATACAAAAGCGAACCACCCTATTGTTGGATGATTCAGTCACATCGAATTTCATAGGTGAGCCTTCAAAGACCCGTGACATGTATAAAATTTAATTTTATCCTTTTTTGTGTGCAATTAATATGCTTTTAAAGGACAACTATGAATGGATTAACAACTATGAAGGACAACTATGATCAAACAATGAACAAATGATTTTGATGGAGAAATAAGCAAAGTAAGATGGAAGCTCTAAGCCTAAAGATACAAAAATAACAAACCATAAGTTTAAAGGTGAAAAATTCTTATATCACTCAAGCATATGACCATATCTTCTAATTAGAATGCTTTCCCATAGTGAGAAGAGTGACATATTTAAGTGCTTCCATAAATTCTCCATGTGTTCCATACTCTGTGTCATTGAGTGGCTTTTTAACACTGTAGGTGCTGCTTATTAGTGCTGCTAAACCTGAACAAAATGCTAGTTTTATTTTTTCCAAAGCTAGTCATTAATAATTTGTGTATTTATGGGTTTTATTGGCAAGATATTTTAAATTGACTGCATTATATAGGCATTGCTCTGATGCAAAACATTGTATTTGCTACACACTAAACACTTGCACGCCTAATTATGATTTTCATAGAGCTTGATTAAGAAAATGTAGGTGACAATTATTATTGACCTATCTTTATAGATGAAAATTACTGGTAATGTGCCAAACACTCTGTCTCCACCCAAGATGCTAAAATAACATTGATTATATTATATAAAGTAGAAGGTGCAATACATTAGAAAGACACAATAACAAAATACAAATCAATACATAGTCACACCTATACCATTATATCTCTTAATATTCTCTCAAAACATACATAGTAAATCAATGACTAAAGTGTGATTGATACAAATATCATGGAACACACATCTTCATGAGACTCCACGCATATTCATATAAGGCATTTAAGTGTCCCCTGCATCTGCAAAATAAAAGATCTACATGAAGAGCACCTAGGAAGCTCTGCTAAAAACTGAATTACATCACACAATAAGATGCCAACAATCTGATACTCAAAACCAAATGCATGCTCAATGTCACAAATAATTAGAATGATAACACTGTCATAGCTAAATTTATAACCATAAATCAACCAAACCCAAAATATTGTCCCAAGGGGCTCATAAAGCAGCATCACTGTCATAGCTGTAGTTGTACCTTGGTACATAAATTACTACAAAATATCGTGTTCTCTAATTTCAAGATGTTTATTTTATCTCTTCACCATTTTTACTTATAATGTTTCAAACAATATAAACATGGTCTTTCTTGGCAAATTTGTTCTGTTTCTGTGGGAACTGTGATCCAATTGCATGCATAAGCTAACAAACTAACAGAAGAAAAAGGATTATCTTATAAGGATCAAATTTATATGCATGCAAGTCCATTTAATTTATCTAAAAACAATTCATAAACACTTACAAATGCATCAAATCACCAACACAACAAAGAACAACAATCCTCAGTTTGTCAAATTCAATTTGAAATAATCCAGTGCTAGATAGAGAAGGACTGCAAACAAACTACACCTATAAGAAATCAACAACGTAGCTGCAGCATGATCAAATTATAAACCAAAAAAACTCACTTTCAGGATCAAACTCCATTTGATAGGTCTGTATGCTGAATAGAACGTTAGCTACAAAAGTGTCATGATCTCTGTCAAATTGGAGGGCAGCATCTACACCAATATAGTAATCCACTACTATTAATCATAAACTTATTAGATGTATAGAGAAATCTACTAATAAAGCGCATAACTCATTACCGTATCAAGAAATTCAAAACTACCCAGCAGGGCTATTAGCATCTCTCATGGAACAATCCAGGGTGTTCAAGGAGTTTGTGCAATGGAAGTCTTTGAGAGGAATCCTTGACCAGCATATGTTAGTGAAAAAATATCAGAAGTAAAAAACACTGAGGCAAAATGAATTAAATATCGTGAAAAGAAAATTATTGAGAACCTCACAAAAAATGCAAAACCTGGTTGATGAGGTCTTTCGCAGCGGAAGAAACAATTAGTTTAGGAGGGAACTTGAGATCCACTTGAATTATCCTGTTTATTTACAATAAAAAGATGTAATGTACAGAAGTAGCATAAAGCATGTTAGAGTCCATAGCACCATAGAGTCCATAACACCATAGAGTCCATAGCATCCTATAGTACTGCTCAAACTGTTTACACCAAAAACGAATCTAAATCTGTGAGTTCAGAGCAGCAAACTCCGACAATAGAACAAAATTAACATGTAAAAATTACATGAAAAAAGAAATCTCAGTTCATTCAATCCGACAACAGATCAAAATCAAATTATAACAAAAAAATCCCGGCCTCTTACCTCACAACTTCACACTTGCATTGTCTATAGTGCATGCATCAGGATTCTCTCCCATGGACTCAAAGCTGCAAAACCATCAAACAAAACATATAATAATTCAGAAAGTTTACTCACAATTCCCATCAAATCCAATATAAACAGAGCATAATCTAAGCTCAAAACGCATAAATATGACAATTCTACCCCCAAATCATAACCTAAACAAATATCAATTCAATCAATGGTAACAATTAAAGCTTCAACATCATCACAAACAAAATCAAAACCTAATTGAAGTTAAAATTGCAAACAAAAATTAAATTAAAAAAAAAATCAATTTTTTTGTTGCTAGAATTGAAAAGAAGAAATTGAATTAGAAGAAAAAGAATGAAATTATTACCATCAGAACCAACATGTGCACAATAGAGAGTGAAATTATTATTACCATCAAGATTAATACACTCAGCTCCTTCAATCTGACACATTCATTCATAAACACATCTACAAATATGAGAGGAAATCACAAAACAAAATCAGGAAAAGAGAGCATAACTTAGAAAACCAGTTCAAGTGAGGCAGGAATCAAAGGATGATACCAGAGAATGTCACTTGTGCTTACACATCTGCAGAGCATATTTTTCTGCAAAAAAAAAAAAAAAAACAGTCTGAGGTTCAATCAGTGGAGAAAATGGAAGAGAGATGAGATTATTCTAGTTACCTGAGTTTATTGACATCCAAAGAACCAATTTCATGAAAAACTTCAAACATGCAAGATCAAAATTTGAGAAATTGAAATTTGGTGGTTAGGGTTGATGAGGCGAGGGCAGCGAGAAAGAGAGAGATGGAGCACTCGAGAGAGAAAGAGAAAGAGGTATTGATGGCGTGGTGATGGTGTGTGGTGGTTGGTGGCGTGTGATGGTGACGGATTTTGGTCGGAGAGGGTGGCGGTAGAGAGGAAGAAGAAGAACGCGTTACGCGTTTCTCTTTTCTGCTTTCTTTCTTTCTATTTCTTTCTTTTTTCCTTTTTTCTAATAATGTGTTGGTAGAGCTCTCTTATTGGTGCAAGCAATGGACCAATAAAATTTCATGCAGATGCAATTATAGAAAGGTGATTCGCTAGAGTTTTTCCATATAAGCATATGACATATTGCTGACATCATGTGTGAGATTATGTGGTAGGGTTTCTCAAAGGTTATTAGGGTTTATCACATTCAACTTTTTTTATATTGTAAAGATAATAGTAAGTCAAAAACACATCAATCATGGACCATGCATACCATATACTGTAGTTATGAAAATTAAAAGCGTTGACTTTCAAGGCTAGAATGGCTGAAAGGTGACTCTATTGCATGGTCCATGAATATAAATCATTCTAAAAATTCAAATGCCACATCAATTTAATTTTTATTTTATGTTTTTAGATTTTGTTGGAGCCAAGGTCCCTGATTCGGAAACAGATTCAATTCGGTTGCTTTTTGTACAGTCAAGCTGCAGTCAACAGCTGTAAACCATTTGATAGAATAATGTGGCTTAGATTTGACTGCAGTTTTAATTTTAATAAAACATAAAATTTTAACTTTAAAATTTAAGCTGTCCGATCAAGATTGGACGACTGTGATGGCTCTAACTACACGCAGTCATAGGTTCTGACTGCACCGAATCCATATCCCCCTAATCCGAACACCGTAAAAACCCTTAAAACAAGGTAAATATAGTTATTTTTTCTAAGCTACTCTTTTATTATTTGAGAGTATTTACTTATCAACAATGAATACAAGCTTATGTATATAAAATAAAAGTTGATTATAAATTAGTTGTAAATACCACAAGCAAATTCACATATAGGGTGTTCTTTTTAGTTGATACATAAATACCTTCAAATTATGCTTAAACACATTTATAAATGTTATTTGATTTTGAAAGTTTTCATTATCTTAATTTGGAACATCATCCCACTATCTTAATTTAATCTAACAAAAACATTGTTTAGATCGGATCCAACATTAATTTTTTGAAACCAAATAGAATCATAAATATAATTTTAATATCTTAATTTGTTATTTATTTATTTTATAAAGTTACATCACGAGAATTAAAAAGTTGACAGTAATATAAAAATTTGGAGACACAGTTGATATTTTTTTACAAGTCTTATCCCCATTTGAAGAAAGAACTAATCTGTGTTTATATCATAATCATAATATATATTAATCTTGTCAAAAATTTGAATGAGATTTATCAAAATGTTATGGATAAATGTTTTCTTAACATGAAAGTTAACAATTACGGTAATATATTACATATTATTGTAAAAATAAATAAATTACATATTGACATTGACGGTTTAAAAATATTATTGATCCCTTTTTGTATCATAACGTTATGTAGATATATAAATTTTTTTTTTGTCAAATAGTCTAATAACTAGACTCACACATTTAATAGTGAAATGTGGAATTCGGGCTAGTTCAATTCCTGACAATTCCAATAACTTTGATGACTACCATTTAAGTTACACTTAGGGTTAATAGGTCTTTACCCCCCTGCTAAGTGGGCGTGTTTTACGTTTCCCCCCTGCTAAAAATTTCTTGAACAATGCCCCCTTGCAAAGTTTTTTTTTGGTTTCCCCCCTTGAGTGCACTTTTTACATCGGTTATTTTGTTCAACCGATTTAAAAAGTTATGTTTTTTAAATCGGTTATTTTGTTCAACCGATTTAAAAAGTTCAAATTTCTTGCATCCAAGAGAGGAAAAGGGGGGAAACCAAAAAAATTTTTTTTGCAAGGGGGCATTCTTCAAGAAAATTTTAGCAGGGGGTAAAGACCTATTAACCCTTACACTTATAATATGTTATAAATATATACTTATTGCTCCAAATGTTAAAGGGTAAATAGGTCTATACCCCTGCAAAATAGGCGTCTTTTGTAAAACCCCCTGTAAAAAAATTTCGTAGGATTCCCACCCTGCAAAATTAAATTAAATTTTCTGGATTCCACCCCTGAGTGCACACCTTGTCAGCTGAGTAGGAAGGAATCTCCACGTGGCATCAATATGGCATTGCTAGGTGGATTTTTTTTAAAATTAAATTTAAATGCCACGTCACTTAATTATTATTATTTTTTACTGGAATATTTTTTTTTTTAAAAAAGTAATTTTTACTGAAACATAAATTAAATTAAAAAGGTAATTTTTTATTTTAAATTAAATTTAAATATCACTCACCAACAAGAACAACAACATCACCATGTTCATCTATTTCCTAGCAACAACATCAACAAGCTAAACCAAAACGCAGCATCACAGGGAAACGCAGCAACACAGGGAAACAAGAAACTAGATCCCATCCCAGCCCAATTAACAGACAGCAGGAAAAACAAAAACCTAGACCAGGAATCACAAAACACCACCAGAATCACTAACAAAATTAGTCCCCAACAAAATTCATCAAACCCAGAATCACTAACAACAACACAAAATTGAGAGAGAGATCGAGTTTATGATTTCGGAAGATTTAGAAGATGAAGAGGTGAAATTAGAAACCCCAAAATCATAAATCCATAAATTCAAGATAAAGGTGTGCATTTGATAAACCCATAAACATTTGATGAAACGAAATCGAACCCAGAAATTGAAGATTTTTCAGTTTGAAATTGAAGATTTTTGGTTGAAATTGAAGGTTGATTATAACCAATTTTAAAGTTGAAAAACCCTAATTTTAAGGTTGAATACGTCGTTAATACCCCAATAAAATTAAAAGCCATAAATTTGCATTTTTTTCTCATGCGTTTTTTTCATGGTTATCTAATTGAGTAGTGCCCCTGTCTTCAATGGAGTGTAGTGGGTCAATGCCGGGACGGCGACATTAGTGCGAAGAGAAACACGGTGAAGACCTAATTGGAAAATATGTGAACGTGTGAAGAGAAACAGTTTAGAGAGGGGCTGACAGCGGCGAGCAATGTTTTCACCCTGATTGTCGGAGAAGACGGCGCAGTCGAGCGACAATGAAAGGAAGGTGGATCATTGTATCGTTCATGGACGGAGTGTTGGAGTGGATCTGATCGCAACCCTACTCTAAAATTTACCTTTTTTTTCAAATAAAAAAAATGTTTCAATAAAAAAAATAGTAATAATTAAGTGACGTGACATTTAAATTTAATTTAAAATAAAAAAATCCACCTAGCAATGCCACATTGATGCCACGTGGAGATTCCTTCCTAATCAGCTGATAAGGTGTGCACTCAAGGGTGAAATCCAGAAAATTTAATTTTGTAGGGTGGGAATCCTACGAAATTTTTTTTCAGGGGAATTTTACAAAACACACCTATTTTGCAGGGGATATATACCTATTTACCCAATGTTAAATTTTAGATTTCCATATAAGTTGATATTATTTGGCACGTACAATATTTTTTTTATAAGTCATTTTGTGGTTAAAAATTTCATTGAATAAATGGGGTATTAAGATTTGGCAAAAAAATAATAAAAAATGGGGTGTTAAGAATTTGAATATATTGTCCCATATGTGTAGCTAAAATGATAGTTACCAAAGATATTATTGGAATGACCGGAGTTTGAAACCTAAATTTTAGGTTTTTTTATATTTAAATGTGTGAATCTTACCGTTAAGTTACTTAAAAAAATGAAAAAATTCAAATATATTAATTTAATATAAATACTATGTAATTATGTGTCGGCAATAATCAAATACATTTAGTCAAAATAAATAAATAAATAAATCAAATATACATTGATTTTAATGATATGTGAGTCATATATACTTACACTTCTTTATGTTGACTTTCACAGGTGTATCCCAACGTTTGCCCATTTAACAAGTACTCTTGTAGATGGGTACTAATTTAATTTTATGATATTCTATTGTCCACCATTGAGACAGGTATTTTTCTGTGATCTTTAGGAAAAAAAAAAAAGACTTTTTTCAAGACATTAATAAAACTCTTCAATAATTATTTCATTTATAGATGAAAATATTCATCTCCGTATATTTATATAGTAAAATATTTATTCTAGTATATTATTTATACTAAATTTAATATTGTTGATATAAATTACTTAAAACATATCGTGAAATTCTTTCTTCTCATAAATATAACTCTTACGAAAAATTTATATCATAGAAAATATTATTTTTTTCTTTTAATTTCAAAGACCTTTATTTTTATTCTGAAACCGTTTCATATGAACTTATAATTTATAAGAGATATTTCGATGTTGATAATTTTTTATATATTTTTGAAGACATAAAGATCATACTTGGATTGTTTTGCACTTAAATCAAACCGTGTTGTTCACAAATTACAACACAACATGGGAAAGGGAATTAATTTTTATAGTCAAATTTGGATCTGGATCCTCTCCAGCCTTTTCTCTCATGTTTTCCTTCTGCTCTCATCTCAGCCATTCAATCATCTTTTTCTCTCTCCTTTGCATTATACTTTTTTTCTTTTGTTGATCAACAACCCTTAGATTAGAAAAAGGAGAGATGGGTGCAGACAAAGTGTTGGAGAGGATCCAATTTCATCAAATTTAACGTAAGTTTTGTTTATAGATTATGCATTGCATGTATGGAAGTGTGATTTCATTATGTGTAGGGGAGGCGTTGGCCATGTGAATTATTTGGTTCAACTTTGAATGAATGACATTCTTTACTGAAAGCTAAAATAAAAATTAAGAGTTACATGTATCCTAGCTAGTTATTAAATAGTTGATTATATATCACGTTAGCATTTGATTATTAATAAAATAATATGAGTTAAGTATGTGATTAAAGAAACAACAAAGAACCAGAGCCATGTATTCTTGAAAAAAAAATCCACAATTTATTGATTACATAGTACTCACTAAATTACAATAAACAAAATTATGTAAATACATTGCATCTGGTAAAAAACATTTGTATTATCTAAGCACCTCGACCTTTCGCCTGAGAATCTAGGTGGAGATGAACTTCACAGTCTTTCGCCATCTGACAAAACGACTTATGAGAAGAACCTAATACAGAAAGAGCTTTTTCTCCGCTTAGCTTATACTCCTTAACTTTAACCCGCATGCCTATATCATCTTCATCCACCATCACTCTTCTAATCAACTTTGCTATTTGTTCCCTACAAACAATTTCTCCATCCGTTGCCTTCACCCTCACCGCCACCCCAAGCTCCTCCGACAACAAAGTTGCATTCATCTTCTGCTCGGCGTAAAGCGGCCATGCAACCATTGGAACACCACTAAGGATACTCTCTAACACAGAATTCCAACCGCAGTGTGTTACAAAACCACCTGTTGCTGGATGTTTTAAAATCTCAGCCTGTGGAGCCCAGATGGGGACACAAATCCCCACCTCCTTTGTCCTATTCACAAAACCCTCCGGTAAGTAACCCACCACCGCTAGTCCATCGCCACCCTTCCCTGTGTCGAAAAACGCCGCATATGCATCATCCTCCACGGGTTGTCGCACCACCCAAATAAACCTTTGCTTACTCAACTCTAACCCATAAGCCAATTCTCTCATTTGACCTTCTGATATCGTCCCACCACTCCCAAACGACAAATAAATCACCGACTCATCCGGTTGTTGGTCAAGCCACCTTAAAATTAATTCCTCACCCTCCCTCTTCTCCTCATGTTTAACGGTTCGCACAAGCGGTCCAATCGAATAAACTGGTCCTCTAACAAACCGTCCTAAAATTTCATTTTGTGTAACAGCCTTAATAGCTCCCGGCTCTAAATCTTGCCACGTGTTCATTAGAATCCCATCAACGGACAATATCTCCTTTACAGATTCAACGTAACCTTTGTGAATGGATCCCCATGGGGCAACAAATGTTTCGAGTGTATCCTCAAACCGAATCGGTTCACAACCCGGAATCAAAAGCGGTTCATGATCATTAGCATGTCTAGAAAACGCTTCATTTGTTATGAAAGGAAGGTAAATATTAACAGCAGAGAACCAAGCATTGGTAGCAAAGAAAACATAACTAGACATGTGGAGATCACGTGCCATAGGTAAAGCCATGGTACCAAAGAGATCCATTATAAGAACTGATGGAGGAAATTTCATGGATAATATCTGAGATTGAATAAAAGGAAGAGATTCCATCATAGTTAAAACAATTCTTAAACCCAACGATGGATTGTTTGGATCAAGTTTGTCGGAGACATCAATCGGAGGTGTTACAACGATGTTGATACCATTAAGGTTGGATGTTTGGTTAAGTATTTTTGATGTAGTTGTTGTGTCTGATTCGGTGGTGACGACGAAGACAGTGACTTCGAAACCATGGTAAGTGGTGAGACGTTTGGCTAATTCCATGGTTGGAATTAAGTGTCCCATGCCCGGACTTGCTAGAAGAACTGCATGAATTTTTGAGGTCACCATGTTTGTAAATTGTAATAAAATAATGGAAAAGAGAGATTTATAGAAGATGCTTTTTTTTAGAGACAGAGCTTAGTTTCTTTCTTTCTTGCTTGTGTTGCTCTGTTTTGTTCCATGAAGATGAAGAGAGCTATTTATGGACATTGCAGCCAAATTCTCACGGTATTTTAACTGCAAACCTTAATAATTCTTGGATATTTATCCAAGAATCAACGAGAACAAGTCATATGCATATAATATAAAAATTTATTAAGAGTTATTTTTTATTTTTTTCGCTCCGGTTTTCGACCCACCAAAGATGAGCGACTAATCCGGCTCGTGCGTAGAGCCATGCGCACTGATCGAGCGTTGTTCTCCCTGAAAATCGAACCCGATATTCCCCGGATACGTCTTTGAAATGAGCTCTTGCCACTTGAGCCCAAACAACTTGGTTAAATTCATTATAAGTTAGTTGTAAATACAAAATACAAATTTATTTATATAACTTATTCTTATTAATTGTTAGATAAATACCTTCAAATTAACAAAGTTTTTTTAAAAAATTATCAAGAAGTAGAGTTCACCTCAAATAAATTAATAAGACTTAGGAAAGTGTATCTATGACCGCAAACAATGAAAGTGTAATACTCTGGATCAGCCGTTCAGCATTGACCGCAATCAATGAATTATGGAGCAGATATTGATATAAAAGTATGGCATATAGATTCACTTCAGAATCATGATAGTTGACCCTGAATTTTTTTTAGGTTCATGGATAAAACAACAAAATTAACATAAATTTATAATCATAAATAAAAGAATTAGAATTTAAATTTCAATTATAACGTTCGACTTAACAATTTTGATATTTTTTATTAATTGAACTAGAACATATTTACGCTAAAAATATTAATCACCATAAAACTAAATAAAATAATGTTGGTGTTAATAATTAGTCTAATTCTACACTTGAATCTTTTTTTTGGTACATTCTACACTTGAATCTTTATTTGATTAATTTTTGCTTTGTGTGCAAATGATAGGTTACCTTTTATGGTGATGACAATTGACAACTAAAACATAAAAAATGGACACATTTCTCAGGTGTGCAAATGATATGTTCGATTCCTTTATGTGATTAATGTTATTGTTGAAATATATATTAACCTTTTTGAAGATCTTAGAGTATTTATAATAGAGCTATTCATTAATTTTTAAATATTCAATTAGGTTTTAAGTGTACATATCGCTCATTTATAATTTTTTTAATAATAATACATAAAGACTTACTATGTAGAGGGTAAAAAACTTATTTACTCATTAGGTGATATGACATTCTTATGTGTTCACTAAAAGAATCATCGAGTAGTTAAATGTTGCAATTGTTTTGAACTTTTTGACATAAAAAATGAATAAATTAGTGGCACGGTAGCCTTTAGAATTCAAGCACGAAAATGATGGGATACAATCAGGGACGGATCTAGACACTTAAAAATGGTGTGGCCAAATATTATAGAAAATATAAAAAAATTTGGGTACAAAAAGAAAATATAAATTTAATTATATTAAAAATAAGAAATAATACTTTTTTTTGTCAAAAAAAATTAAATAATATTGTTTAATACATGAAAATCGTCTATCATTCATTTCTTAAAAATGAACTAAAATAATATCATTGCAAATTGTTTCTAGAACATCTCTTTCTATAAAAGTTACAAGACAAATATTTTTTATAGAAAAACTTAGTCCTTTGGTTACCAAAGCTTTGATTGGAGATCTTTTTTTATTTTATTTTATTGAAAACGATAAATTCAATCTAAAAATTTATAGACCATTAAATTCGAATAATATTTTATCGTTCAATAACGTCTAAATTCATAGATAACCATGTAAAATCTTAAGGAAACCTAACATAATTTTATATGTTATTGAGCTCCATTAAAGTTAACGGTGTTCAATAAAATATATAAATATGTAATGTTGATAGATCTCAATAATATATCAACATCTTGTGCTGATCAGGACCTATTGTTTTTATAAAATTCATTTTTGCTTGTTCAACAAAAAATAAAAATATATCAAGATATTTTAAATTTCTATAAAATATTATATGTATTTTATTTATATGATATAAATTTTTAATTCTAATAATAAATTTTATACCGACTAAAACGTCACCAATACAATTTATTTTCTCTAATATCATGTATGTATTAATCATTCCTTAAAAAAAATTAAAATTTGACCACAACTTTTTAAAAAAAAAAACCAAACAATTTATTGAAGGAGAAATTGATGCACTGCAACATGCTGGATTCGAACCCACAACATTTCAATCAAAAGTAGCGCCCAACTACCAAATATGTATATATAATATATATATATATATATATATATATATATATATATATATATATATATATATATATATATATACCTATTAAAATCGAAAAATCCACTGTGGCCTTGGCCACAGTAGGCCTTAACGTAGGTCCTCCCCTGGATACAATGGCCATGAAATTAATCATGACAATGGATTGGCATAGCCAGAGTAGTTTCTATGTTATAGTTTAATAACAGGCTAAGTAGATCAATTATAGAGAGACCGTTAAATGGAGTCTGTTAGAGAGTTGGTTCTTACAATCAAATGATTTTAAAGGCATATATTTATTTTAATGGTGTGGTTGGTTTAATGGAAAGAAAATAGAAGAAAAGAAAATTACGAAAACTAATGAATTGACTTGGACTAACTAACACTAATTCAAGTTTATTCATCAGTTTTTATAATTTGTTTTCCTGCTACTTTTTTTTTTCCATTAAACCGAATAGTATGATACATTATATGCTGCTAAAGGTAGGTTACATGATCAAATTCTTATGCTACTTGTTAAAGAAGTTTAACCCATGACCTTCCGCTACATGGGTGTTACACTAGCCGCTAGGTTGTTTATACAAATCATTATATATGAGAGAGAGAGAGAGAGAGAGAGAGAGAGAGAGAGAGAGAGAGAGAGAGAGAGAGAGAGAGAGAGAGAGAGAGAGAGAGAGAGAGAGAGAGAGAGAGAGAGAGAGAGAGAGAGAGAGAGAGAGAGAGAGAGAGAGAGAGAGAGAGAGAGAGAGAGAGAGAGAGAGAGAGAGAGAGAGAGAGAGAGAGAGAGAGAGAGAGAGAGAGAGAGAGAGAGAGAGAGAGAGAGAGAGTTTTTATCAAAGTTTATAGAGTTGATCTACTCAATGAGATATTTAAATTCAACAGTCAGATTGAAAAAATATAATGCCGATATCGAATTATTAAACGGAGTAAGTCGATGGAGACCTCAATTATTCATCTTAACGCTAAATTTTTTGGTGATTAAGCTTCTTTTTTTTTAAGACAGTTATGGCCTAGTAATATTGGTATTCAAAATTTGGGATAAGGCTCTTAGTTGGAAATGTGTTGCAAACTTGCAAGTTGCATTAATAATAATAATAAGAAGTCAGGAACACATGAATTGTTTCCCGTCAAAAAATAAAAGCAGGAACCTATAAATTGTGGACCATGGATATATACTATATAGTGGCGTATTCAGGAATTTGGAGCAGGAGATCAGACTATTTTATTTTAAAAAATATTTTGCTTTAAAATGTCTTTTATATTCTGGTGAGAAATTGTTTTTTGAATGGGCAAATTTTATCAAAAATCGCTTTTTTTTAATAGCGATAACCGCTTAAAATTAACACATAATTAAAAAAAGTAAAAAAATTGAAAATATTTTCAAAAAATTATCCTAACATTAAATTCATTTAAAAAAAAATATTCATACAAAATTATGCAGTTAATTAACCCAGTAAAACAATTATATGGTTAACTAACACTTTTTTACAGGGTTAATCAACTGTATAATTGTCTTTATATAATGAATGAGCTAAATCTATGGTGTACAAATAGTACAAGATTTTCATTTTATTTGTTTGTTTACCGGGAGAAATTCTAATATAGGCACAAACATAAAAGACAAGTGGTAGGCACACTCACACAAATAATTAAAAATTAAATAGAAAAGAATCAAATAATATTAATTGATGTGATTATTTTATTTTTGTTTTAAATTTTTAGTTTTGTGTGTGTGTGCGCCCAAATATAAATTATTTGGAGTTGTGTCTATAGAAGTCTTTTTCGTTTATCCGATACCACACATGTTTCGTTTTTAATTAATGCAACTAAACACAAAATAACATATGGGCCACATGGAACAAAAGCCCAAAATTGAAAGAACAACAACTGTGCACATAGAAAAGCCCAAAATGGGTTAAAGAAAACTCACTTCTATTTCTTATGCACGTTAATCAACAAAAAAATATTTTAAAGTTCCTGATTGTTAAATTAGTCGTAAAAATTGGTGTTAACTCGGATGATATGTCGCTTACTTTTGCCATGTCACATGACATGCTCATATGTGATGTCCACACTGGCGAGGCGAGAGACCAAAATGAAAGCAAGATAGATAAACATTTTTTTCTTGATAAAAGAAAAACATAATAAAACACAAATTCATATCAAACTCATCTAAGCTTCAATTCTCATCCAAATCCATTAACTCGCTCCAGTATTCATGATGCTCGCGGCTCGCCCAAGCGATCAAAATCCAGAAAAGACCCCTGTTTTTGGGGCTTGGATCCTCTCCTTCAGTTATTTGTCTCCCACTCTCTCATTCACTCATTTGTTTCTATCTCTCTCATATATTTTCTCACTCTTCTTCCTTTGATTATTTTTTTATTAATTTTCTCTCTCCTATCACACACATATTTTGGAAGGATGGAAGGAGAGGATCCATCCTCCTGTTTTTGGGTTTCACTTAAAATCCATTAAAAATTTCATTTTTCAATTTATAAATTCCTAAAGCTATCAACTTTAAGCATACATGATTCATATAAGTATAGAAGTATAACCTTTAACATCATCGAACATCTTTTCATGCTAGAATCATAGATTTTTCCTACTTTATTCAAAAACTCATTTTTCAAATAACGACAACAACAACTGAGGAAAAGAATGTTATTGATCATACAAATTCGTGCTAGAATCATACATGAACATATTAGTATCAAACAACAACACATTTCATGAATTAAACACATTCCCATAAACCCCAACCCAAAACCAAGAGATGAGAGAGTTTGAGTATGGAGAATAGACATCTCACATCTCTTTAATCATCTCACTTGAATCGTAAAACTACTCTCTTACCTAAAATAAATTGAATCTCTAGCTTTCTCCTCTTTAAGCTTTCCTCTATTCTTTCCCTCTACATCCTTCTCTTCAAGTTTCTCTCTCTACCTCCTTTCTCTTCAATTCATATGAGTTATTCTCTCTCTATCTCTATTAACTCTAATTCAAACATAGACAAACAAAAGATTAAAATGCCCTCTTTCATTAACCTAAGCCCATTAAACTAAAGTCCAACTTTTTTCATATCATAACACTACTCATGTCTTAATTATATTCTATTTTCTACTATTTTTATTTCTAGACAACTACACTTAATTAATTACTAACCCAACACAAAATGCTATAAAATGCTAATTAATTCTAATTTAAATAAAATTAATAAATACGGGTGTTACATGAAGCAATAATTAGAAACACTCCTCAAACTACAAAGAAAATTTTATCAATCAATGATATAAGCGGTCCCACTTTAATGATAACGACCTATACCAACGCACAAAATCTCAATAAATCAATGCATAAATAATTCAATTTTTAATTGCCTTAAATAATTGCTCAAAAGAATTTCACTTAAGATATTTCACAACAGAGCATTTATTTAAAAACAAGACAATACATATATAATATTTGGTGTCATAATTAAAATAATTGAGCCTAAAATAAATTCCCAAGTCAATTATAAAACTTTAAGAAACAACTCACATATTAGTGTCAGAACTTTAAAAGAGATTTCCTTAAATAATATTTCAGGCTCAAATTTAATATGATTTGCCATTTAAGCTATACTTATATGTAAGTTTATTACCCCATTTGTTCCCTTGTAACTGTCAGTTTTGAATAATAACACCAAATTAAGAAAATGGATTATTGAACATTATTTTTTTATTATACCCTAATTTTAATCCATTAATAAATTCATATCTGTTTGCACACATTTTCTCTTTCCGATAAAGTTAATATATCATGTACAAAAAAAAGAGTTAATATGTTATGTACTACCAATTTTTTTTTTAAAAAAAACTTTAGTTTATCAAATTTAAAGCATTAATTAGTTTTATTGAAAAAGATAAGAGTAATTGACAAATGGTACAATTGACAAATCGTACCCTTAAAATACTAAATGGACAATTGAATAGAAATGTTAAATACGACAAAAGCGGAAGGTTAATATGGAACGAAGGGAATATATATTAAGGTGTATCAAGCATTTGATTATTAATTATATGATGCCATTTACTTTTTGGTTAGGAAGCTAAAAAGAAACATAAATAAATTAAAAAGCAAACTATTCACGAATAAAGAATACGATATGATCGGAAGGTGACTGATACCACATGATATCAAAACTGACATCGAATTAGATTAGTGGTCCAACAGATCAAATATTGTGGTGAAAAAAATATATATTAAAATACTCAATTTATTGATAACATAGTAACTAAATTACAATAAAAAAATTATATAAATATGTTTCATTTGGTAAAAAAAATGTTTTTTTATTGTCTAAGCACCTTGACCTTTCGCCTCAAGGTGAATATGAACTTCACAATCTTTCGTCAACTAACAAAGTGACTCATGAGAAGAACCAAACATAGAAAGAGCTTTCTCTTTGCTTAGCTTATACTCCTTAACTTTAACCCACATGCCTATATCATCTCCATCCACCTCCCGACCATTAATTATACGATGCGATTTATTTTTTGGTTAGGAAGCTAAAAAGAAAAATAAATAAAATAAAAAGCAAACTATTCACGAATAAATGAGGTTTTCATTGTGTCGTTCTTAAGTAATACGATATGATCGGAAGGTGACTGATACCATAGATATCAAAACTGACCTCGAATTAGATTAGTGGTCAAGTAGATCAAATATTGTGGTGGAAAAAAAAAAATACTCAATTTATTGATTACATAGTACCTAAATTACAATAAAAAAATTTATATAAATATGTTTCATTTGGTAAAAAAAAAACATATGTTTTTTTTTATTGTCTAAGCACCTTGACCTTTCGCCTCAAGGTGAATATGAACTTCTTAATCTTTCGTCAACTGACAAAGTGACTCATGAGAAGAACCAAATATAGAAAGAGCTTTCTCTCCGCTTAGCTTATACTCTTTAACTTTAACCCACATGTCTATATCATCTTCATCCACCTCCTGACCATTAATTATACGATGCGATTTATTTTATGGTTAGGAAGCTAGAAAGAAAAATAAATAAAATAAAAAGCAAACTATTCATGAATAAATGAGGTTTTCATTGTGTCGTTCTTAAGTAATAATACGATATGTTCGGGAGGTGACCGATACCACTAGATATCAAAACTGATCTCGAATTAGATTAGTGGTCCAGTAGATCAAATATTGTGGTGGAAAAAAAATACTCAATTTATTGATTACATAGTACCTAAATTACAATAAAAAAAATTATACAAATATGTTTCATTTGGTAAAAAAAAAATGTTTTGTTTATTGTCTAAGCACCTTGACCTTTCGCCTCAAGGTGAAGATGAACTTCACAATCTTTCGTCAATTGACAAAGTGACTCATGGGAAGAACCAAATATAGAAAGAGCTTTCTCTCCGCTTAGCTTATACTCCTTAACTTTAACCCACATGCCTATATCATCTTCATCCACCTCCTGACCATTAATTATACGATGCGATATATTTTTTGGTTAGGAAGCTAAAAAGAAAAATAAATAAAATAAAAAGCAAACTATTCATGAATAAATGATGTTTTCATTGTGTCGTTCTTAAGTAATAATACGATATGATCGGGAGGTGACTGATACCACTAGATATCAAAACTGACCTCGAATTAGATTAGTGGTCCAGTAGATCATATATTGTGGTGGAAAAAAAATACTCAATTTATTGATTACATAGTACCTAAATTACAAAAAAAAAAATTATATAAATATGTTTCATTTGGTAAAAAAAACATATGTTTTGTTTATTGTCTAAGCACCTTGACCTTTCGCCTCAAGGTGAAGATGAACTTCACAATCTTTCGTCAACTGACAAAGTGATTCATGAGAAGAACCAAACACAGAAAGTGCTTTCTCTCCGCTTAGCTTATACTCCTTTACTTTAACTCGCATGCTTATATCATCTTCATCCACCATCACTCTTCTAATCAACTTTGCAATTTGTTCCCTACAAATGATTCCTCCATCTGTTGCCTTCACCCTCACCGCCACCCCAAGCTCCTCTGACAACAAAGTAGCATTCATCTTCTGCTCAGCATAAAGTGGCCACGCAACCATTGGAACACCGCTAAAGATACTCTCCAACACAGAATTCCAACCACAATGTGTTACAAAACCACCTATTGCGGGATGTTTTAAAATCTCAGTCTGTGGGGCCCACATTGGAACACAAATCCCCACCTCCTTTGTCCTATTCACAAACCCTTCTGGTAAGTAATCCACAACCGTCGATGCATCGCCACCTTTCGATGTGTCGAAAAATGTCGCAGATACATCATCCTCAACGGGTTGTCGCACAACCCAAATAAACTTTTGTTGACTCAATTCTAATCCGTACGCCAATTCTCTCATCTGACCTTCTGACATCGTCCCACCGCTCCCAAACGACAAATAAATCACCGACTCATCTGATTGCTGATCAAGCCAACTTAAAATTAATTTTTCACCCTCCATTTTCTCCTCTGATGCAACTGTTTGCACTAGCGGTCCAATCGAATAGACCGATCCTTTAGTAAACTGTCCTAAAATTCCATTTTCTGTAACAGCCTTAATAGTACCTGGCTCTAAACCTTGCCACGTGTTCATTAGAATCCCATCCGCAGACAATATCTTCTTTCCAGCTTCAATGTAACTTTCATGGCTAGGTCCCCATGGGGCAAGCAATGGTTCAAGTGTATCCTCAAACCGAACCGGTTTACAACCCGGAATCAAAAGCGGTTCGTGATTATTAGCATGTCTTGAAAACGCTTCCTTTGTGATGAAAGGAAGATAAATACTAAGAGCAGAAAACCAAGCATTGGTAGCAAAGAAAACATAACTAGACATGTGGAGATCACGTGCCATAGGTAAAGCCATGGTACCAAAGAGATCCACTATAAGAACTGATGGAGGAAATTTCATGGATAATATTTGAGATCGAATAAAAGGAAGAGATTCAATCATAGTTAAAACAATTCTTAAACCCAACGATGGGTTGTTTGCATCAAATTTGTCGGAGACATCGACCGGAGGTGTTACAACGATGTTGATACCATCAAGTTTGGATGTTTGGTTAAGTATTTTTGATGTAGCTGTTGTGTCTGAATCGGTGGTGACGATGAAGACGGTGACTTCGAAACCATGGTGAGTGGTGAGTCGTTTGGCTAATTCCATGGTTGGAATTAAATGTCCCATGCCAGGACTTGCTAGAAGCGCTGCATGAATTTTTGGGGTCACCATGGACATGGTGGTAATAATGAGAAGCTTTTTCTTAGAGATAAAGCTTAGTTTGTTTCTTAGTGTTGCTCTGTTTTAAGACTCTAATTGTTGTTCTATGAAGATGAAGAGGTATTTATGGACATTGCCAAACGGTGTAACCGAAGATCAATTATTTCTTTATTTTCTTGCTAGACATAGTAATTTCTTTTAATGTAAACCTTTTAATTATTCTGCTGGACATGCATAGAATCTTTTTTAAAATGTAAATCTGTTAATTATCTTCCCTTCTCTAATCACTATTATAAGGAAAATAAAATAACATTTAAGTTCATTAGAAAATTTATGTATTTGACCACTATTATAGACTAAATAAATTAATTTCTCAATGAATTTTAAAAGTATTTTTTTACTTATAATAATGACTGAAGGGAGACTTATATTGCATTAAAAATGTTATTTAATTTATAATAAATATTAATTAAAAGTTGTCTAAAAGAATAATTATATTTTTTGTTGTAAAAATTTGTATAGTTGTAATATTAAAAAAAAATTTATAGTTGTAACTTTTTTTTTTTGACACAATTATAGTTGTAACTTGTAACCAATGAATGTTGTGTCTAGCAGAAGAAGGGATCGACTCTTAACACAATTTGTTGGATCAATGTTTGAATTTTTTTTCATTTTTTTTTTGAGAGATTTAAGGATGTCAATAGGGTGGACTTATGAAATCCCAATACGCGACATGATATACTGATACGATATCGGTACGTCGATACGTGAAATTTTTTAAAAATCTTTATCTGATACTGTTGGAAATTTTAGTTCATAATTTATTTTAAAGTTAATTATTATTTAATAATAATGATTAAATTAAGTTACTCACTAACCAAGTCATGTGAACCATATACACGTTTTTCTTTTAAAGTGCATTTACTTGGTTTTTAATCCTAACTAGTTTTTAGACCCGTGCATTCGCACGGATCTATTGACTTTTATTATAAAATATTGTTAAAATATAAGTGACATAGTATACAAAAAAAATAAATAATAAGTGACGCTATTTTGCTATTTTTTTGTAAACTTATTAAATTAAGTAAAAAAAAATTATTAAAACAATTGTCCCGTGTATGATTTTTGTGTAATAAATTATAATTAATAATAACAAATATTTATTATTCAATTCTTTTTTTATTAAATCAATTGTCCCGTATATGATTAATTTTTTTTTATTAAAATAATTGTCCCGTGTATTATTATAATATATATATTCATCAACAATTGTTGCGTGTATTATTATAATATATTATTCAATTTCTTTTTTTTTATTAAAGCAATTGTCCCATGTATGATTAATTTTTTTCTATTAAAACAATTATTCCTTGTGTTATTATAATATATATTTACCCCGTAATTATTAATATAATATATATTCATCAATAATATACTTCTCCTATATTTTTTATATAAGAGTAAACAAAATTAGAGTAAATATTTTTTATAATAAATATAGAGTACAATTTAACTATTATATAGAAAAATAGTAAATTGAAAAATATAATTTATTTTTTTACGAAATAGAAGATTTGAAATATTTTTAAGATTTGATGAGGACAAATTAAGATTTTTAGTAGTAATACCTTTAATATATTGGGGCCGTTTGAACTTGGCTTATTTTTAAGTTTATGAAAATACTTTATGATTATAATTTATAAATAAACTTTTATGTTATTTCATAAGTTTTTTTACGCATGATAATTCATAAGATTCCACTGACAAAAATTATAAAATGTTTTCATGAACAATCTTAAAAAACTTATAATATTCGCGTAAGTTATTTCGCATAAGATCAGAAATAAGTAAATCAAAATGGGCCCATAGTGTTTTTGATTTTGTTTTTATGTTCTTTTATTTTTAAGCTCATAAATAAATATTTTCTTTTATTAGGTTCTTCTATTTTTATTTTTTATATATAAGTTTTATATGTTAGATCGAGTAACTATTTTTTCAATTAAAAGAAAATTGATTAAAAAAATAAATTACTATTGTTGGCGCGTATCTTTTTATCATGATTTTTGTTTCTAGTTTTATGCGTAAATTTATTTTAATTAGATTATTAGGATTTATGGTAGTTTCTTTTAACATATTGTAAGTAGATTATTAGGATTTATGGTTTTGCTACATAGATATTATTTGGTGTCCTTCACCGTATATATATATATATATATTATTTGGTGCTCTTGTAAAAAAAATAAAATTATTTGGTGCTCGCGGTTCGGTTTGGATCGGTTTTGAGGTAAAAATTTATCCGATCCAAAGTTAATATTACTCGCGGTTCGGTTCGGTTTTTGATGGCTAATTAAAAAAATCCGATCCAATCCGATCTAATTTTTTACGGTTTAATTTGGATCGGTTTTTGGATATTCAAATTATAAATTGAATTTTTTTAATTAAATATTAATATCATAAAGACATTGTAAAATAAAATATTTGATGTAAAATTTAATATATGATAAGTTAAAAAATTAATATTTTGCAATAAAAATTATCAATTATATTTTTTTTTACAATAATTGTCAATTATATTTAAAACCCATGAAATAGTAAAAATAAATTGATTAAATTGAACTAATAATATTAATATGTTAATTGAATATATCATACTAATAAAAAGTTAAATAAGTATTAAAAAATATGTATGCGATTTATTTCGGTTTTGATCGGTTTTAAAAAACCAATCCAAAATCCGATCAGATCTAGCGGTTTTCACAAAATGACATCCAAACACATCCAAAATTATTCGTTTTTTTGCGGTTTTTGGTTTTTTTGAATCGGTTTGCGGTTATTTTTTGAATTGGATTGGATTTCAGCACCCCTAGATATAAGAATGGAACATAAAAGGTGTGGAAAATAAGCAGAATTAGCCATATTGACGTTGGCTGCTCTCTTCTTCTTTTTTATTTTTTTTATTTTTACATGTGATCAAAACTAATAGAAAAACTATTTTCATCTTCCTCATAAAATTGAGTTTTCATCTTCTTGAATTACATTACCGGTTGCTATTAATTTTTCTTGCTAGTTCTGTCACCTCAGATATAGTTTATATCCGAGAAGCACCTGTTGAATCCTGGGAGATTTGCGCTTGTGAGGTGGATAAATCCTTAAGGACAATGCGATCAGCACGCCTCAGGTATTGTGTCATGAATTACTATTCTCAGATCATCCCTATTTGTGTATCGATGAATATTTACTACATGGTAGCGCCGACATCAACTCTCTAATTTATTTTATATCTCATCAATATAAATTTAATTGCTTATATTTATATTTATATAATCATATGTTATTTATTTTGATGAGTATGTCCAATTTTTTTTACAACAGATACTGCCGCGATACATTATTTAAAAATTAAATATATAAATGCACAATATATAAACATGACTAAAATCAATAATATTGATAATGATAATTTTTTTAAAGACAATTTTTTTATTTATTTTTATTATTATTATTATTATTATTATTATTATTATTATTATTATTATTAGAGTTTAATGGATATAGGCAGACGGAGTAAAGAAACTTTAAACACTCAACCAATAAGAAATCATCATTCTTCCATGTCATACATGTAGTTTCAAAATAACCATACATGAGTGAGGTGATGTGGCAAGTTAGTGGAGTTTTATTGGATGTCCGTGTAAAAATATTTTACACTGATTGTGCATATCCATTAAATCCTTATTATTATTATTATTATAAACGTCAATAGTTCATTGTACAAGAAGTACAAACAAACAAATGCGTAAAAAAAAATGAAGTACAAACAAACCAATAAGTTTGCACAAGAACAAAACAGTTTGAGACTCTACATACAAGGGTCAAAATAAAGATTTAACCAATACTTTTCTGATAAGAGTATCGGGACGTATTAGACGCGTATCAGATATTATTATTTTTTTTAAAAATAATAATTTAACCGATATTTTTCCGATATGAGTATCGAAACGTATCGAACGAGTATCGATATCGAGTACGTATCGAACACGATACTTTTCCATTTTTAAAGTATCGGGACTTTATAGGGTGGGACGGTAGTGGGAAATTTTATTTTATTTCTTTTATTTATTTATTTATAATCTAACATGTTTATGATCTCTATCTTTATTCTCGACTTCACAAAATACTATTTCTCCATCGTATTTCCATGGATCTCCATGTTCACATGGGGACTAACGAACATTAAAAAAATATCAAATTTTTATTATCTTAAACTAAATTAATAGTAAAAACTATTAAATTTTAATTATAAAATAAACAACAAATTAAAACAATATTGTGGATTTTATGATGATTATAAATAAATATAACATGTAAAACACTTGACTATTGTTCCGTGAATTTAGATCAATTAGTAGTACAATGTATTATATATACGTACAAAGGATGTGATTCAGACCACGGTCATCCACTTATCCACCTTAAGGTTGTGTTTGGTAAGTCCAATAAGCTAGCTTAAAGTTTATTCAACTAGCTTATAAGCTTGTTTGAAAAAAATAAATGTGTTTGGTAAAAATCTTTTCTCATCAGCTTATAGCTTTTTTTGAAATACTATTTTAAGAAGCGTTTAAGCTTATAGTTTTTTACAATTTTTTCCATTTTTAACCTTTAATTTAATTTTGTTATTATTTTTAAATAAAAAAACTACCCACTAAAAAAAACTATCCAGTAAAACATAATGTCCTCTTTAGTCATTTTATATTTATCAACCATATTAAAAGCAAATTTGACCAAACATTTTTATTTCAATCAGTTAGTTTTTCAGCTATCAGCTATAAGCTAACGTTTCAACTATCAGCTAGCTTATCAGCTATAAGCTATGAAGCCCGGATACATGACACGATACCGATACAGAAATTTTTTTAAAATTCCCGATACGATACGGTCGCGATACGTTGTGTAAAAATAAATTTAAAATTAAATATATAAATACACAATATATAAACATAACAAAAATCGAGAATGATAATAAATTAATATTCAAATTACTCAAACTAAGCAAACAAGTGACAATTACATATCTCAAGTTAATTAAGTACTACCCAAAAAGGATAATTATTACTATCCAAAAAACAAAACATCATCGGTACTATAAAAAAAACACATGGTTGTCAATCCATAAAGAACATCATACTCTAACATTTACTATTTAAGAGGAAACACAAATTGTATCAGTCTCATCTCCTCCATTTCTATCATAAAAAAAACATTATTTTCCTGATACTTCTCTGATACGTGTATCTGACAAGTATCCGACACGTATCGGTAATTATTTTTTTTAAAAAATAATTTTAATTGTCGTATCGGAAAGTATTGGACGAGTATCGGTATCGGACACGATACTTCGCCATTTTTGAAGTATCGGGGCTTCATAGGCTATAAGCTAACTTATAGCTTAATTTTACCAAACAGAAAGAGTAATATTTCTAGTCACTAGACTACTTGACAAAAAAAACTCTTGAATATACATACATAATGATATAAATAGAAATAGAAAAAAAAAAATGTACGTGAGGGAGACTAGATTTTACCCCAAAAGAAACCAAAATAAATGTAGTATAAAAAATATCATTCATACAAAGGGAAATCATAAATAGCTCTAGCTATCATTTTGCTAATATGGCCGCCCTCGACTCCTAGCCAATTGTTTGATCTTCTTCCTTTGATTTTAGTAACAACATGAGTGAAAGGTTTCTCTCCCTTTTTCATATCCACCCAAGCTTGTTTAATCACTCGAAGATCTACTCTAACCACCTCGTCAAAGTCTTCACCGGCAAGATCATCACTTGTTGTGTTGTGTCGGGAATAGTTCGGTCGGAGTCAGCACTTAACATTGCATCTCGTTCTAACGTTTGCACAAGTATAACAACATCTTGTTGCTTCTCTGCAATAGTACTCACTACATCAACAATACTCTCTTTAGCCGCCTCTTGATGCTAAGCTGCAACACCATTAGGCACGGATACCTCCGGACCAGTAGGAGACAATACCGATGGATCACTCGCAACATGCATAGGGTGAGCTTCTGTCTCTAAACGCCAAACCTTTGTCGGCTCGCTATCATTTAATTTGAGGTCCTTATCATGAACAACAATCAACAATTCCTCATTCAAAAAATCCTCATCTGAACATTCAACAATTTCTATTGATTTTGTATTCTGTCTGTCACTCACGGTAGCAACGTTGCATATTGTTAAATATGTTTCATTGCCACCGTGTGCGTATTTGTGATGTTTTTGGGAGCTATCTTCTTTGGTTCAGCAGCACAGGCAACACTTTCCTTATCAACGTATTCTTGTTTGATCACCTTAAAAGCCTTTTCGTGTTGCTTAATGTTATGCTCTAAACGCGTTGTAACATCATATTGTAGCCACTTACAATTGTGGATACTATGCCCTATGGTTTGACAATACGAACAAAATTATGCAAACCGCTCATATACTACCTGAACCTTGAATGCGAAACCTTCTCGTTCCACCATCACCTTGTTAAAGACTGGATGTGAAAGGTCCATATCCACCAATACACGTGCATAATGCCCAAAAGTGCATTTTTTGGTGGATTCATCTAAAGATAAAGGGGTGTCTATAGCACTTGCAATTTCAAAAAGGGTTCGTTGCTGCCAATATTCCTGAGGCAGCTCCATTAGAATAACCAAATATGTGTGAGTGTTTGCCTCGACGAAGAGGTATCGAAATCATTCGTCCGTTAGACGCATTAAATCCAGTTTCAAGTTAAATTGTGCCGAAAGACCAAACCAATTTACCATATGCATATTTCGCAAAAGAATCAAAATGAAATTCGTTAAAACCGCATCACAATGAGACCATCCTCCATGGGTCGGAGGTCTTCCAAATAGATGTTAATTTCATGTGCAAATCCCTAGCTGTCGGAGGCTTGTTACCTTTATTCAACAACACTCGCCAATGGAGATTTCTACGACAATCGGCGAGACCTTTCTCATACTCTTCTTGAGTTATTTTTTTTTTTTTTTGATTACAAGGAGGGCAAAGGCCCAAAAGGAAAGACAACTAAGAAGAGATCAAACAGGGAGAAGAGTCTCCTAACGCATCCGAAACTAATAATTGCACTAGCTGGCTAGGACAATCTTCAAAGAAAACAATATTTCCTCCCGATAAGTATCCCATACTAGCCAAAGCATCCGCACATCGATTAGCTTCTCTATAGGAATGAGATATTTTAACCTCCCACTCAGCCGAAGCAAGACGATGAATCTCCTTAACCAAGGAGTAACCCATATTGCTAGAAGTTCCTCCTTCATTAATAACTGTAACAATCGCGACAGAGTCGACATTAAGTTCCACTTTACGAAATCCCAACCTCCAAGTATATCTCAGTCCTTCTAACACGCCCCACAACTCAGCCACATAAGCACTACAAGTGCCTAAAAATTTGGAAAACCCTCCAATCCACTCTCCATGGCTATTACGTAACACTCCCCCACACGCAGCTAGCCTCCTCTCACTACAAGTTCCATCAGTGTTGAGCTTGACCCACCCATCATCAGGCGGTTTCCAATCAATATAGCTAACTACACGTTGAGCATGAACAGCTATAGAGTTCAAATCACTACTAGCATAATACTCTTCCACTCTTTGCAAAATATGGAACACAGTATTGGTAGGGCGCAAAAAATTATTGTTGTGTTTCTCCATATTTCTCCAATACCATAAGCAATGACATGTTGTAGCCCACACATCTCTCCAAAGCAAGTGTCCCTCCATATAAGAGTCAGCCATGATATTCACTTGAAACCAAGTGTCTAAATTTCCTTCAAAGAACATGTCATGCAAACTATTAGGAATAATAGCCAACCAAATCCCCATGGCTAGTCCACAATCTCTCAACGCATGCAGGCTTGTTTCTTCCTCCCCACAAAAATCACAAACAGCATTACCAAGTCCCATTCTTGCTTTAATTTGATTAGTCAACAACCTATTATGTTTCACAAGCCACATAAAATACCTATTTCTTTCAGATATCTTTAGTTTCCAAATGTCACGCCAAACTTTCTCATCATCAAGCTTATTGAATTCACATAAAATCTCATACATGGAGGCAATTGAAAACTTATTGTTATAAGTACCTATTCCAAGTTGACAGTCACTTCCTTTATCTTCATGAGGAGGCAATATAGCATTAATCATCTTTAAGATATTATCAGGCAACCATCCATTGAGCAAGTTCCAGTTCCACATTCCATCATTATCAACCAAATCTTTAACTCTAGCATGTAACAAATTTTCTGGTATGTTAATATCCAAGTCTGCCACACGAAAACCCACATCAATCCACGCATCTTTCCAAGCTTCAACATCAGCGCCATTACCAATCGCCCAGAAACAGTATTTATTTAAATTCGGACGCAGCTTGATAATATTTTTCCACAGGGAAGAGGCAGAAGCACGACAAACTCCTTCGTCTTTAAAATTGAGACAATTATATTTTCCTCTCAGAATCTCGCACCACATATCATCAGCCCCGGTATAGAGCTTCCAACCAATTTTTGACAGACAAGCTTGATTCATAGTCTCCAATCTTCGCAGTCCTAATCCTCCCAAACATTTTGGTTTAGTTACTATATTCCAGTTAACAGCATGGTGTTTTCTGCTCTCATCAGTATCTCCCCAAATAAACCTCATTTGTAATTTTTGAATCTCCTCCAAGCAGGCTTTGGGAATACGGTTGGTCATCATAGGATAAATTGGGATAGCTTCAATCACACTTTTTGCCAAAGTAACTCTCCCGGTAAAAGAAAGATGCTTCGCCTTCCAAGCCACCAATCTGGAACTTACTTGATCAATAATATATTGATAATCCTCACGTCTAGGAGCTTTACTTGTAATCGGAACACCTAGGTACTTCCCTAACTGCAAAGTTTCTCTAAAGCCTGACCTTTGAACAAGCTTATTACGAGTAGCTCTATCCACATTATTTGAGAAGAATATACTGGTCTTATCAGTGCTAACTTCTTGACCAGACATTGAGCAAAATTTATTTAATACTTCCATCGTATGATTTATCTGTCGCTCAGTTGCTTCACCAAACAAGAGAAGGTCATCTGCAAACATTAAGTGAGACACTATTGGACCATTTCTTCCAACCTTCATTGCCTGCCAGTTACCATTCTCCACTTCATGCATAATTAAATGAGACAATTTGTCCATGCAAAGAACAAATAAATAAGGGGAAATAGGATCTCCCTGGCGGATACCTCGCTGCGGTCGAAAAAACTCCGCTCTAGCACCATGCCATTTAACATTTGTCTCGACACTTGTAACTGAATGCATAATGACATTGATCATATTCTCAGGAAGGTTTATTTCGTTTAAAATTCTCCAAATGAAACCCCAACTGAGCTTGTCGTAGGCTTTCGACAAATCAACTTTGATCACAAAGTAACCTTTCCTTCCTTTGGTCTTACCCATGCTATGAATCATCTCTTGAGCTATAATAATGTTCTCATGAATATTTCGCCCCGGTACAAAGCCAGTTTGAAATGGAGAAACTAATTTGGGAATATGAACCTTCAACCGCTCCACTATAACCTTACTGACCACTTTATAAATAGCATTACAGAGAGAAATTGGTCTGAATTGGGAAACAGACTCAGGATGGTCCACTTTCGGGATAAGACAAATGTCAGTTTGGTTCACTGACGCTATAACACTAGGCTCACTCCAAACCTTCCTGACAAAATCACAAACTGACTTACCAACTATTCCCCAAGATTTTTGGTAGAAGCCAGCTGGAAAACCATCCGGACCCGGAGCTTTCCAAGGACTCATGCGGTAAACGGCACCTTTCACTTCCATATCACCAATAGGAGCTGCAAGTCCAAGCAATTCTTCATTCTCCAATTTAGGAAACAAAACATCAGACTGGACCCATCTATCTTCATACGAATTAATAGAAAATAATCTCTTATAGAATTCATTAACCATGCTTTGGAGAATTTCACTATCTTCCACCCAGCTGCCATTTTCGTCTCTCAACATAACAATGTTGTTTCTCCTTCTTCTATTTACAGCTTTAAGATGGTAATAACGAGTATTACAGTCTCCATCCATCAACCATTTTGCACGAGAACGTTGGAACCACATTAATTCCTCTTTTCGAAGAATCTCGCTCAGCTCCTTATTCAACTTGATTTCAAGCGCCACCAACCCTCTATGTTTGTTGCCATTATGGAGAGCTCGCTGGATACCATCAAGTCTAGCCAAGATCCTTTTCTTCTTGGTCAAAACCTTGTCAAAGGTATTGGTTCTCCAATGCTCCACATTGCTCTTTATCTCAACCAAGTTATCCGAGACCACAACATCGTCATTCCAGTGCTCACGCAACATGTCACTATATGACTCTTCTAAAAGCCAAGCACTTTCAAATTTAAATTGCCTTGGCGTTCTTGGAAGAACCTCTCCACTAGGGACAATTAATAAAGGATGGTGGTCTGAGAACTCAAGTCTAGGCAGGACTTTGACAAACCCATTCGGATAATCTAGTCTCCATTTATCATTGCTAAGAGCTCGATCCAATCTTTCATAAATTCTCTGTCCCCCACGGAAAAGAGGACATCTCCATGTAAATTTAGGACCCATCGCCCCTAGATCCATCAAACTACAGGAATCCATTCTATCTCTAAACCGAGCACACTTTCTACTAGCAATTGGCGCTCCACCTCTTTTTTCATTTTCCCAAGCAATGTCATTAAAATCACCAGCAAGCATCCATGGCTCTCTCATGTTAGAAGCAATGAGCTTCAAGTCCTCCCATAAAAGACGTCTGCTTTCTTCATTAGGACTAGCATAAACCGGCGTGAAATACCATTCTTTACTACTGGGGTAATTTATTTTTAAATGAATAAATTGAAACTTTTTACTACACAAGACTACTTTGATAAAGTAATTCTTCCAAACCACAACTATTCCTCCCGCATAACCATGGACTTCCGTTGCTAAAATTTTTTCGTAGCCTAGCAATTTAAAAGTCCGTCGTAATTTAGTTGGATCACATCTAGTCTCCATAATAACCAACATAATTGGCTTATACGTAGACACATACTGCTTACAGAATCTCATAAAGGAGGTGTTGGCTGCTCCTCGACAATTCCACACAAAGATTTTATTTTGTGCCATCATTGACAAAAACTTAAAGTTAATAAGTAATAGTACCACGAAGAAACACCATTTATTGGCCAAGCCATGGTGTCTCCAAAACTTCCATATCTGAGTCATAAACTTCAGAAACCCCATTCTCATTGGCATCAACAAACTCTTCCCCATCTAAGTTAGCTTCCTTTCCTTCACGAAATTGGAGAGTCTGGCTATGGGGTGCGATGCTGCTATCAGGGGGTCTAGGCAGATTTGGGTCAACAACTTCCTGGCCCACCTGATTGGTAGCATGGAATGTCTCATTATTATTACTAGTATCACCCCTTTCTTTTCCTGGCAGCACTCCCTCCAAATTACTAGTTTGTAACCAATTACTACTTTGATCCACCATATCTGTGGGCCTATCTAATTGGGCCTCCCTATTTTTGTCCTTTTTACTCCCTGCCAACGCCTCAGCCATAAGATCCCCCCCTTTCCTCAAACTACCTCCTGACTTACTTTTAAAATTTTGTGTGCCACGTAGCTTCAAATTCTTTCCTGATTTCTCCTGATTGATTGTATTATTTCCTTTTTTTGGTTTGGGTAATTTTAAACGGCCAATCTCTATATTTTTAGCACCTTCCATATTTGTCTCCTTATTTGGCTCCACTATATTTATACTTGAATCTCTCACCATATCCATATCATTATTCCTCATATCATCCTCATTAATTGTAGAATCATTGCCTAACATAGCAAAGCGAGATCCCACAATTTTCGGCTCTCCATTATTGCTTCCCTGATTACGCTCCGTTCGTTTCGCCTCTTCCGGCGCTTCCTTCTCCTTCCTGCTCCGTCGTGGCTTTTGGACAACCACCCACGGTCCAGCAACTTCTCTCTCTTCAGACACCGGACCACTCTCTCTTGCGTGATGGCCATTTTTTTCTGTCTCAGGACGATTAACTTTTTCAGTACATCCTTCCTTGTAGTGTCCAAATTTCCCACATGTGAAACACATCATATGCAACCCCTCATATTCCACCTTGTATTTCCTCCCTTTCATGTTGAACATAGCTAACAGAGGTTTTGTTAGATCAACCTCTACACAAATACGAGCATATTTTCCACGTTCTTGGTTCAACGTGTTTTTGTCTACCTTCACCGTTTTACCCACTCTATCTCCGATATACTTTAAGACCTTAGCATCATAATATTCGATTGGCAGTCCAGATACTCGCACCCAAACCGCAACAGACTTGATAGTGTCACTCTCTGGATGGAAGTTAGGGCACCACTCCTTCACCGTTAGATAGTGATCATATATAAACCAGGGGCCATTTAACAACGCAACATTTTGATCATCTTCATGTGAAAAGGCCACCAAATAGTAATCATACCCCAGATCCCCAATGTTGATCACACCCTTCCTGACCCACATTTGTTTTAATCTTGTTTCTAGAGCTTTGAATCCAATCCTCCTTCCTAAGAGTTTCACAATCACACCTCGTCTCCAAGGTCGGTAAATTCTTTTTTCCTCCAGTTTGGAAAGAATAAAAGTTGGACAATCATACTCACCTTCTTTTCCTTCCACAACCCTCAGCCCTTCACCCCTTTCCTCCACCTCCTCTTCATCACTACCTGCATTATCCTGGTTTTCATTATCAATCCTCCCATGTTTACCCAGCACAGTGTCTCTATATGACCTTCCTTCTCCATCTTCCAGATCCCTCTGGAGCTCTAACAGATCGCTGTAGTCCTTTGGTAGCGATGATAATGAATCTTGAGTTATTTTAATACATAATGAATCTCCCTGGATCATGGAGGAAGGGAGTTGGATAACTTGTACCTCACACGAATCATGCAAAACTTGAGGAAAGATTTCTTCGGTGTTGTCTTCTTCTGTGACAGCTTGGTCGATGTTGCAGCCACCATGCAAGGCCATGCTGCCATCGAACCAGTGCAAAATCAAAACACGCAAACGGAAACGTAAAGTCGAGTCGGTGTAGCGTGGCAACGATCCGCTGTATCACGAAGCAACACCTGTTGTTTGTGAAACAAACTGGTAAATGATGCAGTCGGTGAGAAAAGCAGCAGTCGGTGATGCAACCACTTTAAACGCCACTGTTACTTTGTGTTGGAATGATTTGCAAGTGCTTGTGAATCAATAAGGTGTGATCAACGCTCGTCACATGCTAGGAAACCCTAGCAAAGCCTGTTAATATGCTAGGAAACCCTAGCAGTGCTCGTCACATGCTAGGAAAATAATAATATGGACTATAGACAATCTACTTACAATATATTAAAAGAAACTACTACTAAAAAACCTTTTTTATCCTTAGCACGTTTAATAATATTTCACCATTTATGCCCTTAAATGTAATTTTAACTCTAAATCTAAACTATAAAAAATGCAAAACAAAAATAACTAAATAAAAGAAGATAAACATAAAACAAGTCTACTCATTTTTTAAAAAGATACAAAAAAACAGATAAGTATAAAACAAATCTACTCATAAAAAAAATAGATACATATAAACAAACAAAAAATAAAAAAAGAGAATAAAACAAATCTACTCATAAAAATAGCATAGAAACCACTTCTAAATTAGCTTGCAAAAAAAATTAACTAATACAATAGTTTTTTTAAATAAGACAATTAATTCTTATCGATAAATATAAAAAATCATGGACAAATATTTTTCACTCATGCATAAAATAATTGAATAAATATTGAGAATAAAACAAATCTACTCATAAAAATAGCATAGAAACCACTTCTAAATTAGCTTGCAAAAAAATTAACTAATACAGTAGTTTTTTTAAATAAGACAATTAATTCTTATCGATAAATATAAAAAATCATGGATAAATATTTTTCACTCATGCATAAAAAAAATTGAATAAATATTGAGATTAAAACAAATCTACTCATAAAAATAGCATAGAAACCACATCTAAATTAACTTGCAAAAACATTAACTAATACAGTAGTTTTTTTAAATAAGACAAATAACTCTTATCGATAAATATAAAAAATCATGGATAAATATTTTTCACTCATGCATAAAAAAAATTGAATAAATATTGAGATTAAAACAAATCTACTCATAAAAATAGCATAGAAACCACATCTAAATTAACTTGCAAAAAAATTAACTAATACAGTAGTTTTTTTTAAATAAGACAAATAACTCTTATCGATAAATATAAAAAATCATGGACAAATATTTTTCACTCATGCATAAAAAAATTGAATAAATATTTATCACCGATAATTATAATTGTTGAGTCCTATATATTGGCTGCATTTTTGGTGAGCAGGATGTGGTGAAAGATGCTACAACATCGTATCCGGCATTTGGTATTATAAGGGGGCGCGTTTCTATTTATGGCATGATCCTTTTTTCTCTTTCATGAATCTTGCATGGCGCCTGTGTGTCTGACTTTTATTGAGGATCATCATTTATTACTTCAGATCCTTGACCAGAATATTTCTATGAAGAATATCTTTGAAGTATATTTTAGGAAAGAATCATTTTTAATTAATGTGGTCAATGGCTTGAGTCAAACAAATCAAGCTCATGATTATTTCAGGATCAAGGACCTTTGCTGGAGTATTTAAAGGAAGGAGCTAAACCTAGTTTCTTCACCGAAGCCAAAATATCAAAGATGTAGTCTTTAGGGTTTCGTGTCTTTGTAAGCCTTGTGCTTTATTTGTGAGCCTCTCTAGTATCATCTTGATGCTTTTGTAGGACTGTGTTTTTGAGTTGTAACTCTATAGTTTCTCCAAAGCTTTTAAGCATGGAGTATGTTGTCTCTTGTGCATCACTCTAAGCCTTTAGGTATGAGTGGTTTAGTTTCTAGGAGTGTGACTCCATATTTGTGTTTTGAAATCCTTGCTGTTTGTAAGGTTGTAAGGAAGTGAGATCAGGTATATCTCAGATCTAGGCTAGGACCCTAGGTTATAGACAATAGAGGAGTTGCTAGATGGAAAGGGCATAACTTGCGGGTTGTTGTCATCAGTCTAGGGCTATTGCTTATTGGACATCTTCCTAGATTGGTATCCCCCAGATTAGGGCTTGTTTAAGCGCCGAACTGGGTTAACAAATATCCCGTGTTCTTTTACTTGCTTTCAGATATTTGTTTTATTTATCTTGAGATTTACGCAGTAGGATGCTATAGCATTGTATACAGCATTACGTTTCAGGGTTAAGAAGCTATAGCATTGTATCCCACATCTTATACAGCGTGCCAGAAATTTCAATTGGCATCAGAGCAGGCACCCTAACTATACTTGGGTGAGCTCCAGGGAGTGTTTTCTGGTAACATGGACAAGGATGATGAAGATGAGGATACAGAAGGCAGTGCTGACATCTGATGTATCGTGTTTATGTTGTTTATGCCTAATCTGGCATTAAGGGGGAGAAACATGTGATAGGTGTTGTTTGTGCATGATCTCTGTGCTGGTAAGTAGTCTCTTTCATAGCAATATGGTGACTGTTTACTTAGAATCACTTTCATAGAAATATGGTGATTGGGTCTCTTTCATAGCAATATGGTGACCTAGGTAGCTACATTCATAGCAATATGGGTAGCTTTTTGATTGCACAAATGCTGTTGTATGCTCAAGTTGAGGGGGAGCATATGTTTTGATGTTGAGGGGGAGTGCCTCTATGTTGTGATGTTATGCAGAATGTTGAAGCATCCAGTTTGCCTATGTTGAGAAAAAGAAATGTAGTTGAAGTATCTGTATGGTCATTATTTGTTTTAGCAAAAAATTTGCCAAAGGGGGAGTTTGTTGAGTCCTATATATTGGCTGCATTTTTGGTGAACAGGATGTGGTGAAAGATGCTACAACATCGTATCCGGCATTTGGTATTATAAGGGGGTGCGTTTCTATTTATGGCATGATCCGTTTTTCTCTTTCATGAATCTTGCATGGCGCCTGTGTGTCTGGCTTTTATTGAGGATCATCATTTATTACTTCAGATCCTTGACCAGAATATTTCTATGAAGAATATCTTTGAAGTATATTTTAGGAAAGAATCATTTTTAATTAATGTGGTCAATGGCTTGAGTCAAACAAATCAAGCTCATGATTATTTCAGGATCAAGGACCTTTGCTGGAGTATTTAAAGGAAGGAGCTAAACCTAGTTTCTTCACCGAAGCCAAAATATCAAAGATGTAGTCTTTAGGGTTTCGTGTCTTTGTAAGCCTTGTGCTTTATTTGTGAGCCTCTCTAGTATCATCTTGATGCTTTTGTAGGACTGTATTTTTGAGTTGTAACTCTATAGTTTCTCCAAAGCTTTTAAGCATGGAGTATGTTGTCTCTTGTGCATCACTCTAAGCCTTTAGGTATGAGTGGTTTAATTTCTAGGAGTGTGACTCCATATTTGTGTTTTGAAATCCTTGCTGTTTGTAAGGTTGTAAGGAAGTGAGATCAGGTATATCTCAGATCTAGGCTAGGACCCTAGGTTATAGACAATAGGGGAGTTGCTAGATGGAAAGGGCATAACTTGCGGGTTGTTGTCATCAGTCTAGGGCTATTGCTTATTGGACATCTTCCTGGATTGGTATCCCCCAGATTAGGGCTTGTTTAAGCGCCGAACTGGGTTAACAAATATCCCGTGTTCTTTTACTTGCTTTCAGATATTTGTTTTATTTATCTTGAGATTTACGCAGTAGGATGCTATAGCATTGTATACAGCATTACGTTTCAGGGTTAAGAAGCTATAGCATTGTATCCCACATCTTATACAGCGTGCCAGAAATTTCAATAATTTATTATTAAAATATATATGGGACAATCTACTTACAATATATATATATATATATACACAATATATTAAAATAACCTACTATTAAAAATCCAAATTTGTCCTTATCACTTTTAACGGTGTTTCGAGTTTTGCGTCCTTAAATGTAATTTTAACTCTAAACTAATAAAAAAGAAGAAAGAAATATGTAAATTATATTTTCCAATTTACTATGGCTTAAATATCATTTCAGTCCCTGTATGTTCTCAATTTTTTGGTTTTAATCCCTGTAAGTATTTTTGTTCTAAATTAGTCCTTCAATGTGTTAATTTTTTTCGTTTTAGTCCCTGCCGTCCAATTCCGTTTAAAAAAACGCTTAGGTGGCAAACGGAGGGACTAAAACCAAAAAATTTAAAATTCTTATCCAATTGAGCTATTCACATTTTTAGCATTTTATGCCTAACAAATAACTTGTAATATTTTCATCCAATTGGGAATGAATTGCCAAGTTTACAATGTTACCATACTAATTTTCATTTGAGTTTTAACATGTTAAATGTTTGGCAGGAATCTCTTGATCTGTTTGTTTATTTCTCGTATTAGCAATTTGTGTAATCTCAACCCTTAAAATATATGCTACAGGGTTGCAGAAGCATATGGATGGATTGATCAATGATGTGGAAAGATCTAATGAAATGGTTTTCATTTATCCCTACTTTTTTAAATGGCAAATATTATTAATAATCAAAAGATAAGCAAGAGTATAATATCAATGAGCACAAGTAATACTCAGGCCCACAAAATAGCATAGAAATAAAGAACCGTAAAACACCAAACTCAAGATGCACGGGGAAGTTGATAAGAAAAATTAATAATACGGAGAATAAATTGTTATTGATAAAAAATTTAAATTACTATTATTTACGAAAAACAAGTTGTTGATGAACAATTTTAATTAACTTTAGTGCACGGGGATGCTGTTAAGAAAATTAATTAATATGGGAATAAATTGTTGTTGATAAAAAAAATTAAATTACTACTATATGTGGAAAACAAGTTGTTGATGAACAATTTTAATTAACTTTAGTGCACGGGGAAGCTGATAAGAAAATTAAATAATATGAGAAATTAATTGTTGTTGATAAAAAAATTAACTTACTACTATATGTGAAAAACAAGTTGTTGATGAACAATTTTAATTAACTTTTAATGCACGGGGAATCTGATAAGAAAAATTAATAATATGGGGAATAAATTGTTATCAATCAAAAAATTCAAATTACTATTATTTACGAAAAACAAGTTGTTGATGAACAATTTTAATTAACTTTAGTGCACGAAAAAGCTGATAAGAAAATTAATTAATATGGGGAATAAATTGTTGTTGATAAAAAAATTAAATTACTACTATATGTGGAAAACAAATTGCTAATGAACAATTTTAATTAACTTTTGTGCACGGGGAAGCTGATAAGAAAAAAAAATAATATGGAGAATTAATTGTTGTTGATAAAAAAATTAACTTACTACTATATGTGAAAAACAAGTTGTTGATGAGCAATTTTAATTAAATTTAATGCACAAGGAAGCTGATAAAAAAATTAATAATACGGGGAATAAATTGTTATCGATAAAAAAATTCAAATTACTACTATTTACGAAAAACAAGTTGTTGATGAACATATTTAATGCCCGAGGAAGCGAATAAGAAAATTAAATAATACGGAGAATAATTGTTGTTGATAAAAAATTTAAATTATTACTATATACGAAAAACAATTTGTTGATGAACAATTTTAATTAACATTACTTCATAGGGAAGCTGATAAAAAAATTAAATATTTCGAGAAAATTTTAATTTTCAATATTTTAAATTATATAACTAGCGTTCCCTCGATCGACATTTCCGCGACTCAAGTTTCGCCGAATCATTGAACGCGCCGAAGGCGCGACCCGTGCGGCAGCACGGGTAATATGCTAGTTTATTACACAAAAATCATACACGAGACAATTGTTTTAATAAAATAAATTTACTCAATTTAATAAGTTTTACAAAAAAATAGCAGAATAGCATAATTTATTATTTATTTTTTTGATACACTATGTCACTTATATTTTAACAATATTTTATAAAACAAAAAAACGATAGACTCGTGCGAATGCACGAGTCTCAAAACTAGTTAGATTATAAATATAAAATAATATTTAAATTTATAAGAAATTGAGAAAAATTGATTGATGGTTGAGATGTAAAAATTGAGAAAATAAATTTGAGATGATCCATTCTCCTTTAAACATAATTATATTTCTATTCTTTATAGTTTTTGCTTTATCAATTTTTTTTTTGTTGACATTTTTGTCCAAATCAAAAGGTGGTAGTTGCTAAATTAGACATTCATAAAAAAAATATGGGTCTATTGTAGCAAATCCCAGTATATATTTCAATTATTATGACCTCTACAATATTCTAGTTTATTTCATGATTTTTTTCTCTCTTGATTTCATCTTTTTAAAGATTTTTCTTTCTGATAATCCAGTCAAGATTGATGAACTAATCAAGAAAATTAATTTTTATTGTAGATGGTTGAAAAATAAAAATAATAAATTTTGTAGTTACTGAATTAAAAAATTATTTGTAAAATTGCTACAAAATTATACTTTTAGTCCTTTAACTCATATAATTTCGGTTAACACTCTAGTCATTTTTTCATGTTTTTATATAAATTTTCAAGCTTCAAATTTTTTTTATTTTGCTTTCAGTCATATATATATATATGCCATAAAAAATAATTATATATTTGAAGCTTGAAAAAACATATAGAAATATGGATAACAAACTATAAAAACGCGGAAAGAAAAAAAATAAATATAATTCTGTCAAAAAATTGCAAGTTTTCCCTTATATATAAACAAACTCTATTAATTTATTTATTTGCTAAAATTCAATAAGTTGTTCCTAGTAAATTTTGAATGAATTATTCAAGTCAATTTGCATTTCCTTTTCAGAAATGTCATGCAAACGTATTGATTATTTTAATATTAATTTCATTAATCATATGGAATGCATATACTACTAGTACTTTTCTTTTGTTTTGGTACAACCTAGCAATCTGGAATTTTGATATGCAAGTAGTAGCAACTGTCCAAATCTACGAGAAAAATTAAGTTGCCGTTTTGCGGATGGAGGCTCATAATCAAATAAATGTTCAAAATTCAAATATACTTAATATGGTGCTGAATTTTTTGGGTCCAACAATATGTTTGATAAATTCAAATGACCAAGGATCTTTTAATCTAGAGGCGGTGTCTCCCATATGGTATCCAATATCATTACATGCAACACTCCATTATGTTTTCTAAAAGACAAGATGAAAAAGCTTAGTAAAAAAATAAAGATATTTAACTATGTTGTAATTATTTATTTTTATTAAATAGTTTAGTGGCTAAAATTTTATTTTTTAAAGTTAAATAATTAAAATATTAATATTTAAATTTCAGTCTTTATATTTTATACGCAATGTTCCTATCAACTGATGAGCTATACTTATGAGGATCTATGTTAATTATTTTCTAAATTTTATATTATTATTTATGTTTAAAAGCAATTTTAACTTTCTCTATTTTAACTGATTTTGGATTTTAACTATCCTGTTTAAAATCTACAATTTTGGATTTTAACCATAATAGTTGAATCAATGATTAAATTTTAGCCGACAGATATATGATAGGAGTGTATATCTATATGGTACTACCCGTAGTGCAGGGAACTATAGAAAATAAAATAAAAATTATTCAAAATCAAATCAATGAATTTGAATTTGATATAAATGGTTAATAATAATAAGTTTTAAATTAATAAAATTGAAATGAATCCAGAGCACATGAATTTATTCATATATTACCAATAAAAAATTAATTCAGACTTTACAATTTTCTGTTGAACTTTGAATAAATGGATCTCTTTCCCGTAAAATTGGTATTTATTAAGACAAAAAGAAAAACTAGAAGCAAAAGGTACGTACATCACTGTCGACCTACATATATATGCATTTTTTTCAACTATATATAGTATAACGTTTATAATATACTGTATATTCTAGTTTATTTCAAGATTTTGACTCCCTCGATTTGGTCTTTTGTAGTAGTAAGATTTTTCTTTTTGATAACTCGGTCAAGGATTGACAAATATTTGTCTATTCCTAGGACTAATTGTTCTTACAAATAGCTGAAAAATAAAAACTAAAAATGTGTTTCACTGAACTGATAAAATTGTTGTAAGATTGTGTAACTTTCAACATAGAACTGCTTACTATTTTAGAGTTTTTGTGAGTTGTATAAATATTTTAAAAAATATAGTTGAGTTATTTAAATAATTATAAAATATATATATAAAAAAATTTAAGTGGAGTCCGTTTAAAAACAAGACAGCGCTTTAATGTCATCCATTAATACGGATAAATCTGGCACCATTCCATTAAATAGTATATTATTTCTAAGTTTCCAAATGCACCAAGTAGTTGTCAATCAAATCAAGTGATTACTTTTCATACCTTTTCTAATTTACATAGTATTGCCAAACAAAAGAAAATGATTACAACCTTCCAATCCTAAAAGTATTCTTCTTCTCATCCAATTATAAATGTCTTCCCATACAACTCTAGTGACAGGGCAATTAAAGAATAAATGGAAGCAATCCTTTGTATGCCTAAAACATAAAACACAAGTAAATTATGTAGATTAGTCAAGATACCTCTAGAAACTAATGCCGCCCTCGTCGGTAGTTTCTCTAATAATAATCTCCACCCAAAAAAATTCACTTTTGACAACATATCATTCTTCCAAAGTTTGTTAACAACCCATCAATAAATTCGAATGACAGAAAAAAAAACTCCTGCAACATCCGACTTCCAACGCCATCTATCTGTATTATTTAGATTCAAAAAGAAATCAGACAATATTACCTTTAACTCTGTCAGTTGCTGCTCTTCCTGAGATGTCAAATGTTACGGCATTCCCAATTCCAAATTGTACCTTCCAAGTTATTTTTCAATCTTGCCGCAATAATCACTTCTTGATTTACCTCCTTAACATATAAATTTTGAATATAATTCTCTGAACGAATTGTTTAATTACAAGCCATTTGTGTTTCCAAGTACCATTACCAACAATACAACTAACATTCGTCCAAAACCAATCTTCCGCTACTGATTCGCCCACTCCCGCAACATTCTTCCACCAGGTAGAGTCTCTAACTCCAAGAATTATAAACCTCTCCCCACACAAGATTTTTGAGGCTATATGACCATATCTATAATTCAACAATTCAGCCCTCATCGCTTTTCCCTCCGTGATAAACTGCCACTTCCACTTACTTAACAATGCAATATTAAAGAATTCTAAGTTTTTTATTCCTAAATCGCCTTGGTCCTTAGATAAACATATTTGATCCCATCTAATCCAACGTAACTTCTTATCTTCCAAACCTCCACCCCATAAAAAATTCTTTTGAATTCTCACCAACTGTTTTAAGACACATCTAGGTGCTTTGTAAAAGGAAAAAAAAATAGAGAGGTAAACTGTGCAACACCGAATTAATCAACGTAATTCTACCTTTCTTTGGTATTTTTTTAAGCTTTCACCACAAATTTAATCTAATTCAGAGGTCATTTCTGACATCAAATGGTTTCAGCACTCTCCCAATCGCAGTTGCGGGGGATCGAACTGTGGTCCTCCCTACCAAGTTCAGCGTCAATCACCACTGAAGCAACTAATAATTGGTTTGTTTTATTTTGGTTTTAAGGGTTAGGTTTAGCCTCCTCTCTTTAATATAATTATGTTTTTAGTTGACCTAAAATAAAATATATCAATCTAATAGATCTATAAACCTTTTTTATGGGTTGTAATTTGACTTTTTTAACTAAATATGAGTGAGTATCCTCTATTTCAGAAAATAACATAACTTGTCATGAGCTTGAATAGATTCAACCAGAAACCCCGATAAATCGGTGTGACGAATTTCCACTTGTAATTGTCCCTCATACTCTTTCCTTTTTAATTTTTGTCAAAAAACAGGATCCCTATTAATTTTTTATTTATTTATTGAAGGATCCCTATTAATTTGTTTACCGTAACTGTACATTTCTATTTACAATATATTAAAAGAAACAACTACTAAAAAATCTCTTTTGTCCTTAGCACGTTTAATAGTATTTCACCGTTTATACACTTAAAAGTAATTTTAACTCTAAACTCAAAAAAAAAAAAAAATATACAAAACAAAAATAACAAACAAAAAAAAGAGAAGATAAACATAAAACAAATCTATTCATAAAAAAAATATAAAAAAAAAAAGATAAGCATAAAACAAATCTACTCATAAAAAAATTAAAAAAAAATTAAGAAAGAGAATAAAACAAACTTATTCATAAAAATAGCAATAGAAACAACTTCTAAAGATAAGCATAAAAATTAACTAATAGTTTTTTTTAAACAAAACAAGTAGTTCTTATTGATAAATATAAAATATCATTGACAAATATTTTTCACTCATACATAAAAAAATTGAATAAATATTTATCACCGATAATTATAATTTATTACTACGTCCGTTTCTTTTTATTAGTTTTCTGTCGTCAGATTTAACGTTCCTTTTTATTTGTCTTTTTTGTATTTTAAGGATACGATTTGTCAATTATACTCTTTGTCAATTTATCTTACTCTTTTTTAATAAAACTAATTAATGTTATAGATTTAAAAAACTAAATATTTGTTTTTTATTTTTTTATGGGTACATAACATATTAAATATTTTTTTTTGATACATAATATATTAAATTTATTGGAAAAAGAAAGTGTGCGAAAAAAAATAGGAATTATTTTGTAAATTAAAATGAGGGTATAATAAGAAGATAATGTGCAAAAATATACTTCCTTAATTTGATGTTACTATTCTAAAAAGAATAATAAAAAGGAACGGGGGAAGTATTAAAATATACACGGGATAATAACTTTAATAAAATAAATATAGTCATTTAATAAATTTATATAAACTGCACAATTTATATTTTAAAATATTTTATCACATATTTCTAAATATTTTAATCTAAATAAATTTTATACTTTAGTATAATATCAATCTTTAGTATAATGGACATGAACGATTCACAAATAGTTTTTTTTTAAATAATCGAAGATTTAATGATAATAAATATATAAAAAAACACAGGACAAAATATTTATCATGACACATGACAAAATATTTATCACCGATACATAAAAAAAATCAAATAATTTTGTTTATTAATAATTATAATTTATTACAAAAATCATACACGGGATTGTAGCTTTAATAATATTTTTTTAAAAATTTAATAAGTTTTACAAGAAAGAGCACAATGATTTCAATTATATTTTAATAATATTATATAAAAAAAATTAAATATTACATTCTAAATAAATTTTATACCTTTATATAACGATGAACATAAATATTGAAAAAAAGTCAATGGGTCCGTGTACTTTATTATAACAATATACATGGGACAATAACTTAAATAAAATAAATATATTCTTCTAATAAATTTTACATAAAACTACACGAGACAATAGCTTTAATAAATAAATTTTCTACTTTAGTATATAATATCAAAATTACAAATCAAGAAAAAATAATAAGCATGTACATTCACAAATAATTTTTAGAAGCAATAGAAGAATTAATTCTCATTGATAATTATAATTTATTACAAAAAATCATACACTGAACATTTGTTTATCATAAATCAATAAGCTAATTTTTTTTTTGCTTTTTAATAGCTTCTAAATAAAAATTTGAATAATTAAAATATATTAATTATAATTTATTTAAAAAATATCACGGGACAATAACTTTAATTGAATAAATTTATTCAGTAAAAAAACTTATTTTGTAATTTAATAAGTTTTACAAGAAAAAGTGAAATAGTATAACTTATATTTTAACAACATTTTTATGACAAATTTTTAAATATTTTATTTTAAATAAATTTTTAGATTAATATAATGACAAATTTAAATATCGAATAAAAATAATAGACATGTGCGAATGCACGGGTCTCAAAACTAGTGTTTAAAATAGTAGTAATTGTTTGTTTGCCACGTTCCAACACAAACTGAATTTGAGAATAAAATATATCCTACTTGCTCTTATTCATTTTTTTAAAATCTTTTTATAAGATTCTCTTGAATCAACTACTATATGTCTATGTAGCAAAATATCTTACGAAAATATAAACTAGCTCTTTTTATTTTGAAAGTTTATTAAAATTTGATACAAAAAACACCAGATATACGATCATGAAAGATATATCAAAGAGCAAATAAAATAAAATTATATATCTTAATTATTTCCTAAGCATCCAGTGCTAATTTCTCCTCAAAACTTTGGTGGAGATGAAGTTCACAGTCTTTTGCTAATTGACAAAGTGACTCATGTGAAGAACCAAGCATAGACAAAGCTTTCTCTCCACTTAACTTATAACCTTTAACTTTAACCCTTATGTCCATGCCTTCTTCACCCACCATGACTATTCTAATCAGATTTGCTATTTGTTCCCTACTAACAACTTCTCCCTCCTTTGTCATTGTCTTCTTCACCTTCACCGCGACCCCAAGTTCCTCCGACAACATTGTAGCATTCATTTTTTGCTCCGCATAAAGTGGCCATGCAATCATTGGAACACCGCTAAGTATACTCTCCAGCACAGAATTCCAACCGCAATGCGTCACAAAACCACCAGTCGCAGGATGTTTCAAAATCTTATCTTGTGGGGCCCACATGGGGACACAGAGACCCACCTCCTTTGTCCTACTTAGAAACCCGTCTGGAAAAAAATTCACCATTGTTGATTCATCAACACCCTTCGCAGCGTCGAAAAACGCTGCACTTGCATTATCCTCCATTGGTGGTCGAACCACCCAAATAAACCTCTGCTTACTCAACTCTAATCCGTAAGCCAACTCCCTCATTTGACATTTTGACATCGTCCCACCACTCCCAAACGACAAGAAAATCACCGACTCGGCTGGATGTTGATCAAGCCAACGTAAAATCAAATTATCATCCTCCCTCTGCTCCTCTGGTTCACCGGTTTTCACAAGTGGTCCAATCGCATACACAGGTACTTTAGTAAACTGTTCTACAAGCCCATTTTCACTAACGGCCTTAGTAGCCGTCGGCTCTAGATCTTGCCACATGTTCATCAAAATCCCATCAGCACGCAATAATTCCTTTGTTGCATCAACCCAAACCTTGTGAATAGGCCCCAATGGGGAAATAAACGATGGAAGTGTGTCCTCAAACCGCAACGGTTCACAACCCGGAATCAAAAGCGGTTCTTGATTATTAGCATGATTTAAAAACTCTTCCGTAGTGAAGAAAGGAAGATAAATGCTAAGAGCAGTAAACCAAGCACTTGTAGCAAAGAAAACATAGCTAGACATGTGAAGATCACGTGCCATGGATAAAGCTACAGCACTGAAGAGGTCTACAATAAGAACCGATGGAGGAACTTTCATGGATAGGATTTGAGATCGAATAAAAGGAAGAGATTCAATCATAGTTAAAATTATTCTTAAACCCAATAAGCATGGGTCATTTGGATCAAGTTTGTGGGAGATATCTACATGAGGTGTTGCAATGATGTTGAGGCTATTAAGATTGGATGTTTGTTGAAGTATATTTGATTTTGTTGTGTCGGAGTCGGAATCTGAACCTGAATCTGATGAATCAGTAGTGGTAGTGGTGGTGGTGGTGGTAGCGGTGGTTGGAACGATGAAGACGGTGACTTCAAAACCATGGTTAGTGATAAGACGTTTGCCTAATTCCATTATGGGAATTAAATGTCCCATTCCAGGACTTGCAAGAAGGATTGCATGAAGTTTTGAAGTCACCATGGTTCAAAGAGTTCTAATATCTACAAGCTCTTTTTTTTCGCTTCTTATTGTTGTTCATGAAGACAAGATGTATTTATAGACTGATCGAACTTATAAGCTGTTTTAAATTATGTTTTTAAGGGTATAATAAAGTATCTAAATAAAATAAAAATTGCTTTAAAGAATATAAAATATTTAAAAGTTAAAAAACTGAATGTACAAATATTAAAGAAATATTTTCATATTTTTTGTATTTTTTTTAAATTTAGAAATATTTTCATTTTTTATTCTTTAACAAGTGATAGAGATTAGAGATACGTTAGTATTTTCCTTTTTTTAATGGTGAAATTGCATGAAGTATGTAAGCTAAAATAAATTTAATATTTATTATATTATGTGTCCCATATTAGTTGGTTTGTAGTGTACTTTAGACAGCTATGGAGCCACGTGAATTGAAGTGGAATCAATACATTATTAAAATATCAAATTAATGAGGTAGTGACCTCAATTTAGGGGAGAAGATTCAATCTTGTACACATCATAATTATCATTTATTTGTTGTTCCTAGTCTGCAAGCAAAATCTTTTAATTTGTCTTACAAATGAGCACAGAGTATTCAAAAGTGGTCACGCATCACAAAAAGGAATATACTGTAATTTAATTAAAAAAATTGTGATGTGAAAATTATTGGAACTCAAATTAAGGAGTTGTATGCAATTGTTAAATGAGTTTTAGGTAAAATTGAATTAATTTGGAGCTGTTGGTATATGCCTTCAAAATGCAGAAAGAAGGTTGGAATCTGCCAGTGGCGCCCAGCACCAAGCATGCCGTGCCCGGCGCGGGTTCGAGCCATTTTGGAGGTTTGGCATTCTGGTGTCTACAACCGGCGTCGTGGGCTCTGCGTTCGGTGCGGGTGCGTGTTATAAAACGTGTTTTTTGTGTTTTGCAGTCGATGAAGAGAGAAATATTAGGGTTTTGAAGAGGGTTTTCATCCAATATCAAGTCTAGAGTTAAGAGGACTTCTCTTAGGTTATATCTAGTGTTTGGAACTCTTTAATTTCACCTTGTTCATCTTATCATTGAAATCTTTTGGTCACGGGAAGAGATTTGGGAAAAAGGTAGAAATTAGAAGAACTCTAATTTCTTGTAACTCTTGTATAAATTTCATTGTAATCAAGGAAGGAAGAAGTTTGATAAGGAAATAAGAGCTCTCTCCCCAAGAGTAGGTTCATTAACACCGAACTGGGTAAACAAATTCAATTGTGTTCTTTATTGCTTTTTGGTAGTTTAGCTTTTAGTTGATTATAATTGCTTGGTTTCATTGTTGCTATTTGGTTGCTTAATTATTTTTGCCTCACACTAGTTTAAGTTTCATTGGTGTGATTTTTTAATCGAATTCACAACAGGAGCCCGTGGATTTTAATTTCTTTCCATAAAAGAGTTTGTCTACCAAAATAAAATTTCTTCATCTTATTTTTAAAAATACATCCATAATTAGATCATTTGCAAATTAGTACTTGATGCATGCATTAATTATTTTTTAAAAGGTCTTTATTAATTCTATCAATTCTTTTTAAAAGATAAAAATTTAAGGGAATATGAAGTTTGTTTTTAAACAAAGCAGTAATTTGGTAAAAAAACATATGGTCGACTCAGAACACGAGCAACTAGACCCACAATATAGAGCCTAAAAAATTCTGAAACCCACTTAACATCATGAAAATTATTCGTAAAGGAGTGCAAGTGAATAGCCAAATACTTGCTGATTTTATAAATTTTAGTCAATACCTCCATATAATATGGAGTCACCTTGACAGGTGTCACCTATGCAGTTAACGTTTACATCATCATCAATGACGTAATAAACAAAAATAGAGTTTGACAATAGGCTATATTTTGTGTTGTTACTCGAGTATCAATTGTCGGCGAAATTCAATACAATATCGTATTTTTTTATATTAATCTATTTTAAAATAATTTTAAATTTTGAATAAATTTTGCTTCTAAAATAATAATATTCAACCAAAATTTTCAAACACCTAAAAATTTATCTTAAAATAATATAATACTAATCAACTGTTTAATCTTAATCTTAATACTATACAAATGAGACAAATTTTATAAGGTCTCATTAAATGCTTGCATTCACCACATTGTTTCTTATAATTTTGTATTTAATTTTGCATTATAAAGGAAAAAATTCAATAAAGGAAACGATTCAAATAAAGGAAATAATTCAAATTCAAATTATAATTAAAAAGTATGATTAAAATATTCAAATTATTATTGTTTTCAACTTCAAATAATTTTGTTTTTCGTACATGATTAAAATAAAAATAATACTAGGACCAAATAAATAAATAATATTATAAATAAATTTTCTTGCATGATTTGTTTACTAGAAAAATTAATTTTAATTAAATAGATTATTTTAACGAAAACATATTTTGATGCATGTTTTAAAACAATAAAGAAAAACTTTATCTTTTCAATAAAATTTAATAAGTCTAAAAAATGAAAGAATTTGTAAAATATATACTCCCTCTGGCCATAATTATAGGCAAAAAACACTTTTTAGAAACATTCAAAAAAAAAACATTCAAATATGATTTTTAATGTATTCAAATATGTTTTTTTATTATTTTTTTTAGATAAAAAATTATACTATTATTCAGTAGCATTTTATTTTATATAAATATATTTTTGTCTTAAATTATTAGCATTTAATTGATTTATATTTTATGAGATTTTCAATTACATTATTTAAAAAAATATTAAAAAAAAAGTGTTTTAATGTATAGTGTATTAATGTATTAATTTTTACTACAAAAATTTTTAACAAAGAAAAACAAATTAAATCCACAAAAATGCGTGCAACTTTCAAATTGTGGTAATAAAATCCTTGACTTGACCAAAAAAAAAATCTTTGATTCTTAAAAATGATAAAGTTAATGGTAATAAAATAAAATTGATAATAATTTGAAATTAGTTTTCAACATGGTAATTAATATATTAATATGCTTTAATTATGATTGCAAAGGAATTGGGAGTACTATTGTGCCTATAAATAATGTCTAATCTCATTTCTATTCTTCACAATATTACATATTCATTTTTTATTCTTCTGAAAATGTTGTCATTCTCTATTTTTCCTACATTTTTCTTCTTTTTATGTAGCAACGTGCGAGATATATGTAGATTGTAATTTCTTTCAACAATTATATTTTGCTATCGACTAACTTTTATTGATTTGTTTATGTAGATTCATTGAAAGATGGAAATGTGAAATTTCTAGAACTGAAGATGGAGCACAAAGATTTGTATAGCTTTTTTTGTTGTATCTAAATAAGATTTGTATAGTTTTTATAGGTTGTAATTTTTTTTGTGTGCGAATAAAAATTTATATAAAATTGATTAAAGCTATAGATTTTATTAAACTTTACATTAATTTATAGACCTTTGTAATATACATATGTGATTGAAGTGTCTATTGTTAACGGATTACAAGTAGTTTAGTTTATGTTAATAGTAATATTGTTGTAGATATTGATCATTCTAATCATAAGCAAGTTTCTACATTGAGCTTTTCAATTAAATAAACTTTGTGACACATTATTTAATTTGTTGATCAACTTACTCTAAGACAAAATCAATCAATATAAAAAAATATATTAAATATATGAAAATTTGATCAAACTTCCACAAAAGCTTGTTAATTATAATATATATTGTAAAAAGGAGTATTTTTTACATTTGCAATCATTTGATATTCATTCAAAACACAGTAATATAAAAATACGAAGAAAAAATTTGAAAAATACGAGCAAGCTGTACTGAGTTTTATAATTACAATAGAAATTTGGAAATAATATTTAAATTTATTGATTGAGATTCTTTGAGATTGAATTAAAATTGATTAATATTAAAATAAATTTTATTCTAAATTCATAAATAAACCGTAAATTTTTTTTTATTAATTCTATGATTTTTAAGGATTTCAGCAATTTAGAGTTTGATCGCAAGTTTTTTTTTTTGTTTTTTTTTTCACCATCAATATCCAGCATTGGACCGCCTAATCTGATTCATGGATCAATTTTGATATCAAATGGTTCTAGCCTTCTCGCGATCGTAGTTGCGAGGATTTTTATTTTGAAAGAAATCGTAAAATATTGTTAACATATTTTATTAAGATTGAATAAAGTTATTTGATTTAGAAAGAAAAAAATTATATTAAATATATGAGAATAAAAATCAAAACTATAAGCAAAAAATCTGCAATAAGTTTGATAATTATGGCATAAATAGTAAAATATTATTTTCACTTATTGCTTGAGATCATATAAAATTTGATCAAAGTTTATAGATACAAATAAAGTACGGGCTTAAGCTCTCATGAATATTAAAACAAAAATAATTGATGCAAAGTTAATTCAAATCCAATCTTACAAAACAATATATTTGACTCCTACATTACCTTATGAATCATAATTGTGAACGCATTGTTTAAACTAAACCAATCTCAAATATTTTTGTGAGCTCTCAAACATAAAATTTGTAAACTAAAAAAGAAAAAAGGCATGACAAAAAGATAGAGAACATTGAAATGAAAATAAATGAAATTTAGGTAATGTATATAATGAGAAATAAAATTGTTATAGAAAAATTGAGATGATTTAGCAAATTAACATGAAGTATTGTGTAAAACATTTCTTATGCATTTTCAAGGTTGATCTACGCGCAATCGCAATGGCTAATCTTTCAAAGTATTTGATATTCCATATTATTTTTTTGGCCCTTAGTTTTCCAACTATATATTAATCAAAAACAAAATCCTTAATAATCCATAATTCGATTATAGGAGATAAGTAAAGTTTGTACAATAATCAATTTAATCAAAATTTGAACTAGAATCTTCTCATTAAGTAAAGTTCATTATCTACTTGACGATAAAGTTCACTATCCTTAAGTAGTTTTTCATATTTATTTTAATTTAAATATTATGGAATTAAAATAAAGCTTTTTTAAAATAAAAAAAAGAAGCATATATAGGACTCATATAATACATAGGCCTATATTTTTATTTTGCATTTTTACGGCCCGTGTTAGATTTTTTTGTAATTTATACGGTGACTTTTTTTTATTTATATGAAAACTATATTTATATTCATATATTAATATAGTGACCTATTTTTATTTTGTAACTTATATGGTATTTTTTATTTATAATTTACTCATATATTAATATGAGGACTATATTTTTATTTAATATAGAAACTTTTTTTTTATAACTTATACGAAGTTCTATTTGTATTTTATTTGGAGGGTATTAACGTGGAATTAAATAATATGAGATATATTCAAATAATTACTTTAGGCTATTTTTTTCATATCTATTTTGCTCTAAATATTATAAGATTAATTTAACTTTTATTGTTTGTTTCGAGGCCTTTTCATAAAATTTATATATTCTCTACTTTTACTCTTATAATATTTATGAGATTATTTTTTTATTTATTTTTTGACAAATTATGAGATTATTTTCTTTCTTGAGAAATTTGTATATTAATCTAAGAAAAATGTTAACATATATCTTTAGGGCACGTGTTAATGTATCAAATGTGTAAATTGTATCTTAAATAATGTTCATTTGATTTTTTTTGGTTCTCCATATTTTAAGGATTGTGATCATGGTTAGTATTTTGCGACATTCTATCTTATATATAAAAGAAAATTATACCCTTTTTTCTCTTTTATACATCCGTGTAAGTTTTGTTATTTGTTTTCTCATCCTATTAATATGTGATCTATATTTATACTCATATATTAATAGTTTTTTTAAGAAAATTATATATATAGGGTTTATATAAACTCATATTATTTAATATAAAGATTTTTTTTTAATTTATACGAAAACCTGTATTTTTTTTTTACACAAATGATATTCATTCATTCAAATTAATAGAGTTCATCGATTCAATACAAATTTAAAATCGCTAAAAATAAAAAAGATGAATTACTCACAGCATACATGTTAATAGCATAAATCGGCAAATTGTTTAAACTTACATATTTGACCAAATTGAAGTGTCCGAAATATTCATGTCTCCGGATCTATAGCGTTGACGGCATCAAAGTCATTGATTTGATTTGCACTACATCGACTTTAATCTTTCAACCTGAAACATATAAACACCGCAACAAGACGGGAACACAGAATACACACAAAATATGCCACACAAAGACGGAAAAATAAAATACTTCGCACTAAAACGAGAAATTAAAAGAAATAACGTCACACTTTAAGACGACGAAATCACAAAAATACGAAAGAAATACAATACCAAATATATGTGGAAACCATACTTATATAATTAAAATAGAAGAAAAAAAGAGACTTGGAGGGGTGATTCTATAAACCTAAATTGACCCTGTATTTATGCTCATATTAATTTGTGTAATTTATACTGGTATTAATATGAAATTCTATATTTTTTTTAAAAATTTATAAAAGACATATACTTATACTCATATATTTTTAACACATACATGGATTTATATGGAGCCTATATTGTTTGTCATATATTAATAAAAGGCCTTTTTTTTTGGTAATTTATATTATACCTATATAAATATAGTCATATTATTAATATGTGGTCCTATTTAAACTCATATATTTATATAAGACCTTTTTTTTTTTGTAATTTTTACATGAACCTAACTATATTTATATATTAATAGAGAAGCCTATTTTGTTTTTGTAATATATATATATAGTTTTTTTTTCTTTTTTTTTTTTTTTTTTTTTTTGCTTAATACGAGACCTATCTTTATACTGATATATTAATACAGATTTTTTTTTTTTATAATTTATACGGGACCTATATGTATACTTTTATATTAATTTGGAGAAGTTTTTTACAATTTATACAGGCTTATATTTATACTCATTTTAATAAGGGGCTTATTTTTATCTAATTCCTACAGACATCTATGCTTATGCTCATATATTAATATAATGTTTTTTAAAAAATTATACAAGACCTATATTTATACTCACAAATTAATATGTTCATCGTAATTTTTATGTACGCGAACCTATATTTGTACCAATTTATTAATATGAGGTTTTTTTTTGTAATGTATATGGGTTATACTCATTAATTAATAAATCAGCCTGTTTATTTTATTTTTAAAATTTACAAGCGGGATATATTTATACTTATATATTTTTACAAATATGTTTTCTTATATTATCAGTACATTAAGCCTTCAAACTTATAAAATAACGTGACTTTCTTACACTATTTTCACAATAAATATAATTTAAATTTAAAACAATTACGACCTACCCTCCTCGATTGTTTTGAAATTGTTCAGACCGTAATGGTCAACCATTCAATCTGTGGACCGGTCCATAGAATTTATAAAACATTAAATATTTCTAATGACTTTTGTGTTTATTTTAAATCTATTCTAAATTTATGCTAACTTATGTCCTTAATTTTATTTTATTTTTTTCCTGTTTTTTTGTCTTAATAAAATCTTAAATTATGAAAAATTAATTTCAAAATAAAAAATAATACTAATATACAAATAATATAATATTCTTTTAATTTATAAAAAATAATTAATGAATTGATAGCTCATGTTTGGCACGGGTCTCCCAGTAGTTCTACTACAAGCACAAGTGTAGAAATATACTGATTATTTTAGAAAAATAATAATAAAAGGATCAAATACCTAGATTCATGTTTCCTCGGTCAAATTATTTTATTGTTGTTGTCATGTTTGTCTGGTGTTACTTGTGTATAGTGTCCTCCGACTATACAATTATTATTTAAAGAAAGTTCAATTAGTATTTATTTTAAAGATTATATTAACATAGTATGTCCTAAGAATTCATATCGTCATTATTCACTTGATTTACTTCGTCAACATGATCAATTCTAAGTTCTAACATTATTATCAACTTGAGTAACATTCTAAATTCTAAATTATCATCAAGTTGTGTATTAGAAATACCTTCAGCTACAGAGAGGAGTGATTCATGTTTCTGTACTCATTTCCGTTTCAAAAAAAAAGAGTTTCTTTACTCAATTTTATTTTTGTTATTATGGTTGGCGTGGTGTTAATTATTATTATAGTGTCCTCATGGCTGATGGCTCATACTACTTATAATTATTTAAAGAAAATCCAATTAGTATTAATTTATTTTTTAATTTGAAAGTTAAACACCGAGGCATGCACATGGAAAGCCAATATTTGAATATTAGTTCTGTTAATTAAGTATATAATAGGGTTCTGATGGCTCATACTATATAATTATTTAACGAAAATCCAATTAGTATTTATTTTTTATTTTAGCAAGTTAAACACCCGAGGCAAATATTTGAATATTAGTTTGTTTGCGGTGTCAGTTAATTGGACTATGTGGAAGCAATAATGTGATATGAAGTGAGGTGTACATTAAAATATCAAATTATTAATTAATCTATGTTTCAAAGAGAAGTGAGATCAGCTGATTCTAGTATAAACCTTCTAGATTGGGAGCAGCCACACACTAATATTTAAATTAATCCCAAAAAAAAATATTTTAAATTCAAATGCAGTGCATTGACCACATAAATCTTATTCTTAAGGTCATTTTTATATATGATTTCTTTAACAAGTCCCCAAAAATATTAATTAGTTAGCATGTTTCTATCTAACTATTTAACAGTAGTGTGTGGCTGCTGTCTTTTCTTTTCAGCTAACCGGTTTTTGCTTCACTGTTTGGTTTTTTAATATATATATATATACCCCCTAAAAATATGTGGCAGTAAGTTAGAAAGCTTACTCCTATTATATATATTAGCCAAAAAATCAATTGTATTTATTAAAACATGAATTAAACAAATGGATAAATTTAAAAATTGGATTTTATTTTATTTTTTTAAAAAAAATATTAGAAATATGTTTCCTTAATTTTAGTAAATATCTCATATTTTGTTTTTTGTGTTTCTTAATTAATTAACCCATAATTTTATTAAAAATATTTTTCTACAACGAATTTTTGTATAGGAAACTCCACAAGAAATATTATATTTTTGTATTAAAACATTTTCTACGGATTTTTTCGAAGATAAATATGTAGCAACTTTTGTCTGCCAGTTACTTGAATAAAATTCACAAAATTATATAAATATTTTTCATTAAACTTGTTTCTTGCGAATTTATTTAAAAAAGTATTTAAACAATTTATGCGAATTTATTTGCAGAAAAATGCTTCGTCTTTTATTAAAACAGTTTTCTACAAATTTATTCAATCAAACTCTTCAATTTGCAACACCATGTTGAAGAATTTTTAAAAGCAGTTTATTAATTTTTTTTGCTGTGTTAACAATTTGTGATTGGTTGTTTATAAAATTGTTTTACATCAACAATGTCCCATAACCAACCAGTTTATCAAAAGAAGCAACTATGGAAGTAAAAAAAGTACGATTATTTAATCATGATTATAGCTGGATATACGGGTCAATATCTGCGGGCCAACCCGTTTAATCCGTAGTTCACACGGGGTTAAGATTTTTTTTTTGGTCTATTTATATTTTTATCCGTGTGAGTTGGACCGTTAAAACTGTGGGTTATGCATGCTAAATTTGCGGATTTGCGGGTTTGGCCCGTGACCTGTTTATTTTTTATATATAATTAATTACAAATTTTATCTCTTATGAATTAGAACTTGGTTCATGTCCAAATTCAACTTTTCTCTAAAATAAAATTAAAAAATAAAGTCTAGTCTAAATCCTAATTATAATTATAATTATAATTATAAATAACAACATACTTCTATTATTTTTTTGCAGAAATAATGACGATGAGAACATGTTAAATTTAATTTTAGAGTATTACTTGTATAGAGAAAATATATAAACTAAACAATGTCACAAACTTAATTTTTTTATTTGTTATATACAATTTGTATGTTATAATATAAAATTATTAACAATATAGTTTTTTTAGCTTTTACTATTTCAATATTTTGATTATTTTTGAAAAAAAAATGATTTTTTAAAATTTTTTGTAATAGTCCGCGAGTTAACCATTTAACACGCGGGCTAACGCAAATCGAACTCGAGCCTACGTATCATAACTTGTTTATATTTCCTGACGAACTTATCAGTCCCGTTTAATATACGGAGTGGGTTAAACGGGACGGATTAGCCTGCATATTCAGATCTAATCATCATCCTATCTCAAGCCTAATTGAATTTTTTGAGAAAATGTTGGCTGGCGTTTACATGCATCACTAACACTTTTTAATATTTACTAAAATTAAGGAAACATAATTAAATGTACATTTCTATCTTTAGGTAGCTTATCATGTGCCCTAAGGGTACATGTTAACATGACCCTTACTAATATTAAGGGAAATGAGACACCAAATAAAAACTATTTAATAATGATTACATATCTTCACCTTACGTTTTCATGAAGAATCTAATTTTACCGTGTAAATTAAAACTATTTTCATTTTTTCACTTTACTCTGAGTTTTTTCAAAGTCTTCTAGAGAGCAAGAGAATGTAAGTTTTTTTCAAATATCTCACCAACAATAAGTCTTTTAGCACAAAATAAGATACATGTAGTACAACATTATATAACCAATAATAAAGCATAGTCTTATATTTTTCCTTTCCAATTTCTTCTTTAGCTTTTTCACTCCTCTTCGTAGAAAATCCTAAAATTTGTTCATTTCCCTTCTCTTCAATGGCTCCATCTTCTGCTGAACAACCAAATCCAACTTTAGTTTCAGCGGAACTTGACCCTCAGCCTCTAGCTATGTACTGATCGTAAGTTTTTTATTTTTGGGTCTGTATTGATTTTGCAAATATGTGTTTATTTGTCCTTGTTTCAAACAAGGACAAAAATCAACACATACCCAAAAAAGAAGGACTTACGATCAATAGTTAAAGGTTGTCGGCCAAGTTCATCTGATCCTGAATTTGGTTGTGCAATAGATGATGCCACCATTGATGAGAAGGAAAATGAACTACTTCTCGGATTTTCTGCGAAGAGAAATGAAGAAATCAAGGAGGAAAATGAAAAGGAAAGTATAAGAATACGCATTATTATTGTTGAGAGTGTAGAATTTTTTTATATGACTTATTGTTGGTGAGATTTTCTAAGAGAAAACTTACTCTCTCTTTCAGTCTGAGAGACTTTGAAAAAGTTCAAGGTAAAGTAAAATTGTAAAAAATTGAGAGCGATTTTAATTTACTATATATAAGGGTATTTGAAACACTTTTTTTTTTCTCTTTCTTCTTCACCCATACATCACAATAAAACGGGTCATTGTGACCCAACTATCGACCTAGTTATATATCTCTCCATAGGCAACAAAAAACAATGATTTAATATGGGATTTGATCGAAATACATAGTTTAAGAGAAACCCCGTGATTGTTTCAATAATCATCAAACAAATGGGTTTTACAAAAAAAATTCCTTATGATTTGCTCAATAAAAATGCCAGATTTTGATTATGAAGTTCGCGCTGCATCATAAAACACTAGTACAAAAATACCTTTATAGAAAATTTCTTAAGTCAGTTAATGCTTCCACCTGACTTAAGAAAATGTTGTTAGACTACTTGGCTACCACTTATAAGGGGGGGTTGAATAAGTGGCCCTTTTTAAACAATGTCGATTTTAAAAATTTAGTTCAAAGATACGCGCGGAAGCACCACCGGATCGGTAGTCTCTTTGCACCCGATTGATCACTGAAAAAGTAGTATAGCCTTGAACGTGTGATGATAATGAACAAGAAACGAGCGTGTGCAAAATATTCGAATTAAACGATCCAATAACACAATTCAATCAAGTTACGAGAATTTAAAGCTAATCCAATCACAATCAAGATATATGTCAATTGAATTTTGGTGCACACTTACGAACACGAAAATTCAATTGAATCGAAAATTAAAGCGATTGCGTAAAGTAAAAGATTAAGGAAGAAAGACACAAACGATTGATTAGGGAGTTCCCAACGGCTTTCGTGTCGTCCTCGCGGTCGGCCGGGTACGTCTCCCCCCTTATTTTAGCGTTTATTGATTAAAAACGATTGAACTATAGTGCACAATTTACAAAGACTCCAATAACCCTATATCGAATCTAATGCAAACTATGCGTAATAACCTCAACAAGTAATAAAGCTTCTCCCTCTGATTCCAACGATCCTAACCGTGCGCAAATCCTCGCACCGATCGTCCAGCTGAGTACCTCGCTTCTTCGTTGTTGATCCTTCAAGATATCGCACAATCTTGAATCCTCAAGAAAACCCAAACCTTCTTCACAAATCAACTCGATCACGCCTCTGATTCACCGCAAGCCGTACCGAACGTTATCGATCAAATGTACAACCTTTATCCGAATGATCCCATACTCACTCTTCAATGAATTGCAATTTGATGGAAGATGATGATCTTGTGAAGAATAACCCTTTGATCCAAATTATTCACCAAATTTGAATCCCAAAGAGTTTATCAAAGCTATTTCACTTTCTCACAGGTTTTCTCTCCTTTACAATAACAAAGCACATTGCTATTTATAGAGAAAATAGAATTGAGCAAATTTAGGCAAAACTGAACAGACATGTATCGATACAACTGATGGTTTGTATCGATACAAACCCTTTGACCAGCGTACAAATTTGAAATATTTGACCTATGTATCGATACAAACACGTATGTGTATCAATACATATATCAGTTTCTTGAAATCTTGACTGATATGTATCGAAGCATGCAAGCATGATTCGATACACCATGAGTTCTCTGGTCTATTGAGAGATATAGGTGTGAATCGATACATGCAAGCATGATTCGATACACAAGTGACTCTCTGTTTCTGAGAGACCAGTTTTGTATCGATACAAGTGATGTATGTATCGATACAAAAAGCACAAAATCAGTCTGAAGTAATTTCAGGACATTTGTATCGATACAACTGATTATGTATCGATACAGAATACCTAAAAATCAATTTTTCAAAGTTTAAAAATAGTTTTTCGCTGTCAAGTCATTTGTAATGTTGCCAAAATGTGTTCTACTCTATTTTCATGTGTTTTGACAATTATTAAAACATGAGGATGAACTGGTGCACTTACATTCTCCCCCTTTTTGATAATTGTCAAAACTTTGCATAAGCTAACTAAGCCTATACCTAATATGCAATAAAATAGCAATATGTATACAGACGCAATTACACCAAGGCTAACAATAAGCACGCTCCCCCTGAGTTGATGCCGTAATGCGTTTGATATTGTTGATAACATTCAAGACTTCTTTTAGCTATTCATCCTTAGCTTGTGCAATCCAAATCTCTCCCCCTTTGACAATATCAAAAAGAAGAAAAGAACTCATTAGAAGTATCAAGTTCAAAAAGTTTTAACCATAGTCATATCGTGCACTTACATTTGTCGAAATGCACTATATGATGAAATTTCCTAATCAAAATAATTACATACAAGGATATGCCAAAATATATCAATGACGAATACCAAATATCATAACAAATATGGAATGTAGAACAACAAACCAAAACCAACGCATGAATATCGTAACACATCGACATTTTAATCAAGTAACATATCCAAATATGAGACGAAATAAACAAAGCAATGCAACAAATGCATAAACATAACAAGGTTTCCAGACAAACAAAATTATCCAAAATATCAAGTTATACAAAACCAAAATGAATGTTGTCCAAACATGACAACATCAAAATTATCCGTACAACCATGTTGAAATAAACGAAGTCATAAGAAATAACGAAATAAAATTGTTCATGCGGTAACTAACATATCAGTTCATTTTGAAAATCTGCAGAATATCTAACATGTATCTATACAATCTTCATTTGTATCGATCCAAAATGCATTATTTTCAATTTTTCTCAAAACACATACTTATAAGTTTGAAAAGTAATTTTTATGACTTCCAAATAACATGTATGTATGAAACACATATAATCAACAAGATACATACTTATGCATGTGAGCAAAAACAATACCAAAGCACATTATAACATGAGAACACATGTTAAACCATATATGCATGATAAGACATTCACATAAATGAATCAAAGTACCAAAATTAATCATATGAAAATATATGTGTATGTATGCACACAAAGTCACATATAAGGACAAAACAAGCATATACAAATCAAGTATGAACTTAATATGGCATTTGTAATGATCTTTGTCAAATCCCCATTTTAAACATATGAGTCTCAAAAACTTATAAATATTTTTGAGCAAAATTCTTGGAAATGGAGGATTAGACAACTATCAATGCAAATATCATATTAAGGTGAAAGTTATATGTATATGAATCCAATGTACAAATGCTAAGTAAAAAAAATATAAAGGTAAAGGTAGAGAATAGAATCTTCCCTTAAGTGTTAAGTGGAGGAAGTGATCAATTTCCACAACTTTGTAAGTGTTGAGTTGAAGCTTTTCTCATCATTTTCCTTATTCATAAGTCTTGAACTCCATTGTTGTCGGTGTCTTTCGTCAATGGTTCAAAACATTTTCCTACATACTTAGACATTTGAAATAGGTCCCCAACTCATGTTGGGTCCTAGTTGGTTAGTAGCAACATTATTGCTTATCTTAGGTAACCATTGCATTTTGCCTTTATGTACCAAGATTTTTCGAGCATGGCATTTTGCAATAGTATGACCCTTGTTACAACAATAATGACAAACAATATGAGGATTACTTTTCTTAGGATCCTTTTCAACAAATTTATACTTTTTATTTCTAGGTTTTAACGATTTGTTGAATTTAGATGGATCAACCGCAAAAGTAATCTCCGGCTTGGATGGTTCTTTTAGCTTATCTTGTAACTTTCGCAAGTCTCTATATAAGTAAAAGCATCCATCACATCCGGTTCTATCGTTACCGTAACTATTATCATGACTTGCACTTGACCTTTCTAATAATGATACCTTGAAAGCTTTCAACTCTTCTTCCGTTTCGGAAACTTTCTTTTCAAGAGCTTTGTTAACTTTTATAATTTCTTTTAATCGTTTGAAAGCTTTCCTAGTTTCACTACATAAGTCCTCAAATGCCCTTTGCAAATCATGATATTCTAACAAAGTATATGAGCTAGAGGGATTTTGGTTTACCTTTTTGGGAGCTTTACCTTTTTTTTGTGATGATGAGTTGTGAAGCATACATTAGCCACTTCGCCTTCATCACTTGAACTAGAGCTTGATGATGAATGAGATGAAGAGCTACTACTCTCCCATGCAACATAAGCTTTATTTCCTTTACTCCTCCTTTTGTTTGAAGATGACTCCTTCTCTTTTCTCTTGAGATTAGGACAATCCGGCTTGTAGTGACCAACTTGGCCGCACTCATAGCATATCCATTTCTTGGAGTACCTAGCATCTTCATTCTTCCGCCGGTAACCACTATCTTTCCGAAACTTCTTAAGATTGTCATCGGAGTGCCTTATTCCATTCTTTCTCACATATCTATTATAGCGTCGAACGAAGAGCTCCATTTCCTCATCATCGGAATCGTCTTCGCTTGAGCTACTTTCCACTTGCTCAACCTTTTTGGACTTGGATGTGGAGGCCTTTAGAGCAATGGACCTCTTAACCTTTTCTTTTTCCTTTTCGTTGTGTTTTTCATTTTTCCCACCTTTCTCATGCTTTTCCAACAAATTAAGCACTTGTTCATGTTCCGTTAGCTTGCCGAATAAGGTTGTGAGACTCAAAGTTGTAAGATCATTCGCTTCTTTGATTGCGGTGACCTTTGGTTGTCATGACCTATTAAGACATCTCAAAATCTTATTAGTAGCATCTTGATTAGTGATTGGTTTACCTAGACCAAGTAACTTGTTGATAATTTTTACAAACCTTTGTTGCATATCCGCAATGGTTTCACCATCTTGCATATGAAACAATTCGAACTCTTGAGTTAAGGTGTTTATTTTGGATATTTTGACCTCATTAGTACCCTCAAAATGAGTAACTAATGTATCCCACATTTCTTTGGCCGATAAACAATGCGACACATGGTAAAATTGTTCAATCCCAAGGGATGAAATAAGTATGTTTTGTGCCTTTGCATCGTAATTGACCTTTTTCTTATCATCGTCCGTCCATTGTGCCATAGGCTTATTGGTGACAATGCCATTAGGATCGGTGTTTGTCGGGACAAACGGACCGTTCTCAATAGCATTCCACACTTCACCATCAAAAGAATTGATGTGTATTTGCATACTACTTTTCCAATAATCAAAATGATCTCCATTGAATATAGGTGCCCGATTATAAGCCCCTTTAGGTGCAAAAGCCATGTTTTCTAATAATTGACACAATTCACCAAATTTTGTGTACAAAATTGAACCGGGATCGTGATACCACTTGTTAGACTACTTGGCTACCAATTAGAAGGGGGGGTTGAATAAGTGGCCCTTTTTAAACAATGTCGATTTTAAAAATTTAGATCAAAGATACGCGCGGAAGCACCACCGGATCGGTAGTCTCTTTGCACCCGATTGATCACTGAAAAAGTAGTATAGCCTTGAACGTGTGATGATAATGAACAAGAAATGATCGTGTGCAAAATATTCGAATTAAACGATCCAATAACACAATCCAATCAAGTTACGAGAATTTAAAGCTAATCCAATCACAATCAAGATATATGTCAATTGAATTTTGGTGCACACTTACGAACACAAAAATTCAATTGAATCGAAAATTAAAGCGATTGCGTAAAGTAAAAGATTAAGGAAGAAAGACACAAACGATTGATTAGGGAGTTCCCAACGGCTTTCGTGTCGTCCTAGCGGTCGGCCGGGTACGTCTCCCCCCAAATAACCAAACGGGTTATTTGAGCGTTTATTGATTAAAAACGATTGAACTATAGTGCACAATTTACAAAGACTCCAATAACCCTATATCGAATCTAATGCAAACTATGCATAATAACCTCAACAAGTAATAAAGCTTCTCCCTCTGATTCCAACGATCCTAACCGTGCGCAAATCCTCGCACCGATCGTCCAGCTGAGTACCTCGCTTCTTCGTTGTTGATCCTTCAAGATATCGCACAATCTTGAATCCTCAAGAAAACCCAAACCTTCTTCACAAATCAACTCGATCACGCCTCTGATTCACCGCAAGCCGTACCGAACGTTATCGATCAAATGTACAACCTTTATCCGAATGATCCCATACTCACTCTTCAATGAATTGCAATTTGATGGAAGATGATGATCTTGTGAAGAATAACCCTTTGATCCAAATTATTCACCAAATTTGAATCCCAAAGAGTTTATCAAAGCTATTTCACTTTCTCACACGTTTTCTCTCCTTTACAATAACAAAGCACATTGCTATTTATAGAGAAAATAGAATTGAGCAAATTTAGGCAAAACTGAACAGACATGTATCGATACAACTGATGATTTGTATCGGTACAAACCCTTTGACCAGCGTACAAATTTGAAATATTTGACCTATGTATCGATACAAACACGTATGTGTATCGATACATATATCAGTTTCTTGAAATCTTGACTGATATGTATCGAAGCATACAAGCATGATTCGATACACCATGAGTTCTCTGGTCTATTGAGAGATATAGGTGTGAATCGATACATGCAAGCATGATTCGATACACAAGTGACTCTCTGTCTCTGAGAGACCAGTTTTGTATCGATACAAGTGATGTATGTATCAATACAAAAAGTACAAAATCAGTCTGAAGTAATTTCAGGACATTTGTATCGATACAACTGATTATGTATCGATACAGAATACCTAAAAATCAATTTTTCAAAGTTTAAAAATAGTTTTTCGCTGTCAAGTCATTTGTAATGTTGCCAAAATATGTTCTACTCTATTTTCATGTGTTTTGACAATTATTAAAAATGAGGATGAACTGGTGCACTTACAAATGTGTGGTGGCAGTTTCGTAAATAAGTTAAACTTTATTAAGACGGTTCAGCTGTCAACCGATTTAATAACTATTAATATAAAATTCAAATTGTTGTTGTTAAGTCACGTGTAACTCACTTGGCTTAAGAAACCCTTTATATTAAGTCAGTTGTCTCTTAATTGACTTAAAAAACATTTTTTTTAAGTCAGATGTCTCTCATCTGATCTAAATATAATTTAATTTTAGAAAATAAATTATAATATGTAGCATACGGGAATCGAACCCAGTCCCTTATTATAAAAAACAACAAGCGCAAAATTATAAACTCTTTAGGAATTTTCAAAATTATTTCTCTATGTATGGTTTTGATTTCACGATCAAAAGAAATAACAACAAGCGCACAATTTTGTTTTTTTATTTATTTAATAAAGATAAAAAAGGGGGGCAAATTTCACATTTTATCGTATTATATAATTGCAAATATCGTGTCATAGCCATCATCAAGATCAACACTCATATGATTTAACAAAAAAAATCCATAAAATGTATCTAATCAGATCTGATACCGATTGTTGAAATTAACAAAATAGCCATAAATTATAAAATACAAATCATATCATATCCACATATTCAAAGCAATTACGTACCTTTTAGGATTGTAGACATAATTGACGAGAGAGTAAGGATGAGAGATCAAACTATCTTCATCGCCATTAGCGCCTTAGAATTAGGCTTTCACCATAACCATATGATGGATGACAATTATATATAGTTAAATAGTTGAGGGCGGAAACTCTCATTGGGCTTAAATAAATGGTTCAATCTATCAAAGCCCATTCAAAACAAAAATCCAACAAGAAATTCATTAATAATTACTTATTTAGAGTTCACCATAATTTATAAATTATTTTGGATTTTTTTTTACTACATTAAATTTTCTTTTTAATAAATAATCAATTATGTCAATCCAAAATTGAATTAATTAAAAAGTTAATCTAACACTTTCATCTTTAGAACAAACTCTATCAAATCATTTTTAAAACTGTAAGTAAAAAAACAACATAAACCAAATCATTTCAACATATTAAAAACCATTATAACAAAAACAATAAAAATCCACAATACCTTATAATATCATTATACCACATCAGTCAGTGCCCCTAATTGCATACACACTATGAACTGAAAATGGCACTCACAATGTGCAATTTAATTAACTGAAAACCCTGTTCATAACAAGCTTAATATTTGACTAATTTCCATATTAGCAAAAAAAATGTGACTTAATTATTGTCTAAACACCATGTGCTTTTGCCTCAGAACTTTGGTGCATATGAAGTACACAATTTTTTGCCATATGACAAAGTGACTCATGAGAAGACCCAAACATAGACAAAGCTTTTTCTCCACTTAATTTATAATCCTTAACTTTAACCCGCATGACTATACCTTCTTCATCCACCATCACTCTACGAATTAGCTCCGCTATTTGTTTCCTACAAACAACTGCTCCCTTCTCTGTCGTAGTCACCTTCACCGCTACCCCTAGCTCCTTTGACAACATACTGGCATTCATATTCTGTTCTGCATACAGTGGCCACGCAATCATTGGAACTCCGGTGAGAATACACTCAAGCACAGAATTCCAACCACAGTGTGTCACAAAACCACCTATTGCAGGATGTTTCAAAATCTCAACCTGTTGGGCCCACACAGTGACACAAAGCCCCACATCCTTTGTCCTACTCACAAACCCATCCGGCAAGTAATTAATTATCGGTAATCCATCACAACCTTTCGCTTCAAAAAATGATGCAGATGCATCCCCCTCGGTAGGTTGCCGCACCACCCAAATAAATCTTTGCTTACTCAACTCTAACCCGTAAGCCAACTCCCTCATTTGACATTCCGACATCGTCCCACCACTCCCAAACGACAAAAAAGTCACTGACTCAGCCGGTTGTCTGTCAAGCCAACTTAAAATCAAATTCTCACCCTCCCTTTTCTCCACTTGTTCTACATTTCTCACAAGCGGTCCAACATGATACACCGGTCCTTTAGTAAACTGTCCTAAAATCTCATGTTCAACAACGGCCTTAGTAGCCGCTGGCTCCAGACCTTGCCACGTGTTAATCAAAATCCCATCAGCGGATAGTATCTCCCTTGTCATGTTAAGAAGACCCTCGTGAATATGCCCATACCAAGGAACTAACATTTCTATGGTATCCTCGAATTGAATCGGTTTGCATCCTGGAATCAAAAGCGATTCGTGATCATTAGCGTGTTTTAATAACGCTTCCTGTGTTATGAAAGGAAGGTAAATGCTAACAGCAGTGAACCAAGCATTGGTTGGATAGAAAACGTAACTAGACATGTGAAGATCACGTGCCATGGGTAAAGCTATAAAACCAAACATGTCCACGATAAGAACTGATGGAGGAAATTTCATGGATAACATTTGAGATCGAATAAAAGGAAGAGATTCAATCGTAGTTAAAATAATTCTTTGAGCTAATAAGCTTGGTTTGTTTGGATCAAGTTTGCCAGAGACATCAACGGATGGTGTTACAATGATGTTGAGGGACTTGAGGCTATTAAGGTTGGATGTTTGTTGAAGTACATTTGATTTTGTAGTGTTTGAGTGTGAATCTGATGAACCGGTGGTGGTGGTAGTGGCGGCGGTGACGATGAAGATGGTAACTTCGAAACCATGGTGAGTGGTGAGACGTTTGGCTAATTCTATGGTTGGAATTAAGTGTCCCATGCCAGGAGTGGCTATTATGGCTGCATGAATTTTTGGAGTCACCATAGTTGTAATGGGATCTTGTCTTAGCTTAATTTGTTGTTTGTGTTGCTCTTTCTTACTACTATGGGTAAATTTATTGTTGTTCCATGTAGTACAGAGGTATTTATGGACATTACCAAACAATATCTAACCGCAAACTAACTTTTAAATGCATTTAAAACTTGTCTCCAATTACCCAACAAAATAGTTATCACTTTAAATGTTTTTTTTTTTTACAAAAATACTCCCTCCATTCCTTATTAAAAGAGAAGTTTGACTTTTTAAGTTCATTGAAAAATCAATGTATCTAAACTAAAATAAAGTCCACATACATTGAGTTTTCAATAAATCAAAAAAATAAAATTTCTCTTATAATAAGGAATGGAGAGAGTAATTATCTTTATTTGATGTTAAAATAATGACTTAATTAGTCCGCAGATCTCTTAAAGATATCTCTTAAAAGTTGTTGATTAAGTTTTGTTGATGCAGTAGATTTATTTCCAACTCATCTATGTATTAAATGTAGTTAACGATTTTTGGAAAAAATGGACGGAAAAGACCATATTGACATATCAATAGATCAAAATGAAACATATTTTTTAAGGGGACAAAGTGAAACCAAAAATATTTTTACGAGCCATGCGGACTAATTGAGCTTAAAATAATTATCACTTTAAATTATTAATATAACATTTGTTCTTATTTTTTATTAATATATCTCTATTTATTGAATTTTACTTCATTTAAATATTTCAATAACCACCGTTAATATATAAAGGTGTTTTTGTAAACGGAAATTATTATTTTTTTGTAAAAAAGGGAAATGTCTTTTAATACAAAACTAGAACAACAAATTATGCGAATATCACTAAAAGTAAAACTATGACATTGAGTTCAGATAATTAATGAGTTTTTTTTTTAAAGTATCTATTTAGGAGAATTTAAGTTCGATTTTTAGTTCAAGACCATCAGCAACCTATACAGCAGCAGACAGTAGATGCAAACTCAGTGCAGTGGCAGCAGTCCCCGATCGGTTTCTTAAAATGCAATGTCGACGCCATTTTTTACAACGCGGAAGGAGCTACCGGTTGGGGATGGTGTTTACGCGACTCTCGTGGCCATTTTCAACTTGCTGGTACAAACTTTGTGAACTCACCACTCACTATTTTGGAAGGGGAAGCTATGGCTTTGATAAAAGCAATGGAGGAGACGATAGATAGATGTCTATCCTACGTCATTTTCGAAAGTGACTCAAAACTAGTGGTGGATACTATTTCTTCTAGACAAAATGACATATCTGAGTTTAACATTTTGATTTCTCACATTCAATCTTTACTTAGAATGAATAATTATTTTGAGGTTAAGTATGTCAATCGACAAGCGAATAAGGTTGCATACTCTCTAGCTAGAGCGGCATTTTCTATGTCTAGTCGCTGTATTTTCGATTCGGTCCCTCGGTGTATTGACACTATATTGATTAATGAAGTTTGTTAGTTTTGTTTTTGTCAAAAAAAAAAAAAGTTCGATTCTTAGTGAAAAGATTTTTTTTTATTAGATTTTACTTATCTGATGGCGAACTCTAGATCACGAGCCAAACACCCAAATTTTTTTTTTTTAAATAATGTTTGCGATAGCCGCATTGCACATGATCGTGAGTTTCATTATTATATTTATCATACTATACAACAATGTTGATTTGTAAATAACACTAACCACACACCATCTAAATATAAATTGATCATTGATCGGTGTGTAAATATCCTTGAATTATAAAAGAATGGATTAGAAAAAATTTATTTATGTAGCTTATTTTTATTGGTCAATAGATGAATACCCTTAAATTATAAAGAAATAGATTAAAAAAACCTTCTACGCATAAACTAGGACCCACTATTGTTTTTTTTTTTTTAATCCAATGGACCCACTATTGTTAAAAACATGTATCTTCAATATTTTGTAACTATTCCTTATAGTATATCATAACTATTTTCTCTTATCAACCGGATGATTAATAAATAAATAAAAATTATCATTTCAAAATATATGACATATATACTAATATAATACTATAAAAATGTTAATATCTCAAAATAGTAACTTAATTATAAAGTCAAAATAGACTAAATCTCCATATAAATAGCATCATATTCATAAACTTCTTACATCAAAATACAATAATTATTTCAATCTCGCGCTAGTGGACTGAAGAAGATAGTGAAATGAAGAAGATTAAAATGACTAATTATTATTTGAGAGAGATAGATATAAACATTTCACCTTCTATACATTTCTTTTCTCAAAGCGTGTAGGGCAAGTTTGTCAATTGGGCCAAAAAATTGAAACTGGGCCAGAAAACTTTGAAGAGGTAAACTCGGAGAAACACACGTAAACTCGTCCGAGTTTACCCGAGTTTAGCGTTTTCACACCGAGTTAACTCGGTTAAACTCGTTTTTTTCTACGATTTTATCAAAAAACGAATTCACATACGTTTAACCTCTGAACTGACTTAAACATCGGAGCGCCTACAGGTACAAACACCAGCCCCCCCTGTTAATTGCTCAACTACGAGCGTATTGCTGACCAACTATCTACTCTGTTCTCCAGATAAGATCATTTTTTAAATTTTGAACTGTTAGAACAATTATTATGAATGACAAAGCTGGATTTTATATATAGAATAATTTAATTTTTCAAATATGTAAAAACAATGAGCAACATATGTGGTTAGATCATCTTTGATTGTTAATTTAAAATAGAAATAGTATAATAACAAGATCAATTCAAAATGATTTTCGGTGTTATTCTTAAATTAAATTGTTGAGATCACAATTACGTAGACATATATTACTATACCAAATTTAAAATTATCAATTCAAACATATAATTAGCTTTTTTTCTTAATATTATTTGCAGTTTTGAGAACAGTGTATAAAGAGAGGTAGAATAAAATATTGTATTTTTGTACATAAATAAAAAGTTGTTCATATAACATAACTCTCGTTGGAAGCATCTAAGTGTGGTTTTTGTAAGTTTGGAGAGATTGTTTATTGGGCGAGTTAAAAGAAAAACATGCTTCTTGAATTTAAGATTTTTTTTAATCAAATAAGTAGTAAATGTTTAATACATAAGTGAATTATCTCAAATCTATGGAAACTAACCTAAAGAGTGGCGGTCCGAGCAAGAGTATGAGCAACCATATTCGCTTGTCTCCCAATAAACTTTACTTCAAGGGACCTGAGAGTGTCCTCCTCTTAAGATCTCATGTTTTGATACTCTCTTGTGCCAATTTGGATGGACTATTTTAGCTTCTTCAAAAAAAAAAAAACTTTACTTCAAAGTTTACACAAGATAACATAATTTGGATAAAGTCGGCAACAATTAAACTAAACTCTGATATGTCATTATGCCTGAATCAAATAGCTTCAGTCAACACATGTGAGTCGCTTTCAAACTGAACCCTATCCAGACCTCTATGAATGGCTTCCTTCATGGCATGCAGGAGAGCCCATGTTTCACCTTCCACCGTTGACTCGGTGGCTTATTGTTGTATTTGCGTGATACCAACCACAAAATTCCCACCATGATCCTGAAAACAAGCTCCCATCATTATTACCCTGACTTCACAAAAAAATCCAGCATCGACATTACATTTTACTCACCCAAAGTGTAGTTTTTCCCATCTATCAGTAGGAGGAGGAGGAGGGAAATTATAGTTTCCATCATGCTTCAGATGATGAACAACAAACCAATCATCCGCACATCGTACGCCATCCGCCCGATTTGGTTCAGTAGGTTGGGATTGTCCATGACATTGACAGATAGCAGACTAGTAGTCTGCCATCATTCCTGAGTTGTAGTGCATTGGAAAAAAAAAACATGGAGGTCATCTTCAGTCGGGTTCTCACACATAGACCAGTGCGCGCACCTCACAGTCCACACGTCGTTGATATAAACGAATTCGCGTTGGGAGACAACCACGACATAAGCGCCAAAGTAAATGTTGAGGGGCGCTTGAGCTTGCCAAATATCATTCCAATTACCATTCATATGAAATTTATGACTACGAAAAATATGACGCATAACAAGATTGTACCCGGATTTAACAGAGTAGCAACCATTTCTTTCTTCATCCCATACTAGTTTATTTTCATGAACTAATACGGTGAGAGGTGTTTTAATTATTAAATTTGTCGTTGGACTTCGAAATAGAGGTCGAATTTTAGCAATATCCCATGCTTTATAATTATCCAATAACAAATCTTTTATGATCAAATGGTACACACTTTTAAGTCTTTATTACAGCAGACAATCTACATCCCATGAAATCTGTTTTTATGGTCTTGGGATGTGGTTTGTTTGTTGTAATAAGATGACACATATTTCAATCATAATCATTAAATTTAGATCGGTCAATCCACAGCTGTAACTGTAACTGCGTCTATTTCCTCAAATATGTCCTTTTTATGACATTTATTATATCAATAGGATACGTATCATATATGCTCTGTGCTTCTTTTTTTTTTTGAGTTAAAAATATAATTTTAATTTAATTAATTTTGTAAAATTAGTTTCGATTAAAATTAAACTTAAAGCAAAATAAGTTATATTTAAATGTATTTATGTAAAATTGAATTTAACTAAAAAAAATGAGTGTAAGAAGGAATTACATAATCTGAAACTCTAATTTCTAGCTTTAGTTATATTAATAGTAGAATCGGAATGAAATCTATTTTAAGAACATCAAACATATAAAAAATTCAAAATCAATTTAACGCTTCTAAACTCAATTTTTTAACTCCATTAAAAATGGAACCACACATGCACTAAAATTGTTTTGAGGTTTTTTTTTTCTTTTTTTGGTGAAGAATCTAAGAATAAGGATTCTATGTCATCCTGACCAATTGGTTACGCTCGTTGAAGATGCTGGATCATCTTTACTGCATTCTTTGACTTGTTTGGTAAAGTTTGGCCAAGTGACCTTTTTGCATGCACAAATAATGCTTGTTTGAGTTCATCTTTTGAAAGACCATTGTTGTCAAACTGGAAAGTTAACTGACGGGTATTAGTTCTCAGTAGTTATTTCATTTTCTTCAAGTGGTTATATCAAGAATGAAACTATGTTCCTTGACTATAAAGTTCATTAATAAACCAGGTAAGATTGCCAACTAAAATCATGCTCTGATTATAAGCTTGTAGACAGATAATGTGTGTAGAATTGTTCACTTGAATGGTGCATAGAGTAACGTGAATGGTGAGAAAAGTATTTGATAATTGATAAGTGACCAATAATAAGAGTCACTTGCATAGCATTGCCATGACTCACTATAGTGACTCCGTTCACCATGTGAAACAATTCTACTAGTCTAAAGAGCAAAAAATCAAAAGACAATCAAATCAGTGCACCAAACAAACCAAGAGAGAAGCGTTATAGCTTGCTTATCCCTACTACTGGAAGCCAAGCCTCGTCCCCACTGTTGCACAGTGAGTTGAGGCTTACCCCGCCACTGCAGTGGGATTTGCTGTTCGGAAAAGGATGCAATGCCCGAATGCCGTATTTCTCAACTTTTGCTGCAAAGGGAGACATCTCCGCAATTAGAGCCTCCCTCAGTGCACAGACTTACAGTGGTAGGGAACAGGCTCCGGACTGCATCTTCCGCTATCGTTTTTCTTCATTTTCGAATAATTTTAAAAATCCAATCAGTTTTATGATCTGTTTGGATATGCGTTTACTTCCAACTCTCATGTCCCAATGTCCTCTGGCCAAAATTGTAGCTTCAACCTTAACGCCCATTTATTTATTTTTCAGCGCAATACAAACAGCCTATATGTATTTTATTTTCCCTACTAATCTTTCACTTTATTTCTTCTCTCATTCCAAATAATGAGTCAAAATTGAAACAGAAGAACATAATCTATATGCCCCTTATAACAATCCACTGAACCAGTATAAAAATTGAAACAACAATTCAGTAATTTAGATAGTCAACAAAGCAAACCTAAAAGATGAAGAATGACCAAATCAATGTGAAACCAATGATAGACATAACAAACACACAATACAAAAACATAATTGGATGCTCAGCAGTGTAATGAATTGTCAAGAGGAATAAAAATGTCAAAATGTTATCAATAAGACGAGCAAGAGTATAACCTTGTTTCCCTTGCTCTTGGTAAGATTCAAATCTCAAAATACTTCCTTAAGGACCTTAAGTTAAGGTTGCTTCAAATGCAACTCTTCAATAATCAAACAAGGCATTACAATTGAAGTTAAATTTCATAGAGTAACCACTAACCATAGCTATATAAAAGAACTGTACACAAGGAAAATATAGCATAACACCCAATTTGGAATTTCCCTGACTAATGCAGAAGTAGCAGATCCAAACAATACACTTCCTCGCCCAGAATACCAGGCACACATTTTGAGGAATTGCAATTGAGTCTGTCATTTTTCGGGACGGTGTATAATGTAGAACACAAATGTAAGTTGGTTTTATCATCATCAGGCCTTACCAAACCCCAGAGTAAGCTCCAATTCATCAACTCCTACCTCGTGAATTCTCTCACCTTCCCACGGTTTCACCACTCTGCCATTCTCAAAGTCAAAATCTGAGCCTCTACCTCTCTCAGCAGCTGAACCTGAACTCCATTGCATGGCTTCATTCATATGAATCATATCCATCGAACTCTGAGGAGTGATCTTCTGCATTACTGGTTTCATGAGATTAAAAGTAGGGGAAGGAGGAGCCGCACCGTGGGCACCTATTGTCTGAAAACTAACCCATCGACCGGAATCCACCGTAGAAGCATCTGACTCGTCACACTCCGGAATGGTGGAAGGGGGTAAGTGGTTACGGCGCGTGGGACTTGATGGAGCAGAAGTAGCAAAAAGTGGGTGGCGAAATGAGGAGTTAAAGGAACCATTAGAGATAGATTCAAAATCTGCTTTTCGCTTTGAACTTCTTGGAGAAGAAAGAGGTGGTGTAACAGGAGCACTATTGGAAATCCTAAGGGGCGGAAGATTTGTGGGGATTGAAGTTATGTTTCGGATGAACGGTAGAAGAAAGGAAGATGAGTTTGAAATTCCATCCATGCGAGATGGACTTGGGAAAGACGATGAAGTTGGACTCGCATGGTAGGATGGTATTGGACTTGGAAATGAAGAGGATTGTGGACTTGGGAATGATGAAGATTGTGGACTTGGTTGAAGTGAAGAACAAGCACTCATATTTGGTGGAGTTCCTCCCATCTCATTCGGTAGCGGTCTCTTACTTCCCTGTTTCAAATTCATTCACTCATATCAGCCTATGCTCAAGAATCAGAATCAAAATCAAAATCATCTAAAACACTTTATACAAACAATTAATTTCTTCCAATTTAGCAGTTTATACTACTTTTTTTGTCACGTAGTTTAGTGGCTAGAATTTCACCCTTAAAGGTGAATAAGTAGAGTGTCTGGGGTTCGAACTTCAGCTCTTGCATAAATAATGCAATGTCCTTGCTAACTGAGTTAAGCTCACGAGGATGCAATTTAAACTACTTTAAATTATGCACAAATAAGCTTGACCAAGAAAACTAATTAAATTTTAAAGATCCTAAATTAGGCAAGCTAATTAAAAAGGAGCAAAATGGCATTAACATCCCTAATTAAATGTCAAAGATCCTAATTATGCTGACCTAGAAAACAAAATTAAACACATTAACAACATTAAAAATATGAAAAAGCTGAGGAAACTGATTAATTTAGTTAACCTAAACTATACACCAATTAGATCACAAAACCTAGGTTACAATAAGATCAATTTCAAGGTTTAATTTAAATTTACACAAACATGAATTAACTGAAATTAAACCAGATCAAGACAAAAAGCAAGTAAAATTGAGAATTAATCATAATTAGTTCAAATTTTCAAGCATAATTAAACCAGATCTGAGATTGAAAAAGAGTTAAACCTTTCTATAAGTAGTTCCATCTTCTTCAACGATCCAACCAGCTTCAGAACAAAGAGCTTTCAACACTTCGTTGTTATCACAGTGTTTAGGAAGCTTGAAGTTACCTTGAGAACGAAGACCTGAATAGATCTTAGCAGCAATAGCTCTTCGTCTTCTCTCTCTTCTCTTATTGTTTTCTCTCTCTTTCCATGTCGGTAATCTTCCCGACGATCCGCCGCCGGTCATGGCTCCGGCGAAATCCGTTGTAGTGAGAGAGGAAGAGGAAGAAGAAGAAACTGTGAATTGGCTTTGGTTTTGAGTGGCGAGGTGAAGTTTGTTTGGTGTAGTGTGTGGAGATGTAGAAGATGGAGAAAAGAAGAAGAAATGTTGGTTCCTTTTTTAGTATAGATTCTTCTCTCTGATAATGCTTCTTTCTTTCTCTCTTCCCTTTTCACACTATCCTAGTTTTCACTTCCTTAATTATTGTAAGTATAGTAGTACAATTTATTTATTTTATGAATAAAAAAATGGATTTTTTTTTTTTTAAGAATTAAGATATTGGAGTCAAATGATTGATAAGTTTAATAAATCATGAATTGTTTAAGAGAATTCGAGTTTGATTTTTGAATAGAATAATTTGTTGACTAGGTTTTATTTATCTCGCGATCGAACTTCGGATTATTAAGGTCTTATATCACTAAGAATCAGAGGATTAAGCCAAAAAGTTGGATAATGAATTGGCCTTAAAGTTTTGGTTGAACCGACAATATTATTAGGTTTGATGTTCTTAGTCAAATGCGGATATTATTATTAAGGTTTGATGTTTTTTATTAGAATTTGAATTCATAATATTATATTTGTATGCGAATTTTAGGAGACTGAATCCTCTGTGGTAAACTTTTTACTGGAGGCAGTTCAGTCTTGATCTTAACCATTCCATTTTTTTTGTTAATTTGAACGGTGCATCACAAAAATGAAATGAGTATTTGTGATGCCACATGAGAAAAATCAGACGGGAGATGATCTTCTCTCGAATTATAGTGGTGTTTGTTATTTTAAGAGGAAAAAAAGTTAGGCGAGAGAGACACTGAGGAATAAACCCTAAAAATGTATAGTTGATATTTGTACATTTTTTAAAGGTTGTCTTAAGGCAAGAAAGGACAAACAGACAATTAATGTTTAATTTTGCTAATTAACATTGAAATTGAAAATGTTAATTTTTATCATATCAAATTTTAAAAGATTTTACACTCTCGTTTACAGAAGATCGTTGAGACGGATTGATTAATAAATTTCAATTAAGGATAAATTGTCTTAAAAAATTAGAATTCAGATTTAATGACTAAAAATGCATTAAAAATAAAAATAATAATTACACACCAATACATACTTAGTCAAATTAAGAAGAATATGGTTATGTATCCATCATTACTCATTAGGCAAATGTATAGCATTATAAACAACAAAATGGCCAAATCATAAATAGCATTAAATTTATGCAATCTAATTAGCAACATGATATTCATAGAGTTTGATATATTTGTACACACTCAACTGATCTAATAATCCATTTCTGGCTTATAAAAAATGTATCACCAAAAAAGCATGCAAAATAATCTTTGTTGAAATAGGAAACATGCCATCAGAGGCCTAACACATTCCTACTTCATGAATCACACATGACTTTGTTGGTTAACAATTGCCATTCTAACAGTGCATAGCACTATGGATATTGCATTATCACGGATATCACAGTCCATTTCTGCGGCGAACACTCACATCCACATGAATATTGGCCCTTGCTGTATAGTGCCCTAAACCCTAGGTTTAGTAAGATAAATACAAAAAATATAACAATAAATTATTATTTTTTTAATTTGGGTATCATTCGCGCAGAATTGAGTGATTAATTATTTGAGTTTTGTAAAATTTAAATAAGTTAAAAATTCGCCCTAAAATTTTTAATGTTATGAGTCATGACATGTCAGAGTCAGTGAAAATGCTGAACAAAAGCGATATTATTAAAGTTTTAAAATAGCCCTATATAAGTAAATATTGTATTATTTTTAGTAATTTTATATATTAAAAAATTCTAAACGAAACATATTTGATGATCAAATTAATTAATATAATCGACTAAAAAAATAGTGAAAAACCAAATTTGTCTACAAAAAACGTATTATTTGTGCATGTTTGTGTAACTCTAAGACACTTTTAAACAAATTATTTTTTATTAGTTAAAGTTCATATAAATTTATATTATGTATAATTTGATGGGATATATCTATATGAATTTTAATTAATAAAAATTCTTGCAAAATGAGTATGTTTTTTGCTAGCATTATTTTATTTTGCTAATTCATTGTAATTAAAATCTTTATCCTCCATCTTAGTTGAAATATTCTTTGTTAGAACTTAGAAGTATTAACATTTGACCAAAAAAAAAGTATTAAACTACATTACAAATAACGGTGTTCTATAAATCAAACTTAAATTCTAAAATCATGTTGTCAACTTGACTGTATCATTCTCAAATTAAAATTGAGACTGTTACTTAATTGTTTCTCAATTATATAATATATGTTTAGCATTACAATGAACATGTCAAAATCACCATAATTTTACATAGTAATTTTTAAAAAATTACACTGAATTAATGTGATTATGAGATGTTAATCTTACTATCAAACATACTCATAGTCATAGACATGAAAGATGACCATATGAATCTGTGACCTCAGTTGCTACTGTTCCAGACAAAAGTGTCAGGTAAAATTTATATACTGATTGAAAGAATCGAAATTTTTTACCTAGTAACTGACGGAGATTTTTTATGATTTGTGAGTCTGGGTATCATATAGCTATTGTTTTGGTCTGCCCTTTATCACTTTATTTTAGTAAGAAATTGAATTAAAAAAAGCTAACACTGGTAGTTTGGTAGTACTACAAAAAAAAATCCAAAAAAGTAATAAAATCAATTAATCAACAAGACAAGTCACTGGTCAAAGTAAGTTGCAGCCCACATGCAAATTCGTTGTGTGATGAAATAGATAGAGATGCACAGCAAATCCATCACAAAATGGGACCCATTGTTATTACATTTGTATCTGTATTATTGCCAATTGGCTTTCAATAACCACGACTAGTATTAGAAAACACAAGTGCACGATCGCAAGACATTTTTTATACTCATCCTAAATATATAAAGTTCTTGCTAACTAGTGTCTCCGGAGTACTCTTTAAGTATTTTAATTGTAGAAATTTTTTATTTAAAAGATTAAACATTATAATTTTTAATGCGTTGACTTTTCGCATTCCCATAAAAATTCTATAAAAACATTATTATTTAAGGTCTTAAAGAGTGTCCCGGGGGCACTAGTTAGCATTTGCCACATATAAAAAGAAAATATTAATTAATGTTTTCGAACATTAGTTAAGAATATCCAATTATAAAAGATATTGCACATTTATGTAGGAATCGAAATTCAAATTTGGTATGTCTATTTATTCATATTTAAGGGGTGAATTTCTAGCTGTTAGATTAATTGAAAAAAAAAATTGAAACTTGTATATTCAATATTTATAAAATATAGAAAATATTGTTTTTAATGTAAGACTTTTTTTTTTATTCTTAACTAACATTTTTGAAATATTAGTTAATATGATCTATATAAAAATTTGACAGAATGAAATGTATGTTATTATTTTGATCATTTAAATAAATAATAAATTATAGAGTGCCACACTTATGAGTTTATGAAGCACATTTGTGCAGGGATTGGAGTTCAAACCCAGTATACCCACTTAATCATTTTTAAGGGGTGAATTTCTAACCGCTGAACTATCTAAAAAAAATTATAAAGTGCCACATGTGAAATGAGACATAAATATAAACACTATGCAAAAGCAATATATACCACTTCTTAGGCTAAGGATAGCATTGACTTGGCCCCATCCGTGCTAAAGGTTCATGCATATGGTTGGATCATGGATATAATATTATCATTCTCTCCAACCGTATAGTATACGTACTACCATGAATAATAATGAAATTGATACTGAAATATTGTCCACTAAGAAATATTAATAGATAGAGTGTATAAATGAATTTAAAATTAATTATATAAACAAGTTGAGTTTATATTTCATAAATTTAATTTAATAAAAAAGAAAGTATGAATAATATTAAAGGATGTCATCGGATCCTTTATAACTAAGGTTTAACATGGTCGGTTCGGGTCGAAAATTATCAAACGGTTTAAAATTGCAATAATTTAATTTGAACTTAATTACAACTGTCTATACATCTTTGGTTTATTCAGGTGTTGGGTCATATAAATAACGAGTAAAATGAATTGATTTTTCACGGGCTAAATTGAAATCTTGTTGCTGCGTACAAAATTTCATTGATCGTGAAATTCATTTTTTAGAAGTAGAAAAATAAAATGCATGTAAATAACTTTAGTATGTGTTTTGTTTTAATTCTGTAGCTACCAAAATTGATCATGAACTTATAAAATTGATTATGACTTGTTTGCTTCATCAAAAATAAAATTTTACATAATCAATTTTTACACTCAATTTTTTATTTAACTCATTTTTGCATGAATAGTATATCTAAACATAAATTATTTTAGTTTCAAATCAATTTTACATAATCAATTTTTTCAAAATCAATTGGCCGAACCAAACATAATTTTAGTCTATATGAATTTTGGCAGCAAAGATTTTTTAGAAGAATAAAAAAAAGTAGTACGTCCTACGGATGCTAATGTTTCTTTTTTGTTTCCAGTTGATTAAATTAAATGAAGTACTCCCTCCGGTTTTATATATAAGAAAATTTTTAAAAATCACACTTTTTAAGAAAGTAGGTAAATCCATTGGTTGAAGAGAAAAAACACATTGAAAAGCGTAAAACATTGCATTTATTGGTTGAAATTGGAATAATGTCATAAAACATAATAATTGTAATACACTTTTGCTTATATTTGGGACTTTCAATTTATTTTTTTGCTGTTTATATTTGAGATCGAAGGAAATAGTATAGTATAGGGAATTGAATTATGCAAGTTTTTTTTTTTTTTGGTGCTTAAAGAGGTGACTTATGCAAGTTAATGAGAGTGGATTTGGGAAAAAAATGAATGAAGTGTAGAATACTCCGATAATTGGGAACAAGGCCCAGTTATCCGGTAATTGAGGTTAACTCTGACGTGACGTGATGGTTAGTTGGAGTGTGAGGTCGGCTTCACACGTGCGACACAGAAATCCATAATATAAAAATGAAAGAAACAGAAACAGCGTGGGTTTGTAGGGGACCACCTTTGACCTGTCGCGTGAGTGATTATGGCTGTCACCATAATGCATGCGATCTTTGTTTTTATTTAAACAGGAGATTAATCCTAGAGTTTATGAAATTAAATGAATGTCAAATTCTTTTTGAGAGAGATTTAATACGCACAGACACTTTTTAGATTAGACGTTTTCGTGTCAAATATATGTCGGTATCTAACACTAATTTAATATCAACATTTATGATTACATTAAATTATATCATTTTTAAAAATTATTATCGATATTAATGTGTCAGAATCATTATCGTCTTTGATGTCTGTATCTATGTCGTACTTCTTATTACTGCTGTATGTATATTTAAATCAAGGGTTATCCTAATTAGTAGTATGAGATGAGATACCGGGTAAACAAAGTGAATAAGTTGGCATATTAATTTTAAAATATTTGTTATATTATCAGTTCAATTAGTTCATAAATATTAAGTTCATTTTTTAATGAAAATTTAAAATGTAAAGATAAAAAAATGAGAGAATATATAGTTACTAAATAATTTTTATTTTAATCATATGAATTTATATACTGTATTTTTGACAATATATGAATTTATATACCATAAATTATCTTTTGCATGTATTGAGTTTTAACTATCAGCAGTTAAATCAAATATTCAATATGAATTTTAAAATTATTGGATATATTTCCTCTCTCATAAAATATAAAAATTTATTGATCATTGTACGTATGTCAATTAGGGATGACAATAATCCGAGTCAACTCATGAATAGTTTAAAGCTCGATTTGATAATTGACTCGTGAACTTTGTTCATGAATCAAATGAGCTGAACTTGAGTTTAAAATTTAGTTCCTTAAATAAATGAGTTGAACATAAACTATATATAGTTCGACTCGTTTGATTCATGAACTAGCTCGATTATATAATATATATTTCTAAATCTTTTTAACCGTACACATCAATAAACTTTTCAGTTCTTTATATGTACATATTAATGAAAAATATTTTGAGAATAGTTGTTGAACACTAACACAAAAATTCTCGTATTGTGGAATTTTATTGGTTTTTGCTTTGTAACTTTGTTACTTGTATTGATTTATGCTAGTTTGAATTTTATACATGTTTATCCATTATACACTTGAGATGACTTTTTAATTTAATATTTATTTTTTATTCTAAAAAAGTAGTTTAAAAGGTTAAAGATCAAATTTTAAAAACAAAATGATTTTAAAGTCATGTGATTTGACTTAATAAGTACTTAATGAGCCAAACTAAACTGTTTGTGAACTTTAAACGAACCGAACTCGAGCTGAAAAAAGTGTTCGTATCAAACTTGAGTCGAGTCGAGCTCAAACAAATTTGACTTTGCTCGACTCATTTACAGCCCTAATGCCAATAGATAATTTTGATTACGAATATCTTCAATTATCTATTAGTATAAAAATTTGATATTCTGAAAATATTCATTGAAACAAATCAAACAAGATCTTATATAATATATACATTTATATACTATTATAAAAGGAAAATGCTATTTAGTAAAAAAATTTAAGGAGAAGAATTGTAAGAATAAATCTCCACCATTGTTTATATCCATCATCACCCATGATTTCCACTCAAAAAGGAGATTAAATGACATCATTCTTTAAGATTTTGCCATGTGTTGATTCTTGCATTTCTTGTGTCAAAATTTCTTACTAAATAGCAATGTTCATTATAAAAATACGGTCAAAACAAGACATAAATAGTGCATTCAGTCAATATATAGGTCTTATAAAATGGGACGGAAGTAGTATAAGATACGTGACTATACTCTCAATGTCTTAACCTTTTGGATGGAGACGTGGTGTCTTTTACTATTGTGGCTTTCGAGTATTGACTTGTTACTCTTGGAGCTATCCTAGGCTCTTCAATAAGTGGTATAAGATCTTTGATTTGGCTTAGAACGAAAGCATATCCTACTATTTGATCAACTATATAACTCTCACACTTGAGAGAAAAATGTTGGGTAAGTATGAATAGTTAATTAAGTCTCACATTAACTCAAAATGGACACTAGGTTCTAATTTGAAATTTTGCATAGAAATGCGACTATTTGTTTCTTATAGCCCTGAAAGCATTGATATGTTACTACTCTCGATGCTCGGAGTTAAACTCCCAACATTAAGCTATACATTTTAAATCAGTATAAAAAGTAAAAAAAGAAATCAAAATACTATAAGAATGAAGAAACAATTCTTTGTTGAAAAGGCCAACGCCTTTATATTATGCGAAAAAAGTTAAAAAAAAATATATTCTGAACTTTATTTGCATGGACAAAAAAGTGATTTTATGGGAGATAAAAGAATGTTGGGGTGGATGAAGAAAAAACTTAAAATTTTAACATTCTTCATTACGTTGTCCACGATGAAGGTTTCTCTCCTCACCCCCCGTCATTCTTTTTCACCCCCCAGAAATCCAACTTTACCCTTGATTTTACCCCCGAAAACTTCAGTACACGCGTACTGAAGTTTTTCGATATTGAAAAACAGGTGTTTTACATCGTTAAAAACTTCGGTACGCGTGTACCGAAGTTTTTTTTCAAGGTTAAAAATGGAAACTCAGGGGGTGAAAAAGAAAGACGGGGGGTGGGGAGAGAAACCACGATAGAGGAAAAAATGGCAATTATCAATATAATTTGGCCCAATCTCTTTCTTTTGAAGAAATTTTATTTTGAACAAACTTTGGTGTCCCACGTGAAATATGTATAAGATGTAAATATAAAATTACTGATCAACAACATACTAACACTAATTTATTTAAGACTTTAGTGTTATAATTAATGGTGATAGCTTCTTTTCTCCCACAATTCTTCCAAGGAAAATATACATTAGCAAAAAATATCTTCTTGTAAACTCTTATAGGACCCGAAAATATATTCTTATAAGATTCATTTACACCGTCGAAGTATATTTTTTAGTGAGAATAAGGATATTTTTGCAATAAAAAAAGAGAAGAGCAATTATTATAACTAATAAGAAAGGTTCTCTTATCACCCCCCCCTCTTAAATTCCCATTTTTGCTTCTAATTTTAAATTTCGGAATGTTTTTTTTGAAAAAAATTTCCTTGAATACAAATTTTGGAATGTGTTTTCCGAAATTATTGCTGAATTTAAACAAGAAAAAATTCAAAAAATACGTTCCGAAATTTTTTCATCGAGAACAAAATCAAAATATTAGGAGTTAAAAAGAGGTGTGGGGGGAGAGAACCTTTCAACTAATAATCACAACAAATGTTAGGCCTACTGTTTATGGGCCTTTATTTTTTTTATGGGCCTTTGTCAACAACCTAAAGAAAAACAACTTTTTGGGTTTTCAAATCCATTCGCTTGTTTCATGCTGCTATTGGTCATATATATATATATATATATATATATATATATATATATATATATATATAGATTTACCCTTACATTTATCTAACATATATGGTGTAAGGGGATAAAAAAATCCAATTAAACCGATAATTCAAACAAAAAAAAACAATTTTTATGATTCGGATCAAGAACCGAACCAATTGGAAACCAAAATGGTTTGGTTTGGTTCTCAGTTCCAGTTTTCAAACCCAATAGACAAATCGAACCAAACAAATATATAAAGTATATATGTTAAATTATTTTTTTAAGCAGCTCATATCTATCAAAAACTACAACTGGCCCAACTACTTCTAAAAAATAAAATAAAATATGTCTCACTTAGAAACACTAACTCAAAAACGCAAACATAGAAACAGTCACAGCCGCAAACACAAACTCAAAAATGCTGCTCTCATCACACCCCACCCTCATCTCACAGCCGAGTTAATTTTTTGGTCAAATAACATTACTCTTTTTAATTTTAAACTTAATTTCAATATGATTGTATTATGTATTTGATGAACTTATTTGATGAACTTAAATGCAAAAAATTGTATTTTGTTTTTAATATGGTTGTATTATGTATATGTATTTGATGAACTTATGAAAAAATAATTGTATTTTGTATTTGATGAGCTTATGAGGAAAAAATATATCGGGAAAAAAATAATAACATGGAATATATCGGAAAAAACCGAACCAATCGAGAATTCATTGGTTCAGACAATGGATTCACTCAAAACTGATTCTAACCGGTCCAATTACACTCATACTAACATATACTTATAATATTTGAGTTTTGTGAACGAGTGCCCTGTGACATCCTTTAAGCATTCTATTTAAAAAATAATTTATTTATTCAAAAAGTAAAATATTTTAATTATCAATATGTTGTGACATCACACATTTCCATAAAATTTTTAAAAAACTTCTATTTTAAGTGTTTAAAAAGTGTCCGGCCGAGACACTTATTAGTATTTTCCTATTTTAAAATTAAAAATATTTTAAAATTAAAAATAGATGAGACACAACTAATTTAAAATACTCTTTGTTATTTCTTCTTCATTCACATCCTATACTCTCGCATAGCCTTAAACTTCAAATTTTGGCATGACACTAGAGTGTTTAGGTGTATTTGAAAATGGCTAGGGCTGGAGAAACTAAAATGTTTTTTGTGGATGGTAACTCGGGGATATGCCCTCTTACTAATGATCAGCGAGCTCATTTGGGTATATTTTTTCTTAGCAATTTTGTTATTGTATAATGACCAAATTCAACTTCTTAATAATTTGGCAGTTTATTAGTAAAGACTAAAGAATGATCAAGCTGATTGTTGATTAATATCAGTCTTTGTTTTGGAAGGGATATAGAGGGATAGAAAGGATGTTTATTTATAGGGGGTGGGAAGAGAAAGCATCATATTGCAATACGTTATTTATATATGTTTTGAAGTGTCAAAGATTATTGTCTCATAATAGCCTTTGTTCTTTGAGAATTTATACAATTTTTTTTTGGTAATTTGAATTTATAAAATATTTATCAGCAATGTTTATGAATTAGTTAACTGTGGAAAAAGAAATGATGTAGCCAATAATCTAGTGATTGTAGTATCATTTTTGTGAAATGGTATTTGTGTTTTTGTGTATTTAGGGTTCGCGTCTGATTAGCTAGTTTGTGAGGTAATAGCTTACCAAGTCGATGATCAGTAGCCGGTCCAAGAGAATGATCAGCCGCCCAGACTCCTACAAGAGGCAGCTAGCGGTAGGGAATTTTCCGCAATGGGCAAGTCTAGTATGGGGGTCCGTATAGCCTGGACCCATTCATGTATTGGTCCAACTTGGACTTGTTAATTTTAACCATTGATTAAGTGAGTTATATAGATTTTATGATAGACCACCCACACATAATCACTCTCTCTTCCCTCTTCCATTCTCTCTCCACCGTTTGCAACAGTAACTCAAACTCAAATTAAAAACTTGATGGCACAATTTTCAGTTGATCTTGAGTTTCTAATTAAGAACAATTTTGTATCCTTTATGGGTTGCATTGGAAAGAACATGCGCTTGTTGATGTTGTTGTTGTTGCACCAGGTATGTATGTGAAGAAGCAGTTTGCAAAGTAACATAGGCGGCACATGGCGGTGGTAGTGGTTGTTAATTTACACTATTATCTCTTTCTGCTTGGTTTTTCTTTTCTTTCTCAGTTCATTGACCCAAATCTATTGAACAATCTATTATGGAAATAGAGTTTGTATTTTGACATTATATTTCACTTGGATCTTGAAAAAATTACAGTGATCTTTAATTTCTAATTAAGACCATTTTTTTTATTTTTCATTTCACTTCTTTAATTCTTTTTCAAGATTCTACTTTCTCTTTTGTGCCTTAAGTTTTTAATTTGGGTTTGAATTGCTGTTGCAAAAGGTGGAGAGATGGGAAGAAGAGGGAGAGAGCTAGTGATTATGTGTGGGTGAACTATCATAAAATCTATATATCTCACTTAATCAATGGTTGAAATTAACAAGTCCAAGTTGGACCAATACATGAATGGGTCCAGGCTATACGGACCCCTAGTATGGACTTTGTCACCCCTAACTTTCTTGTACAAAAAGAAAGGAGAATAATTGGACCAGGCTTGTATGACTTTGAAGGACCAAAGGCAGCCTGCCTTTCAGTCAATTCAGACTGTGTGATCAATCTAAGGCTGCAGAATTTGCCACGTCAAAATTTTATTTATTAAATGCATAAAATAAATCAGTCAAAAAAACCCATTTTCAAGTTCACAACCCGACCCACTGCCATTGAATTGAAACTTGCTGCCGGTCGCGTCCTACCGTCACTGTTATCCATCACGTCGTCGTCGTTCCGACAACCGTCGTCTAATTTCTGCGTGAACTGGTTCCGATTACATGATCAGAAATATCTCACCGGAGATCTACAAAATCATTGTTTGCATCATTGTTTCAAACCAAAAGTGCAATTGTAGGGAGGTTGAGAGGCGGCCAACGTACGGTGACGGTTGCAGGACGGTGGCTCACGGCGGAATGACGGCACACAGCCGGTTTCAAGGTGGTTGTCTGGGCAGGGAAATATATGGGTATTGGGTAGTGGTGAGATCTGGTTTTGTTAACCGATAGTGATAGCATGGGGTTGAGTTATTATGCATAAAGAATATCCTTATGTATGGTGCATAAATAAATCTCCACTATACATGTCTTTAGTGCATTTGATTGATTAAAAAATCTAATTAATCAAAAAAGTATTGGATGGTGGAGATTTGTTTATGCACCATGCATAAGGATATTCCTTATGCATAATAACTCTTGCCGATAGCATGCTTTTAATTTTTTTTAAAGAAATACAAAATTTGACACTTGGTTAAATTTGGTGCGCAAGATTGATCAAACGGATCATATTAAGCCAAAGGTAGGGTGACTTTCCCGCTCAAAAGTCACCCAAGCCTTTTCCGAGAATAATTAACTACTGTGCCTTTAAGTCAAATTGGAATGTATCCGTTGACATATAAAATAAATTTGGACGGTGCTTTAAAAATAGTCTATGAAGCCTTGATACGGTACGAGACACAATACCGACACGATACGATATCGATACGTCGATACGTAAATTTTTTTAAAATCCACAATCCGATACTGCCGCGATACGTTATTTAAAAATTAAATTTAAAATTAAATATATAAATACAAAATATATAAACATGACTAAAATCAACAATATTAATAATTAAAAGAGAAAATATCTAATCTTATATCAGAATTTTAGAAAAAACTCAAATGTTTGACACCATAGTTTTTCTTTTGAAAAGTATAAAATTATATTGACAAAGGAAAACTACAAGAAGTGCTAAAAATACAAACAAGTATCGGATATTAGGACGTATCAGACATGTATCGGATATTACTTTTTTTTAGCATCGGGGCTTCATAGAAAATAGTACTACATAATAACCAGTTGCATAATGCCTATAGAAGTGTATAGTCCAAAAAGAAAATAGAAATTTTTAGAGCAGACGCTAACGTAGGTAAGGTTCCACGTTTACATAACGATTGTAACAAGGGACCAATCTATGTTAAGGCGAGATCCAATTTTAACATCGTATAATTCACGTTGACGGCGACGCATTACAATTCAAATAAGAGATTATAAATGACTTCATGATTCTGAAATATAAATTTCTTTATGTTTTAATCCCTAAACTAAATATAAAAATTGAATTGGGGAGATTAGTTTAAGAACCAAATTTATGGTTTACTTACTTGTTTGATTTTTTTTAAACCATTTTGTCTCTTTATCTTTTTTTTTTTTTTTACACAAATTATCTATTTTTTTTTAATCAAGTAGTTTTGTGGTCATAATTTTTTCGGCATATATTAAACTCACATAAACAACTCTATATGTTTATTAGGCCGAACATTTTTTTTATCTAGAATTTCGTATAATAATCATTTGCCATAATTTTTTTCAGTAACTAATCTGAATTGTTGATCATTAATCAGACGGTTAAAATTAAATATCATCTAAATCAAGTAAAAATCATCATGTCCTTTAATTCCAGATCGAACAATCAAGATGAGTAACCGTGGGATATTGTTACTACATCAAATCTGTTTCCCTTTTCTTAAGGATATACACTATTATATTATTGTATCATGATGACAAAGTCTATGTGAAAGACTCCGTACACAACTTATTAATTTTTATTGAATACCGTTAATTTTGATGAATCTTAATAACATTAAATAATTTTCAATTTCTTTAAAAAAATCTATATAATATAAACTTTCGATCCAAATGTGAGTTTTATAAAATTTGTATTTATTATAATGTTATTTACGACTTTGCAGCACAGAAGATTTCATCATGTTAGACAAAGCCGTGAGAGTTGAGTTATATATGGTGGTTACATTTGTTGTTGTAAACAAACGACAAAAAACATAGTAATATTCATTTAGTATATGTCGAGTTATATTTGTTGTTAGTTAATTGCGTTAGATCCGCCAAGAACGCTTGTTTGTGTTCTTTTCCTCTTTCATGGGATTGTTTCCAACCCAAAAACATAGCACAAGCACTTTCCTTCAATCCAAATCATCATTTACCACTCCCTCTTCTCGAACCATGAAGTCAGTACTTCTCTCTCTCTCTCTCTCTCTGAACTTTTTTCTTTCTTTGGATTCATTTATCTAAGATTTGTCTTTCAACTTTTATTTGATTGGAACACATGTTTATTTGAATATTTTATTTTTCTCACTTATATATGAATCTTCTATTGATTCCTTAATTATTACACACCTCTTTATAACTCAAACTGATTCTGTTTGTTATATAGTTATTATAATGAATATAAACTATATATATCCCATTTCTAGTATTAGACTAGAGAATTTACCAATGGGTTTTAGAACTTGTTTTTCCCTTTAAATAATGATATCAAATCTTAATAGGAAAACTATAGGCCAACATGCTCATGAAGTGCGCGTTTGAAATTATGGTGAATTTGATGAAATCATGATGATACTGTGATTTTGTCGAAACTCCTAAGTGTAGTTTTTGTCAAAATTACAATGATACGTCATGATTTTGTCAAACTCACTGTCAATTCAAGCAGACGTGAAATTGGAGTTATGACAAACTTGTGATTAAATGTATTTGAAGCTATGGTCTAACTATGATATATGATTTTCCGCAGAACAACAATAATGATTTATGGCGTATCTCTTTCGCTCATTCTTATCAACCTAGCCGCTATAATGGAGCGTGCAGATGAAAATCTTCTGCCAGCAGTCTACAAAGAAGTTAGTGAAGCATTCAATGCAGGACCGTCCGATTTAGGTTACCTCACATTCATAAGGAACTTTGTTCAAGGACTATCATCTCCACTAGCCGGTATACTTGTTATTAGCTATGATAGACCAACAATTCTTGCTATGGGAATTTTCTGCTGGGCTTTATCCACTGCTGCTGTTAGTGCTTGCAATGAATTTAAGCAGGTTGCGTTTTGGAGAGCGATCAATGGATTTGGTTTGGCTATTGTGATTCCAGCATTGCAGTCTTTCATTGCTGATAGTTATAAGGAAAGTGTGAGAGGAGCTGGATTTGGATTACTAAACTTTATCGGTACTGTTGGTGGGATTGGAGGTGGTGTTATGGCTACTGTCATGGCTGGTCAGACGTTTTGGGGAATACAAGGATGGAGATGTGCCTTTGCTTTGATGGCAAGTTTGAGTGCATTCATTGGATTCCTTGTTTTGCTATATGTCGATGATCCAAGAAAAAGAATTTCCGCCACTCAAAATGCTAGTGAGAGCTCAGAAAAGTAAGAAAAAACATTCTTTAAATGACAACATTGTGAAATTTAGGGAAACAAATTCCTTGCAGTTAGGGATATCCTACATTCAAGCAGTCAGAGTTCAAACACCGTCCAATATAGGCTTAGATTTCTTGCAAGACTGGACAGTGTTGAGCTGATGACTTGGTGAATGTAGGATATTGCTAACTATTTAACCGAGATCTTCTTGCAGTCTTAATTTGACTGCAGGAAATCCATTTCCCTAAACTTCCAATCGCGGATCTGCTATCCTATATTCACGCAATCATCCGCTCAACACCTTCTATTAAAGGCTAAAGTTTTGTGCAGGATCGGACAGTAACGAGCTGATGACCTCTTAAATAAATGCATCCAAACTGTCATATTGCTTACATCCTCGTGATTAACTGTCAAATAACTGAATACTTTGTATATCTTTGATTAGTAATTGTTGGTAAATCAGCTTTATGTGTCAGCAGGGATGATTCTATCTATAATGGCAATGCTAGTGTGACATCAATTTGGAGGTACTCCTGGGCAGCCACTAAATCTGTGATCAAAGTGCCGACATTTCAAATAATTGTCTTACAAGGCATTATTGGGTCATTACCATGGACTGCCATGGTGTTCTTCACGATGTGGTTCGAACTAATTGGTGAGCATGAAACCTTCTTCTGTACATTAACATACTAATGCAACTTTTCAAATTTGTATTCCAACATCACTAGCAGCATCTTTAAAGCATTTAAGAACACACGAGAGAGCTTAAAACTGGAATCAAACCGATATGAGAACCGTCTGGTTCTCAATTTAATTGATTGATCCGGCCAGTTCGGTCTAGATTCCAAAACATTGGAACCAAGTATTGGAACTGGTGTTAATAACCTATGATTCTAAAATGTGTCCTAATATGAATCCTCTTCCTACTTGCTTGACACAATGAATTTTGATCATTATGCAGGTTTTGATAATAACACTTCAGCCACTCTCCTCAGTCTTTTTGCTGTTGGATGTGCAATCGGCTCATTCGTAGGAGGAACAATAGCTGATCGATTGTCACAAACCTATCCATATTCAGCTCGAATTATGTGTGCGCAATTTAGTGCCTTTATGGGCATTCCATTCTCATGGTTTCTTCTTAGGATGATACCTCAATCAGTAACTAGTTTTTTTGCATTTTCGGTCACACTCTTTTTTATGGGACTCACTATAAGCTGGAATGGTACGGCTTCAAATGCACCGATGTTCGCTGAGGTTGTCCCGGTCAAACACAGAACAATGATTTATGCATTCGATAGAGCTTTTGAAGGCTCATTCTCTTCTGTTGCAGCTCCTTTGGTTGGCATTCTTGCAGAGAAAATGTTCGGCTACGATTCAAAATCTGTTGATCCTCTCAAAGGGTCTCCGGCAGAGGCACTTGCCTTGTCAAAGGGACTTCTTTCAATGATGGCAATTCCATTTGGACTGTGTAGCTTGTGCTACACACCATTGTATTATGTATTTAAGAAGGACCGTGAAAATGCTAGAATGCAAGCCATGAAGGAAGAGGAGATGATGTGAGACGCTAACCAAGAAGAACGGTAGTTCGTTTGCATGGAGCCCTCTTAACTCTATTTGCTTGTGACTTGGGTCTATATGGAGTTCAAATTTTCGGCAGTATACACGAAAGTATGAAACATTGCAACAGATCTTCGAAAACGGTCTCGTTTTGTTTTATTCGAAGACTGTATGGGTTCCATTATGACGCGAGGCTAACAAATGAACTTGTTCTGAGCGATTGCTTATACTTGAGACGGCATATGTGGCCAAACTGATCAGACCTATTTAATAGCAAACTTTTCACACGGATAAATTACACCGACCTCCTCTAAGATTTACTTAAACATCATAAACACTTTATAGTTTTAGGATTGACATTACCCTCCCTTGGTTTTGCATTGGACTGACACACTTCTCCCTTGTATTTTAACACTGTTATTCTTCTGTTAAAAGAACAAAAAAATTCTCATGAGTCCCATACTTAATCTCACATTTAAATTACCTTCTATCAAGATAGGCGCACTACATTACCTTTTATTTTGCTTCTCCATGACTATATGTATATCACATGAATTAATTTGGTGTTTTGTTTTCTGTGTGTTTTGTCTTTTGCATTTTAAAGCAAGAATTTCATGTTATGGGCAATGGGCATACTTCAACTGTTTTGTTGTCATATTTGTCAAATTGATTTCTGTCATTGTTATTTACCTTAATATGGAGAAGACAAATGATAACTCACGAGAGTTCTGTTTCCTTTCACTAAAATGAAGGGAAGTGATTGATGAATCTTTTGGTCATACAAATATATGGCAACACCATTTTGCTTTCTGTTGTCGGAAAACACAGTAATATACACATTAACTGATAAATTTGTATTTTTGTATCAACTCCACACACTACAATCTCAATGTTACTTAAGCACATTAGAATAACTACAATTAATCACTTTCAAAAAGCACACTACTACACGAGAAGAAAATTCATTTTTTATGTAACCTTGTGAAATACTTGAAAGCTTGAAGATTATTAACTATTCCGCAAAAGTGAATTTTTTTTCAAAAAAAACAGCCAACAGAGTTACACATTGTTTTGTATAGTCATGCATCGTCGGAATCACAAACCGAGTCACGAATCTAGCTAGCTCTTGTGTTTTTACTTATTAGCTTTTCAAATATGATGGAAGTTTCCGTGCATTCAGAGAGTATGTTTTAGATTTGGGAATGAAAGGAATAGACAAGAATCAAAATAAAATGCGAAGAGACAACACAAAAATATTGACCACTGAACCCATTTTCTGATTGTTTAGAATAGTACGTCAACATTCCATAAAGCACATAAGTTACATTAACATTCCATTTGTTTGGCTTTTAGATGCGCTTGGTGGTCTAAGGAACTATCCTGATGCTCCACCAAGAAAAATAAAATACTGACGAAATAAAATGCGATTTTTTTAATTCAATTTTACAAACCATGGGCCATCAAAGCATTGATAATATATTTCAAAAGGGGCTTCGAAGTTGTCGAGCATGGTTTACATACAGCGCGGGAAGAAGGTTTGTCCCACATACCCACCAGCCATTGCCCTCTTTACATTAGATTCAAACATCTTTGGGTTCTCTCTCAACACAGCAGCTGCATCATGGTTCAGGGGATCCTCGTAATTTGGCTCCTACATACAATTAGAAGATTAGAGTTTATAAATTTCAAGTATCAAAACCCCAATTAGTAAAAAAGCAGAGCTGTACCGTGAAGAGATGAAACAAGCCATAGATGACGGTGTTTATATTAAGGACAGGTTTCCAGTCTTCTCTTAAGATGTTGAGACAAACATTTCCTTCCAAGTCAATATTTGGATGGTAGACCTGCATATTGTACGAATAAATTTATTATTACATTGAAACAGAATAAGAAAGCAAGGCAGATACCGAAAAAGCATGAATTATAGTTAAATATATAATGAAGTCCATCCTACCTTTGTCTTGCACTTCACCTTGGGTGCTTCATGTGGATAGATGGGAGACACATGGAAGGAAAACAAAAACGTGCCCCCTCTGTAACAAAAAAAAACAACATAATGGTGATTAATGAAAATTTTCTGTTTTTTTTTTTCACTTTGAGGGTGAGGGTATAGATCCTATCAGAGTATAGGGGATCAATGCCTTAAACAAGAGTTAATTATAAAGTTAGGCTACAGGTAGAAAATAATAAACAGATAAAGTGGAAACTTCCTTACAGGTAATATCCATCATCAGGTCGAATCAAAACTTCGAAGTTCATGAGGTCATCTTTGCCATTGGGGAATTGCATGGTGCAAGATTTTGGTAGATTCAGCTCACTTATATCTGAAAGATGTAACATCCACTGTGAAAAAGACTTGTATAACAAAATAAAAAAGCAGAAACTATTGTCTCAAACAAAGGTTGACAAAAGAAAAAAGAAATGTCTCAGCAGCAACAAAAAAGACTTATCATAGTCCAACTATTGAACCTATAACTCTTTACAGGAAAGTACATAAATATTAATACATTAAGCTGGCTAATGGTCGGAAGAATTTATTGTTTATCCAGAAAATAAGTTCCCTTACATGAAAAATCACTAATAGAATACATGATGCTATTGAAAATAAATTCCAAATTCCCAAAATTTTTTCCTTCATTAAATATACAGGGAGAATATGCAGCCGCCCAAGAAAGAAAAAGAACAATCACATATTCACATGGTTTTGAAAATAAAGTTATTCACTTAACAACTATCCTATACTCCGAACATAAGAACATCCACACTTCCCGGCCACCAGAACAGAAAAAAATCAGATAAAGGATTCATTATTTGCTTCTCCAAATTTCTATTGGCATATTATACAGTGAGAATCCATTGTTTCAATATTAAATAAAGTCATCAAACAACAAAATCTCTCGGATGCTCGTCCTCCTCAAAGCCTACTATAGATTTTCACAGAAAACAATGCAACCCTAACTAATTCATCTCCTAGATTTTTACTACCAAAATCTCAAGGTTTTGCACTCTCTCATCTCTATCCTGTTTCTTTTTGTGGCTAGTACAAAAAACAATAAAGCAAGACTCAACAACCTTTGTAATAATTTACCCATTTGATCCAATGTTATTAAAGGGAATGGTGGTTCATGGCAGTACGCCTAAAATCCACCATCACCATAATAGTATGGCATATGACATAGCAGCATATTGCAGAAACATGGAGGTTTTCATAGAAGTATAATAATATATACACACACAAGAGAGAGAGAGAGAGAGAGAGAGAGAGAGAGAGAGAGAGAGAGAGGGGGGGGGGGGGATAGACAGCGATTAAGACTTGATGAAAAAGAAAGAAGAGAATAGGTCGGCTATTAAAGCTCCGCAGTTTGCTGAAGATTCTTAGTTTAGTTTACTAGAGAAGGGGCCGCGTTAGCAAAGGATGTTGTGGGGAAGCAGGTGAGTTTGAGCACTTGAGGTAGAGCACAGAAATGCAATGAAAATAAACAGCAATAATGTGCAAGAGTAGGAGCAGGGATGTGGGTCTGTGTTAGGGTTTGACAAGTCATTAGGCTTTTTCGGATCAATAAGGTTTAAAATAGGTCACCAATGCCCATCTACTTCCACTTCCCTAGATGATTTAGTCTCTATTTCCTCCATGGCTCTGTGAACTGCCATACACAGACAGAGCGCGCCATATGCCACAATGTAAAAGCAGCCACCACACCATAGCCATCAGTGGCATTTTGTCAGAAATTCTCCACGCCTTACTGCCATTATATCACCATGGCCACCATTTTTCAAAACAGCTAAGAATATTACAAATGCATGAAGATGTATGACATTCAGAATGAAAAATTGTTCCCTTCAAAACTTAACTGCATAATATATATGTTTCACTTTCATCCTGTATCAACTAAAAATCTAGGGTATGCAAAGCAGCAAACCGAAAAATATATCTTCTATAGTCAAATGAAACCGCTGAGATATTCATGTACTTTATTTCTAGTTTCATTCCTATCCCCGTCATCTCCAGTCACACCAAAAGGCCCAAACAACCAAGCCCCCACAAAACTCCTGCTCTAGCAACTACATATTAGCACTAAACCTTTATATTTCCCGTTTCCCTACCGATTTCCCTTTTGGCCATAGATAGGGGGTAAGTGTCACACAAATTTAACAGGATGAAACCAACAAAAAAAAATCAATAAAAAGAAGGAAAAAAACCTTTGTGAAGACGCAACTCGCCAGCACTTTGCTTCTTAACAGGTACTCCATTACTAGCATTTTCTGCAAGTTCTCTTTGTTTTTCCTTTACTTTAAATAATTTAATCATATTCCTACAAAAAAAAAATACATCAACTCTAGCATTAGAACACTCCATCATCAGACTACAAAATTGTCCAACCCAAACAAAAAATCAACAACATCCATTCAATAAAAACAACAAACCAGTTAGCAAAGGCTAATGAAACACACTATACATTATGATGATACAAAAAAACTGCTTCATAGCTTAAGAATTGAAACAATAACTTATTTGTTATGCAGCAACAAATATATTTACAAGCTTAATAGAAAAACAAGCTACTTCATATATTCAACTTAACCCTGAAGTATTTTTCAAAAAAAAAAAAACTTAACCCTAAACTATCAATAATCATATAAAAATAATCATGATTAGAATGATAAACAACAATAAGATCGTGTTAAAAATAGTTAGGTCATACTGATTCAACAAAGAACACAACGATCTAATATCGGAAAAAAGTAAATCTATGATTCAATCGTATAAATTGAACGCGTAGAGAGAACAAAGGAATCGTTTGAAAATAAAATTGAATTAGGGATATAAATATATAGATAAATTATTATGAATTAGTTGTTAATTAATAAGAAAAAGAAACCCTAGAAAAGGAAAAAGGGAAAGGGATCGAGAAAGAAAGGAACGAATGAACGAACCTGAGTTAGGGTGTTGGGAAGAAGAAAGAGATGATAATTGTTAAATAAACAAGTGAGATTATTTCACAGCTCAGCTGTGGAATCGATCCTTTGCAAACCTTTTTAACTCTTAATTTTTCTCTTCTCCAATATATATATTTCACCTTATCAGTAGTAGTATTTTTTTTAATCAATAAAGTAGTATCTTTTTTAACAAACAAAAAAAAAAATAGAGTTAAAAAGATTTTGTCAAAATAAAAAACAAAAACATAAACCAATCAAATTGATTTTATTTTTTTTATACAAAAGAGAACCGAAGGCCCGCAATCAAATTGATTTTTAATTATAGATTTTCTTCAATTTAGTTTATAAATATTTTTTTAAGGAATCTAGTTTACTTTTTTGGAACTATAAAAACATATTAAATAGTTGTTAAATTATTGTTTTTATTAATTTGTTTTTAGTTTAGTTTTAAATTTCTTTAAAAATATGAGAGAGTGATAGTTAAGATACTTTTTTGATAGTTTAAGGATGGAATTAAAAAGAGATTGATGGTTTAGATAACAAATTGATGCTTTTATTCTGTTTTATTTTTTATAACATATCTAACCAATATATCCTATTATTTAATTAAAAAATTATTATCTTTAGATTATTGATTTTTTTTCTTTTCAAAATCTTTAGTACTATATTGTTAAGTTTTGTTTATTCTGATTAAAAAAAGTAGATTCATTACTTTAAAAATTGTTTTGAAAATAATTTGGTGTTCATAAAATTGTTCATGCTTTTTTATTGAGTGGAGAGGAAAAATTGTTGATACTACTGTCTAATTAGAATATTTTCACATCTGAAGCTTTTTATCTTCTAAAGATTGAATAGTGATGTTTTATAAAATAAGCCATTTGAAAATTTGATTTTAAAATAACTATCTTTATTTAAAAAAATAAATAAATAACTATCACATGTATAATTAGATTTTTAGTTTTTTTTTAAAAAAAATAGAGAAATTTTGAAATTAGTTTTACTAAATGGCTTATCAAACAAGTTTTATTTAAGAGCTTATCAACCAAGTTTTTTTAAGGAGAAAACTTACAAATAGTTAGTAGTTACACAAATGTTGTTGGATATGTTTTCCAATAAATTAGTGGCAGATGTGTTATTTAATTCACATGTGATTCATTGTAAACTTGTACAAAATAAAAAATTAAAAAAAAAAAAAAACTCACTATAAATTGTCTCAAAAGTTTATTTTAAGTCGAATCAACGTTTTGTACGGTTTTTAATTTTTTTTAGATGAATTTAAATCGGTTAAAATGTGAACACCCAAACGTATTTAAATGAGATGATAATGATCTCTTTCAATTTAACCTGATATAATGGATTCAAATGCAAGGTTTTATTTGAATCGAATGATTAGTTTTTGCAATTACACACGTGATATTCCGTTTGTTGATATTGTAAATCCGATGAACCACACCAATAAAACTTAACAAGTGTGAGGTAAAACAATTAAGCAACCAAACAACAACAATGATCCAAGCAGTAATAATCCAAGCTAAGCTAAAACAATGAAAACAATAAAGAAAACAATAGAATTTGTTTACTCATTTCGGTGTTAATGAACCTACTATAGGGAAGAGAGAGCACCTCTCCGTTCCACTTATCAATCAAGTTCTCAGTTACAATGAAATTCCCAAAACAAGGGTTACAAGAAATAGTTTTGATCATATTCTACCTAAGTCACGAATTTCTTCCCGTGACCAAGAAATTCAATTACAAGTGTTTCCTAAGGTGATAGAATGTTTCTCTAACCCTAAAGTCTTCCCAAGATGTTTCTCTAACCCTAAACCCTAAAATCCCCTTATAACTATCAGAAAACGCAAACAGCAACTTTATATATGTGTGCCCGCGCCCAGCGTCGAAGGACCTGCGCCTGGCGGAGATAGCAGAACCAAACTGCTATTTCCAAAAGACTTCCAGCGTCGGTGTGCTGCGCCCAGCGCCAGCAACAAACCGTTTTCTGCATCAATTCTAAGGCAAATTCCAACAATTGGGCCATTAAGACGGAGTCTCTTTAGGTTGGATCAACATGTTGAATCAACCGCACAAGTGATTTTGACATTATATCTTTACCAAAAATCTTAAGATATTAGGTTTATGTATAATCTCAATTATATATTAATCAACATCAACCCTTTTAACCAATGTGAAATTTAACTCGCACATAAAGGAGAGTTTTGTTACTCATTGTGGTTCTATCTGACTTGAAATAATAATAAATCGGATGTGAACAATCTGGTATGCTTGATCCAATATATTTACTAACGTTCTTGGATATTTACTCATTGTGGTTCTATCTGATTTGAAATAATAATAAATCGGATGTGAACAACCTGATATGCTTGATCCAATATATTTACTAACGTTCTTGGATATTTTTTTTTAATGGCACATTCCTGGATAATCAATGGCGAAATTAGGGGGTGGCTGAGGTGGGCCACGATCCATCCCCAAAAAATATATTTTTTTATAAGTATGAAGTATTAGTTTAAGTGTATTATTAATTATTTTAAATTATTCAGTATAGATATTAGTACAAATTGATGACATATCATCATTACCTAATTTCATTGCCAAATAAGTCCTAAAGAAGCTCAATTTAAGTGAAATTAGCTCTATTTTAAGAGTAAAAGGTACATAATTCAAGTTACCAAAATGCTTTGAGTTAATGAAGAAAATTTGTTGATTAGTGTGGATGCTTAATGGTACACATAGGGGTGGACAAAAAACCCGCGACCCGACCTAACCCGAAAAAACCGATAAATAAAACCGAAAAATGGGCGGTTTGGATTGGGCCACGGGTTTGCGGGTTTGGAAATTCGGTTTGAATAGAGTTTACGTGGGCGGGTTCGGGTGGAGAGAACTGGACCGACGGGACCCGAAACCCGCCCGCATAGTAAAAAAAATAAAAATTAGTCTACTACAATAATAATGTCGACGTTAGTGGAATGCATATATGTCATTTTTTTCTTTTAAAAAATGCATAAATATCTAGTAATTATACTGGTATTATTTTTTTTCAAATAGAAGTAATCAATGCATTTCAATTTACAATACAATTTTTTACTATCATAATAAAATTGTACCTCAGCATATTCGAGAAACACAAACTCTCTCCTTTTTTGAGAATACAAAAAATACTTTTAATCTTTGCATTTCATAGTATTGTAATGAGACAATCAAGCACGATGAAAGTTATGAAACTGATTAAGTAGATGAATCACTTTTTTCTCCCCCACTTTTCTCTTCTTCGTCATTATAATATTTTTTGTCTTTGTAAATATCAATTTTTTCTTCATGTTTTGTTATTCTTAATTTTATGTTTTATTTTTCTTTTGTTGGTTTGGTGATAATATATATCAGATATGCAAATGATCATATTGATATTTTACTTTTCGTGTTATGAATCTAAGTTTATTTTTTTTGATCTTGCTCTATTTATTTATAATTTTTTTTTATTGAAACCGAAATAATCCGCCCGCGAACCCGCAAACCGCACAACCCTAATCCGTTCAAACCGAATGACGAAAATGGACAAAGACGGGTCTCTACATATCACCCGCGGTTTGAGATGGATGAACATTTTGAACCCGAACCCGCCCATATCCGCCCGATGTCCACCCCTAGGTACACATGTGGGCTTTGGAAGATTGAAAAGAAGCAAGTAGCAATTTTGATCACATGATATAATTGAACAAGTGCAGCCATGCACCAACTTACATATGATCACACGTGTTGGCTTTGGAAATATAAGGAAAATATGTGATCAAGTGCAAGCCACGTGAAGCAAGTGCACTAACATTGATCACGTGTGTAAAAAGAAAGCAGCTGGCGTGTGGATCCTAAACGCGTGGCACGGCTGCCTTCTCTTCCCAGGGCGCGTGACACGCATTAGATATATTTTGGTTCTGTTTGGGCGCGTGGCACGCGCCAGTCCAGGTGTGGCACGCGCCCCTGTGTAGTTTTGGACGCGAATTGGACGTTTTTGACCCATTTTTGAGAGTATATAAGTGAAACTTAGTCCCATTTGTCAGGGTGACGAATTTTGGGAGCAAAATTGGTCATTGGAGCACAAAAGAAGTGGATTCAAACAAGCATCTAGGAGTGGAAACTCTCCAACAACTCTTGGCATGATGAAATCTTCTCTTCTCTTTCATGTATTTTCTCATTTCTCAATGAATTGCTAGAATCTTAGATTGAATCTTTAGGGGATTTTCTATGTAATTTGGATTGAACCATGTGAACTTGATTTTGTATTAATGCACTATAATCTAGTTTCTATCAATTGTTCTTTGCTCTTAATGCTTCATATAATTTGACGAAATTGTGTGTTGATTTTATAGTTGCTTTATCATGAGAATGAAAGTTAGCTATTGATTTAGGAATGATTGAACAATTGATAATCACTTTAGAGATTTAGGTTTATTGATTGTGATTTAGGAACCAAAGCTTGTGAAAACCTCACTTAAACACTAATTCACCCAAGAGATTGGGGAGTTGTGATTAAGTGAGAGGATTATTTGACCATGAGAGTGGGAGTAATCATTTTATTGGTTCAATCTAAAAACTAGTTGAGTAGTTCATGAGTATAAAATATGTTTCACCAATCCTATTACTATGAAATGAACCAAAGAGATTCAATCGCCTGCCAATTGTTCGATAAAATTCCTAAGTGTGATTTTAACCAATTTAAATGCAAAAACTCCCCCCATTTTCTATGACTTTAATTTTACGTTTACTATCTAAGCCAATTCGCCGTCATTGAAATAATCTCAATCCTTGTGGGATCGATATTTGTATTACTTGCGAGAATTCGTATACTTGCGAAATAATCCATCACAAATATTAATGTAAATTTTAGTTTAGAGTTTATTATTAATGATCGTAAGCCGCTCGGTATACATATTAGTTTAAGTGTTAGTGAAAATATTAATAGTTCATAAGCTATATACTCCCTCTGTCCGATATTATAAAAAAAAAAAAATTCACATTTATTAAGAAAAGTAAAAAATAACAATTTAAGGTATGACTTTTTGTGTTTTTCTTGAAATAGGTTTCATTAGAAGATGTAAAAAGATTTTTTATTGGTAACTAATTATGTGTAAAAGAAGGGAGAGGGCAAATTCAATGAAATTTGTATTAAATTTTATGAAAATAAGTAAAAATTAGTTATATTTTTTTTTCTTCTTATAATTTGGGACAAGAGAAAGTGATTTATATATATATATATATAAATATATATATATATATATATATATATACTAGGAAGCTATAAGTTTAACAACCATCAACCTGATATGATTTTTGCACTACTGTAACTTCTCTGTCTGTGGCCAAAATGAAAAAGATTGAAAATTGATCACATATTAGTTGATCCTCAAGCCATAAATCTCTCCAAAAAAATACTCCCGAGTTCTTCTCTAACCGCTTTTCAAACCAATATGTTCCCACCTCGCACTCCCTTACAATTGAGTACAAATCACGCCACAAAGTTGAACAAATGATAATTTTAAGCATAAAGGGGTTAAACAATGGATAACTAGCTCACATGTAAGCATTTTGGCCAAGTAGTTTTCTCTCAAAAAGAAGCAAATACCTTGATCATTTCCGTGTATCCTATATACAACGACAAGTAGAGAATCGAACATAATCAACAGTATAAACACAATGATGACTCTCTAATCATCTAATCAAAAGATGTACACAACTCACATGGCTCAAGGACTAATGCATTTTCTTTTTTCAAACATCGTCATGAACTTGCACAATTTTCTACGTTTGTTGCACTATATCATGAAACTAATATTTTAAAAATTAGAATGAAGATATAATAAACAAGACATTCAAATTACAATTCTCTCTGTCCTAAAATAACAAGACATTTGTTCTCGTTCATTTTTCCAAATTTTAAAATGGATTTAAATATATTTTTAGTCCCTGCAATTATGTTTTATTTTGAAAATAGTCCCTATAAAAAAATTAATTTGATTTTAGTCCCTGCAATATCTCAAAACTTTTAATTAAACTTGTTCTATCATTTCTTTTAAAAAAAATCTAAAGAAAATATATATTAATAAAAAAGGCATAAGACAAAGACATACCAAATTGTTACGATCAAAACCACTTTAATACAGAAATAAAACCGAGCAATTCTTGTGTAGTCATTTTATTTGAACACTTCTTTTAATCACACCTCAAAAAACATTAAATCATATTATCATTTTTGTTTTACGTAAAATCATATTATCATTTAAAAAATACATATATTTAATTATTATTATTATTATTATTATTATTATTATTATTATTATATGTGTGACTAAAAAATGTGTCCAAATTTTTGTGACCACCTAAAAATTATTCTGTGAAACAACGTGACCCCTAAAACCAAACTCCATGATCCTGCTAATTGAATTGATGAATTCTACCCTTAATTTACAATATAGTTATTCGGTTCATCATTTTTTTTTTTTCAGCACTAGTTGAATTTGGTTCGAAAATCAATTTTTTTAGTTGATCGTTTTTATTTATCGGTTTAAGTGGACCATATACCAAAGATACGGACAAACAGAAGCATAGTAGAATTAGATTCCCTCTTCCTAAAAAACCATTGAATTCCAAATGCTATGTTTGTCATCTACGTATTAGTACATGTTGGCTTTATCAGCACAAGTGCACAACCCTCATTTTTTATATCGTAATTACTTTATTATTTTTTACAAGTATAGTAGTATTAAAATGCCAAATACAATATGCAATACTTTTAACCTCACCAAAAGAAAATATGCAATATTTTTAAAGTAAAACAATATGAGATTAATTTTTATATAAAAATACTTTTATATATGCATTCAATTAAATTACATCATAATATTTGTATTAAAAAAATCACATTATAATATCACTTTTATAAATAAGTTTTTAAAATATCGACATTCATTATTTGATTAGATATATGTGTAATACCAAAAGTTACACCGTAAAATTGATATAAATTAAATTCAAAATGTATATTTTATAACACTTAAAATACTTGATTAGATTTATTTATTATTATAAATGGCTAAAAATAATTTTATTTAATGGTCAAATTAACTTTTTTATTTTTACGAAATAGTCAAATTAACTTAATCTTTGCATCTTATGAAACATAAATTCGTTACAAATTTGTTTGTCAATTAAATTAATATTAATTTTATTCCATAAAAAATATTAATTTCAACTAATTTCTTATTAAAATTTATAAAAGGAAATACGAAATTATTTTTATTTATTTATGAGAAAATACTAAATGACAAGTAGAGTCAATTTAATTAATAATATGTACAAAATACAAATTTCCAAAATCTAATGGAATGCATTGTATAGTACTGTGGAAAAAATAAAAATGGAATGCATTATATTTTTTTTTTCTTTTTTGGAACATTTGAATGCATTGTACTGTGGCAAAAATAAAAATGGAATGCATTATATTTTTTCTTGTTTGGAACATTTGAATGCATTGTATTTGGATTTGGATATATATAGCATTTGACTCATTTTTAAGGTACATAATTGATTATATTTTAAAATAGACAATTTAATTTGAAATACAAAACTAATATTAATCACTGATAAATAAATTACTATTAAAACTATAAGGTGTGTTTAACAAATCATGGTACTTAAAACAATTTATTTATTCTATAGTAGCCAAATCCACGTGTACAAAGTATCAAAATTTGACAAGCATCAAAGAGAAACCTTGTTGAAACTCTATATAATATAACAAGGTGAACGTACAAAAACACAACCACAAACAAGAACATCAATAACCAATAATGAGTTCCATGAATGTTGGTACATGGGTTGGTCCCAATTCTAAGTGGAACCAAACAATCACAACTCAAAACCAAACTCTTGTTCCCTTTCTAGCTATTCCAATTTCATCACTTACCAATCAACAAAGAAGAAAAAATTTGGTTTCTTCTTTTCCCTCTTTCAAACTCTATGCAGTTCTCACTAATGTAGACAAAGTAAAAGACAACAAAACCCAAGAAACCAAAGAAAAAACCATACCCAATTTCAATTTCAAGGCATACATGCTTGAAAAAGCTAATATAGTGAACAAAGCATTGGATGAAGCAATTGTACTAAAAGAACCGGAGAAGATTCACGAAGCTATGCGATATTCCCTCCTGGCCGGAGGAAAAAGAGTTCGTCCGGTACTTTGCATTGCCGCCTGCGAACTCGTAGGCGGCAGAGAAGAAACTGCAATTCCATCGGCCTGTGCTGTGGAAATGATTCATACTATGTCGTTGATCCACGACGATTTACCATGCATGGACAACGACGATCTCCGAAGAGGAAAGCCAACAAACCACAAAGTCTATGGAGAGGACGTAGCTGTCCTTGCTGGGGATGCGCTACTTTCATTCGCATTTGAACACGTGGCCGTTTCAGCCACAGGGGTCCCACCTGAAAAAGTAGTCAAAGCAATTGCTGAGCTGGCAAAGTCAGTTGGAAAAGAAGGACTTGTCGCAGGACAAATTGTTGATTTAGAATCAGAAGGGCTATCAAATGTCGGATTAAAGACGCTCGAGTTTATACATCTTCGAAAAACCGCGGCTTTGTTGGAAGCTTCGGTTGTTATGGGAGCAATAATTGGTGGTGGTAGTGAAGATGAAATTGAAAAATTAAGGAAATTTGCTAGATGTATTGGATTATTGTTTCAAGTTGTTGATGATATTCTTGATGTTACCAAATCTTCCGAGGAATTAGGGAAAACAGCAGGGAAGGATTTGGCTGCTGATAAAGCTACTTATCCTAAGCTTTTGGGATTGGAAAAATCTAAGGAGTTTGCTGAAAAATTGATTAAGGATGCACATGATTGTCTTATTGGTTTTGATCATGAAAAGGTTGCTCCTTTACTTGCTTTGGCCAATTACATTGCTTATAGGCAAAATTAGAGTAACAATTTTTTTTTTCTCGTGGTTTAGAAGAAAAATAAAATTGGGATTATGAAAACATTCTACTATACATATAGATTTTTTTTTTATCTCAAAGTCTAGTGACTAGGATTTTATCATGAATAAATAAGTGTTCAAATTTAAATTCGAATTTATGCATATTTGAAAATTTGGAATAGTTGTCCTTCTCAATTCCGTTTCATGTTATTGGTTGATGTTGTGGGTGTCGTTCATCGGCGAGCTTGGTTTCTTTTCTTGTTTTCTTTTTTCTATCTTATCCCAAAAAAATATATCAATGATGTGCTAATCATTTTGGTTAGGTTAAATTACTCATTTGGTCTCTTAATTAATTTATTAGTTGCATTTTGGTTCCTTAATTAATTATTGTTTCGTTTTGGTCGCTTAACTTTATTTCAGTCAATCAAATTGATCTCTTCTGTTATTTTTTAACCTCACATGTCTAAGATGGACCAATATTGTAAGTGCTCCGCCATAAACCTCATTCTTTCTTTTAATTAGAATCGTTAGATCTTTTTTTGATAAAAATATAACCATTAAATTTTGCATATCTACTTTAACTAATAGTGGACTCATCAATTAGTTAATTTTACTTTTCTTCATCTTCTTATATTATCTTCTTCATTATCACCTTCATAAACATGCAACAAATAAACCATTTATGAAAATGGATTAGGACTTAGGAGTAGTCGGTTTTAATGCAGTCAAGGTGCAATAAATGCATCAAAACGTTTGATTAAAATCGAACGACTTTGATTTCTTTTAAAACATTCAGTAATCTAATCTTAAATTAAATTTGTCTAATTTTTATCAAATATTTTAATTGTACTGCGATTATATCCTTAGTAATTCTTTTTATTCCTTTGGATTGAGACTCCTTGTGGAGTTAGTTTTTGTGTTTTTTGGTGTGGATATACCCCTTATGCTTAATCCTAGTGTGTAGGTTTAATAACCTTTATATATTTTTTTTTCATATTTATTATATATATATATATATATATATATATATATATATATATATATATATATATATATATATAGTGGCGGTACCAGGGTGAGGCTGGTGGTGGCCACGGCCCCTCCCCACCTCAAAAAAATTATTTTTTTATAGGTATAATATTATTGTAAATATATTATTAATAGTTTTAAGTAATTATGTATATATATTTGTACAAATATTAATGTAAATACTAATTTAGAGTTTATTTTTTTAATGACTATAAGGACTAAAAAGGTAGTAATTTTGGACATAGTATAGATCATTTTGTACATAAAAACGTAGTAATTTTGGCATTAACATGTCAAAATTCTGCTCATTAAGAATTAAAAATAAAATAATTTTTTTTGTAGGGATAAAAACGATTGATTTTATGCTTTTTACGACTTATATTTTTATATATAATATGTTTTTTTACTTAATTTATACATTAAAATTTTTTTTGACCCCCCTAAATAATTTTTTCTGATTCCGCCACTGTGTGTATATATATGTATATATGTATATATTGTCATTAAAAAAATGGTTATAAAAAGAAAACAACACGACACTCAATGTAATTAAGCAAGACCAGCACGGTTTATCGTTTTTGTTTAGTGGTTTACGTGAACCATATACGAAGGATACTCGTAAAATTGACGGAAGATATTCCCACTTCCTAAAAACTCATGAAATTCGATATTCTATGTTTGTCATCTATGTATTGATGCTTGTTGGCCTTATCTGCCCAAATCTTAATTTGTTTATAGCCTCTGTTTTTAATAACAAGCAAAATTAAAATACCAAATATTAACAATGCTATTCAATAAAAACACATCCATGGGTGTTAATCCAAGATATCAAAGAATTTTTCTCTCAAATCAATATCTCTATTTATCATACAAGAGAGGAATTAATGTACAAATTTTTTCGCAAAACTTTAGCTTCCTCATATGCCAAACTTTTTGACTCATTTTCTCCTTCTGAAAAAGTTCGTGATCTTCTTAAGAATAACACAATGGAAACTCTCTTTCTTCGTAAATAGTTTTATTATTTAGTTTGTTTTTTCTTTTCATTTAGCTACCTTACAAAAAATAATAATAAAAACACAAACTATTTTTTCAAAAAAAAAAAAACACATAAACTATTAATTTTTATGTCTCATTAACATCTTAAATGATTTTATATTTCTATAAAAATTTATATGAATGATCTATATTATAACGCCCCAACTAGAATATCTAGAATATTTAGTCAAGACATTAATAATTGAATCTGAGTACATTAAATTAAACGGAATAAATAGCTGAATTACAAGAGTTCCTCATAATAAATGATAATTGATACAACACAACAGAAATGAATAACAATTGAAATACATAGATAGACTGGAACAAGACTAAATAGACAAGTATAGCAAGGAAGAAAATAAAATCTTCTGATCTGACAATCCAAGCTCAGTTCCAACTGTCAGTCCCCTCTTGGTCCTTGCTCTGAATAACCTGTCTTCCTAAAAAAAATTAAATTGGAGTGGGGTGAGACTACTACGCCTCAGTGAGTCCTACTACCCTCCTAATGGTGACTACACCGGGGGAACCTAGATAGTGTTAATAATCTAAGTTCAACTGTTTTACATACAAATGTATTCATTAATAATAAAAGGAAAATGCTAACTAGTGCCCCCGAGGCACTAGTTAAGAATACTTAAATTAGTAAGTCAACCTCAAAAACTGTGCAATTAATGTTTAAAAAGTAAAAAGATTGATGTTTTCAATGCAAAAATTACCATTTTGATACTCTTAACTAGTGCCCCGGTCTCGGGTGCCTGACTCTGCGTACTACCGAAACAGAGGCTCGGATTCCGACGTTGGCTCACATAATAAAATGATCAGAATTCAGAGGAATTCTTTAAGATGGTACTAATGACCATTTAATTTAAATGATTACAACAGTTCTAACCAATATATCCCACCCAGGGTATCCTAAGCATATTACTGATACTTATAAAATATACATATTATTCTCTGACTATATAATCAGTTAAACACTATTAAACAGGTTTAAGAAACCAAGTTGCATTCGGGTATAAAACGAGTGATGTAGTAAGTTTCAAAATTAAGCAGGTTCTGTTCAATATACACTCGCTATGGCGAGTTCTCACTCGCTACGGCGAGCTTTTAGGTCAACAGACCTGTAACACTCGCCCTGGCGAGTTATACAAGACGTTAACACTCGCTGTGGCGTGTAATAATTCGCTGCGGCGAGTGCAGTAGATTAGGCCCCTATTTCTGCAAAAATGTTATTTTTCCAAAATTCACCTACAACCTCTATGCAACTCATTTTAAACATGTTTTATAATATATAATAGATTACATAGGAGCAAGAACTGGGATTTATTCTTGCTCTTTCGTTAATTTGGTCATAAATCCTATGTTGGCATGCATAACATATTTTGGGAAATTAAGCTCTAAAATAATACTAAGGTTAAGAACCTAGAGAACCCACCTGAATGAGATTAACTCAGAAACTTTAAACACCAAGCTAACAATTTTGGAGCTCTCCGAGAAACTGAATTTGCACCGAAATGTTATAAATCCCAAAACAGAATTTTCTTGTATAATTGCTGCATCAGGTCCTCTATTTTAAATTTGTCCACAGACCTCAATATTGAACCTAAAATTACGAAACCTATATCGAAACGACCGGAATTGAGTTATCTAACTATGACAACTGGAATCAGTTCAATCAGAGTTACAGGGAGAGAGTAGTGATCGATTTAGTACAGACCTGTCCAAATACAAATTCTGCAAAATCCTTTGTTGAACATCCAACTTAAAAAATTCACACAGGGCTTAATACTAGACCAAAATTAGGGAAACTTATGTCAAAACGACCGGAATTTCATTATCTAACTACTCCAAAAAGAATCAACGAATTCGGAGTTGTGAGGTGAGATTAATTACCGTTTATGTGAAGGGCTGTTTCCAAATACGGGTTTGACCAACATCCTCCAATTTCTTCTTATTTTCTTCTACAACCACCATGTATAATTTCTCAATCCATCACATGAAATCAAAGTCAGAATTGAAGCCAATAGAACAGTGGAAATAGAGCATGATTGAGAGGAATTGAAAGAGGATTAGACAAATTTACTTACCAATTCTTGAAGCATAGAACCTAAGGATCATGAATACCAACTTGCATGCAAATTTGGAAGAATGGTGAAGGAATAAATTGTGAGGTTAAGGTTATTGTTGGTGCTGCACGAGAGAGGGAGAGAAAAGAATGGGGATGTTGTTCTGACTTTTGATTGGAAATGAAGAGAAATGAGTATTTAGGTAATGGTTGTACTTAAGTAGCTCATATATGAGTATTACCAAACTGCCCTTTTGTTTTGTTCACTTATTCCCAATTTGATCTCCAAATAATTATCTCTAATTACTTCATAAATCATATTTTTATATCTTAATTGGAGTTTCTAATTAACACTATTACTATCAATTAGAGTCAGGTTGTTACATATATGATATAAAATTTCGATGCAACAGTGAATTTTGGAAAATTTATAATCATTAAAATGTTATTGAGTGGTGTAAAATTCCTCAAATATTCTAAGTTTTTTTTTCTAAAGTTATGAGTTTTTGATGAATTTTTGATGATTTTAAATTTAATTATTAAATTGGTCTCAAATTTCACTATGAGTGCAGTTTTTTGTTTTCTGAGTGTGTAAAAAGAGAAGTAAAAAATAAAAAATAAATAATGAGAAAGAAAGACAGATAAAAGAAAAATGAGAGAGAATTGAAGAAAAAAAAAAGAGAGATCCAAATATCAAATTGACTAACAATCACAAATTCAAAGAGTAACTTACGTACCTACCGTCAAAAAAAAAAAAAAGAGTAACTTATGTATTTAATCAATTTCTAAAATATTTCACTATCGATATAGTGAAAATACAATTAGGAGATATCAATAGTTTGTAATGTATGTATAAAAGAACACTTGTTATGATATCAAGTTCTTTAAACAAATCAATCTAATGATTTGATCTCTTATAATTTTATCGAGGATACATTGAAAAATAAAATAAAGGGTTAATAGGCCTTTACCCCCTGCAAAGTAGGCGAGTTTTGTTTTACCTCCCTGTAATATTTTTTTTTTGAAATTCGGTCCTTCCAAAGTAAAGATTCTTTGTTTTACCCCCTCATGGTACAAGTTGGCAGCTGACTGTTCATTTTGATGACGTGGCATGTCCACATGGAATTTTTTTAATTTTTATTTATTTAATTAATGACAAATAGATAAATCTTTGGTCTATGTGGTTTTTTAATTCATTTTTGATTAATTTTTAAAAAAAAAATCTGCAAACTATAAAACATCAACAACAACATCAAGAACATCAATATATCATCAACAAGAACAAATCTAGAAAATTTTAAAAACTCAAAACCCAAATCAAAATTAAAATTCTTCTTCGTAAATCTGAAATGAAAAAACTAGCAATAAACTCATCAGCTTCAAACTCAAATTTTAACAATCCAGAATATTCTTTTAAGGAGAAGAAGATGAACAATAACAACACAATAGAACAAGACTGAGCTGCATCAGTATGAAAAGGAACATTAAACTCCTTACAAATTTTCCCAATTTCATCCATATTTTCCCAATTTCCTCATTGCTCATTCTTCTTCAACACAAAAACCCCCAAAACAAAAAATCCACTCTTTCTCACTATCAATTTCCCAAATCAATAACCTAATCTTCTCAATGACTTCAAAGTTACTCACTTCAATCGTCCGTAACCTCCTCACCAAAAAACCCAATCTCCTCCGCCGCCAACCACTTTCAAAGTGTTCTTCGTTTGTGAAGAACTCCGATTGAAGTTCAAACTGACCACCATGGAACCCAGATTCCAGCGGTGATGGGCGGCGGTCGGCACGGCGGCGTCACCGCCGAAATCGTAAACCTACCCAGAAATTTTAAAAAAAAAACTCAGATCTCTTCTTCTAAACCCCCTATGCCGGATTCTTAAACCAAAATTCCAAAAAAAAACAATATTTTCTCTAGATCGGAAAAGATGAAGAGAGACAAAAAATGGCTGATTCTTTTTGGTTCTGTTCGTTCTCTTCTTCTCCTTTCTTCTGTTTCTATTTCGGTTTTAATCTTTTTTTTTTTTTTTTTTTTCGTGTGTGTGTTGATGTGTGTGGATGGTAATGGTTCAGTTTGTTGTGATTTGAGTTTCTGGAAAAAATTAAAGCTTGAGGTGTTTGTTGGTTCTGTGATTGATTTTATGTGATGTTGAATGTGTTGATTTCAGTTGATAGAAAATTTTGGGGTTTGGATCTGAGAAATTGAAATGTTGCTGAGACACACAAAATTTGGACAATGTATGGATCTGAAAAAATATGAGAAACGTTTGGATGTATGGATCTGAGAATAAGTCTCGTTTTCATATGGGTGGGAGAGAGATAAACGCAGAGGGAGAGAAACAAAAAGGAAAAGTGATTTTTTTTTTATTTTATACAAATTTAATGTTTTTTTGTTTTTAAAAGTAATTATATTTTATATGATGTATTTTATTGACGTGGCAAAAAAATTAATTAAAAAAATAGAAAAAATACCACGTGGAGATTCGGTCCAGTCACATGCCAGCTTGTGCCACCAAGGGGGTAAAACAAAGAATCTTCACTTTGTAAGGACCGAATCTCCAAAAAAAATTTTACAGGGGGTAAAACAAATCTCGCCTACTTTGCAGGGGGTAAAAGTCTATTAACCCTAAAATAAAAAACGTCCACAATAACATACTCTTTATGTACCATAATATAAGTTGTTTTGACCATATTATAGAAATTAAAAAATGTAATTAATGTTCTATGAAAAAGAAAAATTATGAATTAGTTTAAAAAATTATCATTTATTAATGGTATGAAAAAGATAAATTGAATAATTGATATAATAGAGTAATAAATATTTAAGGGTATAATAAAAAAAAATGATATCAAATGTTTATTGGTAATGTAAAGTAATTTATATTTTAATATACGAAAGAGTACACTATTTGCAGCTCAAGCGGCAGCAGAAAATGCTATTGGTACAGTAAGTCGATCAAGGCATGCGACAAGTATAAGTCATAATATAAGGTGATTTTTTTTCTTAAAGTAATTTATATTATAGCACGGATGAAGTAATTATGACACACCGTGTTGAACGTTAATCAGAATCTTTTGAATTATAAGATTCCATTGAAGCCAAAAAATTCTTACAATCACACAATCAAGCATTAGTGGCCATCAAATTAATCTAACGATTCTTATTTAAGTTCGGTACTTTTAAATTTATAAAAAAAATGCATTTTTCAAATTGTTTAATCAAGATCAGACGATCATTAACTTATAAGTTAACAATCTAAAATTATCGACAGCATGAAATCGAATTTCTTGAATATCCACCATGGTGTCGCGCCGCGAAAAACGCACGAGCGTATTGAACGCTCGAATGATTACAGAGTCGCCACCGAAATTTTTATTTAAAGGGAAACGTCGATAAAACCCTTGAATGATGGAAAGGAATGGTCATCGCAACCAATCTTTCAGGTTCGGAAGTTGGTTATGCAAGGGGAAGGTATTAGCACACCCTCACATCCGTTGTACTCAACGGGAACCTCCCAAATTGTTAAGGATTTGAAGTTTAAAATTGGTTTGCTTGCTTTTACTATTAAAATTTGCTTTTATTTACAATATTATTATAATTTTCTTTTCATTAAAGTATTTACAAAAGGGAAAAAAAGTTAGTTTTTTATTAGTGTGTTTGACGGTTGTTGGATCCCGCTCCTACATATTCCTAAGTGCAATGAAAAATTCAAAGCTACGTAGTTCTTTGTAACAAATATTTGTTTGTTGGTTGATTTTATTCGTGAAAATAAATTGTATTTAAAAGAGAAAAAAAATTTAACTGAAAAGATGGACTCGCACTTGGACGATGGTATCCGTTTGAGAAAAATAGTTAAAGCGTATGTGAACGCGAAAAAAAAGTGAGGTTTGGTGAGTTGACATTGATTTTAATTTGCGAAAGACGAACAATCATTAAGAGTAAGCGAACGCTTAGTCCTCGATCATTCGAGAGACAGGCGGAAGTACATCCGGCCATCTCTTTTTTAATCCACATTTAATTTTGTTAAAGGAGAGCTTTTTTGTTTATCAAATTAATCACATAAAGAAGAAAAAACTTGTTTAAAAGTGGCGGCATATATACTCATAGAATGATCACATAGAGTAGTAATGAAATAGGTATGGTTACTTTTAGGGGTGTAATTGGATCGGTTTGGATCGGTTTTTGATGAATCCAAAGTCCGAACCAATGTGTACTCAATTGGTTCGGTTTGGATCGGTTTGTCCTGTTTTTGAAAAATGAAACCGAACCAAACTAATCGGTTTGGTTCGGTTTGGATCAGATACTTTGATCGGTTTTGTAATTTTATTTTATTTTTTGTAATATTTTCCCTACTATTATTTTTTATCCGATATCATGCTATAATTTTTTTAATCACACGTAACACTTATGTGATCAATTATCACCATATACCATACTTTAATTGGTTTTCAAACACATTTTAATTCAAATTACAAAGTTGACAAAATACAATCCATAGATTTTCAATACAAAATACAACCATAAAGTTAAGTTCATAAGTTTAACATCAAGTAAAAAAACAAACTAAAATAAAATTTCAATTTTTTTTTTTTTTCACTTGAATCGTCAATGCACCATTATGAAATAATAAATTGAAATATATATATATATATATATATATATATATATATATATATATATATGGTTAATATTAAATAAATATATGGTTAATAATATACCTATTGGTTCGGTTCCTCGGTTTTTAAAAATTGAATCCAAGAACCGAACCAAACCACGTCGGTTTTTAATTGGTTCGGTTCGGTTTTGAATCCGAACCATAAACATCGGTTTTTTTTCGGTTTGGATTGATTTGAATCGTCGGTTTAATTGGATTTTTTTGATCCGCTTACACCCCTAGTTACTTTGGTCTCCTATTATATTTATCTTTCTTTTTTATTAAACTAACCAGTATATACAATAAATTCAAAAGACAAAGAATATGACTAAAACCAGGCAAGATAGATATACTTACATTCTAGGCATACATATTATGATATATATATAAAAAATATAAAACACACATGTGGTACGCCGGATCATATATACTCCCTCCGGCCTTATTTATAAGCAAAAGTTGCTTTTTAGATTCATTGGAAAAGTAATGTATCTAGTCTATATTTAAGACTAAATACATTGCTTTTTCAATGAACCTAAAAAACAACTTTTGCTTATAAATAAGGTCGGAGGGAGTACAAGTATACGCATGATACGAGAATAATTAATCTAAAAAAGTACAAAAGAAAAGTGTACCGGCGGAGGATTTGGTATGACTACTCCTATCATCTTTCTTTTTGATTTTTTGGTGTTTGTGATGTGGTTGTGTGGTTTCAGATTATTGAGTTTGGTTGTATGGTGGTGTAGTATGGTTGTTGTGGAGATTGGTGATGAATGGTTTGATAGAAAGATGATTTTTTGGCTATGGTGGTGATTGTTGATGAATGAACTATGAAGAATGGTTGTTTGATGATGGTGATCATGATTTAATGGTGGAGGGATATGAAAGAATGGAAATTGTGTGGAGTTGATTGGAGAAGAAGAGTGCTGTAACAACAACAACACGATTTGTTGTTTGTTTCTTTTTTATTTTTTTGCTTTTTTGATTAGGAGTGTGTATGTGTGTGAATCCTAGTTGTTGGTAGAAATTTTTTTGTGTCCTCTACTTGTGTGGAGATGTTTGTTATTTATAGGTGAAAATTAGATTTGAGCATTGAATTGTGATTGAGTGACTTGGAGAAGGATTTATATGATTGAAGATTTTTTTCAATTTTATTTTGATTTTGAAATTATTTGTTTTGATTCTTTTCTTAAATTTTCAGATTTTATTCTTTTTTGTTTGACTTTTGTTTCTTATGCATAAAGTTAACTATTTAACTAAGAAAACAAATATTACAATTAAAAATATGATGATGATTTTTTATTTATGTATTTTTGGACTAAAATAAGAAATAAAGATAAAAATAGTAATAATAATGATAAAGTAAAGTTAATGAAAATAAATAAATATAAACAAGAGTGAGATTTAAACACATGACCTTATGCTTACTACCTATAAGCACCTTGAATTACCGAATGAGCTAACTTACTTTTTTGAAAGAAAAGTGCGGCGAATCAAATATATTTACATGAGAGAAAACAAATGACCTAAAATTTTAGAGTATAACAATTTTGACTCTGACTCGGACACTTGACACACATTTTTTTAGAAAAATTACAAAAATAAATTGAGGGAAAAACTTTAGAATGACTCTATTTAAAATATTACAAGTGGATGTGACATAGTAAAAAAATAGGGTATGTATGACGGTAAATTCTAATATGGACCACTTCATCAAGTGGTCCATGGTAGACCAATCACAAATAACATCATAACGAATACAAATTTTACAAAATTCACTGTTGGATTGAAAGTTTATATCATATAGATCACCTATAGAAAAATTTAAAAAAATTAAAAATCATTTGATATGTTATTGAGACACATCAAGATTAGCGGTTGTTAAATAACATAAATCTTGATGGGTCTCAATAACATATCAAATGATTTTCAAAAAAAATAAAAAAATTTATGGATGATCTATACGATATAAACTTTCAATCCAACAGAAAATTTTGTAAAATTCATATTCGATATATCACTTGTCCACGGTGGACCACTTGTGAAGGTTGTCCCAGCAATGGATAAAAAGCTAAACTAAACACCCTACCTCTACGTGGCTGCGGAGATGTAAAAAACAAACATGTTTGCCTTTTCGATTGCGAATGTTGTTGATATTATTACTATTTGACCAAATGCGGTTTCCCAATCTAAAATCTCAACAACCCAAAACCATAACTCACTCACTGCTTCATTGTTCAATCTTTACTCACTTTTCGAACAATTTCCTTACTTCACTGTTCCTTTGTTTGCTTTCAATCCATAGCACAATCTTAGTATACAAGTACTTTTCTTCTTGTTCTTTTTCTAGTCAATGCTTCAATTATTAAAGCTCTAATTAGTAATTACCACTAATTGTGATTACTTTTCTATTATTAGCCATAGATCTCTATCTAAGATTCTATTAATTAATCCTCCCCTTTACTTCAATTTTTGCAGTTGTTTTCTCTTGAAGAAGAAATTGAAGTGACCCAGTTCTGAAATTTTGGCTGAAACCAAGGTAATCAAATCTTTTAGGCTAACCCCGTTTCTATTTAGAATTTAGATGCATAAAAATTGAAACTTTATTTTTGGGATTTTTTGTAATTTATATTCATAGATACCTTTTGTTTTTTCTCAATTAAAGAAGAAATGAACATTGTAATGAATGTTTTTATTTAGTAGCCTAGTACTTAAAAATTGAAACTTTGATTTTGAGAATTTTTGTAATTTTATATTCATACATTCTTCTTTTGTCTTATCAATTGAAGGATTTCCCTATGGATGCTTGATTTAGCATAATCTTGTGAAATTTTGAGAGTTGAGAGTTGAGACTTGTTGCTGATTAATTGAGCAAAAACCTGCAATTTGAAAATAGCTTAATCGGTTTTTTGTGCTTTTCAGCTCTCTGTTGGGGGAGTGAAATTGGGATGGGGTGTCAGTCCAGCAAAGAGGCTGGTTCCAGTACTGATGTCCCAATCCCAACACCGATTAAAATGGGCGCGCATTCTCTTTACGCGGCTGATTTAAGCTCTTATGAAGCTGCGTGTGTTGATGATCCGAACTTGCAATCCTTTGATGCTACCATTCAGGAGCGTACTAACAGGGTGATCAACTCTCTTGCTCAAGGGATTGAGGTTCGTTCTATATCGCTTAACTCATTAGGTGAAGTTACTGGAAGTCTTCTTGACATGAACCAGGAAGTTGTCAAAGTTATTCTTGAGTGCAAGCAAGATATATGGAACAAGAAGGATCGCGACTTGTTTGCGTTGGTGGAGGATTTTTTCGATAATAGTCTCCAGACATTGGAGTTCTGTAATGCTCTAGAGAAATGTTTGAAAAGAGCATGTGAAAAACTTGTTGCGGTTAATTCTGCAATGACTTGTTTTGACGAAGAGGTTCAAAATGGAGTTGAAGGGTCGACTTATTTGAAGACATTGAAAGGGCTTAAGGATTTTAAGGAAACTGGTGACCCTTTTACTGAAGAGTTTTATTCTTTGTTTCAGAAGGTTTATACACAACAATCATCAATGCTGAAGAAATTGCTGATTAGAAAGCAAAAACTTGATAAGAAACTGAAATCTCTCAAGACATTGAAAAGGGTGTCAAGTGTGATTTTTGTAGCTGCTTTTGTTGCTGTGTTGATTTTCTCAGTGGTCGCAGCTGCAATTGCTGCACCACCTGTTGTAACAGCTTTGGCTGGAGCGTTGGCTGTTCCAATAGGCTCAGTTGGAAAATGGTGTAACTCACTTTTTAAGAAATACGAAACAGCTTTAAAAGGCCAAAGAGAAGTAATCAGTTCAATGCAGGCTGGTACTTATATTGCATTGGTGGATATGAACAGCATTCGGGTGTGTATCGATCAATTGGAAATAAAGATCGAATCCATGGTGCAAGTTACTGATTTTGCTCTTGGAAATGAGGATGCTGTAAAGCTTGCAATCAATGAGATTAAGAATAAAATAGAAACTTTTGCGGAGATTATTGAGAGTTTGAGTGTGCAAGCTGATAAATGTAGTCGACAGACTATGAAAGCGAGGACAGTAGTTGTACAAAAGATAATTAAATACTCTAAGTTAACAGTTGATTGAGTAATTTTATGTAGCTGGTATGTACCTGTGTTCTTACAATAAGGTACTTATTAATCAACTAGCTTATATCTGCAGTGATAGATCTTTGTATTGTATTAATAATTATACAAACAATTTTCCTGCTTAAGATTCTTTTATACTCTCTTGCTAGATGAAATTGAACATAACCTGTGGCTATAGTTATGGCATCATTGGAGGCCAAATCAATGTTGTAACCAAGTTTGAGCCGTTGATAGGAAAAACATGAAATGACATTTTGATACATAAATTTGACATCGGAAACTGACCATAATTTTGAGGGTTAATGTCATTCAAGTATGCGGTACTTATATTTAGTGAATGATTAATATATAATGTGTCACACAACTCATTGTTCATCTGAATGTAATTAAGCATGATTTCGAGATTCTGCTGTCTAAACATAAGCAGATTTTGTAATAGAAGATATGAAAATGTTTGCTTGGAACTGCAAACTAGTCTTGCAACTGGCTACCTTCTAGTTTTTACAAAATATAATCATTACGATACATTTTTAAAACCTGCAGAATTTATCCCCCTGCTTACCATCACCGCTACGGCAGCATGCATACACAGCAGCAAGTATGCATGATTGTACTGCAATTTGGCACTATGATTGTACAACAGCAATAGTGTAAGATCTTGCAGTGGAAGAGACAGATGACCATTGTTCCCTAAACGATGCCAATTGTCAGGAAGAGATTAGATTTTGGGGGTTCAAATAGGTGGTTGTTTAAGGAGACAATGGTTCTTCCGGAGGTTTTGATTGTGGAATAGAGCATTGGTGAGGCTGAGCACGGGTTTTGCTGTTAGAATGAAAACAAACGACCACTGACCTTTCTCGTGAGTTGATGTTTCTTGGTTGTTTTATGCAACTAAAATTCGGAGGTTCATCATGTGTTTTATTGATTTCATATCATATATCTCAATTGCTGGATTAACTCAAGGGTTAAGATATTTGTCGTAGACATTGCAGCACATAACTCCCCTCTGAGGATTCGAATCAAGACTAGAGTGTTAAGCTAAAATTAGCATTGTCTGTATCACACAAAATTTTGATATTATTGTTGTTTTATTGTAAAGTTACACAATATTTTATATATTCATGTACGCCTTTATTTTTTCTTGTTTTGCAGCAGCTATTGAATATTGTTATGCGTTAGATTTGGACTCAGTCTCGAGCTATATAAAACTGTTATGAGTAATGTTTTATGACATTCCATTGCTCAAATTTTCATATTGATATTATGGATTGTCATCGAAATTCCGGGTGCCACCCGAACCCGAACCCAAAGCCTATTCGGGTGATAAATCAACACCCACACCCATTAGGTTCGGGTTTTTTCACCCAAACCCGAACCCGTAGCGAAAAAAAGAAAAAAATACAAAAATATTGAAATTTCATCAAGGTCTCTTAATTAAATTAAAATTAAGGTCTACAACAACATTAAAAATACAACAACATAGTCTTCAAGACTTTTAAAAAATTAAACTACAATTAAAAATAAGAGCTTCCAAGGATATTCAAACAAAATAGGGGTACTTATATAATTTAATTTCTAAGCGGATGTATTTTCGGGTTTCGGGTGCGGGTTTAAGTGAACCCAAACCCGCACCCGAAATATCGGGTGGCACCCGAACTCGAACCCAAACCCAGTCAACTCGGATTTTTTCCCGTTGACTCGGGTTCGGGTGCGGGTGGGCCACGCGGGTTTGGGTCTGCTTGCCATCCCTAAGTTACGTATTTGCTTTAAAATTTAGACCATACCATTTTCATTCACATGTGAAACTCACAAACTGAGTATACACTCATAACTCTATTTTTGTATCACAGAGGATTCTACAATAGTTACTTAATAACTAATTTAAAAATAATTTAATATATTTCTCGTTCTTAACTTATTTTTTAAGTGCATATGTTGATATCTTAAATATCCAATGTGTTAGTTTGATCCATTAAGTTGACAAAGTTACTATAAGTTGCCCTTTCTGTTAAAATACACATAATAAACAACATTAGTTTAGTTGATTGGCGGATTCAATGGAACATTCGAAAAATGGTTAATTAGCCTCCCTTCCTTCTGTTTTTTATTTATTTATTTATTTTTATTTTATTTTATTTTTATTTTTAAATAATAGCCTCCATTTCTTCTTTCACATGAGAGTAATATTATTTTAATAAAATGTTCTATGAATTTAATCTACATACTCTTTGTATAAGGATTTGTATTTAATTTAACACAGATGTTATATATATAAAGTAACGGTCCGATCAAATATAAACATTGAGATTAAATATTGTATCAAATTATTAAATTTATGTTATACTTCCTCTGGCCTTAATTAATTATAAGTAAATTACACTTTTTAGATTTATTGGATAATTAATGTATTTAGTCTTAATTAAGTCTAAATACATTGATAATTAAATGAATCTAAAAAGTTAAATTTACTTATAATTGAGACCCGATGAAATATAAATTTTAACTGTTTATCACAAATCAACGACTAAGAACGATTACTGCTTCAACTGCGTGTAGTTTAGCAGCCAATCAAAATCCCTTATGTATGTCTTTTACCACATAAATACTTTAAGAAAGTGCTAAAAATTCAGTCTAAGCAAATGAATTTTGGTTCTAAAATTTACACCAAATACGTTTGTATTTTTAAATTTTATTTTGATTGAAGTCCTTCCATACCAAAATATAAATTAAAAAAATTGGTCTAAGTTACAATGTATTTGACCCAAACTATTAACTAACTATATCAATTTTCTCTGGGCGTTAGTGAGGTCTTGGATTGATATTCTGGTGGCGGAGTTCACTTTCACACGTGATCATTTTGTTCAGTTTACTCTCTTAGCAGGTGTTTCTTAGGCACGTCGTTTCATTTTGCAGCTCATTTGGCTCGCGTGTGTCTGAGTTGTGTGGACGGAGATGAACAACATGTTATTCCGAGACTCAGTCAGCACTACTTCTTAGTTGTTGGACAAGATCAAGCTTCTTTCTCTTAGGTGGTTGAAGGCGACTTGTGTAACACCCGTATTAGATTAATTAGTATTTTAGCTATTAATTATTATTTATTTGAATTATGTGATTATGTGAAATATGTGTTTATTGTGCTTGGGAGAGAGTTAAGGGTATTTTAGTAATCACATGGAATTAATTAGACCAAGTGGAGAGTAATTAGTTTGAGTTAATTAATTAGTAATGGATAGAGTTACTAGAGTGAGATAGAATTAGTAAGTTAGTTATTAGGGATGGCAAAGCGGGCCAACCCGCCCCGCCCTGCCCCGCCCCGTCATTAACCCGTCTAAAAAGGGGCGGAGCGGGGCAGGCTAAATAGTGATGGTGGGTTGAAAAACTCAAACCGCCCCGCCCCGTGGCGGATGGCGGGTTGGCGGGAGTGCCCCGTCAATAAAATTTTAATTTTTTTTTTTATAAATTCCCAAAAATATCATAAAAATTATTAAAAAAATAAAATAAAAAACCACTAGAGGAAATCAAAATATAAACTAACAAGGCGATAAGAAAAATAAAATTATCATTCAAAACTTCAAAATATTCATGATTATAAAACTAAACAAACCGTACTTATAATAAAACCACAAAAATGCTTAATCCAAAACAAACAAAACTTGGATTCCATTTAAATCCACAAAAATGCTAAGGTTTATTAGTAATGCTAAACTTGGATTCCATTTAATTGAGTTTCTATTTTTTAATATGGGCAAAAAAAAGAGAATTCATTAATAATGGGTTAAGATTTTTTTTTTTAAAAAAAGTAAAAAGAAATAGGTTAGACCTGACGGGCCAACCCGCCCCGCCCCGTCGTTGTCCCGTGTTTTTGCGGGTTAGGCGGGACGGGCCCCGCTCTTTTTGCGGATCGAAAATCTCAACCCACCCCGCTAAAAATGGCCGGTTAAGCGGGCCGACCCGACGGGCTTGACCCGTTTTGCCATCCCTATTAGTTATTGTCATAACTAGAACTAGCAAATTAATGGGCCAAGCCTTGGCCCATGAGTGAGTGGAAGGATAGAATTTGTATTACACTTAAAATTGAATTAACCTAGAGGGGAGAGCTAGAGCTCTCATGAACCTTAAACCCATTTCATTCATTTTCAAAGAGAGGTAGAGAGAGAAAGCATAGGAAAGCAAGCTTGAAGAAGGTAGAAGGAATTCAAGTGTAGAGCTTGAAGTTAAAACTTCAATCAAGAGGTAAGAGAGTAGTATTTGTTATCTAGGGTGATCAAAAGGAGAGGAGAAAATCTATTTTTCTCCAAACCCAATCTTCTCTCACTCTTTTCTATTTTTGGATGGGAAATGAATTCAAGTAATGATTTTTGTTAGGTTTTAGAATCATTGAAAACTCCTTTGTAATGAACAACACGAATTTGGGGATTAATAATGGGAATGTGTAGATGTTTGTTATGAACTTTTATGAAAATGTATGAAAATCCATGATTCTTACCTTTTTGGTGTTAAATCATGTTTATAGTTGTACTTTTGAACTTATATGATCTTTATATGCTTAAAGTTGATGGCTTTAATGATTTATATGATGAAAAATGACATGTTTATGTAATTTTAAGTTGAAACCCGAAACAGGGGTAATTTTCTGGGCACGCTCGCTGAGCTAGGCATCAAGCTTGCTGCAGCGAGCATTCATAGCTCCTGGAAATTTCCAGAAATTTTCATGGTAGCCCAGCGACCAGCTAGCGACCATTGTAGCTCTCAACGACCAGCTGTCTGTAACTGCTCGCCAGGTGCTCGCCAATTGGTAGCTCAGCGACCAAACCTGAATTCAATGTTATTTTTAAGGATCAATTTGATGGATTGTATACTCATAACATGTTTAATTGTGATCTTTTGATTATAGGATAACATGATAGGATCTATATGAACCTAGTGTGAGGAATTATCTATGTATGATTAAGTAAATGATGAATTGATTAGTATGAGCAATTGATTAGTATGAGGAATTATCTATGTATGATTAAGTAACTATGAATGAAATATGATATGACTTTGATGAATGTGCATGCATGATTACTTATGGAGTTAATTGAATATGATTTGATCATTTTGGATGAATGTACCTTTGATTGAGTTATTGAAGTACATGGAATGTGATATCCTTATATCATGAGAAGATTAAATCATGTGTCTGGTAATCTTGCATACATGCATTCATTTTGTATGATGAGCAGATACTTTAGATGAGCCCTAAAGTATAGCAGATGTTTTAGTAGCTGCGGTTGACTAAAACATAATTGGAATAAGTTTTCCAATAACTTGACGAGGTACCACATGCACTTAGTAATAATGCTAGGAAACATTACATGAATGTGGCATTAGTTTGCATTAGGAGATGAAGGTGAATCTTATGTAAACTAAGTGATAATTGACATTGTTTGTCCTACTTGATATCTATGCTTATACATGTGTATACTTGGTTATTCGGATTGCGTATTATGCTTATGCCTATTATGTAATCTTTCATATGAATTTAAGAGTAATGTTATAACTCTTATTTATATAACATGAAATGTAGAGTATTGATTATACTTTTCATTTATTTTGGATTTCATTACTAACTCTCTTTTTGTGTAATTTCTGGGCCTTTGGGGGTTTAGAGGTGCAGGGTGAGGACATAGCTTCCGAGGAGTAGATCGCTTTTGAGTTTCTAGCTACTAGTGGTAAGGAGTTAAGCATTATGCTTCTCCTAGAACTTATCTTAGTTGGGTTGTAATAATTAATGTTCTGGTACTTGTAACATCATGTCGGGTAGATTTATATTCCGTAATCGATGTATTGAGCATTTTGCTATTTATTTTCTATGACCTTACTATCGATATATTTATGACTTGCTTGCTTGGATTTATCTTGAGACTGTTGATCCTTGTCAAGGGAATTTTATTAAGTTTGTATGATGACTTATGATATTATGATATGATTATCTATATCCGCTGCTATGATTTGAATTATAATGATATAATATGCTATGTTTGGATTCATATACATCTTGATGCGTATATGTGTTTAACTATTTTATTTATTAATTACGTATACGAGTTAGGGTGTTACAACTTGTGTTACTTTAACTTCTAACTACCATAGCTGGTGATTTAGTCATTTACTTTGTTTGGACCTTGTGTGATCTGTTTCTTTGTATCTCTTTGTGACTCTTTGTAAACTTTGTTAGTCTACCTTAGCACACCATGTGCTAGGGAGATTATTTTTATATTATATATTTCATTTTGACTTGTTAAAAAAAAAAAAACTATATCAATTTTCTTAAACCAATATATTTGGTCAGACCAATTATATTAACATTATTTAATAAACTTAGGAAAATTATTGCTTATACATGAAAAAAGGAAGTACATTATATTACTCCTTCCGTTCCTTTTTATTTGATGTTTTAGAAAAAAAAATTGTTTTAAATTATTTGATGTTTTGATAATTTAAGGTTATATTTTGTCTATTATACCCTCCTTCCTTTTTTTTTTGACTAAATTTTATATAATCTTTTTATTGTATCTTTTTTTTTTTTGTTGAAAAGGCAAAAACAAAAAAATTGGTTTGTTATGATCCGCCTTTAATTTTTTTGTGGTTTTAATTTTTTGAAAAAATAAAGTGTGTGCAAAAAAATAGAAATTTTTTTGTGATTAAAATTAGAGTATAATATATTCCAAAAAAGGGTATAATAGGAAAATAAAGTGCAAAATTACACTTTCTTAATTTGGGTTTTTTTTTCTTTCTCAAACATCAAATAAAAAGGAACGGATGGAGTATATGGCAACAAATAAAGCCTACTTTCCGTTAGATGGTATGTGGTGACACGTTTGACTTTACAAAAGATAACTTAATAAAATATTCTCTCCGTCTCAAAATATAAGGAACGTTTATCAACCAAATAAAATATATTTGATCCAAATTTTGATCAAATACATTAAATTTTTTTGACTTACTTTTACTTATATTTTAGGATGGATGGAATAACATTATAAGATAATCTCAATATATATATATTATATAGTAGCAATTAATCTCATACTCCAATACCTCTAGGTTTTTTTTTTTTATAAAAGACAATTTACTTTTTAGATTCATTGAATAATTAATGTATTTGATTTATATTATAATTTAGATACATTCATTATTAAATTAACTTAAAAAATTAAGTCTCTCTTATAAAAAGAACCTGCGAGAGCATTCAACATTTTATAATATTTTTTATTATTATCTATTTATGTAAAAAGAACATCCAGAATAAAAAAAAACACATTCCAGGTACCAAAAAATAAATAAAAATAAAAGCACATTCCAAATTTCCACATATGACAACGAATAAAACCCAGTCCTGATTAGGTTTAGGTGTATGTGGCGATACGTTTTGAGTTTTAAGAGATAATTTAAGAAAATATTATTACAAGATAATTTCATTCAAAGCAATTTAAAATCTCAATATATAGTAAATGCTACTAGCCGTTAGGATCAAATATAAATGCTGAGATTAAATATTATATTAACGGAGTTGGATTCTCTCAATCTGATTTTACCTCAATCTCACTCAACATTAAATTATACACATTAGATTTATCTAATGGTAGAAACATGAAATGCCATTTAATAAAAGAATTACACCTTAGTAAAATATTGTGCATAGAAAAACAAATCATATCCAAAATTGTGTTCATGTTTTTCTACCCTTCTTTTTCTCTCTTTTTTAATTGTTTTTTCTCTATCTCCCCTTTTGAATAAGAAAAACAAATTTTGTATCTTACCTCCTATGCAAAAACAAAGAGAGAAAGGGGAAAACATTGAAATCAAAGAGGCCATGGCTTGGCAAGATTCTCTTGTGTCTTTTGTGAAATAGGACTAATACATCTATTGTAACAATTTTTGCTACTATCATATTATTACGTCCCCAAATTGAATTGAATTGCCAAGCCATTTACTTTATTTGACAAAAATTGCCAAGCCATTTGTTTATTTGCATAAGGGAGTAATTTGTGTGAAAGGAATTAAATTGCACAAATTGATTTGCAATCATAGTCTATAATAAATGAGATATTTTGTTTCCTGGATTTGTGTAATCATGTGTGGCTCTTAATTTTAACAGTTGTGTTATTATCATTGATGGATTAATCAAATGGCTCGAAATAATTGTTGAGAGAGATTGAGATAACAATGGATTGAGAGGATCCAAATCCACACTTGGTTTTTTTTTTTTTTTTGACAAAATATTAACACATGCACTTGTTGAATGCTGTAAAAATTTGAACTGTTTGATTATAAATCAATGACCGTGATTGACTACTGCATTCAACTGCATGTAGTTGCTGTGGTAGCCAATCCACAAGGGCGGATTCAAATAAAAAATCTGGTGTGGCCAAAATCATAAAGAAACAATGAATTAAATTATTAGGAAAAATGGGTCTTTATTTTTTTTGTTACATTTAAATCATTTATCTTATTTATTTTTTAACACTTTAGTCCTTTATATTTTTTTATCCTCCTTTTGGTCTTTTATCTCTTGTAATACACACATATAAACCTTTTTTATTAAAAAAATGCTGAAATTATAATTTTTAAAATTTTTTACACCTTAGTTTTTTTAAATATTGTCAACGATTTCAGTTTTCTAAAAAAAATTCAACAATTTTTTGATATAAAGTAAGAAAAAAAGGGTTTATATGTGCGTTTTACTAAAGATAAATGACCAAAATGAAAATAAAATATGATAAAGGACTAAAGTGTTAAAATTTTCATAAGATAAAAGACCTACATGTGACAAAAAAAAAAAAAGATGGAGAACCAAAATTTTATAAATAAATAAGATAAAAGACTTAAGTATTATAAATAAAAAACATACAATGCAATAATACAGATAAAAAGAAAAAAAAAAAAACCAAGAGCAAAAAAACACAACCAAACGGAGTACACAACATAACAGAGCAAAATCAGTGTCGTTCATAACATTTTATGGGCCTTAGGCAAAAAAAATAAAAACTTCTTTCATTTAATATAATAGTATTAATACATACTTCTTGGGTATCTAGCTTTTTAAAAACAATTATTTCAAGAGCCCCTTATTGTGATTTCATTAGCTCTTCCTTTTATTATTTTTTTCTTTCCGTTTTTCTTTACAACGTAAACGTTTCTTAGGCAACATATTTTAAACTCAAGTAGAGAACAATATCATATGAAGTAGAATGCTGACTTCGAAGAACAATTGAAAAATCGTAAGATCCAAATGGTTGAAACCGAATGCAAAAAATAACATGTTAAATATCAACAATTTGTAGAAAATAAATTAAATAACTTATTAATAAAATTAGGAAGACAAAAAATAAAACAATGCCAAAACCTAAACAAGAAAAACTTATAACATTCTAACATACCTTACAAGAATGCAAGGATTTTAGAAAGAAAAAAACCAAAACAAACTCAATAGGAATTAAGAATAAAGACAAGTGGTGCCGTCTTTTTGTTGCTCTGCAAGGTTCTATTTTAATCCTACCATTATGCCTAGTTATTTGCTAGGTATAAAAAAAAATTGGACCTCAATCACATTTTAAATAATACATATTTCCTAGGCTTAAACATATTTTCTTTTCTTAAATATAATTTTTTTTTTTTATATATAATAGTATGTTTTCTTTCTTTAAATATAATTTTTTTTTTCAATAATAGTAGGTAGGTATAACAAAATATTTTGGGCTCCTAAAAATAATGGGCCTTAGACCATGACACTCATTGCATACCCTTAGAGCCAGGCCTAGCCAAAACCAAAAATTGACACTAACGGCAAACATATATAACATGTTATATATAAAAATAAATAAAAATAAAATTCCACTATAGCCAAGGCCACGATATGCCTTAACATACATCCGCCCTTGCTGATCCAGACCCCTTTCTAAGTATGTATTTCACCACATAAATACTTTAAGAAAGTACTAAAAATTTGGTCTAAGCAAAAAAAAAGTTAAATAACGAAATGAATCTGGTCTAAAATTTACATCAAATACATTTATTTTTTCTTAATTTTATTTTAAATGAAGTACTTTACCAAAATATAAATAATTTTTTTTCTACATTACAATGTATTTGACTCAAAATGTTAACTAAATACAATAATTTCCTTAAATTAATGTATTTGGTCTAAATTTAAACCAAATACATTAATATCATCTAATAAACTTAAAATAAAAATGGTTATACATGAAAAGGAAGAAAGGACGTTATATGGGAACAAATAAAACCTACACTCCATTAGATGTTTATGTGGCGACACGTTTGACCATACAAATAAAACAATTTAAAATCTTAATATATAGTAGTAATTAATCTCATATTCAACATTTTATAATATTTTTTATTATTATCCTTTTATATAAAAAAGCACATTCCAAATACCCAAAAAAAAAAAAGCACATTCCAATATGTATATGGCAACTAATAAAACCTAGTCTTGATTAAGTGTATGTGGCGACACGATTCAACTTTTAAGAGATAATTTAATAAAATAATATTACAAGATAATTTCATTCAAAGCAATTTAAATTCTCAATATGTAGTAATTAATCTCTTATTCTATATTTTATTAAAAAAATTATCATTATCCTTCTTACGTAAATAAAGCACATTCCATTGACCAAAAAAATAAAAACAGCACATTCCAGACAAATACAATAAAAAAATAAAAATAAAAAAAAGCACATTCCAAATTTCTATTTCCATATATGGCAACTAAATAAACTCTATTTGATTAGGTGTATGTGGCGACACGTTTTGCATAGACGCAGCAACCAGTAACCGCAACAACTCTTTCCCACTTTCTCGCTCTCTTCTCATCTCATTACACGCTAAATTCACATTTCTATATTTAATAACTAATTTCATACTTATCTGTTAATGAGATTTTCACATTTCCTTGTCATAACCAACACATCACAACTTAAACGTTTTTCATTCCTTTGACTAAAATCTCGCCACGTGGTAATAATCTTTCTTCTCTTGACTAAAATCTCATGTGTTAATACACGATAAATTGAAATTGAAATTATCACGTGTGTGTCTTATCCATTTGTTTCGGAGAACTATATATATCGTTTCTATTAACCATCATTTTCTTCAATTTCAATTTTCATTTTCATTTTCTTCTATGAATTTATCATCATCAACAATGGCGTTCAAGAAAACTCTTGCTCAACGGTTATTCAATATAACCAAAATCTCGTCACAAAATCTTACGAATTGTCGCATTTCGTCTTCTTCCGTTCGCGGTGGCGTTTCATCGACGTCGACGGATTCCGACATTTCTCCGGAGCCAGGAGATAACACTGGAATATTCCGGAGATTTCTTCATAAACGAACCGGTTTTGCACCGAAAGAAACTGGATTCAAATCGGAGCTTCATAATGGAAATCTGGTGGAGAAACTGAGGGAAATGGATATTGGACGGAGTAGGATTAGTTTGGAAGGACTGAAACTGCCGGTGACGGAGAGGAAGGCGGAGGACGGTGTTAGCGTCGGCGATGTGAAGAAATTGTTGAAGGTTGCACAGTTGGAGTTGGTGAAATCGAAGCTGAGAGATACCGGAAAAAGTTGCGTAACGGTTTCGGAGTTTATTCGGATCTGCTCCGAATATTGTTCGGATCATGATCAAGCGGTTAAGATTGCAAAGATGCTTGATGATTCTGCGGCTGTGATTATTTTAGGAGATGTCGTTTTTCTTAGACCTGAACAGGTTAGTTAATTTATTTTATTTTATTTAAAGAAAAATAATTAGTATATGTTTATTATTGATTTATTGTTATTGTTATTATTATTTTTGGGTTGTGTTTTAATTTGTGGGTTGATACAGAGGGGTTAATGAATAATCATTAGTTATGTAATGATGGGAATGAATGGTGGAGATCAAAGATAGGTTCATACATTTTTCATCAAGTGATTTTAGTTATTTGGAGGATTTGGATAATACAGAAAACTGATAATCTTTTTTTATGATTATTTTTCGTTTTTTTGTTTCACAGGAAATTGAAACATTGTGTTGTTTCACAAAAAGTGTTAAAGGATTCCATTCCACATTTGAGATGGTGAATTAGGGCTTTAATGGATTGCTAAAAGCCCATCAGCTTTCATTCATATCACTATCGTTCCGGGACTTAACTAATGCGAAATTTTACTTAAGAAAAAAATAAGAATTTTTTAGAGTAGGATTAGAACTAGAATTTGAATGCCAAATGGGGTTGAGTCTAGTAGAATATGTTAGACTCCCACAATGTGGCAAATTAAAGTTTGAATTTGGCTGAAAGGGGATAGTGTATTCAGTGTCTTAAAGTGTTTCGAATCGACTTATACTCAACGGAGGGAAGTTATGAGAAAAACAAAGAGTTAGAATGTTATACGATTATTATTAGTTGAATGTTGGGGTCATAGGTTCAACAAAGGTGGATTGATGATTAGGGTTTAATTTTACAATCATGTCTTGGTCAACCTTGTTAAGAATATAGTACATTGTCACATGCCTTGGGCAAAAGGTTATGGCATGCTTGTCCTTTCAAATGGACTTGATGGAGTACCTTCTCCTTACTTGAATTCAAAATTTCCCATGAATAAGAAAGTTTAGGGGTGTAGTCTAGAGTTGAGTTCTCTTAATAAATAAAAATTGATTAGATAAGTTATTATGAGAGTGGAAGAAGGTGTGCTATTTGGTTCTTAGGTTTTGGTCATTTTGTTCTCATATGTTCCTTTTGGGTACATTGTTAAGTGTTTCAATTTCAATATAAGTTGGAATCAACTTATTTGAACTTATATACCGACATAAGTATTTGTGATAATGTTTGGAATAACTTATGAAAACAATTTATAACATGATCATAAGTTGTTTTCAACTTATTTTCATAATCTCTCTCGGGTAGATTGAGAAAACAACTTATATTTTATATAAAAACAATTTGATTTGATTTTATCTTTTTTTCTTTATTGAAATAGCTTAAGCTTATACATAAGTACTTATAAATGTTTATGCTATAAGCACTTAATTATGTTGTTTATTCAAATAGGGTTTTATAGTTTGTGTGATTCATTCATAGGAGAAAAACCAAAAGTAGAAAGAAGAGAAAAAAAAAAAAAAAAAAAAAAAGAAAAGCTTTACCCAAACTCTGTAAAATTTTGTGATACAGGTAGCAAAAACAATTCAAAGTCTGTTTCCTGCACATGGAGCAAAGGTGCCAGAATCAATAAGAAAAGAATATGAAGAAATGCAGAAAAAGAAGCTAGCTATCGACAAAGAAGCCGACACCTTGGTTCGCCGCGAGCTTTGGGGAGGTTTGGGTTTCTTGATAGTGCAAACAGTGGGATTCATGAGACTCACCTTTTGGGAGCTTAATTGGGATGTTATGGAACCCATTTGCTTCTATTTAACATCCATGTACTTCATGGCTGGTTACACATTCTTCCTCCGCACCGCTAGAGAACCTTCGTTCGAAGGTTTTTATGAAGCCCGTTTCAACTCGAAGCAGAAGCGTCTCATGAAGCTTCACAATTTTGACCTTGAAAAGTACAATAAGCTTAAGGATGTTTGTTCTCCCAACATTCCTCCAATGTTTGATTCATCCATTGCTCTCACATTTGGAAATTCCTCACAGTATAATTGATAGCATAAAACAAATTAAGATGTAGAAGGTTACAAGACCTTAGCTACATATTTTTATTCACTGACTCTTTAGAAAACACAACAAAAAGTTGCCCCATTATGCAACAAATTTGGGGTTTTTTTTTACTGAAAATTTGGGTTTACAATTCCCAACATTTTGTATTACATGCTAACGATGTGTTAGACTTAGATGCGGCTTTGTGTAAAACGAATGCAGAGTGTTCAATTCCATTTTTCTTTTGTAAAATGTCACATTATTTACATTATATTTTGAGAAATCAAAGTTTCATTACAAATTGAGGGTGAACGTATTGTAAATACATCTAAATGTTAGACAATTACATACATCTTGTATGATACAAATTTAAATTGTTGCAAATAGCTCTTAAAAACCGTATTCTTTAATTAAATTATATATTTTTAATCAATCCTAATTAAAATTATACATTTTTAATCAATAGAATAAGAGTTAACCGATATCAGAATTTAAGACAATGCACACATCACATCCACTCTTATTATTATTATTATTATTATTATTATTATTATTATTATTATTATTATTATTATTATTATTATTATTATTATTATTATTATTATTATTATTATTTTAATTTAAAAATAAAAACCGATTAAAATTCATTGTATACATAATTTATATAAAAAAAAAATGTTGATGGATCCCACAGAAAAAGGTACAAAGGAGAATCTCCTCCCCATGATAGAAATAAGGACGTGGAGAGAAAATCTTCCCTTGATAGAAATAGGGATGAAGATGGTGAGATTTTGAGAGCCGAGATAGGTGCACATTGAAGATGGTGAGATTTTGATACCACATTGACATACACTTAGGGTCCGTTTTTGTCTAGCTTCTTTTTGAGCTTATACAAACAATTTATTCAATTTTTATATATTATTATAAGTTTTTCAAGGTAGTTTATGATAAAATAACTTTTAAAAATTCAATTTTTATTAGTTTAAACTTATAAAATAGCATAAAACCTAATTTATATTGCATAAGTCGTTTACATAATCTTTAAAATAAGTTAGGACAAACGAGCCATTATGCTACTTCTATTTCTTTCGTTTTTTTATAAGTACTTCTATTTCTAAATATAGGCTTTTTTGATAAATTTTATTGTATTTTTTATCTATATCAATAAGACTCCTTTTTTGGGTTTGAGTTTTATTCTTATGTATAAAAGATCTCTTTCAAAATTTTATCAATTGTACATTAGTAAATAAAAAGGCAAAATTATACCAAATGTCATTTATTTTATTTTATTTTACTTTTTTTTGACAAAGATGTCATTTATCTTATTTTAACTAGTACATTTAGTCTTTTATTTTTTTTGTCCCATTTAGGTCATTTTATCTATTAAAATGTGTACATATTAATTCCATTTTATCGTTCTTTTGATTAAAAATGTAAAAATAATACTTTTATTAAAAATTTAATTTTTAAAATATTTTTTAATTAGAAATAAAGAAATTCATGAATGATATGAACATGTTCATCCTGTCTCTCACATGCTAAGGTAATAATTTTTTTTTTGAAATTTGTATGTATTCAACTTCTTAATTAACTTTTTTTAGCATGACCCACTTTTAAAATGACACAACAAAACACCATTTATCACAAATAAAAGTTAAAAATGTTGAGAACTATTCATTAGATGTTAGACTTTTGATAATTTTCACCACCATTTGTGATTTGCGAATCGCTCTTAAACACCACTATGCCAAAGCCTTTATCAGAGGCCATATATATGCATTGTTTTGAGACGATCACACGACTCACCTTTCATTTTGTAGGTGTTGGTATAAGGTTTGCTTATACAAAATTAAAGAAAATATTATATAATTAGTTTTTTTTTTTTTAACTGCAAATTTTATTAATAGGCAGGAATTAGTACAAATGGTACAAATAGGGCCAATGGATCAACACTAAAGCATCCAGGCAAATTACAACCAACAGCAACACAAACTAGCACCAAGAAAAAGCAAGAGAATAAACACGCCTAAGCCTACAGGATCACACTAAAAGGAAGAAAAATAGCCCCCTGTAGCCAGCTAACAACACAACATCTCACAATAACATACAATCACCCGGATTCCAAATCCATTCGTACAACAAGCACGACACATTTGCGGTGCCATTTAAAAACCAAAGCCAAGAAAGTCTTTGAATGTGTTCCAAAACGACCGACGCAGCCGTGTCAATATTATTAAAAACTTTGTCATTTCTTACCTTCCATTTCGTCCAAATAAACGCAAGCCAAACAATTGCCAAACATTTCCTTCTTTTTTTATTTGAACCATACCCAACTAACATCGCGAAAGACATTAATGGGAAGCACCGAAGTAACCCCATACTATCTTGTAATTGCATACCAAATTGACGTCATAACATTACAATGCAAGAAGAGATGTGTGACCGATTCCATCTCCAAATCACAACAAGGGCAACGCGACTGCTCAACATTAATTATCCTTCTCCGAAAAAGATTCTCCTTTGTAGCAATTCTACCCAACAACACTTGCCAAGCCAACGCACACACCTTTGAAGGCACACCACACTTCCAAATAAATTTGAAAGCAAAGGAATAAAGAGAAGACAAAGGGACACGGTGATACGTATATTAATAAACTAATGTTATTATTTAATATATGCATATTTATTTGTAATATATAAAATATAAATTATTAATTAGGTAATTATATATAGGTAGTTATTAGTAGTTTTAAGGAGTTATTAGTAGTTATTGGTAGTTTTGTGATGTTTATCTATATATATTAGTATTGTATATGTAAAAAAGAAGGAAGAAAATTAATCAAAAAATTCTAGTCTTTTTCCCCATTTCTTTGGAGACCCGTTCCTTCTCGAATTGGAACAATTGTTAGGAGATACATTCCTTCTCGAATTGGAATACTTGTTACTTTTAATTTATCACTTTCTATCATTGGTGCTTTCATTTTCGAACTCCATTTCATCCATATTAATCCATGTCTATGAATGCTCAAGAATTATCACAACTTCGGGAATCCATCGAAGCCCTCACCACATCCATTAAAACCGCCACTACATCGTTCAATGAATTTAATCTCAAAGAAGATCTCCGCCACAAATATTTTCTTCATACTTTTCCAAATCTACAGACCTTGCACAAATCAGAATCGTCTATCACTAAAGAAGCAAAATTGATTGTCCCATGCCAACCGCATGTTACAAGGATTCAACTCCCCATAGAAGTGGTGGTGAAATCAAGTGATCTCAACGACAAATTGATTGCTCTACCAGAATTTGTCGAAGTCAATTCGAAGTTGAAAGTAACTGAAACACCGGTCACAATGAAAGGAAATCAAATGTTGGTGAAAACACCACCATGTTCGACAGTGTTGTTGGCCGACATTCCATCAATACTGGAACAATTTGTTGAGAAAAAAATTATTGTAGAGGACACAATTCAACGACAACAAGACCATGGAATTATCATTCATTGTTTTGTTAAATTACTACCATCTTGCAAAATCAATCAATGGCTTGAGCAGTCGATAACACCGCATATATGGGATACAACGCCATATGATCCTGGTGGAAGTTTCATTCATTCTAATTCCAACCTTGAGGACAAGGTTGTCGTGGACGGATGAAGTAATGATACGTATATTAATAAACTAATGTTATTATTTAATATATGCATATTTATTTGTAATCTTAATCTTATCTTAATCTTAATCTTATCTTAATCTTATCTTAATCTTATCTTAATCTTAATCTTAATCTTATCTTAATCTTAATCTTATCTTATCTTAATCTTAATCTTAATCTTATTTTATCTTAATCTTATCTTAATCTTAATCTTAATCTTATCTTATCTTATCTTAATTATAATAAAAGTAAGGTTTAGCAATTACTTAACCCTAATTTTTTCCCTCCTAATCCCTTTAATGATCATCCCAACAATTTATTTATGACATCCTTATTTCTTTCACCTAATTTACAAACACAATGCACATATTTTTATATATTATTATTCTTTTTTGTTTCTTTGTATAGAGCCACACAAAACTTTTATATTTGTATTGTATCTCATTATTTTATCTCTTTTTATCTTTAATATATCTTAATCTTATCTTAATTATAATCTTAATCTTAATTATAATAAAAGTTATGTTTAGCACCTACTAAAATCCTAATTAAGCTCTTAACTTAACTCTAATTTTTCCCTCCTAAATCACTATTAATTAATACTTTCATCTAATTTCTCTCACATAAATTTGAAATCACTATCCTTTGACTCAACTATTCAAAATTGGTCTAACTGAACTAAAGATCTAAAATGAAATTTTTAGTGAGTACAAATTGATAAGAATAAATTAAATATATTTATTTTACTGAATGTATGAATTTTTTTTATCATAACTGTTGAATGTGTAAATTGAACTTGGTCAAAGAGATGTGAAACCTCCATCCTAACCACCTAAACTAACCAGACAATCATAATAGATTTATTAAATTATATTGAAATTTTTTTTATGTCTATTTTTGACCCAAACTTTTAAAACCTAAAACATTTGCTTCGATTGTTTGGCTTTTAGCCAATTTTGCAATTAATTTTGTACTACCATTTCTGTTCAAATTATTTTGATTCTCTATGATTTCAATTTTATGGTATCCTTTACTTTTATTAATTTATTATTATTGTTTACTTGCATTTGTACTTTCTGTTTTAAATTTCAATATATTTATGTTTAGATTTCATTTTGTTTTTTTATCTGCAATTTTTATTATAGAAATTAAAATCGTATATCTATCATTCAACTAAATTCGTGCAACGCACGGGTCAAAGTCTAGTATATATAATATAAATTATTAATTAGGTAATTATATATAGGGAGTTATTAGTAGTTATTGGTAGTTTTGTGATGTTTATCTATATATATTAGTATTGTACATGTAAAAAAGAAGGAAGAAAATTAATCAAAAAATTCTAGTCTTTTTCCCCATTTCTATGGAGACCCGTTCCTTCTCGAATTGGAACAATTGTTAGGAGATATATTCCTTCTCGAATTAGAATACTTGTTACTTTTAATTTATCACTTTCTATCACACGGTTAGTCAAAGTATTATCAAGGAAGACATAAGTTGATGATAGAATATGATAAATTATAGGGTTAAATATTCTAATTCGAGAAGGAATATGTCTCCATAGAAAGAGGGGAAGGTTGTAATTGTGTTAATTGTTCCAATTCGAGAAGGAACGAGTCTCCATAGAAATGGGGTAAAAGACTAGAATTTTTTAATTAATTTTCTTTCTTTCCTCTTTACATGGACAATACTACTATATATAGATAAACATCACAAAACTACCAATAACTACTAATAACTCCTTAAAACTACTAATAACTACCTATATATAATTATCTAATTAGTAATTTATATTATATATATTACAAATAATATACATATATTAACTAATAATATTGGTTAATTTATATATGTAACATTACTCCATGCGTCCACGACAACCTTGTCCTTAAGGTTGGAATTCAAATGAGAAAAATTTCCACCAGGATCATATGGCGTTGTATCCCATAAATGCGGTGTCACTAATTGTTCAAGCCATTTTTCAATGTGGACAATGAATGGTAATTCAACAATACTATGAACCAATTTGGTAGATGTTATTGAATATCGCGCAAATTCTTGTGTGATTGTGGGTGGTGATAAGGACTCAATATCAAGAGACACGAGAGAAGAAATGAAGTATGAACGAGGCGGTAGGTTTAAAAAGTTGGAAGAATGGACTATTGTGGTGTCATTGACCATATTTTTTATGGAATTGGAAACAGAATCAATGATTGAAGCAGAATTATCATTGGGGTTTGGTTCTTGTTTAATTTCATCTCCAAGATACATCTTGACCTGGTCATTGTCAATTTCCTTTGTTTCATCCTCATCAGGCAATGGCAAAACATTCACGCTACTCTGGTAGGAAGAAGACGATTCTGATTTGTGCAAGGTCTGTAGATTTGGAAATGTATGAAGAAAATATTTGTGGCGAAGGTCTTCTCTGAGTTGAAATTCATTGAAGGATGTAGTGGCGGTTTTAATGGATGTAGTGAGAGCTTCGATGGATTCCCGAAGTTGTGATAATTCTTGGGCATTCATAGTTATGGATGAAATGGAGTTCGAAAATGAAAGCACCAATGATAGAATATGATAAATTATAGGGTTAAATATTCTAATTCGAGAAGGAATATGTCTCCATAGAAAGAGGGGAAGGCTGTAATTGTGTTAATTTTTCCAATTCGTGAAGGAACGAGTCTCCATAGAAATGGGGGAAAAGACTAGAATTTTTTAATTAATTTTCTTTCTTTCCACTTTACATGGACAATACTAATATATATAGATAAACATCACAAAACTACCAATAACTACTAATAACTCCTTAAAACTACTAATAACTACATATATATATAATTATCTAATTAGTAATTTATATTATACTAGTATGGACACTCATGCCAAGCACGGGCTAGATATTCATTTTTTTATAAATTTAAAAAATGTTTGTTTTATATATATATATATATATATATATATATATATATATATATATATATATATATATATATATAATATTCTATTTTGAAATTAATTAATATTTTAGAAGTGAAAAATTGTCCGCATTATATATGAATTATCTTTCATTCATAAAAATATATTGATTCTGGACTTTTTTTTTTGTTAGAATTAATGATTTTAGACTTTAATGTGCACATATTTTTTTTTATTCTTATTTTGGCAGAAAATTCAATTAATCTATCAAGAGGGTTTTGTTCTAATGGAAGAGTATAATCTTTTATGGGATGAAGAGCTCATTCAAGAGCATCTAACATTAAGCCTTGTATCTTGACTATTAGGTAAAAAGAGTTCTATTAAATATCAAAATGTATTTGATCTAACGGAAAGAACTAAATCAAGCCGGTGTAAAAAGTAAAACATAATTGAAACTAAAATCTTAAATCTCGCATCTTTATTATTTTTTGTAAAAAGTTCAATTAAAATATTCAAAGAGATATTCGGTCAAACAAAATAGGCGTAATCTCTTAAAGTGAGAAGAACTAAATTAAACTCACGTAAAAAATTTAGAAATTAAGACGATATCCTTAGACCTCGAATCATAGTTATTTTTATAAAATGTTCAATTAAAATATTAAAAGGAGTTTGAAACTATATTCTTAGGTCTTGCGTCTTAAATTTTTCTTTTTTAAAAGTTCAATTGAAATTTCAAGAGGGGTTTGATGTAATAGAAGGGAGTAATTTTTTACGGTGTGAAGAACTAAATCAAACATGTGTAAAAAGTAAAACAATTGAGACCATAACCCTATGTCTCACATTTTAATTATTTTTGTAATTTTTTTTTATTAATATATCAAAATGAATTTCATATAACATAAGAGAATAATCTCTTACATGTGTGAAGAACTTATTCAAGCTCGTGTAAAAAGTAAATCAATTGACACTATAATATAAGGTCTCGCTTTTTTTATAATACTTGTAAAAAGTTCAATTAAAATTTCAAGAGAGATTTACTCTAACAGAAAAGAGTAATTTATTACGGTGTGAAGAACTAATCAATCTCGTGTAATAAGTAAAACAACTGGACCATAAGGCCTTATAACTTATTTATTTATTTATATAAAATGTTCAAGTAAATTATTCAAAGAGATATGATTCAATGAAAGAGGGTAATCACTCTTGCGACTTGAAGAACTAAATGAAGCCCGAGTAAAAAGTAAAGCAATTGATATCATAAGCTAAGGTCTCAATTAAAATGTACAGAGAAATTTGTTCTAACGGAAGATGATAATTTCTTACGGTGTAAAGAAATAAATAAAACCGTCAAAAGTAAAACATTTGAGATAATATTCTTAGGCATTTCTTGATCAAATAGTTCAATTAAAATTTATTGTAAAAAGTTCAATTAAAATTTTATGATGAATTTGATCAAATAGAAGAGAGTAATTTCTTGCGGTGTGAAAAACAAAATCAAGCCCGTGTAAAAAAGAAAAACAATTCAAACTATAACCTTAGGCCTTATACCTTAATTTTTTATACAAAATTTTCAATTAAAATATCAAAAAGGATTTAATCTATCAGAAAGGGGTAATCTATTATGGTGTGAAGAATTAAATCAAACGTATGTAAAAAGTAAAGATATTGAGACTATAATCTTATGTCTCGTGTCTTAATTATATGTGTAAAATATTCGGTTAAAATTTCAAAAGATATTTGATCTAATAGGAGAGAGTAATTTCTTATAGTATGAAGAACTAAATCATACCCGTGTAATATACAAAGCAACATGAACATAACTTTATGTCTCACATCTTAATTATTTATATAAAATGTTCCATTAAAATATTCAAAGATATATGAACTAACGGAATAAATTTATTTCTAATTGCGTAAAGAATTAATAAAGCTCGTGTAAAAAGTTAAAATGAAGTTTGCTTAAAAGAGAAAAATGCATGTTTTAATATTAGGGGGAAGAGGGACGAAATTCAAATTTCTTTTGAGGGAGAGGAGAGTAATTTTCCCTAATATATATTTTGTATAAAAGGGGAGGAAAGTAAATATTTTAACATAAGAGGGGAGAGTAATGTAATTTAAGCACCTCTCAAGAGAGGGTAATGTAATTTACTATAATATATATTATCTTTTAATTAATTTTTGTTTGTTTTTTATTTTGTAAGGTTCATTATTTTTTTTTGGACAATACATTAAATTATTGGTAAAAAAAAACAAATCAAGGCAATTCTATTTTTTTGTTTGACAATAGATTCTTTTATTTTGTACTTATCCTATAGAATTCATCCCAATCTTAATATCTATATCATTTTTTTGTTTCACAATAGATCCAATAAACGGTAAAAAAATAAAAAGCAAGGCAAAATAAAAAGACAAAAAATCATATAATTAATATTTTGTTGTCAGTGGGAGTTGAACCGTGTCCCTTTAGGTCGTAAAGAGAAGACACGTAGGCACCACATAGACGCCACATTACTTAAATAATGCCACATATGAATTTGCTCAATGAGAAGTAACGTGAGGACGCCAAGTGTACTTTTTACTTTAAGGAAGACAAATAATAATAGTATAGATATATTACAAATAATATACATATATTAACTAATAATATTGGTTAATTTATATATGTAACAGTTGACTTCACCGAAAAACCTTCCCCACCACCCGGAATCCAACTCCACTTATCTTCCGCCTCAACTAAAGTGACCCGCGTCAACATATCCACCAACTCTAAGTATAAATTTTCCTCCCATACAAAAAATTGCGTATGCCATTCCAAGTCCCATCTCCATTCTCCTTCCACCCAACTACCAACCTCACTCACCATATTATTACATTGCAACGACATACCAAAGAGCCTTGGGAATTTGGCCTCAAGGCTTTGGTCACCTACCCACACATCCTTCCAAAACAAAGTTTTGTTACCATTTCCCTATTTTTTCACGGCCGCTCTAGAAAACCACCCGACATCCTCATCCAATTGACAAATATCTCTCCACCATACCGAAGTACACCCACAGTAATCCCTAACATCCAACTTTGCACTTCTCACCACATTATCACCTTATTTGGCAACTACCACTTTCTTCCACAATTCATCACCATCCTCAAGAAGTTTCCACCGCCATTTAGCAAGTAGACTCTTATTCATCAACCGAATGTCATTAATACCTAGTCCCCCTTCCTTCTTAGGTTTACAAATCTCATCCCACTTAACCCAACAAGTACGTCTTTTATTCATAAAATTATTTGTCTTTTAATTTTTACTAATAGTATTGATATTGTTTAAATCTTTCCCACAAAGAAATAGTAAATGTCTTATTACCTTATCAAACATATTTGTCAGTTATATAACATGCACTAAAATAAATCCATCATTGTTCAATTTTTCATAAAACAAATAATTAGATTGTAACATATTAGAGAAAGAATTATGAACCTTTTGTTGTAAAGAATGCCATGTTGCTGTAAACTTTTTTTTTTTTTGTGTCATGAATTTTGAAGCAAAAAATTTCATGCTAGCAACAACCTATAAAAGCTTCTTCAATGTTAATACAATCATAATGCAATGCAACTTAAATAAAAAAGTAGAACAAAATGCAGTAATTGAGAAAACTATGTTTCATGAAAGAGATCAATAGTGATTATACAACAATCTCTTACAATATTATGTACTCAGCCAAAATTTTGACTTTGTTTTCCTATCAATACCATTTCCCTATAATCTCTATACAAATTTTTCCAAAAAAAATTAAGTTGTCCAACACCAACAAAATCTAATCACATACATTTTTTATTTTAATGTAAGCACTTTTTTGTTGCTTCAATTAGACTTCAATTTGTTGATATCTGCTTCCTTTCGTCCACCAAAGCAATCACTGACAACATTAATCTTCTTTCTTTTGCCATGATAAGCCCTCACATAAAAATTTACAAATAACAACAAAATGGCACCATTCAAAATAGAATTGAAAACCCAAGCACCAATTCCATTACATCCACCCTTAAATAAATGCAACAATAGAACCCCAACATGACAAACAATGTTACATCCCAACAACACCATTTGAAAGTTCAACACGAGTGGGAAGAAACACGCGCTGCGCAACCCAAACGCGGTCCAAAATCTATAACCATACATAACGGAATATGCTAGAGTGGTGAAAAGAATCGCAAGCACTTGAAATGATTGGGAGAATTCTAGCCACAAGAAGGACATGAAAGTGGAAATGCAATGATAGAAGAGTTGAAAGAAAACTAGTTTACGACGTTTTAGAATGACGAAAAAGGTTATAAACATATGAAGGAAACGAGATAGGTAGAAAATATATGACCAAAAGAAAACGCGGCCTGAAGGACGAGTACCAAGTGGAAAACAAAGGAGCCATTGAAGAGGAGTTTTTGATCGGCGCCAAAACCAACGTGTTTCTTTGATTTCAACGACGGTGGAGAGTAATATTCCAACAAATATGATGGTGGATACGACGGAGACGGTAAGATAATGAAGTGCAGGTAAAGGACCAAGAGGAACAGGTTTGGTATGGCGAAGAATAAGAGATAATAAAAGATGGAGAAAAAGAGAGGTTATAATGTAAATTGTTATGGAGGTAAAGAGGAAACACCATGTAGAACCCCATCGTTGTGTGTCGCTCCATCGGAATCCAACGATGGAAGGGTGTTCCGAAAGGTAGAAATTAAGTGTTTGCATCACCTTTAAAGAATTATCCATGGTGGCGGAGAGGGTTCCGCCGGAGGTGAACCTCTCTACTCCTTGTTTTCCACGTTATTATTACTTCATAGATCAATTTTCTATTTTTTGATTTTTTTTTTTTGTTTTTTTTTTTTGTTTTCTGTTTGAACTTTATAGGTGATAAATTTAAATAGAAGGATAGATAAAGAGAGAAACTAAATTTGTGGCCTAAAAAACATGTATTATATTGTTGCCATTGTTCGTTAGTGGTAAAATATTGTTTACCTAAAGCAAACGAATTCATGTAACCTTTTGACACGGATTGCCATATAGACTACGTTCTCGACCGTTGATAAAACATAATAAATGACTATTTGCATGAACCCCTCTTCCTCTCCTACCCTCTCCACCACCATCATTAACACCATGTATAAGCTTTTCGTCGTCTTTGCTCTATCAACGGTGGCGACGATGTCACTATCACCGCCGACAAATATCAAAGAAGAAATGCACAACTCATTAATGTACGGGAAGCTAGACTGAAAGAATGGATTAACATCCTTTCAAATTCTTGGTTGTCGCAAACTCTCTTATTGTCACTAGTCGTCAATGATACGCAAATTATATCTAACGGATTGCTTTTTCCTTTTCACATTGTTTGATGAGACTAAACTTCAGCTCCCTACTCACGTTTTCGGAAGGTTCGATTATTTTGACTATTTTCTCTAATCAATTTCTCACTGTCACGACCAACTCCTCCACCAATTTTAGTCTATGTGGTATTTTGGTGAATAAGCCCAATCTTATTATGGAATTGAAATGTTTATGAGTTATGATAGTATGATTATTTGGTATATCATTTGTTTTTGAATGTTTCGTGGCTCCCGTTATTTGTCGGTTTTTCAATGATAGGAAAAGTTCAATTTTGGCTCCCATATTTAAAGAGAACCACATATATATATTTTTTAATAATACATAGGGTTCGTTTGGTGTAAACAATATAATTTTGACAAGATATGATATAAAATAGAATAACGATAGGATAATATATAAATTCTCCTATCGTGTGTTTAATGCACACATGAGATAACAAATTCGATTATTATCATATCAATTTTTTATACATACCTTATAATAAAACGATGAAATATCTATCATATTTGAATGACAAAATTACTTCTATTATTTTTTATAATAATTATATGCTAATATCATTATATGTTAATTATTATTTATTTTTTTGTTAAAAGAGGAGGAAGAATGTCTACATTCTACATATTACCGTGATCCTTATTATAAGATAAAATTTGCTTTCTAAATTCATAAAATGTTTGATGTATCTAGTTCATAATATGGTCTAAATGTATAAAAATATCATATGAATCTAAAAAACAAAATTTTTCTTAAAAATCGATAGAGTAATTACAAAAAATATATTTTATTTGCACAATTTTTTTTTGGGAAAAATTAATATTCATAAAACTTCAAAAATATTCAAAGAGCAGTTTTATCTTTTTTTTCCTTATCTTTGTATAAAAAAATTCAAAAAAACTTAGAAACCTATTAATGTTTTTTTTTAAGAGTAGAAACCTATTAATTATTATTCGTCGTTTACTAAATATTTATCTAACAAATACTATAAAGTGAAGACAAATATCATTTTTATCTTGTTTAAAAAAAATCATTTTTATCTAAAAGAAGCTAAAATAATAGATTCTTGAGTTTATCCCTAAGCTTGTTTGTTTTTTAGATTTTTACAATTCAATATATTTCTCTTTTTTTTTTGTCAAAAAGAAAAATCTCATTTATTAAAATGAATTTTTTAGTTTAAAAACAAAAATTGTTTAATTGAAATATATATTTTTGACGCAATTGAAATAAATAAATATAAGAAAAGGACTTTGTAGACAAAAATTAAATTCCAGGAAAAACCTGGAAACTTCCACGAGCTCTCTCTTACCATCATCAAATTTAGGGCTTTTCTTCACTTCAAATCAACAATTTTCAGTCTTCTCCGATCAATTCCAATTTTATCTTCCTTAACGCAATCGTAAGTTTCTTTCTCAGATTTTTATTTTTCCCAATTCATGTTTACAATGTTTTAATATATATTTTTTATCGCTAACGACAAATTTCCACTTTCAATCGCTAGATTTTTCCATAGATTCGTCGATTGAACAATTCTGCTTACGATTATGCTATATTTTCCATGAATTTTTGTTTTTAATTGATTTATTCTATTTTTCGATGAAATTTTAGGGTTTCGTGATTATACCTGATAATAAATTTGTTACATTTGAAGATCTGAGAAATTAGACAAAAATGTCGAGTGGTTTTGGAGAATCGACAAGAGCGTCTCAACCGAATCCATCGTGTTCTTCAGGGAACAGTTCAAACAATGATGCTGGTGATTTTGAATGTAACATATGTTTTGATTTGGCTCAGGATCCTGTGATTACACTTTGTGGTCATTTGTTCTGTTGGCCATGTCTTTATAAATGGTTACATCATCATTCACAGTGTCAAGAATGTCCTGTTTGTAAAGCACTTATTCAGGAAGAGAAATTGGTTCCCCTTTATGGTAGAGGAAAATCACAAACTGATCCGAGGAATAAATCGTATCCTGGAATGGAGATTCCTCGTCGTCCTTCTGGGCAGAGGCCAGAAACGGTGAATCCGGCTACTCATCCTCCTCCTCCGGGTGCCAATTATCATACTGGACTTGCTGGATTTGGATTGATGGGTGGGTTTATTCCGATGGCAACTGCTACATTTGGAAATCTTGCGCTTTCGACAGGTTTTGGTGGCTTCGGTGGGTTTATCCCGTCACTCCTCAATATTCACTTTCATGGTTTTCAGGATGCCTCTGTTTATGGAACAACATCTGGTTATCCCTTTGAGTTTAACGCGTTTCAGGGTGGGAATACTAGAGATTTTAATACGGGGCAAGTGCAGCGACAGGAGGATAATGTTTTGAAGAATTTGCTTATGTTGATTGGATTTCTTGTCCTTATTACGGTTATTTTTGTTATGTAATGTCGTTATTCATTGAACTTACACTGCTTTTAGTTAGTTTTTAATCTTCAATGATAAATGGAGCTATTGTGTTTGTACATATTTTAGTTAGTTTCAACTTTCAAAAGGAAGTTAGTTGTATGCTTGAGAATGTTGCCTGTTAGGCTTTTTATCAACTGTATCATAAACATCTGCGGTGAACTTGAATGTTCCTGTTTTGCTTCTTCCATCATTCGCATGTTTATGTCTGCTATCTCACAACAAGGGAATATGTTCCTAGATTGAGAATTTAGTTAGGTCTATAATTTTAAGTTTTAACTTTTAACCATTCATTACATATTAGTGGAGATCATAATAACTTGTATGGTTATGATTAGTGAGTTTTTGAGTAGCAACTGATTTATAACTCTGCATTCTGCAACAGATTCATTTTGGGCAGCCAAAGATTGATTTTCTAGTATCTGAAGTGTTAGTAGCTTTACAAAGATTAGAAATACTTAGGCCATCAGCAGCACAAATTTTGGTATGACAATTTGTATCGAATATTGAGAGTTATTTTGAATCTGTTATTGAGAAGTGACAATCTTATTGGTCTCCCTTTGTCCGGCAATTGTGACAATGCCTATTTAGAGAAAATTTCTTAGGTCATTAGCAGCACAAGTTTTAGTATGACAAATTGTAACTTATATTTATCGAGTTATTGCGAATCTGTGATTGATAGGCGACTATCTTATTGGTCTCCCCTTGTCCTGGCAATTAAGAGTTGAGACAATGCCTATTCAGAAAGGTAGAAATCCTAGGATGTAGTTGTAAGTAGAGGTAGATTGCTTTACATATTATTTCACAGTCTAATTGTATTGCAATTAAAACATGAAGGAATTATTTTGCTATGTGGATTGAGATGATCTATTTTGGTTTTTGACCAATGGCATTGGCTAAAATGATTTCTGTTATTACTATTGGCAAAGTGTTCTAAGCTTATACTCCTTAAAGCCTAAAAAGATGTTAGGAGTGGGAGGCTTGATGGAGCTTTTAGCTAACATATGTTATTTTTTGTGACTTGTATGTAACAATTTGATTCACTATAGTTGTTTAATATTATCTTTTCCTCTGCAAAATTCTCAACATTTTACAGTTCCCTCTGCTCAGTCGTCATCAACTCTTTACCGTCCTTGTATCTCACTTCCCACCATGCCACACGGCAAACAACTTGTGCGAGTTAAAAGTTAACAGAGTAGAGTATCAAACTCCATAACCGAAATCGAGTTATTGATACTACATTTTTTTTTGGGTTTTAAGTTTGAACATAGGATTTAAGAATTTTACCTTCTTTTGAGTTTAATGAAAATGAATATACCCAACTTAGATCCCCAATGTACTACTTACAGATAATTCTATAAAAAAAAAACCTACTATTGTTAGCTTTGGATTCAATGCACGGCGTTGTTGCACAAACAAACACAGGCTTAGACTTTTTGTTTTTCAATTGATGTATTGAGTTGGATTCTGTGATCATGTGGGAGAGTTATATGCTTTGCTTAGTTTGTACAACATATATCTCTCTTTTTGGTAGGGAGATCTACAAATTTTAGCTAATCAACCTTATAAAATGTCATTCAATTATTTAATGACAGGAATTGACATCCAATAATCTAAATATAGTTCAATTAATGTAATCCACTTAATTAAGCATAGCATCACATATATTCACATGTTGTGGGGTTATTTTCCCCTAAATAATTAGATATCGAATATTGACTTTTGGAATCCACATGTTCTAACAAACAATGTATACCAAAGCACATGCAGCATAATAAAAGCCATAGCATTGGACATAGGATCAAGGGAAAAATACAAGTAGAAAGAATATCTAGTACTGTAAGAAATAAGAATACATCGACTGAATGACACTATTTTTCAACCTTACCATTGCTAATAAAAAATGATCTAATGCCTTAAGGTTTATGATGAAAATGTGCCGGCTCCCTCTCTTTTGGTCCTGGAGCATTGATCCCATTATCACACCGAGCTCCTCCGGATTACCAAACAAGTGGTATAAGAACCATGGTTCCGTTTGGTAGGTGAGCGAGAGTGTGAATTGTATTATATCAACTATAGAATATGGGAACTCACAAATATGACGTCTTTCTTATGATCCTGAAGCATTAATTAACCTCATTGTTACTCCCGAGCTCCTCCGAGACTTCAAACAATTTTAACCTTCCTTTCACAGGTCACATTTATTCTACCTCTCAGTCAGCACTAGCCACAACCCTCTCTCTCCCATTCTCTTCTAGAAGTGTGGTACAACAACTTTCAACTCAAAACCCATTCCACCTCCTTCTCTAAAGCGTCCTTAAAATTGCAAAGCCACAACCACACCTCGCAATAATGATTAGAATTGTTCTAGGACTAGACCCTGACTAATTGTGGACAATGAGAGAAGGAATAGAAGCAAAAAGTGCTAATTTTAGGAACAAAATAAATATATGATTATTTTTTACTAAGATGGACTAAAGAAATTAAGAAATGGATAAATATAGAGATGCATCCACCCTCGCTGATCCTCTTGTTTGCACCATGCATTTTAAACACTTAACCTCGCGCAAAGGTAAGCTATTTTGGCACACACCTAAATGTTTCACACAGTTTGAAAATCGAGATTAATGTCCAATGGTAGTTTATTTATATATAACCGTCACATTTCTCAATCTAAGAAGACATATTTTACAAAAGATAAAATCGTGAAGACTTACCCAATGTCTAAATTTGACAATACCTCAATATGTGGTATGACGTACTTGAGGTGGAACTGAACAATTTTCATTTTATAAACTAAATTTCTAAACTTGAATATGAGCTGTCTAAACTTGGTCGGACGACTCTGAATTTAACGATTGCGTGGATGCGAGCTTTTCCGACTTTAAAGGATCACAATTGTTAGAATCAAAAAAATTTCTTTAAACCCTAAAGTCATCATGTTAATCATTAAGAAATATTGTAACCATAAGCGGAAGCGTACCTGAGTTTGAGTTTGCCATAGATAGAGGTTTGAAAGCCACGGGTATGTGGTCTTCCAACTGTAGAATTTATTATTGAGTCCTTGATTCTCCTCGGATGGAGATGAAGAGAAAACCTTTTGTCTGAGCCAAACATTATATCTACAATCGGAGACCATAACCCTTATAAATAACCTAGGGTTATTTTCTAATTTTCAATATTCTAATTTGGCCCCTTATCAAATTAGATATTGACATATATTATCTACACAATAAATTTCCTTCCATGATATTTATACTTTTAGTCATAAACTTATTATTAATTAGACCACTGTAACTTTGGCTAACTACGCAATGACCCTAACACATGTAACATTACATATTTGTGACTTAAAAATTCATTTTCGTAATGTACCAACAAAAAAAAAAATCATTTTCGTTATTCGTTATAATAGTATTAATTACTTGTTCACAATAGATCGCTTATAAAGGTGATTCATCATAGCATTAACCTAATCTATATTAATATATATTTACGAATCCCTATTGAAATTTTATAAGGAAACTTTTACAAATAGCATTAATGATTGATATTAATTACTATCAATATTATTAATTATTTAAATCAACAAAATTCGTAACACTAAAAAATATTATAAAAAAAATGTATATCTATATTAATATATATTTACGAATCCCTATTGAAATTTTATAAGGAAACTTTTACAAATAGCATTAATGATTGATATTAATTACTATCAATATTATTAATTATTTAAATCAACAAAATTCGTAACACTAAAAAATATTATAAAAAAAATGTATATTGGGAATAATTTAAAACCATATATCGAGAATAATTTAAAAAATATAGATTGCTAACACTACAAAATAATATAAAAAATGTATATTGGGAATAATTTAAAACCGTATATTGAGAATAATTTAAAAAATATAGATTACTAACATTATAAAATATTATAAAAAATGTATATTGGGAATAATTTAAAACCGTATATCGAGAATAATTTAAAAAATATAGATTACTAACACTATAAAATAATATAAAAAATGTATATTGGGAATAATTTAAAAAATATAGATTACTAACATTATAAAATAATATATAAAAAATATATATTGGGAATAATTTAAAACCGTATATTGAAAATAATTTAAAAATATAGATTACTAACATTATAAATTAATATATAGAAAATATATATTGGGAATAATTTAAAACCGTATATTGAGAATAATTTTTTATAATTTGCACTTACATTATTATCCACAAATTTTATTATAAATATTATCAATTATATTTTACTGTTTTAAAAAATTATTAATTGTTAAATAATTTTTAACAATTTTTTTTTCTTCTTATTTTTGCCTGTTCAAAAAAAAATATTGCTAAAATTTTTATAGATAGTCTACATGTGACATCGCATGATTTGGTAATCACATTAATTGTTTCATGATTTTTTTTCCAATGTTTTCATGATATTTTTTTTTGTTCAATGCTTACTACGATATTATTTATTGTTTTGACTAATACTTAGTAACATATTAATGCCTCACGAACTGTAAAAAAAAAAAAAAAGAAATATACATGCCTTATTTAAAAAAATTGAGAAACATTATTAATAACAAAAATGTTAGTTATTTTAATTCGTTTTTACTTTTTTGCCAAAGATTAATAACAAAACTATATTTAGAGGATTTTTATTTTATTTTTTGGCTTTCGCACCAGTTTTCGACTTTATCAAAGGTGAGCGACTAATCTAATTTGTACTTAGAGATATACGCATTGAGGATTTTTATTTTTATTTTAAAGGAATGTTTAAAGAATATTCTTATTCTTATCTACAAAAGAGACTATATAAAGTTGAATTTTAAATTATAAATATGAATGACAAAAGAATATGACATGTTTAGCGGCGATTGTTTTCCCTAAGACATGTATTTTAAAATTATTGAGAATATCAAATAAGAAAATAACAAATATAAAGTTGATTTATAAAGAATATTCCTTTTATTCATCTTGGCTATAATTGGTATGTTTTAACGCAAATTAATGCTGCTATTGACTCAATTTTCAGCTATATATATGTGGTCTAATTCCTTGCAATTTTGCTATCTTCAAACCTTAGTGGGTATTAGCTTATTTTATTTTCTCATTTTCTCTGATCAAGCATCAACATTTTGTTTTTGTTTTTTGTTTTGTATATTTACCATTGGATGTATTGTATAGATAATTAATTATTATTAATCGTTTTGTAATCTTTTATGTGTCTAGATCGATCTAATGGGTATCGCCATGGGATATACACTTTCACCTGAAGTTCGTGGTTCAAAGTTGGTAAACAGAGTGCTGTATAAATAAAAGATCTAACGGGTATGATTACTTGTGTTGAAGTTGAGAAGACATGTGAAATAAACAAACATGTTCAATCACAGACATTATTTTATTTTTGTTCAATTCATCACATGAATACTTACAAATATATTTTCTAATGCATATATACGTAAGTTTTTTTTTTTTTTGCCAAAATATATACAAGTTTTTTATTCTATCTTCTTTTTAATGTTGATTTTTGTGTTTACCAATATGAAAATAATCACCTTACCAACATGATAATGAGTTTAATACATGTTGTAAAAAATAATAAGAAACGAGGAAAGTTAATAAGAAACGAGGCTACAATTTTATCATTTTGTAAAAAATTTAAAACACATGTATAGGATTCATATCGTATTTAAATTCAAAACTCAAAGAACCATCAACCATGCACCTCATCCACCACCATTCTGGATAAAAAGTACAAACAAATTATGTATAGTCTAATTAATTTATGAAAATTATTTCAACCTTTTTTTAAGAAGAAAATTATTTCAACTTAGAAGCAAAGACGTTGGCAAATATAAAAACTATATCCAGTCTTTTTTACTTGAAAATATTGCATATTTTACTCAACATTACTATCTTATAAAATAGTGGTATTAATTTCTAATTTTAAATTAAAATGTATGACAAATATAATAATGCTATTATAATAATAATATTACTCTTTGTCCCATTTTTAATAGAGTACATATTGACATAAGAAACACTAAAAAGTACACGGACATTGCAAAATACACTCTTTACTAAAAATCATATATAGTCCGACTAAAAAAAGTAATGTATGATATTGTGCATTAATTGTGGAATTTACCTTATCACATTTTTTTTTTAAATTAATAAATAGATAATTTTTTTTTGTTTTTACCATCGATCTACGAGTTCGATTATTAATGGAAATAATTTTCGGTCAAACTTACCTAAAGAGTACACGCATTGCAAAATAGTTTGACTAAAAATCATAACTTACTTTTTTAGAGACCATAAAAAAATATATTCTTTTTTAATTTTAGTTAATAGCCGGTCATATTAAGTCTGACCAAAACAAGTAAAGGTACATGTTATTGTGCATTAATTGTGGATTATGCGTTATCACAATTTTTATTTTTTCAAGTTGAAAATTTGATAGTATTTTAACCAATATTTTGTTAAGTGATTAATGAATTTCTTTTAAGACGGGTCGTTCAGGAGAACCTGAGTTTGATTCTTGATATAAACAATTTTTAGTCAAACTTTCCTAACCATGCAGTCAAGCTCTGAGTTACCATAAAACCCTTCTATTTTTTTTGGGTTACCATGATATTAGTACGAAGTTTCAACCACCGTTAGCGATAACTAATATTTGTCGAGGAACAAGTGGGGCACACAAGGTGCGTTATACCCTCCCAACCAAATTTTCTCCAAACGCATGAGTCATGAATCGAACCCGTGACCACATGCATAAGGGGATATATATATATATATATATATATACATATATATATAACATAATACTATTTTTAAATGATTAAAATATTTTTTTTTTAAAAAAAGATGAGACGAAAGGTAGAAATATTTAAGTCTAGAAATTAAATGTTGCACACGAATATTATTAATTTTTGCCAAAAAAAAAAGAATAGTGGTCAAGTCCCATGAGCTTAACTCAGTTAGCGTGATATTGCATTATATATGACGGAGGACCGGGTTCGAACCCCGGTTATCTTATCCACTTTAAGGACGGAATTTATATCTACTAGATTACTTCATAAAAAAGAAAAGAATAATAGTCAAAATTCGATCTTTGACTAGAGTGTAAGAAAATTGATATACACTATCAATTTCTTAATGAAACAATTATTTTTCATAAGAACCAAAAGATTTACAAACACAAAATATTATATACACCTTTAAAGTACGATAACAAAATGTATATTGAAATCTAATTATTGTATAATTTATATCATAATAAAAAATAATTTATATTTTTATAAGTAAAAAACTAACCCGTGCATGTAATTTATACTAGTTATTCAATAAATTTTAAAAATGAATATTTATTAACCGACACCTTTTCTTACCCTTTTTTATTCATGATATAATATTTCATGTTTATTTAGGTGGCACCATTTTAGGGGTCTTATTCTTTCCTGCAAAGTGCAAACAACGTCGCTGTTCTTTGCAACTATTTTGCAACCGTCCAATTAAATAAAGATGTTGTTCTGGCCAATTGTGTATTCACAAATTTGTGCAACTGAACTACCAAGTGCCGATTCATCACTACCCTCACAGTGTTTAATTAATGACTCCTCTCTACTCCAGTATCTTACTTCCTCAATCAAAGGGATTCTTTTCTTTTTTACCCCTAAATTAGTGTCTATTAATTTGTCATAGTATACCCTTTCATTATATCTAAACTAACTTTTTAGAACCAAATCCTATGTTTAGTGTTACTTAACCAATGTTGATTATCGAAGAAGTAACACCTTAAGAGATTTCAATTGTTGTTCCTCAACGTCGTTCAAACGGCCCCTTCAATTTCGATGCCATTGCAGATTAGTGTTACTTCTTATAATGAAATCTTTTGCTTATAAAAAAATAAAAAAAAAATTGGTTAAGTAACTAAAATAGTGTAACACAAATGGTAGATATTTGAATCTCTTAACCATTTAATTTTGGAAAAAGTCAACTTCTTAACTGAGATTTCAGTTACCTCGAGTAGATTAGTTTTCACAGTTGCGTGCGGATAATACTTTTAGTTTTTTTTTTTTTAAATGGTTAAATAATGTTATTTTTAGTTTTCTAAGATCATCATACATCGGCCTTGATTCTAGTTAAAAAAATGTGAGAATTTAAGATATGGCAAAGTAGAGATAAATATTATTGATAAATTAATTAAACTATAGTTTTGACTTTTGACGTTAGATGAAGAAACTATCAGTTTGATGTGTATATATATATGCTTTTCGTTATTAATTAGATATTGTATGATACAAAGACGTAAATTAATTTTGCTTGCTAAGGTTATATTTGTAAACACTTCACTGATCTTTCAAGACATGGACGGGTGACCTAAATTAAAGGATAATAAAACGAAAAAGAAAGAAACTGACCATATAATTAAAAAGAGGGAAAATGTGTTCGTATTAACAAGTATACTACTAATATAAACTACTAGTACTAATTGAGTTAAAAAAAAAAACTAATAGTACTAATATGACCGACGTTTCAGTCAGATCATGAAGTAAAATGAGTTCCACATTGTGTGACGATATCAACACATCATAAAAGTGTAATTATTCTTTTTGACTTGTTAGAAGAGAAGAAAGGAAAAAGTACATATATATGTTTTATTTTTTCTTTCATCACCAATTTAATTTAGTTTGGAAGTCCATTTTTTTAGCATCAAATAGTTCTAGCCATTTCCCCATTACAGTTGTAGGGAAATGAATTGTGATACTCCTTATCAAATTTAGCGTCAATTATCACTGAACCAATTAACGATTGATACTTTCATTTTTCATTTTGGATGGGCATATACTCCTTCCGTCCCAAAATATAAACAAAAATGAATAAAAAAAAATTAATGCATTTGGACAAAATTATGCACCAAAATACATTGATTTTTGTTGACCATTTTTTATTTATATTTTAGGACGGAGGGAGTATTATTTAAGCAAAATGATATTTTGACAATTAGTAATTTGCGACAATTTTTTAACAATCTTTCATACAAAGCTACTTTAGTTTTTAAAATAATTTTTTATTTATCTTGAATTATGTGTCAATATTCACATTACCTTATTATATTTAGTTGTCTCATAAGTTGTCCATACATTCCTCTTATTTAAAGACAAATAAAAAAACTGAAAAAAAAAACTTAAGGAAATAATATGGACGTTTACTAGCGCATCTTTAATGAAAGTATTTAATTGAATTTTATAAAATGATCACTTGCTTTTTATTTTTTCCTTTTGTTGGAGGGATTATGATGTGGAGTCGAAGAGTGAGTAGCAAAGAAATTGTTTAAGCATCTTTAGTTAAATAATAAATTATTGTATCATATTTAACATTGACTTATTTAAGTGAGTTGATTTGAATTTAATATAGATATGAATTTTTCAAGACTTACATAATAATTTTATATAATTGAAATTAAAAGTATATAAGGTACATAAATATGACATAATACTATAAAGACCATTTGTCAATGATCTATAAAACGCAAAGCAAGTTTCTTTTAAAATGACCATTGAAATGTTTCATATTCTGCGATTTTGAGATAATTTAAACAATTTTTGAACTGAAGTACTGCTGAATTGAAAGACTATTATACCAAGGGAGAAGGGGAAGTATATGAATTTCAACTTAGAATCCAATAAGTTCTTTTTTTTTTTTTTTTTTTTTTTTGTTATCAAAATGACACTTAATAACTAATTTAAATACAGTATTAAAAAATTTAGACTACTTAAATAAGTGGTGGAAAATTGACTCATGTAATCAAGAAATTTGTTGAAAACTTTAATTAGTACTAAACAACAAGTCAACAATAGTGAAAACTTTATTTCTACCATTAGTACCAAAGAATTCTTGATCAACATTTAGCATGAGATGAAGAAAATACGCTCTAATTATTTTTATAAAAAAAAATGCATTTTTAAATTAATTAAATAATTAATGCGTATAATCTATAATATATTTCTTTTGGTCACATTTATAAAAAAAAAACACTTGAAATTGTAATTACTATTATAAATAAAAGTTAATAATTTTTAAACTAATTAATATTATTATTCCTAATATACCTTTATTTAATTTTACCTTTTTCTATACATTTACTTCACTTTTACAAAAAAACATGTGATTTTTCAAGATGAATAAAAAGGCCATAAAATAAACTTAACTATATTTTACACTAAATCAAAAAAGTTAATTATACTTAACTAATAACTTTCTTAAACACCGCATAAACCTTTTTTTTTGCTAGTACATCATAATTTTGTATTCAATGGATCTAGTATTGACAAGACTAAAGAGAAAGTACTCCTCATTAATTCTTAATATCATACGTGCCACAATCTCATAATATCAAATCCAAAAAACTAAGGACGTACACACTGTAAAAATCCAATTTCCGTGCAAATATTATTACTATGTAGAATAATAAGAATCATAAATTGTCCAGAAATTTTAGCTCAATTTCAAGTTTAGAATAATAAGAATCATAAATTCAATTCGAAATCGGAACTTCACAATTGTGTGCGAGTTTAATTTCAATGGATTATCGCTTCATATAAGAAAAAATAAAAATAAAATAAGAATCATAAATTGAAGAAAATATCATTGACTAATATGACTTTATGCATAGTTCATACTTAATAGAGTCAGCTGTTTTTGAATTCCAAGTAGAGATAGATAGTTCCTAGCAGAAACCATCTCTCTCTCAAACTCAACAATTTATCCCTCCCTTTTCTTTCTTCCATCTCTTTCTCATGAAACACTTGTAGATCAATCAAATAATCACTTATATATATATATATATATATATATATATATATATACACCAACCATAACATAACCCATTAAATATATTACCATTACCATGGTAACATTAAAATCCATTCTCTTCACCATTTCTCATTTCTATCTCCTAACTTTCTTATTCTTATTTCTCTTCTCTATTAACCACATCACATGCACCACCACCACCACCACCACCACCACCACCACCACCACTCAACGCTTCAAACAAGCACCAAAATTCTACAACTCCCCAAACTGCCCCACCATAACCACCCTAACATGCTCTGACGAAGCAGTCCACGTAGCAATGACACTAGACATCAAATACCTCCGTGGCTCCATGGCCGCAATTCTCTCCGTCCTCCAACACTCCTCCTGTCCAGAAAACACTTTCTTCCACTTCGTCACCGCCGCCTCGAAAACAACCTCCACCGTAATCCTCAACACAACACTAACTAACTCATTCCCTTATCTAAATTTCCAAATCTACCCTTTCCATGACGACGTCGTTTTAGGATTAATCTCAACTTCAATCCGTTCCGCACTTGATTGTCCTCTTAACTACGCGCGAAATTACATGTCTAACCTTCTTCCGAACTGCGTTCGGAAAATCGTTTATCTTGATTCCGATCTAATTCTCGTTGATGACATTGCAAAACTCGCTAAAACGAATCTCGGAAACGACGCCGTTTTAGCTGCGCCGGAATATTGTAACGCGAATTTTAGCATCTACTTTACGCCTACGTTTTGGTCGAATCCGTCGCTATCGTTAACTTTTGCGAGCCGGAAGGCTTGTTATTTTAACACTGGAGTTATGGTGATTGATTTGGAGCGGTGGAGGATCGGAGATTATACGACGAAGATTACTGAATGGATGGAGCTTCAGAAGAGAATGCGGATCTATGAGCTTGGTTCTTTGCCGCCGTTTTTGCTTGTTTTCGCCGGGAAAATTGTTCCGGTTGATCATCGGTGGAATCAGCATGGGCTTGGCGGTGATAATTTTCGTGGGCTTTGCAGAGACTTACATCCGGGCCCGGTGAGTTTACTGCATTGGAGTGGTAAAGGTAAACCGTGGGCCAGGCTTGACGCTAACCGTCCTTGCCCATTGGATGCTTTGTGGGCCCCATATGACCTTCTTGAAACACCCTTTGCTCTTGAGGCCTAAACCCAGCCCGTATTATAATTTACAGTTTCTTTTTTTACCTCCATTTTCTATTTAAAAGAAAATCAATTACCTCTTTTATTTTTTATTGGCAAAAATTATTTGGTATCGCGGTATATTTATCAAAATAATATATCGGAGTTTTTCAAAATCACAGTGTCTTGCTGTGATTTTGCAAAACTCACGAGGCTTGACATCATTATGGAGTTGGGCTTAGCTCGCTATATACCACTAGTGTTGTATTATGACGTTATAATTTTTGAAAATCACAATGGTTCAATGTAATTTTACACAATTTACTGTAATATCAAACAAGTGTATGTAATCCAGAGGTTTGCGATTGGGGAGTGGCGGCTTGCAATTGCGGAGTTGGCGCTTGAGTCGCTCCTGGCTTAGCTTGCTATATATGGCTAGTGTTGTATCAAAGTAGTATTGTACATCCAGTTAGTTAAACTGTGGTACTTTTTTTTTACCTTATTTGATGAAGTGAGTAATTGTTAGCTTTACAATGAATATAATGGAAGACATTTTTATGTGTTACTGTATCATAAATAAATTAATTCTGTTTTTGCATTGTCCTTTATGTTCCAGTACAGTTTCTACATATTCAGAAGCATTTCCTTCTGGAATTAATTAAGTGGTTGGTTTGCTTCTAACAAAACGTTTCATGCAAAATTGTATTCTCTCCGGTTTTATATACAAGAAAAATTTTACTTTTTAAATTCATTGTAAAATAGATGAATATAAACTATAATATTATCTAAATACATTCATTTTATAATGAATTTAAAAAGTAAAAGTAAAGTAGTTAATTAAGTTAATTTATTAATATAGATGATTAACTCAATTTTTTTTTTTTACACAATTCGAATAATGTATATCTGAATATGCCAATTTTATATAAAAAATACAAATGAATATGCCTAGAATGCGTCGGTGGCTTGGGTTTGTCATAGTAGGCGCATGGATCTTGAAAAGGATATATAGTATGTGTATATGTCAAAGTGAGGCTTTTATATTTATCTCCATTCATGTTTCTCTTGTCTGTCCAAAGCCAAACATTACTTTTGAAGATTTAATAATAATGATGATGATTGTTACTTATTTCTTCTTTTTTGTAAGCATATAAATTTCGTTGGTTATTTGAACATGACCCTGCCTCTCTCAACTTAAATACAAATGTTGCATAAATGAGTCTTTGTGATGGGAGTTTCACATCTCTTATCATTACTACTTTTTCTAATCACTATTCTAAATATGAGGAGGGATCCGTTGATTCCAAGAGTAAGTTTCCATCAACTTACTCCGCTTAATAACTCGATATCGACATTATATTTCTTCAATCCGACCGTTGAATTCAAATATTTCATTGAGTGGATCAACTCTACAAATTTTTATAAAAATTCAAAATTGTTTGATACTTTTTCTGATAACTTCAATTGAACGTACGACAAACTTTTCAAAAAACCGTTAAATTTCGATAGTTCGAATACATAACTACATTTTTTGATTTTTTATAAAAATTTGTAGAGTTGATCTACTCAATGAAATCTTTAAATTCAACGGTCGGATTGAAGAAATATAATGCCGATATCGAGTTATTAAGCGGACTCTTGAAGTCAACGAATCCCTAAAAATTATTAAAACTTTGATAACTAGTGTTGAAAAGTTGGAGTGAGTAGTATTTTTAGAGAAGTTAAAAGTTAATGTGTGTGGTGTGCATGGACATTTTAGTTGATTTTTTAATGCTTTTAAGAAATTCATGCGATTGTTTATGAACGCAACACTTCCTTATCAAGGTGTTCCTCGATGATATAATGTCAACTCATTTAGGTTAGAGTTCATTTTTTTTTGTCAGATAGTCTAGTGACTAGAATTTCACCCCTTAAAGGTGAATAAGTGGGTAACTCTTGTTTGCCGATCTCTCTCTTTGTAAACTGGCCCTAATTCCTTGTTTTCTTGGAGTCTTCTTCTTCTTTCATTGGTGAGGGGTGATTTTAGGTCATTTTGGCCTAAAATCACCCCCTTTGCATCTTTTTTTCCTCTTGTTTTTAATCCAAATAAGTGATTTTCACATAGATTAAGTCTTTTAGTTTTTGCTTTTGTTGTGATTTCGTCGTCTTAGTACGACGTTGTGCTGTTCGTTGTCATTGGTACAACGTTTGTTTTCCTGTCTTGTTGCAGTGTTCGTTTAGTTCATATTGAAAGATCAACTTCAATCAATTGCAGATTCAATCAATGATTTGGACATCATCGTTGCAGATCCGAAAGCATGGACATTCCGGTGACTTTAATATTATCATATTATTTGTAGGCATTTTGCCGTTGCATGCTATTAACTTGGATGTTACGAGTTTGTTCGCAAATTCATCCTTTTTTGTTTTTAGCGGTGTTGAATTTGTATTTGCATCTGATGTACTCTTTGAATTATTGTAATGAATGAATATCGTTGTTTTTGTCAAAAAAAAAAAGTGGGCGTACCAGAGTTCGAACCCCTGTCCCTGCACTTTACGCACAAATGTTCTATCAACTAAGTTAGGCTCACGGAACAAGTTAGAACTCATTTTATTCTCTTTGTTGTTTTTTTTTTTTTTTTGACATATATACATTTTTTTGAGTCAATTAAATAGTACGTATATTTAAAATCGGATGGAGTAACTAACTAATTAACAGTGTTTCTCAACTTTTCTATACCCCACACGTTTAAAATCCCTACATGGTGTGAAATGCATTTGAAAATTATAGAAGAAGCATGAGTCAATCTTTGAATGAATGAAAAACAAAAAAATGTGCTGTACTAGTAGCCTTAATTTGAACTTTGAATGTAGATATTTTGAGTGTCAGAATGTACGTTGTTGTTGTACCCATTAATTCGACGCAACCTCCAATTTCCACTTACTAGTATGATTTTATTTTGTCATTTTTCTGAACAAGTCAGGTTTATTTAAACCTCCGTATGAAAACACAAGATGAATTATTTAGTGGACCAAATTAAAACAACTAGTACATGCAAGTATGATTTTATTATTTTTTAAATCATTTATTGTGATTATCCATGGCAATCAATGATTATATTTTATCTTGTAGTTTAATTTTTATTTTTTATTTATTTAAAAATTAAGTTACAGCCAAGTATAAAAACCTTGAAGCACAATATTACATACTGTGCAAGTAAACAAAATTAACAACATAATTAGTTAATTACACACTACAAAAAATTAGCTATTTTGCCACGGTTAATTAGCCACGGTTGTTTTGACTGTGGGTAATGACTTCCTTTCGCCACGGTTTAACTGTGGCTAACCTATAATCTAATACCATCAAATTTAGAATCAACGAGCGCCTTTATTTTTACGTCTCCCTCCTTAACTTTTTCACTCTCTCTTTCCAAAGTTTCACTTTCCCAATTTTTTCACTTTTCTCTGCCATGCCGGAAAAAATATCGATGAATCTTTCGCTTCCCTCGCCGGAAAAATCCCTCTTCCGTCACATCAATTATCTCTTTCATCGTGAAATTTACCTAGCTAGGTTTCCTTCTCTCTTCTCTCTGTTTCCTAGGTGTTAGAACGCTTCAGATTCACCGTTTTTGTTGTTCGGATTTCACCTCGCCATCACAACGATTCAATGATTCGTCGATTTGTTCTTTGTTCGGATTTCAGTGTTCATGTTGTAGATGTATGGTTTGTTTTTGATTTTGACTTTGTTGTACCCTAGTTGTACTCATTTTTTACCATTTTGTGATTTTTGTCTTCTTCTGCTCTAATTTTACTTCTTCAATAGGTTTCAATTTGATTTCATTTATCCCTTCACATAGGTTCATAATTTCAACTGAAATTTGTATCAAATTTAGAATTTGTTATCAGTTGAATGAATTTGGAATAGATATTGATAGATTTTTAATTTGAATGATTAGTTTAAATTTATATTGTCACACACTGACATGTTATGTAAATATAAATTAATAAGACTAAGTTTAGTGAATGTTTAAGCCATGTAAGATAAATTATTATGGTGTAGTGGATGAAGCTCTTTATAAGAGGTTTGGTTTTTTTTTATGACGCATCATGATGGAACTAGAAATTTGATTAGGACTACAATTGTGTGGAACTGTTTAAATTCTACATTTTTAGTTGACTTTGAGGTTGCTTAGTTATTGTGACAATTGTTAGATCAATTTTGTTTCTAATTCTGTTTAATGGTTATTTGAGGATGGCAAATTTTCTATGAATGTGGATTTGTAGTAAGGGATTTTTCAGTTTAATAATGGATTATAGATTAGTCCATTTAGGTTAAGATTTCTAAATATGTAAGTTAAGGTGTTTGAATCTTAAAGGCACTTATCATAGATTCTTATTTAAGTATATATTGTTTTTCTTATGCTTTAATTTATAGGAAATATGATCAATTTAATAGTGAAAGAAAAGGAAAACCAAGAAAAAAGCATGAAAGAATAGCAGCATTTAAAAAAAAAAAAAGAGGGTGGGATGGGTAGTTCAATTGGTTAAACTAGTTGAGCTAAGGGTCAAGGAGAGGAGTTCAAGTTCTGGCAAGGAGAAAAAAACGAACCTATTGTAAAATTATTAACAGCTAACAATTTGCCATTAAAAAAAAAATTTAAAAAAAAAAATACCAGAACAATGTTTGCCACGGTTACAAGAGTGGCAAAGTTTAACGTGTTGTTTAGCCACAGTTATACCCGTAGCTAAATCGTTTTTCTTAATTTCCCTGGCCACTGTTTCCCACGGCTTCACTGTGGCTAACTGTGGTTATAAAAATGTTACCATGCTTCAATTTGCTGTGGCAAATACCAAGTTTAGCTGTGGCTAAATTTAGCAATGCCGGACTAAGCTACCCTCAAAATAAACGTGGCTAACTTTATTAGCCAATTAGCCACGGCCAATGTCACTTTTAGCTACGGTTTTGACCGTGACTAATAAGCACTTTTTTTGTAGTGACAATCGTAAATTCAAAAGCTTATTAATTACATGCAGATCAAATGGTAGCTAGAAACATTAATAAAAAGAATAAAAGCTAACAACAAATCAGCCAAGTTTGGCATTGTATGCATGTTGTAGGTATGTATATATGTAGTGTAAGTTTTCTTTGGGAAGTGATTCATTGGCTCGTTATATTGTGTGTTCGTGGGTGTAGAGTTTTATGAACTTTCAATTGCTTATTTTTGGTTGTGATTATTCTAGCGTAAGTTCTTTTCTGATTTGGTATTTATTGTCCTTTTAATGTTTGATCATACTTTTACAATTTATAAACAGTGGCGGAGCTAAGGTAAAATCTTGGGATGGGCCGTGATGAGTTTGATTTTTTTTATGGGAGCTTTATATATATTACACGACTCAATATTGTCTTAATGAGGCTCACAAGGTTTTTATATAAATAACAGAAAGAAGCCAAGGTAGAATCGAACCCATGCCTCTAATATAAATAGCAGCGCTGCAAACCACTAGGCTAGAAAGCTCCATTGTTTCAATGTTGAACATGCTAATATATATTAGATAACATGTGACAAAAATATCTACATATATACATATTAAAACTGAAAATTTTGGAACGGGCCGCGGCATTCCCCGGCCCTAAGCAGCTCCGCCCCTGTTTGTAAAGATGTAAAGCTTAGTCTTCAAATGATATGGTTGCATGTTCTTGGCACATTTGAAAGGAAAAAAATAACAGAGTTTTCTCTCAAAAGAAAACTAGGATTCTAATTATGTTACTACGTATTTTTATAAAATTTTATCTAAAGTAAATAAATAAGATAATTTTGTACTATGTACAAATTTATTTTTTACTATTGACTAACAAATTTCTTTGCATACATTTTATTTAATACAACGATATTTTTTTTTTGTCAAATAATCTAAAGATAGACTTACATATACTTTAACATTTGAAAAATAAAAACTTAACTTGCAAATATTTTTAGTGGCTACTGATAAAATTAAATTCAACTGTTTATTTTCGGTACATGTGTTGGTGAATTTTTAATTCATTATAATACAAAAAACTAACATGTTCACCAATCACCATATATAGATCTAGTCACATTATGGGGATTAGATATTGGCGTAGTAAATACCACATACTCTTTGCAATTTTAAAATTTGTTAAATATCCTCATGTAATCTTGAAATAGATAAATATCTCTTTGAAATTGTAAAACGTCAATCAAATACCCTACTCCGTCAAGTGTGATCAAAATTCGTTAAATACTTTTTTCATCTCATCTGATAAACACAAACAAGCTGTTACAATAACAAAACGCAAAAGAACATGATCAAAAGGTCAATCATGTATCATCATCACCATCGCCGATCATCTTCATCATCACTGTGATCGTTCTTTCTTCATCATCTCTGACCATCTTTATCATCGCCATGATTACCATCTGACAGGTACACATACAAATCCTTAATTTGTTTATTCAAATAATTCCTATTTTGATCGCGCTTGACAAAACAAACTAACGAAGGGATGTATTTGATTAACGTTTTACAATTTAAGAAAAATATTTACCTATTTCAAAATTGCAGTAGGACATTTGACAAATTTTGAAATTATAAAGAAGTATTTGGCATTTCACTCCAATGCATCTAGAGGGAGATGTGCAACATAAAATAAAGTGATGCACCCATGGAGACAATGAAATTCCCAAAAATCCCCGTTAGAACTTAATGAGGCGTGCAAAGTTTTTAGGAGAAGATTACAAAAAAAAATAAAAAAAATAGATAGCAAATCTGTTGAAAAACGTATACACGTGAATGTAAATTGTTTTTTATGGAAAAGATTCAATTCATATTTCACAATAACAATTAATTGTTACCGATGTGAGAATCTCGAATATTATCTGAGTCTTAAAATTTTCTGATCCTAATAAGCTCTCAATATTTAATTAGCTTTTTATTATTTTTAAAAGAAAAACTAAAATGAAAATTGTAAAGGCCGCGAATAGAAAAAATTACAAGGAGAAACAAAGTCAATGATGACAAAATTACAACCACCACCAATGTAAAAAAACAACAAATCTTTAAACACAGCAATCCCAAACATTATAAAAGTTTGATACGGTGTTTAAATGATGAAGAACATATACATAGTTGTACACAAGATCCCATATTTGAGAAAGGCGAAGAAAATTAAATGACCGTCTTAAGTCACAAAAAATAAGTTTAAAATTGGTGCAATTTTTTTTTTTGAAGAGACTAAATTGGCACCGATGAGAATCGAACCTGAAATCTTAAGAGGAGCACACTTGCATATTTTTTTTAAGTGTCCATTATTGTTTTTCTTCTACTATTTAGTTTTTTTTTTTAAAAAAATTTAAAATGTTTGTTCTGCCATCTATTTCATCTTTTAAATTTTCATTGAATGATTTGTTGGGTGGGGGCTAAGATTTCCTTATTTTCAGCTAAAAGTAACAGCGATGGTGTTACTTATTTTGGTTGTGCTTGTTTCTTTCACTGCTCTGCTGGAATGTTTGAGTTTTAAGCGACTTAAACTTGGAAGGTGACTAAAGATTCAAATCTTAGAGAAAGAAATTAGTTGAAGATTCGCATTATACATTACCTAACACAACAATGGAGCAAGCGGTGACATTCAAACTCTTAAATAAAAAACTTTGAACTTTTACTTTTGTCACCTATTGATTACTTTATGTTTTATGAGTTTTCTTTTTTATCCTTTCAATACTCTCTATACTTAAGTAGTAGACGATGTAAGAATGAATAATTTTTGAAAAAAATACTCTACATGAAATTTTTTTTGGATGTTATAAAAACAAGAAATTTAAAGAAAAAACATCATACATGAAAACACCCTACATGAAATTTTTTTATTTTTATAATATCCGTTATTTAAGTAACGGATGTTGTAAAAATGAGAATTTTGAAAAAGATCACCATCCTAATATGAATTTTTAAGATATTAAACGTAGAATTCATTACTTAAGTAGCGGACAGAGATATTTTAGTAATTTTATAAAAAGTATTTGTCAAAACTTTGATTAGCGCCAGCCCAATGTAATGTAGGCCTAAATATAATTATGAGGCATTTTTAAAATAGAAAAAGTGAGCAAAGATAGAATAACATTAAAAAAAAAAATTGTAAGTTCTCTTGAAAATAAGTAATTCTATTTGAGATGTATCATATACTAATATATTTTTAATAGTTTTTATTTTTTTTGTAAATTCTCTTGTTAGTATATTACAATGTTAATTTTTTCTCTTTTGTCAGGATTAGAATTCTGGACCTCCGACTCATTGACCCTTAACTCAACTAGTTTAACTAATTGAGCTACTCATTCCTTTCAATATATTTGTAATAGTTAAAATTTGAACATTAATTTATCATGTTGCAGAGATTGTCTAGCCCCTTCCACTAAATATAATTTAATTTGTTAGTGCAAGAAATTACTTTAATTACTAACATATTTATTAAAAAATATTTAATATAGATATTATTTACCAATTGGTAGACTTTAAATAACAAAATAATACTGAATTCTGACACAAATACAATTTTTTTTTTTTTTAAACTTTTACAAACTTTCATTGCACACTACCTGTCTTAATATATTTCCAACAATTAACATCAAATTAATAGAAATATGGAGAAAAAAAAAATGTAAAAGACAAATAACCAATATATAAAATAGGTTCAAACTAACAGTCTCATCTATGATTCTCCATTTATAAATCATTTAAACTAGGCATAAACTTGTTTAAATTTTAACTTACAGACACATATTCAATAATTCAAATCTAAGAAGATTTAAGAGCTACTATGAGGCTCCCAGGCAGAGGACTAAGGCAGGAGGACTCTCTCTCTCCCTATCTTTTCATTCTTGTTACAGAAGGATTGTCTTTGTTGATCCAAAAATCAGTGGCTAGAGGCGATTTACATGGTATCCAAATTTGCAGAGGGGCACCGGTGGTGTCCCACCTCCTTTTTGCTGATGATTGCTTCTTATTTTGCAGGTCCACTCTAGAGGAGACTAATCACCTGATGAGCATCCTCAAAACTTATGAAGAGGCCTCTGGACAAGAAATTAATCTGACTAAATCTGAAGTTTACTTTAGCAGGAATCTAAGCTTAGCAGCACAAGAGGACTTATCTCGGATCATGGGAGTTCGACATGTTCTTGGTACGGGTACCTATCTTGGCCTACCTTCCATGATTGGTAGGAAGAAAAAGGAGGTCTTCGCATATATAAAGGATAGAATTTGGAAGAGAATGAATTCGTGGAGAGGTAGAGCATTGTCTAGAGCAGGTAAAGAGGTTATGATAAAGTCAGTTTTGCAGGCGATTCCTTCTTATGTCATGAGCATATATCTACTACCGGAGTCAACAATCAAAGACATTGAGAAGATGATGAACTCGTTTTGGTGGGGAGGAGGAACCAATAGTAGAGGGATTCGGTGGCTTGCTTGGGATCGTTTGACCATTTCGAAAAGGCAAGGTCGCATGGGTTTTCGTGATCTCCACAATTTTAATCTAGCTATGATAGCAAAACAAGGTTGGAACATCATGACTAAACCAAACACATTGGTGGCAAGAATTTATAAATCAAGGTACTTTCCAAATTCCTCTTTTTTTTTATTCAAAAATTGGCCATAACCCAAGCTATGCTTGGCGAGGCATTTGGAAAGCTAGACAAGTTCTCATGCATGGTTGTAGGTGGAGTATTGGAGATGGTAGTAGCATTAAAGTAATGGGGGATCCTTGGTTGAGAAACAAAGAAGGCGCTTGGCTCCCTTCACCCCAAATACAAGGTGTGCATAGTCTTAATTTGAATGAACTTATGTTGCATAATATGAAGTTGTGGGATAAATCGAAAGTTGAAGCTCTTTCTCCTTTGAGTATTTCTAGCATTATTTTGGAAACACCTTTGTTTGGTATTTTAGAGGATGATAAACTTGTGTGGAAGGACAGCCCCCATAGTGTTTATAGTGTGAAGAGTGGGTATAAATTATTATGTAATATTTCAGGGAAGATGAATGACGGAGATACACACGAAGATTGGTCAAAACTTTGGAAAATCAATGCACCTCCAAAAGCAAAGCACTTACTATAGAGGATTTGTAGAGGGTGCTTACCTACCCGTGTGAGACTCCAAGAACGCCATGTTTCTTGTCCGTTATCGTGCCCTTTATGTGATCATTTGTATGAGGACGACTGGCATGTTATTAGCGATTGTATTGTGTCATTGCAGGCCAGGCAAGCAGCAGGCGTAGAGCAACAGCTGCAGCCGCTGTTCCAGGACGCCCAGGACGCGCGCGCGCTCATCCTGCGTGTGTGCCAACAGGCTGATCGTGATGTAGTTGGGTTGTTCGCTAAGGTTGTTTGGACATTGTGGAATAATCGGAATAATCAAGTATGGAACAACACAAATGAGGCAGGACGCAACGTAGGATTGAAGGCACGACATTTATGGGAAGAATGGATTCATGTGCATAGGCTTCAAAGTGGTACAGCAGTCGTTCCTCCATTTCAACAGGTTATAAGTTGGCAAAAACCTTCCCATGGATGGTTCAAATGTAATGTGGATGCTGGATTTCATCAAGGAATTAACAAAACAAGCACAAGTTGGTGTTTACGTGATCATCTAGGCCGGTTTGTTATGGCGGAGACCACTTGGTTTGAAGGGAGTTGCTCCATTATCGAAGGAGAAGCACTTGCATTAGCTGAAGCTATAAGAGCAATGGAAGCTAGAAATATACAACAAGTGATCTTCGAAACGGATTCCAAATCCGTGGTGGACGCAATTTATCATTATCACCGGGGCCAATCAGAGTTTAGTTTAATTATTGCACACATATGTAATTTGCTTCTATCTAGTTCAAACTTTTCGGTTAAGTTTATTAAACAACAAGCGAATGTGATTGCTCACATCTTAGCGAGGGCGGCCTTTCTTGGTCTAGTCGTTGTACCTTTGAGACACTACCGCTTTGTATTTCGACTATTTTGATTAATGAAATAATATAAGTCTGTGTTTGTCAAAAAAAAAAAAAAGAGCTACTATGAGGCTTAAAATTTTAGAGGTTTAAACTTTAAAGCCTTTGCTTTAGCGGTAGTCCCCTTAAGCCGCCCCTCATCGGCATCATTTTACATACATATCATTAGTGATGACGAGTGTGTTTTTTTGCCAACTTATTATCTTTTTGTGTTTTTATTAGTTTTCTATTTTATTCTTTTTCCATTTAAGTAATGGATGTGTAAAGAAATGTGTTTTTTTTGTCAAATTTATTATTTTTATAAGGTTTACTATTTAAGTAGTGAACAAAATATGCTACTTAATTAGCAAACAGAGGACATCTTGATAATTTTGTAGAGCGCACGAAAAAATTGGTAAGATGGAAAAAATTTCTCTTGATAATTGGCTCCTTCTTCACTTCTGCCTTTAATTAGAAAAATACTCTTTAGGCCCTTTTATTTGCTATTCAGGCCCCCCGTGTTGACGAAAATACCCTCAAGACATGTTTTAGAACTTAAATTTCAAATTTAATTAATTTTGGAACCTATATTCCAAAATATACTTATATGTATTATTTTTGATCAAAATAGCTATACAAATTGAATTTAGAACTTACAAATTGAATTGTGTTGTATTTTTGAAATTATTTTACGCTTCAGAACTTACTATCCAAAGTAATTTTTATTTTTTTAAATTATTTTTACTTCGGAGTTTAACATCCGAATTGTGTTTTTTTTTTAAAAAAAATTACACTTCGGAAATTATGAACCGAAAACGGACACTGACATTTCCTCGCTTTTGTGTCTTCTTTGTTTAACTTTGTCTTCATTTCTTTGTATTCACCAACTTTTTCATAACCCAATACGAAATATTTTTTCCTTCGGCCATAACCATTATCTGAGCAATGCCAAATTCATCAATGTTTGGTTTCAATTCAACCGGAGGTTTTGCCATTCTAAACATACCTATATAAACCAATACAATAACTACATATCAGAAACATGCTTTACAAAGTTGAAAAACCAAAATTCTGCCAAGTTTTGATTTTATATTCCAAAATAATTTTGGAATGCACGTTCCAAAATTTACGTTTACAGATAACACTTGAAAACTCAAATATAAAAGCGTGTTATCTAGGCCCCCCTACATTACTCTCAGGTCTCCCGTCTTGATCAAAATGCTCTTAACAAGACATTCGTATCCTAGAAAATGAAGGAAACACATTTCGTCACCTAGGATACGAAACTATGTAGGTGTGTCTTGTCGCACACATATGGGCACAAACCACACAATTTTGTTTCGTAGTTACCAAAACGTCAATTTTTTGATTTTTTGTCATCTATGATACGAAATTATGGATTTTATCACCAAGGTGACAAAATTATGTTAAAACATAGTAAGTCTGCCTTGTCGTGTACATCTTGGTACAAAACACACAATTTCGTCTCGTAGTTACTGAAACGCCCATTTTTTAAAATTTTGTCACTTAGGTGACGAAATTTTGAGTCAAATAAAAACCAAAATTTTCTATAACCAAAATTGGTGATATTTTGGAATTTTTGGGGAGTCTAGGAGCATCATGGGGGCCTAGATAACAATTTTCAAAAGCTTTACACTCGGCCCATTCACTAAAAAATGGTATCGCATCTGGAAAATTACTTTTGCCACCCTACTAATCCTGGGGTGCGTTCTATGAAATTACCAAAATATTCTCGTCCGCTCTTATATTGAACTATGTCAAACATATTGTGATTTTTTATTTTTAAAAAGTGTTATCGATAATTATTAAAATTTGTGATAATTTTAGAGATGATGATGCAATAATTAAAAGCAGTATGATGATGCAATAATTAAAAGCAATAACGGCGGAAGATAAAGAGCGCGATCAATTTGTTTACTCAGTTCGGTGTTAATGAACCTACTAGAATCAAATAGTCAGTTTACAAGAGTTCCCAATTGAGTTACAAGAATATAATTAATCCTAATTCTACCCAAAATCTCAAATCTCTTCACGTGGCCAAGAGACTCAATTTAACCTAGTCTACCCAAGGTGAATACAATAACCCTTTACCCAACCCTAGAATTATACCAAGAGACAACCCCTCTTGTTTCTCTCTAAACCCTAACCTTTGTGTTGGGGCAAATCCTTATTGTCACAAACCATATCCAACACTTTGAAAGGCAGCAATCTCATAAAAGCCCATTTTTCCCCCTCTTTTAAATAGCAAAGATTTTATTTTGTCAAGTAGCCTAGTGACTAGACTCACATTTAAATGTGAAGAAATATGGAATCCGGAATTCGAACTCCGACCACTCAAATAATGTCACTAATAACTACCATTTGAACTACACTTATGAAACGATAGCAAAGATTTTATTAAATAAACTAATTGAATTAGAACTTACAAGTATTTGGACTAGCAATAGAGATACAATGGGAGGCCACCAAAGCCACAACATCAAACAAGTATTTTTATATATAGATAATATTTTAAAATAATCGAAACAAGAATATAATAAATAATTTTATAATACTAGAATAACACTTATATAATTTTTAAAATTATTTATAATGTTCTTAAACTTTAAACTTTGAAAACCAGCTCAAGACAAAACCTTAAACTTTGAAAATTCATTTAAAGGTGTTGAGAATCGCAACACAACTTGCCTGTCTCTCGAGAGGTCACTTGATTAAAGTTTCGATCCTTAATGTCATGAAACTCGGTTCGAGATTCAACACTGAGAAAATTATAACACAACCAAAAGTACATAATATGAATTTTTTTTTATCAAATTAATGTTTTAACTTTTAACAGTTATAATTGATTGACTATATGAGAAATTTTAATACCGAGAATGCATGATATATAGTTATATCCTTTTATATTTTTTTATGAATCATACACTAACTGCATTTGTAACAACTTATTTATTTTAATCAAATTTTATTTTAACTGTAAGAACATTTGTTTCTTAAAATGATATAAATTATTAAACGTGATGGACATTTTTTTATTCAACTTATTTAGCCTAAACCCTTGAGGCTATGGCCCATAACTTATATTATTCAGAAGTTGGACTTAAAAGAAAAAAGAAAATTCCTTCCACCCCTACATTTAATTCTTTACCCCTATAAATTTAATTGAATTGACTTTTCTATTCTCATATATAAATTAAAATCAGTCATTTTTTTCTCACTTTTCTCGCATTTCACTAAAATTTGTTTCGATTGAGAGATAAAGAGTGTGTGTAAGTAAATTGTTTGAAGCTTAAATAGGGACACTTTTTATGAGTGTTTTAGTTCTTAAAAATAAAATTGAAAAAAAGTTAATAAATTGAAACATTTATACAAAGTGTTCGCTAAAATTAATAAACCAGAACACTTTTTTTGAGTGTTTTAGTTTACAAAATTAAAATTTTAAAAAATTAACAAATCGGAACAATCATACAAAGTGGTATGGTGTGCAATTTTCAAATTTGAAAAAAAAAAAAACCGAAACACTTTCTATGAGCATTTCATTCTAAAATTGAAATTCATAAAAACTAATAAACTGGAACACTCATACAAAATATTCTAGATAACAATTTTCAAAATTGAAATTCTTAAAATTTATACATACCTTCTTTATGTGGGGTGAACTCACATTTTTTCCAAATAAATAAAAAAAAAAATTGAGAAGATGAAGTGTAAAATATTAGATATATACAAAAAAAAATTATAGGGATCAACGTAAAATATAGGGCGTGGGAGGAATTTTATTTAAGTAATTATTACTTTCTTCGAATTTAGGACCCATTATCCTTAGCGGAAGAATGAATTATTTCCATTAAAAAAAATTGAGAAAATAATGTATGCATCTAAATCATTTGATCAAAAACATGTGATAATATTTTAATTAAAAAATAAATAAAATTGATCAATGGTTAAAATGTAACAATTAAAAAAATAAAGGAATTTTTTTTGAAAGGATCCATTCTCCCTAAGCGGAGCCTCTAATTCACGGGTCATTATCTATAACACAATGGTAAGAGGTAGAGTTGTTAAAACGGGCGGCCGAGCACATTTTGGGCCGGGCTAAAAAGCCCGGGTGGAAAACGGGCCTCCCAAAATTAAGGTGCAAGCCCGACCCGGTTCTAGCTCTCGGGCCGAGCCGGTTTTTCCTTTTTTTTTAATCTACTACTATATATGCATATCAAAATTAGACACTCAAATTAATAAAAATCATTGCAAGTGCCAAACACATGAAAAATCGTTAAACAACCTGCCTATTTTTTTTTAATCACGAAGACAAAGCACATGAGAAATCAACAAACCAACCAAGCCGTGATATGATCAAACGACGGCAAAAAAAAAAAAAAAAATACAAGCCACTTGACTAATAATACAAGCAAAGTTCAAATTATCGAAATTCCTACAAATCCACCAAAATAACATACACTTATTTTAAATTCTTCAAAACAAAGTTCAAATTCTAATTTTTTTTAAAAAATCATCTCGATGACTTGGTCAATCTTCACAAATTTTCATCATATTTATTAATATTACTGGCATCATCTAATTCTATAAAATAAAACAGAAAATTGGTTTTTAGAAATAAATATATACCATAAATTTTTTGATTAATTAAACATTTAAAAAATAATAGAACTTTAATAAGCATACATTCAAATCCATATAAAGATATACATTTTTTTTAATTGTAATTTATTCGGGCTGACAGCCCGCGGCCCATCCGGGATACCCCATATTTTTTGAGCTTTTACGGGCCGGGCTAAAATGCCCGAGAAAAATTCGGACTTAACTTTTAAGGCTCAAGCCCCAAAAAAAACTCGGGTTATTCGGGCCGACTGATTTAGACTAGCCCATTTTAAAAGCTCTAGTAAAGGGAGTCTATTATAATTCCTCCTTTCTTAATTTTAAACCATCTTTGGAAGAAAATTAAAGAAAAGTGATTCGTTAAAATTATTTCCTACATAATATTGGAACTTTGTTAGAGTCTTTTATATTTCCTACTTGCTTAATTATAAATCCTTTTTTGGCAAAATACTATATTTCCGACATTACCTCACTTATATGGTAAAAGTGAGTCGTTAGATTGATGTTTTTAACTACCAAGTCTTTAGCTAATGCCCTCCCTTAGTGGGAAATAATCTGACTCTCCAATTAAGATGTTTTCAGGGTTGGTTTTATAGAAGGCCTCTGAAGCTACTATTACTTTAGGACCCCTCAATCCCCACCTAATAAACCATTTAAATGACCTATTAATTTTGTCTCATCCCTAATTTCTGTTAATTGTGATGTCACATTCATTTAGATTTTCAACTAAAATTGCACATATCATATTTTCTTTTATTATTTGTATGTAAAACATCACCTTCCATTTTTATTTTTATTTTAAACTAAATATCCTCTACACACAATTGCATAGAGTAATCCCTCTAATCTAATTTTGTCTATAAGCAATGTAATTGGTCAAAGCAAGTAAAGGAGCAACTTTTTCATAATCAAAACCAATAAGACAATCATGTGCATCCTTGATCAACTTTTCAGCAAACTCCTTAGATTTTTCCAATCCCAAAAGCTTAGGATAAGTAGCTTTATCAGCAGCCAAATCCTTCCCTGCTGTTTTCCCTAATTCCTCGGAAGATTTGGTAACATCAAGAATATCATCAACAACTTGAAACAACAAACCAATGCATCTAGCAAATTTTCTTAACTTTTCAATTTCATCTTCACAACCACCACCAATTATTGCTCCCATAACAACCGAAGCTTCCAATAAAGCCGCGGTTTTTCGAAGATGTATAAACTCGAGCATCTTTAATCCGACATTTGATAGCCCTTCTGATTCTAAATCAACAATTTGTCCTGCAACTAATCCTTCTTTTCCTATTGCTTTTGCCAGCTCAACAATTGCTCTAACAACTTTTTCAGGTGTGACCCCAGTGGTTGCAACGGCCACGTGTTCAAACGCGAATGAAAGCAATGCGTCCCCAGCAAGGATAGCTACATCCTCGCCATAGACTTTGTGGTTCGTTGGCTTTCCTCGTCTAAGATTATCGTTGTCCATGCAAGGTAAATCATCATGGATCAACGACATAGTATGAATCATTTCCACGGCACAGGCCGATGGAATCGCTGTTTCTTCTTTGCCGCCTACGAGTTTGCAGGCGGCAATACAAAGAATCGGACGAATACGCTTCCCTCCGGCCAAGAGGGAATATCGCATGGCTGCGTGAATCTTCTCCGGTTCTTTTAGTACAATTGCTTCATCCAATGCTTTGTTAACTATGTTAACTTTTTCAAGCATGTATGCATTGAAATTGAAATTGTGTACGGTGGTTTCTTCGGTTTTTTTGTCTTTTACTTTGGCTACATCAGTGAGAGTTTGTTTTTTGGTTGTGATTGTGATTGTTTGGTTAATCACAGAATTGGGACTAACCCATGTACCAACATTCATGGAACTCATTACTGGTTATTGATATTCTTGTTTGTGGTTATGCTCTTGTATATGTTCAACTTGTTAACTTGTTATATTATATAGAGTTTCAACAAGGTTTCTTATTAATGCTTGTAAACTTGGATTGCGCTGCAGTACTTTTTGAAAAATTTCACACAATTTTGAATATCAGTAATTGATTATAGATCGAACGGTCCAAATTATTGCAATTAAAAATTATTTAAAATAATTTTAACTACACTAATTTGTCGACCCCACTAATTTTCAATATGTTTATCTCTCTTTAAATGGAGAATAAATGGAGGAATAATAAATTGAGGAAACTCAAACTCATTATGGATTCCAAAAGTGTGATATAAGACTTTGTCAAGACCGTGACAAATCAGACAGCATGAAAATTGTTTGATAGAATTAAAGTTAATTCTTAAATCCTATAATCAATCATGTTAATTATAAAAAATAATGTAAACATAAGCGAAAGCGTATCTGAGTTTGCCATCAAAATAAATTGAAGATTACAGGTATGTGATCTTTCAATTGTAGAGTTTATGACTCAGTGAATCTCCTTTGATGGGGATGAAGATAGAATTTCATCTGATGCGCCGTTTTCACGTTATCTACAATTGGAGACCATAACCCATGTAAATAACCTTACAGTTATTTCTTAGTTTTCAATATTCTAATTCGGCTCTTCATCAAATTAGATATTGACTTATGGTATATGCACACGGTGGCGGAACCAGAAAAAATAATTTAGAGGGGCCATGAATTTTTTTAATATATAATTTAGATAAAAAATTATATTAGATAATACAAATATAAGTCGTAAAAAACACAAATATATTATTTGGTAATTCCAAATAACTTATAAATTCATATTAAGAAAACAAAAATCAATCGGGTATTTTTTCATGAGTTTATAACTTATTTATACTAGCTTATAATTTATTTTGGTAAGCTAATTCATTTAGCTTATCACTTATTGTTTTTTATTCTAATTTTTTCCCTATTATCTCACTTAAAAAAAATTAAATATCAATAAACATATTTTTGTATGTCATTTCATATTTATATATGCTAGTTTAATTGATAATTTTACCCAATATTATAAATTTAATTAGTTATCCGTTATTTTTTGGCAAACAAGGTCAATATTCATTATACTCAATGTATATATATACTGAGTGACTTGAAATCATCAATAATAGACATAAATTATTTTTTTATTTGATTTTCTCTCATTAAAATAAAAAATCACATAACCAAACGAACGAACCGATTGGAAATGAACGAACAACATTTGGGTGAACAAGAATATTAAGGTTGCAAGACACTTCTTATAGTCATTAATAATAAACTCTAAATTACTATTTACATTAATATTTGTACAAATACATATACATAATTACCTAAAATGATTAATAATATATTTGAATTAATATTCTTCCTAAAAAAAAATGCTTAAATATGCTTTTGATCCCTGCAATATACACTTGTTTTAAAAAGAGCCCCTGTAAAAAAAATAAAATTGATTTTAGTCCCTGTAATTTCAAAACACTTTGAAAAGAGCCCTTGAGCTGGATTCTCTTCATACCGGTACACTTTTTATAACTACACCGGTATGAATATTCATACCGGTACACTTTTGTATAAGTGCACCGGTATGAATATTTATAAAGAGAATCAGGCTCAAGGGCTCTTTTCAAAGTTTTTAGAAATTGCAGGGACTAAAATCAATTTTTTTTTTACAGGGACTCTTTTCAAAACAAGTGTATATTGCAGGGACCAAAAGCATATTTAAGCCAAAAAAAAATCATTATTTTTGGGTGGTGGATGGCCGTGGCCACCCTCAGCTCCATCCTAGTACCGCCTCTATATGCACAAGCACAATAATATTATCTTTCATGATATTTATGCTTTTAGTTATAAACTTATTATTAATTAGACCATCACAACTTTGGTTAATTACATGATGATCCTAACACATGTAATATTACAATTGTGATCCAAAAATTCTGACACTGTTTCCATACTTATACAAGCCAATTTGGCTACTACAGAATAGATAAATTGTTTAAGTAATGTGTTGAACATTGATAAAAAAATATAGCTGAATTCTCTTTGGTGCACATCTTAATTGAATATGTATCGATATTTGTTGAGGTGGACAATTCAGATAAGTTCACATAGTGTTTATTAACTTTTCTATATTAAACACTATTTGTGGACCTATTTGAATTATGCACTTCAACGGTGTATTGTAGTGTTTACCTATATGAATATTATAACTTCTTCTGCAAAATTCCTTGTGTCCTTTATATAGCTGATGAAGAATTGTACCGTTGCAATATGAGAATGAAAGTTTTCTTAGCTTTAATGGTGATCACAAATCTTTTGGTTCACTGTTGGTAGTACATTTCATATTGGTTTCACCATGTTTGAACTTATAAGGAAAGAGATCCTTGGTTGATGCTTCTTTGTACTAATTGCTTTAGATTTTCAACCAACGTCTCTATCTGAATCTTTGAATTCATATTAGTATTTAGTTGAAGCTTGATCGGTCTTCTTCATGTCGACATAATATGATTCAATAGTATGTGTAGAGCTGCTGCTCGGAGTCTACAGTCCAGAACCTACTCGTTCATAGTCATTCACTTATAACCCAAAGTTCAAAGCCTTGTAGTTCTGAGTCCAGAATCATTTTTCTTTTCCTTATTTTCTGCACACTTAATAATATGATTAATGCACAAAATTGTTCTATATGCTTTGTTATCATCAAAACTTAAGGATGTAGTTGCTGAACCAAACTTGTTCCAAGAGATAGATCTCTCTTTGTTCTCTGGATACGAATACATATGATGAGCAATAAGTGTTAATATTGATTAATAGCATAAATCTATATAACTGATTAGGAAAATACATATGAATGAGTTAATGAAGTCTAATCCCAGCAATCTCATTTCTCTGTTAATTTGCTCATCTTTTATCATTATTATACTTTCGTAAATTTATGCAATCAAACACTTATATAGGTTAGTTATCATTGTTGAACGTCATTGATATTACACTAGTCCCTCTGGAGATTATATAAAAACACTTTCTTTTGATACTACATTAGGCGCCCATTGGAATTACAAATAAAATAGGTCACAATAGAAATATATGAGCAAAAATATATGTCCAAGTGAAAATTATAAAAAAAAAAAATCAAATATTAATGTATAAATAGAAATATAAGTTCCGTAAAAATTATAAAACAAACACTCATATTAAAGTATGAAAAACAAAAACTCCCCGGATGTAGAGATGGAAATGTAGTTCCATATATTAATGTATATAAATGCTAGTCCCCATTGAAATTGAAAAAAAATATAAAAAGAGGTCCCAATATAACTAACCTATTGTAAGTAAATTGTGTGAATTGACTCAAAATACCTCTACATAAGTGACGCGGACAAAAATAATATATGGTATTTTGGAAAAAGCAATGGGATTTTTTTTATAGCAATGAGTTTAAATTACATCGGTGTAACATTTTAATAACACTTTAATGAATATAAATTTTACAAAATCAATTGTTAGATTAAAAATTTATATCGTGTAGATCATATATGTTAAATTTTAGGATAAATAAGTCTTTACCCCCCCTGCAATATAGGCGAGATTTGCAATTGCCCCCTGTAAAAAAAAAATTTGAGATTCGAACCTTATAAATTTTTTTTAATTTGCTTTACCCCCTTGCCTCACACCTGGATGCTTACTTGGATGGAATCTCCACGTGGCACCACCAGATGATGCCACGTGGAAATTAATAAAAAAAAAAATTAATTCCACATAATATAAATCCACCTCATTTTTATTTTTTAAAAAAACAGAATTATATTTTTAATTTTTTTTATTATATATCCATTTTGCTGAGTTCATTTTTTAAAAACTTAAATAGAAAGAATAAAAACTTAAATAGAAGTTCTATTTTAAAATTAAATTAAAAAAAAATGAAGAACAGCAAAAATTTTCTCCTCTTCATTTCCTTCATTTCCCAAAATTTTTCCTTCATTTCCCAAATTTTTTCTCTCTCTTCTCACCAGGTTTCTCTCCTCTTCTCTCTCTTTCTCTAACTTTGCTCAAGAACATTCATATGTTCTTCAACCAACCCAGAAAAGCGACGAGTTTTCCGGTGGTGATGCGGCGGCCGTCACGGCGGCGCCACCACCGGGAAACTAAAAAAATTTCCTTTTTCTAAAAAAACAATTTTTCTTAAACCCTATTATGTTTTGATTTCAAAAATCAAATTTGTTTTTTTGAGAAAATGTTTTGAAACTCCTAGATCTAAACCACAAATTTTGGAAGACAAAAATATAAATTTCTACCTTTTCTCTTTCGGATTTGAGGTCTGTTTGGATTGTGAGTGGATTTTTGGTTTGTGAAAGTTATTGGATTTGAAATCATTTCTTGTTTCTGGGCTTGGTTCAATTTTGAGTTGTTTTGGTCGAGATTGGTTTCTGAGACAATTGATTTTTGCTTAGCTTTTGGATTTGATTGGTACGGTGGAGAGGAAGATGAGTGGTGAAGCCATTGTTTTTGCTTTGAAAAAAAAGATTGCTTTTTGAGAATTTTTGCTTTTGGATTTGATTGGTTCTGTGAATTTTTGGTTCTTCAGGTACATATTCTTTTGGTGAAATTTTTTCGGCAGAAGACAACAAGGAAGAGAAGTAATCTGCACTGAATATTTACTGCAGATCATTGTGAAATAGTGATGTTCTTTATGTTCATTTGGTGTATTGATTTGGATTGTACCCTATCATCATTTCATTTCGGTATTAAAAGTGTCATGTGATTTGGATCACTCCTAAAAGCTACTACTACTTACATACCAAAGGTTAAGCAATCATCTGGCAACTCCACCAATGTAAGCATTAGTTTGTTGCTAGTAGAATGTGAAACCAAAAATGAACTCAGCAAAATGGATATATAATAAAAAAAATTAAAAATATAATCTGTTTTTTTAAAAAATAAAAATGAGGTGGATTTATATTATGTGGAATTATTTTTTTTTTTTATTAATTTCCACGTGGCATCATCTGGTGGTGCCACATGGAGATTCCATCCAAGTAAGCATCCAGGTGTGAGGCAAGGGGGGTAAAGCAAATTAATTTTTTTTTATAAGGTTCGAATCTCAATTTTTTTTTACAGGGGCAATTGCAAATCTCGCCTATATTGCAGGGGGGTAAAGGCCTATTTACCCTAAATTTTATAAAAATCTAAAATCGTTTGATATATATGTTATTAAAACCGATCAAGGTTAACGGTTTATGCGTTTTTATTGAATACCGTTAATCTTGATTCTTGATTTGTCTCAATAACATATCAAATATGTGGGTTTAAATTAGCAATATGCACATTTTCACTTTAGACAAAAAACCCTTGATATTTAGTTATTTTACACTAGGAAATTGTGGGTTAGTTAGATAAATTTTATTAAATGATATGCATCTACTTTGCTAATTTACACCCACTTAATTATAAATATATGTAACCTAAATAAACAACAAAGGAAAAAAAAAAAAAAAAGACAATTTGTTACAATCTAAACATAAAGGTGTTTATAAATAATATGAGTGTAAATTAGCAAAGTGGGCATGTAAATTAGGAAAGTGGATGCAAATTAGGGAACATTTTTTATGTAAGTTACAAAACTAGTCCTTAAGTTACTAGTTTTAAATAATAAATATATATTAACGGTTTTTTTGTCCAAAGTGAAAATATGCACATTATTAATTTAGACCTTCATATTTTTAAGTGAGTCTAAATTAATTAGCAAACCCCATTAAGTAAATATAATATTTTTAAATAAAAAATAAAAATAATTATGATAATGGTGAGAATTTATTTTACAAAAGAGTAAGGTCCATATATATAAGTCTTGGTTGAACTAAACTAACAATAATATCGATATATTAGGTTGATTGTCTTCACTTAGATTCTAACTATGATCTTGCAGTAGTGTGTTCAAAATTTAGTAGTAGTATTTAACACTTTGTTTACCAAAAAAAATAATCATTTGACCCGTTTGTTCTAATTACTCAAAAAAAAGTGATGTTATTTTTATTTTCAAAAATAATTTTTATGGTAACTTAATTAATTAAAAATAGTAAAATTTATTTCAAATTCATCTTTTTATAACTTAAAAGAGTGATTTTACGATAAAAAAAACTTTAAAAGAGTGATTTTGAACTTTAATAACTTAAATGTTCATGTTAGAGATTTTAAATAATATCTTACAAAAATGATTCTTATAAAAAAATATTTAAAATAATTTATAATGAAATGATGAAATTTTAGGAAAATCTATTTAAATTAATTTTTTATTTGAAGATTTTATAAAAAAAAATTATTTGTTAAAAGTAGAAGTAGGTCACCCTATAAAGGTAATATGGGCAAGTCTACGAAATTAATAGGAACCACAAAAAGAGAAATTTTTAGGTGGATATTAATGATTAGATACAACCAATCAAATCATGACAATTCATTAATATATTGAATAAAATTTGAAAAATAAGGAAATAAAAAGTTGTTTTTCATAGGTAAGTTCAATACTATGAGTCCATGGTTTTACAAGTAATATAATTTTTTTTAATATCCTTCATGCGAAATTTTTGGCAATGTACCATGGTTTAAGTTTGGTGTGGCAGTTGGACATTAAAGATCTTTGGTGCTATTTTCAAAGTTGTGATCAAGCTATTATTTGAACATGTTAATGAATGACATCATTATGCAGCGATCATCTATAACATTAAAGAACTCATCACTCATTAGAGACTGGAGAGTTTGACTGATGCATATTCTTCGAGAAGGAAACACATGTGCGGACTACTTAGCCAAGATTAGAGCCCATAATCCTAATGCTTACTCTCTTATAGCAGCTTCTTCGGAAGGAATGAGTCTCCTCTTACTAGCTGATGCTAGTGGGACTTTTGTTTTAGATAATTTTGTTGTTGTTGTTGTCTTTTCTTTCTTATCTCTTTGTACCAAAAAGAAATAATAGTTATATTATTGTTTCTCTTCTTTTTTATTTTTATAAACCGTAGTTTCATTATAGAATGCGCATTTTGTTTTGATTTTCTTTGATTATGTTTCATCCTTAGTGCTTCAATGTGAATTTGGGTTTTGGAGCGGTGCTGTTTGCTTCTTCAAGAGGTGTGCTTTTTTATTCAATGGATCGTATTATTTATTTGAGTTTGTGGAGTGATTCAATTGTTTGTCTGGTGCTGTTGCTTTTTTTTTTTTTGGTAGTTGCAGCATAGTTACTAATGACTTAGGTTGCCATGTTGGTTTAGTTCTTTGGGAGTAAATGTATGAATAGGTTATGCTGAGTTAGACTTTGTTAAGTTCGAGTTTGAGTTTGGTCTGTTAAAAAATTGAAGATTCGAGTTTGACATGCGGCCTATCATAAACTTATCTTTTAGGTCTGAGTTTGGCCTTTTAAAAACTTAATGTGACCTATTAGCATGTATAAAAGTCTATTTCACATAAATATATTTAAATAAATAATTATATTTATTTTCAAAATTACTTCTGAATTAATAAACCAATATCCTTTTGATATTTAACATGATATTTTAGAGAATTTAACTATATATATATATATATATATATCATCATATTTAAATTTTAGTTTATAATAATACATTTATATATGTGAAAGCCTAATGTAGATTAATAAACTTAAACTACTTGAAAATTTAATAAATATATAATTTAATCAAAGTACAAATTTTAATATATAATTGACTTCTTTTTTTTTCTTCATCTAGATTTGGTTTAGATTTTGTTTTATTAATAATCTATTAATTATTTATAATTATTTAATATATTAATAAGTTGTCATGATTTGATTAGTTGTGTCTAATTATTAATGCTTAGTGAGTACTCACTTAAAAATTTCTCTAAGCGAAATGCATTCTAAAATCCTTTAAATTTTACGTTTGTAAAAGATAAATATTTTAAGTTTTTAGCTAAAACTACAATTTTCAATTCGATTTCTTAGGGGAAAATTCTAACATAAGTGGTCCATGGTGGACCATTCATGAAAAACCCTATAACGAATACAAATTTTACAAAATCCACCGTTGGATTGAAAGTTTATATCATATAGATCATCTATAGAAAATTTTAGAAAAATAGAAAATCATTTGATATGTTATTGAGATCCATCAAGATTAACGGTTTATTAAATACTGTAAATCTTGATAAATCCCAATAAAATATCAAATGATTTTCAATTTTTTAAAATTTTTTTATGGATGCTCTATATGATATAAACTTTCAATCTACCAATAAATTTTGTAAAATTTGTATTCGATTAGATCACTTGTCCACGGTGGACCACTTCCACGGTAGACCACTTGTGAAAGTGATACACCGTACCATTAGCCTTTTCTTAGGTATCTAGGTAAATCTGAGTAGTAGTGGCTGTATTGGATTAAGAATTAGAATTCAATTAACACCAAAAAAAAAAAAAAATTAGAATTCAATTAACACCATGATTTTTTTTTTCTTTTCATTTTCTCTACAGACTTTTCTTGCGGTCACCCTCTTGTTCAATGTTTGGTCCATTCCCGTCTTCTTTTTCTTCCTCGGCAATTATTCTTATATGACCAATTATACTACCTACCAATTATTCGATTAATTGATGATTTTTTAACATGAGCTCCATTTTTAACCATAATAGGTCTTCTTCTTTTTTTTTTTCCCAGCAATTGTTATATAATATCCCAATTGTTATACGAGTAACCATTTTTAACCTAAATGCCGTCCTTTTGATTTATTTATTTTTTTCAATCTTTTTTAAAAATTAATATAATCTCTTAAAATCTTCAAGATTTTTATCAATTTTTTTTTGAACAAGCCAAAATGAGATATATATCATAAAAAACAAACAAAATCCCTGGCACAAGGTAGTCTATCAACGGTTACAACGAGTCAAATATGGTTACAGAAAAATAATCACAACAGGTCATGCAAGTTCCAAGCTGAACAAAGGACTAGACCACCAGCTATGACAGTTAGAAGCTAAGGTAACACAATTCGCCTTCAACCACCTAAGAGAAAGAAGCTTGATCTTGTCCAACAACCGAGAAGTAGTACTGGTTGAGCCTCGGAACATCTTGTGATTTCTCTCTGTTCATACAACACACACACTCGCAAGCCATATAAGCTGCAAAAAGGAGCAACGAGCCCAAGAAACACCTGCTGAAAATGTAAACATGACAAACTGATTACGTAAGGAAGTGAACTCCACCCCGGGGATGCCGATCCATGAATGCACTAACGCCCAAAGAGAACCAAAAGTACCACATGAGATAAATAAGTGATATGCTGACTCCACCTCTCCACAACCTGAAATGCACAGATGGTCAGCTGTAGATAAGATGCCTCGAGTGACCATGTTGGTTTTTGTGGGCAATCGGTCACGCAAAAGACGCCACGCAAAGATGGAGACCTTCAAGGGTACATGCGGATGCCAAATAAGTTTGTCTTCATCGTCTATTGAAGCCGAAACTTGTAGACTCTGACAGTATGAGGCTGCCAGTGCCACCTATCTGAAGATTGGTCCTGCAATGAAAGGGTAAGCAATAAAGACTGACACTCCTTCAGCTCCTCCTCCTCCCACCCCCTCAACTGCCGACGCCACACCCAGGCCTCTCCACCCTAACGCAAACATCTCAGCCACCGTACACTGTCTAATCTCCGCTAAAACAAATAGACGACCAAACCGCTCACTCAAGGGGATCCCCTCCAACCAGGGATCACTCCAAAATAAAGTATCTGACCTGTCCCCCACCCTCCTTGTAACATGCTCCTCAAACAACCTGTCCCCTATCTCACCTCCCTCCCTAATACGCGCTACCTCCCTCCACCAAACGGCCCCTCTCTGTCCTCCCACTAGGAGCCTGCCTCTCTCCACCCCATACCTGGCTGCCAACACTCTAAACCACAATACGTCTATATCCACTAACATCCTCCAACACCATTTACCTAAAAGAGCCAGATTAAACCTCCTCAACCGCCTGACCCCCAAACCTTCATACTCCTTTCGCAAACAAATGATTTCCAGTTAACCCAAGATATTTTCCTAGAATCCTCACACCCACCCTAAAAAAATTTAATTAAAAGAGATTTAATAGAGGAAATGATACCTGAGGGAGCTTTGAAGAATGAAAGAGCATAGACAGGAAGAGAGATCATGACAGACTTAAGCAAAACAAAATGACCACCAAAAGAAAGGAAGCGACTCTTCCACCCAGACAATATATTCTTTAACCGAGTCACCACTGGTTCCCAAAAACGTATACGTCTCGGATCACCCCCAATAGGGAGTCCCAGATAAAGGAAAGGGATCTTTCCCACTCGACAGCGCGGGACAGATGCAGCTTCGCCCAGCCAAGAATCAGAAATGTTAACTCCAACCAGCATGCTCTTGTTGAAATTCACTTTCAAGCCAGACATCATCATAAAAAGCACAAGAACCGCTCGGAGAGCCCGAACATTCGTCCAACTTTTGACCCCCAGCAGGAGCGTATCATCGGCAAACTGAAGGTGAGATACCGTCACAGGAACCTGCTCACCAATACTATAACCCGTAAAAAGGTGTTGCGTCACCACAACCTCCATCAACACATTCAGACCCTCGGTTGCCAGCAGAAAAAGGAAAGGGGATAATAGATCTCCTTGCCTCAAGCCCCGCTCGATAAGGAATTCCTCCGTAGGGCTACCGTTAATCAAAACAGATGCAGTGGCCGTACTAACGCACTGTCTAATCCACTTCTGCCACAGAATCGGAAAAGACATTTTCCCCATAACAACATCCAAGTAACCCCAGTCCACAGAATCATAAGCTTTCTTAAAATCCACCTTAAAAAGCATGAGTTCCTTTTTTGACCTCCGCGCCTCATCCACTACCTCATTCGCGATGAGAACCCCATCAAGGATCTTCCTATCCTCCACAAACGCGGTGCGAGACTCGGAGATCACGCTACCGATCACGAGGCGCAACCTATTCGCTAAAACTTTCGCAAGGATTTTATAAAGGCTCCCCCCAAGCGAAATAGGCTGAAAATCGTTAAGGCGTTGGGGACAATCTACCTTAGGGATCGGGGCGATGAAGGTGGAGTTTAAACCCTTAGTCAATTTTCCATTTCGATGAAACTCGGAAATAAAGCGCATAACATCGCCCCGGAGGTCGTCCCAAAAGTCTTTATAGAAACCAAAATTAACACCGTCCGGACCTGGGCTTTTGTAGCTGTCACAATCCCACACAGCTGTTTTCACTTCTTCCTCGGAAAAAGGCTTGATTAAACTCACGCTCTCAAGCTTACTTAATTGTTTATAATTAAGGTTATCAACCCCAGGTCTTTCCATATTCACGGCCTTAAATTGAGACGTGAAATGCGAGTACACTGCCTGCCAAATAGGAGTCACACCTTCCACAGCGACCCCATCCACTTGGATGACGGATATAGCATTGCAACGCTGGCGGGTCGCAAGGACCGAATGGAAGTACTTAGAGTTTGCATCTAATTGTCTATCAAAATCTCAATTTGTATAGCTAACAACTTGTCTCGGATAGAAAAGAAATTGTTTCTAAATCAGATCTGGATTAGATGCGGTCATAACCCTCACTGCATGTATTCGGTAGAATCAAGACCATTTAATCAAAATTAGACGGTTTAAATTTAACATGAGACTTTTAAATGTTTTAAAAAATCAATACTGCATTTAGGCATCCATCTCCAAATCCAAATCCATAAAGTTCGGGTATCCCAAACCCGTCCCAATTGTTAACGGGGATGGAAACTAAAATCCAAACTCATATCCAACAGGGTTTGGGTATCCCGTGGGGTTCGGGTATCCCCATTCCACTATATCTCTATATGAATTTGAGTTGCACTTTGTTGTTTTTTTTATTAAAATAATAGCTAAAAGTAGAAAATTATTTTGTTTCAACAATATTTATACATCGAAAATGAATAGAGAAAATAAATTGATTAATACTCAACTTAAAAATATGAATGTAGTAATCTAAAATAAAATAAAATATGAATGCAATCTAGAATTTGTTTAAGGGTTTCTAATTTATAAATGATAGGCTGAGGGTGGGAGGGCGGCTGGGGTCATCTTGGTGGAGGGAGATAGTGAGGATTAGGGATGGAGTGGGTGGGATTACTGAGGGGCTGGTTTGGGGAGGGTGTGGTGAGGAATGTGGGATACGGGACATATACTCTCTTCTGGACTGATCCCTGGTTGGGAGGGTTACCTTTATGTGAGCGATTTAGTCGTTTGTTTCATTTAGCGATGACTAAGTCGCACACAATGGCTGAGATGTTCTCTTTGGGGTAGGAGGTTGGAGGGGAGGCGTGGGTGTGGAGGAGGTCGTTGTGGGTATGGGAGGAGGAGATGTTGGGGGAGTGCCAGATCTTACTTTTTCCAGTGGCTTTACAGGTTGATTCTTCATATAAGTGGCAGTGGCGATATTATCCCGATACAGGTTACTCAGTGCGCGGGGCGTACCAGTTGTTGACTTCTCAGGATTCAGTTACTTTGGGGGCTGCTGAAGACCTCCTCTGACACAGACATGTTTCGTTGAAGGTGTCTATCCTTGTGTGGCGCCTTCTGCGTGATCGATTGCCTACGAAGGCAAACCTAGTTGCCCGCGACATTCTCTCTCCAGAGCTTCACTTTTGTGTGACGGGATGTGGCAGCATTGAGACAGCTCATCATTTGTTTCTCTCGTGCAACACCTTTGGCTCTCTTTGGGGGTTAGTTCGGTATTGGATTGGTTTCTTGTTAGTGGATGCATACAGTCTCTCGGATCATTTTGTTCAGTTCACATATGCAGCTGGGAGTCGACGTGCTAGGTGGTCCTTCCTGCAGCTTGTGTGGCTAGCTTGTATTTGGGTTGTGTGGAATGAACGAAACCATCGTATTTTCAGGAATTCGAAAAGCTCTCTCCATCGGATCCTCGACAAAGTCAAGATTATCTCTTACCGATGGTTGCAGACAAAAAATTGGACTTTAGTTTCTAACTTTCATTGTTGGTGGTCGAACCCTATGCTATGTTTGGGTATCGACTAATTGTATATATTTCATATAGTTCTTTGTGACTCTCTTGTAAACTAATGTAGGTCTCCCCGGTACACTTTGTGTTGAGGGATCTGCTCATTTCGTGGTGCTTTATATATATATATATATATATATATATATATATATATATTTTATTTTTGCCTCTTCAAATTTTTTTTTATAAATGATAAAATATAATTCGAGATAAACGGGCGGGTTCGGGGACGAATTCGGGGTGATATCAATATTCATATTATCCGCCCCAACTCCAACTTTTAAAATTGGAAAAAAACCCAAACTCAAAATCAATCAACTCGAATTTTTTCCCGTTAAAATTTTGCCAGGCTAAACTACATATTTGGTCCCTTACGTTTATTTTAGGTTTCAATTTGATCCCTTACGTTTAAAAAGTTTCAATTTGGTCCCTTACGTTATCAACGTTTGCATTAGTTGGTCCATTCCGTCAGATTTCACTGTTCCACTGTTTCAATTGGACACGTGTCAACGTGTCCAAAGTGTCCACGTGTGCAAACCGTCTGCCACGTAAGCAAACCGTCTGCCACATGTGCAAAAACTGACGGAAGGGACCAAATTGAAACCTAAAATAAACGTAAGGGACCAATTGAAACTTTTTAAACATAAGAGACCAAATTGAATCCTAAAATAAACGTAAGGTACCAAATATGTAGTTTAGCCAATTTTGCCATATCTGACCGCATTTCAATATGAGCCTTCTAATTACGGCTATAATACATTAACCGCACCTTGATTGCATCAGACCACCGCTACTAATCCATTTCCTTCTAAATCGCCTTTTATTTTATTATTGTTAACATCAATTAGGCCTTCTTTAGTCAAAAAAAATAAAATCAATTAGGCCTTCTTCATTAATTATAGTCGACTTATGTATCAAACTTTCTACGCAATTATACGTACAAATAGGGTTATATAGCTGGACTGGGCAAATGTTATTATACATAAGCCTGATATTTATGCACGGTGCATAAGTCAATATCCACCCTCAGATCCAAACAACACGTGTAATAATCATAACTGAAAAACTTTGTATTTTTGTTTGCTCAATTTCGGCCACATTTTATATGCGATTCGATCACCGATTTCGAAAAATAATACATAATTCATTCATAAAATCGAACGACGATCAAACCGGTATAAAGAACGTCGAGTTTCATTGATTATTGAGGGAGAACGAACCGGGTCGACGCGACCCGCTTCTGAAGAAAATGGGTGAGGAAGATTATGAACAGTGACGCGCCTCCACGCCCACTCTCACTGGCGGCGCGTGGGGGCGCGTGCGGTGCCTAGGGGACTCCAATTTTTTTTATTTTTTTTACAAAATAATAGGAAATAATTTTCTGGGAATTTTGGGACCAGTTAGGTATTTTTCTGAGACCTGGAACTATTTTTAGTTAATTAAATGAGGTAAATATGCTTTTATAAATATCAGATATTAATAAAATTTTCCCAAAATTTTATTTAGGGTATTTTGAATTATTTGGAACGGTTGGGGATACCTCACTCTCTCTGGTTTTATATCGTGTTAAAAATTTAAATTTATGACCATTATTATAGTTAAATGAGCATTAGTGTCAATATGTTATACACTGAAACCATTTGTATAGTTATATGGTTTCATACTATTATACACTGAAACCATTAGTCTAATTAAAAGGTTTCATAGCGTTATATACTGAAATAATTATTCTAGTTAAATGGTTTCATAGCGTTATACACTGAAACCATTAATCTTTTTATTTGGTTTCAAGATGTTATACACTGAAACCATTTGTCTAGTTAAATGGTTTCATACTATTATACACTTATACCATTATTCTAGTTAAATGGTTTCATAGCGTTATACACTGAAACCATTAGTCTTGTTATTTGGTTTCAAGATGTTATATACTGAAACCATAAGTCTAACTAAATGGTTTCATGGCGTTATACACTGAAACCATTATTCTAGTTAAATGGTTTCATAGCGTTATACACTGAAACCATTAGTCTTGTTATTTGGTTTCAAGATGTTATACACTGAAACCATTAGTCTAGCTAAATGGTTTCATGGCGTTATACACTGAAACCATTATTTTGGATAAATGGTTTCATATGGGCATTAGTGTCAATATGTTATACACTGAAACCATTGTTATTAAGTAAAACATCACATAACCATTTTACAAAACCATGCTACATAAAGCAAAAAATCATATAAAGCAATTAGGGTTAGTTTAGTTGAGAAAAATTTGGATAGTATGCATGAGATATTGGATTCGATCATTTTTTTATTGTAAATAAAAAAATCCATATATATATATATATATATATATATATATATATATATATATATATATATATATATATATATATATATATATATATATATATATATGTAATTAATGTATGAAATTTTATTTATGTTGTGATTATGATTGATAAAACTTAAAATTAAATTGTATGTTTGACAAGTATGCTTTATATATACATGAACCATTAGTTATTATGTTGGGCTTCGAGGGGGTGTATGACGAAAATTAATTAAAAATTGATTCTTATAATATATACTTCAAAGGAACAAAAATTATTATTCAATTGGAAACGGGGGGGGGGGGGGGGGGGGGGCGCGTTAGAAATTAGGGTGGGGGTGCGCTAGAAGTTTGGAGGAGGGAAAAAATTGGGGGGCGCGCTAGAAATTTGGGGAGAAAATGAGAAAAAACTGGGGGGGTGCGCAAGTAATAGGGTAGTATATGGGGGGCGCGCGAAGTAACTAGGGGGGTGCACTAAGCAATTGTAAGAGTGATTATTTTAAGGTGGACTTTGAGTGGAGTGTATAACAAAATGAGAGGAGTGCAAATAGGAAGTTTATGTACGGTGCATAAGCATGGGCTTATGCACCATAACCAAACCCGCTGGACTGGACGTCCACAGGGTTTTTCTTTTTATGTAACGTTCTCATGTTTTTAGAATACTTTTTTTAAGCATGTTTTTAGAATACTCTATTTTTTTGACTAAAATGTTTTAAGAATGCCTATTATATATAACATTTAATTTGGTTATATTATTATTTTATCTGGTTCTTTTTATAAGAAACACTTTGAAAAAATCACACAAACTAGATAATTGATTTTTCTTATTAATGATTCTAAAATTTTATATTTAATTTCAAAACTAACCCTTAACTAGTATGAAAAATAAGTCTTTCTAATTAATGCATTAGCATTTGAATGAATTATTTGATTTTATTAAACAAGGGTACAAATAAACTTGTGCATTTAGTAAAGAATAAATTTAAAGAGTGTTTCTAATAAAAAAACCAAAACAAATTTTTAAAATGTTCCATATAAAAATGACTTGAGGGAATATTTAATATATTAAGGTATTACAGACGGATATAAAAATTTATGAAATGGAGTTGAAGAAATTGAAATAGTAAATACTAAATAAATTATAATAGTTAAATTATTCAATAATAAATAATTAAATATATCATATTGTTTAATTCAATCACACAAATGCACGTGGACGTGGTATATCATAGAATTTGATCATTCATTCATCAATAATTAAATTGTATCAAACTTTTAAGCAATTCGTTTTGTATTGTACTTCCTCCGTCCCATTTTATTTGAGCCAGTTGATTGTCTCACGTTTGTCAATGTAAAACTTTAACGATTAATATCTTTAATTGTATAATAGTAAAAATTATAAAAATTTGATATTTTGAAAATATAAATCGAGACGAATCCAACAAAATCTTATATACTAATATTTATTTTTATTTATAAATAGAAAAATAGAGTCAAAACGAGATATATGAATAGTATCTACAGTCAAAATGGCTCAAATAAAATGGGACGGAGGGAGTAAGTAATGAAACAATCAACTAAAAATTATCATCCATGTTTCTTCTCATATCGAACATCTCACACCCATTAAAAAATCAGAAAACTAACTCAATTGATTTTTAACTTTAGCATACTATTTATTTTTTGTAAAATAGCCTATCAATTATAATTTCACCTTTTAAAATCAATGAGTGGGTATATTAAAGTTCAAACTCCGATTTCTACACTCGAGAGGGGACTGGAACCATTTGATGACAGAACTGATCTCCGAACCAAATTCAATTGGTAGTGAAAAACCAAAAAACTCTAATCTCTACATATTATATGTAAATATCATTATCAAGTGAATTATGCTTACTAATTTATGGATTTGGATCCTCTCCAATTTTCTCTTCAATGTTTTCTGTCCAATGTGATCTAACCATTCATTTGCTTATTTTTTCTCTCTTTTTGAGTAATTTTTTATTCTTTATAATTTAACAACCATTAGATTAAGAAAATGAGAGAAAACATTGGAGAGAAAATTGGAGAAGATCCAAATTCCTAATTTATAAATGAACATCCATTTTGAACAATATTCTGACCCATTTCTCAATCTTCGATAAAAATAAAATTAAAGTTAGTGACTAGCATTTTTATACTAGGGCCCAATTCACTAAATTTACTCTTCTCTCTCTCAATTCATCAAAACATCAACTTCTCCCCTAATTTTTTTTCTCTTTCTCCTTTATTTTCTTTGAATCATCATTTAGTTGCATATATAGAGAGCAAATTTTTTTATAATGTTGGTAGAGAAATTATCATCGAACATTTACAGAATATCAAACTTCGTGGAACACAATTATAATTTATATAAACTATTATGCATTTTATTTTTTTTGTCATTATAGTTATGTATTTTATAAAAACTTGGAATGTATTTTTTAATCAAAATATATACACTATTTTTTAGCACCCATCAGCAAAAATTTATCGATCTGTCAATATATTAATTAGAACCGACTCAGAACCGACTCTAAATTTTATAAAAACTTGGAATTTATATGATACTCAGAACCGACTCTGAATTTTCGGAGGTCATATATATATATTTTAAAAGTGATCTACTAATAAAAAATGCAAATTTTTAAAAGCCATCCTCATTTAGGACCGGAAAATGCCAATTTACTACACTAACTACCAGGGGCTGACCTGTGTAAGCCACACCAGTCCAGCCCAATTTCTTTTAAAAAATAATGATAATAATTTTATAAATAATTTTAAATTATTCTATATATATATATATATATATATATATATATATATATATATATATATATATATGTATAAATATTAATGTAAATATTAGTTTAGAGTTTATTATTTATAATTATAAGTTTCTCGGTACATATTAGTTTAAGTATTAGTGCAAATACTGATTTATAGTTTATTATTGATGATTTTAAGTGTTTGGTTATACGTAGTGTATTATTTTAAGTTATATACTTTAATTTTATACAGTAATAACGTTGACTTTGTTTGTCAAAAAGTAGTGAATAACTAAGTGAAATTGTAATATTGGGTAAAATTAACTAACAATTGAACTAGCATATTAATATGAAATGACATCGGTTTAATTTTTTGTTTTATATTAATTAACGATTGTATAATTTTATGTTCTATATATATAGAATCTTGATAAGTATCAAACAATAATAATATGCATGATTTAAAAAATATTCAATAAGTTATAGTCATTTTTTTTTCGAATAGAAAATTTGTGGTTTTTTTAATATATTTTGTTAGTTTGCTGATATATATATTTTTTAAATATTAATTTTTTGATTTATTAGTGTTCTTTTTTAGAATGTACATATTATATTAGTAGTAATTTTATATATTGTTTGTTGTTAATCCGTTTTCATATATTGGTAACCTTCTTAATTGACAAAGTTTTCTTTGCTTTAAATAAATAGATAAAATTGTTAGTTTTTCATAAATTCTACCAGATCAAATGGCAATTTTATTTTTCTTCAGAAATGCAGTTTGTTGTCATTATCTACGGTTTGGTGAGATTAGTATTATTATTATTATTATTTATTTTTTTTGGTCAAATAGCCTAGTTGCTAGAAAATTCACTTAAAGGTGAATAAGTGGAGTGTCCCGGGTTCGAACTCGGGCTCCTGCACATATAGTGTGATGTTTCTACCAACTGAGCCAAGCTCACGGAGACAGATTAATATTATTTATATATGGCCAACAGGGACATAACAAGCTAAATAAATTCAAAAGACTTTATAATTATATGGTCCCGTTGTTAGGATTTTTGGGTCACAAATGTAATGTTACATGTGTTAGGGCCATTATGTAATTAGTCAAAGCTACAGTGGTCTAATTAATAATAAATAAGTCAATATCTAATTTGATGAAGGGCCAAATTAGAATATTGAAAATTAGGAAATAACCCTTGGTTATTTATAAAGGTTATGGTCCCTGACTGTAGATATAACGTGAAAACGGTGGCTCAGACTTTAGGTTTTCTCCTCATCCCCATCAGAGGAGAATCAAGGAGCCCACAAGGAATTCTACGGTTGGAAGACCACATACCTGTGACTTTCAAACCTCCATCTATGGCAAACTCAAATTCAGGTACGCTTCCGTTTATGGCTATAATATTTCTCAATGATTAACATGATGACTCTAGGATTAAGGAAATCTTTTGGTTCTAACAAGTGGTATCAGAGCAATCATGTTTAATCATTTAGAAATCAAGTTTTTTTTTAAGCCGATTCAATTCTATCGGACTCTATTTGGTTAATGTTTTTCAGCAATTTCCGTTTCAATATGTTTATATGGTCTTCGTTACATGTTTATTAAGAATATGCGTTGAAATATCTGTATGTGAATTAATCGCTTTTTGCAACGTGGTGTTTTGATCCATATAATATATTGATTTCGGTTTGTGTGTCATATGTAATCAAATATGTTAAGATTCATACCCTATGGTTTGATTAACCTTCATGAATTTTGTTATTTTATTTTAACAATTCAGTTGTATATCATGCTTGGTGAACACTTGTCCCATGATATTGTTATGTTTTAATTAGTATTGCATGTGACATGATCTGGTTATGCCTTTTTCAGTTTGATTACAATTTCTCCATGTGATAAAGTGTGTTTTGTCTCATATATGCTATGTGTTATATAGCTTCTGCTTTATAAACAAATGCCTTATGAATCAGTGCTCTGCGTCTTAAAAAAAAAAAAAATTAAAATTAATATTTTAGCTAGCAGAATGATTCATGGAGGCAGTTGTTTATCAGGTTCTGGAAAAATTGCAACTTCGGTTCCAAACTTCAGTTAAGTAATTTTTTAATTCAAATAAAAGACAGTTTGGAAATATATTTTGAAATAAGTTAATTGAAGTATAACGTTGCCAAAGTAACCTCTTTTGTGGAGATTAATTTATTTCGAAATATATAAGATTGTGTGCTTATAACTCATGTGAATATTAATCGGCCTAAAGGAAGGTAACTATTTGACAGAATTATAAGTGTACCTGTGGTAATAAACGCGTGATAATTATTCGGTTTTACGTGCGAATAATAAATTGGCCTAAAGGAAAATTTTTATTTGATACGTTCTTATTATCAGTGTTTGATTACTGCACCAAGAGTACCACTAGCAGTTAATATTAGTGTCAAAAGACTCAATATTGATGGTGCACTAAGTATCTTGAGATGGGTTATGTCTTTATATGAATAAATTGATAATTCAGTTTTCTTTTATGTGAGCATATTTAAATGTTTAATTTTTGTTCTTTTCAGCTACAATTGCTTCAATATCTGCTAATTTGAATTCGGTTCCGGTCCTTAATGGGACGAATTTCAAGGATTGGAAAGAGAACATAGAAATTGTTCTTGGCTGCATGGATCTTGACCTTGCATTAAGGAAAGAGCAACCTGCTTCTCCTACGGATTCTTCTACCTCTGATCAGAGGAAAGATTATGAGAAGTGGGATCGCTCCAATCGCATGTGTCTCATGATCATTAAGCGCGGCATTCCTGAGGTCTTTAGAGGTACTATATCGGAAGATATAACTAATGCTAAGGATTTCCTTGCTGAGATTGAAAAGCGCTTTAAGAAAAGCGATTAGGCGGAAACAAGCACTCTTCTTCAGAACTTGATTTCCATGAAGTATCAAGGCAAAGGAAATATAAGGGAATACATTATGAGCATGTCAAACATTGTTTCAAAACTTAAGGCACTGAAGCTTGAGCTGTCTGATGATTTGCTCATTCATTTAGTATTACTTTCTCTTCCTTCACAATTTAGTCAGTTTAAGATATCTTATAACTGTCAGAAGGAGAAATGGTCTCTTAATGAGCTCATTTCATTTTGTGTGCAAGAAGAGGAAAGGATGAAACAAGAAAAGAAAGAAAGTGCTCATTTTGTTAGCACCTCTAAAGACCAGGGCAAAAGAAAGAAAACTCATGAGCCCAAAAATGAAGCTGCAAGTGTCCCAGCACAAAAGAAACAAAAACAGGATGAAAATTGTTTCTTTTGCAAGGAAGCTGGACATGTGAAGAAGAAATGTGCTAAATATCACGCTTGGCGTGCAAAGAAAGGTACATTTCTTACTTTGGTCTGTTCTGAGGTCAATTTAGCTTCAGTACCTAGAAACACTTGGTGGTTAGACTCAGGTGCAACTACTAACATCAGTGTTCCAATGCAGGGTTGCCTAAACTACCGGAAGCCAAATGATGTTGAAAGATACATTTATGTTGGAGATGGCAAGTCGGTGGAGGTGGAAGCTATAGGGCACTTTAGATTATTATTGTGTACTGGATTTTATTTGGATTTAAAAGACACTTTTGTTGTACCGTCATTTAGACAGAATTTAATTTCAGTTTCTTATTTGGACAAATCAGGTTATTTGTGTTCATTTGGGAATAATATGTTTAAGTTGTCTTTGAATTCAAATATTGTTGGAACTGGTTCACTTATGAGTCATGATAATCTATATTTGCTTGATACAATATCTACCTATGGCGAATCCTTAAATGTGGAATCACGTGGTACTAAGCGTAAAATTGAAAATAATAATTCAGGAGCATTATGGCACAAGCGTTTGGGTCACATCTCTAAAAATAGAGTTGAACGACTAGTGTCTGATGGAATTTTAAATTCTGTTGACTTGACAAACTTTGATGTTTGTGTTGAATGCGTTAAAGGTAAACAGACCAAAACAAAGAAATATGATGCATATAGAGCTACAGATGTCTTAGAATTGATACATACGGACATTTGTGGACCATTTCTGACACCTTCTTGGAATGGTCAACAATATTTTATATCATTCATAGACGATTATTCTAGATATGCGTACATATTTCTTATACATGAAAAGTCTCAATCATTGGATGTGTTCAAATCATTTAAGGTTGAAGTTGAGAATCAACTCAACAAAAGAATTAAGAAAGTCAAATCTGACCGTGGCAGTGAATATTACGGTAGATATGACGGTTCAGGTGAACAACGTCCAGGGCCTTTTGCCAAATACCTAGAGGAATGTGGGATCGTCCCACAGTACACTATGCCAGGATCGCCTAGCATGAACGGTGTTGCTGAAAGACGAAACCGGACTCTTAAGGATATGGTAAGGAGTATGATTTGTCATTCTACCTTGCCAGAGTCACTCTGGGGAGAGACACTAAAGACTGCAGCTTACATACTTAATAGAGTACCAACAAAGGCAGCTACCAAAACACCTTATGAGCTTTGGACTGGGCGAAAACCTAGTCTCAAACATTTTCATGTGTGGGGATGTCCAGCTGAGGCAAGGCCTTATAGGCCAAATGAAAAGAAATTGGACTCCCGAACAGTGAGCAGCTACTTTATTGGTTATTCTGAAAGATCTAGGGGCTACAAATTTTATGATCCCAAATTAAATACAATTTTTGAGACGGGAACAGCCACATTCTTTGAGGATATTGAGTTTGGGGGGAAGAATAAGGTCGGCGACTTTGTCTTAGAGGAAGAATCGATAACAATTCCAGAACCGATTCATATAGTTGCTTTTGATCAAGCAAGTACGGATCCTCCACAAGACAATGTTGAAATTCTTCCAACTCAAGATGATTTGGTAGTTCATGAAGAACAAACTCAAAATCCTCAAGAACAAGTGTTACAAGAACCAACACATTTGCGGAGATCCACTAGAGAAAGGAGAAATGCTATTCCAGATGATTTCGTAGTATATCTCCAAGAACATGAGGAAAATAATGGTACGATGGAAGATGATCCGATCAACTTCCGTCAAGCCATGCAGGATTCTAACTCGGAAAAGTGGATTGAAGCAATGAAGGAGGAGTATAAGTCAATGCAAGACAATAAAGTATGGGAACTTGTCCCATTACCAGAAGGTGTGAAACCTATTGGTTGCAAATGGATTTTTAAGACCAAGAGGGATTCTAACGGTAATGTGGAAAGATATAAAGCTCGTCTTGTGGCTAAGGGTTATACTCAAAAGGAAGGGATTGACTTTAAAGAGACTTTCTCTCCGGTTTCATCGAAAGACTCTTTTAGGACAATCATGGCCCTTGTTGCACATTATGATTTGGAACTCCATCAAATGGATGTCAAGACGGCATTCCTCAATGGTAACATTGATGAAACCATCTATATGGTGCAACCAGAAAACTTTGTGTCGGGAGACTCAAAGAATATGGTCTGCAAATTGACAAAATCCATTTATGGACTAAAACAGGCTTCTCGTCAGTGGTACCACAAGTTTCATGAAGTAGTTCTCTCATTTGGTTTTGAGGTGAATCTTGTTGAAGATTGTGTGTATCAAAAATTCAGTGGGAGCAAGTGCATTTTCCTAGTATTGTATGTTGATGACATACTGCTTGCTGCAAATGATATAGGCATGATGCACGAAACCAAGAAATTTCTCTCAAGAACATTCGAAATGAAAGATCTTGGTGACGCCTCCTTTGTATTAGGAATTCAGATACATCGAGACCGATCTCGGGGTATTCTAGGATTATCACAAAGGAGCTATATCGAAAAGGTACTTAAAAGATTTGGCATGCAGGAATGTAAACCAGGGGATAATCCAATCGCTAAGGGAGACAAATTTAGTCTCAGTCAGTGCCCAAAAGGAAACTTAGAAATTCAAGAAATGCAAAAGATTCCTTATGCGTCAGCTGTAGGGAGTCTGATGTATGCCCAAGTTTGTACGCGTCCGGATATTGCGTTCATAGTTGGGATGTTAGGCAGATATTTGAGCAATCCAGGAATGGATCATTGGAAAGCAGCCAAAAAGGTCATGAGGTATTTAAAGAGAACAAAAGACTATATGCTCACATACAGGAGGTCAGACCGGTTAGAGATCACTGGATATTCTGACTCAGATTTTGCTGGATGCCAAGACAGCAAAAGATCCACTTCAGGCTATATTTACATGTTGGCTGGTGGTGCAGTTTCTTGGCGCAGTGCCAAGCAAACTCTTACAGCTTCATCCACTATGGCAGCAGAGTTTATAGCATGTTATGAGGCATCCAACCATGGGATTTGGCTGAGAAATCTTGTCACTGGGCTGCGAATTGTGGAAGGAATTGAAAGGCCACTTGTCGCGCTGCGAAAAACGCCCGAGCGTCGGAACACTCGGTAATGACACAGAGTCGCCACCGAATTTTATTTATTCTCGAAGGAAAAGGAAAATATCGATAAAACCTAAAAGGAAAAGAAAAATGGTCATCGCAACCAAATTCCGAGTTCGGGAGTCGATTATGCAAGGGGAAGGTACTAGCACCTCTCACATCCGTTGTACTCAACAGGAACCTTCTTGTTATTTTAGGGTTCTTTAAAAATTGTTTTTTAATTGTTTGCATTAATTTCTATTAATTATTAAATATTTACAAAGGGAAAAAAAAATTAGTTTTTTATTATTGTGCTTGACGGTTGTTGGATCCCGCTCCTACGTATTCCCAAGTGCAATGGGAAATTCAAAGCTTACGTAGTTCTTTGGGTATAAAATATTTGTGTGTTGGTTGATTTTAGTGAACGGTATTTTAAATCGCATTCTAGTGGTTAAACGTATGCTGCTCGAGCGTGGGAGACTTAAGCATTGTTTGTATCACGGTAGAAGGATTAAAACACGTTCGTTTGTGAAAAAGAGTTTGTTTTTGTTTTTAATGTGCTAAGGCAAAAATTTAATTTGATGGGTTGAGTTTATTTTGTTTTTTTATAATTTTAAAAAATATATATATATTTTTGGTGTGGAAGACGAATAACCGATTGACAAAGCGCACGCTAAGTCCCGGCCATCCGAGAGACGAACGAATGTACATTCGTCGATCTCTTTTTTAATCCACGGTTTTTTCTAAAAGAAAGTGTTTTTTTTTATATATACATAAAAAGGATTTCCTTTTTTATTTTTGTTGTTAAAAGGAATTTTTTTGTTTTGGAAGATTCACTTTTTTGTTTGTGTTAAAGAATAAACTTTTGTAGACTAAACTAATCTAATAAATAAAACCTCTTTTTTGTTCTACATGTTTTTTGATTAATAGTATATTTAAGGGGGTTCAAATAAAATGGACTCAGAGCCCATATTGACAACCAAAAGCTCAACTAACTAAATAAATTAAAAAAAAAAACAAAAATAAGCAAATAAATAAAACACACTAATCTAAAACGCAGATGGAAACCAAAAGAGAACAAACGCAGTAACAGAGAGAAAGAGAGAAACCTTGTGCGAGAGAGAGAACTTCACCGAGCGAGAGAAAGGAAACTGCGGTGACGCGGGAGAGAGTGGGAGAACGGCGAGAGGGAGAGAGTAGAAAGCTTCTTCTGATGTTCTGTTTCTACTTCCTATTTCCCTGCTTGTTCTTTATCTTCTTTTTGTTTTTTATTTTTTATTTTTTTTATATTCTGTTTGTTGGTTCTTTTTGATTTTTGGGTTGTAGTTGTTGATGATTTTGATGGTGGTTGGTGATGATGTTGAATGTGGTGGTTTTGTGTTGATGGGGTCAAAGATAGTGAAGGTTATTTGTTGAGAGATGAAGGTGGAAGTGGTTCAAATGTTCTTAATTTCTTTGCTCTGTTTTCTTTTTGTTCTGTTCTTGTATTTTTTTTTTCCCCCTCAGAATTGTGTTTTAGTCTCAATTAATAGAGATGATTGATGAATTGAATTGTTTATTGGATAAATCATGAATTGGATTTTTGATTGTTTTGGCAAAGAAATTAGATTTGCAGAGATCAAAAGGGAATGAAGTGGCTGCACTTTTGTTTTGAGTGCTTAATTGGTGATGATTGAAGCTTGTTTTGGAAAAAATTGAAGTCAAAGAAAAGCTGAAAAATGGGAAAAGGAACACTGTTCCTGCGCAGGAGCTGCTCTCTTCCTTTTTTAAAGTATTTATTTTGTTTTGTTTTAATTAATAATAATAACAATAATAATAATAATAATAAACCAAAAGAAGATCAAGTTGAGAGAAAAAAGGCAATGGAAGGGGATATGCACGTGTTGCTCCTTTTCTACTTTTATATATTTTTTGTTTTAGTTAAATAATATTAATAATAGCAATAAATAAATATAGTAACAAATAAATATGGAAACAAAAATCTCGTTTTTGGTTTATAAAGAAATTAAAAAAGGTAACAAATTATATACAATAAAAATTAAATATTATAATATTTTTGATCTTTTTTTTTAAAAAAACAATAGAATAACACAGATATTACGAATAATAAAACTAATATTGTATATTTTTTTGGATTTTCTTAAGATTTTGATGAAATGCATTACAAAACTAAAATTTCAATACTTTTTCAGATTAAAATTTAAAACAAATATGCTAACACAAAAAACTCTTTACGACAAAAACTCTCTTGTTTTTTTTTTTATTAGTCAAACAAAATTGATTTTTGACTTTGACTGCACAAACTCCGACATAAAAATTGACTCAAATTAAAAGATGAAAAGATTAGATAAAAGAGAGTCGGGAAAAATTTAGGGTATGACAGCTGCCCCTAATTAAGTATCTTTAATCGCATTATGGTGATAAAAGATATTTAATTACAAGAAGACCCAAATTTTGCCAACGATGAGGAGAGAAAATAGAGAGATCGTTGTAGATTCAGTCATCAAAGCTAAGATCTAAAAGATAAATTTGTCGCAAGTATAAGACCGGACAAAGACATAAGTTGCAGCTGGAAGACCGGACATGTAATGAAAATAAAATTGTCGCAGGGATAAGGCCTGACGACTGTCATAGGGATAAGGCCTAAACATAGACAGAAAATTAAATTGTCGTAGGGATAAGGCCTGACGACTGTCACAGGGATAAGGCCTGGACACACACAGAAAATTGAATTGTCGTAGGGATAAGGCCTGACGACTGTCAAGGGATAAGGCCTGACGACTGTCACAGGTATACGGCCTGGACACAGACAGAAAATTAAATTGTCGTAGGGATAAGGCCTGACGACTGTCACAGGGATAAGGCCTGTACACTGTTTAGAGATGGTTTTACCCGCTTTGGGGCTATGGGAGGTTGACACCTTTTTGCATGCCATGATGCATGTTATGCTTATGCTCTTGTTTATGCATGATTTTTTTAAAAATGCATATTGTGATTGGATGCGTATGTAACATGTAATGCATGAGATGACATGTTGATTGAAACTTTTTTCCTTGTTTTTCAGTTGGCCAAGCAAGAGTTAGCCCATCGGGGATAGGACCCTCGTTATTTTCTTGATATTAGAACCCTTGATGATTTTCTGTCTAAATCTTTGAGGTGTTGGAGATGCCCCAACTATGCTATAGATTCTAGCAGTATGTTGTTGCTTTTATTGCAGCATGTGACTTTTGTATTGAGCGGACAATGATGCTTGATGATGAGTCCGGACTTTGATCAACGGATGCAAACCCGAAAGCCAAGGATGAACCTTAGTTACTTAAAAAAAAAAAAAAAAGTTTTCTTGAAGTTCCTTTTGCTTGAAAGATTTGATGTTTTAATGCAATATCAAAAATAAATCAACATTTCATGAACATGCAAAGACATAAGAGTAGAAGAAAATGAGCTCAATTGGATTTTATTGATTGTTGACCCATGAATGGGTGAGAGTACATAAGGATGCAATTCCTATAAGAGGAGATTACTTGTCAAAGATAAAATGGCAACAAGTGAATGGAAACATGACACGTGTTATTTTCCCCACGACTCATGAATTTACAAAACTTTGCCTCAGAAGTTGATGATTAGACTGATCCTCCTTTCTTGAGCTTTTGTCATGGAGCCGTCGCTTTACAGTCATTTGTTCTTCTTCTTCTTCTTTTTTTTTTTTTTTTTTTTTTTTTTTTTTTTTTGAAAATCCCTAACTTTTGTATGGACCGCCCTTTCGGGTTTTCAGTCCACCAGGTTATACTTCCTTTTTTGATGCCCCTAATTTTTGCCTGGACCGCCCTTTCGGGTTTTCAGTCCACCGGGACGCTCTCTATTGCTTAAGTTGCCTTTTCAGATTTTCGACTTAGCGAGCTTTTTTATTTATTATTTTTTTCTTTATGCATCTCCTTTTTTATGCATAATATTTCTTGACTGCGTCAGCGTTCACCGAAAGTGGGAGGTCTTCTCCGTCCATGGTGGTAAGGATTAATGCTCCGCCTGAGAAAGCTTTCTTCACCACATAGGGCCCTTCGTAGTTAGGTGTCCATTTTCCCCGCGGGTCTTTATGTATAGGCAATATTTTCCTTAACACTAAATCCCCTTCTCGGAACTCTCGAGGACGAACCTTCTTGTCGAAAGCCTTTTTGAGCCTCTTTTGATACAACTGGCCATGGCATAATGCTGTTAGGCGCTTTTCTTCAATGAGGTTTAATTGATCAAACCTTGTTTGTACCCATTCAGCTTCTTCTAGCTTGGTTTCCATCAAGACTCTCAATGACGGGATTTCTACTTCAACCGGAAGTACTGCCTCCATGCCATATACCAAGGAAAAGGGAGTTGCCCCAGTAGAAGTGCGGACAGTTGTTCTATAGCCGTGCAAGGCGAAAGGAAGCATCTCATGCCAATCCTTATAAGTCTTTACCATCTTTTGAATGATTTTCTTGATGTTTTTGTTGGCTGCTTCTACGGCGCCGTTCATCTTTGGTCGATATGGTGATGAATTGTGATGTTCGATCTTGAAGTCTTCACACAATTCTTTCATTGTCTTATTGTTCAAGTTCGACCCATTATCCGTGATAATCTTGTTGGGAATACCGTAACGGCAAATTATCTCTTTCTTGATGAAACGGGCCACCACTTGTTTGGTCACATTGGCGTAAGAGGTAGCTTCAACCCACTTGGTGAAGTAATCAATAGCCACTAGGATAAACTGATGTCCGTTAGAGGCTTTTGGTTCGATCATTCCAATCATGTCTATTCCCCACATTGAGAATGGCCATGGGGCTGTCAGAACGTTCAGAGGGGTTGGTGGCACATGCACTTTGTCAGCATATATTTGGCATTTGTGGCATTTCTTGACGTATTGAAAACAGTCAGCCTCCATTGTCAACCAGTAATAACCTGCCCTTAGAATCTTCTTTGCCATTGCATGCCCATTGGCATGGGTTCCGAAGGATCCTTCATGTATTTCAGTGATGAGAAGGTCCGCTTCTCGCTTGTCCACACACCGGAGCAAGACCATATCATGGTTTCTTTTATAGAGTATATCCCCATTCAAGAAGAATTGTGATGCCAATCTTCTTAAAGTTTTCTTGTCAATGGACGAGGCATTTTCAGGGTACTCTTGCTTTGCGAGATATAACTTGATGTCATGGAACCAAGGCTTGTCGTCGTGCTCCGCTTCAATTATTGCACTCACAGTTGGCTCATCTTTTCGATTCACAATTATCAGTGGTGCTTCATTGTCGAAGTTCACTTTGTACATTGATGATAGCGTAGCCAATGCGTCTGCAACTTGATTCTCTTCTCTTGGGAAATGATGAAAAGTAATCTCATCAAAGTGCTTTATCAACTCCATGACATGGGCTCGATATGGGATCAACTTGGGATGTCGTGTTTCCCATTCTCCTTTCACTTGATAAATGACCAATGCTGAATCTCCGTACACTTCCAAAATTTTGATTCTCATGTCAATTGCTGCTTCAAGACCCATGATGCACGCTTCATATTCTGCCACATTATTCGTACAATCAAAGCACAACCTTGCAGTGAAAGGAGTGTATCCATTTCTTGGAGATATCAAAACAGCTCCAATCCCGTGCCCCATGGAATTTGAGGCTCCATCAAAGGCGAGTTTCCATCTAGCACCTGGTTCGGGTCCTTCGTCGTCCCCTATGGGTTCTTTGTAACTCAGGGCCATGATGTCTTCATCTGGGAAGTCAAACTGAATGGGTTGATATTCTTCCAATGGTTGGTGAGCAAGATGTTCAGACAATACACTTCCTTTGATTGCCTTTTGAGTGACATATTGGATGTCGTACTCGGATAACAACATTTGCCATCGTGCAATTTTCCCCGTGAGTGCAGGCTTCTCAAAGATGTACTTGATGGGATCCATCTTTGATATTAGCATAGTGGTATGAGTTAACATGTACTGCCTTAGACGGCGAGCAGCCCATGCTAATGCGCAGCAAGTCTTTTCAAGAGCTGTGTATCTTGATTCACATTCGGTGAACTTCTTGCTTAGGAAGTAGATGGCATGCTCTTTTCTTCCTGTTTCATCATGCTGCCCCAACACGCAACCCATTGATCCTTCCAGCACAGTAAGATATATAAGGAGAGGCCTTCCTGGAACTGGAGGTGTCAAGATTGGTGGTTTTTGCAAATACTCCTTGATCTTGTCAAATGCTCTTTGGCAATCTTCATTCCATTCGATGGCTTGATCTTTCCTTAGCAATTTGAAGATAGGCTCACAAGTGGTAGTGAGATGTGAGATGAAGCGAGCAATGTAATTCAACCTCCCCAAGAATCCACGTACCTCCTTCTCAGTCCTGGGTGCTGGCATATTTTGTATTGCCTTGACCTTATCAGGATCTACCTCAATTCCCCTTTGGCTGACAATGAACCCTAATAACTTTCCTGATCTGACGCCGAAAGTGCACTTGTTAGGATTTAGGCGCAACTTGAATTTTCTCAAACGGACGAACAACTTTTGTAAATGGACCAAATGATCTTCTTCCCCTTGAGATTTGGCAATCATATCATCCACATAGACTTCTATCTCCTTATGGATCATATCATGAAAGAGAGTAACCATGGCTCTTTGGTATGTTGCCCCGGCATTTTTCAATCCGAAAGGCATTACCTTGTAACAAAATGTGCCCCAAGGAGTAATGAAGGTGGTTTTCTCCATGTCTTCCGGAGCCATCTTGATTTGATTGTATCCTGAGAAGCCATCCATGAAGGAGAATACTGAGAATTGAGCTGTATTGTCCACCAAGACATCAATGTGAGGTAAGGGGAAATCATCTTTTGGGCTTGCCCTGTTCAAGTCTCGATAATCCACACACATCCGGACCTTTCCATCTTTCTTTGGGACTGGTACGATGTTTGCCACCCATTCTGGGTACTTGGAAACTGCTAAGAACCCCGCGTCAAATTGCTTCTTGACTTCCTCTCTGATCTTAAGGGCCATGTCGGGTCTTGTTCTTCTCAACTTTTGCTTCACTGGTGGGCACTCGGGTCGAAGTGGTAGCCTATGCACGACTATGTCGGTGTCCAATCCCGGCATATCTTGATAAGACCAAGCAAACACATCCATGTACTCTTGCAGCAGATTGATCAAACTTCTCTTCACGTCATCTTGCAGAGAGGCCCCTATCTTGATCTCCTTTTTATCCTCGTCGGACCCTAAGTTGATCACTTCCACAGGCTCTTGGTGCGCTTGAATTTCTTTCTCTTGTTCTAAGAGACGAGCTAGCCCTTCGGGGAGCTCACAGTCGTCTTCATCGCCTTCTTCGGCTTGGTTGATTGGAAATTCAAAGTCGATAGGGATTTTATCTGTGTCAGTTTCAACAAGTTTATTGGTGGATCTGCATGATGATGATTTTTATTTTAGAATTATTGAAAGAGAAATGGAGGTGATTTAAAAACTGTAAAAATAAATTTTGAAAAGTTGCCATTTTTAGAATAAACAGGAGCAGAAGAAAATAGACTTTGATGAACATAAAATGCATTTTATTTGATTGATAAGATTTAAAACATAGGGGTGCCCTACAAAAGATATCCATTTGCCTTGGGCAGAGCAAATGATTTTTTTCAGAAAAACAAAGTAAATTACTTAAAGATAATTTCGGGAATCTCCCAAGCTTTCCAGTTGCACAGGACATCATCCGGAGCACATTGATACACCAAGTCAGGTACACCTTCTTTTTCATCTTCTAGATTTGCCACATGCCCCTCGTAGCTAAAGCCCGCGCTACGGAATATCCCTTGGATGGTACCCACACTTCTCGGAGCAAATCTCAGCATATTCCTTGTAGTAGGTTGGTACCCCAATCCAAAGCGGTCTTTCTTCTCTTGGACCTTTGGTACTTCGCCCCAACCTGGTGGAATTCCTTCTTCTAAAGCCTCCTTCACAGCTTTCCATGAGGTTAAAGTTAAACCTTTTTTCTTTTTAGGCTCACGCCTAGACTTCATAGTGATAACACTTGCTACTTCTAGTGCTTGAAAAGGGACTTCAATGGCTTCCTCTCCCACCTCTATGTATCGGAAAGAAGAGAGATGACTCACCATCATATCCTCTTGCCCCGACACAACAATCATCTTGTCACCGGTTATGAACTTAAGCTTTTGATGTAAAGTGGAAGTGACTGCCCCGGCAGCATGGATCCATGGCCTTCCAAGTAAACAACTGTAAGCAGGGTTGATGTCCATGACTTGGAATGTAATAGTGAAAATTTGTGGACCAATTAGAATTGGCAAATCCACTTCTCCCATGACTGCTCTCTTGGATCCATCAAACGCCTTTACAATTAGTGCACTTTGTCTTAAAAGTGCTCCCTCAATAGCCAGCTTATCCAAGGTTATCTTTGGCATGACATTCAAAGAGGATCCGGTGTCCACCAACACTTTGGACAATATGTTGTCTGAACATTTGACCGATATGTGCAGTGCTTTGTTATGGTCTTTCCCTTCAGAAGGAAGCTCACTCTCATTGAATCCCAAATACCGGCTTGTAGTGATGTTAGCAACCACCCCATCAAATTGATCCACCGTGATGTCTTTGGTCACATGGGCCTCGTTGAGGATTTTGAGCAATGCCTCCCTATGAGCCTCAGAGCTCAATAATAGTGACAGAATGGAGATTTTTGAGGGTGTTTGCCCCAATTGATCAATGATCTTGTAATCACTTTTTCGGATGATTCTCAAGAATTCCTCGGCCTCTTCTTGTGGTAATGTTTTCCTTGGTGGCTCAGTTCCTACTGCCACTCCTTCAACAGCTTTTCCCTTATTGGACCCCACTGGTGCATTTGCAGAGTCTTTGTTTGGTGAGCTTGGAGAGTAAATCCTTCCACTCCTTGTCATTCCACCTGTTCCGGCAATGTTATCAATGGTAAGTTCTATACCGGTGATAGGTTCCCCTCCAACAGACACAGTAGGTTGGTAATTCCATGGCACTTCTTTGGTACTCTTGAAAGAGAAAGGTGCAGGCACATGAAACACCATAGGGTCTATTTTTTGTGCAGGAATTTGGATTTCAATTCTTTGGTAAGGGATCTCAAAAGGTGCAAGACCTTGTGATTCCACAACAGCAATACTTGTTTCCTTCCTTGAGTACCCAATTTGAACCAAGCCTTGATCCATTAGCTTTTGGAGGGTCTCTTTTAAACCTCGACAATTATCAGGATTCGTTGAGCAAGCTTTGCAACTGGAGTGTAACTCTTCAAATTGTTCAAAGCCAATCAAACTTTCCCCCATTACCGACAAAGGGGTCTTTATCTTTGACACTTCTTTCAAGAGCTCTAATTCTTCCACTTCCTCAATAGCATTTACTGATGAGCTCGCATGACCCGGCAAAGGATTGGTCTTCACATTTGGTCCCTCTTCCTTGAAGGATATCATCTTGCGATCAATCAAATCTTGTACCTTGAACTTGAAAGCTTTACAATTTTCGATGTTGTGCCCGGGCGACCCAGCGTGGTAATCACATCGAGCATTGCTATCGAAACTAGGGGGATATGGAGGCACCATTGGTGGGAGAGGTTTTTGCTCTACCATGCCCTTTTGAAGTAGGTATGGCAAAATTTGCCCATATGGCATTGGTATGGGATCGAAACGCACCACTTTCCTTTCCAAGTTTCCTCGAGGCCTAGGTTGATTCCACTGTGGATATGGGTTTGGCCGAGGCTGACCTTGCGGAGGCATCATCAATGGCTGTTGAGGTGGGCGCATTGGATAAGCTGGCTGTTGATACTGCCCTTGAGCCGCAGCTGCCACATAAGGATAGTGATAATACGGCACTTGCATATGAGGCCCTCTTAAGGGTCCTACTGAGACAGCGTTGGTCTCACCTTCTTTCTTTTTCGGGGGACCACCAAAGGATTTCTTAACCCCGACTTGAGCACTAGTAGCACCTTGAATCTTTCCACTTTTGATACCCTCCTCTATGCGCTCCCCTATGATGACGAGATCGGAAAAATTTGGGGAAACACTCCCAAGCATTTTTTCATAATACGGCCCTTGCAACGTACTCATGAAGGTAGTAGTCAGTTCTTTTTCTTTCAAAGGTGGTTGTACTCTAGCGGCTACCTCTCTCCATTTTTGCGCATATTCCTTGAATGATTCTCCACTCTTTTGTGTCATTGCTTGTAATTGCATACGAGTAGGAGCTTCCCCTATGTTATACTTGTATTGAGTCAGAAAAGCTTCCATCAGATCTTTCCAAGTTTGGATTTGTGCCCTCTCCAATTGCATATACCAATCAAGAGAGGCTCCACTCAGACTGTCTTGGAACACGTGCATCATCAGCTTTTCGTCGGTCACATGTGCAGACATTTTGGTACAGAACCGCTTTAGGTGAATCTTTGGGCATTGGAGGCCTTTGTATTTTTCAAAATCAGGTGTTTTGAATTTTGGTGGTATAACCACGTCAGGAACTAGGCACATATCTAAGGTATCTAGCCCAAAAGTACTGAAACCTTCAATGGCTTTCAACCTTTCCTCCAAAGCCTTGTACTTTTTCGCTGCCTCTTCATCGTCATGATCGGCTGCAGAAGTTGCTTGCTCGGGCGTAAAGACAAACGGCATAGTACCCTTTGCTGCATGGCATGGTGTTGCATTCTCATTTTGGGGATTTGAAGCTTCTTGTGGAGCAGAGTTTCCGTTTACAACCGGTATTGTAAAGGTCACCCCCGGAGGTTGAGTAACACCACCGCCTTCCACGGGAGGAGTATAGTTAGGAGGAAGACCAAATATTGGGACAAAACCAGGCGGGTACCTCGGAGTAGTCTCCTCACTTATGACCGTTGCCTGAGGGTTGTTCTCCCTATTAGTTAAATTTTGGATAGCTTCCGTAAGTATAGCAACTTGTTCCTTGATGGCGTCAACATCCTCTTTTTGTGCAAACTGACTTGTTGGCGTTTGCTCCATGATTCTTTTTTGGTTAGCTCTTGTCCCGTGTGAATGCCGATAGGCAGACTCTTGGGTTAACTGTTTTTTTGGGTTTCCTTGCAATGATGGAAATTCCTGAAGTTCGGAGGAAAATGAAATGAGTTTTTTTTTGAAAAAGATGAAATGCATGTTGTGTTTTTGATGTAATGCATGCATGTATGTTATGCAAAAAGAATCTTTATTTTATTTGGAGGAAATTTCAAAGTTTCGCAATTTTATTGTAAGCATCTAGAATTATGAGGATGAACAAAGTAGAACCAAACACTGATTTCATTTCATTCAAAAGAGAGAATACATCATTTCATTCATAATAGGGCCTATTACATAATTTCCCAAAATGAGGCCTAATACAACAAAGTTTGAAAAGAAACTAAGACAATCCTAGAGCTTTGCTTTGCGAGCCAAAGCCAAAGATAACTTGAACTCTCTCAACATAACCCCACATGATTCAACAAAATCAAACACAAAGGTAGGAGTGTTGTTGGGGCTCATCACAGAATATGCCTTCTTGTGCATGCTAGGGATGCCTCGAACCACATTGTTCGCAAAACCCGCTAGGTTGGAGAACTCTTCTTTCCATTTTAAGACATCTTGGTATTGCTCTCTAATGATAGCTTGGTATCGACTCGAGCGTTCACTTAAATTCTGAAGTTGTGCTTCCATTTGCCTAACTTGGCTTTCTCTGACTTCTAGCTCTTGCTTTTGTCGTTCTTCACGACCCTCGAGATTCTTCATATCTCCGAGCAAATTATTCCACTTAGTGGAGAGATTGTGGAGCTTTCTATCAGACTCTTCTCGGAGTTGGCATTCATTGGTCACACAGACTTGTGATTCTTGAAGTAATTTAGCGAGATCCAAGATTCGAGCCTCAAACCCTTCCTTCATCTCTTTTTTCTCTTTCAAGGTACGGTTCCATAAGTCCTTCCATTCCTTGATCTCTTTCCAAGCTTGGTCTAATCGGTGGTTACGTTCACGAATCCCATCCGTGACCCCTTCCAAGCATTCGTCCACTCGCTCCTTTTTGGCCCTTTCCTCTTCGACCAATGCCTCACTCATTTCAAGTTGTCTTTTCTTCTCCTCATAGTTGAACTTGAACTTGTTACGTTCATATGAGGTTTGATGAAGCTTTTGTTGCAAACCCTCATTTTCTTTTTGAAGGCGCTCAATGGTGGCCTTAAGCTCATCAACTTCTTCGACGGAGGTAGGTATTGGCTCAAGTGGGCAAGGTTGAGATGGAGGGATGAAGGCAAAAGGAAGCCCAATCACTTTGACACGCTCTTTGATCCAATGAGAGTATGGTTCTTCGATGGGAAGACTTCTCTTTCTTAGCTCGTTCCCTTTACGATGCACTTGAGCCCAAGATCGGATGACCCTTTGGAGCATGTTTTGGCAGTTCGCATCGGTACCATGAAGTACAAATTCTTGTAATACGCCCTCATTTGGTTTGCGGGCCATAGGATACCCGAGTTGCCTTAGAGCTAGCATAGGATTGTAGTTTATACAACCCTTGGACCCTATGAGAGGTACATTGGGGAAGTCCCCACAACTGACGATCACTTCGACTTCACTGATTTTCCTAGAGTACCACAAGATTGAGCGCTCGGTGAGAGATGTCAGAGCTTGTGACCATTCTTCACTCTTCATAGCTTTGATAATGTAGATATCCTTGGAGATTTGAGAAGCAAACCAAGCATATAACAAAGGAATGCAGCATAACATCAATCCCCCCTTCTTCTCAAACCGCATGTGGAGGGTATAGTATGTATCGACCAAGAGAGCGGGCACTAGATCTTCTTTGCGAACTCCAACTCCCCAAAATACACTGATATCTGCGGTATCTATGAAGTTCTTTTGGCTAGGAAAAAGAACTAACCCAAAGATGAGTAAGGCCAAAACTTCCCCTAAAGCTCCCCAATCACGGACTTTTGCGAACTCTTTTGCCTTCTTTTCAAGGTACTCTCTTTGAAAACCATGGGCTTCTCTCTCAGTTTTGAAGTGGAGGTTCAAGTCGGAAACTGGTATTTTCAATACTGAAGCTAGGTCTTCAAACCTTGGAACTACACCAAGACCCTTGTAGGGAACCATCTTATCCCTTGGAGAATCCAGAATTCGCCCGAATTCCTCTAAAGTAGGTGCTAACTGAAAGTCTTGGAAAGTGAAACATCTCAAAGGAGGGTCGTAGAATTGAGCTAAAGCAGTTATGGCCTCTATTTGCACCGGGATGTTCAAGAGATCTAGGATTTTCCCATACTTGGAGGTGAGATGAGCTCGAGCCAAGTTGCTTAGTTGGCTATTGAGAGCTTTCAAAATGTTTACCTCGGGTAACTGAGCCTTAATCTGAAGCGTGCCCTTTTTTCTCGAACTCATTTTTCAAGATGCTTAAATAATACTTTTTTTTGAAATTTCCTGAAACTGTGAAAAAATGCCAAATGAATTTTAATGAAAAAGAAAGAAAATATGCATGGCGTGCAAAAAGAATTGGGATGAGTAATAGGATAATTCTAAGTTTTTTCCCACCCCTCACAAGGATAGTTCTAAGGTTTTTGTTTTTGGTGACCACCAAAATGGTAGACCCCACTTGGAATTTTCCCATAAAATTGGACCGGCCAATTCATGGAAAATTTTCGGGGTTTCCCTGAGGTGGACTTTATTTGGTTCTACACAAGGTCCCTAGAGTATATGATCAACATTCAAAATTTCGTCAAGAGGATGGGCTAGCCAATTCGAGACGAAACTTTGAACGGATCTACTCTAGGCGGAGCTTTCATATATCACCGAATGAGAAGTGCATCTCATGGGCCCATACTACTAACTCCTAACTTAACTTAGTTTTTTCTCAAGCCCGGGTGTAGAGCTTCTCTCAAGAACATATCCCAACCCACAATTTATATACATATATCAAATTAATAAACATGGTATAAATGCAAAAATAAACATATATACATATATAAAAACAATAAATATAAACATAAAGAAAAATGTAATGCAAACAAACAAACACAAATGACCCTAAAAACAAGAATGGGCTTGACTCTCTTAATCCCCAGCAGAGTCGCCAGCTGTCGCGCTGCGAAAAACGCCCGAGCGTCGGAACACTCGGTAATGACACAGAGTCGCCACCGAATTTTATTTATTCTCGAAGGAAAAGGAAAATATCGATAAAACCTAAAAGGAAAAGAAAAATGGTCATCGCAACCAAATTCCGAGTTCGGGAGTCGATTATGCAAGGGGAAGGTACTAGCACCCCTCACATCCGTTGTACTCAACAGGAACCTTCTTGTTATTTTAGGGTTCTTTAAAAATTGTTTTTTAATTGTTTGCATTAATTTCTATTAATTATTAAATATTTACAAAGGGAAAAAAAAATTAGTTTTTTATTATTGTGCTTGACGGTTGCTGGATCCCGCTACTACGTATTCCCAAGTGCAATGGGAAATTCAAAGCTTACGTAGTTCTTTGGGTATAAAATATTTGTGTGTTGGTTGATTTTAGTGAACGGTATTTTAAATCGCATTCTAGTGGTTAAACGTATGCTGCTCGAGCGTGGGAGACTTAAGCATTGTTTGTATCACGGTAGAAGGATTAAAACACGTTCGTTTGTGAAAAAGAGTTTGTTTTTGTTTTTAATGTGCTAAGGCAAAAATTTAATTTGATGGGTTGAGTTTATTTTGTTTTTTTATAATTTTAAAAAATATATATATATTTTTGGTGTGGAAGACGAATAACCGATTGACAAAGCGCACGCTAAGTCCCGGCCATCCGAGAGACGAACGAATGTACATTCGTCGATCTCTTTTTTAATCCACGGTTTTTTCTAAAAGAAAGTGTTTTTTTTTTTATATATACATAAAAAGGATTTCCTTTTTTATTTTTGTTGTTAAAAGGAATTTTTTTGTTTTGGAAGATTCACTTTTTTGTTTGTGTTAAAGAATAAACTTTTGTAGACTAAACTAATCTAATAAATAAAACCTCTTTTTTGTTCTACATGTTTTTTGATTAATAGTATATTTAAGGGGGTTCAAATAAAATGGACTCAGAGCCCATATTGACAACCAAAAGCTCAACTAACTAAATAAATTAAAAAAAAAAACAAAAATAAGCAAATAAATAAAACACACTAATCTAAAACGCAGATGGAAACCAAAAGAGAACAAACGCAGTAACAGAGAGAAAGAGAGAAACCTTGTGCGAGAGAGAGAACTTCACCGAGCGAGAGAAAGGAAACTGCGGTGACGCGGGAGAGAGTGGGAGAACGGCGAGAGGGAGAGAGTAGAAAGCTTCTTCTGATGTTCTGTTTCTACTTCCTATTTCCCTGCTTGTTCTTTTTCTTCTTTTTGTTTTTTATTTTTTATTTTTTTTATATTCTGTTTGTTGGTTCTTTTTGATTTTTGGGTTGTAGTTGTTGATGATTTTGATGGTGGTTGGTGATGATGTTGAATGTGGTGGTTTTGTGTTGATGGGGTCAAAGATAGTGAAGGTTATTTGTTGAGAGATGAAGGTGGAAGTGGTTCAAATGTTCTTAATTTCTTTGCTCTGTTTTCTTTTTGTTCTGTTCTTGTATTTTTTTTTTCCCCCTCAGAATTGTGTTTTAGTCTCAATTAATAGAGATGATTGATGAATTGAATTGTTTATTGGATAAATCATGAATTGGATTTTTGATTGTTTTGGCAAAGAAATTAGATTTGCAGAGATCAAAAGGGAATGAAGTGGCTGCACTTTTGTTTTGAGTGCTTAATTGGTGATGATTGAAGCTTGTTTTGGAAAAAATTGAAGTCAAAGAAAAGCTGAAAAATGGGAAAAGGAACACTGTTCCTGCGCAGGAGCTGCTCTCTTCCTTTTTTAAAGTATTTATTTTGTTTTGTTTTAATTAATAATAATAACAATAATAATAATAATAATAATAAACCAAAAGAAGATCAAGTTGAGAGAAAAAAGGCAATGGAAGGGGATATGCACGTGTTGCTCCTTTTCTACTTTTATATATTTTTTGTTTTAGTTAAATAATATTAATAATAGCAATAAATAAATATAGAAACAAATAAATATGGAAACAAAAATCTCGTTTTTGGTTTATAAAGAAATTAAAAAAGGTAACAAATTATATACAATAAAAATTAAATATTATAATATTTTTGATCTTTTTTTTTAAAAAAACAATAGAATAACACAGATATTACGAATAATAAAACTAATATTGTATATTTTTTTGGATTTTCTTAAGATTTTGATGAAATGCATTACAAAACTAAAATTTCAATACTTTTTCAGATTAAAATTTAAAACAAATATGCTAACACAAAAAACTCTTTACGACAAAAACTCTCTTGTTTTTTTTTTATTAGTCAAACAAAATTGATTTTTGACTTTGACTGCACAAACTCCGACATAAAAATTGACTCAAATTAAAAGATGAAAAGATTAGATAAAAGAGAGTCGGGAAAAATTTAGGGTATGACACCACTTAAGTTATACTGTGACAACAAATCAGCCGTCCTGTATTCCAACAATAATAGGAGCTCGGCTAAGTCAAAGCACATTGACATCAAGTTCCTAGTTGTTAAGGAAAGGGTACAAAGTGGACAAATTTCCATAGAACACTTAGGGACAAACTCCATGATTGCAGATCCTCTCACAAAAGGTCTTCCACCCAAGGTCTTTCACGAGCACACTGCTCGCATGGGTGTTTTACCGTTAGAGGAGTCTTTGGTTTAGTGGGAGTTAGTCAATTATGGATTTTATGTTCTATGTTTGGTATTATGTATGCATACTATGACTTTGGTCTTTATTTTAATTAATAAAGTTTGATATTCAGCAATTTACATTTTGTACAGTAAAGTTATTGAATGATCTCACTAAAGTAAAGTAGGACCAGTTGAAAATCGACATATATATAGACCAACTTCATGTGATTTTCATGCTACACATTTCATGGTGGATCTATGTCATTTAGTTATGTCATTATTGGTGATCATTGATGGGTTTAGTTATGATTGATATAACGAAAATCACCTTGGTTCTATATATTGGCATGACTAATGGACGAGATAATTTGGTTATGCTTAAGGAATATAATGGCGAATTTTGAGCTCATAAAGTCTAACACATGTATAGGATTACATATGTGACCAGTGGGAGATTGTTAGGATTTTTGGGTCACAAATGTAATGTTACATGTGTTAGGGCCATTATGTAATTAGTCAAAGCTACAGTGGTCTAATTAATAATAAATAAGTCTATGGCTAAAAGCGTAAATATCATGAAAGGTAATTTATTGTGTAGATACCACAAGTCAATATCTAATTTGATGAGGGGCCAAATTAGAATATTGAAAATTAGGAAATAACCCTTGGTTATTTATAAAGGTTATGGTCCCTGACTGTAGATATAACGTGAAAACGGTGGCTCAGACTTTAGGTTTTCTCCTCATCCCCATCAGAGGAGAATCAAGGAGCCCACAAGGAATTCTACGGTTGGAAGACCACATACCTGTGACTTTCAAACCTCCATCTATGGCAAACTCAAATTCAGGTACGCTTCCGTTTATGGCTATAATATTTGTCAATGATTAACATGATGACTCTAGGATTAAGGAAATCTTTTGGTTCTAACACCCGTGACATTTTGGCAAAGTTCCATCTATCCATATGTACTTGTACATACATGAGTGTGACAAATCCATGAATCTCATCTTTTTCATATTTTTATTGATATTGACATGTAGTACAAGGTTTTCAAAATCAATTTGTATATCTTAGCAATTATACATTTTTTAGAATTGTAAATGAACGGTTCATGGTACATTCAATATATGTAACTTTTATATTGATATATGGTAATAATCAATTCAATCCCATCTATGTCAATGACATGGTTATAATTAATCATTTGATTTGATAGAGCTTGATACAAATAAAGTATAATTAAGAACAATGAACGGTTCAAATTTCATAAGCTTGATATAATTAACTTTGATTGCTAGTTACTCATATAGTCCACATTATACTATAGTTGGATGTTATAGTGGACTAGTAGAAAGTACTATATACTAATATTATAGTTCAAATCAAAATTAATGTTACATCTCAACCAAATCAAGAAACAATAGTGTTTCTGGCTTTTTTGTAGTCATCACAATTACCATAATCACTTGGAGTTGTCTTTCTATGGTATCTGTAATTGATGTACTGCAATATTATCTGCGTCACTGTTAAGGTTTTGCAACTTTAGCACAAATATAATTTAAGACTTAAAAATAAGTAACTGTAAATAAAAAATAATTGCATATAAAGGATACAAATAGGTCCAATGCCACACAAACAATGGCATCCAACAACCATGGCATATTGGCTTTGATGCTTTCCCATTCTGTAGTTCTTACAAGAATACTGCACACACAATTAAATGATCGTTAGAATTTTAAGTTATAGTCCTTTTTCGAACAATAAGAACTCGATAAAGCATAAGACACAAACAAAGACTGATACATCGGCATCAATAATAGTTTAAAAAATATAAAATATTTGAATGTAACAATATGTGTCGGCATCGTGCCAGTGTTGAACACCGACTCATGTGGGACACTGAACACGTCTTTTGTCTGAAATGTTAGTGTTAGAATATATGTACGATAAAGTGAGCATGAATTATAACCTTCCGACGTAAGCAGCATTGGCAATCAATGCAAAGATGAACATGAAAGGATTTAACCCCTACATAAGATAAAGAGAGAAAGCATCTAAAAGTTAGACTAAATATAGATAATAATATGTACATTTGTAAAAATTCTGATTTATAAAATACAAGAAATGATTAAAATTAAATATTACCTCGACACTCCCTCTTTTGATCTGCAAAATAATCATGTAGCAAGAAGATTATCAATTAGAATAACACAAAAAAATAGAATACAACTATAAAATCATATACGAAAAACGTAAAATGAAAATTTGACACATACGTTTAACCATATTTGAGGTATGCGACCGCCGGTATAGATAGCAGCCATGAGCCATCCCAACCATTGACCTAATGCACTGTGTGTTACATGTTCCTGTTATGAATTCTAGTTATCAGCAGCAAGCAAATGCAATAATGCAAATTGAACGCAACCAAACATCGATGAAATTATTATACAACTAGGAGTGTTCGAGTAACATACCTGGGAGAGTAGTTTTCGTCCACTCAGTCTCATGTATCCCACTTTCAAAGCATTACCCTGCATAGGCAAGTTAATCGACGCGGCTAGAAATGTTCCATAGGTTCCCTGTAAAAGTATACAATGAATTAAAAAGATAGACGTGTAACTGAATCGTCTATAAAATTGTAACGCGCCATCAAATTAGTTCAAGGACTAGTCTAGAAATTAGTACAAAAAATGCTAGCGTATACTATAAATTCATCGAATGAGATTAGATATAAAAAAGTTAGTTATACTAATTAGTTGCACTAGTTAGTTGTTCTTCTCATTGACTCACCGCAGAACGAGGGATTTGTCTCGGCTGTGTTGTAGTAACTGAATGTGCCTCGTCATCAGAAGAAGATGAATCTTCGTTCAATCCCATAGCCGAAGGTCCACTTTTAGCAACTCTCATGTAAGTGCGAGATGGTGGAGTAACATTACCAGCCAATGATCTTGCTGACCTGTTAAATTTTTCAATTAACTCAATAATTATTATTCAAAACTTATTAATAAACCATCTTAATCTAATAATTAACAATTTAATTATGAGTACTTACCCATAGAAGTACTCTGGTCTAGGTATTGCTTTATGTTTTCCACTTCTTATTGGAATCCCTGATTCATAATTCCCTTGTTTTGGTTTCAATGGTTTTTTCTCTTCTTCATAAACCTATTGGAGTATATAAAATATAAGAATAATGTAAATGGCAACATTATTATTTGACGAAAGGGGCTTATAATAATCGTAATAAATCGCAAAAGAACCTCTTCGGTGTTGATCTTTTCACGACGCTTGCAACATTTGTAGATGTAGTCATAATAGAAGCTTTGCAATACTAAGACGATTGTAGTGATTGTGTAAAGCTGTTAATAATCAAAATAACATGCCATTAATATGAAGTTAAGGTTGCAATTAGCGAATAAGAGATATTTTGTTAATCTTGTGGGGCGCGCGATAATTGGTAGGATGACAAAAGAAATTCTCGTAAAAATTAACCATCATATTCTTGGAAATGAATGCATGAAACGGTGTAATGGGTTGGAGTCATGATTCCATTGGAATGTTGTGTCTTATTTTTGTAGCAATTGGGCCTACCATACTCTTTTTCCAGCTAAATCTTCAAATTGTATTTTGTTTGCTAATGATTAGACAAAGTATAAAATACTCCCTCAGTTCATTCTTTAATTGGAATGCTCATTGACTCATTGTAGAGAAACTAGATCCCAATTCTTAACACTAATAAAAAATTAGTGTTTCTTAATTATAGATCTATTGCAGCAGAAGAAGAAATAACAAATATAAAAAATAAATAATAAATAATAATAATAATAATAATAATAATAATAATAATAATAATAATAATAATAATAATAATAATAATAGAGGAAATTAGGAGGAGATTGATGCTTGTATTTTAATTACCAGTGCTGTGTAGTATTGGGTTGGCAACTGCAATTTCCAGCCATCATAAAAAGCACAAATAAAAAGTTAGTCAATAATCACAATAATTGTATGTGCATGCATGTGTTAGGTCAGGAAAATATAAATAAATATTATTAACAAGTGTTTATTATTGAAAAAAACATAAATAAAAAAATCATTAAACATTTATAAAGCATGAAAGAACTGATGATGATGGAGAAAGAATAGATAACTATTGACAACAAAGAGACAAAATGACATGTAAGGGACTTAGAAAGCAAGAAATTCTACACTCTTCCAACCATTTCAATTTAATTGAATTATTGTTATAATATTTTTATTTTTTAAATATTATAATTTTTTGAATGAATTTTTTAAAAAAATATCAGATTTATTATGTTTTATTTAAAAAATATCAGATTTCATTAGTTTATTTTTAAATAAAAATTCAAAACTTTACTAAATTTCCAACTTCTAAATTTAAAAAATTATTTTATATACACTTGTCTTAGAGGCAGCGAAAGCATTCTCAACTCCGTGAGCACTTAGCCGCAACGAATATTATCCATACTACTCGTTTGGATAAATTACTTTAACAAACTTATAAAATATAAGAAATTTTATTTATTTCCATAAACATAAATTTTTGACGAAAACTTATTTCCATAAGTTGTTATTTTGCATAAAAATGGGGACTTTGAACCAAACCAAAAGAGTTCAAATGTGTTTAAAAAGAAAATCTCTAACAAAATCAGAATTAAATTTCACGAAACAAAGAATTATTTTGTATCACAAATCTATCATTAACTCGGACCCGGATCCTCAGCAGCTGTTATGTTATGTCTGCAGCTTCCTCTGCTGCATTCCTTCCAACCGTTGGATGAATCTGATACCTTACATATCAATTAAATGCAAAATAAAATAAAATTATGGAGTACATATTATCTTTTCTATGCTCTGGTCCTCGCACAATACACAATACTTTTCTTACTATGAGATGAGATGAACTCAGTTCTACTGCATACTTTTAGACGAGAGTCAATTTGCAACAATGCTGACTCATCGCGGCGGCGATATCAATTATAATAATGTCTGATTTTTATTTTGAATTTAGGGATTCATCTTGTTAAGTGTTGGGATTGTGCACCGATTAAGATATGTATTTGGATTTTGGGTTTTATGTTTGATATTATTGTTCATAGATTAGGCAAAGGTAGAGTATAAGATTTCAATTGCTGCTATTACATCTTCTTATGGAACTCAAAATTAGATCCCAAACCAACCATAGACTTCTTTGTTTTTGATAACCAGAGGAGGAAGATCTGTGCTGCAAAATTGGATTTTTTTTTCTTAACAATCGTTGTTTAAAAAATGAAAATAAAATAAAATTGTGAGTGTTTAAATGAAAAAAGAAGAAGATGATTATCTATTAAGCAGCATAAATGGTGTTTGAGAAGGATAAAATAAAGGAAATGACTTATGGCTGGTGGTAATACCGAAAGGAAAGAAGATGGCTACAGTACTTTACCTATATTGTTAATGTTAATTCTTATGACATATCTCAACCATTGGATGAATCAAGAGACCAAAACTAATGCAGCAGAAGCAGCTGCAGACACATTGGCAGCTGAGGATCCTTATCCCATTAACTCACAAATAATTTTGATCATGTGAGAATTTAAGGAGTTATTAAAACAAAATTGGCAATTAAAACAAAATAAAAACCACAATGTGAAAATAATATTGAATATTTAAAGTAGAGATTTTTTTTTTATACTGAATTTAAAATTTAAGGTTGTGTGAGTATTCTAGTCTCTTCCTTTTTTTTTTTTCTGTCAAAATTGCTACAAATTCCACCTTAAAATGATGTGTCTACAGTTTAAATCTAAATATCTACTTATTTAATGTAATATTCTTATCCATTGCGCTAAGTTCACGAGACATATTCTAGTTAGTCTCTTCTACTATACTCAAAACCAAAATGTATTTGAGAATAAAATAGAGTAAAATGTAATTTCATTTTTTATTTATATATTAATTTCAGAACAAAATGGAACTGTAAGAACATAGAAAACAGGACAAGACACAGACCCACACAAGCAGCATTTTACAATGTTTCAGAAATTAGAATCACATACCGTAGCTGGTTCTAGAAGACAACCCACCAGGTTAAATATGTCTCTGCAACCAAAAAATAATTTAACAAAAATTAAACAAATTTAATTAAAAAATTAGTAAGATTAAATAAATAAAATGACATAATAATAAATTGACTAACCCAGCAACCCAAGTGAGGAGAAAAACAAGAGAAACACCATGGCTAGACTTAGCACGAAAATTAGTAATAATCTGAGGAATTTCAGCAACACCCCAACAAATTAAACTTATGAAACCAAAAGCAAATGAAATTTCATCATTAAGATTACAGAGACAATCACTGAAGTAACTTTGAACCCAACCAACACAGGGTTTATTTTCCTTCAAGCAATATGTGGGCTGCATTTTTTTTTTTGGTTTTTTCAGCTTAAGAACAAGAAGAGGTTTAAGGTGGTTTTAAAGGTGGTGTTGTTGGGTTTGGGAAATTACAAAACAAACCGCTGTAGTTGATGAATCGTGTAAAGTCCTTTTCGTATATATTGTCTTTTTGTGAGATACCATTTGCGAATAAAAGGAAATAAATTATAAGAGAAAAAACAAAAACGTTTTTTTCCTAAGAAAGGAGTTAAAAGAAAAGTTTTCTTCTAATTTACTTTTCCTATTAATTGAAATTTTTGTTTTTTTTACTAAATAAAATTCTGTTAGCAGGAAAATGTTAACGAGTGCTTTCAGATATTTTTTTAATTTTTTTTATGAAAATGAGTGAAGTCAACACCTTAAAAATTGAAATGTTTTACTTTATAGAATAATAATTTCTTTATATAGAATGCTTAAATAATTTCCCGCATTCAAAAATATTAGTTAGCGGATTTAGATTCTCTACATTTAAATTTTATAAATTCACCTACATTTAATTCATTTTCAAGGACAATTTTGTCATTGCAATATATCATACTATCTCTCTTCATTCTCTTTCCTAGCATTTTTACACTAAATGCAAGTGAATTTAGGTGAATGTAGGAATTCTGAATGTAGAGAATCCAATAGCAATACCCTGAAAAGAATTACCTAAAAAAAGATATAAGTGCTAATAATAATACTCTTTTTAATTCGTCTTTTAACACTCATTCTTTAATTGATTGAAATTTATGTAGATCAAGTAACTTAATAATCAGAAATCCATCCATTAAAGTAAATAAATGAGAAATTGCATGGTCAAACTTCAACTCTTACGTATATAATGTGATGTGTGTGTAAATTGAACTATGTTCACGGCACAAATAATTTGAGTCTCTTTCAACTTAATAAGTATCCTAGACTAACATAAGGTCCGATCTCTCATTGTCTTGAGGCCATTTATAAGGACTTATTCCAATGAGGTCAATCTTCCAATCATGGATTCCCTTATATTCATAATGTTTTACCGGCTCGTAACACCTCCCAACAACTAACAAATTGGAACATTGAATTGCGCTATTCGTAAAGACCCCTTCGTAATCTCTGTCACATCCTCTTAACCTCTCACTTTTGCTCTATTAGTAAATTGAACATTAGAGTATTTTCATTTATCACATTCAACATCTAACTTAAACGTACTCTATTTAAGTTAAATAGTCTGTAGTGACAAGAGTTGTACACTTTAAGTTAAAATAATTGAAAAACTATGAATTTAAACTCGCGCACCTACATTGAAGAATAATTTAACAGATACATAACACTGTGTTTGGTTGCATAGAAAGAAGAAGGAAAGATTGAAGGAGGAAAGAAAGCTCAAATCCCAATATCCTTCCACCGTTTGGAATAAAATAAAAAGACAAGGGAATGGAAAGTTGGGCGTGGGTCCCACGTCAAAAATGTTTCCACCCATTATAGGACGGAAAGTGAACGGATGGCCATTATATTGAGTAAACGACAAAAAACCCACTAAAGATAGTAAAATAAAGTGCTATACCATTAATTTCATAGTAGTTAGATTTTTGCGTTTTATATCTAAAAAAAACGAATGACCAAATTAAATTAATTTATTTCAAGTATGGAAATCATTTTTATTCCTGTTGAGTATTTATTTATTCATTTTATTAAGAGTATAGTATTTCCTATTATCTTTATTTTATTTAAGGGTATTTATGTCATTTCTCAAATATCCTTCTTTCTTTCCTCTCATTCTCTTTTCACTTTCTCTTCTACCAAACAACTAAATAATCATCTCACTTTTCATTTATTTTTTACTCACTTTCCACTCTTCAACATTCTTTCCTTTCACTTTCTTTCCTTTTATTTTCTTTCGTCATCCAAACAAAGCCTAAAGCTATAATCACAATAATCTAGCCAAATTTATCCTACTAATTTTTTTGACCATATGGGTGAGGTTTTTTCACCAATAGGAATCCTTAGAATTGATTTTGCTACAAGATGTGTCGCATATTCGCTCATGCGATGCTGAGTCCAAACCTGAAGTCAAGTGAACACCATGTGAGTCTATTTATGCATATTCCAAAGTGCATAATTAATTTGAGACAAAATTGTATGAATAATGTTGAACATTTTGAAAAGTGTTGGCTAGAATCCATGAGCTCACTGCTTGTACCAAAATTGACGATTTTAAACTATCCAAATGACCATGGTCATGTGACACATGAGAACATGAAATAATATATGCTAGCTGTTCAAATCAATGTTGACATTTTACCAAAATTTCAGAAAATTCTAGCATCATTTTTTAAAAAAATATATTGAAACTCCATCTTTGCACCACCAAAAAAAAATAAAATTGAAAACTCTTACTATTTTATTTTGTTTTCGTAATGTTCTTTCTGATAGAAATATTTGAAGCGTGTCAAATACTAAATACATATACTTCTTTTAACACATGTATCTAAAAAAAAATAATTCTTTATATCATAAGAGTTAAACTTTTCCAATTAAACCCAACTCCATTTAGACTAACAAAATAGAGTCAATAGAAATAGAGTGTTGACACAATGACATTATCGTACTTTTCACATTGTGATTACCGTACTATATATTTGTGGTTTTAGTATAAAATTCCCAGCATTGTTGAATTAATAAGTCATGTTTTGAAAAACAGAGCTTCAGAAGCTGTGAAGAGCTTCAGAGCTTCAGAAGCTGTGGTGCTCCAGAAGCTGAGATGCTTCCGAAGCTGAGAACGTGTTTTCTGAATAGCTGTCATAGTTAGTTAGTTTGGCAGTTAGGGAAGTTTTTCGTTTTTTGTAGGTAGTTAGTTACATTGGCTTGGTAGCTAAGCAAGCCCTTCGTTTTGTATATAACTATCTTTGCCCCTTGTGGATGAATGCAATTATTCTTTTTTTCCCTAATTCTCTTCTCAATTCTCTCGTTCTATTCTCTCTAATTTCTCCCAAATTATTACATTGTCCCAACAAATTGGTATAACAGAGTCCGGTTGTGATTCACGTTTTGCATTGATTCTTTGATCAAGAAACAATGGCGAACAATGGCACAACCTCATTACAATTTTCTGCAAATCTTCCAGTTTTCAAAGGTGAAAACTATGATCGTTGGTGTGCGCAGATGAAGGTCATTTTCAGGTTTCAAGATGTTCTTGAAACTGTGAATGATGGAGTACCTGACCTGGCTGCAAATGCTGATGAAGCAGCAAGAGCCTTGCATCGCGAGCTGAAGAAAAAGGATGCAAAAGGTCTGTTCATCATACATCAGTGTGTGGATCCTAATATCTTTGAGAAGATCATTGAGGAAGAGTCTTCTAAAGGTGCTTAGGATACATTGAAAAAGATTTATGAAGGTGATGAAAAACTGAAGGGTATCAAGCTGCAAGCTCTAAGGAGACAATATGAAATGTTGGTGATGAATGATCAAGAAACGATAGCTGAGTATCTTTCAAGAATGTTGAGTATCACTAATTTGATGAAGTCAAATGGTGAAGCTCTGTCAGAGAAGTCCAAGATTGAGAAGGTGTTGAGAACCTTGACTGAGAAATTTGATCACATAGTAGTAGCAATAGAAGAATCAAAGGATTTGGCTACTATGAAGATAGAGGAGCTTCAAGCTTCATTGGAGGCACATGAATTGCGAGTTAAGCAGAGGAGCTCAAACAAAGCCATTGATCAAGCTTTGCAAGCAAAATTTCAGAAAGGTTCTAAAGGGAAAAACAAGAAAAAGAAAGAAGATTCAGAGAATGATGGCAAGAACCTAAAAGACTCAGAGCCTAGCAAAGGTAACAAGAAAGGTTCAAAGAAAAAGATTGATAAGAAGGATGTGAAGTGTTATAATTGTCAGAAGCTTGGCCACTATGCTAGAGAGTGTCACTCTAAGAAAGTTGAGAGAAGTGACAAGGATGAAGCTCAATTGGCAAAGGGAAATGGTAGTGACTCTGATGATTCCCTGCTCATGGCAATTACAAACACTGAAAGTGACAAATCCAACTTGTGGTATCTTGACACTGGCTGTAGCAATCACATGACTGGTAACAAGAAGTGGTTCTTGAAGCTTGATTATTCAGTGAGAAGGAATATCAAGTTTGCTAATAACAGTCAGATCACTAGTGAAGGTATGGGGACAATTCTTGTGAAGAGAAAAGATGGTCAGGAATCCTTCATCAATGAGGTATTGTATGTTCCTTCCATGACAAGTAATTTGATTAGTCTTGGTCAATTACTTGAAAAGGATTATACAGTGACAATGGCTAATAAAGAATTAAAGATTCATGATGCTAAAAATAGGTTAATCCTAAGAGCTCCATTGTCAAGCAATAGAACCTTTAAGGTTGAAATCAATGTGATTGATTTCAAGTGCTTAGCCTCAGTTACTGGTACAGAAGAGAATTGGATATGGCACCACAGGTTTGGACACTTAAACTTCAAAAGTTTAAGCATGTTGAATTCCAAGAAGATGGTTCATGGCTTGCCTCAGATCAGAGCACCAAGTGAAGTGTGTGAAGAGTGTTGTGCAGCAAAGCAGGCCAGAAATTCATTCAAGAATGAATTACCTATGAAGTCAACTCAGAAGCTAGGAATGGTGCACTCAGATGTGTGTGGTCCATTTGAGGTGAAATCCATTGGAGGTAATAGTTATTTTCTGACATTCATAGATGATTGTACTAGGCATGTTTGGCTCTACCTTATCGAAAAGAAGAGTGATGTATTGACCAAGTTCAAGAAATTTAAGACACTAATTGAAAATCAAAGTGAATTTAGTGTTAAGAAATTGAGAACTGATGGAGGTGGTGAATACACTTCACATGAATTTGCAAAATTCTGTGAAGATGAAGGTATAGAGCATGAAGTCACTGCACCCTACACCCCTCAACACAATGGTGTAGCTGAGAGGAAGAATAGAAGCATCATGAACATGGCCAGAAGTATGCTTAAAGCTAAGCATATGCCTCATAAGTTTTGGGGTGAAGTAGCCTCTACACCAGTTTACATCATCAATAGAAGTCCTACAAAGAGGTTACAAGACAAGACTCCTCATGAAGCTTGGATAGGTTTGAAACCAAGTGTTAGTCATTTTAGAATATTTGGCTCACTTTGCTTCAAACATGTTCCTGATCAGGTTAGAAGAAAACTTGATGATAGAAGTCAGACAATGATATTGCTAGGTTATCATCCCACTGGTGCTTACAAATTGTACTCACCTAGAGATAACAAGGTTGTGATTAGCAGAGATATCAAGTTTGATGAATCAAAGGGTTGGGATTGGACTGAAGGCACAAGTGCTGAAGGCTCAATGCTCAACAGAAGACTTATGCTTGAGGAAACAAATCAAGAGGAGATAGAAGTTGAAGATCATCAGCCTAATGCTGCACCTAATCAACAGTTGAGAAGATCAACCAGAGAAAGGGTACAGTCAATAAGGTTGAATGAGTATGATGTGTTTCCTGATCAAGCAATCACTGAAGATGGAGAACTGGTCAATGAAGCAATGATTGCAGAATTGGAACCAGTGACTCTGAGTGAAGCCTTGAAAGATTCAAATTGGTTGAATGCTATGAAAGAGGAGCTGAAGTAAATTAAGAAGAATAACACATGGACATTGATGAATAAAGCTGTGAACAAGAGACCTATTGATGTGAAATGGGTTTTCAAGCTGAAGATGAAACCAAGTGGTGAAATTGCTAAGTACAAAGCAAGGTTAGTAGCTAAGGGTTTTCTTTAGAAGCCTGGACTTGACTTTAATGAAGTTTTTGCACCGGTGGCAAGGTTAGAGACAATTAGGCTAGTTGTTGCAGTAGCTACCTACAAAGGATGGGCTATGCACCAGCTTGATGTGAAATCTGCCTTCCTGAATGGACCATTAGAGGAAGAGGTATATGTGAAGCAGCCACCAGGATTTGAGATCAAAGGTCAAGAACAGAAGGTGTACAAGTTAAACAAAGCCCTCTATGGTTTGAAGCAAGCTCCAAGAGCTTGGAACAGGAGAATTGATAGCTTCCTGTTGGATTTGAGTTTCACTAGATGCACATCAGAACATGGAGTATATGTGAAAGGCTCAAGTCATGATGAGATTATAATACTGTGTCTGTATGTTGATGATTTGTTGATCACAGGATCAAACAAAGTTGTGCTAGAGAGGTTCAAAGCAGACATAATGAAGGAGTTTGAGATGACTGATTTAGGAGAGCTATCATATTTCCTTGGCATGGAATTTGTGAAAACTGATAGAGGCTATTTCTTGCATCAGAAGAAATATGTCATTGACATTTTGAAGAGGTTTCATATGAGCAATTGCAACCCTGCAATTACTCCTATGGAAACAGGGGTGAAGCTGAACAAGAATACTGAGGATGAGTTGGTTGATTCAACATTGTACAGGCATATCATAGGATCATTGAGGTACTTGTGCAATACTAGAATTGACTTATGTCATAGTGTTGGTCTGTTGAGCAGATTTATGGATCAACCAAGGATGAATCACTTGACTGCTGCAAAGAGGGTTCTTAGATATGTGAAAGGAACCATGGATCATGGCATTTTGATTCCAAACCAAAAGAACAGTAGCAAAAAGCTAGTAGCTTATGGTTACTCAGATTCGGATTGGGGAGGAGATCAAGATGACAGGAAGAGTACTGCAGGATACATGTTCATGATAGGTAATGCACCAATCTCTTGGTGTTCTAAGAAGCAAGGGATAGTGACATTGTCATCATGTGAAGTTGAGTATGTGGCAGCTTCATTTGCAGTTTGTCAAGCAAATTGGATTGAGATGTTGCTCACTGAATTGAGGGCAGTAAAGGCAACAAAGATAAAGCTACTTGTTGACAACAAGTCAGCAATTGATTTGGCTAACAACCCAGTTAGTCATGGAAGAAGTAAGCACATTGAGAGGAGGTTTCAATTTTTGAGAGATTAAGTGAACAAAGATAAGCTTGAGTTGGAATATTGAAACACTGAAATCTAACTTGCAGATATTCTAACCAAACCTATGGCTAAAGCAAGGTTTGACACTCTGAAGAAGCTTATAGAAATGAATGCTTTGGAAAACATGCCTTAGGAGGTGTGTTGAATTAATAAGTCATGTTTTGGAAAACAGAGCTTCAGAAGCTGTGAAGAGCTCCAGAAGCTGCAGAGCTTCAGAAACTGCAGAGCTTCAGAAGCTGTGGTGCTTCAGAAGCTGCAGAGCTTCAGAAGCTGTGGAGCTTCAGAAGCTGTGGTGCTTCAGAAGCTGTGGTGCTTCAGAAGCTGTGATGCTTCAGAAGCTGAGAACGTGTTTTCTGAATAGCTGTCATAATTAGTTAGTTTGGCAGTTAGGGAAGTTTTTCGTTTTTTGTAGGTAGTTAGTTACTTTGGCTTGGTAGCTAAGCAAGTCCTGCGTTTTGTATATAACTATCTTTACCTCTTGTGGATGAATGCAATTATTCTTTTTTTTCCTAATTCTCTTCTCAATTCTCTCGTTCTATTCTCTCTAATTTCTCCTAAATTATCACATTGTCCCAACAAGCATAATTGTACTGAATAAATCAAGTCCCTTTCCTAATTGCAATATTTTACAAAACTCACGTAATCACGTTCATTTCATCGTTCTCTAGTGTCAACTTTATGAGAATAATAATCTTGATGGATAATTAAGTGATGCATGTGAGTAATGTTTTTTTTTCCTTCATGATTGAGTGATGCAAGTATAGTTTGTAGTACAATCTTTTATGCCTCAGCTCATATACAAAAGGTCACTTTCACTTTACAGTGCAATATTATGAGAGTGTACTTGGGTTCCAACAAGAAATTTAATGGCATCATTGGCATGTATGTTGTGAATATTCTTGAGCATCTTGGTGTTATGATTTTGAGTGGGAAAATCTTCAACAGAAAATTGTTCTGTTGAGTAGGCCCTTAACACAAAATAATATTCGCAGCATTCACAGGATATACTAAAAATCTTCACTAGTGGAAAAGTAAAATTTGAGATATTTACTTGACAAAAAATATTGAAACATTTATGATGTATCTCAATTTATGAACAAACTCACTTAAATCATTTTTTAAACAAAAAATAGCTTTTAAAGTAATAAAATAAAATAAAATTGTGTTGCTTATTAATTATGTGACTCATGAAGTACAAAATGTACGAGTGTTTGGTAAATGACAATGAATAAGTTATGCCTCTATGAACCATTCCATTATAATGACCAAGTTCAACCAAAGGACAAAAAGACAAAATCCAGGATTGTGTGAAATCCAATTTCTTTTTATTTTCTCACGATTATAATTCTTTAATAATTTATATAGAAATAATATTAATTACGTATATTCTTTTTTATGGTGAACCGATTAATATTATTTATTAATTTTCTTCACCCAAATATTATGTATTAATTTTACTATTTTATTTTTGAATCAATTTTACTTCTATTTTATGAAACTTTTAAAAAGAGAAATAGAATAAAGTTTTGTTAAAATAAGCAAAGTACAAAAAGATCGGTTATAAACAAACCATAAACCATTATTTATAACCCTTTAGTGGTAGTACTAGTATTTCCTTTTAGAAAGCGGTGAACCTAGCCTCTAAAGGCTTCGTGGTTCATTCCCCAAAAATATTGGTATATATAATTAAAAAAAAATCTACATTATTTCTTGGTAATTTAAAGGTATTTATTCAATAATAATGAATGAAAACATGTAAAGCAATAAGAACAATCTAAAGTGAAGGTTAATTGATCATTTATCCCTAGGTCAATTAATTTGCTTCTAATGTCTTAGTAAACAAACAATTATAATCGTCACACAATTGGCCAAATAATGTAAAGCATTAAGAACAAAAGATAATTGACTGAAACTAACTTCGTAATTCAATTAACAAATCATATAAAATACATAATTCAAAACAATAGCAATTAGAATCCTCTAGGATCCAATCAAAGAAGTTTAGATACTCATAATTAAAGCATAAACATAAAATAGAGTAAAAGAATTCATTACAAGTAAGAAATAATGATGTTTTCACACTAGAACCCTTGTTTGTGCACCTTCAGACTTGCTATCAAAAGTTGCCTATTTCGCCGTCAAAATTATGTTCCCTTGAATGAGAAAAAATCCAATTTATAGAAAGAATCACACTTTCTAACCACATTTCTGGACCTGTGCACCATTCCCTGCGCCGTGCGCCAGCTGCTGAAGGTGATTTTTTCTGATTTTTCTTCTATTTCTTGCGCTCCAAGCAATCTTGTAATGATTCAATTTCTCTTTATTTCTTGCGGAAAAAAAAATGAAACTATCTAAAAGTGTCTTAAAACATGGTCGGAAACATAGTAATGATGTGAAGTCATCAAATATTACATATAAATTTACTAGTTTGAAAAAATACCTCGATAGTATCCTTTGTAGAAAAAATACCTCGATAGTTTGAAAAGTATGAATGTTTGCGTATTAACTATTTTTAGACTCATTTATACGATGTGAGACTATTTGGTGTATCTAGAACACCATCCATTGCATATTGAATTAGTTGATCCACAAATCCAGCCAAGAAACGGACAAAAACGGCGACGATGCGTTACAAATTTGTGTCAATGATATATTGATACGCACAAGTACGTGTGCAAATGATTCTTATCATCATCATATATGCTAGGTTTCATCGTTATCCTTTATTGTAAGCACAAAATATCACTAGCACTATCCTCAAGATATCTATCCAAACACGACGATGCCAATTCTTATACAAATTCTAGTGTGCCAACGAGGATATACAAAAGTAGTTTTGTGAATTACTCTTACATTTAATTCTTTTTATTTTTCTCAATATTAATTCTGTATTTTGAGGTCTTTATTTATTTTATTTTATTTTCATATTTTAGTTTTTTTTTTTATCTTTGATTCACTTGTGTATAATTTTCAAGTTTCATGTTAATAAATCACACATCAGATATGAGATGGTTTAAACATAAATTTATAAAATAGAAACAATTCTCAATTTACAAATCAATTTTGTAAGATTAGTAGACCCAACTCCTAATATGATGTCAGAGCTTTTCAAAAATCTAAATTTGAGTTGGGTCTTCTATGCCTGAGATAACCTTGATATGAATTTTTAAAGTAATATAGAGACAATCATTACGTTACAAGCCGATTTTTAAAGTTTGAGTAATTAGACCAAACTCTAAATTTTAATATTCTAAATTTATAATTTTCTTTTATTACATAACATATATTTATGATCAAAATAAAGCAACAAAAAATAAAACTATAAATTTGAAGGTTAAATAAATGTTATATTCAAACATGGAGTGGTTGTCTTAATTTTTTACACTACACGTATTAGGATTACACCTTTGGAACGCACTGAGTTTGATCACTTTGATCAAACAGTGATGGAACATGCTTGTTTGTTGTGTTGTTAACTTGTTTTTGTTGCCATGTTGTAGCGATGATAAATTGATAACTCAGACTTATCATCACATCTAAATTTTGTTGCATGTTAGTGGCACAAAATAATTGAGAGTGGGGACACTGCCGCTGTTACGTTAACCTGAGCTGGCCAGTCGCCGCATCTTGGTTTTCCTACATGGAGTAATATTCGGTCACCTCAAAATTTGTTTGGTAGGACAAAATTTATATTAAATAATTAAAATTTAGGAAAATGAAATATTCTTTTTAATTTAATTTATTAATTAATTTTGGATGCCCATTTTCATTTGTTGCCTTGTTCAAAGGAGGTTGTGGAAAATTTCTTAACTTTTAGTGAAAGGGTAAAATGGGAAAAAAGTGTCTCATTTAATATGACTTAAGCAACTTGGTGTATAGTGTATACATGATTAAATGGCATCATTTTTAATAGGAATGGGGCAAATTTGAAGAATGTGGTTGATAATATATATAAAAAAAGTGTTGCAAGAAAACTTCAATTTATTGAAAGATTTTAATAACACCTATTGAGGGCTTAAGCCCTCAGTAAGTTATTGACGGCCTAAACTCTTAGTAAATGAGAAAAAATTCTCACAAATTTACTGACGACCTAAGCCCTCAATAAAATTCTGACACCTACAATTATTGGCGGCCTAAGCCTCCCGTAAAATTCTCACAAATTTCTCTCTCTTTACTTACTATTTTCCTTTCTCAAATCATGATTGAGATGGACTCGAGATAGATTGTGGATTCAGTGCAAAAGAAGAAGTTTCTGTGTAGTTACTGGGGCTGAATCGCTCGAAAATGCACCATGATGGTTGAACAAAACCCTAGGATCAATATTAGGTGGGTTAGACGCACTAATAACACTGTTGCTCATACCCAAGCAAATTGGGCCAATATTGAACCCAATAAGATCTGGATTGATGTTGTCCCTTGAAAAATTCTCATCCCACTCCCCATAACTCTTTTTCACCCCCCAATATTTCGATTTTGCCCTTGTTAAAAAAGTTCGGGAAACGTTTTTCGAACTTTTTTTTGTCTTGAAAATGAACTTCATAATATGTTTTTCCGAAATTTTTGCTGAATTTGCACTAGAAAAATTTCGGAAAACGCGTTCCGAACTTTTGATTTAAGGGCAAAATTGGAAATTCAAGGGGGTGAAAAAGACTTGTGGGGGGTGGCATGAGAATTTTTCTTGTCCCTTACTGTATTAAAGATGTGATCCAAAAAGACATGTCCCTTTGTAATTTTGATCCTTAACTAATATTTGTTCCCTTTCAAAAAACTATAGAAGTTATTACATTAACTTGTAGAACAAATATAACTAATGTGTGATTTCGCGCCAAGTATGAAGAAAAAAAATGTATATATAAAGTTTTAAGGGTAAATAGGTCTTTATCTCCCTCTAAAGTAGGTGAGTTTTGCTTTACCCCTTGTACATAACTAATGAGTGTTTTTTTTTTGTAGGATTACCCCTCCTGTAATGTTTTTCTTTTTGGTAGTGTATTTTACACCCCTTCCGATTTTTTTTTCCAACACAGGGGACCGGGGTAAAATACACTACAAAAAAATATTACATAGGGTAATCCTACAAAAAAAAATTGCAGCGGGTAAAGCAAAACTCCCTACTTTACAGGAAGGTAAAAACCTATTTACTCAAATTTTAATAAATTTAATTGAAGATAAAAAATGTACCTATAAAATTTTAATAAACATACCTATAGAGAAAAAATTTGCACAAAATTAGTAGTTGTTGTAGGAGGTAATAAACTGCCCCAACATTCCATATCATCTAAGATACGAGCCCTCGTCATGTCCTCCAAGATTTGAATTGTCCCGTAAGTTTCTTCATTATTATGTGGATGAAAAATGGCACTCAATCTTAGCTTTGTTCCAAAAACTTCCTGCAATCAATGCTCCCAAAAAGTGTGGGAAGTAAACTTTGGATTTTGGCATCACACAACGCTAGAGGGTACTCCATGTAGTCTGAAAATATGCATAACATAAGTCTTTGTGAGTTAGGCCACATTATAATTAGACCTCACCAGTATAACGTGAAATGATTTTAACTTGTCGACGATCCCCCATAAGGAGTCTAAGCCTTTGATAATGCCATAACAAAGTCAAAAGAAATGTTGTTTCCACTTCCACCGTGGAACATCCATATAGACTGCAATTAGATCTTTCTGGAATGTAAAACATGAAGCCATTTGCATCTTCAAACTTGGCCACCAAAATCTCTGGTTCAGGTTATTGAGATATAGTTAGTTGTTATATAGTACTAGTTAGTTAGTCTAGTTAGTTAGCTATAAATAGGCTTTGCTATAGTTATTTGTAACTAACTTTTCCATTATTGTAATTTCTATTCATCATCATCAATACAAGTTTTATAAATTTATCTCTACCTTTTCATGGATGCCATGTTTCATAACATGGTATCAGAGCAAATATGGTATCCACCTTGATGAATTTTCCGCTGCATTTGCTTGAGAAAATCCAATTTTCTCAATATTCATCTTTTCTTTTACAAATTTCTTTTCCACTATATTTTCTGTTATTCTTAATGGGGAATTAACACACAATAATAATAACAGAGCAATATGCAGCGGAAATAAAATTCCCCAAACTTGTAAGAACCTTTGAGGATCAACAACAAATAATATGGCAGTCAATAGAACAAAATAAAAGCACAAAAGAACACCTCAATTTTAACGTGGAAAACCCTCAATGTGAGAGTGAAAAACCACGGGTCGTCCAGACCAAAGAAATAGTTCCACTATGATCAAATATGGGTACAAGAGAGTCTCAAAGTGATGCACAAACAAGTGCTAACAACCAATTAAACAACAAAGCACTAGAGCTTACAAACCAAGAACAAGAAGTTGAAAATTCTCCCCCTAAAACCTGATGCACTGCAGACACGATTTCTCCCAAACCAGAACTGATTTCGACGATCCGAACGGTGAAACTGTAGCCCCTGGAGCTGCGAACCTGCCCTCCAAATTTGGGCAAAATCCAACGGTTAACGAATCGGAAAACTGCGTTTTAGTGAGGCTGCTGTGTGGAATACGGGATTTTCTTTCACTCTTCTTTTCTCTCTTTTGAAAGGTTGTTCTCTCACAAAATTTACTCACTTGGTAACCCTAGTATGACCACTCTCCACTTACATAAGTGAGACCTAATGGGCTATCAATCTTGGACTTTTATCCACATAGGAAGGGAGCCCAAAACCCAACAATTCTTTACCGAGAAAATCATTTTCTGGTTTTCTCATTGTGTGATTCTCACATTCATATACTCTCTCCTCCATTGATTCTGTTTCCATACATTCGATTCATTTTCCGTTTTGATTTTCACTCACTCGTCTTTGTTCTGTTTCGATCTCATTACACATCAAATTTTCCCAATTTTTAGGGTTTCAATTTTTGTTCTATCACAGTGAATCAATTTGATTCTTCGATCTGATTTTGTTCCAAGATAGGTTTGCTTCTACGATTAGCTCATTTGCATCGCCGATCAACTGATTTAGAGAAGTTTGAGATTTCGGTTTGCGATTTGGATCGAAGTATTCGATCTGGATTTTTGCTACAGATTCTGGTGTTCGATTAGACAGAATCGACGGTTGTTCTTGTTCGATCTTTGGTTGACCTTGCGATGCTTCGCCGCAACATTTCTTCAGTTCGAGTTTGTTGAAATGTCGAGTTGCCGCAATTTCTGATTTACTTGCTGCAAGTTTTAATGTTGATTGTCCTGAAGCTATGGTTTGAAAACTTGAAGCTATAGTGAATATGAAATTTGAAGATAGATTGTAGTGGTTACTCTTCTAGTTGATTGATATTTCACCATACACTGTCGGCTTCTTTTGATCGGTTCTTCATGCTTCTTGTTGCTATTGGTTAATTCATGAAGTTTAATGGAACATTACTTTGGAGATGAATTAGTTAGTTGTTATATGTCGGTGGCGCTTTGAATGTGCTGAGTGTTTGGAGTTTTGGTTCTATGAGGTGCTTCTTTATTGAGTTGATTTTGTTAGTCACTGTATGGTGGAAGTATCAGTAGCTTTGTTGAACAGCGAAGTGATGACATTCATGATAGCAAGTCAAAAACGAAGACCTTGAAGTGGCTTGTTATTGTGAATAGTTGGTTATTGCTTTTGTGCATTCGTATTGCATTCCTCTGATGGTGCTCTTCTGTTTGGAAGTTGTTTTGGTTTCCCTTGGGAATTGTCATATTGAGAAATTGATTCTGCCAATTGTTGTTTAATGGTAATTTTTGGATTGGAAGCACATATTTGGTCGGTTCCTTTGGTGATGGAAATTTTGTGATGTTTGCTTTCTCTCTGCATATGGAGATAAAGGTTTGATTAAGAGGCTAGAATATTGGGGTCCAATCTAGTGTTGATTCTGGAACTTGCATGTTGTTATATTTGAGGTCAATTCAAGCTGCAGCAATTGTACACTAGTTTGTCTCCTTTTGTGAAGATTGAAGACTAGTTTGGGTTCTTTAATCTACTCTTTGTTGCCCTGTTTTGTACAGGTTGCATTTATTGATTTTGGATTGACTAGCTGGTTTTATGATGTGCTATTTCATCTTAAGCACAACATTGGTTTTGTTGCTTTATTCTCTAGCCATCAACCATGCTACTTGGTCATCGTTCTCGTTGTTTTGTTGGTCCTCTGATGCGCTAATTACCTTTAGCACAACTTGAGTATTGTTGCTTCACTTCGTAGCCATCAGACCTTCCGGCATTCCTTGTTGTGCTTCTATCTTGAGTTTTTGAGTACTCTTGATGGTTAAGCTTTGTGCCTTAATTGGCTTTGTTGATTTGATTCTGCCTATGGTGGTTAAGCGTTGATTTGTTGCTTCCTCCGAGTAGTTTGAAGGTTGAAAAACACACAAGAAGGGGGGGGTTGAATTGTGTGAGACTTTTTCTAAGTTAAAACAAATTGCAGCGGATAAGGTATAACACACACAATATATGAGGATAGGGCTAGAGAGAGATGCTCAGAATTTTTATACTGGTTCCTCCCACTAACAGGAGTAGTCCAGTCCTCTTGTCCTTCACAAGAGATTTCACTATAATCACTCAGATTACAAATGTTCAAGCACTAAGCAAGAGACTTCAAACTGCTCAAGCACAAAGCAAGAGACTTCTAACTGCTCAAGCACAAAGCAAGAGACTTCCAATGCTCAAGCACAAAGCAAGAGACTTCCAATGCTCAAGCACAAAGCAAGAGACTTCCAATGCTCAAGCACAAAGCAAGAGACTTCTAACTGCTCAAGCACAAAGCAAGAGACTTCCAATGCTCAAGCACAAAGCAAGAGACTTCCAATGCTCAAGCACAAAGCAAGAGACTTCCAATGCTCAAGCACAAAGCAAGAGACTTCCAATGCTCAAGCACAAAGCAAGAGACTTCCAATGCTCAAGCACAAAGCAAGAGACTTCTAACTGGTTTTAATGTTAATAAAGATAAGAGATTAACACTTGATATACAATCAGAGGTGTTTACAAAATACAACGCAGTTACAAGACTAACTTAGAAAATTATCACAAAGTTTCTAAGTGTTTGATAGCTTCAGAATTTGACAGAGTTTCAGCACGTTCAGAAGCTTAAGTCTTGATTCCCATTTCTTCACAAATCTTCTTCCTTTTATAGATGATAAAATGAACGTTGAAGATTATAGCCGTTTGAAGAATTGAGACGCTCCTTTGTATAGATCAGTGAGCTTATTAGCTGTTCTGATTTGCAGTAGCTTAGGAGCTTAACGTTTACTACAAAATGAGAGATTCCTTTTGGCTTTTGATATTTGAACCTTGGTGAAAGCCAAATAAGGAAATAATCGTTTCTGAAGCCTGACTTGAAAAGGACCTTTCCATGGTCAAACCTTTTCATTCTTGGTTTCTGCGTTTGGACTTAGTCAGGCACAGTCTTCAATAAAATTGTACTCTCAAATGTAGCTTAACACTTATATCTGACGAGCCTTCAGATTTTGATAGGCTCAGAATTACTTGTTTCAGATCTGGTGAGCTCAGATGTTCTTCAGATTTTGATAGGCTCAGAATTACTTGTTTCAGATCTGGTGAGCTCAGATGTTCTTCAGATTTTGATAGGCTCAGAATTACTTGTTTCAGATCTGGTGAGCTCAGATGTTCTTCAGATTTTGATAGGCTCAGAATTACTTGTTTCAGATCTGGTGAGCTCAGAAGTAATTCCTTCAGAAATTCTAAGGTTCAGATAATAACTTCAGAGTTTCATAGGCTCAGAATTACTTGCTTCAGATCTGGTGAGCTCAGAAGTAATTCCTTCAGAAATTCTAAGGTTCAGATAATAACTTCAGAGTTTCATAGGCTCAGAATTACTTGCTTCAGATCTGGTGAGCTCAGAAGTAATTCCTTCAGAAATTCTAAGGTTCTTTAGTACGCAAATTTTAACTTTTAATCCTGCACACTGAATTAAATTATTAGTATTCCAATTTAACCTTAAATACATTGTTATCATCAAAATCAATTAAGGAGATACAAAATCATAATTTTGTTCCAACAATCTCCCCCTTTTTGATGATGACAACTATATGTATTTAAAATCAATTGTTGTTGTTTTTATTTAACATCTTGACTTCAGGTTCTGAGGTTTGCAAGCTCCCCCTGAGTCTGATAAGCTTCAAAAGTTTATCAATGATAAATATAAAACAGTCTAAGAGTAATATTTAATGTCAAATATAATTTCATATATTCTACCTTCAGAATTAGAGGTTTGCAAGCTCTATTTCTTCAGATTGACAAATATAAGATATGGTTTGCAAGCGTATCTTATATTATATGAATTTATGTTGGACAAAATCTATTACTCCCCCTCATTAAAAGTTTAAAAGACTTTAATATAACTTAACAAGAGTAGAGTTCAGAAAATGTGATCTTTAGAGCTTCAGAAATAATTTCACTGCCATAGGAAATGAAATAATATTTTCTCCCCCTTTGTCATTATCAAAAACGGGTCAGTCAAAGCACAAGTTACAGGGTAGTAAATGCACACAGCAAACAACCACCAGCAGTAAATGCATTCAACGGTAAAAGGGAATTGTTAAGTACCATGGTGAAACAGGGAATTGTTTCAGAATGAAGACGAGTTTCTTCAAGATCTGAATCAGTTCCAGGAAAAGGTGGAGTGGTTTGAATGGATGAGGGGTTTGGTTCAGAAGTGGTTGGCTTAGGAGATGAAGTCTGAAGGGGTTCAGTTTGGGATTCAGCAGGGACTTCAGAATTTTGAACATTTGAGGGTTCAGATTGGTCTACGTCCATTGCTATTGGGGTAGACTCAGAATCTTTAATAGGAGATTTCTGAGGGGATTTAGGAGTGTCAGAAATGGTTATAGTGGAAGTTTCAAAATATTGAAAACGTGAGAAGTGATAGTGACTAGTGTGTAGTTAAGTGATTATAGTGGAAGTTTCAAAATATTGGGGAAACAAGATAGTGACGTAATGGGGGCTTGGCAGTTACTTTTAATAAAATCATCATTAGCTCTCCTTCATTACCCAGCGGTTACTAGACATGATGGGAAGTTACACAGATAAGTAGTGTTTTCAGAAGCCAGCTGTCAGTTAGAGAAACTGAGTGGTCAACTAACACTTAGAGTAGGTATCTGAGTCACAAGAAATCATATTTAATAATAAATAATTCTGATTGCTTCAGATGAGAGAGTGCTTCAGAACCTATATAATAGTTTCTGAGCCGTCCAAACTTCTGAGGCCCTTCAGAACCAGTTTATTCATTCAGAGTTAACAGCATTCAGAGATATCATTCAGAAATAAAAACCATGTTCAGATTTTTCTTGATAAAATCGAAACGATCAATAGCAAGAGGTTTGGTAAAGATATCAGCCCATTGATGCTCAGTATCAATGAATTGAATCTTAATTACTCCCTTCTGAACATAGTCTCTAATGAAGTGATGTTTGATCTCAATGTGTTTAGCTCTTGAATGCAAAATAGGATTCTTAGACAAACAGATAGCAGCAGTATTATCACAGAGAAGTGGTATACTACTTATCCTTATCTGATAGTCCTCCAACTGATGTTTCATCCAGAGCAATTGCGTGCAACACTTAGCAGCTGAGATGTACTCTGCTTCTGCTGTAGATAGAGCAATAGTTGCTTGTCTCTTACTAGCCCATGATATAAGGTTTTCACCTAGAAATTGACAGTTTCCACTAGTGGACTTCCTTTCAATTTTATCACCAGCATAGTCAGCATCACAGAATCCAATAAGCTGATAATCTAAGGATTTCTTATAAAGTAATCCAAGATTAGTGGTTCCTTTCAGATATCTAAAGATTCTCTTAACAGCAGTTAGATGAGACTCTCTAGGATCTGATTGAAATCTAGCACACAAGCATACACTGAACAAGATATCTGGTCTAGATGCAGTGAGATAAAGGAGGGAACCAATCATACCTCTGTATAATTTCTGATCTACTTTGCCTTCAGATTCTTCCTTCAGAAGACAGCTAGAGGGATGCATAGGAGTTGACATTGGTTTACAATCTTCAAGACCAAATTTCTTCAGTAAATCCTTTGTGTATTTGGTTTGATGCACATATACTCCTTCTTTTCTTTGATTGATTTGAATTCCCAAGAAGAATGTTAGTTCTCCCATCATACTCATTTCAAATTCATCCTGCATAAGCTTAGAGAAATTCTTGCAAAGAGAAGCATTAGTTGAACCAAAGATAATATCATCAACATAAATCTGAACAATCAAAATATCAGTTTTTAAGGTTTTTCTAAAGAGAGTGTTATCAACATGTCCTTTTTCAAAACCATTTTCTAGAAGAAATATACTTAACCTTTCATACCAAGCTCTTGGAGCTTGTTTCAAACCATACAGAGATTTCTTCAATTTGTAAACATGATCAGGACACTTTATATCTTCAAAGCCAGGAGGTTGTTTAACATAGACTTCTTCATAAATTACTCCATTCAGAAATGCACTCTTAACATCCATTTGAAATAGAGTGATGTCATGATTAACTGCATAGGACAAGAGAAGTCTAATTGCCTCAAGTCTTGCTACTGGTGCAAAGGTTTCAGTGAAATCTATGCCTTCTTGCTGACTATAACCTTGTGCAACCAGTCTAGCTTTATTTCTGACAACTTCTCCCTTTTCATTTGACTTGTTTCTGAATACCCATTTTGTTCCAATAATGTTCTTGTGTTTGGGTTTTGGTACCAGATCCCAAACATCATTTCTTTCAAATTGATTGAGTTCTTCTTGCATTGCAACAATCCACCCATCATCTGAGAGTGCTTCTTCTATGTTTGTGGGTTCAATTAATGAAATTAACCCAACTAGGGATTCATCCTCTTTGAAAGCAGATCTGGTCTTTCTTGGGCTATCCTTGTTACCAACAATTAGCTCTTCAGGATGAGATGATCTATACTTGAATTTACTCTTAGGTGGAGCAGGTGTCTGAGAGGGTTCAGTTTCTGAAGGGTCTTCAGTTTCAAGGCCTTCAGAGATATCTTCATTTTGAGTCTCAGATGGATATACAGCAATGGAGAGATCTTCACACTCAGAATTTGAGGAAACTTGAAATTCTGCAAAAGTCTCAGCTTGCTCTGACATTTTATCGTCAGGCTCTTTATCATCAAATCTAACATGTATAGATTCTTCAACTGTGTGAGTTTCAGAATTATACAATCTGTATGCTTTTGAGCGTTCAGAGTAGCCTATAAAGATACCCTTATAAGCTCTAGCATCAAATTTCTTTCGATAGACCTTGTTGTCTAGAATATAACAAGTACATCCAAACTGATGAAAATAAGAAATATTTGGTTTTCTTCCTTTGAACAGTTCATAAGCAGTTTTGTTCAGAATAGGTCTGATGTAGATTCTATTCTGAACATAGCAAGCAGTACTCACGGCTTCTGCCCACAAGAACTTAGCTAGGTTAGACTCAAGCATCATGGTACGAGCCATTTCTTGCAAAGATCTATTCTTTCTTTCTACAACACCATTCTGCTGTGGTGTTCTAGGAGAAGAGAATTCATGGATTACTCCATGCTCTGAGCAGAAAGATTCGAAAGAGTCATTTTCGAACTCTCCCCCATGGTCGCTTCTAACCTTCAGAATCCGAAGATCCTTTTCACTTTGTATTTGTGTGCAGAAGTCACTGAACACCACAAGTGCTTCACTCTTAGAACGTAGGAATTTCACCCAAGTCCATCTACTGAAATCATCAACCATGACCAATCCATATTTTTTACCATTGATAGAGGCTGTCGAAACAGGACCAAACAGATCAATGTGAAGCAATTCTAAGGGTCTGGAAGTAGAGACAATGTTTTTAGACTTGAATGAAGTCTTAGCAAATTTTCCTTTTTGACATGAGCCACAAAGTGCATCTGAGTGATAATCAATGTCAGGCAAACCACTAACAAGCTTTTGTTTGCTAAGCTTAGAGATCAACCTCCAGTTAGCATGACCAAGACGCTTGTGCCATAGCCATTTCTCATCACTCAGAGACAAAAGACATATAATCTTTTGGTCAACCAAATCAGAAAAGTTTACTTTATAAACATTGCCAACTCTCATTCCCTTGAATACTACAGATTTGTCAGAGTCTTTTGATACAGTACATGATTCCTTATTAAATGTAACAACACACCCATTGTCACAAAATTGACTAATGCTCAATAGATTGTGTTTAAGTCCATCAACTAACCAAACATCTTTAATGGAAAGAGAAGAATTACCAACTGTACCTGTACCAATGATCTTCCCTTTTTGTTTTCCTCCAAATCCCACAGAGCCTCCCTCTTTCAGAGTTAGGGTTTGGAACATATGCTTTTCTCCCGTCATATGTCGTGAGCAACCACTGTCCAGGTACCAGGGCTGCTGTTTTACCTTTCCTTGCATGAGCATCTGAAGCAAACATTATTTCAGATTTTGGTACCCATATTCTGATGGGTCCTTTAGAGTTAGTCTTCTGAATAGTATTCCTTCTTTGTTTTCTATGATCAACACAAGATCTAGAATTAATTAAGCTTTGACAAGAATGTTTAGGCTTAATTTGATTCTTGGATTTTGATCTGGAGTATATCACAGTTCCAAAGGTCAAGCAAGGATCTGAAGTAACTTTACCTTGATTTCTCAGAGGTTCAGATGACTTCTGAGCCTTAACTTGAGAACTTTTGGACTCAGAAATTTTAGGTTCAGAAGAACTTGGAACTTCTGAGTCTTTGGGTTCAGGTTCAGAACCTCCTTCAGAGTTGGATGCCTTCAGATCAAGTGTACCACTTTTAACAAAGGTAGAGAATAATTCAGGTGGAGTATCATCCTCACTATATGATTTCAGAGGTTTATCCCAGTTCTTAAACCGAGAATAACCAATGCCTTCACCATAGTTACGAGTCATATGATAAATCATGGAAGCCATTTTACTCCTATTGAAGGTACAACGAATAAATTCGTGAAGAGCATCTTCATGATCATCATTGAGCTTGTCTGCCAAGACATAGTTAGATTCAACATGACAAATACGAATGTTTAACGATTCATTTTCATCATAAAGAATCTTGGCATCCTTTTTCAATGATTCATGAACATTCTTCAGAATTTTGTGTTGACTTACTATACGAGAGTAATGTTTCACGGCAATCTTAAGAGAATCAATTAATTCAGATTTAGTCATGTTAGAGTATACCTCATTTTCATCATCTGAGTCATCTTCAGAATCTCTATCAGAGTTGTTACCTTCAGAAGTTCTTGCCATTAAAGCCAGATTGCCTTCTTCATCATCTTCTCCTTCAGAGTCATTCTCAATGGTCTCCCAAGTGGCTAACAAACTCTTCCTTACCTTTTCTTTGTACTTTTCTTTCCCAAAGCTCTTATTCTTTCCTTTGTCCTTGGATGACATTTCTGGACAGTCCGCAATGAAGTGTCCAGATTTCTTGCAGTTATAGCAGTTGTTCAGTTCTTCCTTTTTGTCCTTTGAAAAGGAACTTCTTGAGTTGTTTCCTTTGTTTGGAAACCTTTTGTATTTCTTGTTCCATTTCTGAAACCTTCTAACCATTAGTGCCATTTCTTCATTCTCAGAATTTTCATCCATCATATCATCAGAAGTTTCTTCCTCTTGTTCAGACACTTTGATCTTTGCAGCTTTTGAGGGAGTCTGAACAGAGCTTAGAGCCAAGGACTTCATCTTCTTGACAGGTTCATCTGACATAAGTTCTAGCTCATGACTTCTGAGTGAGCTTATTAAATCTTCAAGAGTCACATTGTCCAAATCCTTGGATTCCTGAAAAGCTGTAACTTTTGGTCTCCATTTGGAAGGTAAGCTCCTCAGAATTTTCTTCACGTGATCAGATGCAGTGTAGCTTTTCTTCAGAACTTGAAGACCAGAGACAAGGGTTTGAAACCTTGAATACATGGTTTCAATATCTTCATCTTCCTTCATTCTGAACAGCTCATATTGATGAACTAATAAGTTTGCCTTAGCTTCTTTGACTTGCTTATTTCCTTCATAGGTGGAACATAGAGAGTCCCAGATAGTTTTGGCACATGACTTGTTGGATATTTTTAAATACTCAGCATGAGATATTGCACCAATAAGCATATTCTTAACAGTATGATGCTTCTTATACTGTTTCTTCTTTTCAGCATCAAAGAACTTTCTGTAGGTATTTCTTACAACACCTTCATCATCCATGTGTTCAAAATGTATACCATCTTCAATGATATCCCATAACTCATCATCGGTCCCAATGATGTAACTATACATCTTGGTTTTCCAGAAAGGAAAAGTAGTAGGATCACTGTTGAAGTAAGGTGGTTTGTCTCTGTGATTATCACTGTTCCTTTCCCTATCATAGTTGTGAGGAGGTGGAACAGCAGAGTGATCAGGTCCAGAGGAAGCAGAAGGAGAGGTAACACCAGACATGTTTTTCAACTAAGTACCCCTAGATCTTTTACTGTTTCACTGTTAAGTGAAGAGCAACAGACCGGAGCTCTGATGCCAATTGAAGGTTGAAAAACACACAAGAAGGGGGGGGGGGTTGAATTGTGTGAGACTTTTTCTAAGTTAAAACAAATTGCAGCGGATAAGGTATAACACACACAATATATGAGGATAGGGCTAGAGAGAGATGCTCAGAATTTTTATACTGGTTCCTCCCACTAACAGGAGTAGTCCAGTCCTCTTGTCCTTCACAAGAGATTTCACTATAATCACTCAGATTACAAATGCTCAAGCACTAAGCAAGAGACTTCAAACTGCTCAAGCACAAAGCAAGAGACTTCTAACTGCTCAAGCACAAAGCAAGAGACTTCCAATGCTCAAGCACAAAGCAAGAGACTTCCAATGCTCAAGCACAAAGCAAGAGACTTCCAATGCTCAAGCACAAAGCAAGAGACTTCTAACTGCTCAAGCACAAAGCAAGAGACTTCCAATGCTCAAGCACAAAGCAAGAGACTTCCAATGCTCAAGCACAAAGCAAGAGACTTCCAATGCTCAAGCACAAAGCAAGAGACTTCCAATGCTCAAGCACAAAGCAAGAGACTTCCAATGCTCAAGCACAAAGCAAGAGACTTCTAACTGGTTTTAATGTTAATAAAGATAAGAGATTAACACTTGATATACAATCAGAGGTGTTTACAAAATACAACGCAGTTACAAGACTAACTTAGAAAATTATCACAAAGTTTCTAAGTGTTTGATAGCTTCAGAATTTGACAGAGTTTCAGCACGTTCAGAAGCTTAAGTCTTGATTCCCATTTCTTCACAAATCTTCTTCCTTTTATAGATGATAAAATGAACGTTGAAGATTATAGCCGTTTGAAGAATTGAGACGCTCCTTTGTATAGATCAGTGAGCTTATTAGCTGTTCTGATTTGCAGTAGCTTAGGAGCTTAACGTTTACTACAAAATGAGAGATTCCTTTTGGCTTTTGATATTTGAACCTTGGTGAAAGCCAAATAAGGAAATAATCGTTTCTGAAGCCTGACTTGAAAAGGACCTTTCCATGGTCAAACCTTTTCATTCTTGGTTTCTGCGTTTGGACTTAGTCAGGCACAGTCTTCAATAAAATTGTACTCTCAAATGTAGCTTAACACTTATATCTGACGAGCCTTCAGATTTTGATAGGCTCAGAATTACTTGTTTCAGATCTGGTGAGCTCAGATGTTCTTCAGATTTTGATAGGCTCAGAATTACTTGTTTCAGATCTGGTGAGCTCAGATGTTCTTCAGATTTTGATAGGCTCAGAATTACTTGTTTCAGATCTGGTGAGCTCAGATGTTCTTCAGATTTTGATAGGCTCAGAATTACTTGTTTCAGATCTGGTGAGCTCAGAAGTAATTCCTTCAGAAATTCTAAGGTTCAGATAATAACTTCAGAGTTTCACAGGCTCAGAATTACTTGCTTCAGATCTGGTGAGCTCAGAAGTAATTCCTTCAGAAATTCTAAGGTTCAGATAATAACTTCAGAGTTTCATAGGCTCAGAATTACTTGCTTCAGATCTGGTGAGCTCAGAAGTAATTCCTTCAGAAATTCTAAGGTTCTTTAGTACGCAAATTTTAACTTTTAATCCTGCACACTGAATTAAATTATTAGTATTCCAATTTAACCTTAAATACATTGTTATCATCAAAATCAATTAAGGAGATACAAAATCATAATTTTGTTCCAACATAGTTTAGCCTTGAGTTGTGGTTTCTACTTGATGGTTAAGCATTTGCCCTTAGTTGGCTTTGATGAGTTGTGTTTCTTCCTTATGATGGTTCAGCACAACTGGTTGTATTTGAGTTGTCTTTTTAGCCGATGTATTCCGGCAAATCTCATTGTATTTTCCTTTATTTTGATGTACTTTTGTATTAGTTATCCCAAGCTAGAAGTGTTGTGAACACGTTCCAGCTTGCGGGAGGCTATTGAGATATAGTTAGTTGTTATATAGTACTAGTTAGTTAGTCTAGTTAGTTAGCTATAAATAGGCTTTGCCTATAGTCATTTGTAACTAACTTTTCCATTATTGTAATTTCTATTCATCATCATCAATACAAGTTTTATAGATATGGTTCAGCACAACTGGTTGTATTTGAGTTGTCTTTTTAGCCGATGTATTCCGGCAAATCTCATTGTATTTTCCTTTATTTTGATGTACTTTTGTATTAGTTATCCCAAACTAGAAGTGTTGTGAACATGTTCCAGCTTGCGGGAGGCTATTGAGATATAGTTAGTTGTTATATAGTACTAGTTAGTTAGTCTAGTTAGTTAGCTATAAATAGGCTTTGCCTATAGTCATTTGTAACTAACTTTTCCATTATTGTAATTTCTATTCATCATCATCAATACAAGTTTTATAGATTTGTCTCTACCTTTTCATGGATGCCATGTTTCATAACACAAGTTTTGGTACATCAATGTCACACTAGGGTGACCACCCTAAAGTAAAATATCAGTTACAAGATGAGGGTTGAATTGTTACTCTATAAAAATTTTGTTTATACCAGATACTTAAGAATGAGAATCAAAACTTTATTCTGAATTATGTATTGAAATGAATATATTTTAAAAAGTCAACTATTGCTCTAATTATGAAAATTTAGAAAATATTCTTTCACTCGCATTAGTAGAATAAAAAATACGTTCACGGGATATTCTGTATGCATTTTCTATCCTCGTAACGTGTATTTCACACTTAATAACGCAAGTTAATTAGCCCGTCTGTTGAGATGTCCGCATTTTCACTTATGGTTTTTTACATTTAATTCAACGTCTCTATATGAATTAATTTGTTTTTTTTCTTTCAAAAGCCTACTATATATATATATATATATATATATATATATATATATATATATATATATATATATATATATATATATATATATAAAAATTAGATGTATGAAAAATTTAGAATAATCTTTTACATAAGTTAGCAAAATAAAAAAACGCGAATCACACAAACAAGTACAAAACGTTCCCGTTTGGCCGCTAGTGGATTAAAAATAGATTATTAACTATTTAGAATTTTTATAATTTAGAGACTAAATTAATAATAGAATGATTGTTTATAGATCAAATTGATGGTTTTTTTTTACAATGGAGAAAACAAAAAAAAAAAACCTAACAACAGGAAAAAACTACCCTCGGATAAAAACTACATCCCGCGCATCAGCGAGAAGAGGCATAGCAAGATTCATAGGAGTTGTAGAAATTTTCACCAAAGGCGAGACCCATCTTAGCCAAGATACATCCACACACACATTACCCTCCCGAAGCATATATTCCACCACAACCTCCCACACTACAAATATGATTTTTGGTAATAATTTTTTTTCGTTAAAAGTCATTACAAGTCGTTGGCAAAACAATCAATGGTAATTTTACGAGCGACTTGTAACAAAAAATATTGTTGCAAAAAATCATATTTTTTGTAGTGCCAATTTATATCGAGAAGTTGACGAATACTAATAAGTTTTGAAATAAAAAAGAGATAACGATTTCCCACACTCATCATAATAATATATTTTTTTATAAAAAAGAGACTAACAATTTCCTTAACTAATAAATAAAAAGAAGAGTAGAACTCCACGCCGGTCAAGGGTATTTTAATGGGAAAAAAGAGATTTGTATTCTCTTTAATTTTTTTTTCTCTTATGTTGATCATGTTATATTGATTATAGTTTTATTTTTTGCTTTCGCACCGATTTTCGATCCATCAAAGGTGAACGACTAATCCGACTGTTTATGAAAAGAAAAATGTAGTTGTTTATGAAAAGAAAAAGAAAGTGGTGTTTCTAAAAATTAAGAGGGGTGGGTGAGAATAGCCATCTCTACATTACTTAGTTGGCTGCTTGGTTTCCTTTTGATCTCCTTTCGCTTAAAAATTTAAAAGCCCTGTAAGTTAGTAGGTCATTTATTGCAGATTCGTGCTGCATATATAGATTTGTGGTATGAGAAAAGATATTTGTAAATTCAATTATAGACAAATTTTGGACAACTTCTCTCTCATATTCTCATTATTTTATTATTACTAGGGGAAAATCTGCGCGTTGTGCGGGTTCAATTAAAATATATAATTAAAATATTTTTATAAATAAAAAATAAAAATTGTATAAATATAATCGCACATATATATTAATTTAAAATATGTATATATTTAATATAAGTATATGTATAAAAATAAAAAAATAGTTTAGAAATATGAGATTTTTCACTTATTTATATCGTAGTTTTGTTTATATTTTAATATAATAGATCTCTTATAACATTTTTTAAGTTTAAAGGGATGCATCATATTATATTTTAATAATGTAATATTTTAGTTTTTTTTATCTGAGTTGCAATTGTATAATCACGTGTCACTTTTTTTTAAGGTATCCCTTATTTAAAAATTATGTGATCTCGTTTTTTAAAAATTATGAATCAAATAGCGTAACTGCTTATTCTTTTCTATGCAATTTGAGGTACTAAATAACTTTTTTACTTCTCTCTCGTTCTTTTAAAGTCGCTTCTTACATATTCACTTGGTGGAATTTTATCCAGACTTTATTAGTCCTGACTTTTTTAGTCTATTGTTTTGTATACATTTTTTTTTTTTTGCTTTGTCCTTTTTTTTGGGTTTGTTTTTCTTTTTCTTGGTGAGGTTTATATCTCTTCGAATTTATTGTCAATTTTTGTCTCTCTTATTTAATAATATTTTCTTGAATATTTAGTTTATTTTATTATCATATAAACTTGAATATTTTTTGTTGCCAATATATAAGGTTGGATGATAATTTTATATATTTGAATTTAGTGGGTTTTCTATAATAGCACACAAGTTTGATAAGAACTTAATTTTCTTCTAATAGTGTAATTGAATAAGAATTTAATTTTCTTTTTGAGTTTTCACTTGTGTAGTCAAGCCATTTTCTTTTTACTTTATTGTTTCTCATATATTTTTTTAATAAGAGTAAGATACAATCATGCTTGCTGAATATATTGCTCATGAAAAGTTTGAAATATTAATTGCTCGTGAGTAGTTTTGTTAATTCATTATTTGTTTTTTTCTTTAGAGATTAGGTACCAACTTAACCATTACTTTTCAATTTGCAATTTAAGCTCTCGTATATTTAACAAAAATGCAATTATTGGACTAAGTTAATGGTTTATTCTAAAGTTTCCTCTCAAATTTCCCCAGGTCAAATTTTATCTTGACTTTATTAGATAATAAAAAAAAACAAGTTTCCTCCCAAATTTCATTACTTTTCCCCAGGTCACAAGTTTCACTCAAATTTCATTGGTTCTATATTTCAGATAATAAAAAAAACAACTAAGATTAATAAATAAATGCAAAAAGTAAGAACTATAGTTTTTCTACAACTATTGTTACCTTGTTAGATCACCGGAGCATATTGCATTTGTTCTTCCAAATTTTCACTATCTCACCTACATAGATTCTTATTATATATATTTTTTTTGGTTTATTAATTTTTCTTTTCTTTGTGAGGTTTATGTCCCATTATGGAAATAACAATATAGTAATGTATTGAATTATTCTTTGATTTTAAAAAATGACCAATAAAATATTTTGAACTTTGTTTTTCGGTAAAGTAAAAGGGAGGTTACTTAGTTATGTACATTATGGATTAAATCTAAGAAAAAGTTATATTTCAAGATCTAAATTATGGAGTAATAGTTTATTCTATATCAACACAATGCTTGCATAATTTAGCCTACATAAATAAGTTTAAAGTATCCCTGAAATTGGAAGATTTGGATTTCACCGCTCTTCAATTTGTTTTGTTCAAAATTTATTGAAATTGGTTTCAATTCTCTTGTTAATATAAAATATGAATATATTGTTAAGTGTTACATCAAACATGAATCCAAAGCACTACCACATATGGTTAAAGTACCACTAAAATTAGATAACTTGGACTTTACCACTCTTCATTTCATCGGTTCTAAATTTGAAATTGGTTTCAGTTTGATGTCCATCAAATATAACATATTTAACCAATCGTTAGTTGGTTCAGTGGTGATTGGCGCTGAACTTGGTAGGGAGGACCACGGTTCGATCCCCCGCAACTGCGATCGGGAGGGGGCTGGAACCACTTGATGCCAGAACTGACCCCCGAACCAGATTCAACTGGTGGTGAAAAACCGAAAAAAAAAATATAACATATTTACATTGTGATGTAATAATTAAATTTAAAACAGTATAACATGAGTTTTTCCTTCTAATCGTATATGAATGTATTGCAACAATATATCACACAATTTAAACTACAATTGCAATATAAGGAAGAAAAAAAACTATTTTATATTGAATCAACCATAAACCAAAATAGCATAAATTCCAATTCGTAGTTAAAAAATGAAACGGTAAAATAATATATTTGGTTTTGTAGGCTAAGACCTGATCAACATCTTTTCTTTTAATAATTTATTTTATTGAATCTATATTGCTCTGCGGCACCAAGTGGTGTCACTTAAGAAACTAAGAAATTAAAATCAATAAAACCAATATAATCAAATAACTCGTACATACAATACAACCCCATGCATGGTTATGTGTTTTATCAAAGATTCCATTGAGTTTAACTTGATTTCAAATTTATTGCACTTACCTACATTCTCAACACATTTTCCCTACTTCAACGATTTATACTCCCATTATTTTTGAAATAGACTCCACATAAAATGGTGAGATTTACGTGAGGACTCACATAATTTTATCTAATAAGATAGTGAATATCGAAATGAGAGTGCTAAGAGTTAATGTCAAAACACTAATTAGAGTATATATACAATACATATGAAGTGATATATCACTCATTTCAAAATTGCTTAATCATATTAAATCTATAGAGTATACAAAATACAATACTAAGTATACCACAAAAGTAAAAGAACCTAAAAGAAAAGGCAACATTTTTGCATCAATCACGAGTTGTTATGCATGCAACATCAACAATAGTCTTACTCCTTGAATATGAAGAAAAAGAAAAGATACAATAAAATAACAAAAGTTTCAGAAAATTACCATTCTTCTACAACACTAATAATCATTCCAATAACCCTTCCAAATAGAAATTGGTCATGCTTATGCTCATGCATGTATGAGAAGGGATTGTATATAAGACATATATATACACATTAAAAGGGATTGAGAAAGGCTTGACACTAAACGTTTTTTTTATTAATTCACACAAACAGTTTTTTTAATTATTATTGTGGGAGTGAAAAGTCTTGGCACTAAAAACACATTAAAAGGCATGATTGTTCACCTTTCACAAAAGGGGTTATATAGTGATGGTTATATATCTCTATTAATCTTTAACTTCATCTTTAATTATTATAATTTATAATTAGATAATTATTTTGAAGGATGAATGGACACACATAAATTGTGAGATAATCAAGTTTATATCTATTAAAATAAATAGAAAATGTAAAATTAGAGTTCATTTAGATATGCCACATAGGCAAAAAGAAGGCTTTGAGCAACTCAACCTTCCTATTATATGTTAAAAAAGAAGATTACTTTTTTTTTTCTTCTATTAAATAAGAAGAAAAAGATAGTTGTCCCAAAAATTGTTCAAAAATTAATTGTTCAAATATCACTACTCTTTAAATTATACATATACCTAAAAGCACATGAACAATTAAAAAATACCGTCCAATTAAAAAAAATATCCATATATAACCACCACATGTCAAACCTACAATGTATAAGTATAATAAGTCTTTTGTTGGTGTTTGTTGAAAAAATGCATGTTAAAGAAGTGTCAAATTGCTTAAAATTGTGAAAAAGAAGGAAGTTGTTAAAGAAGTCTCACATTGATCGCGAAATGACCTGAATATATATATTTATAAAGTAGAGGTAATCCTTACCTTATTATAAGTCGATTTTGTAGAGTTGAGTTAGATCTAACTACCAATTTTTAAGAGAAGCCAAAATCTATATATAGATTGTAGTTCTATATAGGGGTGAGCACGGACCCGCAGCCCAACTCGAAACCGATATAACTGACAACATATTGAGGCATTCGGTGGGGTGCGGGTCGGGTCTCGGGTCAACGATTGCAAAAAATGGGGCATGAATGGTTGTATACGGGCGGGTGCGGGTCTCTAATATTCTATCTCTATATAACCGAAACCGACCGAACAACCATTAAGATGAATTTTTTTTTCCTTCTCTGATCCTTCCGTCTCTCAATCTCGTATACACTTTGTTTTGTTTTTTTATCCATCTTTGATATAGGAGAGAAATGTTATATTTTAGAAACTTCTAATATGTTGATAAAAGATATGCAAATTATATATTTATACTTTTCTATTTGGTTTATTATTGTCATTAGATCTACAAATTTTAAATAAAATAACAACATCTCACCCTCTTTGTTTTTTCATTTAGTTCTTCTATCATTTGTTACATTGTGAACAAAATATTGAACTATTTGAAAAATGAGTTTTTGAATAATTGAGTTTTAAATATAATAAAATTTCAATCAAACCCGTAATAACCGACCCGTTCTATCCGCCACCCGTACGATCCGCCACCCGAACAAACCGAAGATATAATCGGTCGGAATTGGGTCCAAATTAAATGATTGCGGTTTTTGTCGGTTTTGTGATTTTCGGCCCAAACCCGACCGAAACCGACCAATGCTCAGGCCTAGTTCTATACAAGATAAACTAGTCAAAAACACATTTGAGTAATTTATATCGGATTTTTTTTCTATTTCTTATACTCTTTTTTGAGAGTGTTTGTGTATTAAGTTTGTGGGGGGTGATCGAAGGTAGTTATGTGTTTTAACTATTTTGTGGGTGGTGTAATTATTCTCTAATTTGTTATTAGACAATGATATTTTTTTTAGTTGAAGTTTTCACGTTATATTTTTATAATTTTTTTTTTAATTTATGTTATGTTTTCCCAACATCTTTCACCAAATACAAGTTTCTTCTCACTATTTAGTCAAATAAGATATCATTTGTCATATTGATCCAATAGACTTAATGAATCATTGATAAAAAACAACCTATGCTAATTAAAAAATATATCTTATTTGTATATATTAGATAAATCCATCCACCACATACCCAATTAGGTAAATTCTAATATGCACCACCTTATCAAGTGGTCCATGGTGGACCATTGATGAAAAACTCTATAACGAATATGAATTTTACAAAATCTACCGTTGGATTGAAAGTTTATATCATATAGATCATCTATAGAAAATTTTAGAAAAATTGAAAATCATTTGATATGTTATTGAGATCCATCAAGATTAACGGTTTATTAAATACTGTAAATCTTGATAAATCCCAATAAAATATCAAATGATTTTCAATTTTTTAAAATTTTTTTATGGATGCTCTATATGATATAAACTTTCAATCTACCAATAAATTTTGTAAAATTTATATTCGATTAGATCACTTGTCCACGGTGGACCACTTGTGAAGGTGGTAGGTGGTCCACCGTAGCATTAGCCTACCAAATTATATGGATATTTGGTATATAGTAGCCAAAGACGAATCTTGAGTGATTTTGTGGGGGTGCCAAAAACTTATAAATTATATTAAAAAAGAAAAATAAATTGTATTTGTATAATATATTTCATTAATTAGTCGGTAATGTTTGTGCGTATATAAAATTGTATCAAATAATAAAAATAAATTAAAATGAGCCACTAATTAAGATTTAAACCTGTGACCTTTTGTTAAAAAACAGTCCCTTATCTGCTTGTAATATTCAGAATATTACATTCTACCCTCTATATAAAAAATTTCATCCTTAAAATTTCGCAATATTATCAATCTGACATTCCGCTGCGTAGTATGATCAACTAATAGTGCTAACTGCTATTTTAAGCATTAACAGGTTCCTCCCTAATCTCTATATATCCTCACAACTTAAATAACCAATTTCTACTAAAAATAATCCCTTCAATGACTCTTAATTCTCAACCTTAAATAGTACATAGTTAAATATTTATAATTTCAACTCTAGTCTATTTTAATTCACATCAATTTATGAAATACAAATCTCAACTAAGATACACACATTTAATGTATCCTCTAAGGACTTCGAATTTATGAGGACACTTGTTCTTATCAAAATCTAATATTCCATAAATTACTATTTCAATAGCATATGATAAAACAAAAGAGGACATTCACATTCTACAACTTTTTTTTTCTTTCTTTTTTTTTTTTAATAATAAAATTGAGATACCAACAAATAAGAGAAATTCAAGTACATAAAGTATTCTTACCAAAAAAAAAAGTACATCAAGTATTAGTACATGATATTTTTTTTTGGTAGGGAGTATTAGTACATGATATGTCAAAAAGGATGACACATTCAGAGATTATTAAAATCTTACATAAAAAAAAAACAGTGAAACATTATTTCATCTTGTTTCATTTCATGAGATTATATAATGCAACTATGATAAATACGGAATACTTAGCAATATTATATGGTTCTGACCCTATTAGCAGCTTAGTCATATTAACTTGTTAATTAATTATAATTAATATGGTGTTTGGCCAGCAACATTACCCGGGGAATCATAATTGCAAGTAACAAACCACCATCCATTAGTGCATTGTACCCTTGCACACCCTAAATGAATAGAGTTACTCCAAACAACTTGAGTATAATGCAAGCATTGTCCTCCATTAATGCATGAGTTAGTGTTATGATCATAGTATTGTTTTTCATTAACCCACAAATTCACTGCAGCAACTCCAGTGAATGTACCACTTGATCCTTTGGCAAGATTCTCACCATAAGGTCCATTTGAATGAACCAAATTACAGTCACTTTTCCTTGAATTTGCATAGTTCAAAGCATAGTTAGCAACTGTGTTGTCCCAAGTAATATTTGCAACGCCAACTAGCGTACGAGCCGCATTGTGGACGTCGAGATAATCTTGAGGTGAGTTTTGAGCATCGGAGAATGAAAACCAAATGGTAAAAATCATCAAGAGGCTAAAAAGAGAAAATGAGTTTGTGAAAGCCATAATTATGTTATGTTTCTTAGATGGAAACTTGTGTTAATGATGGTTCTTGCATTGCATGGAGAGATTATTTATAGTGTGTGTTTGTGTGTTTTTTAATGAAAATAATTAAGTTAATAATCCGGGTCTTACTATTTTTAGCGAAAGAAAGGGTACTTTATTGCATCTTTAAGCAAAAAAGGTACTTCCCCTTTGGCGTGTGATTAGATTACAATTTATTTATTTTTTTTTTTGGTTTTTCACCACCAATTAAATTCGGTTCGGGGGTCAGTTCTGACATCAACTGGTTCCAGTCTCTTCCGAATCACAGTTGCGGAGGATCGAACTGTGGTCCTCCCTATCAAGTTCGGCGTCAATTACCACGGAACTAACTAACAATTGGTGATTAGATTACTACTTTGAGAAGTGATAAAAATGATAAAGTAATTATGGTAACATGATGGAGGGTTTACTTAATCAGTTAATTGCAATTAACTATGGATTGTATTCTCTTTTCACATGCATAAGCAATGCAAACCTCAACTTGGAGAGGGTATTTCGGATTATGGCAGGGCTTATATTTTGTAACTTGCAATAGACAAGTAGTATTACAAGTTGTCTAGTTGATATGGCAACTTTATGCGAAATTTTTATTGGCTAAAAATAATAGTTTTTTAATTGAGTCTCTTTCAAAAGAAAGTATAAAATAAAATAATAATCCTGGTTGAGTTTAGTGGAATGGACAAAACTTTCATTATGACGATAAAAAATTCAAATAATAATCGAGAAATGTGTCTATATTTAATTAGTGCAAATATGATTATCTTCGATGTATAAAATTTATAGAAAAAAAAAATATCAACATAGGCTCTATTTGGGAAGACACATATAAGCTATAACTATAAGCTCATTTCATTAAAAAAAAACTCTGTTTGAGGGGAGGGGAGTGTTAGATAATAAGTTAGCGGGTTTTTGTTATTTGGTCTTTATTAGTCTAGTCTATTAAGTTTTACTATATATTTACTTGTAACCTTCATTATGTTAAGCTATTGAACTCTAATGAAACCCTAGCCACTTTTTTGTATTTCTCTCTTTTCTAAGATTGATTGATCGTATTTAACATGGTATCGAGAACTTGTTTCGATCCTCCTTGAATGTATCGTTGTTGTTCCGCTGCTGAGTTCCCAATAATTTGGGAATATGTTTATTTTGTTTTTGTTGATAGGTTCTATTGAAGAAAAAGAAGAAATTCCTTCCGCTTAGTTCGATTTGATTGTTGGGTGTTTCATTTGGCTCGGTTGCTACTGATGAATCTAGACGGTGAAAGGCATATGGATTGTTGTGGGTATGATCTTGATTTAGTATTGGTGGGATCTAGCTTAGCAATTGATCCGTGGAAGGTAACATGTTTTTATTTGATTTTGGGACTATGTGGTCCACTGATTTTGCAAGTTTGGAGTAAGTTGAAACCAAAGTCTACTAGTTGAAGCGCTACAACATATGCATAAAAAAATAAAAATTGTTTGGTTGTGATAGCATTTATTGGCTAGCTCTTGGTTGTTTTTCTAGTGCCGTAGTTTATGGTAAGTCTATGATAGTGCTTGTTCTTACTTAGTTTGGTTTGAATTCATTTGGTTTCGATTGGTTTTATTTGAATTTGTTTGTTTGGTGAGTCAAGTATTCATAATTTGGTTGTTTGGTGAGTTAGTGCTCACAATTTGTTTGGTGGGTCAATGCTCACAATTTGTTGGTTTGATTTCATTTGGTTTTGTTCGGTTCAGTTTCATTTGGTTTTGTTTGAATTGGTTCGTTTGATTCAGTTTGGTTTGAGTTGGTTCCAATTAATTTGGTTATGTTCGATTTGGTTTGGTTCTATTTGATTGACCTTCTCTCTGTCAATTATTCTGTCTGATTACTTCCCTCTGATGATTTTTTTTGTCTAATTGTTTCTCCCTATTGATTCGTCGGTTTGATTCTCTCCCTCTACAGATTCTTCTCTTTGATTGTCTCTCTCTCTCTCTCTCTGTTTGATTGCTTCTTTCTCTCTATTTGGTTTCTTTTGTTTGATTGTATTTTTCTATTGGTTTCTTCTAGTTGGTTGTTTCTCTCTGTGTTGGCTTCTTTGCTTCTCCCTGTTGGTTCTTCTATTTGGTTTGGATTGATACAATTTGGTTTGACTTAGTTTGAAGTTGTTCGATTAGTTCGGTTTCAGATACTTTGGATTGAATATTAGATTGGTTTGAACTGGATTGTATTGGTTTGGTTTTGGTTCTCCTCTTTGATGGTTTTATCTCGTTTGGCTGCTAGTTGATGTTTCGGCAACAACATTAGCTTGTTTGGTTATGGCTTGTTTGGTTTAGTTCGATTTAATTGGGTTTGGTTTAGATATGTTCAGTTGGTTCGGTTTTGGTTAGCTTGGAATGGATTGATTATTGGATTGGTTTGTTTTGCTTCTTCCTTCCGATGGTTCTTCGTTTCGGCTACTGTTACTACTTTGGTTGCTCCTCACTATTGGTTATGTTATTAGTTGTTATGGTTAATTTTCTGAGTTAATTTTGTAATAAGTTTCAAGCTTAGTAAGCTTTAGCGTGAGGGGTAGTATAAGGATAAAGTATTTTGAATTTCTATTATTAAGTATGTTCTTTGTTTGACAAACTCTCGATGTTTCTTGTTGTTGCATCGTGAGTTTGAGGGAAGGTGTTAGATAATAAGTTAGCGGGCTTTTGCTATTGGGCCTTTATTAGTCTAGTCTATTAAGTTCTACTATATATTTACTTGTAACCTTCATTATGTTAAGCTATTGAACTCTAATGAAACCCTAGCCACTTTTTTGTATTTCTCTCTTTTCTAAGATTGATTGATCGTATTTAACAGGGAGCAAAATTCCTCCAATCATCTTGTGCTCAAACTCATCAACCTCTGCAAGCTGGTTGACATCTAGCCACTGGATAGCTGCCTCAATGGTGTCCTCAATCTTCTTCCTGTCTTATGAAGAAAATTTAAGCAGCCTAAATGGTGTCCTCAAATAGTTAAGCAATCTTCTTCTTGTCTTCATAAAAAAAAAAAAAAAAAGACTTAATAGATTTTTTTAAGTCTCTGTATATTTGCGAATTTTTTGTTTTAGTCATTGTATCTTGTTTTGTTACAAACAATTTCATTCACAATTCAAAGCCATTATATATTAGTATAAAGAGTAAAAAAAGAAAAAGCAAAGACAACAACAATAAGTATAAATTAAAGTAAATTAAATTTGGTATAACAAGCACAAAAAAATAGCAAGCAACACTGAATAGAAGAAAGAAAACAGCAATAGATTCAATGAATAAATAAAACAAAACCTCAAAACTCCATACACATTCAATAAGATAGACACATTCAAGATCAAATTCCATTTGATATGTCTGCATGCTTGTAAGAACATCACTAACAAATGTATCCTGCTCTTTATCAAGCTGGCGTGCAACATCAACACCAAGAAAGGAGGAACCATTTATGGAAAAGGTGTTTAGGACAATTGGAAGGGTGAAGGATTCGCCGGAGAGGTGGAAGGGTGAAGGATTTGGTGGAGAGGCAAAGAGAAAGGAATTTGATTTGGTCTCCAAGATTGAGATGGATTATATAGATGATGAGGCATTAAATGAGAGAATGAAATTGACCAATGCATGGAGAGCAATGGAATGTTTAGTTTTGCCATGAAATGTCACGGCTAATGCATGTCAAGGAAGCCAATTCAAAGCTATGACATAAGGATGGAGAATGAGAATGTTAGATGACACCTCTACATTGATCAAAATGCCAATCACTTGTTGGAGACATGTAGAAGATTTGGATTGGGCAATTGAAGAAATGTGCGATTCTCTCTTTGGACAAAATTTAGGGTTAGAGTTTCAAATAGAAAAGACTTGTAGAAGTATTGAATTGGGCAATTGAAGACATGTACTAGGATTGCATTGGTCCCTGAAATGTTTTTTTTTTTCATTTGGATTACCCACTTGTCAATGATGGGAGTAAAACAAAATTTGCTAACATTATAGGGGATAAACAAAATTCGCTAACATTACAGGGGTTAATGACGGATTTTTAAGTCAACATACTCCCATTAAGAGGGTAAATCAAATTAAAAAATATTATATGGGGGCAATCTCAAAAAAAGTTATTACAACGTGGTAAAACAAAACTCATCTATTTTAGAAAGGGGTAAAAAGAGTGAAATGCCAAATATCCCCCTGCAATTTTAAAATTCATCAAATACCCCCCTGCAATTTCGAAATGCAAATACCCCCTTGAAATTTTAAAATGTCAATCAAATACCCTCCTCTGTAGTTTGTTCTGTCAAGTGCGATCAAAATAGAGATTTTTTGTATAAACAAAATAGGGATTTGCATGTGTACCTACCTATCATATGGTAGTCATGGCGATGATGAAGATGATCGGAGATGATAAAAAAAGAACGACCACGGAAGTATTTGACGAATTTTTTATCACACTTGACGAAGCAAACTAACGAAGGGTGGTATTTGATTGACATTATAAAATTTTAGGGGGGGTATTTGCCTATTTCGAAATTACAGGGGGATATTTAATAAATTTTGAAATTACACAGGGATATTTGACATTACACTCGGGATAAAAACCTATTCATGCAATCCATTAAATTTCTTTTAAAATAATGTTTTAAAATATTATTTATGTTAAATATCAGCCTATGAAAATGCTGTTTTTTTTTTGTACTTGAAAATATTGTTGCATTATGTTAGAATTATTAATTCCACTTATAGATATTACCTAAATTTAGGTAACTATCACAAGATGTTAAGATTTTGAACTAATTAACTAAATTTTATTATTTATTTCTATTCATATTTTTTGTTTAGCATGTAACAGACCGTTTATTAGCCACAACTTCTCAAAACAGCATTAACAAACTCTAAGAGAAATTTTTACCTATATAATCACTTAAATATTATTACTTCTCCAACATAAACAAACAATTATTATAATTTCTCACATCTCATTTTTTATTCCTTTATCAATCGAACCTGTCAAGAAAATTATAATACACTATGGTATCTCAAGGTACCAATTTCATCCTATGGCATTTTGTTTTGGCCATTGTGATTGTAATCTTTTTCACACCGAAGCTTAGTTCTGCCAAACTATCCAAGTTAATGGGCGTGAAAATGAATATAATTGATAGTTGTTGGAGGCCAAATCCTAAATGGAGGAGGCATAGACAACAACTAGCGACTTGCTCCGTAGGTTATGTTGGAAAGATGATAAACAACATCGGTAACGACCTCATACATTATAAAGTTACTGACCCAAATGACGATCCCACGAATCCTAAACCTGGTACGTTGAGATACGGAGCTTCTGTAATTCAAGGTAAAGTGTGGATTACATTCCAAAAAGACATGAATATTAGACTCGTGAAACCCCTTCTCATTAGTAGTTTCACTACCATTGATGGCCGCGGCGCCAATATTCATATTGCCAATAATGCATGTTTGATGATATTCAAGGTAATCGCCAAATACTACGAAATCATTAAAAAAATGTTTACAATAGAAATTATTGATGTTCATAATAAAATCATTCTATAACTCTCCGGTCACAATTTTTTTAGAGGATTTTAACATTTTCCTCTCTAAATACCCTCTCTAACATCAATTTTTCTAGTAAAAATTTTATTTCACGAATTTTAACTATCATGTTTTTATTTTCTAGGCCACCAACATAATAATTCATAGCATTAGAATCCATCACTGCAAAGCTCAAGCGCCTGGGATGGTGATGGGGCCTAATGGAAAGGTAATTCATTTGGGTCCAGTAGATGGAGATGCAATTAGATTGGTCACAGCTTCAAAAATTTGGATCGATCATAATACACTTTATGAAAGTGAAGATGGTCTTCTTGATGTTACAAGAGGTTCTACTGATGTCACTGTATCCAATAACTGGTTTAGAGAACAAGATAAGGTTATGCTTCTTGGTCATGATGACGGGTATGTAAGAGACAAAAACATGAAAGTTACTGTTGTGTACAATCATTTTGGACCTAACTGCAATCAAAGGATGCCTAGGTAATTGAAGACTTGATTATGCTATATTTTTTTTACAAGAACATGATTTTGAAGTTATAATATATACAAATGTCAATTTATTTGAGAATATTGATTTTTTATTGGTAAAAACTATTGCAGGATTCGCCATGGATATGCACATATAGCCAACAATCTTTATTTTGGATGGATACAATATGCCATTGGTGGAAGTATGGGGCCTAGTCTCAAAAGTGAGGCTAACCTCTTCATAGCACCAAAAGTTGGGAGTAAAGAGGTATATAATTATGTTTAAACATTCATTTCAACTAGTTACTGATCAATAGAAATACATTTATTTAATTAATAATAGATCACACGACTGAGAAAATGTATTTTTGTATAAATAAAATGATTTCACTTTTACCAGATGTTTTGTTAATTATAATATGTGTGTAGGTAACATGGAGAAAAAATGGTAACACAAGTGGGGATAAATGGGAATTTCATTCTATAAGGGATGCATTTGAAAATGGAGCCTCATTTGCGATAACAAAAGGAGGACGTGTGCCAAAACCGAATTATAGAAAAGATCAGAGTTTTAAAGTTGTTGATGTCAAATCTGTTAGATCATTAACAAAATCATCAGGTGCATTTCAATGTAGTAGAACATCTATATGTTGAAAAAAACATATAGAAAATAAATCTTGAAGCAAAGTGTATTGATAATAGTTTGTACTAAATATGTTTTGATTTAAAATATAATAATATGAATTTATATACCAAGTTAATTGGTGAATCATTTTATACTATTTTATAAAAAAAGCAATTATAATAAGTTCATGACAAGAGAAGACAAAATAGGTTAGCTAGAATTGATTTTGGACGTGTAAAATTGATTTTGACTTGTTTGGTTTCTCAAAAGTAGAATTGATTCTGTCTCCAAAATTGATTCTACTTGAAGCTAGAAATCGTAACTTCTGATTCTAGAATTGATTTTTACATGCAAATTTTTTGTTAAACTCATTTTTGTATGAATATATCCAAACATAAACCACTTTAATTTAAAATCAAGGCTTAATTGCACTTTTAGTCCCCCTATTTTGTCAAATCAGCGATTTTGGTCCCCCTATTTTAAAATCAAACATTTCAGTCCCCCTATTTTGATTTTTGTTGCACTTTTGGTCCCCCACCCTATTTTTTAACCAAGTGGCAATAAAAACGCTTATGTGGCAATCCATGTGGCAAATAAAAATGCCATGTCAGCAAATATTTTAATTTTAAGTTTTTAATTTCCAATATGAAAAATATTAATTTTTTAAAAAAATTGAAATTTTTTTTTTAAAAAATTTGAATAACCAAAAAATAATTTTTTTAAAAAAATCTGAAATATTAATTTATTTTAAAAAAAAAAGAAAAAATAAATAAAAAATATGACAAAACAAAAAATATTAATTTTTAATAAAATATCTAAAAAGTTATTTAATATTTCAATTTTTTCAAATAATATTTTATTTTCAGATTTTAAAAAGAAAATAATAATTTCAGTTTTTAAAAAACTAATATTTCTGATTTTTATAAAAATTATAATATTTGAAATATTATATTAAAAAAAACTAAAAATAAAAAAATTATTAAATTTATTAAAAAAAAAAAACTGAATAAACTAAATTTTTTTAAAAAACATCTGAAATATTAATTTTTTAAAATAAATCTATAAATTTTTTTTTAAAAAAATATAAAATAAATTTTCAAATATTTTTTTAAAAAATTAATATTTCGGTTTTTTTTTAAATTAATTTTTCTTTCAACGTTTTTAAAATTAATAATTTTGGTTTTTTCAGTTTTTTTCTAAAAAAATAATCTAATATTTCAAATTTTTAAAAAAAATATATTTTTTGGTTTTCCAGATTTTTTTAAAAAAAAATCAATTTTTTTAAAAAATTAGTATCTTTCATATTTGTTCCTGCTAAAGGAACAGAGGGTGTGTATTTGATGATGGTACGTAATTTGGATTTGAGGAAGATGTATTTTGTTAAAGTTTTGAATTAGATCCCCCTTTTTTGAATCATGTTGGACTTATTTATAGGCCCTTTCCATGGTAGTTATTTTGCCTTTCAAGTGTGTAAACCCATGATCTCAGTTGGAGGTGGAGTGGAGATCATGGGCAAAGATATTTTTCCACTATAATTTATATGCATGTGCTTGAGTATGTCGTGGGTTAGTGGGACACAGTGTAGGCGAGCTGAAGGGCTATGGCGAGCTGAATACACGCCCCGAATGTTGGATTGGGCCGTTCGGACTAATTGGGCTGGGAGAATTGGACCTTTCTCTACTGGATTGGATCTATTAAAGTCATTGGACTGCTGTAAATTTATCCTTATTTTTTTTCCCGGTACACAGCCCCCCAAGCACGAGGCTTGAAGAGGCGAAGTGCTTAAGATAACAACCACGGTTAACGCATTTGTGTTAATCTAATCTTCATAGGTGAGACAATTTCACATTTAATGGCGAGACGACGCTTTGATGTAATCCTGGATCGGCCTAACCGAATAATATCATTTCTACTATAACAATGAGTCTTGGCGAGATGACTTTAACATTCAGAGTAGAAAACTTGTTCTTCATTTCCTCAAAGTAATATGAGGTGGCGATATAACACTTTATGTCATATTGATGTTGAGAAGAACTCTAACTTTACGGCAAGACATTCTTTGAGTATTTGATGTCGCGTTTACTAACTCCTTATTTTACACCGCCTTGCATTTGCTGGTGTCGCTTTGCTTTACATCTTCTTTTGCTTATTGGCTGTTAAATGTAATACTACGCCCTTAACATGGAATTACGCCGTATAAGTCAGACGTTGAGTCTTTAGAACTGTGCTCTTGGCATTGCGCCGAATAAATGAGGCATTTCGCCTTTTTAGCGTATAAGCTATTGGCATGATACCAGATAAAGGTGTTGTAGCCCGATAGCGTAAAAGCTATTGGAGTTATAGTTGTATAAAGTAGCTTTATTTCGCTCTTGGCGTCATGCGCCGTAGAAAATAGCTTTTATTTCACTGTACGGCGTTGTTAACCTCAGGCGTAGCTTTTATTTCGCTCTTGGCGTCATGCGCCGTAGAAAATAGCTTTTATTTCATTACGCGGCGTTGTTAGCCTCAGGCGTAGCTTTTATTTCGCTCTTGGCGTCATGCGCCGTATAAAATAGCTTTTATTTCACTACGCGGCGTTGTTAGCCTCAGGCGTAGCTTTTATTTCGCTCTTGGCGTCATGCGCCGTATAAAATAGCTTTTATTTCACTACGCGGCGTTGTTAGCCTTAAACGTAGCTTTTATTTCGCTCTTGGCGTCACAACGCCGTATAGCTTTTATTTCACTACGTGGCGTTGTAAGCCTTAAACGTAGCTTTTATTTCGCTCTTGGCGTCATAGCGCCGTATAGCTTTTATTTCACTACGTGGCGTTGTAAGCCTTAAACGTAGCTTTTATTTCGCTCTTAGCGTCGTATAGCTTTTATTTCACTAGGTGGCGTTGTAAGCCTTAAACGTAGCTTTTATTTCGCTCTTGGCGTCATAGCGCCGTATAGCTTTTATTTCACTATGTGGCGTTGTAAGCCTTAAACGTAGCTTTTATTTCGCTCTTGGCGTCATAGCGCCGTATAGCTTTTATTTCACTATGTGGCGTTGTAAGCCTTAAACGTAGCTTTTATTTCGCTCTTGGCGTCATGCGCCGTAGAAAATAGCTTTTATTTCACTGCGCGGTGTTGTTAGCCTCAGGCGTAGCTTTTATTTCGCTCATGGCCTCATGCGCCGTAGAAAATAGCTTTTATTTCACTACGCGGCGTTGTTAGCCTCAGGCATAGCTTTTATTTCGCTCTTCGCGTCATGTGCCGTATAAAATAGCTTTTATTTCACTATGCGGCGTTGTTAGCCTTAAACGTAGCTTTTATTTCGCTTTTGGCGTCACAGCGCCGTATAACTTTTATTTCACTACGTGGCGTTGTAAGCCTTAAACGTAGCTTTTATTTCGCTCTTGGCGTCATAGCGCCGTATAGCTTTTATTTCACTACGTGGCGTTGTAAGCCTTAAACGTAGCTTTTATTTCGCTCTTGGCGTCATAGCGTCGTATAGCTTTTATTTCACTACGTGGCGTTGTAAGCCTTAAACGTAGCTTTTATTTCGCTCTTGGCGTCATAGCGCCGTATAGCTTTTATTTCACTACGTGGCGTTGTAAGCCTTAAATGTAGCTTTTATTTCGCTCTTGGTGTCATGCGCCGTAGAAAATACCTTTTATTTCACTGCGCGGCGTTGTTAGCCTCAGGCGTAGCTTTTATTTCGCTCTTGGCGTCATGCGCCGTAGAAAATAGCTTTTATTTCACTACGCGGCGTTGTTAGCCTCAAGCGTAGCTTTTATTTCGCTCTTGGCGTCATGTGCCGTATAAAATAGCTTTTATTTCACTATGCGGCGTTGTTAGCCTTAAACGTAGCTTTTATTTCGCTCTTGGCGTCACAGCGCCGTATAGCTTTTATTTCACTACGTGGCGTTGTAAGCCTTAAACGTAGCTTTTATTTCGCTCTTGGCGTCATAGCGCCGTATAGCTTTTATTTCACTACGTGGCGTTGTAAGCCTTAAACGTAGCTTTTATTTCGCTCTTGGCGTCATGCGCCGTAGAAAATAGCTTTTATTTCACTGCGCGGCGTTGTTAGCCTCAGGCGTAGCTTTTATTTCGCTCATGGCCTCATGCGCCGTAGAAAATAGCTTTTATTTCACTACGCGGCGTTGTTAGCCTCAGGCATAGCTTTTATTTCGCTCTTGGCGTCATGTGCCGTATAAAATAGCTTTTATTTCACTATGCGGCGTTGTTAGCCTTAAACGTAGCTTTTATTTCGCTTTTGGCGTCACAGCGCCGTATAACTTTTATTTCACTACGTGGCGTTGTAAGCCTTAAACGTAGCTTTTATTTCGCTTTTGGCGTCATAGCGCCGTATAGCTTTTATTTCACTACGTGGCGTTGTAAGCCTTAAACGTAGCTTTTATTTCGCTCTTGGCGTCATAGCGCCGTATAGCTTTTATTTCACTACGTGGCGTTGTAAGCCTTAAACGTAGCTTTTATTTCGCTCTTGGCGTCATAGCGCCGTATAGCTTTTATTTCACTACGTGGCGTTGTAAGCCTTAAATGTAGCTTTTATTTCGCTCTTGGTGTCATGCGCCGTAGAAAATACCTTTTATTTCACTGCGCGGTGTTGTTAGCCTCAGGCGTAGCTTTTATTTCGCTCTTGGCGTCATGCGCCGTAGAAAATAGCTTTTATTTCACTACGCGGCGTTGTTAGCCTCAAGCGTAGCTTTTATTTCGCTCTTGGCGTCATGTGCCGTATAAAATAGCTTTTATTTCACTATGCGGCGTTGTTAGCCTTAAACGTAGCTTTTATTTCGCTCTTGGCGTCACAGCGCCGTATAGCTTTTATTTCACTACGTGGCGTTGTAAGCCTTAAACGTAGCTTTTATTTCGCTCTTGGCGTCATAGCGCCGTATAGCTTTTATTTCACTACGTGGCGTTGTAAGCCTTAAACGTAGCTTTTATTTCGCTCTTGGCGTCATGCGCCGTAGAAAATAGCTTTTATTTCACTGCGCGGCGTTGTTAGCCTCATGCGTAGCTTTTATTTCGCTCTTGGCGTCATGCGCCGTAGAATATAGCTTTTATTTCACTACGCGGCGTTGTTAGCCTCAGGCGTAGCATTTATTTCGCTCTTGGCGTCATGCGCCGTATAAAATAGCTTTTATTTCACTATGCGGCGTTGTTAGCCTTAAACGTAGCTTTTATTTCGCTCTTGGCGTCACAGCGCCGTATAGCTTTTATTTCACTATGTGGCGTTGTAAGCCTTAAACGTAGCTTTTATTTCGCTCTTAGCGTCATAGTGCCGTATAAATGAGGCATTGCGCCTATGTTGCTTTTGTCTATATCACATGGCGCTTTGTCTTTTGACGTCTTATCTCAAGTGGTGTGCTTTATCAAATGGAGCTTTTGTGGTGAGTTTACCAATTGATACCTACAATAAAAATGAAGAGATGCACATTTTAATCTTAGCATGTGAAATTAATTGTGTAATATCTTTTGAGTAAACTTTGCCCAAAAATTTAAAACGATATCACGATGGTCTATGAGTTGGGCGGCGTTGGACAGTGACGGCGAGTTGGCGAGATGGAGCTAATAAATTTTGTAGTTGTTTATTCCCATTTGTTTCATATATTTGCTATGTCCTCCTGCACATATAGTATCAATCAAGTGCATTCAAGAAAATATGCTACAAGTAAGCGTTAGTTGAAGTTTTAGATTGCTAAGTCTCAATCGAGATGTAAATATTGGACAAAAATAAAGTACTCAAATTGGAGAAAACTTTCATTGAATACTGAATATCATGAGAATTTTACACATCTACTGAGACATTATGTTATTATACTAGAGCCACTTATTATGCATGGCAGTTCACATTTCTTATGCAGATTATTTTATCGATATGCAAACAATTCTGTCAAATCTGGGGTTACTGAAGAATTAAAATAAAATTATAGCACTTCTCATGATAAATCAAACTTATTAAAGTAAGCTTATCGGTTTCATAAGTTGTAAAAATGTGTTCCATTAACAATGGGTTTATATCCTGAAATTATCTTTCTAATATGAAATTATGGACCAGTGTGGCTAAGTAATTGAACTATATTTCGGGGAACTCCATGTTGATATGCCAGATTTATTATTTTAACTATAACAACAAAATCTCATTGTCAATACCAAACCGTAAAAAATAAAATGCATATGATACAATCACTTCCAATTGCATATTTTGCTTTCAAGTTTTCAAGAAATTGCACACTACCCACTTATTGGTTTTCATCATTTAATCAGTATTATAATTAACCTCTTCTCAAAATATGTTTCCTTTTCACATAAATAAATAACCAAAGAAAATAGTTGTTCTATATTATAGTCAATTGCTAATTGAAAACACAAAATAAAGGATCAATATGTCATAATTGACGTGACTGAAGGATATACATTTTCTTTCAAGCTAACATATGATCTGATATAGTTTTCAGTTGTGTCCTCGGGTTCCTACAAAACAGTCGCATGATTTTGATGGCGGTTAAGCGAAGTTGCACCACCGACAGTTGGCAGCGGGACGACGATGTTGGACGGCGACAACAGTTCGGCGAGACGGGGAGTTTAGATCCACGTCATTGATCAAACAAAATTAAACACGAATAAATCAAATCAAAATAGAAGCAACAAATGAATAAACTGAAATGAATTATAAAGAAGTATGACATCGAACCAAAATAGCATGGAATTGAATTTCTCTCCTGATGAATGAAACTTGAGGCCTAGGAATCGTTTTACCAAGGCCCCACGGTGGGCGCCAAAATGTTCCTGCTAAAGGAATAGGGGGTGTGTATTTGATGATGGTACGTAATTTGGATTTGAGGAAGATGTATTTTGTTAAAGTTTTGAATTAGATCCCCCTTTTCTGAATCATGTTGGACTTATTTATAGGCCCTTCCCATGGTAGTTATTTTGCCTTTCAAGTGTGTAAACCCATGATCTCAGTTGGAGGTGGAGTAGAGATCATGGGCAAAGATATTTTTCCACTATAATTTATATGCATGTGCTTGAGTACGTCGTGGGTTAGTGGGACACAGTGTAGGCGAGCTGAAGGGCTATGGCGAGCTGAATACACGCCCCGAATGTTGGATTGGGCCGTTCGGACTCATTGGGCTGGGAGAATTGGACATTTCTCTACTGGATTGGATCTATCAGAGTCATTGGACCGCTGTAAATTTACCCTTATGTTTTTTCCCGGTACAATATTGAACATTAAAAAATTAATATTATAATTAAAATATTTGTTGATGTGACACTTTTATTTGCCACATGTATTGCCACGTAAGCGCTTTGGTTGCCACTTGGTCAAAAAAATGGGATGGGGGACCAAAAGTGCAACAAAAATCAAAATAAGGAGACTAGAATGTTTGATTTTAAAATAGGGGGACCAAAATTGCAGATTTAGCAAAATAAAGGGACAAAAAGTGCAATTAAGCCTAAAATCAATTTTGAACAAAATCAATTTTATAGAATAAATTCTATCAAAATTTATTTTTACCACCGCAGAACCAAATACACAATTAGATTAGTCCGTCTTATTTTAGCAGAGTGAATTGAGATTTAATACCTGTCACTACTAGTTGTCATATTCTGCATATTCTACTAAAACAAACGTAGCGGTAACAAGGTGGGTACCTTTCAGGTTAAAAAAAAAAAAAGAAAACTCACTTTTTACACTTCTTATTTACAATTATCTCAAATTTTTTTTTTTTTTCAGTTTTCATGATCTTAACCTCATGTTTCTGATATTTTATAATTTGTGAACTTATGGACTTTTTATTTAATTAGATGTCTTGTTGAGTTTTTATAGTTTTGCTTGGGTACACTTATTATATATTTTAATTCTTTAGCAAGGCGGCTTATTTGTGTTTAATCGTTTTTTTTTTAATCGATTTCTCTTTGTATAATTACTTATTTTGATTGATGAAATAGATAAAATTTGCTTTCATAAAAAAATGATAAAACATGAATTTTGAAGAAATTTTTTATATTGTTAGTGGACTCATTAGTTATATATTTTATATTTTAGTTTTTAAAATTGTATTTTTTTTTTTTTTCACTTTCAACATTTTTCTAAAAATATTTTAATTAATATAAGAAAAAATGACAGGATAACCCACTATAAATCAAAGCGGAGTGAAATTTTCAACTCTATGCATCTAGTTGATCCGCACTTTCTTTTTTTAAACAGATTAATGACGAGGAATACGCACTTTGCTATGTCTATATAATTATAAATACCTATCTCACAATTTATAAAAAAATTCAAAAAATAAATATAAAGATATTTTTTACAAGTCACGGATTGTTACACTAGTAGAGTAGAGTGTGCGTGTGAACGTGAGACAGTATTCAGCATCAAGTAAATAACAAGGAAGGTTGAAAGAAGTTTCCTACAACACAACAAAATATGTTTATTGGCACCAAAGAAAATAAAGAAACGCGGAAACTAATTACTAATTTTATGGGGTGCTGCTGCCAATACTACTAAGTCAAATATTGTGACGTTTTTCACTACCAAAGGAAGTAGGTTGAAATATTGTGGTTTTTCTCAATCTTTTTGAAGTCTATTTGTCAACACAATTGCTTTATTTTGAATGTTAGCTAATCATAGATGCATGGGTGAGAAAGTGAAAAAAGAATTTACCATTTTAAGGGTGAAAGATGCATTTAAGAAAAGGGAAATGTTAATTAATATCACGAAATAAATGATTCGGATTGACCAATTAAAACTTTGATCTGACTCATTATGGTAGATTTGTATGGTAGCTATCAATTTATTTTTTTTATCAAATAGTTTGGTGTGATTAGAAAGTTCATCTCAATATAATATTCTGCCAACTGAGTTAAACTTACATGATAATTATCAAAAATATTATTAGGTGAAATCGTGAAGATGAATGTTATATTAGAGAAAAAAATAAAATCAATATTGTATAAAATATGCTCGATATGAATCTCTATAAGTCATGCTTGCATTGATGTTGATTTTTGTGCCGACTTAACATTTGTGAATATGACAAATATAATAGAGGTGAGATAAGATTGAAATAGAAAAACAGAGAGAAAACATATTCAAGAGAGTTGACCCTTGGGTCCTTATAATTATGAATACTGTATAACATTTTCTTTTCTCCTGTAATTTGAAAGGTAATTTAGTGATGAAATCAACTTTTGTAGTATTTTTTTCTTGGCTATAAAACTTTTGTATTATTTCCATAAGCTAATTATTATTTAAGATAGATGTGACACCCAGTCAAGTAAACGGAGTATCATCCAAGATATGATAAATATTATTATTTGCAATGCTTTCTTACAATTTTTTCTTATAATACTATTTAGTCAATAACAATTCAATCCTAACCCTATTTTGCTAATATTTTAACTACCAATTCAAATCACCATACTCCAGGTTTTTTCTCAGAAATTATCTTCTATATCCAAAATTCTAACCTATGAATCATTCATAATTTTATATATAATTAAGCGATACGAAATATCTACCTATAAAAATCAACGCAACACTGACACATCAATAATAATTTAATATAACATGTGTCTATGTCAGACATCAACAGTCAACATACATACATTCAATATAAAGCGCCGATGTTAGGCACCTCGTATGTACCAAAAATTCCATATTTATATTACATTACATCCCAATCACTCTGCAATCAAGCAATGACAATGCATCTCTTACCCTTCACCCCTGTCTTCATTTTCACACTCTTTTTCTTTACCACCAACATCTCCACCATCCTAGGACAACAACCTTACATTGGTTTAGCAACAACAGCATGTCCTCGAAAAGGCGACGCAAAATCAATTCGCGGCTACACATGTAACGGTGAAACTCAAACATGCCAAGCATACCTTACCTTTAGAACTCAACCAATTTACTCCTCAGTTTCAACAATATCAACTTTACTAGGCTCAAACCCGTCTCAACTAGCCGAAATAAACTCTGTTTCTTTAAACGAAACATTTGAAACAAACAAAATGGTAATTGTTCCTGTCAATTGTTCTTGTTCAGGTAACTATTATCAAGCAAACACAACCTATGTTTTTCAAAACTTAGACACTTATTTTTTAGTAGCTAATAACACTTTTGAAGGTCTTTCAACTTGTCAAGCTTTGATGCATGAAAATCATAATCCTGGTGACATAGATCCTGGTAGAAAATTACTTGTTCCTCTTAGATGTGCTTGTCCTACAAAGAATCAAACTGAAAAAAACATAAAATATCTTTTAAGTTATTTAGTTAATTGGGGTGATTCTGTTTCACTAATTAGTGAAAAATTTGGTGTTAACTTTAAAACTACTCTTGTAGCTAATTCACTTACTTTAACACAAGCTACAATTTATCCATTTACAACACTTCTTGTTCCTCTTTTTGATAAGCCTTCAAGTTCTCAAATTCAACCAGTTTCGGTTTCGCCACCTCAACAACCTTCTCCTTCATCATCCTCGCCTTCTTCAACCGATAAAAAATCGAAAAAAACTTTGGTTTATGTTGTGATTGGAGTACTTGTAGGACTTGTAGTTTTAGCTTTAGCATTAGTTCTATGTGGTTTTATTTTCTTCAAAAAGGGTAAAAAGAAAAATGATTCTTTGGTGAATGTTTCGGAGAGTACTATTACTAGTTATGAGGCGAAAGAGAAACCGGTGAAGAAAGAAGAAGAAAAATTGTTGGAGATTATTATATCTGGTATAGCTCAATCTTTTAAAGTGTATGATTTCGATGAAATTAAGGTTGCAACAAATGATTTTAGTCCAAGTTGTTTGATTAAAGGAAGTGTTTATCGCGGTGTTATTAACGGCGATTTAGCTGCAATTAAGAAAACAGAAGGAGATGTTTCAAAAGAGATACAAATTCTTAACAAAGTTAATCATTCTAATGTTATTCGTCTTTCGGGTGTTAGCTTCAATGAAGGACATTGGTATCTTGTTTATGAGTATGCTGCAAATGGAGCATTGAATGAATGGATATTTTCTAGCAAAATGGATGATGGAAAGTTTCTAAGTTGGATTCAAAGAATAAAGATTGCATTAGATGTAGCTATAGGAGTTGAATATCTTCATAGTTTTACTTCTAATCCATATATTCATAAGGATATAAAGTGTAGTAATATTCTTCTTGACAATGATTTCAAAGCAAAGGTTTCAAATTTAAGGCTTGCAAGATGTGTTGAAGGAGTTGAAAATGATGAAGAATTTGTTGCTACAAGACATATTGTTGGGACAAGAGGTTACATGGCACCAGAATATTTAGAAAATGGTATTGTTTCTACAAAGATTGATGTTTATGCATTTGGTGTGTTGATGTTGGAAATGATTACAGGTAAAGAAGTTGGTTTTATTTTATCAAAAGATAGTGAGAATTTATTGGATGTTTTGAGTGGAATAGTTGGTAAGGAAAATTGTGATGAGAAGTTGAAGGAGTTTATGGATCCTTCATTGGAAGGAAATTATCCAATTGAACTTGCTATGTTTGTGATTGAAATTATTGATGATTGTTTGAAGAAGGATCCAGTAGATCGGCCTGAAATGGATGAGATTGTACCAATTTTGTCAAGAACTTTGAACTCTTCATTGAGTTGGGAAATGTTGGGGAATATACATGTGAAGCACGAACACTTCTTAAATTAGGTGTGTCTCAGTGTTGGATAGCATTAGTGTCCGATGCTGACATTTGTAAATATAATAAATTATATTATTTTTTAAAAATATTATTGATGTCGACGTGTCAGTATTTGTGTCGTGTCTGTTATTCGTACTCGAATGAATGTTTGAAGCAGTTGAAAAGGGATACTTAGATTTTGTTTGTCATTAAGTCATATGTTAGTACTAATGTGTTTGTTAAGCACTTTAAGTTAGTAAGTTTATATATTTATATTTGATGTATAATTGTATATGGTGTGAAGATGAATGAATAAGAATTTTATCTGTCTTCAAGTGTAATTACGGGATAGTAAGTCTTCTAGGATTTGTTAGTTTGATATATTGAAAAAGAAAACAGAGAAAAAAAGAGTCTATAAATTAATCTCATATATTTTATCAAGTGGCTGATAGTAGTAACTAAAATATATTAGTCGACTGACACTGCATAAATTGTGTTACATTAGACTTAAATAACCATCGGCTCTTAAACTTAGAAGTGCTCATCATAGGAACATTACAGGATTCAGATCTGCTGCAGTTTTCTTTCATAAAGTTTCCAAGTGTTTTAAAATTGAATAATTCATTTTAAATCAAATGATTGACATAAAAATATTACTAATCAATCTTAACTACAGGTTCAATCGGACGGCTCTAATTGATTACTATGTCCTGTAGTTACCGTAAATAAATCTATTTTCAACATTACAATATGTGTAAGTTGAGTTAAAAATTTTAATTCAGAATTTTTCTTTCATTTATTTTAAGAATGAAATTCTAAAAAAATAAATAAATTAGGCGTGCGCTTAATGGTGGCCTCTTAAATTATAATACATATTTTTATGCATAAGATTTTTTTGTAAGTGGATTTCCCTTCAATATGCTCCCAAGCTCCCAAAATTTTTAAAGTATATTGAGGAACCTTAGAGTATATTAAGGGATTAAAGACAAGTCATCTAATTTTATTTCTTACTTTGATTTTAAAATTCCTCACTTGCTATTTGTCCATAAGCACCTCCCATGTCAAATAAACATGGCCCATTTAAGCAAACAATCATGTTTCAATCTTGTCTTGTTTGACTATTAATTTGACCACTCATATAAAAGGAGGAAAATTGCTATCCAGGCCTTAATACTTGCTCCCAATCCCCTCTTAAATCCCAAAATACTTTTGAGATAGTGGTCAAAAAATTCGTCGTTTACTTAACAAAATTCATCGTTGGCACAATATTTCGTCAGGTAGACAACGAAATATAGGAATAAAGATATTGACATAAGATTTCGTTAGGTAGACAACAAACTTATAATGTTGGCACAAGATTTCGTCAGGTAGACAACGAAACTTTGGTTCGGTAGTTTCGAGACAAAAGTAGTGGTTCTTGCGCAGGAACCAGATTTGGCCAATATTTAAACATATTTACGTCGCGTACTCAACAAAATTGATTATCAGGAGCATTTTCATCACTTTGAGGAGCCTGGGAATAAACATGAAAGACCTGGATAGTAATTTTCTAAAAGGAGATTATTAATTTGGCTGTCAGTTAATTCTCTTGTATATTGAGGGCCCAACTTTTTAATGCCCCCATCAAGCACTTAAGTACACTTCATATAAGTATAAGGAAAGATCCAAAATTGTTATACAATGATGGAGCATAAAAAATGGGTCCTTCATTTGTAAAGATGAAGACAATCACGTAGTATAGCGACCACAATATCATATTATATATGAGCATGGGTAGAGGTGGAGAGAGAGAGAGAGAGAGAGAGAGAGAGAGAGAGAGAGAGAGAGAGAGAGAGAGAGAGAGAGAAATCCATCAATCACTTAAGTTCAATATTTTGATAGTTTGTTTTACCTTTTGTCTTTCATAAATTATTTCTTTTCAAGAGAGAGAGAGAGAGAGAGAGAGTGTGTGTGTGTGTGTTTTCGCTCCAGAAAAAAAAATGGTATTTGGTCGTCCAAATTCATGATTATATATTGCTTAAATAGATTTAAAATCATTTTTTTCTTCTAATTTGAAATTATACTAGTCTTGATGACAATATAAAATTTTTTGTTGGTTTTAAAATTAAAGGTTGTTTTTATTCCTTTTTAAATATAGTGATATTTCTTTATTTTCACTTTAATTAATTTTATCAAATCAAACATAAGGCAGAGTAAAAAACACTATTCTCTATGTTCTATTATTATCTTATGCAAAACATTATATCAAATCAATTCCTACTATTTTTTTTTTGGTCATGTGAGAATTCAATGGCAATTCCTACTATTTTTTATTCATATACTTTATAATCATGTATGACATTAAATTGGATTTAATATGTTATTTATTTTTTTATTTTATATTCATGTTAAATGCCAACCAATGAAAATGTTGTTGTTTAGTTTTTGGGTGTAAAACTGTAAATTAATAATATTGTTATAGCATGTTCGGTTTACCAATTTCGCTTATAGTTATTACCTAAATTCAGGTAACTATCACAATATGAGGTTAAGATTTTGAAGTTTGCTCAATCTTTCTATTTATTTCTATTCATAACTTTTCTTTTAACATGATGCACTCATTTAGCCATAGCTTCCCAAAACAACTTTAACCAACTCGAAGATAGTTTTTGTCTATATAACACTTCCTTTTACTTATTTTCCAATACAACCAACAAATATTAGTATTTGTAATACATATCTTTTTCTCCAAACATCCGAAGATTTTTTTTAAGAATATTTGAATTACATCATGGTATCTAAAGGTGCCAATTCTGTCCTTTGGAGTTTTGTTTTGGCCATTCTAATTGCCATAGTTTTCACTCCAAAATTTAGTTTTGCCAAACAATCTAAGTTAATGGGCATGAAAATGAACATGATTGATCGATGTTGGAGACCAAATCCTGAATGGAGGAAGCATAGACAACAACTAGCAACTTGCTCCGTGGGCTATGTTGGAAAGATGACAAACAACATTGGTAAGGGCCTCATCCATTATAAAGTTACCGACCCAAATGACGATCCCACAAATCCCAAACCTGGTACGTTGAGATACGGAGCTTCTGTAATTCAAGGTAAAGTGTGGATCACATTCCAAAAAGACATGAACATCAAGCTCATGAAACCACTTCTCATTAGTAGTTTCACTACCATTGATGGTCGTGGCGTTAATGTGCACATTGCTGATAATGCATGCTTAATGATATTCAAGGTAATCACATTCGTGACAAAAAAAAAGTGTCTCTATAAATTATCTCTCTTTAAATTCAGGGATGGATTAGAGAGGAATTTTATGTTTTTCCTCTCTAAATTTTTCTCACTAATTGTAGATTTTTTAGTATAAATTTTATTTCATGCATTAGTAACAATTTTATATTATTTTTTAGGCCTCCAACATAATCATTCATAGCCTTCGAATTCATCATTGCAAAGCTCAAGCACCGGGGATGGTGATGGGGCCTAACGGAAAGGTAATTCACATTGGTCCAATAGATGGAGATGCAATTAGATTAGTCACGGCTTCAAAAATCTGGATTGATCATAATACACTTTATGAATGTGAAGATGGTCTTCTTGATGTCACAAGAGGTTCTACTAATGTCACTGTATCCAATAATTGGTTTAGAGAACAAGATAAGGTTATGCTTCTAGGTCATGATGATGGCTATGTGAGGGACATGAACATGAAAGTTACTGTTGTGTACAATCATTTTGGACCTAACTGCAACCAACGAATGCCAAGGTAATTGATTACTAGATTATGATAGTTTTACAAGATTCTTTTTTGAAGTTATACAATATGTAAATGTAAGTTTGTTAGATAATAATTATTTTTTATTGATAAAATAACATTGCAGAATTCGTCATGGATATGCACATGTAGCCAACAATTTTTACTCAGGGTGGATGCAATACGCCATCGGTGGAAGCATGGGGCCTAGTCTTAAAAGTGAATCTAACCTCTTCATAGCACCAAAACTTGGGAGTAAAGAGGTAATTTAATTTAGCATATCCATTAATTTAAACTATTTAAGGACTAATGAAAATGCATTACTAAATGATCTTTATACACTTTTACTAAACATTTTGTTAATCATATAATGTGTGTAGGTAACATGGAGAAAAATTGGTGGTACAAATGGAGATAGATGGGAATTTCATTCGGTTAGGGATGCATTTGAAAATGGAGCCTTTTTCGCGGTAACAAAAGGAGGACGTGTGCCAAAGCCGAATTATAGCAAAGAACAAAATTTTAAAGTTGTTGATGTCAAATCTATTAGATCATTGACAAGATCATCAGGTGCATTTAAATGCAGTGAAGCTTCTGTATGTTGAACAAAATAATGAACGTGAATCAAAATATGCAACACTATTAAATTTTCCTCCTATTGTTTGGAAACTACATTGTATCATAAATTTTTATTCTCAACTCATGTAGTTTTTTTTTTTTTTGTTACAACTCAACTCATGTAGTTAAAATAAAGTAGTATATATGTTTATTGATAATCAAAATTAATGTATTTGATGCACGAATTATATCTTGGCACCCATATTAATTTTTATAAGCAACAATTAGGTAGGTCAATAATATTGCATGATTGTGTCAAAAATAAAGAATATTGCATGATTGTAATGACATCTTAATTATGTAGCACCCTAAAATCCGCTATCAAGTACAACACCCTAATAATATATTAAAATTAAAATTAAAATTAAAATTAAAATAAAAGTGGAAAAATATATTTTAGAGAGACTAGACCAAAATTCAAAGAAATAAACACGAGTTTATCACAATCGCATTGTCAAAAATCTTACCATAAAAACTCATTGGGATAAATCAGAGCGAAGGAAAAATGAGTACAATGCGATAAGATAAGTAAACTCATATTGCCATTCAAAAAAAAAAATACTCATAAAAAAATAAGCCCAACAAAAATAAGGGCAAAATCCAAAACCCAATAAAATTAGGCAAAATGAATGTTAAGACTAAATTTAATACCAATATTGATTCATCACTTCTAATTTTCCAATTTCAATCCCTTTGGCCTTTAGCAGCAGGTCAGTGAACTTTTGATGCTCATGAAAGATTCTCTACATATATAGACGTGATTTGTCAACTCAACGACTCAACCATCAAGGGTACCCTTATCAATTATTGAAACATCAAAGAAGACTTTTGCAATTATTTATACTATAATATTGTAGGTTTCATATTTATATATAGTATATGTTTAATTTAAGTGCCTTTAGCGTTACATGAATATCCATCCACCCAATAATGGGTGCCAAAATTATCTATTTTCAAATCATGCATGCATTTGCAAAGATCAATTATGGAACACTTGCAATATAAATATTGTTGCAAAAATGATTGAATTTAAGTGGTAAATGAAATTCTTCTATGGACGAACTATTTGGGAGAATCCAAGACAAACAATATTTAGCTAAACTTACCTTCTGATCGAACTCTGGTTAACCACCGACGAGTTAACACCAAAATGCTACTTATGTAGCAATAGGATAAATTCTCATTGAATGTCGGTATTACACGGCTACAATACATCTCCATTAAACTCAAAAAAAAAAAAATGTATATTTCGAAAGCAATAGTGTCTATTTGAATTTGTTTGAACATGTAACAAAGGATTCCATCATGTGATAGAAACTCTTAAATCTTAATTGTCTGATTAACAAAGACTATACAATAATCAAATTTATTCTGAGTTCAATAGCAGCATACAATTCACTATGCTAAAACTCATGCATTAAAGAATAACATATTGAAAAATGAAATTTAGAACACTCCCTTTAAATTAAACTAACCATATACTTCCACACATAATTAAAGAAGTAATAATCATAATGTAAACAAAGAACCATCTAGAATATGAGAAACTGAATCATTAGTACCTTCACTTGATCAACGAGCTGCGATAGAAGTAACAACATGAGTAGCTTCGGCATCTAAACCAGATGTTAAAGATCTTTCCAACATTGGTTCAGATGATGGTTGATTGAGAAGAGAAAGACAAAGAACAATCTCTGCAATACTTGGTCTTGACGATGATTTATCTGCAGTACAATTCACTGCCAAAGAAGCCAAACTTAGGGCATGATCAATAGGATAAAAGTCCTCTAACTTAGGATCCATCCATTTTCTTAGTCTTTCTTCTCTATTCCCTTCTATATCAAAAATCTTCCAGAAATCCTTCCACAAAATAACAACCTCTCCATTTTCCTTCGTTGTTACTGCTTTCTTGCCGGTAAGCAACTCTATCAGAACCACCCCGAAAGCGAAAACATCTATTTTCGGCATCATGTTGTTTGTTGAAGTTCTAGCCATAGAAAAATTTGCTATCTTGGCCTTAAAGTTTGAGTCAAGAAGGATATTACTTGTTGTGATGTCTTTGTGGATTATTCTTGGATAAGTATGTTCATGCATGTATTGCAGACCTACTGCAACATCCATTGCTATGGTTATTCTCTGAGACCATGTAAGTGAGCCGACAGAATTTGAAGCTTTCGAAGATTCCGAGAACAGCCACTCATCAAGTGATCCATTTTGAGCGTACTCATAAACAAGAAAACAGTTTCCATCATTGTCAGAAGATACACCCATTAGTTTCACAAGATTTCCATGATTTACCTTCTGCAGAATTTTCAGCTCCTCAGAAGCATCTTTCTTGATATTTTTCACTGCTAAAACTCTACCATCTATATTAGCCTTGTAGACTGTTTCACCAATCTTACAATTCTCACTCAGGTTCATTGTAGCTTCCATGATCACATTCATTTCATACATTGTTGGCTTGCTTACGTAGCCCGAAACACCTGAGAGTAACTTATCCGCAGTATCGGCCAATGAAGCAGTCCTATTCAATCTCTTCCTTTTGAGACAATATACATACACAAGTGATAGTGTTAAAACTACAATGAAAAAAACACTTCCTAAGCTAATACCAATTATAACAGGAAGTTTTTGAATGCTGCTTTTTCCTCCATTTGGAGACGGTTGATCGAGTTCTGGTAACTTTGTCACTGGGATTAAAATTGGAACATTGGTTTCAGCAGTGAACTTTGGACTATTCTCGGCAAACATGTCTGCTTGTGATGCACCAAAATTTGAACTTACAAGGGTAATATTATCATTAGCTTGCCACACATAAGTAATAAGATACTTTATTCCTTTGTTCATCTGATTCTTTGAAGGGCACTTGCAGAATAAAGGGACTACAACTTTGATATCTTGTGGCAATAGATTTGGACTTAGATTTGGGTTGAAATCTTCCATTTCCTTATAATTGGTGAGATTCTGGTATTGAGTGGTTGAAACTATGAAGTAGTTGTCACCTAGCTTGATTGTATAAGTGAAATTTGCAAAATAGCGATTTCTAGCGCAACCGCAAGTTACAGGTACTAGTAAGACTTGGCCTTGAATCAGCTTTTTATCGTCATCTTCTATGTTACTTGCTTTTGCAATGGATAAAGGACTCATATCAAATATATCAGATATGTTTGTTAGGCTCAAGAAATTCGGAGATTTGGCAAAGTAAGTCACATAGGTATCACATGAAGGAGGTGAATTGGCCGTGCATGAAAAGTTTGTTTCACTGATTTGTAGAGGTTGAGCTGAGATATTAGAGAGAAAAAACAACATAAATGCAAGAAAAAGAGCATGAGAACTAGATGGAAGAAATAAGATAGCCATTGTTGTGAAAGTTGTGAAAAAAATGCAAGTTAAGAGGGGAAGAGAAAAGAGAGTTTCTTATGGCAAGTAACAACCAAGACTTATTGTCATACCTCTAACTTTATATTTATCTCTTTGGACATGAAGAATTTTCTGGTATGATAATAAAAATATGCTGCTGTCTGTGTCAATAGTTCCTACTATTTATCCTTTCAAATCTTAGACACTGTGGACAAATCCTAATTAAGTATAAAATCATGCGCATAATATAATAAAGAAGGTATTAATAATATGGTATTATAATCCAATTTGGTGTCCATACACAATGTCAGCTAGCTGGCCGGTACCTAAAGACCATCTAACTTGATGCCTTTACCAAAATATTAAGGGCCAAACTCAAGCAAAAAAATATGGTTTAGCATTTAACAACAGGCAATGAACAGCTTATAATCTTGACACTTCCAGTTGTATAGGTTTCAATATATTAAAATACCTTAACAAACTCACCATCATTTATATGTTTCCTATTTCTAATACATCGCTAATTCGAATTAAAATGACATATACATCACCGCATAAGCTTGACTTCTCCTAAATTAAATAGAATAAGACGTCCTTCTTACCCTACCATCCTTTGCTTGACTGTAGTTTGTTGTACTTTACAATCATCTAAGCCAAAAACGCTTGAATAAAATGACATAAGTCTCTTCAAGCTTAACCAATGGTCTTGAGTTCGAATTGTACCCCAAAATATAGTAGTGTTAAAACTATTCAGGAACAACATTACCGCTGATGGGTCCTACCCAATTTGAGGGATTAGTCTCCAGAGTTGCACATGAAGATACTCTTTTTAAACCAAAAATAACTGCAAACAATATATTAGAAGAGATCTTGTAACCAACTCTTTGTGTAAGACAATTTAAATTAATTGCAATAAGCAGTAGCAATAAAAATAAAATAAAATACAATCATTAGATTCCCTGCATGTTGCAGAAGTCAGCAGAAGACTGAGGGTAGCTCTCAACACATCAACCAAAGGTTAATTCATTCTGTGATTGTGCAAAGATGATTTCGAGCACTTGACCAAGTGAATACAGTGAAGCATTAAGTATCCAAAGATCAAGAGCTAATTCCTTGGTATGAATTCATGTCCTGCCAACAGTACATTTTTTTAACTCAAATATCTACTACAACTTAAACAATATTTTGCAACCGTTGCCAAAATATCGCAAGTTACGGAACTTGGTTATTGTTTTTCACTTGTTATACGTTCTGCTGAGATTTCATGCATGGAGAAGTACACCTCTATCATAATTCATATATCTGAATGGATAACTCTAGCCACCTTTTGAAGCAAAACTATTTGAATAAATGTTATAAACTCTTGTGAGATCTGCAGAGCTAACGGTCCATACATGACCAGGCAATGCAAGTGGAAGGACCACATTCACTTCCTCACAGCTCTCTTCAACTGCTGCGGCTTCTCTCCATCTCCCTTCTCTCCAAAGGCTCTTCACAAGCAACTCTTTGGTGGAAGAATCAGGCAATAAACCTGAATTCTTCATGTCTTCAAATAGCTTCCAAGCCAGTGCAGCTCTTTTCGACTTGCAATAACCTTCGATTAGCACCTTAAACAGATACGCGTCTGGCTCAAAACCGCTCTGCTTGACCATCAAAAAGAGTTTGTGCACAGTTTTAATGTCTCCACTTTGTGAATAATATTGCATTAGACCAGAAAATGTTTGGATATCTGGGCAAATACCATTTAAAATCATCTCATCAACCATTTCCAGGGCATCAGAATCCCTACCACACTTGGTTAATGTTCTTAAAAGAGAAGAGTACAGAAGCATCAAGTTAACTTTCGATATAGATCCACAAAGTATTCGATCATCGTTGAAAACCTTCAGAGCAGCATCAGCATTTTTTGAAATCCCATAAAAGTCAATAATTAATCTTATGGTACTGAATGGTAGTCTCATTCCCTCTATTCTGATCTTATATATGAGTTTATCAACTAATTCAGTACGTCCATGGCGAGCTAGAAGGGTCATGATTCTTTGCACCGTGTATATATTATGAGTAAATCCAGGTTGATCTGCAACCCAGCAGAAGAAATTCCACGCAGTATCCGGTGAATTGAAATTTCTAAGTATCTTGCATACCAACCTAGTTGTCCACACCAACTTTGCATCCTCTAGTGCTGATACCTCATCAGGACTCCACTTCTGTAAGGCACTAGCCAAAGACCGTGGATCTAGCCACAGTTTTAAGCAGATCCCATCTACACGATCACATTGCGAAGCATCATTCTCATTCTCATTTTCACCCTCATCCTCATTTTCATTCTCATCCTCGTCACTACTATCAATAGAAAATCTTACATTCTTGATTCTCTCATCCGGGGTAATTTCTCCAAACAATTCATCCACATCCTTAAGAAATCCTTCATCCTTTACCTGCTGCAACAACAAACTCATCCTTCGACTAGGTAATATTCCATCAACTTGCATCTCATTAACTAAAACACCAACTTCATCAAACATTTTACTACCAACCAAACCTTCAATTAAAACCGAATACTGCTTCAAAGTACGTTTAATCCTCATCAAAGGCAACAAATTAAAAACCTCAATAGCTTCCAAAAACTTCCTACATTTCACAAGATGCTCAATTATTATACTATAACTTCTACAATTCGGAACCGACCCATCATCAAACATCTTACGAAAAACTCCAACAGCCTCAAAATCCTTACCAATTTCCACATAAAGAGCCATAACAATGTTATAAGATTCAGTACATACAATTTTCCTTTCATCTCTATACCTATCCCAAACCTCGAGAACAGAATCAATATCCTTAGCTTCAGCATACCATTTCATTAGATTCATAAAACTAATCTTAACATTGCCAAACCGTTTATTTCGGATATCATCGATAAGCGATTTAAGCTCAGCGCGTCGACGGGATTTTGCAAGAACAGTGGCAAGGGCATGGAGGGTATTCTGGGTATGTGAAAAATTGGAACTTTTTGTATTCTCAATATTGTTTATAAGCGAAAGTGCAGAATCTGCAGAAGGTGCAGAACGAAGTGCATGAGTGAGAACAAAAGAATCGAATAAACGGTGGTTTATGAGAGTTTGGAGTGTGGAATTAGGGTTTTTGGAGCGTAAAGAAAGACGAATTGAATCGATGAGTTTAGCACGGTTTAAGTAGTGGCAAATTTTGGTGGGAAAAGGGTCACGACGACGGGTATAGAAACGAATTTGTTGCGATGTTAATGTGTTGAAATTGAGGAAAAATTGACTCAAATGCTTTGACATTTGGTAAATGGTGGTGATAAAAGATCATAAACACGGCTAATTCTAGGGTGTGAAAGTGAAATAGTTCTCCCATGGTGGGAGACTTAATTTCACCCTTAGATCATGCAGGCTCAATAGTGTTTATAAGCGAAAGTGCAGAATCTGCAGAAGGTGCAGAACGAAGTGCATGAGTGAGAACAAAAGAATCGAATAAACGGTGGTTTATGAGAGTTTGGAGTGTGGAATTAGGGTTTTTGGAGCGTAAAGAAAGACGAATTGAATCGATGAGTTTAGCACGGTTTAAGTAGTGGCAAATTTTGGTGGGAAAAGGGTCACGACGACGGGTATAGAAACGAATTTGTTGCGATGTTAATGTGTTGAAATTGAGGAAAAATTGACTCAAATGCTTTGACATTTGGTAAATGGTGGTGATAAAAGATCATAAACACGGCTAATTCTAGGGTGTGAAAGTGAAATAGTTCTCCCATGGTGGGAGACTTAATTTCACCCTTAGATCATGCAGGCTAATAGTGTTTATAAGCGAAAGTGCAGAATCTGCAGAAGGTGCAGAACGAAGTGCATGAGTGAGAACAAAAGAATCGAATAAACGGTGGTTTATGAGAGTTTGGAGTGTGGAATTAGGGTTTTTGGAGCGTAAAGAAAGACGAATTGAATCGATGAGTTTAGCACGGTTTAAGTAGTGGCAAATTTTGGTGGGAAAAGGGTCACGACGACGGGTATAGAAACGAATTTGTTGCGATGTTAATGTGTTGAAATTGAGGAAAAATTGACTCAAATGCTTTGACATTTGGTAAATGGTGGTGATAAAAGATCATAAACACGGCTAATTCTAGGGTGTGAAAGTGAAATAGTTCTCCCATGGTGGGAGACTTAATTTCACCCTTAGATCATGCAGGCTCAATAGTGTTTATAAGCGAAAGTGCAGAATCTGCAGAAGGTGCAGAACGAAGTGCATGAGTGAGAACAAAAGAATCGAATAAACGGTGGTTTATGAGAGTTTGGAGTGTGGAATTAGGGTTTTTGGAGCGTAAAGAAAGACGAATTGAATCGATGAGTTTAGCACGGTTTAAGTAGTGGCAAATTTTGGTGGGAAAAGGGTCACGACGACGGGTATAGAAACGAATTTGTTGCGATGTTAATGTGTTGAAATTGAGGAAAAATTGACTCAAATGCTTTGACATTTGGTAAATGGTGGTGATAAAAGATCATAAACACGGCTAATTCTAGGGTGTGAAAGTGAAATAGTTCTCCCATGGTGGGAGACTTAATTTCACCCTTAGATCATGCAGGCTCACAATAGACAATACTAAATTTTTCATACTTTGTACTCTCCTCAAGAGTTTAAGGATTTTTTTTTATAAAAAAAAATTACAAAAACTCTTAACTCCAAATTGAAACCCAGATGAACCCAAATGCATTTCTTCCATTATCTTCTTCCTAAGCAAACTTGTGAGCAGGAACAAATCCTAGATGGAAAGAACAAAAAATCTGAGAATGCTAATGTGTTTTTGTCTTCTTTGTTGACATAACTTCCATCTTCACCCAAGCGATTCCGACTGTGAAATTAACCATTTCGGTAACCACTGAGAGAGACACAGTGAAAGGGAGAAGAAATAAATTGGATGTTCCAAGCGGGCTTTGCAATCTTGAAGAAGAAATTGGGTTCTATCGTTACTGCATTTGGAATGCTCGGAGGGAGAAATGGATATGGGGTTCAATGTGTTTTCACTGAGTTTTAAATTTTGATGAAATTGAGAATTGTCGATGTCATGAACATAAAAGTGAGAAAGAAGATGAATATTATGAATGAACCAAACTTCAAACTTCTCCAACTCTCAAATCTGGGTTTTAATTGTGTTAAAATACAATTTGGGATTTTGTTTTATTTTAAAGAAAAAACCAAAAGTTACGCATATGAAATCTTCATCATCTTTATGATATTGATAGTGTAAAGATTTCTAGTTCAATATTTAATTTCAATGGCTTGTTATCAAATATCATGGTGCTGGAATTGTTCATTGTATTTTTTAGTGTGATAATGATCTTCATGGTTGACAACTTTTCCTATGATTAAGTATTAAGTGCCCAAGTTTTATGATATATAGATCACATATTAGTTCCAATTATACTATTAAATTCATTAAGGTTGTGGAACAAAAAAAATCTGGGTTTTAATTTGAGAATTTTTACAAAAATTTGAATGAGAGAGTATAGTAAATGATCAGGTGTAGGCAGGAGTAGGATGCACTTGCAAAAAATTTGGTCTCCCACGGTGTGAGACCCATTCCACTTTCCCACCCTAGAAGGGGCCCATAAACACGATGAAAATTATGAAATGTTTTGTTTTTCGTTGAGTGACGCAAATAATCAAACAGTTGGTGTGTGAGCGCGCTTAAACGGAAACGCAACGGATATTTTTTGGGTTGATTCAGATTTATGGACTTGGTACAATTTGATAATGATAATTATTTTTGCTGCCCTATCGGTTCTCACGCGCTTTATTTTTACACATTTGTTAATTAAGTTACGAATGAGTAAAAATGAGAAATTTAACGATAACACCGTCCGCTATTTAAGTCACGGATGATGTTTGAGTAATTCATAAAGTAACAAAAGAAGACATCTTTGATAATTTGCTAATGGCTCCTCTCTATTGCTCACATTCCCCAACTATAGTCCCAGTCCCCCCCAAAGTAACCAAAATGTCTTTGAAAATCAAATTTGTTGTATAGAAAACGATAGAAAATATATTTGTTACCTACGCGATGAAAATCAGCGTGTTCGTCGCGTAGTTTCAAACTGTCTGATTCATTCTCATATCACTATAATTTATTTCGCAGTCATCGAAAACCAGCGTGTTCGTCGCGTAGTTTCCGAAATGTAGTGTTTCATTTTGCAGTTCAAGAAGACAACTTTTCATTGCGTAGACAACAAAATATTGGTTATTTTTTGTAAATGAAGTGTTTTGTCATCTACGTACAGAACGTTTTTTAAATGAAGGTATTTTGGGATTTTTTGGGGGTCTAAGAGCATGTAGGGGGGCCTAGATAGCAATTTTCCTCACATTGTAATGCGTGACTAATATTTGTATGATTTTTTTTAGAGTTAATTGGTTTTTACCCCTGTAAAGTAGATGAGTTTTATCTTGTCCCCAGTAATTTTTTTTTTTAGATTACCCCTGTAATTATTTTTTTTCATAGTGTATTTTACCCCTATGCTGAAAATAAAAATCGGCAGGGGAGTAAATGTTAGCCTGTATTTTCGACAGGCATTAATGGCTTTAGATTGAGATGATGAAATCTCATTTAATGTACGTTACTGTATTTTAATATTCTCTTGGGAATTGGTTTCAGTAATAAATCAAGAGAAGATTAAGGCATTCGACGTCGAAAGCCTTTTTAGCTTATAAAATTGTTTATTGAGTCCTCAGGAAATGTCGAATTCGACAGAACCTCACTTAAATAAATATGTATTTTGTGTGCTTCGACATTATTATGTATGTGTCGAAATTATATATGTGTGTTTGCTTGTATAACGTATTGTGCAGTACGGAGGAAGCATACTCTGGACTTAGCGAAATATTCAAAAGTGGATAACGTTCAAAAGCCTCGCCAGGTGTCAAAGGAATTCAAATCGTTGAGACACGTGGAGTTTAGTTAGACATTATGTAGGTTTTTGGCAGTTATTCTAGTTTGTCTATAAATATCAGTTTCTCATATGAGAAACGGGTTCACAATTCGCATGCAAATTCCTAAGAATACTCAAAGTACCCATGCCAACGAGCGAAATGAGTGCAATATGGAACATGTATGAATCTGTGTACCATCCTTTGTAAACGTTCGACAGGAGAATATAGTGGGACAAAATAACCTGGCAAACTTAGTAGAAAATATCCTGGCCCAAAATGGATTGAATATAGAATTGCACAGGCCTAATTTCGTGTCTGCATTGTCTGAATATGTGTTGCAGGCAGAACTACCAAGGGGATGCAAAATCCCTAAATTTACAAAATTTGCTGGTGATACTAATGAGTCTACCGTCGAACACATTGCCAGATATATGGCAGAGGCAGGGAACTTGGCAAATAATGAAGATTTGAGAATGAAGTTCTTTCCCAATTCCCTCACAAAAAATGCCTTTACGTGGTTTACCACACTTCCCCCTCATTCAATTTATAATTGGACTCAATTAGAAAGGCTATTTCATGAACAATTTTATAAGGGACAATCTAGGATTAGTCTCAAAGAATTAGCCAGTATGAAGCGTAAGAATGCGGAAGCCATTGAGGATTATCTAAACAGATTTCGTCTCCTTAAGGCAAGGTGCTTTACGCAAGTGCCTGAACATGAATTGGTTGAAATGGCTGCTGGTGGCCTTGACTATTCCATTAGGAAGAAGATACTCAACATGTGAGAGACATGGCTCAATTGGCAGATCGCGTTCGACAAGTTGAACGCCTTAAGGCTGAAAAAGTCAGAAATTCTAAATTCCATAAAAAGGAAAAAGTAGCGTATATAGAAACCTATGAAAGTGAAAATGAGTTCGACGATGGTCAGGATTACATAGAAAGTAATGAGGTTAACATCGCTGAATTAAAACCTGGACCTCCCTATACTTGTAAAATGTTAAAACCATCAAACGGAAACAATCCTGTCGAACCAAAAAATGATAGATTTATTGCTAAGACATATACGTTTGACATTACTAAATGTGATGAAATTTTTGACTTGCTGGTTGCTGATGGGCAAATATTAGTGCCCAAAGGGTTGAAGGTTCCTCCTTTAGAGCAACGCAAGAAAAGAGGGTTTTGTAAATATCATAATTTCTTGGGTCATAAAACCTCACAATGTGTTCTTTTCAGGGACCTGGTCCAGAAAGCCTTGCAGGATGGAAGAGTCAAGTTTGGCGAAAAGCCAAAGTCCAAACAGCAGGTAGATGAGGATCCATTACAAATTGCTGATGCTGCCTACACAGAGCCATTCGAGTGTCTGATGGTGGATGCATTCAACCTCACTGAAGGGGGCAATTGATTTCCATTCCTGAGGAAGAGTACGAAAACAAAGTGGAAGATGTATATCCACAAGCTGGGGATAATTTGATAGATTTCCTTCAGCGTTGCAAAGAGAATAATGGCGAAGCTACATTATGCCCTCATTGTAGTGCTATGTTCGACAAAAAGGCTGCTGCAGGCCTTACTAAATTTTTGCCTTATAATCAGGGTAAAAATAATTGGCCAAATCAAAGGCCAACTTACTCCAATATTCTGCGTAGCCAACAGGTGTCTGTGCATCAGAGGCTGGGACCACAAAAATCATTTGTCCCCTCAAACAGGGTGCCTGTCAATCAATGGGTTCACGGAAAAAACATGGTCTCTGGCCAAAAGAATTTTGAGAAAGGAAGTTCCAGTAACTCCAACCCCAAGAAGGATACTGGGTCTAAAAAGTATGATTATAAGAATAACTACAAAGGGAAAAACCCCATGACAAGGACCCAGTGGCGTAGATATTAACGTCAGAGAAAGTTGGTTGCTCAAAGATCCCAAGTTGCTGCTGATGGTAACGGGAAGAAGCCTATGGAATTGGCTAGGAAGCCAATGAAAGAAAGGCTAGGTGAACAAAAAACAGAGTCTTCAATTGCCGATGATGTCGAAGACCAACACATGGAGGCGGATGATTTCATAGATTCTGAACCTGGCCTCGACATCATAGTGAATGTGGTGTCAATCCTTCCTAGAGAATTCGACGTCTGTTCTGAAATAACAGATGAGGAAGAAGAGTCTGGGATGCAAATGGCCCTTCACAGGCCAGTGTGTTACTATGTGATGAACAATGGTGCTTTGGAAGACCAGATGACTACATTTGAGAAGCCAGATGATGGCATAAAAAGTCACTTGAAACCTCTCTTCATTCAGGCTAAGGTAAATAATGTGGGAATCAATAAAGTGCTAATTGATGGTGGTGCTGCTATTAACTTGATGCCGGAATTTATCCTGAAAAAGATTGGCAAATCCTTGATGGACCTCCATCCTCACAACATAGTGCTTTCAAACTATGAGGGTGAAACTGGTTTGTCATTAGGAGCAATCCAGTTAGATGTGGTTGTTTGAAGTACCATAAGGCCAACCTTGTTTTTGGTTGTGGCCTCTAAGGCAAATTACAATATGCTCCTAGGGCGAGAGTGGATTCATGGCGTGGGGGCAGTCCCATCTACCTTACATCAACGCTTGATTATCTGGCGAGATGATGGTATTGTTGAAAATGTTGAAGCAGATCAAAGTTACTTCAAAACTGAAGTCCATCATCTTACAAAGCACTCGTTCGACAAGAAGTTGGTGACTATTTCGCCATGCACTGAAAGGGGTTTTGCATACCGTTCAGTGGGAAATGTTCACCATTCAATCAAGTTGGACCCCGCACATGGTTTCCTGTGGGAAAGAGAAGATGGAGACGTTGAAGATGGCGAATACGAAAGCCATACCTGCCCAACTGGGTGGGATATCAATGAAGATTACTATGTCTGAGTCCAAAACATGGGCAAAGATTTCGGCCTATATGGCTGAAAATAGAATCAAAATGGCTTTGGAAGCCAATTCACTGTCAGAAAATATGGTTGTTGCAGCCAATGATATAAAAATTGGCAAACACAAGCCAGAAATGCAAAAGTTGGACTGCATCTATGATGACGAACCCCTGGGGTTTGAAAAAGACCTAATCAGTGAAAGTCACAAGATGCAAGCACAAGATCCTTTGCAAGAAATTGACCTTGGAGATGGTCTGACAAAAAGACCAACATATATCAGTGCCAACATTCCTTCAGATCTGAAGGCAAAAGTGGTGCAACTTTTGAGAGAATTCAAAGATTGTTTTGCTTGGGATTACAACGAAATGCCAGGTTTGAGCAGAAATTTGGTGGAGCATGAATTACCAGTTCGACCAGATAAAAAGCCAGTAAAACAATTGCCTAGGAGATTCGCACCAGAAATAATGTCAAAGATCAAAGAAGAAATTGAAAGGCTGCTGAGGAGCAAATTCATTAGAACTGCCAGGTATGTCGAATGGTTAGCTAATATAGTGTCTGTGATTAAGAAAAATTGTTCTCTTAGAGTATGCATAGACTTTAGAGATTTAAATAATGCTACACCAAAAGACGAATATCCAATGCCTGTGGCAGAAATGTTGATAGACTCTGCAGCTGGGTTTGAATGTTTAAGTATGTTAGATGGTTATTCTGGATATAACCAAATTTTCATTGCTGAGAGCGACGTACCCAAAACTGCCTTTAGATGCCCAGGAGCATTGGGCACATATGAATGGGTAGTGATGCCCTTTGGTTTAAAAAATGCTGGGGCTACTTATCAAAGAGCAATGAATCTAATCTTTCATGAGTACTTAGACACTTTTATGCAGGTGTATATTGATGACATAGTTGTCAAATCCTCGTCAAATAACGATCATTTAGATCATTTGAGAAAGTCTTTTGAAAAGATGAGGAAATATGGATTAAAAATGAATCCATTAAAGTGTGCTTTTTGTGTTAATGCAGGAGATTTCCTTGGGTTTGTTGTGCACAAAAAGGGCATTGAAATAAATCAAAACAAAACAAAGGCTATTATGGAGACTAAATCTCCAACTACAAAAAAAGCAACTTCAGTCCTTACTTGGGAAGATCAATTTCTTGCGAAGATTTATTTCAAATTTAAGTGGTAAAGCTCAACCTTTTTCACCATTACTTCGACTCAAGAAAGAAAGTACTTTCACTTGGGGGCAAGACCAACAGCAAGCTTTTGATGAAATCAAGAGTTACTTGTCGAGGCCACCAATGTTAATGCCTCCCATAAGGAACAAATTCATGAAGTTGTACATATCAGCATCAGATTCGACACTGGGTAGCATGCTTGCTCAGGAAGATGAAAATGGTGAAGAAAAAGCCATCTATTACTTAAGTAGGGTTTTAAATGATGCTGAAGCTAGATATAGTAGTATTGAAAAATTATGCTTATGTTTGTATTTTTCTTGTATGAAACTAAAGCATTATATAAAGCCTGTTGATGTTTTTGTTTATTCTCATTGTGATATTATCAAACACATGTTGTCTAAACCAATTCTGCATAGTCGAGTTGGAAAATGGGCCTTAGCCTTGACAGAGTATTCACTTACTTATAAACCTTTAAAGGCAGTTAAGGGCCAAATTGTGGTTGATTTCATAGTGGATCATTCTGCATTAGAAACTCCACAAAACTATGTAAATACAGAACCTTGGAAATTGTATTTCGATGGTTCTAAGCACAAACATGGAGTTGGAATTGGGATTCTAATCATTTCCCCCTCCAGAATTCCCACCAAGTTCAAATATAAAATCAATGGGTTTTGCTCAAATAACGAAGCAGAATATGAGGCTTTAATAGCAGGCTTAGAAATTTTATTAGACTTGGGGGCAAAAAATATTTTGATCAGAGGTGATTCACAATTTGTATTGAAACAATTAACAAAAGAATATAAATGCATAAAAGAACAATTGATGAAATACTTCGTCATAGCAATTTCTTTGTTAAAACGTTTCGATCAAGTTACCTTTGAACATGTACCTCGTATAGAAAATCAAGAAGCCAATGATTTGGCTCAAATAGCTTCTGGTTATAAAATCTCTAGTGAAAAACTAGAAGAGTTTATTGAGATTAAAGATAAACTCATTGTTGAGCAACCAACTTCAATCGAATTGTCAATGCAAAAACTTGTGGGGGCAGATTTACCACAAGACAATGGTCATGATACCACTTATGATTATGACGAAAATTCATCAGAAATTTTTGAAATTTTTTCCATTGACAATTTATCTGATAATGATTGGAGAAAACAACTTGTCGAATATTTGAAAAACCCAAATGGAACAACCAATAGGAAAATCAAGTATAGAGCCTTGAGTTACGTTATCATTGGTAACGAATTAAAGAAGAAAACACCTGAGGGAGTTCTGCTAAAATGTTTAAGTGAAACTAAAGCTTATTTGGCTATATCTGATGTGCACAGTGGTGCATGTGGATCTCATCAAGCAGGTCACAAAATGAAATGGTTGTTATTTCGACAAGGGGTGTATTGGCCAACAATATTAAAAGACTGTATAGAGTTTGCTAAGGGATGTCAAGAATGCCAAAGACATTCAGGCATACAACATGTACCTACAAGCGAACTCCATTCAATAGTAAAGCCTTGGCCTTTTAGGGGATGGGCTTTAGATTTAATTGATGAAATCAAACCAAGTTCGTCTAAAAACCAACGTTATATTTTAGTTGGTATAGATTATTTTACTAAATGGATAGAGGCAATCCCATTACCAAATGTTGATCAAGAAGCAGTGATTAGTTTTATACAAAGTCACATCATTTATAAATTTGGTATACCTGAGTCTATTACTACAGATCAAGGTTCAGTATTTACTGGACGAAAGATGGTGGAATTTGCCCAACAAACTGGTTTTAAACTTTTAACTTCTACACCATATTATGCCCAAGCAAATGGTCAAGTGGAAGCTGCTAATAAAATTATTATTGGTTTGATTAAAAAGCATATTGCCCAAAAGCCTAGAAATTGGAATAAGACTTTAGATCAAGTTTTATGGGCATGTAGAAATTCTCCAAAAGAATCAACTAACACCACACCCTTTCGAATAACATATGGGCATGATGCAGTCTTGCCAGTCGAAATACACCTGCAATCAGTTAGAATTCAAAGGCAGATAGAAATCCCAAGGGATCATTATTGGGATATGATGTTAGATGAATTAGTTGATTTAGATGAGGAGAGGATAAAGGCTTTAGAAATGTTAACTCGACAGAAAGAAAGAGTTGCTAAAGCTTATAACAAAAAGGTTAAGTCTAAAACCTTTGGTGTTGGAAATTTGGTTTGGAAAGTTATCTTGCCAATGGATAAAAAAGACAGAGTCTTAGGCAAATGGTCCCCAAATTGGGAAGGGCCTTTTAAAGTTGTTCAAGGTTTTTCAAATGGTGCTTATGAAATAGAAGAATTGACAGAAGAACAACGTTCGTTAATTATAAATGGTAAATATTTGAAAAAGTATAAACCAGCGCTGCAAGAAGTAAAAATTAACGAAGAATAAAAGCTTGAGACATACAAAAAGATGGTAACCATAAAAGGTGTTTGCCACAAAATGGGCATTGTCGAAGAGTACAAACCAAAATACCTTAAAACAAAAATTGTTCAAACAGTGAAACAAAAAACTAAGAACAATAAAATGCTAAAGATCATCACAATTTAAAATTTCATCTTCAAGTCTTCATACAAGCTCTTGAAAGAGGAAAGCTCTGCGTCGAGAACCATGTTGGAGTCCACCAGAATCTTGATTTCTTCATCCACAGCTGCAGAGGCACTAAAGAACTTAATGCCTACATTTGCTTCTTTGGCAATCATTGCCTTGGTTGTATTAGCAGTGTTAGCTTTCACCTCGTCACGCTTAACCTTTTCAGCGTTGATCTTGGCATTAAGACTTTGAATCTTCAAATTCAACTCAGCAATTTCACTTTCCCATCCAGCAATATTTTGTTCGTAGCTTGCGATGTCAGCATTTGTTTGAAGCTCCTTCTCAAGGCGTTCGACGTTAGCTTGAGCAGTTTTCGCCTTGTCGACCAATGCAGCATGTGCTTGGGTTTGAGCTTCCAGCCTCAGAGCATTGCTCTGCTTCTTCTGAATGGCTTTAGTGAAACAATCAATAAAGTTCTCAAGTTGAATTACCTTACTAAGGGTGGCACCATCAGTCATGGGATTGTGAAATTTGCTTAGGAAGCCTAAATGAGAAAAAGCACTGTTGGGATTGGCTTCGATCAGTGAGAAGACATCCTAATTAACATAGTCAGTGTGCAATCTGAGCACTACCATCAGGCTGAAACAAAAGCTTTGTTTATCAATACAGAAATTCTTAAGATAGGTTCTTGGATGGTGATAGTCTTTTGCTTCTTGGCTCTTGGATGGTGATAGTCTTTTGCTTCTTGTTGATGATAGGTTCTTCAGTTTCCTTTTGAGTCCCTTGGGCTCTCTTCCGAATCTGCATTTCAAATTAAAAGTCGGAGGGTTAAAAGTGTTTTTTGTGAAAACGAAAATACGACTAAGTTAAATACTGGTTTAGAAATTGTTACCTTAGGCCCAGTGTTGGGCAGTGACCTTTGAGAGGTCGCAGCGGGGGTACCAGAATCAGTTGAGATACTTGTTTCTTTGGCTTTGATAGCAGTGGAAGCACCTGTTGTCGAAACGGACGAAAGGAAAACATAAGCAAGAATTCAAAATCACAAATGTTATATGAAAGGTAACACTAGTAGTGAAGTGTCTGGTGTTCGACCGAATTAAATTACCTTTGCTTTTGGGATTTTTTGGCTGCATGGCATCGAATCCTGCGTGCAATCCGCGCAATAAGAGTTGCTCATCCTTGGCGTGCTTCTCATAGTGCAAGCTCCACCATGCAGCAAACTCATAAGTGCAGTATTGAGAAGTTTCAAAAGCAATAGGTGTGAGGTTATAGGTGTCATTTTCAGCAAGCTTCAAGCGACGTTCAAAATAATCTACTGACATTCCAGAATTGCCCAAAACAATTTCATCTTTGTTTCTAAACAAACTCTTTGGTCTGAATTGACTTAGGCCAAATTGGCGAGCAACAAGATTGGGTTGATATCCAACCAAACCCAAATGCCTTTTGTCAACCCCTTGTCTTGAAGATAAGACTGTGGGATTCAAAAACATGGACCAGACATTATTTGTGTCTTCTTCAACATCTGGGTTCGTAGCAGGGAATGGCCTTTTGAACCAAGCTGGTCCGACTGTTCTTTTGGCGAATGGAGTATTTTGAGGAGTAATCTCGTCGAAGGCAAGCAGAGCTTTGAAGTATAGAAAGAAAAGCTGGCGAGTTGTTAAGCCTGTTTCTTGTTGTTTCAATAAGGCCAACCTAGCGCCTTCTGATTGTCGAGAAGCAACGGAAGCTTCCATATGAGTGGGGAGAAAGAGTTTGAAGTTTGTTTCAAAAGTGGCATTCAACCAAAGCTGTAACAGCCATATCAGTCCAGAGAGAGAGTTGTGATCCTTTGTCAGTTTTCTTGAGGAGGTCACTAGCCTGTCCTAAAGAGTCATAAAGGGATGCTAGGATAAATCTTCCTAAAGTTACATCTAACCCTTGATGAAGCATAATAGCAAGGGGAACAAGTCTTTTGACAACTTGTAATGAGCAGGTGCAAAGCACGAAATGGGATAGCCAGTAAGTCAAGAAGGCTACATGTTCTTCTGTGGATACCTCTTCATCACTAAGGTGATGGTAACGTTTGATAAATCCTGAGAAAGACATGATTTTAAAGTCGAATTGGTGGTTGACACTTGTGTATTTTGGGTCGAAGGTAGGTCCTGTGGGTCTTAAACCAGTAATAGCAGAAACGTCGAACAAAGTTGGGGTCATCATTCCCGCCTTGAGGTGAAAGGTGTTTGTAGAGCTTTCCCAAAAGTGTAAAGCAGCTAAAAGCATTTCTGCATGGTACTTAGGTCCTTCCCTTGATAATTGTATCAAGTCGAATATGCCACTGTCTTTCCAGAAAGAAGCATATTGTTTTTCGACTTTGTTGAGCCATTTAAGATAGCTTTCACTGACTATAGGTGCAGATCTAAGAGCCCTATAACCTGGTTCGAAAAAACTCATGTCGAAGACAGTATTGGCAAAGATTTTGGGTTCGCAAGTGGCATGGAGAGGGAAAATACTACTTATTTCTTCAGCGTAGTCGGAAGAAGAAGGAAAAGGGCCTGCAAAGGCAAGAGTTTTACCTAAAAGCTTGTGAGGAATTAGCATCTCTCGTTCCCAAACATTCCTTTCGACAGCAGTGATTGAAGGTTCCGTCACGAACGCAGAGCCATCAACAATGATAGGCTCATTATCATCTGCAGCGAGTGGAACTACGTTTCTGGGGGTAGAAGATGAAGCCATTGCTGTGTTCTTGGTGTTCTTGAAGATGTGACAGGTGAAGAACACAGAAAACGCAGATAATAACAAAACCAACTTGTTTCTTGTTGAAACACAGAAACGGTAGAAGTAAGCAGAGGTGTCTGACGATCGTTGTGGATGGATCAGATTCAGCAAAAATGCAAGAACAATGCAAGATTGAGAGTTGTTTTTTAAGGATGTTTGAGAGAATGCGTGAAGTTTGCTGTGAAAAGGAAGTTAAGGGTTTGAAAACTCAGGAAAAATGAAAGTGTGAAATACGTTTGCTACTTATAGGCACTGCAAGCTTGCATGTATTTGGTAACTGAAGCATCAAAGTTTTCCATCAAAATCGTCCTGATTTCGCCACGTGTCCCACCACTAAGCTGAAAAAGTGGAAATCATGGTTTATGGAGATTGAGGTGACGGTTGCGGATTTTTGTCATGATTATTATGACATTAATGTGACGTTTGCGCCGTCCTTGGAAAATGTGAAGAAGTTGAAAAGAAAGCATCTTCAAAATTGCCATTTCTTCTTTTTTGTCTTCGACGTGCAGTCGAAACTGGCATTTTTGAGGGGGCAATTTGTTAGCCTGTATTTTCGACAGGCATTAATGGCTTTAGATTGAGATTATGAAATCTCATTTAATGTACATTACTGTATGTTAATATTCTCTTGGGAATTGGTTTCAGTAATAAATCAAGAGAAGATTAAGGCATTCGACGTCGAAAGCCTTTTTAGCTTATAAAATTGTTTATTGAGTCCTCGGGAAATGTCGAATTCGACAGAACCTCACTTAAATAAATATGTATTTTGTGTGCTTCGACATTATTATGTATGTGTCGAAATTATATATGTGTGTTTGCTTGTATAACGTATTGTGCAGTACGGAGGAAGCATACTCTGGACTTAGCGAAATATTCAAAAGTGGATAACGTTCAAAAGCCTCGCCAGGTGTCAAAGGAATTCAAATCGTCGAGACACGTGGAGTTTAGTTAGACATTATGTAGGTTTTTGGCGGTTATTCTAGTTTGTCTATAAATATCAGTTTTTCATATGAGAAACGGGTTCACAATTCGCATGCAAATTCCTAAGAATACTCAAAGTACCCATGTTAACGAGCGAAATGAGTGCAATATGGAACATGTATGAATCTGTGTACCATCCTTTGTAAACATTTTTACAATTGTCAATGCAATTTATCTTTTCAAGTATTGATTACTTGCTTTCCTTTCAAGTTCACGAACTTTACGTTTTCTGCGTTTTATTTTATTGCATGCTTTTACTTTTCAAAGTTTTCTTTAAACTTTGTCTGCAATCCATTTACAAGTTTTCTGCAAATTTAAACTTTGAAGCATTTTACTTTGAACAAACCATTCGACTGTGTCGAGTGCTTTTACTATTTTATCAACTTATCCGGTTTAACCCAGAAAATATGCAAATGTTTTCATCAATATTTTACACAACCAAGATGTCCCAGGATTTACTAGTTGATCCTTCTTGTAATAATTAAACTAGCGGTTGTTTACTAAAAATCGGGGTAAACAGTAAAATACACTAAAAAATAATATTACAGGGAGTAATCTCAAAAAAGATAAATTACAAGGATAAAACAAAACACGTATACTTTGCAGAAGATAAAAACATATTAACCTATTTTTTATATGTTAATAGCATCTAGATATTACGAGGTGTGTAAACATCTCAACTATGTTGTCACTCCCACGCACACTCTTCCCCTGGCATATCTCACATGATTGATAAAAAGGAAAAAAAATATATATATATTTTTTTTTAGGAAGTTAAACTAACCCACCTAAATTGGTACTAGAGAGAATCGAACGGAGCATACTCTCAGGTCCCAAACCAACAACACCAGACCATATACATATATATATGGTCAGGATCAAATGACACCAACTAGTTTGACACCAAATGTTACACCGCTCAATATTGCTTTAACGAATTCAAATTTTACAAAATTCATCGTTGGATTGGAAGATTATATCATATAGATCATTCATGTTAAATTTTATAAACATCTAAAACAATTTAATATGTTATTGAGACTCGTCGAGATTAACGGTTTATACGTTGTTATTGAATACTGTTAATTTTGATGATTCTCAATAACATATCAAATGATTTTAAAATTTTATAAAACTTAACATAGATGATCTATATGATATGATCTTCCATTCTAACGATGAATTTTGTAAAATTTGAATTCGTTAAAGTGTTATTGAGCGGTATAACATTTTATGTCAAACTAGTTAGTTTTATTTGATCCTATGGGATCAAACCTTGACCCAAAAGATAGCAAATAATGTGAAACTAATCAAAATGATAATATGGTAAAGCAAACATATCATCAAGAATAACATCTTTAAGCTCTGGAGGCTTAGAAGTCCACCATTTTAATTTAACAAAAGAATGGCCAAAGTTAACTAATTTTTTTTTTTTTCACCACCAGTTGAATCTGGTTCGGGGGTCAGTTCTGGCATCAAGTGGTTCCAGCCCCCTCCCGATCGCAGTTGCGGGGGATCGAACCGTGGCCCTCCCTACCAAATTCAACGTCAATCACCACTGAACCAACTAACGATTGGTAAAGTTAACTATTTTATCCGCGCATATGTGAGACCAACGTAAATTCAACTTTAATGAAAAATAATTCGACCATCTATTACGTAGCTCCCATAAAACAACTTGATGATTCTCAAAACTTGGAATGTAGCTTCCATGGACTAATATTTATATGATAAATGGATTTGACTTCTTTTTTTTTGGTAGATTGGATTTGACTTCTTTAAACCTACTGATTCATTTTAGAATATAAAGTAGATATGATATGTGCATCAAAACAAATCATAAAGTTTATTTAATTACAATTCTTGATTTCTTTCACTTTACACTTTTTTTCGCTTAAAACAATCTAAATCCACAATAATCTATACATAATTATGAATAAAACCTTAATCAAAATTGAATTATTCAATGAAAGGAACATAAATAAATAAATAATACGTATAAAAGATCTGGTCTTTTATCTCATACAATATATGCGGGTACACACAATTATGTTTAATAATAAGGTAAATGTTAACGAGTGTCCCCGGGATATTTTTTAAGATCTTAAATAGAAAGCTTTTTATATAATTTTTATGGGAATGTGTAAAGTCAATACATTAAAAATTATAGCGTGTAATTTTTTAAATAAAAAATTTCTTTAAATGGAATGTTTAAAGAATATTTCAGAGACCGTCATTACCAAGACCCTTATAATAATATAGTAACCGGACAAGAATTGAACGGAATTTACCCGGTCTCTGCAAATTAATTTATCTTTGCAGGTAAGGGACAAAGACAATACTTGTCTCTCATGCTCTAGAAGGAATTTCTTATATTTCAACTATTCAAGGTCATACTCTTATCTGATCCTAAAAGTATCTCTCTTTCTAATATATCTCGAGTGTTTGACAATATTCACATTAATATTTATTTCTTCATTTGACCTCAACATACCATGTCATAGAGCTTATGCTTGTGTTTGAATTTACAATAAATTTGATATAATTACAATTCATTGCATAGCATATTTGTATCGGAGTTTTCCATTTGTGGGACTGGGAGTCAGAGTAGTTACAGAGAATTACAATGATCGATTTTTATAAAGTCTAAATAAATATATTTTTAACAAAATCACTGTAATTCATTGTGATTTTTACAAATATAACGATATCATGTCTTATCTTTCCATAAAAATTATAGCTATGACCTCGTCATTAATACTAGTTTCTCTCTTTCCATAAAAATTATAGCTAATCCTTATGATGAATAATATAGACTATTATTTCTCTCTTTTTCATCTTTTTTTTTTTTTAAAAGACTAAATTTTATTAAAGAACAATTCCTCAACAAGAAGTATAAGGAATTGTTGAAAACATACAACGAAAGGTAAAGTGATAAAACACTTATACCAAACAACAATACACCAAAGCAGCACCCCAATCCACCCATAAACTTATACCAATTGAGATTCACTAAGCTCACCAGAGAAGACCCCCACCCAACCCAAAGAGACACCACTATACACTAACTTCCGAACTCGAATTAAAATTACTCGGCCCATCAGAATTTAGAAAGCAGCGCCTTAAGCCGAAAGTAGGGGGACACCGGTAGAAAGAGAACCGACAGTCAACACCGATGTAGTAGAATTCGACCAGATACCAGAAACCTGCAAATCTGAACAGATTTGAAACACACCTCAGCGACTCAAAGAGTCCTGCAAATCTCACCAGATTTAAAAAATGTCAGAAACTCTAGTATCGAAGAGAAACCACTCGCACACGGCATTAACCATCCAAAACCTCAACCGGACACCAACTACTACCCCAAATCACCACCTCTGTCAAACACCACAATCCCTTATCAACACCTTTTGTTTATATCGGTTCATAACAAGTTATATATTTTTCTCCTGTCATTTGATTTGTTTTCTTTAATCAAAATAAATATTTATATTTCTTTGAATGATGGCATGACCAATGACCATTGAACATTTTCTCAAACTGCACTGCATTCACATAGCCTACATACATAGAAAATAGCTTCTAGAAGTATGCAAAAGTTGCTAAAAAAGAAAAGCTATGCAATAGAAACAATTGTTGGAATTTAACTGGATAATCATATTCATAAATACAAGTTTTAACTTATCAATTTTTTTATGGAAAAGTTATAACACATACTCCCTCCGGCCTTATTTATAAACAAAAATTACTTTTTAGGTTCATTGAAAAAGTAATGTATTTAGTCTTAAATATAGACTAAATACATTACTTTTTTTTTTTTGAAGTGGAACATATTTCATTAAAAGGAGAGATCATCAAGAGAATACAAATTAAAAGGGGCATTCCCCATCCAAGTTCTAGAACCAACATTCTTAGCCAAAGAGGCAAGATCATGAGCTTCTCTATTAAGCTCTCTAGGTACATGAAAAACCATCACAGATGGGATATTTGCTAATAAGTTTCTACAATCTATAATAATAGGATCAATGGTAGCCACTACACGCTTACTGTTAACACAATTGACCACTTCCAAAGCATCACAAGCAAAAGAGATACTTTGGATGCCTTGACTGATTGCCATTTGGATACCCCACCTCAAGCCTAAAGCCTCAGCAAGAATGGGAGTAACTTCAATGTTTTCCTTCCTACAAGCACTCCAAACGACAGCACCACTACAATTCTTGAGAACTAGGCCCCAACCTGTTTGAGCATTTAAAAAACAGCCGGCATCAACAAACATTGAAAACTGTCGAGGCGGGCCAGTCGAAGAATTCTCCCTTACAGCAGCTTGTGATGGCCTGGACTTCACATTAGCATTATTAAAATCTTGGACAAATAGCTGGGCTGATTGTGCCAACCTTATGGGCTCAATCGGAGAGTTTTTGAACACAACCTGATTTCGAGCAAACCAGAATTTCCAAAGCAAAGTGCAAAACAGTTGCACACCCAACTTATCTGAACAAGAAAACCATTCCAAAAACCAACAGTTCAAGTCCACACTCAAGGGAGGGTGACACCCAAGTGGAGAAGCAAAGAGGACTAGTTTAAGCAAGTTGCAATGCATAAACAAATGTTGAGCATTTTCAGCAGCATTATGACAGAAGGGGCAAGAAGTGTCAAGAGAAATACCTTTTCGTTGTAGATTAACCCGAGTTGGAAGGATATTTCTAGCCAAGCGCCACATGAAATTTTTGATATTGTTCGGAAGAGGAGCTTTCCAAATTTCCTTCCACAAGTTGTCATCTCTAGAGGAGGAAGGTCCCGGCATGAAATTATCTCTTTCACTGCAGAGGAGGTGGTATGTAGACCGCACAGAGTAGAGGCCATCTTTCTCCCAGTGCCAATTAATTTTATCTGCAGGAGAGCTAAAAGAGAGAGGCGTGCTAACAATTTTCAAAGCCTCGTCATTAGAAAAACAGTTGAAGATGAGAGATTTGTTCCACTGCCTTGTTTGTTCATCAATTAGATCAGACACCATAGCATCATCAGAAAGATTACAAGCTGGATTTCGAGACCGGACTTTGCTGCAATCGGGTAGCCATGTGTCCTTCCAGACTCTAGTTTTCCTCCCATTTCCAATGCACCATCTGCTGCCCTTCTCCAAGACATCTCTAGCACTTAGAATACTCCTCCAACCATAGCTTGGTTGGTATCCAATTGCGGCATCCTTAAACGACGATCTTGGAAAGTACCTACTTTTCAAAACTTTGCTCAACAAAGAATCTTGGTCAGTAAATAATCTCCAGCAATGTTTGCCCAAGAGGGCTTTATTAAAATCACCAAAGCCTCTAAAGCCCATGCCACCTTTACTCTTGGATTTTGACAATCTTGCCCAGCTCATCCAATGGATTTTCCTCTCCTCATCTTTTGAACCCCACCAAAACTTAGCTAACATGGAATCAATGTCATGGCAACACCCTTCTGGTAATTTGTAGCAGCTGAGAATATAATTTGGGATCGCCTGCGCAACAGCTTTGATTAATGTCTCTTTACCAGCTCTAGATAAGAACTTCTCTTTCCAACCTTTCAATTTCTTCCAAACTCTGTCCATGACTCCAGCAAAGATCACCTTCTTAGATCTCCCAAAAGGAACCGGGAATCCAAGATACCTTGACTGAGCTACCACTGCCTTTACATTCATCAATTCACAAATTGCATTTATATCTTCGTTAGGCATATTTCGGCTAAAGGATGCTTCAGACTTATCAAGGTTGACAACTTGACCGGAAGCTTGTTCATACTTCTTCAGAATTTCCATAATGATTTGTGCCTCGGTCTGGCTGGCTCTACCTAACAAGAGGCTGTCATCTGCAAAGAATAAGTGACTGATTTGGGGTGCTGAGCGAGCTATTTTGATCCCATGAATATTTTTTGCTGCCACCTCTTTATGAATAAGACCGGAAAGAACATCTGCACACAGAACAAACAAATATGGTGATAATGGATCACCTTGTCTCAAACCCCTCTGAGGAGAGAAGGATGAACTAGGCTGACCATTAATAAGAACTTGGTATGACACTGTTGAAATACATCTCATAATTAAATCAACCATACAAGAAGGATAACCCATGGAACTCAAGACTTTCTCTACAAACTTCCATTCAATTCTATCATAGGCTTTTGACATATCAAGTTTTAGGGCCATCATCCCTTTCTTTCCCTTTCTTTTTTTCTTCATCCAATGGAAACATTCCATAGCAATGAGAGCATTATCAGTAATAAGCCTTCCATGAATGAAGGCACTTTGTTCTGGGTCAATTACACTAGGGAGGGTAGACTTAATCCTATTGGCAACTACCCTAGTAATAATTTTCATGATTACATTACACAAACTAATTGGTCTATAATCTTTAGGTGTCTGAGGATTCTTACCTTTAGGAATAAGCACAATGAAGGTCTTGTTAAGATCGTTGAGGCTGCCATTGTTGTTGAGAACTTTAAGCACCAAGTCTTGTACATCATGTTCGACAATGTGCCAATATTTATGATAAAACAGTGCCGGTAACCCGTCTGGTCCAGGGGCCTTCAACGGATGCATCTGATTAATAGCGGCAGCTACCTCATCACCCGAATAAACTTCAGCACACCGCTCTTTATCCTCTTGAGATAGCTTTTGACTAACTACCTCGCAAGTTTCCTCAACATTCAATGGATTGGTAGTAGTAAAGAGCTCCTTGAAATAATCAAGTAATAGCTTCTCAACCTTGTCCTCTCCCTTCCACCAAACACCATGCACATCTTTTAGTTTCTTAATCTCATTCACCTTCCGGCGTTGGCTAGCTTTACCATGAAAGAACTTCGTGTTTTTGTCTCCATCTCTAAGCCATAAGGCTCTACTTCTTTGTCTCCACATAGTTTCCTCCTCCCTCAAGAGCTCTCCGAGATCATGTTCAAGGGCCTTGTTTCTTTGAATGCTAACTTCGGACTCATCCCACAAGGCGTGGTTCTTAAGCAGATTCTCAATCCGGACTATCTCTTTGCGAATGCTTCCCACCGTGTGATCCCCTAAATCCTTCCCCAAGTCTTGTAATCTTCCCACTTTGTCTGAAAATGAGAGGTTCGGTTGTGACCAACAAGCATGTATCAAAGGTTCACATCTCGTGTTGCTTGTCCAACTTTCCTCAAATCTGAATAATCTCTTTCTTCTTCTTTGAACTCTGTGGGTTGGAGCCTCAAGTGTTATTACTAGAACAGCATGATCTGAACCATACCGAGGTAAGTGAAGGACATGGATGGGAGAGAACCTGTTAATGAAATCATCAGAGGACAAGGCTCTGTCAAGCCTACACTGGATGTTTTCGCCATCTTGCCTGCCATTAGACCAAGTGAAAGGGTAGCCCTCAAACCCCAAATCAGTAAGCCGAGACTCTAGGACTGTTTGTCGACCCATTTCTAATTGCCCTTGTGATCTATTCAGCCCTCCTTGTTTTTCTTCAGCTGAAAGAATATCATTAAAATCCCCGAAGCATAGCCAGAGGTTACTGACTTCAGAAGACAGCTGCTTGATAAGTTGCCAAGTTTTCTTTTTATTATGCTCCTCCAGATAACCATAGATACCAGTGAGATCCCACACTTCATTTGTCACATCATCAAGACATTTTCCATGTATATGATTGAGAGAAAATGACTTGATGGTAATGTCCAAATGATCTTTCCAAAAAAGAGCTAAACCTCCCGATCTTTCTCTACTAAACCCGCTACAATCCACTGCAAGGCCACATCTAAAGCCCCATTTATACTTCAAACTAGCAATTTCAGAAACCTTTAATCTTGTCTCCATAAGGAAGACTACTTGAGGATTTTCAAGACGGATGAGCCTTGACAAGGCTCGAACTGCCCGAGGATTCCCCAACCCCCGACAGTTCCAACTTAAGGCTTTCATTGATCTTGGCGGTGTTGGTCCTCCAACACCACCTTACCATCATTGGCATCATGTTTGCTGCAATCTTCCATAACCACGTCTCCCTTGAGTTTCTTGTCACCATTTTGAATGAAGTCAATATTGCCCTCTGAGATGGCCACATCTGCCAATTGTCTCTTCCCAAGCTCTTTTACAATTTTGCTAACGTTGTGAGATTTAGCTGGCTTCGATGATTTCTGTCTGACCCATTTTCTACCTTTGCTTCCTCCTTGTAACTTAGTATTTGCACCAACCCCGAAATTGGTTGATATAGCCACATCACCTAGAGATTCTGCAACATCTTCTACTCCCACAGTCACTGTTTCTTTTGTTACTACAAGCTGCTTCTCTGTAACTGCTACTTGTTGTTGATCAACCTCCTGCTCTTTATCCTTTTTCCCTGCTGAAGGTCCACCTTTGCTTTGGCTAGAGGATGGGAAGAGATTTTTGCTGCACGAACCAGAGCTCGCTTCTTTTCGTGTTTCCTCGAAGATTCTAGGTAATGGGGATGCTCTTAGCCAAGGGCCAAAAGCTTGGCTTTTTTCTTCAATGTCATTGCAGTTATTTTCATCCACATCATCAACCTCCTCACACTCCTTCATTTGATGCCCAATTTTACCACAAGCAAAGCAAAAGTTTGGGAGTCTCTCATATTTGAAATCCACCCACAAGTTTCTGTCCTGAAATTTGATTTTTGTTCCTCTTTTCAGAGGTTTTCGAAGATCCAGTTCTGTTTTGAGTCGCAGAAATCGGCCTGTACGGTTCGAATCTTTTGGATCAACTTCTTCAAAGCTACCCATAATGTTTCCTAGTTTCCTAGCCATGGCTTCAGACCTGAGTTTGAAAGGGAGGTCATACACACGAACCCAAAAGCTAACCTTATGCATATTGAGGTTGGAAGGCTGCTCCTCACCAGTCACCTTGTGAAGAATTAGGAGATTTCGATCAAAACTCCAAGGTCCATTTCGGAGCACTGTGTCAGCATCCTTCTTTGTTGAAAAGCGAAAGAGGAACAAATTCTTCTCCAAGTCTTGCACTTCGATAGGATTCTTCAACCGCCAAGCTTGAGTGATAGTTTGTTTGAAGGCACGTACATTATAGGGGTTTTCTGTCCAAATCTTCCCCACCAGAGTTCGATTAAAGATTTCTTCTTCCTCACAAAGCTCTTCAGCCTCCACCGTGATGCAATCATCCTCCTCTGCTGTGTTCGGAATTAGTTGTTTTTCCTTCTCCATCGATGCTAAGATGCAGAGACAGTAAAAAATCAGAGAAAAGGAAATAGGAAGCCAAAATAGAAGTTGGGGAAGACCAGATGAAGCTGGGATAGACTTGGATTAACCAGTATAAGAACCAGGAAGGACCTGGGTGGAGCCGCCACGTAACCCTAGCGGAGCTAAAGTTGGGGGATTGAAGCATGACTAAATACATTACTTTTCAAATGAACATAAAAAGCAACTTTTACTTATAAATAAGGCCGAAGAGAGTATATAATAATGTAAAAAATAGACTATAAATATAAATGACTAAGAAACAACATCCATTTAGAAACAAAGTACAATAAAACATCCATATTTTATATTAATAATAATTTATAAAAAATTTAATTATGTCAATTTTTAATTGATTAATTAAATAATTACAATAACATTCTCCTACATAGATGATAACCAATTAATAGTGGGAATATGTTGAACATGTACTTGATCTTTAAGAGATAAGATTCGATTCCCACGAAAGAAAAAAATCTACTAAAGAGGAGAGTAAAGAAGATCATGAGATTTCAACGTCGAAATTACTTATTAAATACATGGAAAAAGAACCCAAACTATTACATGAACAATACTGTATAACGTGCGCGTGCTTATAAAAAGAGATAACATTTATTATTTTTATCGAGCGACTAAAGTTAACTTTTATTTTTGAAAAGCGACATAAATAACATTATATATATTCGAGTTTATTTCAACCAGTATTACGATGACTATCATGAAATTACATACTATATACAGTAGGAATTAAACACAACTCATTTTCCCTTCCAACTGCCAATCCAAAATGTTCAGTCATATCCAAATCCTCAGGTTTCATCTGATTTGGAAGTTCCCAATTGAAGTGGTAAAGTAATAGAGCAAGTGGAAGAACAACACTAGCTAAATCAAATTGAGGAAAAATTGACTCAAATGCTTTGACATTTGGTACTCTTTAGAATGGTGGTGATAAAAGATCATAAACACGATGAAAATTATGAAATGTTTTGTTCTTCGTTGAGTGACTCAAATAATCAAAGAGTTGGTGTGTGAGCGTGCTTAAACGGAAATGCAACGGATATTTTTTGGGATGATTCGGATTTATGGACTTGGTACAGTTTGATAATGATAATTATTTTTGCAATCCTATCGGTTCTCGCGCGCTCTATTTTTACACATTTGCTAATTAAGTTACGAATGAGTAAAAATGAGAAATTTAACGATAATACCGTCCGCTATTTAAGTCACGGATGATGTTTGAGTAATTTATAAGGTAACAAAAGAAGACATCTTTGATAATTTGCTCATGGCCCCTCTCTATTGCTCACATTCCCCAACTATAGTCCCAGTCCCCCCAAAGTAACCAAAATGTCTTTGATAATCAAATTTATTGTATAGAAAATATATTTGTTACCTACGCGATGAAAATCAGCGTGTTCGTCGTGTAGTTTCAAACTGTCTGATTCATTCTCATATCACTATAATTTATTTCGCAGTCATCGAAAACCAGCGTGTTCGTCGCGTAGTTTCCGAAATGTAGTGTTTCATTTTGCAGTTCAAGAAGACAACTTTTCATTGCGTAGACAACGAAATATTGGTTATTTTTTGTAAATGAAGCGTTTCGTCATCTACGTACAGAACGTTTTTTAAATGAAGGTATTTTGGGATTTTTGGGGGGGTCTAAGAGCATGCAGGGGGGCCTAGATAGCAATTTTCCTCACATTGTAATCCGTGACTAATATTTGTATGATTTTTTTTAGAGTTAATTGGTTTTTACCCCTATAAAGTAGATGAGTTTTATCTTGTCCCCTGTAATTTTTTTTTTAGATTACCCCTGTAATTTTTTTTCATAGTGTATTTTACCCCTATGCTGAAAATAAAAATCGGCAGGGGAGTAAAATACACTAAAAATAATATTATAGGGAGTAATCTCAAAAAAGATGAATTACAAGGATAAAACAAAACACGTATACTTTGCGGAAGATAAAAACATATTAACCTATTTTTTATATGTTAATAGCATCTAGATATTACGAGGTGTGTAAACATCTCAACTATGTTGCCACTCCTACGCACACTCTTCCCCTGGCATATCTCACATGATTGATAAAAAGGAAAAAAAAAATTTAAGGAAGTTAAACTAACCCACCTAAATTGGCACTAGAGAGAATCGAACGGAGCATACTCCCAGGTCCCAAGCCAACAACACCAGACCATATACATATATATATGGTCAAGATCAAATGACACCAACTAGTTTGACACCAAATGTTACACCGCTCAATATTGCTTTAACGAATTCAAATTTTACAAAATTCATCGTTGGATTGGAAGATTATATCATATAGATCATTCATGTTAAATTTTATAAACATCTAAAACTATTTAATATGTTATTGAGACTCATCGAGATTAACGGTTTATGCATTGTTATTGAATACCGTTAATTTTGATGATTCTCAATAACATATCAAATGATTTTAAAATTTTATAAAACTTAACATAGATGATCTATATGATATGATTTTCCATTCTAACGATGAATTTTGTAAAATTTGAATTCGTTAAAGTGTTATTGAGCGGTGTAACATTTTATGTCAAACCAGTTAGTTTTATTTGATCCTATGGGATCAAACCTTGACCCAAAAGATAGCAAACAATGTGAAACTAATCAAAATGATAATATGGTAAAGCAAACATATCATCAAGAATAACATCTTTGAGGCGTAGAAGTCCACCATTTTAATTTAACAAAAGAATGGCCAAAGTTAACTATTTTATCCGCGCATATGTGAGACCAACGTAAATTCAACTTTAATGAAAAATAATTCGACCATCTATTACGTAGCTCCCATGAAACAACTTGATGATTCTCAAAACTTGGTATGTAGCTTCCATGGACTAATATTTATATGATAAATGGATTTGACTTCTTTAAAGCTACTGATTCATTTTAGAATATAAAGTAGATATGATATGTGCATCAAAACAAATCATAAAGTTTATTTAATTACAATTCTTGATTTCTTTCACTTTACACTTTTTTTCGCTTAAAATAATCTAAATCCACAATAATCTATACATAATTATGAATAAAACCTTAATCAAAATTGAATTATTCAATGAAAGGAACATAAATAAATAAATAATACGTATAAAAGATCTGGTCTTTTATCTCATACAATATATGCGGGTACACGCAATTATGTTTAATAATAAGGTAAATGTTAACGAGTGTCCCCGGGATATTTTTTAAGATCTTAAATAGAAAGTTTTTTATATAATTTTTATGGAAATGTGTAAAGTCAATACATTAAAAATTATAGTGTGTAATTTTTTAAATAAACTTTTTTTTTAAATGGAATGTTTAAAGAGTGTTTTAGAGACCGTCTTTAGCAAGAGCCTAATAATAATATAGTAACCGGACAAGAATTGAACGGAATTTACCCGGTCTCTGCAAATTAATTTATCTTTGCAGGTAAGGGACAAAGACAATACTTTGTCTCTCATGCTCTAGAAGGAATTTCTTATATTTCAACTATTCAAGGTCATACTCTTATCTTATCCTAAAAGTATCTCTCTTTCTAATATATCTTGAGTGTTTGACAATATTCACATTAATATTTATTTCTTCATTTGACCTCAACATACCATGTCATAGAGCTTATGCTTGTGTTTGAATTTACAATAAATTTGATATAATTACAATTCATTGCATAGCATATTTGTATAAGAGTTTTCCATTTGTGGGACCGGGAGTCGGAGTAGTTACAGGAAATTACAATGATCGATTTTTATAAAGTCTAAATAAATATATTTTTAACAAAATCATTGTAATTTATTGTGATTTTTACAAATATAACGTGATATCATGCCTTATCTTTCCATAAAAATTATAGCTATGACCTCGCCATTAATACTAGTTTCTCTCTTTCCATAAAAATTATAGCTAATCCTTATGATGAATAATATAGACTATTATTTCTCTCTTATTCATCTTTTTTTTTAAACGACTAAATTTTATTAAAGAACAATTCCTCAACAAGAACTATAAGGAATTGTTGAAAACATACGACGAAATGTAAAGTGATAAAACATTTATACCAAACAACAATACACCAAAGCAGTACCCCAATCCACCCATAAACTTACACCAATTGAGATTCATTAAGCCCACCAGAGAAGACCCCCACCCAACCCAAAGAGACACCACTAGACACTAACTTCCGAACTCGAATTAAAATTACTCGGCCCATCAGAATCTAGAAAGCAGCGCTTAAAGCCGAAAGTAAGGGGACACCGGTAGAAAGAGAACCGACAGTCAACACCGATGTAGTAGAATTCGACCAAATACCAAAAACCTGCAAATCTCAACAGATTTGAAACACACTTCAGCGACTCAAAGAGTCCTGCAAATCTCACTAGATTTGAAAAAGGCCAGAGACTCTAGTATCGGAGAGAAACCACTCGCACACGGCATTAACCATCCAAAACCTCAACCGAACACCAACTACTACCCCAAGTCACCACCTCTGTCAAACACCACCATTCCTTCTCAACACCTTTTGTTTATATCGGTTCATAACAAGTTATATATTTTTCTCCTGTCATTTGATTTGTTTTCTTTAATCAAAATAAATATTTATATTTCTTGAATGATGGCATGACCAATGACCATTGAACATTTTGTCAAACTGCACTGCATTCACATAGCCTACATACATAGAAAATAGCTTCTAGAAGTATGCAAAAGTTGCTAAAAAAGAAAAGGTATGCAAGATAAACAATTGTTGGAATTTAACTGGATAATCATATTCATAAATACAAGTTTTAACTTATCAATTTTTTTATGGAAAAGTTATAACACATACTATAATAATGTAAAAAATAGACTATAAATATAAATGACTAAGAAACAACATCCATTTAGAAACAAAGTACAATAAAACAACCATATTTTATATTAATAATAATTTATAAAAAATTTAATTATGTCAATTTTTAATTGATTAATTAAATAATTACATTAACATTCTCTTACATAGATGATAACCGATTAATAGTGGGAATATGTTGAACATGTACTTGATCTTCAAGAGATAAGATTCGATTCCCACGAAAGAAAAAAATCTACTAAAGAGAAGAGTAAAGAAGATCATGAGATTTCAACGTCGAAATTACTTATTAAATACATGGAAAAAGAACTCAAACTATTACATGAACAATACTGTATAATGTGTGCGTGCTTATGAAAAGAGATAACATTTATTATTTTTATTTTTATCGAGCGACTAAAGTTAACTTTTATTTTTGAAAAGCGACATAAATAACATTATATATATTCGAGTTTATTTCAACCAGTATTACGATGACTATCATGAAATTACATACTATATACAGTAGGAATTAAACACAACTCATTTTCCCTTCCAACTGCCAATCCAAAATGTTCAGTCATATCCAAATCCTCAGGTTTCATCTGATTTGGAAGTTCCCAGTTGAAGTGGTAAAGTAATAGAGCAAGTGGAAGAACAACACTAGCTAAACCAAATGATATGCCTGGACACATTCTTCTTCCAGCTCCAAAAGGAATATACTCAAAGTTATTCCCTTTGAAATCAATCAAACTACCATCAAATCTCTCTGGAATGAACATCTCAGCATCAATCCAATGGTTAGAATCTCTTGCCATAGCCCATGCATTTATCATGACTTTAGTACCTTTTGGTATTTGATACCCATCAATGATGGTCAATTCAGTGCATTCCCTAGGAACCAACAAAGGTGATGGTGGATGCAACCTTAATGTCTCTTTGATCACTAATTTTAAGTAAGTAAGTTCATGGAGATCAGATTCAGATATTATTTTCTTCCCTTTTAATGTTTGTCTTACTTCAGCTTGTGCTTTATCCCTTACACTTGGATTTTTCATCATTTCTGACATAGCCCACTCTATCGTTGTTGCTGTTGTATCAGTTCCAGCCACAAATACGTCCTGAGATATTATTAACATAATAAGTAATAACTATATTTTTATATATTTGTAAAAATAGGAACAAATTTAACAATATTATATATTAACCTATATAATTAGGCGTGTCGCGGTGTCCGATATGTGTCGGTGTCCGACACTCATATGACACGTGTTGAAGAGGTGTCCAAAAAAAGTCATTTTTCCTTTATTCTAACACTACTAAGATCGGTGTCTGACACTATAAGACACTCATACAAACGTGTCGGATAAGTACCCAAAAAAATTATTTTTTTAGTTGCTTCTACTTTTGTTAGACATATATATAACAATTAAAGATGTGTCGAAACAATAATAATGTTGATCAATCAGGAATTAAAAAGATTACATTTTTCATTATATTATTTTTAGTTTTTCAATACTAAATGGATGAAATGTCATATGTACTATCATATATTCGTTTAAAACTTTTTTAATGAAAAATTTGTTCAATTAATTAATTGCATATATAAATATTTTAATTCTCAATTTATGTCTTTTAGAAATATATAACAATGTTGGTATCGTATATTTTTTACATTAGCAGTGTCAAAATGTCCGTGTTATATCATGTCACGGTGTACATGTCAAAATTCATGTTTCATAGTTATTAACATACTAAACATTCTCCCTACACACACAGTTTATTTATTTATTTTTTTGTATAATCCATGTGAGTTCTACCATGCACGTTAGAGAATCTCACTAAATAAGTAAAGAGATCTAATAATTTAATGGTACTTTTGTGATTTTTCACTCTCGTTTGAGAATATTTTTAAATAGAGTGTGTTGTAGAGTATGTTGCTAAACTTATTGAAGGTTTCTTTTCCCACCCCTGTCGTTCTTTTTCACCCCCTAGAAATCCAATTTTACCCTTAATTTTACTTCCGAAAACTTCGATAAACGCGTACCGAAGTTTGTCGATATTGAAAAATAGGTGTTTTACATCGTTAAAAACTTCGGTACGCGTGTACCGAAGTTTTTTTTCAAAATTAAAAATTGAAATTCAGGGGGTGAAAAAGAAAGACGGAGTGTGGAGAGAGAAACCTTCAAACTTATTTGCACTCATCTAAAATGAGTTTTATTAGTGAATTAATGTTACTTACCCAAATTACAGCTTTGATATTGTTTGTCGTTATTTGGATATCAAGGTTATCACTTTCTTGAACTCGCAATAGAACATCCACAAGATCTTCCTTCTCGACTTCATTGTTATTTTCTTTTCCTTTTGCTAGCTTTATTTTATGTTGTCTAACAATGTTGTCTATGATTTTGTCTACCCGTTTGTGAATTTTCTCCAATTTCGGTTTCATCCCGATTAGTATATGTAACAATTTAATTGAAGGAAACAAATCATCAACATCAAAACCCGCCGACATTTCTACAACCTTTCTAACCAAATCAACAAATTCATCTTGATCATCCGATTTGTCACCAAACGCTGCTCTAGAAATAACAGACGTCACCATTGAGAAAATTCTACTAGTGAGATTTATTGTTGAGTTTGCTGATGATTGAATTGATTGTATGAATTTTGCATTCTCATCTTCTCTAATATAAGAGAAAGATTGAACCCTTTTAACACTTAGAAGCTCTAATACACATATTTTCCTCATTTGTTTCCAAAATTCACCATATGGAGAAAATACAATATCTTTTGATCCATAGCCCATAATTTCAGGTGAAAGAAGTTTGGGCCTATTGGAAAAAGCAACATCATGGGTTTTCATTACTTCTTTTGCTAATTTGGGGGAAGATACAATCACGGTGGAATTTTCACCAAGTTGTAGGTGCATGAGAGGTCCATATTTTTGAGCAAGTTCTCTTAGAGCATGATGTGGAAGTTTTCTTGACATGGCTAGTTGATGAAGGTTACCAATGAGTGGAAATTTCATTGGACCAGGTGGCAATTTGTTAAGGCTTGTTTTTGACTTGTAATATTTGGCTAGCAAATTATGCAAAAGGAACAAAAGAAATAAAGGAATAACAAAGAAGGAAAGTTGAGCTTCCATGGTATTAATATTTTAGGGGAGATTAATTACTCAACTCTATACTCTATGTGTGGTTTAGTGAGATGATCTTATTGTGTTTTATTTATAGACTCTTGAATCTAGCTAGCTTGTTATGTTATCGTACAAATTATATGTTGCAGTTTAGTTTTTAATGCTTTTAATATAGAGGGGTGCTATATGGCACGACACCCTCTCTATACACGATTTGACACGACAATTAAAACTCCAATTAAAACTTCATGTAGTTTGCTCATTTAATTGGTTCATGGTAGTTTATCCACTTTATTAAAAAATACTTAAATAATAAAGTATACATAATCTATCCATTGTTGCTATAATAAAGAAAAAATATTTGAATGTATATAGTCTTTTATCTTTATTTTAGGTTTTAAGTTAATTCTCTATATTTTAAGTTAATTCTCTATATTTTAAAAGTTTCAATTTGGTCTCTTATATTACTCATATCAATATAAGTTTGTTATTTTTATTAACTTTTGAGTTAATTTTTTTCAACTTTTTATTAAATTTTGAGTTAATTTCGTCTAAAACTTCCACGTGACGCCCTGCTAAGTTGTCCACATAAGCAAATCTGTTAGCTATATGTACGATTTAAATCAAAATTTAACATTAAAAGGACTAATTTAAACTTTTTAAATTTAAAGGATTAAATTAAAACTTAAAATAAATATAAGAGTCAAATATATAATTAAATCAAGAAAAAAATCTTAATTTATAAAAGAAATAAAATAAAAAATCATTGTTACTATGGGAACCGCCACTTTCACTGTCATTATAGCTACAATTCAAAACAATATGTGTTTTCTAGTGGGATAAATTAAAGTGTAATCCATCAAATTTTGCTTAAAAAAAAAAAGTTATCCATCAAATGTTTGTAATTAACCGAGACACCGAGTCGTGCAAGTTAGACGACATGATTTGTCGTACATTTTATCATTTTCCTTTAATATATATGTGCATTTGATTTCGTCAAAAAAGAAAAAATGTGCATTTAATGTTAACCTATATTGACCTTTAATATAATTTTGTTTGTGTTCATACTCCTCTAAGCATTTATGTTCAAAATTTTGACATGTTAATGTCAATATTATGATATTTTTATGTTTAAAATGATCTATATTATATCTATATATAAAATGGTAAATATATATAAGTTCATATTATATTTAAAAAATGTCAAAACATGTTAAAAATTTTGCCTATTAGGGATTAAAAATAAAAGATTTTTTTTTGTTGAAATGAAAACAAGTGATTTTATTTTATAGGGAAAATCAAAACTGACTATAAAAGTAGAGACTGAAAACATAATTTACTTATTTTTAGTATATTTTAGCCGCCGGTCATCTATTTATGGACCTGTTCCTACATATATGCAATCACTTAATGTCATTTCATATTTTTATATTAATTTATTTTGAAACAAATTTAAATTTTGAATAAATTTGGCTTACATGATATCAATATCCAACCAAATTATAAGATTTTTTTGACGCAAACCAAATTATAAGATAATTAATTAACTAAGAATTTAACAAATTCTATGCTTATAAAAGGCTAAATTTTGTCTAACTAACACTGCTCTATCGGAAAATTAGTTTTTCACATGCTTCAAGCACGGCACTTTATTAAAATTTAGTTGACTTGCGAAATATTTCAAATGTTGCTATGTTTTGAGAAAATAATTTAATTTATATACACTGTCAGTGTAAAATTATTTTACACGTACATCCAATAATATAATAACACATCATGTATTGTATTTAAAAACATATAATGTGTCACATTCATTAAATAATGTGGCAACACATTATTAGATGCATGTGTAAAAAAAATTTACACCGAAAGTGCACAACAATTAAACTCTTTTGAAAAACTGAACTATAATTGTATTTTAATTTTGTTGAAAAAAAGAACTGAACGATGTTGCTTGCTGTTGTTTGGAAATGAAAATAAAATAATGTTAATTAATAGTACTATATATGCAGTGCCGGTCATGATATTCCCAACCCTCACAAACGTCATACAATAGTACAGTTCCACTATTTCAAATTTTTGGAAATGAAAATAAAATGGTGTTTTTCGTCCCACTATTTTTAATTTCTGAAATTGAAATTTACACTTAGGCTCCGTTTGATAGAGAGGAAAGAAAGAGTGAGGAAAGAAAATTACGTAAATCAATAAATGAATTTGGACTAATTTTAGTCTAGGTTCTTTTATTGATTTTCGTAATTTTCTATTCTCCTTATTTTTTTCTTCAAAACCAAACGGACCCTTAATCTAATGTGGAAAGTTGACGCAGGGTCATTTTTTTTTTGTCATTAATAATAACATAAATTATGTTCCATAAGTGTATTTCTCAAATGGTAATTATCAAAGATATTATTGGAGTGACTGAGGTTTGAACCCCAAATTTAAACGTGAGTTTTGACATTACACGTAATCTAATGTGGATAGTTGATGTGGGAACATCCTTTTTTGGTTTCATTAATAACAACATAAATCGTGTCTCATACGTGTAGCTCAAATTGTAGCTACCAGAGACATTATTTGAGTGATTGAGGTTCGAACCCTGAATTTAAATGTGTGAGTCTTGCTATTAGGTTACTTGACAAAAAAATAAAAATAAAACAACAACATAAATTGTTAAGGTTATTTTGAGATTTTATTATTCTGTCTTGTTTGTTAAATCATTTTGAATGGCGGAAGTTTTATATTTTTTATAGGTTAATCTCTTTCATATATATGAATAATTACATATAAGTGAAAGGTAGACGAATAACAAGTTCTGCCGTTAAATTTTGTTGTATCATTTCCATATATATTGGTTAATTGATTCTTCGCTCGAGACTGGGTGATAGTTATGAAGTTATTGGAGAATGCATTGCACAGAGGAATTTGTCAGTCTAAAGGTGACAACTTTCAAAGTTCAGTGTATGTTCATTGATTAACTCATCTGAGGCTTTGCCCTTAGTTTGTACATTCGGCCTAAAGGTGATTGTACTATTATATTGGCATCGTTATGACAATCTTAATGCATTATGATTTTAATTCAAGAATAAATTTCTCCACACATAATTCTTATGTTTCCATTAAAATGTTGAACATTTTTGTAAGTGAGAGTTAACTAGCTAAGTTCTTTTTGATATGTTTGATTAGTGGGAGTTTAAATTTTGTATTAACTCCTTTATAATATTGAAATTATTTTAATCAAATATAAAAATATTATAGCTCAGTGTTATTTGGGATCACTTAGTCGGTGATCAACACTAGTTTGGAGCTAAGGCATTATGTGTAAACATAAATAAATTATAGCTCAGTGTTGTTGGGATCACTTAGCCGATGATCAACACTATTTTGGAATTGAGGCATTATATAAATAAATTATAGCTCAGTGTTGTCATGATCACTTAGCCAGTGATCAACACTATTTTGGAGCTGAGGTGTTATGGTATATATCTTAAGAACCATGTGATTTTCCTGGCTTTGATGCACTATTTAGGGAAATTATGTCTAAAATTGGTGCTCGTGTTGATTGGATCATTATACCGCGGTGATCAACACTATTTTGGAGCATAGACATTATGGTATCTTATGGACCATAAAATCTTTTTGGCTTTGAGGCATTTGAGAGAGATTTAGGACTGACAAAGAAAATGATAGTAAGGTTGTTGGATCACGATGACATATAATTTTCTTGCAACACTCTAAACAAATGACTAGTCGACGGAGTTTGGTGGTATTTGTAATCATGGAACGTGTTGTATCAATAAAGATATAATCATCACCATGATTCGATATCATTTAACTTTTGTTGGATGAAGTCTTAATTAGATGTTGTATCTTGGGATCATTGTGGCCATGTAAAATAAACATGTTATTAGCCCGATAGTCGTTTTCGAAAATGTTTTCTTCAAATTAAATATACACAATTGATTTTGCCCAAGTGGGAGAATGTTAAAATATTTTCTAATATTTTGTGGGCTGCAATCAATTGTGGGTTTTGGTTTTAATAAAAAAGGGGTTGATGTTGTAATCCAGTTGATGATGTTTAAGCCCGACAAACGTGATCAGTAATAATGGGCTTCGGGCACTGATTTGGATTTGTGTAGAATAAAGTGTAGGCCCAATTTTAGGGTCCATGATGGGTGGTACTAGGATTGAGATCTTTTATATATAGGATTGGCTAGGTCCCCTTTGCCGTCACGCACAGAAAAACTATGTACGCTCATTTGTGGTTTTTCCTATAAATGACCTCAAAGATTGGAGCAAGTGATTAGGCAGAGGAACATCTTGTCTAATATATCGATGATTTTTAATATTGACACTTTCGATAACAATTTATTATAATTTAATTTCTCAAATAAGTGTGTTCTAATTTCATATAATATATCAATCTAAATTTAATTCTTACAATGAGGTCTGATGATGATGTTTCTTTATGATCAGACGCCACATAATGTAGAGAGCTCCATAGTTTCCTTTGAAATCATCCATCAAAGATTCATCATCCATTCATTCATTCAGAAAGTTATTTATTATTGATGATTCTTAAATCATTTCAATAACCTTCATTGTATATATGCAATGACCAATGTTTGGTTAACTTTTCTTTCTAAAATTACAAACGACATAATTGAAATCAAAAGACACTACGAGTCTACGAGTATCATGATATTAGACATCATAAACAGTTGGAATCAAACACAACTCATTTTTTCTTCCAACCGTCATTCCAAAATCTTCTATCATATCCAAATCATCAGGTTTCATCTGATTTGAGAGTTCCCGATTGAAATGATAGAGCAATAGAGCCAGAGAAAGCATAACACTTGATAAACCAAATGTCATATCTGGACACATTCTCCTTCCAGCTCCAAAAGGAATATACTCGAAATTAATCCCTTTGAAATCAATAGAACTACCATCAAATCTCTCTGGAATGAATCTCTCAGCACCATGCATTTATCAACATTGTAGGTGCATTAAAGGTCCATATTTTTGAGAAAGTTTTTGGAGACCATGATGTGGAAGTTTTCCTGCAAATGCTAGTTGATGCAAATTACCAATGAGAGGTAATTTTCTTGGGCCAGGGGGCAATTTGTAATTGGCAAAGGTTTTTGGTTTGTAATTTTTTTTTGCATGCCAATGCCAAAGTACAACTATGAAAACAGACAAAAGGTGTTAGGGTAATCCAAGATAAGAGGAAGAAGATAACAAGTAAGAACTAAAGAGAAAACTAGGAGGAAAGTGTTAAGATTTATTGATAAGAAAAATAGAGAACAAGTTGTATCTTCAATGCATGAGGCACATGCTTATTTATAAGGAAAACTCCTAACACATCCATTACTTGTAACACAAGTAACCATAACTAACTAACTCAAGGTAGTTATGTAACCACCTCCTAACTACCTAACCAAGTCTAATAGGATTGAAGTTATAAAACATCATGCTCCCTTAACTTCAAGCCTAAGCAAACTTGTCTGTCCTTCAGAAATCCTTCAGAACTGTAACCTTGTCTGTCCTTCAGAAATCCTTCAGAACTGCAAAATTGTCTGTCCTTCAGAAATCCTTCAGAACTGCAAACTTGTCTGTCCTTCAGAAATCCTTGTCTGTCCTTCAGAAATCCTTCAGAACTGCAAACTTGTCTGTCCTTCAGAAATCCTTCAGAACTGCTTCAGAACTTGCCATGCTGGGCGCGCGCGCCTGACACACACCAAGTTCACTTCTGAGCTTCAAAAACCTGTCTGTTTTCAAACTCTTAGTTAGAGCATCTGCAACCTGAGTATCTGTTGCACAATGCCTGACATCTAAGCTACCTTGATTCACCTGCTCCCTCAAGAAATGAAACCTAGCCTCTATGTGTTTGCTTCTACCATGCAAAACTGGATTCTTGGCTAAGTTTATAGCAGACTTGTTATCAATCTGCAGAACCACAGGTTTCTCTGCTTCAATTCCTAGCTCCTTCAACACAGTCACAATCCACAAAGCTTGGCATGCTGCATATGCACCTGCTATGTACTCAGCTTCACACGAAGACAATGCAACAACTGGTTGTTTCTTAGAACACCAAGCAACAGGAGCCTCCATAAATCTGAAGAAATACCCAGTAGTACTCCTTCTATCTACTTTGTCACCACACCAATCAGCATCAGAGTAGCACACAATCTCAAATTTCTCATTCAGAACTGACTTTGGAAAAAGAATTCCAAACTCCATTGTGCCTGCTATATACCTAAGTATTCTTCTAGCTGCATTCATGTGTGACCTTCTAGGCTTATCCATGAATCTACTTACAAGCCCAACTGCAAAGCATATATCTGGCCTGCTGTTGCAAAGATATCTCAATGATCCTACAATTTGCTTGAAAATTGTAGTATCCACAGTCTCTTCTGTCTCATTCTTCTCTAACTTCAAGTTCACCTCCATAGGAGTTGCAGCATATGTACACTCAGTCATGTTGAACCTCTTCAGAATTTCTCCTGCATATCTCCTCTGATGCAACAATAGACCTTTACCATTCTTCAGAAGTTCAAATCCTAAGAAGTAAGACACTTCTCCCAAATCTGTCATCTCAAATTCAGTTTTCATTACTTCTTTGAATCTCTCTATCTCAGCTGTGACACTTCCAGTTACTAGCAGATCATCAACATACAAACATATCAGAATGATGCTTGAAGCTGCTTCCTGCACATATACTCCATATTCTGACTTGCATTTCCTGAAACCTTGTTTCACAAGAAATCCATCTATCCTTTTATTCCAAGCTCTTGGAGCTTGTTTCAAACCATATAGAGCTTTGTTCAATCTGTAGACCATGTCTTTCTTCTCTTCAATCATGAATCCAGGTGGCTGAGTTACAAAAACAAGTTCTTCTAATGGACCATTAAGAAAGGCTGACTTAACATCCATGTGGAACATAGGCCATTTCCTTGCATTAGCTACAGCTATGACAAGTCTCACAGTCTCAATTCTTGCCACAGGTGAATAGATTTCTGAGTAATCTATTCCTTCCCTCTGCAGAAAACCTCTTGCCACCAGCCTTGTCTTATATTTTGCTATAGAATTGTCAGGATTTAGCTTCAGCTTGAACACCCATTTTACTTCAATTGCCTTCTTATCTGATGGAAGTTTAACTAACTCCCAAGTTTGATTTCTCTCAATTGAAGCCAACTCCTCCTCCATAGCTTTCTTCCATTTCTTGTGTTTCAAGGCTTCTGTGTAATTGATAGGCTCAGAACCAGCCATCAATGCAATATGAACTAAGTCACCATCTGCATTTACCTCATTATCATTAATAATTTCACAATCCTGCAATCTAGCAGGAATGTTCCTTGTTCTGGCAGGCCTGTCTCTAGTCACAGCTGCAGGTGCTTCATTCTCATCACTAGAATCACTATCTTCTTCATTCATGATTGGATTCAATTGAGCTCTGCTTGAACTGCAACCAGCAATCCAATCCCAGGATTTCTCTTCATCAATTACAACATCTCTACTGTAGATCATTTTCTTTGTGACAGGATCATACAGCTTGTAAGCACCTGTGACATGGTATCCTACCAAGATCATGGCTTCACTTCTGTCATCAAGCTTCTTCCTTTTTGCTTCAGGCACATGCTTGTGACATAAAGCACCAAAAATTCTGAAGTGACTTACACTAGGTTTTCTACCACTCCACACTTCCTCAGGTACTTTGTCTTTCAGCTTCTTGGTTGGACACCTGTTCAACACATACACAGCAGTGTGAACTGCTTCACCCCAGAAAGCTTTAGGCAGGTTCCTATGCTTCACCATACACCTTGCCATATCAAGAATAGTCCTGTTCCTTCTTTCAGCTAAGCCATTGTGTTGAGGTGTATAGGGAGCTGTGACTTCATGTTCTATACCTTGTTCAACACAAAATGACTCAAACTTCTTGGAAGTATACTCACCTCCACCATCTGTTCTGAGAGCTATGATCTTCTTTCCACTTTGATTTTCAACTAATGCCTTAAAATTTCTGAAGACATCAAATACTGCATCCTTGGTTTGAATCAAGTATATCCACATCTTCCTGCTATACTCATCAACAAAGGTAACAAAATATCTATTACCACCAAGTGAATTCACATCAAAGGGACCACACACATCAGAATGCACAACACCTAGTACACTTGATGATCTCATAGGCAAACTCTTGCTGAAAGCATTTCTAGGTTGTTTACCAACTAAGCAACCTTCACATACTCTTTCTGAAGCTTCAATCTTAGGCAGGCCAAGTACCATTCCTTTGCTCCCTAGCTGATTCAGATATTTGAAATTCAAATGTCCAAATCTCAGGTGCCATAGCCAATTCAACTTCTCATCTGTTACTACCTTCATACACTGAACAGTGTTTGTGTGAATCAAAGTTCTGAAAGTTCTATTCTTGGCCAAAGGAGTCCTCAGAATTAGGTTATTTGCAGGATCATAAAGTTCAAATTTCTCTTTCTTAATGATAACTGAAAAACCTTTTTCTGCTAACTGTCCAACACTCAGAAGATTACAATCCATACCTGGTACAAACATCACATCTTCAATTACTGCAGTGCTTCCATTGCTCCTCTTGATAACCATGTTACCAATGCCTTCTGACTGCAATGAACTGCTATTGGCCAGCTTCACTTTACTTTTCTTTCCAGAATCGAACTTCACTAACCAGTTTTTGTGACCAGTCATGTGGTTGGAACACCCTGTGTCTAAGAACCAAGTCTCAGCATCAACTTTATCTTGTGATTCTACCTCTGATAATGTAGCCATGAAAGTCACAGTTTTGTCTTCAACCTTTTCTTGCACAAGTTTTGCTTCATCATCAGAGTCTTGGCCCTTTTCTTTGCCTTTCTTGAACCAACAATCTGAAGCATAGTGTCCCCATTTCTCACAGTTATAGCACTGAATGTGACTCTTGTCCTTGCCTTTCCCTTTCTTTGAATTTGATGTTCCTCCTCCTTTCTTGAAGGTTTCAGATTTTCCATCAAATTTTTTCTGAGAGCCATTCTTTCCCTTATCTTGATTTTTCTCTTTGTGACTGTTAGCTTTCTTGCAAGCCTGAACTTGTAAGGCTTGTACAGATTCTTGAACCCCTTTCCTTTCATTTATCATCAACTCATGTGCTTCTAAAGATCCGACAAGATCCTCCAACTGTAATGTAGCTACATTCCCAGTTTCTTGGATGGCAACAATGACATGATCAAAATTTGGAGTTAGAGTTCTCATTACCTTCTCTACAATCATCCTATCTGTCATCACCTCACCACAGCTCTTCATTGTATGGACAATGCCTTGAACCTTCGACACATAGGCTCCAATGGATTCACTCTTATCCATCTGCAGAAGCTCATATTGCCTTCGCAGAGACTGCAACTTTACTCCTTTCACCTTTTCTCCTCCTTCATAATATTTCACCAAAATATCCCAGGCTGCCTTAGAGGATTCAGCACTAGATATCTTGTCAAAATTTGCAGAATCTACTGCAGCTTGAATTGCATACATTGCCTTGCAATCCTTCTTCTTTAAGTCTTTGTGTGCTGATCTCTGAGCTTCAGTGGCATTCCCCACCAAGTCTTGCACACCATTAACCACCACTTCCCATGTATCTTGAAAACCAAAGAGAGACTTCATCTGTTTGCTCCATCTTTCCCAATTCTTGCCCTCAAGAATTGGAAGATTGTTTGGTAAACCATTCCCTGACATTGTTTCTGAAGGGAAGAAAATGTAAACACCAAACAAGACTGAATCTTTGTGCTTTCTACACTAAGAACCAAAGGGCTCTGGATACCAATTTGTTAGGGTAATCCAAGATAAGAGGAAGAAGATAACAAGTAAGAACTAGAGAGAAAACTAGGAGGAAAGTGTTAAGATTTATTGATAAGAAAAATAGAGAACAAGTTGTATCTTCAATGCATGAGGCACATGCTTATTTATAAGGAAAACTCCTAACACATCCATTACTTGTAACACAAGTAACCATAACTAACTAACTCAAGGTAGTTATGTAACCACCTCCTAACTACCTAACCAAGTCTAATAGGATTGAAGTTATAAAACATCAAAAGGAATAAGAACAAAGGAAAGTTGAATTTCCATGGCATGCATTGCATACAAGGAAGCGAAGTTGTTTTGTTTACTCAAATATTAATGCTAGTTCTTATTTATAAGACTTTTGAATTTAATTAGAATATAATTATAAAAAAAATGCTAATAAGTGTGCTAAGAATGCATGTTTAGTAGCACTGTTTGTTGTTTATCTACTTTTTGTTCATTGCAATTATTTTATATATTTAAAAATATATATAATTTTTTATTCCTTAATTTGTATCTTAGAGTTCATATTAATAAGACCCAATAATTTATACGTATTCTGGTGACAAGCTGATATCTGATGTAAGAACTGGACAAGTAAGAAACTGGTAATGTATTTCATTAATTGGTGATGTGTCTGTACAATATAATAAATCAACTTTTTTGTTTTATGGAATACTGAAATGTCATTTTTATTTTTTACTCAAAAAATTAATAACATCTCTCTACATATTATCATATGGTTGACCCAAAGGTCAAGCGACTCAACCACGGGTTTTACGTTCTAAAAAAACAAAAAAATTAACAAGGAAAAAATATCTCATACAAGTGATACGCTTAATAGTCTAAATGTTAAAATAAAAATTTATGGTGAGAAAAAAAACATCCTATCAAAAGTCAACCATAAAAAAAGTTACTAATTCATTTTTTTATATGAGATTCTCTATATACGAGAACTCCATCATTTATCCCATTTATTTTAACAAAAATATTACTATTACAGTATATAAAAGTAATTTTTTGGAGTTTCCTTTCAGCTTCGTATTGTGTTGGACCGGCCTTGCACTCTCACATTTTTGGTTCTCCTCTACTATCTCTCATCTCTCTCTCTCTCTCTCTCTCTCTCTCTCTCTCTCTCTATATCCTTTTATGATATCTCCTTTGTAGCAAAATTTAAATGATAACAATCCCATGAGTTATAAGTCAACCATCAAAAGTCGTGTGGTTGGCTGCTAGGGCAACATCAATTACAGATTGACAAAGAGCAAGGCAAAGAATGAATGAAGGGGTTGAATAAAAATGCTTTTAAAGATATGATTAAACTTCCACCAGGTACATGGACTAGGTCTGCATACAACACTAACACCCAATGTTACCTACAAGTCAACAATATGTGTGAAGCATTTAACAAGGCCTTACGGGAACATAGAGATAAACCTATCATCGCGTTGTTTGAGGGACTGAAAAATTATATTTCAACAAGGATTGTCACTCAAAGGGAAATGATGCAAAAGTATACAGGAAATATATGTCCAAAAATACAAGAGATGCTCAAAAAGGCCAAGAGGACTGTTGATGGGTGGATTTCACATTGGGCTGGTGATATAGAATATGGCTTGTTTTATGTTGAAAATGGGAAGGATCAAATTGTTGTCAATATACATAAAAGGACATGTGCATGTAGAAAATGGGATTTGACTGGTATTCCATGTCCACATAATATTAATTAGTTGCTTATGGCGTAACAATAAAATTCCTAAAAACTATGTTGCGGCTTGTTCCAGGTATAAGTATTCAACTTTTACATTCCATTAAATGCTATTAATTTGATTCTAACATAATTTAACTACTTTATATAGGAAATCTACATTTATGACAACCTATTCTCACATCATATTGCCCTCAAATGTTTCAAAGCATTGGTCCATTATAGATAGTGAACCAATTAATCCACCTCTTATGAGAAGAGCACCAGACAGGCCCAAAAAGCTAAGAAATAACACTAATGATGAGCCAAAAAAACGCAGCCCACTATCAATTTACCTTCCAACTTTATCGTGCACAAATTGTAATAAATTTAGCCACAATAAGAGGACTTGCAAGGGTAGAACAACCGCTGACAGAGAGATACCTAAAGGTGTTAATATGGTAAAAAGAAAATCACAGTTATACACACTATGTCATGGTTATTTTGGTTGTTATTGTAATTGTGTTTATTTTTTGCAGAAATAGAAGACAACTACACCTACTCAAACTTTTGTACAAGGTGTTGCTCAAACCACTACACAAGGTTCTCCACAAGTTCAAACAGTGTTGACTCAAGGATCTCAAGCACCTTCCACATCACAAGCATGAATACAAACTTCGGATTTTCCTCCTCGAATTTTTTTTTTGCCTTAATTTTAAATTTCAGAACACATTTTCTCTTTTGTTTGCCTTGAATACGAACTTCGAAACGTGTTTTCCAAAATTTTTGTCTAATTTGAACTAGAAAAACTTCGAAAAACACATTTAAAAGTTTTTATTCAAGGGCAAAATTAAAATATCAGGTGGTTAAAAAGAGGCGGGGGTGGGAGAGAAAAATTTAGGCATATCCAACCTCATAGAACAAATAACAGGCATGGGCCTCAGAAAAGATGTTGTTGGTTCCATCAACATCAATTAATCATTCATATTTTTTTTTCGTGCCCCCCGACCTTCTAAATTTACCTTTATCACTACTTAGGATGCGAGCGTGTCAAGTGACAAAAATTTGAAAAACATTGTTCGCTATCTACATAATGAACAAGATGAAAGAAATATTCGCATTCCACATAGGAGAGTTAATCACCTCACTTGACCAAAACTTAACAAGCATCGGGTACATGCAATAAAAAAAATATATTATTAAGAAAATATAGAAAATAAAATAAAATACGTCAGACACACTAAACTGACACAAGTTTATGTGATATATATATATATATATATATATATATATATATATATATGTCATGTTTGGATTAGCTTATTTTTAAGCTTTTGCAAACAACTTATACAATTTTTAGATATTATTATAAGTTTGTCAAGGTAGTTTATGATAAAATAACTTATAAAAATACAATTTTCACCAGATAAAACCTAATTTATATTGCATACGCTGTTTGCATAAGCACAAAAATAAACTAATCCAAAAAGGACCATAGTATATATACCTACTCTAGACTTTAATAAAACCATAAAAGTTGGATTGATTTTTCACTCAAATATCGCAATTGTGTGATTTTGATTCATAGTTTTATCAAGGAATATTGACCTCTTATATTTTCTCTTTTGTGGTGGTTTAATACTTTCTTTCTAATTTTCATAAAATTTATAGTGGTGATGCATTATTTATTGACGTGCATATCATCAAACTCTTAGAGCATCTCCAATGATAATACCGCTTTGGGTATCATACATTAATAAAAAGTGGTCCTTACAATGCCATATAGTATTTATGCAACTTATACGTGTTTTGCTCCAATGGTTATATCACTCTAGGTATCATACATTATTAACAAGTTATTAATTCTATTTAATTCGATTATACGAAAAAGGTAACATTAAATTGATGATACGATACCTTAAATAAGGTACCGGTATCATCAATTTTGATACCCTCTATGCCACGTCATGGAACTCCAATGATAAAAAAAAAAAAGATACGGATCATTTGTTTATGATATTCTCTATAATATCTTTATTGGAGATGCTCTTATAGTCAACACAAATTATTATTTTTATGGACACAACTTTTTTTTATAAATTAATAATCTTATGGTCAACGCAATTTTATTGTTTTTTGACAGACACGACTTTTTTTTATAAATTAATAATAAAGTATGCTCTCGATTATGGAAGGGTGGTGTGCCGTCGAAAGTATGCGTGTTCTCATGGCAGTTGGTGTTGAACAGAATCCAGACAAAAGACAATCTTAGGAGGCGGAGAATTATCCAACAACAAAACGGTAGCTGTGTTATGTGTGGTCTGGCTGAGGAAACAACAATCCACTTGTTCCTCCACTGTGCGAAGACGGCATCGGTGTGGTATGCTATTATGAAATGGCTAGGCTTAATTATCATTGTTCCTCCCGATTTGATTTCGTCGTTTGTTATCCTTGGTGAATACGGTAAAGGAAGGAAAGGAAAGATGTATTTATCGTTAATTTGGAACTCATATGTCTGGTCAATTTGGAAGTTCAGGAATGAATGTATTTTCAAGAATAAGGAAGTGGTGATTGAAGAGTTGATAGATCATGTGTAGTTTCAATCTTGGAAGTGGTTTGTGGGTCGAGTGGCTAAGCATCCTTGTCTGTTGTACGAGTGGCAGTGGTGCCCGATTGAATGTTTCGCCAGGTGACTGGTGTTTTTCTTTCCTTTGGAGGTCGCCGGCGTTGTCTTTGGTTTTGTCATGTTGTTGTCTGTGTGATTCTAGTTTTTGTATTGTGTAGGCTTGCTTTTAGGTGGTTTTGTTTTTATACTTTGTACCTGCTCCGTTTCTTTTGTTCCTGGCTTTGGTGTATCCTCATCACTGGTTGTGATGCTCATCCCCCTCTAAATACTCCTTGTATATAGACTGGTGGTTAAATAAAATTATTGCAGTTCAAAAAAAAAAATAATAATAAAGTATGTCAAAAATCAACCTTATTATTTTTTTGACAGACACAATTTTATTATTTTTGATAAATAATGTCGTCTTTTTAGTGTAAATAGGTGAAAGTTGGGAGAGAGAGAGTACCAAATCACAAAGGAGTAAAATATGAAAACCAAATATATTCAAAAAAGTGGGGACATTAAAATTGGATAATTACGATATATTTTGCGGTAAGAATTGAAAATTAATCGAAACAAAAAAAAAAATCAAAAATACAAATATGTATTTAGCAAGATAACTGACTGTTTAAAATGCATAACTAGCTTTCAGTTTATTTTTTTTATCTATGTTGTGGTTTAAGATTTTGGGGTTGCTTGAAAACAATAAATTCGCCATCAAAATTCATTAAATTGAGGAAAATATTGAAAAAGTTCTCTAAAAAAAATAAATAATGGTCTTGAACCAGATTGAGTTCGAGAGTCAATTATGCGTAAAAAAATGTATTAATATCCAACGACATCCATTAGTTGCAGAATGAATGCCTCTTGGGTTAGCATAAAAAAATAACAACAATGTGAAAAAGAAAGGAAGAAATATTTACAGTAAAGTTTCACTCTTCCTCCCACTTCATCTTATCAGCGTTTTTTTCTCTTTCAAACCTTTCCCTTTTTATTTTTAAGCTCTAATGTATAAATTCTATTTATGCATTTTTATGTTCATTGGATAATTTGTGAATTGGAAAATGGATTTGAACGTGTTTAGTACATATTATCCTACTAAAGTTAGCGTATATGTCTTTCTTCATAAATTTTATTTCAATAGATAGAAATGTTAAAATTGTTAAGTTGGACGTTACCATAATGTTAAAATTCTGAAGTTGATGGTAAAATAGAGAAGATTCTCTATAAGAGCTTAGAAAGCTTGAGAGAGAATAGAAATTATAAGATTTCATTTTGATAAAAGATAATGGAAAAGAGTACAATGGTGGCTCTTATATAGAGCAATTTGAGGCTAACTAACTAAACCACCCAATAACCAACTCTAACAAACTAATAACTAACTAATGGGGTATGTAGCTAACTATCTATATTCTCAACATCCTCCCTCAAACTCAACATTGGTAAATTTTCCAATTTGAGTTTGAATTACAATTATTTGCAACATTTGTTTGATTAAAAATACAATATAAAATTGCTTTGCCGAAACCAACAGTACCAAAGAAGCTTTCACATGATGTATCATGGATCAAATACCCAATAAGCAATCAGCCACCAAAATTGGAATGGAATTCCCACTGCTGCCATAACAAGAACAATCACTTTCCCAATTTCATTTAACCAAATCCACCCATACAGTAGATCAATTGTTGATGCTTTATGAGTGGCTAATGGAGGTGAAAGTTGCAGCAAACGCAATATGAGGCAATTAGAACACTATCTAAAGCATAGTTAGGTAGATGTGAAAATGTGCTTCATTACATATAACAACTTCTTCAAATTTTGATTCAGAAACAATGACAGAGGCTCCATATCATTGTTACTACATTATGTAGCCATCAAATAATGGACCAATGCTTATGAACAATCAACATTATGAGCTTCCAACACAGCACCTCAAGTCCATTGAATTAAGTCTCTAGTGAAGCTGACCAACACTAAACCAATCAAAATGAGCCAAAAACACCTTCAGAAGCACCTTCAGAAGCGCCATTCAGAAGCACCTTCAGAGGCATCGTTCAGAAGTATATTTTTGGAAGCATCTTCAGAACCAAAATGAGCTAAAAGCACCTTCAGAAGCACCATTTAGAAGCATCTTCAGTACCAAAATGAGCTTCAGAAGCACCTTCAGAGGCATCATTCAGAAGTATATTTTTGGAAGCATCTTCAGAACCAAAATGAGCTAAAAGCACCTTCAGAAGCACCTTCAGAAGCACCATTCAGAAGCATCTTCAGAACCAAAATGAGCTAAAACCACCTTCAGAAGCACCATTCAGAAGCGTATATTTAGAAGCACTTTCAGAACCAAAATGAGCCATAAGCACCTTTGTGTGCTTTTCTTCTGAAACAGGGATGGTAGTTAGAGACTTCAAATGCGAGCGATGACGATTCCCGCCAAACACAAGGACAGCGAATTCACCGGAAATTTCAACAACGAACGCGATGATCAAACGAAATTTCCTTGAACCCAAAATTTCCTTCAACACCAAATAACTTTGCATATAACAGAATCTGAATATGTTCTTAAATCTTCACATGTGTAGACTAATAGAAGCAAACATGAGGCTCTAAACTATCCACAAGTGTCAATACCATTTGATGTAGAGAATCATGAGAAACTAAAAACATTAAACATGCTTGAATACTTTTGCAGAACCAAAACTGAACAATTCTGCAAACCAAAACTTGAACAAAGGTGCAGAATTGACTTCTATATTATAATAGCCTCCCTCAAACTCATAGTAAGAGGATTCTTAGTATGAGTTTGGAAAACAAAGACCAAATAGAAATTGTACCACCAAGTTGTGAATGGAGTAACAATAACAACCACATGTATTCTATCAAGATTCAATTCAACTTCCAAAAGAAACTCAATCAAGAACAAAGAATGTGCAGCTGAATTGCCAAAAAATCCGAGAAAGAGAAAATTGATGACTATAATGCGAGGGGAAAAGAAAATGTTTTTGGAAGTTCCACCGGGATCGAAAGGGAAGAGTGAAATTGAATCGAAAATTGACAAATTAGAGAGCATAATTGCAGAATTGTAAAGCACTAACATAATTCCACCGGGATCAAAAACGTCAATGTAGACACCACATAGCTTGAAGAAGAATTTGACGTGTTTCAGTGTAGTTGTTGCTGAAACAAATTTCTCAAGCTTAGAAGATGTGGAACGAACCTTATATGGCGGAAGAAAGATGAGCATGGTGGTTCTTGAATTGGCGATCACATAACTGTCGTCGGAGACACCGATATGAGGCAAATCGAACCAATTCTTGCTACCAAAGATGATATCTAGTTGACATTCCATGAAGCTTTCTTCATTACAAGAAGGAACAAATTCATCATCTTCAAAAGCAGATTCTTGCTCGTTTTCTTCTGCTACGAATTCAGATTCAGATACCAAAAAGAAGCAATCAATTGCTCCAATTTTGACGCATCGTTCTTCGATTGAAGGCTTGATTGTCTCAATAGGAATCATCGGCACCATTTCAGATTCTGAATCTTGATGGAAACTGCCGAAAAAGAATGCAGAATTCCTTTCTTCCATGGCTGCAAAATCAGAACCTTGAGCTTGAACAATGTGTGCAGAAACTAAACCGGTAACATCAACAGAAGCTTCATCTTCTTCACATTCAACAGCGGAATCGTAATCAAGGTATGGATCGATTGAGGCTGATGATACCATGTTAAAATTCTGAAGTTGATGGTAAAATAGAGAAGATTCTCTATAAGAGCTTAGAAAGCTTGAGAGAGAATAGAAATTGTAAGATTTCATTTTGATAAAAGATAATGGAAAAGAATACAATGGTGGCTCTTATATAGAGCAATTTGAGGCTAACTAACTAAACCACCCAATAACCAACTCTAACAAACTAATAACTAACTAATGAAAAAGTTAACTAACTAATGGGGTATGTAGCTAACTATCTATATTCTCAACACATAATTCAAACTACAATATTTTCATTTTTTGTATGAATTTTCAATGACTTACCTCGCCTATACACTCAAAAGAAAGTTGACCTACTTTTATATGGTCATAATTTTGTTGATGGGTAATTAAATTTTTGAAAAGTAAAATTACAATTCAAGTGATGACGAGGTGGGATTGACTTAATATCTTTCTAATCTTAATTTTTACGATGGCTCTCTTTTTGAGTTTTTGTGGATATATATGGAGATAAATCGATAACAACACTCATGGAATTACACACAATCCTGATTTATAATCAACCAATAACATTTTGGTTTAATAAAATCAACCAATAAATATTTGATAAATAAATTAATTTAGATTGATTAAATTTATTTGATTTTTTAATGTTTCAATTCCAAACAAAATTGGCATTTGTTTTTTAATGTTTTGGCTTAAATGCAGTTTTACTCCCTCTATTTTGAATGAATTGGAATTTTACCCCTCTTATTTTAAAATCCGGAATTTTAGGGATAAAATTCCGGATTTTAATTCCTGATTTTAAAATAAGGAGAGTAAAATTCTGATTCATTCAAAATAGGGGGTAAAACTGCATTTAAGCCTAATATTTTTTAGTATAATTTCTTCTATTTCATTTTATGTCTGTCTTTTAATAGATATTTCATACTATATTAATAGTATATTCAAGATTAATTATGAGATCATTTCAATAACCTTGTTGTAAATTCGTAAAAAACAACCAATCAAGCGAGAACGACAAATAATCATCACGAACAAAATAAATGGCGAGAAAATAAAGAACACAATAAGATTTGTTGGTTTTGGATTTTCAAACTGTTGTATTTTGGTTCCAATGTTCCAACAAGATTGTTTACTCATTTCGGTCAAAAATGATATACTCTTGTTTACAAAGAAACTCACCAAAGAATTTACAAGAATTGGCTTCGATGCCATTTGCCTGAATTTCTTTCTATGGCCAAGAAATTCAATTTAATAAGTGTTTCTCAAGGTGATGAATCAATACCCGAACCCTGAATATGGCCCAAGAGAATTCTCTTATAAATCTAGTCTTTTTGTTGGCTTTAGAACCCTAAAATCCCCTCGTAAAAATAATAAAAATAATCATATTTTTTTGGAGCTTCTATCAGTCTACGTCCAAGGGTGGGATATTGCGCGCAAAGCTGGGCTCAATTTTGCCTGTTAACACCCAGATAAGGAAGGCTAGTGCAACATGCACAAGCGCCTATATGTAGGCTATGCGTTTCTAACTTTTTAAAGGGATTTTAGTGTTTCTAGAGCCAACACTTGTATAAACTAGAGTCTAAAGTATGTTGTTCGAAATCTTGGGATGGAAATATAATAAGAAAATACAACTTTTATAATTTCATGTGCTTCAATGGCAAAATACTTATGTGAAATTACATAATGACATAATTAAAATCAAAAGATACTATAAAAAAAAATAAAATAAAATAAAAAAAATCAAAAGACACTATGAGCATCATAGAGTTAGGCATCATTAATAGTTGGGATCAAACACAAGTCATTTTTCCTTCCAACTGTTAGTCCAAAATCTTCAATCATATCTAAATCCTCAGATTTCATCTGATCTGGGAGTTTCCAATCAAAGTGATAGAGCAATAGAGCCAGAGGAAACATAACACTGGCTAAACCAAATAACATGCCCGGACACATTCTCCTTCCAGCTCCAAAAGGCGCATACTCGAAGTTATTTCCCTTGAAATCAATAAAACTACCATCAAATCTCTCCGGCTTGAACATCTCAGCATCATTCCAATTTTGAGGATCTCTTCCTATCGCCCACGCATTTATCAAGACTGTAGTCTTTTTCGGTATATCATACCCATCTAGTTTGACTAGTTCAGTGTTTTCTCTTGGAACCAACAAAGGAGAAGGTGGGTGTAACCTCAATGTTTCTTTGATCACTAACTTTAAGTAAGGGAGTTCCTCTATATCACTTTCATATATTAGTTCCTTTCCTTTGAATTTTTCTCTTAATTCAGCTTGTGCTTTTATTCTAACTCTTGGATTTTTCATCATTTCTGACATAGCCCATCCTATTGTTGTTGCCGATGTATCAGTTCCAGCAACAAATACATCCTGGTTCAACATATACAAGTTTTTTTTAGATATACCGGTAAATTTTAGCATTTTCCAATATTAATTATAGCTTGATTAAATATTTGGTCCTTATGTTTATTTTAGATTTCAACTTTGTCCTTTATGTTTTAAAAGTTTCAATTTTGTCCATTATGTTTATTTTAGATTTCAATTTGGTCATTTCCGTCAGTTTTGTCATTAACACCGTTTAATTTGAACATGTTTCAAATGTCAAGGTGTCCACATGTCTGTCATAGTGTCATGCATGCAAACCGTCTGTCACATGTGACAAAATTAATGGAGATGACCAAATTGAAACATAAAATAAATATAAGGGACCAAATTGAAACTTTTAAAAAATAAGAGACCAAATTGAAACCTAAAATAAACACATAAAGGACCAAATATTGAATTCAATCTATAATTATCTTTCAAAATTTTAAAAAAATAACAATTGAATATAAATTGATTTATTTTAAATATAAAATATAAAAGATCAAAATTATTATTTATTAAAGTGATATTAATGACTATTTTACAATTGTCAAAAAAAATGTAATCTCTATTTTTATGTGATATTAATGACTATTTTATAAAATCAAACGCTTACTACTGAACTGAGACAAAAGGATTAAATATTTTTGTAGTCCCTACTTTTATGTAAGTTTCGACTTTTAGTCCCAACATAAAAATATAATAGAAAAATGCAGGGACTAAAAGTCGAAACTCACATAAAAATATAAACTAAAAACATATATAACCCTAATATAAATGTCGAACATATTTCTTGTCGAATAAAATAAATTATGAGTTAAGTGTTTATATGTACTAACCCAAATCACAGCTTTGATGTTGTTGATTGTCAATTGGATATCAAGGCTTTCACTTTGTTGGACTCTCAAAAGAACATCCATTAGGTCTTCCTTCTCAATTTCACTCTTGTTACCATCATTTATTCTTGCTCTCTTTTCTTGATGTTTTCTCACAACATTATCTAAGACTTTGTCTACCTTTTTGTGAATTTTCTCAACTTTTGCTTTCAACCCGGTTAGTTTATGAATAAGTTTCATCGAAGGAAACAAATCGTCAAGCTCAAGTCCACTTGAAACCTCTACCGCTTCTCTAATCAAAGATATAAATTCATCTTGATCGTCTGCTTTATCACCAAACGCCGCTCTCGAAATAATAGAATTTATCAATGTAAATATTCTAGTTGTGAGGTTGGTTTTTGAGCCTGCAAATGACTTAATTGATTGTATAAATTTTTGTGTCTCATCTTCTCTAATATAAGAAAAAGATTGAACTCTTTTGGCACTTAGAATCTCTAAGACACATATTTTTCTCATTTGTCTCCAATAATCACCATATGGAGCAAATAGAATATCTTTGGATCCATAGCATATAATTTCAGAAGATACAGTGTGTGGCCTATTAGCAAAAACAACATCATGTGTTTTCATTACTTCTTTGGCTAAGTTTGAGGAAGAAACAACCACTACATTATTTTCACCAAGTTTTAGGTGCATTAAAGGTCCATGTTTTTGTGAAAGTTTTTTGAGACTATGATGTGGAAGATTTCCTTCTAATGCTAGTTGATGCAAGTTGCCAATGATAGGTAATTTTCTTGGGCCAGGTGGTAATTTGTAAGTAATGGTTTTTGACTTGTAATATTTTGTTACAAGCCAATGCAAAAGTATGAAAACGGAGAAGGGAATAAGAACAAAGGAAATTTGAGCTTCCATGGCATGCACTAAGGAGATTCACTAGTTAACTCTTAATGTTTTTGTTGTTTTGTGAAATATTAATGTTGGTTCTTATTTATAGACTCTTGAATCTATAGGGATTAACTTAGTAATAGATATTTTTCATTTTTGTTGAACAAGTCATTGGTATATTAGGTAGTCTTTTCTACAGTCTAATTAGAAAATTACTTTTCCCAAATTTAAATTTTTTATGTAGAAAAGTATGTAGCGTTTTCTTACAAACATAATATTAAGGAAAACTAGGATTATATATTTTTACACTGGCTGGTTTTGAAATTATGTTTAATTGGTTTTAAGAGGTAATTGCTTTTAACATATAATTGAAGTTGTATTTTGTGGGTAGAATTATATTCACATATTTTTGTTAGTGGAGACAATATAAATATTTAATATTTATATAAAAATGTATAGATACAATTTATGGAATTATAGCTCAGTTGACAGAAATATTAATACATATAATATAGATTAAAGTTTAGATTCTGATACTCCTACTTATTCACCTTAAAAATTAAAATTCTAATCACTAAATTACTTGTCCAAAAATAAATGCATCAACATATATCCGATAAAATATAATGATTCTATTGCTATTAAGCAAAATACTAAGGTTATATTTTTAAGTTTTTTTATATTTTTTGTTCCATTTTTTTTCATTTTAAACACTATAAAATTTATATTTAACTTTATATATGTGACCAATCAAACATTCAATATCTTCTTTTTGAAAATAAAAATTGAATGATTTATCTTTCACACAGTGTGCTTTTAATTATTCATAAATAATTTTTTAAAATAATTTGATTACGAATAACACCTAATTTTCTAGAATCGTTAATGTTGTTGCTATTTGCTAATACGGTAACACAAGTGTCTAGACTCTAGTGTGTGCCTATTTTTCTCCGTCGGAGAAAAATGTATACGTTAATATGTAATTGAGAAGATTTGGTCCATGCAGTAATGGTATTAGTTGACCATGCATAAACTTAGTATTGTGTGTGTGGTGTTTAGTCAAATGACAAAATCAGTCGAAGAATTAATTAGTTTTTCTTAGAAGAAGAAATTTTTTTTTTTTTTTTTGTCAAGTAGCCTAGTGGCTAGAAAATCCATCTTAAAGATGAATAAATGGAGTGTCCCGGGTTCGAACCCGGACTCCTGCACATATAGTGCGATATCTCTATACCAATTGAGTCAAGCTCACGGAAACTTCTTAGAAGAAGAATTAATTAGTTGATAAATATAAGATAACGTTAAAGAAATTATTATACAAATTATAAAAAACATTAAAAAAAAACATTACTTTATGTCTATATATGATAATTTGTACAAACTAAATTTGTATATGTATTACTTTATAAAATATTGCATTTTCGTTAAATGAAATAAAATGATACTCCCAAGTACCAACAAAAAAAAAAAAGTATAAAACGATACTCAATCTAGTCTTGTATGGTTTTCAATATAAAACAAATTTCTACTACAACTATTAAATTTAATGCTACTATTCAAAATTTACCATTAAATTTAAATTCATTTCTCCTTTTTCATATTCCTATATCCTCAACTTTCAACACTTCTTGAAGAAAATTGGTAATGATATAATTGAAAAGGTGTGTTTAATTCTCATGACTTAGATGCATTTAATCATCTTTTTTTAAAAGATGTACTTTTTATATATATACAAGATTGGAGAGGGTATAATAGAAATTTAATACCATGTAAAATCTAGTTTAACTATTGATACCGATATTATTGGACAAAACATTTTTATCCAGATCCAAAAAGGTGTGGCACAGCAATTGTGTGTGTGAGTGTTATGAGACAGTGTTTTCGCTTACACAAAAATGAAAACTGAAATGACAAGTTTTTGTGATCATTTTATGTAAACTTTGGGTTCATCTAATCTAATCTAATATGAACAAAAGAAAGGAAAAATGGATGTATAGTCTTTTGTTGCTTTTCTGTATGCTTTGAGTGTTAAAATTTTAGCATGTCTTTGGATTTGGATAGTAATTTTTGAACTAATTACATCAACTATTTTATAAATCTAAAAATTACTTTCTTTTTTTTATATTAAGAAGGAGTATATAGCTATGCATTCTTTCCCGTTTCTATCCTCAAACCCAAAACCGTACTCGATTATTATTCATAATGCCCCAAATTATTGTTCCAACGTTAGTAGAAAGTATACTGCAGCTGAAATAGAAAAATAATTAAACTGAGTACTGACTCTCTATTAGCGTAAAAATTTACTTTTTACATAAGAGTAGTGAAAAAATACAGTATAATAAATACAGTATGCTATTGAATGATCTGCGACCCATGTGAAAAAGTGTTAAGTTAAAAAATAGTTAAACTGACTAACATTCTCAAATTTTAGGAAACTAAATTACTATTTTACAAATTTAAAAGACTAAATAAATATAAGTTATTTTTTTGTTGAGAAATTAATAGAAGTTACAATTTATTTTAAGAATTATTACAAGGAAGTTTTGGACCGTGCAACAAAGCAGACATGTCTAGCCCTAGAAAATTTTTTTTCCTACCCCAACAATCTTTTCTGTACCCCTACAAATTTTTAAATATTCCTATTTTACCCTTATGTTACTATTTATATAATATTGTTATTTTACTATTTTTAAAATTTTATTTTTTTTGGGTATTTTTCAGAGTTAAAGCGACCCGGTAAGCGATTTACCGGTACACTTTTTAAAAGTATACCGGTATTCTCAATTTCCATAATGCACCGGTACTCTTTTTAAAAGTATACCGGTATTTTAAATTTTCCAGAACACACCGGTACACTTTAAAAAGAGCACCGGTGTAGTTAAGTTAGAAGAACATACCGGTACACTTTTAAAACTGTACCGGTATGTTGTTCGAAAACTGTACCGGTACACTTTGGAAAAGTGTACCGGTACAGGTTTTTTTTTTTAAAAAAAATTTTAAAACTTTATTATTATTCACTTTTTTTAAAACTTTATTATTTTTTTTTGTACAACAGATATGGCTCAAACTGGCGATGCAGATCAAATATCAGTAGATACCACAGCTTTTTTTACGACCAACGAAAAATTTAATACACGAGATGATGTTATAACATGGGCACAAGATGTTGGAATTGCCAATAAAGTGAGTATAATAATTACTAGATCAGATACAAAGAATGGAATAAGAGGAAGAAATGACAAATTAATTTTGGGCTGTGATAGAGGTGGAAAATATGTCTCTTCGAAAAGTTCTACGTCAACAGCAACAAAAAAATGTAATTGTCCATTCAAAGTTAGAGCCACACCTTCAACAGATGGTTCGGGATGGAAAGTTCAGGTTAAATGTGGAGTTCACAATTACGGACTACCTGATCAATATGCAGGTCATTCTTATAACACTCATATAGCCACTGCTGAGAAAAATATTCCAACCAATTTTTAATAACTGGTGGACGTTGATCAGAAACCCAACTAGCTAACTTTGCTCCTAAAGATGCTATCCTCAAAAGTGGACGATCCTGCATATATTTAAAAAAAAAACATTATCAATAATATTTTAACACTACTGTTGATATAACTTCATCAATATAACTTAACAAATAATAACAAAATAAACAATTAGTTACCTGATCAAACCATACACGACGAGATACATGCTACTCGTATCGTGTCAGAAGTCTGGTATCAATGGGACCTCCAGACCAGCCCACAGCCGCAGGCTGCTCCGGCACTGGCTGATCCTCTGCCTGGCGCTCACGATGATCACCACGACTAGTCCCTCCCATACGTCGAATTCTACCGTCTCGTCCTCTGGTGCGCACCACTGAAAAAAAAAAAAAATTTTTAGAAAAAAAATAAAATAAATCTTCAACTGGACCGGTATGAACATACATACCGGTACAGTCATTGAAAGTGTACCGGTATGAATATGCATACCGGTACAGTTGCACAAAAGTGTACCGGTATGAATATGCATACCGGTACAGTCGCACAAAAGTGTACCGGTATGAATATTCATACCGGTACACTCAAACCAACTGTACCGGTATGCAAGTTTACATACCGGTATACTTTTACACAAGTGTGCCGGTAAACTCACTTTCTCCGCTCTCTCGGTACACTTTGTTTGCAAATGGTAAAAGTGATAAATTTTTCACTCTTTTAATTTATATATGAGGGCATTTTAGTCATTTCAATTTCAAATGTTGGGGTATTGAAAAGATTGTTGGGGTAGGAAAAAAAAATTTCCTAGCCCTATAGTAGAACACAGAGCAAGCATGTACAGTTTGGGCCGTTTCATGTTATAGTTCATCCAGCCTCAAGAAAATTGTTATGTAGGCCCCCTACTTGCTCTCAGACCTCCCTAAAATTCCAAAATATTCCTGAGGTAGTGGTCAAAAAATTCATCGTTGGCATAATATTTTGTCAGGTAGACAATGAAATATAGGGATAAAAATATTGGCACAAGATTTCGTCAGGTAGACAACAAACATATAATGTTGGCGCAAGATTTCGTCACGTTGACAAAGAAACTGTGGTCGGTAGTTTCGAGACGAAAGTAGTGGTTCTTGTGCAGGAACCAAGTTTGGCCAATGTTTAGACGTATTTTCGTCGCGTACTCAACGAAATTGATTATCAAGGACAGTTTTGTCACTTTGAGATGCCTGGGAGTAAATATGAGGGGCCTAGATAGAAATTTTCCAGCCTCAAAGGCTCAAATGTTTGTTGGTTTCGACAACATCAATTAATCACTTCACTTGACCAAAAATAAACAAGAATCCTAATGAATACAACGGAGACATGCAGTATACTTCCTCTATAGTCGACAAAATTAATAAAAGAACTATATTTTTAATTTGACTTATGTTGATATTATCAAGATTATACAAGATATTGATTAATACATGTGTATTGATTGATATTGATGCAAGGCATGCTGTGAAATTATGTCGGTGGTTGAGGAGCTTTCTTCCAACATAGAAGTTGCAATATAAGTTTTTAGTATGTTTTTTGACATATGAAATTTTTTGAAGTTATTAACTTCAAGTGAAGTATGATAATTCTTTTGAACTATAATTGTCGGTGACGATAATAGAAGCATATGTATAATTTTCAATCATGGTGGAAATTGTTAGTGTTGGTTGAAAATATACATGTTAAAAAAATCTCACATTGATAAGATTTGTGAAAGGATTAGGTTTAAAAAAAAAAAAAAAAACTCACATTGATACATGTTAAAAATTTACAGGTCATTTCATTTATAAAGTGTTTAACCTTAACTCTTCCAATCAATGTGAAATTTAACTCACGTGATAGATCTCAACAAAATTTCTCAACTGTAATCTATTAATTGTAATGCTACGTACAATTATTGTTCGAAGTATGTAAATTTCAAAAACTGTCTACGTCCAGAGATCATGTAAGGAATGGTAAATTTAGAAACACGTGACTTTGGAACAATGGTGTATAAGAGTATAGACGGTATGAATAATCTTTTTTTGAAACGGTCAACACATTTAAGAGTACTACACTAGTAGAGTTTGCTACAGCTGGAATAGGAAAATAGAAAAATAACTAAACTGACTCTCTACTAGCATAACAGTCTATTTTTCATAGGGATGGCAAAACGGACAAACTCATTTAAAAAGGGGCGGAGTGAGATGGGCAAGATCGAGGGGAGAGTGAGAACAGAGCAAAATCATTAACGGAGAATGAGCTCGGAGCAAGATCGAATGGAGAATAAAATCAGAACAAAATCGTTAACGGAGAGTGAGATCAGAGCAAAATTGTTAGCGGAGAGTGAGATAGGAGCAAAATTTCAACTATCATTCTAAAATTTTAGAAAATTAAATAAATTCTTATAAAAAAATAAAATTACTCTTACAAATTTAAAGGACTAAATAATTATATAAGTTTTTATTATAAAAAAGAATATAAGTTTTTCTTTGTTGAAAAATGAATAGAAGTTACAATTTTAAGAATTACAATGATGTTTGAACCGTGCAACAAAACACACATGTCCGTTTGGGCATACATTGTCATCAGTATCAATTAATGAAGAATTCTTTTTTCCGCTCCCATATTTCTTTTTAACCCCCCTAAAAATTCAATTTTACTCCTAATTTTTAGGGATGGTAAAACGGACCGAGCCCATCAGGCTGGTCCGTTTGAACCATCATTTTGGGTGGAGCGGACTGAGATTTTCGACTCGGCACTTTAAGTTGGCCAACCTCACCTAGTCCACTTTAAAAACAGGTCGGGCGGTTTTGCCCGCGGGTTTTGTTACTTTTTTTTTTACTTAGATGAAAATAGGCCATCTTAAGCTTATCTTAAATTTTGGTTTCAAGTTTTTTAATCCTATTGAATGATATAGTTAATGTACATCCTAAACTAAAATTATAATTAGGTGATAAAACATTGAATAGCACTTGAAGTGAGCAAAAATTAAAGGTTTATTCGCCTTTTTCTTATCTTTTTTAACTTTAACAAGCTTTGATTTGTCATTAAAAACTTATCTATATCTAATATTTTGTTTTGTGAAGTTTTGTTATCTACGGTTTTTATTTCTCATGTACAATAAAATAAATGTTTCTAGTCTCTTTTATGGCAAATCTCCTATTTCCCATTTTCAAAGGGTCTTACAAATAATTAAACAACTATAAATTAATTACACTAATGTTTCAAAAACTTTTAATTAAAGCAGATTGAGAGTGGAAATAAATTTAGCATGATCAATAAAAGACATAAAACGCCCCTTACAAGTTAATACATAAGAATGCATATACATAGCAAGTAGCAACATTGACATAGTTATAGTTTTCGGTATTGTGAAGTTGTGTTGATGATTTTTTGCCTTAACATTGTCAAAGCAACATGCAACCGAGTGGTGTTTTAATGTAATTTAACGTGTGTTAGTTTTCATTTTGTGTGTTTGTTTTCGGTATTGTTGAAGTTTTATTATGCGCTCTTAAAAAATATATTTTATTGGCCTCTTTGAACGATAATGATAAATAATTTTGTAATTAATTGGATATAATTCAAACTGTAAAAAAACATGTTTGGCGGGCCGATCCGCCAACTCGCCAATAAACGGTGCGGGCATTAGTTTTGAGTCTAGACACCTAAGTTGGCCCGTCCTATCCCGCTTTTGGGCGGGTTTAGGCGGGGCGGGCCGTCCGGTTTGCCACCCCTACTAATTTTACCCCCCAAAAGTTTGGTAAATAGAAACGGAAGTGTTTCACCCCCATTAAAAAAACAATTCGGTTTTTATTTACCGAACTTTTCTTCATAGGCATGCATTAGCTGTGTTGCATTGGTGCAGGTACGGTACCGGTACGGGGTACGGCATTTTTAAAAAAACTAAGGTATGGGTACGTTCCTATTTTTTTTTTTTTTTTGTAATATACTTATATAAATAAAATAATAGAGTTAAAAAAAAATTCAACATAAAAAATACCACACTTTTTTTTTGAAATACTAAGGCTTAAGAGAGTACAAGATAGGAACTAAATAGGGTCTTTAGTAGCAAAACACGCCAACAAACACAGGGGAACACAAATAAAACCAAAACAAACAACTAGGGCAGCAACTACCAACAACACGGATACAGATGTTTATTGATAATATACACGGATAAATATGCTGATCTGATACACCAATGAAAAAAGGACTCTTAAAAAAATAAATAAAAAAAGAATCTGAATAGTTTATTTCCTAATTGAATAAAAAAAAATACTTTTTGCTGTAAATCTGTACCGACGCGCGTACCGAGGCGTACCTCGTGCGTACAGGCGTGTACCACGTGCGTACTGGGGTAAAATAAAAAAATAAAAAAATTGGTTCGCCGTCGGTGCGTACCGGGGGAATACCGTACGCGTACCAGTACCCGGTACTGATACTCTTTCAAAAATGGAGTACCCGTGCATCACAGTGTGCATTAGTACGGGTGTAAGCGGATGAAAACTTCGGTTTATATTTACCGAAGTTTTTGTTCAAGCACATAAATAGAAATATGGAGGGTGAAAAAGAAACGTGGGAGGTTAGTACTTCAATTGACCAAAAATAACAAGAATCATGATAAATACAATGGAGACATAGTGATATACTTCCTCTAGACTTAAAAAACCTAAAATAATAAAATAATATTTTCCAAAAAAAACAAAAATTAAATATATATGATATATTATACGTGCATGTTTGATATTACGATGAATTTTCCAAAATTAAAGTATTTCATTGTAATTCCAATAAACGCAATATTGTAATATTAAAGACCAATTTGATTTCCCTCTCAAAAACAATTTTTTAGTTTTTTAAAATTAAAAAACTTAATTTGTAATCCAATTTTATAAAAGGGTTTTCAAAAACTGTTTTCTATTTATCAATTTTTAAAACTTAAAAAATAAAACTGATTCAAGAAATTTTATTTTTCTCTTCTTAAAAGTAGTTTTCAAAATGACTTTTATAAATAACATTTTAAAAACTATAAATCAAAATTGTTTCAAACAAGCCCTAAATATATCCCTTTAAAATTCTCACTAAAACTTGCCCCCGTCTAAAAGAATATTGTTTTTTAAAGTTACACCCAACATGTTATTAAAAAAAAAGTACACCCAACACATTTTTAAAAAGATTAATAGAGAAATAAAAAAGAAAAATGTTAACGACTGTCTCTGGGACACTCTAACTATTTTAATTTTTGTATTGAAAAGAGCACATTTTTTATTTTTTAAAATTGTAAAATAATATACTCCCTCTGTTCCCTATTAACTGCCCATTATTGTCGGATTTAATGTTCTTATTTAATTGTCCGTTTGGTATTTTAAGGGTATGATTTTCAATTTACCCTTTGTCAATTATACTTATGATTTTTCAATAAAACTAATTAATGCTATATATTTTGAAAATTAAAATTTTTTTAAAAATCTTTTTTTCGTAGTACATAACATATATATTAAATTTTTTTTACATAATATAATCAATTTATTGAAAAGAGAAAGTGTGAGCAAAAAAATATGAATTTATTGATGGATTAAAATAAGGCTTAATTGATCTTTAGGTCCCTGTATGTTCGCGAATTTTTGGTTTTAGTCCCTATATCTTGTTTTGCTGCAAATAAGTCCATAAATGTACAATTTTTTTTTGTTTTAGTCACTAAAGTCAAAATACGCAGGAAAATATGCAGTTTTCATGCAGATTTTCCTTTAGATTTTCCTGCGAATTTTGACTTTATGAATTAAAACAAAAAAAAAAATTGTAAATTTTTTGATATTTTTGCAACAAAACAAGATACATGGACTAAAACAAAAAATTCACGAAAATAGGGACCAAAAGATCTATCAAGCCTTAAATAAGGGTTTAATCGGAAGATAAAGTGCAAAAATCCACTTTCTTAATATGGTGTTACTATTCAAAAGAGACATTTAAAAGAGAACGGAGGGAATAATGGACAGATTCCAATTAGGAGTACTCAAATCTAATACAATCCATAAAAAAAAAAAAAAAACACGAAAATCAAACTGAAGTAGCCAATTATTTCGTATGTGTTTGGACCATCCGATCTTATAGCAAAACCGATCAATTTAGTTCGGTTTTCAGTTCACTTCATGAGAACCAACTCAATCCAAACCGAACCAAAGTATATATGTGTCACAAACCTCAACTATATATCTATTTTTTTATCTAAAAAAAACCGATTTCTCTATTTATAATTTTATGTAGAAGATTAGATCTTTTGTAGTTACTCTACATAACTTGAAAAACAAGTGGATAACCTATGGATGACAATAGATAGGGTATTATAGTCCACTTCCGAATACCTGCGGTTTGAAAAAATATCCGTACCCATCTTCATACTCGTGTGGATGATAACTCTTGCTATTGAATTTCTCAAAAAAGATTAGTTACCGTTAATTAATAGGCTGTGAAACTTCGTATTTATTTTTTTTAGATACGTTATTTATTTAATTTGATAATAAAAAATGAAAATGATTTTCTTTGTATCTGGATAATGACAAAATAGTTAGTCTTGATATTGACTACGTTCAAGGTTAATTAAAATATGTTCAAATGTAAAATGTACAATTCAAGTGATGACGAGATGTGGAATTGACTTTAATATTATTCTAATCTGTAATGTTTGCATGGTTGTTTCATAATCTAAAATGATATCAAATACATAAATTAATTAAATTAAATACCAAAATAAAATATCCAAACAATTTGGACAATGTATACAAAAACAAGCTAGTTACCCGTTTTTCTGTTTCTTCCCGTTCAATGTTCCACTCAGTCAATTCATGATACATTACTACTATTCTCATGGTGTATCATCATTCGTTAGTTGATTTAGTGGTGATTGGCGCTAAACTTAGTAGGGAAGACCATTGTTCGATTCCCTGCAACTGCAATTGAAAAGAGCTAAAATTATTTAATACTAAAATTGACTCTCGAACCAAATTCAACTGATAATGAAAAAAAATAAAAATAAAAAATTCTCATGCTGTATCCGTCAGTAACGGGGATGCAAATCTTAATGAAATAATCCTAATGGCTTAAATTTTCCCATAGGAACACCTCATCAATAATACACTATATATATCTTTGCTAATTTGATTTTAGGTGTTCCAATGATAGTAAAGTCTACTATCTACTAGCATTGATGATTGACTAGGAGAAACCATATAAAAAAAATAAAAAAAAATAAAAAGATGATTGATGAGGAGAACATTATCCTATTCAGATTAAACTAATCTAATGGATTAGCAAAACAAAATTTGACTGAGATGTGGTGAATAAAAGTCAAAGCCTTCTTAAAATGCACAAAAACTTAAATAATATTATCAATCTTGAGAATTTAATTATTTTAATAAGGATTATGTTAAACAGTGTCCCTGGTATACTTGTTAAGCATACAAAAAATAAAAATAAAAGAAAAATAAAAAAACAAAAAGATGATTGATGAGGAGAACATTATCCTATTCAGATTAAACTAATCTAATGGATTAGCAAAACAAAATTTGACTGAGATGTGGTGAATAAAAGTCAAAGCCTTCTTAAAATGCACAAAAACTTAAATAATATTATCAATCTTGAGAATTTAATTATTTTAATAAAGGTCATGTTAAACAGTGTCCCCGATATACTTGTTAAGCATACAAAAAATAGAAATAAAAGATAAAATTAATATTATTAAAATAATTTTTTACATTCTCGATGCATTGAATGCACAAATTCCGAGACAAAATTTCTATATTTATATGTTTAACTAGTACCTCGGGAACACTGTTTAACATTTTCCTTTTTTTTTTAATCTTCTAATTCCAAGAGAAGGGTATCGGATAATTCAGAGTTTGATTACGAAGTAAGTAAAATTTGGACATAAATTTTTTGACAAAAAAATTAAACTCGAATTTTCTTAAACAATTCGTTCATAGTGTTAAGAAGTCCTACATCGATATTACAAGATTATCTGAATGTATGTTTAGAAGTGAGGACAATTTTCACCTTACAAGTTGATTTTGTATAATTGAGTTAAGTCTAATATTTAATTCCGAGATGATATCAGAGTCTCTCAAAGATCCGTTGGACCACCTATTATTAGGTTTCCGCTATGTCAGACCACCCACCGTTTATATCCACGCACGAAACCCAATAGTGTTGGGCGTAAGGAGTATGTTAAGATGTCTCATATTGATTGTGAGATGATCTAAATGTGTGCTTAGAAGTGAGAGTAATTTTTATCTTACAAATCGATTTTGTATGATTGAATTAAGTTCAATATCCAATTCTAAGAAGAAATAAAGTTTATTAACCATTTGAAATCGATGTCTTAGCTTGATATATATAAATTTTTTTTGTTTCCGATGAAATAGTCACACAATTACTTAGTAATTTCAACGTACATGTGCGAACATTTTGGAGATGACAGATAGATAAAATAAGGAAAACATTAAAGAGTGTCCCCAATATTAATTAAATATATTAATATGAAACTTTTTATATCTTAAAAATATAAAAAGTTATCTTTCTTACATTAACTTTATCTTTAATTTTTCTTTTTATAATGCTAGCTTAACAAGTGTTCCAGCGACCGTTTAACATAATCCATAAAATAAATGTTGTCTTGATCTTGGTTTATCAACATATATGGAGGATATCAAGATATAGTTTTTTCTATTGATGTAGCAACACACCCTTTAACTTGTTTTCAAAGTTTTTTATTTACTAATTACTATGAATGTAATCGTTTTTTAATACACCTTGTACTCACATCAATGAATTTTGCTTATATCAAAAATCATTCTTTTTTAATCATAAATAAGCTTTTAAATTGTTTTTCATCCCAACAAAAAAAGCAGTTTTAGTTTTTTACGTTAAGGTAATTATAAATATATTAGAATTATATTTTATAAGAGTAATGCTAAGGACACACCCACTAACACACTCTTTTAACACACACTAATAATAATTTGACATGTCATCCACTTATTTTTAGTTGTTTACCCGTTACCTGTTCAATTCTAAAACATTAAAAATTTATGTACCAAAAACTATTTTGTCCTTTGTCTGTTCGTGTTCTCTTCTTCCTTGTTGGGATCTAACTTCTTCTCTTCTGGCAATGGAAAAATCACAGAGCAATAATCCAACGTTTAAATACATATGGGTTGTGTTTGAGTAGAAACAATAAATTAAAGGAAATGAAATTCAAAAAACCCTTTTGTGAGAAAAATACAGGTAGTGTTCAAGTGAGAAAATAGATGGAAAAATTGAAAAAAAGGGAAAAGGAAAATCAAAGCAGTGTTGAGAAAGAACTTGAGTTGGGAAAGAAAATTGAGAAATTCGTGGAATTTTGTAGGGGGAAAGATTGAATTGTAACAAAAAATTCTTGAAATAGGATCAATTAAAATTCAGAAGTAGAATTGAACTCTATTCTCTAACACAAAAACAAAACCTTTTTCAAAAATCTGAAAATCCTATTCAGATCCGCCGCTCAATCCTCATTTTTCCCGTTACGGTAAGGTTCTTGCTGTCACCGGAGCTTGCTACTGAAGCAGTGACCAAGAGAAAAGAGTGTTCTCTTTCAGAGTTTTGTTTTTTACAAAAAAAAAAATAGTTTTGTCTCTCAAACCGGCTTAACAGGTTACTAGGTAAAGAAATAAAAAGTGGGATGATGTGGCCCAATAAATGAGGGTGTGTTTAAAGTAGTGTGTTAGAGAGTGTGAAATTAGCACTCCTCATTTTATAAACACGTTTCATAAATAACTCCTCAAAAAATAGAATTTAAAAACATGATGAATTAAATATGAATTTTTAAACATTAAAAATCAATTTTTGACTTAAAATCAAATTTTAGAAAATGTTGCTAGCATTTTTATGAAAATCTATCCAACTTTTAATATCTAGGGACACTTGTTTATCAATCATAATTAGTATTTAATTATTATCATTATTAGTTTAAATTTTCCACTTGTATTGTTGCATGTAGCTTCCCTACCACTTGTCTAGTTGCATGTTTTTGTTTTGACACTTGTCTCTATGCATGTAAGTCATTGTAGTCACTCTTCTCCTATAAATAGGAGTTCACAATGTACTTTGAATTAATGCAATATACAACTTTATTCATTCACTTATATGGTATCAGTTGGTAACGTTCCAGCCCTACTCTGTTAAACCAGAAAACGTCGTTTTTTCTCCCTTGCCGTCACCCTTGCCTCCCATGGCTTCCGATGGCTCTCACTACATAGCTAACCCCTATGAACCCTCCAAACCCTTTGCGTATATCACCCTCAGTGGTGTCACCAAGCTTCTCCCTACCAATTATCTCAATTGGAAACTCCAGGTAGAAGCCTTCCTTGATGGTTTTGATCTACTCAAATACCCTGATGGATCGTTCCCTGCGCCGACAACAACGATCACCACCACTGCATCGCCTCCGGCCACGTCGCCGAACCCTGCCTTTCAAACATGGCGTCGCCAGGATCGCCTCATCTATGGCGCCATCCTCACCACTCTGTCCGACGAGGTGGCCTCCTTGGTGTCCCAGACGAGGACCTCGCACGACCTCTGGGAGCTTCTCAAGAACACCTATGCCAAAGCCTCCCGCAGTCACCTTAAACAACTCAAGGAACGTCTTTGGATGGCCTCGAAAGGTACTCAATCCATCACAACCTACATGCACTCTCTGAAGCAAACTGCTGATCTCCTCGCCTCCCTCGGATCTGCTGTCTCCGTCGAGGACATGACCGACCATATTTTGCGCGGTCTTGATGACGGTTACCGAGCAGTCATTGATGGAGTCAACGCAAGGGACACTCCAATCACCTTTGATGATCTCCTCGAAAAGCTCCTCATCCAGGAACTCTCTCTTGCTGCTACTCAACGCCAATCACCTGCTCCTGTTACTGCGTTGCACGCTCAGGCAAGGTCGACCCACAACAAGCCTCGACCAAGTCAAGCACATGCACCGACCAACCAACGCCCAGGTGATCGCAAACCATTCCTTGGTCGATGTCAATGGTGCAATACCAAGGGACACGTCCTCGCTGACTGCCAACTCTTTCGGACTCAACACCCCAGTGTCCCCGCACCTCCTCGTCCTTCTCCGAGCACCACTAGCCAGGCCCAGGCCCACACTGCTACTGCTGGCACATCCTCGCCTGGTTTTCTGCTCGACAGTGGAGCAACACATCATGTGACCAACGACCTTGCAAATCTGGCACTTCACCATCCATACACTGGCCCCGACTCACTCTTCATGGGGAATGGTTCAGGTTTAAACATCTCTCACTCTGGAACACTTTTAATTAATGATTTATCCTTATCTAATGCTCTTTGTGTTCCCTCCATGAAACAACAAATTATTTCTGTCTCTCAACTCACCAAACAAACTAACTCTGCCGTTGTTTTCTTACCAAACTCCTTTTATGTCATGGACTTGCAGACACGCCAAACAACCCATAAAGGCTCATGTGTGAATGAACTTTACCTGTTGACCACGACCTCCCCTTCCGCCCACACCGTCCAAGTGGAATCCTCTGCTTCTTGGCATCACAAGCTTGGACACCCTTCAACTTCCATCTTCAAATTTATTCAACAGCATTTTTCCTTATGTTCCAATAAATTTCCGCAATCAGATTGTAATTCATGCCAAATTAATAAAAGTCATAAACTTCCTTTTCATGAATCTACTCTTACATCTACTTATCCATTAGAAATAATTTTTTCTGATGTATGGACCTCCCCTGTTTTATCTGTTGATGGTCTTCGTTACTATTGTTTGTTTGTTGATCATTATACTCGCTATATATGGCTATATCCCATGAAACTAAAATATGATGTGCAAACCATTTTTCCCAAATTTAAAGCGTTAGTTGAAAACTTCTACCAACACAAAATAAAAGTCCTATACACTGACAATGGTGGCGAATACATTGGCCTTCGTCCCTTTCTAAGTGCTCATGGTATAAGTCACCACACCACTCCCCCTCATACACCCGAACACAATGGCATCTCTGAACGGCGAAATCGGCACATTGCCGAAACCGGCCTCTCCCTCCTTCACCACTCTGGCTTGCCCCTCACCTACTGGCCTCACGCCATGACCACTGCAGCCTACCTCATTAACCGTCTCCCCACCCCAATCCTCGGGCACCAATCACCTTACTCTAAACTCCTCCGCATTAGTCCGGATTATCATAAATTAAAATGTTTTGGATGTTTGTGTTTTCCCTGGATTAAACCTTATGCTAACCATAAACTTGCTCCAAAGTCTACTATGTGTGTTTTTGTAGGTTACTCAGCTGATCAACATGCATATCTATGTCTTGATCCCTCAACTGGACGGATTTACACCTCTCGCCATGTAAAGTTCGTCGAAACTGAATTCCCTTTCCGCGCATTGGTCGCCCAACCGACCACGTCCACAACCTCACAGACTGGTCCCCTCCAACTGCCCGTCCTGCCGACCATCGCTCCACCTACTGCGAGCACCAACCCCACATCCCCGGATACCTCATTTGTTGAGCCTCCCTCCTCGTCTGGCATTTCCTCCCCGACCACATCCCAATCCTCGTCCACAGATACAACGAGCAATGAAATGACCAGTAATGACCCCCCTTCCTCCATACAGCCAACATTGCTCCCACAACCACAAACGACCTCTCCTCCTACCACGACCACTGAACCCCATGGCGGTGGGATCATCACCCGGTCCAAAAACAACATCGTCAAACCCATCCACAAACTCAACCTCCATGTCCGTCCCTCATTCCCGATGGAACCTGGTACTATTACCCAAGCCCTTCGTGATCCGGACTGGCGTTCCGCAATGCAGGCTGAATTTGATGCCCTACATCGCAACAACACCTGGGAACTCGTTGGTCGTTCCTCTGCTCCGAATTTGGTTGGTTGTAAATGGGTCTTTCGCATCAAGAGAAATCCAGATGGGTCCATTGATCGGTACAAGGCTCGATTGGTCGCTAAAGGTTTCCATCAACGCCTTGGTTGTGACTACACAGAGACATTTAGCCCCGTCGTCAAACCAGTGACAATTCGGATCATCCTCGCCCTGGCAGTTCGACAAGGATGGTCTGTCCGCCAGCTTGATGTTAACAATGCCTTTCTTCAAGGGACGCTCAACGAGGAGGTCTACATGGACCAACCACCTGGTTTTGTTAACAAAAGCTTCCCTGATCATGTTTGTCGCCTAAAGAAGGCGCTCTACGGGTTAAAGCAAGCTCCTCGCGCTTGGTATATGGAACTTCGTGTATTCCTACTCTCCATTGGCTTCGTCAATTCCACCGCCGATGCTTCTTTGTTTATTCAGCGGACACCACGCGCGACACTATACTTGCTCGTCTATGTCGACGACATCATTGTTACGGGGAGCTCCTCGACAGAATTATCTAGTCTCATTGCTACACTTGCTGATCGTTTCTCATTGAAAGATCTTGGCTATCTCAATTATTTCCTGGGTGTTGAAGTCATTCCTTCCGCTGCGGGCATGTTTCTTTCACAACGGAAATACATCACTGATCTCCTTCAAAAGTCGGGCATGACAGAAGCTAAACCAGCGTCCACTCCAATAACCGCAACTCCTCCACTACTCAAAAACTCTGGTGATCCCTTGCCCTCCCCGACTGAATACCGAGCACTAGTTGGCAGTCTACAATACTTGAGTCTTACTCGACCAGACATTGCCTTCGCGACCAACAAACTTGCTCAGTTCATGCAGAACCCGAGCACCATGCACTGGTTGGCTCTCAAGCGCCTACTTCGCTATCTGGCCGGCTCTTGCGACAAAGGCATTTTCATCTCCGCGACTGCTCCCCTGAACTTTCATGCGTACTCAGATGCCGACTGGGCGGGTGACAAAGATGATTATATATCTACCACTGGTTACCTGCTCTACCTTGGCGACACTCCCATCTCTTGGAGTTCCCGCAAACAACGCTCGGTTGCTCGATCATCCACTGAAGCTGAGTATAAAGCCTTGGCCGACACGGCCAGTGAACTCCTTTGGGTCCTCTCTTTGTTCACTGAACTTGGTCACACTCCTACAGCTGGTCCGGTCATCTACTACGACAATCTTGGTGCTACACATCTAAGTGCTAATCCTGTCTTCCACTCCCGAATGAAGCACATAGCCTTAGCTTATCACTTTGTCCGTGAAAACGTTCAACGTGATCGTTTTCGTGTTTCCTTTGTCTCTACCAACGACCAGCTTGCTGACATTCTCACCAAGCCTCTGCTTCGTCCTCGGTTCGAGTTTCTACTATCCAAGTTGCATCTCTCTTCCAGGCCGCCCAACTTGCGGAAGGATATCAATCATAATTAGTATTTAATTATTATCATTATTAGTTTAAATTTTCCACTTGTATTGTTGCATGTAGCTTCCCTACCACTTGTCTAGTTGCATGTTTTTGTTTTGACACTTGTCTCTATGCATGTAAGTCATTGTAGTCACTCTTCTCCTATAAATAGGAGTTCACAATGTACTTTGAATTAATGCAATATACAACTTTATTCATTCACTTATATTGTTAAGCATATCAAAAATAAAAATAAAAAATAAAATTAATATTGATAAAATAACTTTCTACATTCTCGATGCATTGAATTCACAAGTTTCGAGACAGAATTTTCATATTTATATGCTTAACTAGTGCCCCAGAGCAATGTTTAGCAGTTTTTTTAAAAAAATTAGACAAGAAACAAATGCCAAGCTATATAAATTACAACGTCAAACTTCAAAATTTTGGAATAAAAAATAACGCTTCAAAACTAATCAGTTGTTTTAGATCGATGATGCTTCATATTTTCTTTGACACAAGTTCAAACCTTATAAAATCAATACATTTTTATTTTTTTTATAATCCATTGTTTTTTTTTAATGTCTCATCATAAAAATTATTTTAGACATTCAAAAATATGTTCATCCGAAAAGTGAAAATACCTACTTCTAGTCAAATGCCCTAAGCAATCATCTAAAATTAATGCCAATTGTCTTTTCCCCTTTGGAAGAGTAGTAGAAATCTCTCGTGCGTCATTCTTTTGATAAATTTGTTTGTGTTATATTCATGCCAAACTACTCGTGTCAAACTCAAGAAAAATCTTTGAAATGTAAGATAATTCGAATTTGAATTTTTCAATTTTAACATCTAGTAAAAAAAAAAAATAAAAAAAAAAAAACAACGTCCCATTCTTTGTCATAGGCACCCACCCTTGCTTCTAAATTATGTGTCATCTTCTCATAAAAAAAATCATGTTTCATGATAGAAGATTAGGTAATAAATAATTAAGTAGTTTTATATTAGTTAATTAAATGATTTAGGAGTGAGAATTATATTGCTATTTGAATATTAATTATATTAGGTTATTGGGTTTATATTGGCCTTTAGGCCCATCTAACATATTATCCATTAGAAGTCTTATATATGTAGTGTCTTTGACACATTTTATCTGAAGGGAATGAAAATAAATGTTTTTATCTTTTATTTTACTTGTTTTCTCTATTGTTTTCTTAGGAGTAATTTAGTTTTTTTTTTTTTTTTGACACAAGGAGTAATTTAGTTGTAGCTTGGTAAGAATAAACTTCCTATCATTTCATCTCTTAATTAAAATGCAATAAATTAACAACTTTTAAATAGGCATGCATCATGCTTCAAAAAAAAAATAGCCATGCATCATATATAATTTTAGAAATATTTTACCATAAAAAAAAAAGTTCAAGTAGTGGCTTGTGCCTAAGAAAAAATATCATATATATATATATATATATATATATATATATATATATACTGTCTCGTGCTTAAGAAAAAGGAACGGAGTGGCTTGTGCCTTGTAATATAAGAGTGATCTATGAATGTGACTTTTTATTTCTTTTAGTCAAAACTTATGGGTATCATTTTAATAAGGATTAAAATATTATCTAATTGTATCCCAAAAAAACATTATCTAATTTACCTTCAATATGTAACAAAAAATAATTGGCTTCATTATATTATATACAAGTGATTTCACTTTTTTGCTTCTCATCAAGATCCAAAAATTACTATTCAATTATTTATGCATTTGCTAGCACTGGTTTGAAATCTTTTAAGGATGTTTTTAATATGAATCTCTTAAAAATAGTCTAAAAGTGATCTCTTAATTTGAAAAATAAATTTCAAAATAAAACATAGGAAATAAATATAATATTGGTGAGACTTATTTCAATGCTTTTCATAATTTGAGAGTATTTATCTATCAACTAATAGCAAGTAATTAACATAAATAGTTGCATGTGTATAATAATAATTAACTTTTATTTCACATGCATATATATGACTTATTTTTATTAGTGATGAATAAATATCTCCCAATTATTGATGGATATATCATATATGTATATTAAAGTAAGGGACGAGAGTCAAATACAAAAGGTAAATCAAGTGCTACCGAAATGAGTATCAAATGTACTTAAAATAAATAAATAAATAAATAAAACTTTCCACAAACACAAGAATTCGGCTACTATAACAGAGACGCTGAAAACACACCTAACTATAAAAATTGATTAACGTGCACCAAAAACAAAAACGATAATAGAGAAAAAGAAAGGCTGAAAAGAATAACAATAAGGAACAAGCCACCCATACGTCCGAGAAAAACGGAACCCAACACCCCAAAAATCTCTATTGGCTCAACACAAGACATGTTGCACTTACGGAGCAGGGAGACCTAGAATTTTTAGTCAAAAACCATTGCCACGACAACAATTCCTCTCGCAAAAATTTAATTATCGGACTTAGAGTTTCAAATACACCATATAGTAACATGCCAAATTAATAATCACGCTAACTTGATTTGGCTCACTACAACTTGATATATTTGGGAGCTTCGTAACAACATCTTGTTTAGAGGTGTTATACCTGACTATGTTCAATTGGTGGATCAAATTAAGTTTATTTCTTGGTTTTGGTTTATTTATCGTGCAGACAGACAATTGGTCTATTCTTATTCGGATTGGTATACTGTTAATCCCTTAAAGTGTCTCCTTAGTATTTAAGGAATTGTTATTGTAAGTTTTGAGTACTTCTTATTAATACAACTTTTGATTATAAAAAAATTGAAAAAAATAACGCTAACTTATTCCAACAAGTTTTTTTTTTTAAATCGGCTAAATTTTATTAAAAAAACAACTCTTCCACAAGAAGTGTAAGGAATTGTTGTGAAACATACAACGAAAGGTAACGTGATATAACACAATTACCCAATAACAATACACCTAATCAACGCCCCAAACCACCCGTACACCAATACTGATTCACTAAACCCACCAGAGAAAACCCCTACCCGACCCTAGGAGACACCACTAGACACTAACTTCCGAACTCGAATTAAAATTACTCGGCCCATCAGGATCTAGAAAGCAGCCCCAAAAGTCGAAGGTTGAGGGACATCGGTAGTCAGAGAACCGACGGTCCACACCTGATGCAGTAGAGTTCGACCCGATACCAGAGACCTGCAAATCTCAACAGATTTGAACACCCCTCAGCGACTCCAAGAGTCCTGCAAATCTCACCATATTTGAAAAGGGTCAGAGACTCTCGTATCAGGGAGAATCCACTCACACTTGGCATTAACCATCCAACACCTTTCCACACCAATACGTCCTGGAGGTACGTTAAAACAACAACGTCCGTCAACACGGAGTATCTACATACCTCGCCCTTTCGAGCGCGTCAGGACAAATACCAAGGCCAATAAAAACCTCAGCCATACACCACCGCAGCCAACCACCACCACTGCCAAAAACCCCCAAACAAAACCCTACCGAAACCAACAGCACCAAAGAACACCTAAACACCAAACCACCTCCAACAGCACCCCCACAACCACCATCACAGCTTCACCACACCACAACCACCTGAACAGAGCACACCACCATCACTGACAGCCACCACGCACCACCACCACCGCCACCAAGGTTTCATGGAGAACGTCTAACCAACACCACCACTGAGAACCGTGAGAACGCAGCTTCACCGCACCACCACCTAGACAGAGAACAAAACGCCTAACCACTAGACCACCACCGTAGCAGAACCAACAGAACTCCAAAAAACAATAGAGCAGCGGCGGCGGGATGAAGCAAACCGTCGAAGAAAACGAAGCAGAACACCCAAGGAACAAGAAACCTCCAACCAACACAGCGACAACCACACAGCCCAGAAACACCCAATCTCCGACGAAAGGCGACGAAAACAAAGGGCGCAGACGCAGCTCGTGGAGGACACCGGAAGGAAGCAGGGGACGGCGGTCCGGAGCTGAGAAGCTCATCGTACCACCACCGCAAACGTCTACATCTTGACAGTAAAGGTTTGGATTTGGGGTTGAAGGGAGGCGGCGGCTGAGAAGAGCTAGAGAGAAGGCAGAGAGAAAATTAGGTTTATTTGTTAGAGAGAGGATGAATATTTGTAATAGTTAACTTATTCCAACAAGTTGGAATTTAAAGAGGGTTTTATTAGTTTATAGAAGAAAATAAAATATGAACTTTTATTGCTACATATTCCAATTCCAACATAGTACTCCATAAGCATCTAGGGATACAATAAAACCATATAAGATCACATAATCAAATCTCTTGCTAGAGGCCGGGAACATATCATTTATTGTTTCTACTTCAATTTTTTTTTTATTACATACAATAATATTAATTTAGGGCCAACATTTATTTCCAAAATTAAATGACACAAAACTATGTAAATTACAACTTAAAATATCAATAGACACTGCAAATCAATTATACGATCATATAATTTAAACATCATGCATAAACCGTGGGAATCAAACACAAGTCACTTTTCCTTCCAATAGCCAATCCATAATGTTCAGTCATATCTAAATCCTCAGGTTTCATCTTATTTGGAAGTTCCCAATTGAAATGATAAACTAATAGCGCCACGGGAAGCATTATTCCGGCTATACCAAACACCAAGCCGGGACATATTCTTCTTCCAGCTCCGAAAGGAATATACTCGAAATTATTTCCTTTGTAATCAATAGAACTACCATCAAATCTCTCTGGAATAAACATCTCAGCATCAGTCCAATATTGAGGATCTCTTGCCATAGACCATACATTTATCATGACTTTGGTCTTTTTTGGTATATCATATCCATCAATATTGATTAATTCTGTGGATTCTCTAGGGAGCAATAAAGGAGTAGGTGGGTGTAACCTTAATGTCTCTTTTATGATTAATTTTAGGTAAGGTAGTTCATGTATATCACTTTCAGATATTATTTCCTTTCCTTTACATGCTTCTCTTAATTCAGCTTGTGCCTTTTTCATTACACTTGGATTTTTCATCAACTCTGATAGAGCCCAAACTATTGTCGATGTTGTTGTGTCAGTTCCCGCAGCAAATGCATCCTGAATGAATAAAAGAAAATAAATACATTAAAAATGGCATTTAAAAAAATTAACAAAAAATAAAACTAGTAATTATACCCTCAATTTGTTAAATAATTTTTAAGCATCTTAATTAATTTAGAGCATTCTAAAAAAAGATTTTATTTTAATTTTTTTACTATCTACAAATATATCACTTTTCATTTTTAGACCCATAGACATATAGAAATTTTGACTTTTTGTTGTATCTTTTTACTCGTCGCATTCAAAGTTAAGCAACAACGGCTTAAAAAACCATTGCGTGCTAGCTTGTAATTTAGGGGCTAGGGATGCCCCTTTAAAAAAATGATATGCAATATTAATTATTATTTTGTCAATAATACTCTTAATATTTATTACAAAAAACGAAATAGGTGCAATGAAATAATAAATAGTTAATAGTATTATATGGAAAAAATAAATAATTTCATCAAAATTCATAAAATTTATTAATTTTTCTAGAATCTCTAAAACAAGAACTGAAAAGGAATAGTATGAGTATTTACTTACAAAAATCACAGCTTTGATGTTGTTAGTTGTTATTGGGATTTCAAGCTTTCCACTTTCTTGGATTCTCAAAAGCACATCAACAAGATCTTCCGTTTCATCATCACCACTAATTGTTTCTTCTTTTGCCCTTCTTTGCTTCTCTTGATGCTTCCTTACAATAATATCAATAATTTTGTCGGCTTTTCTTTGCATTTTCTCCATTTTTGATTTCGAGCGGGTTAACATATTTATTATAGATTTTATTGAAGGAAACAAATCAGCAGGTTCAAGTCCTCCAACAGATTCAATGGCTTTTCTAATCACAGTCACAAATTCATCTTGATCCTCAGATTTGTCACCAAACGCCGATCTAGAAACTGTAGAACTCACTAACGAAAAAATTCTATTAGTAAGATTTACAGAAGACCCTGCTGATGACTGAATTGATTTTATAAAATTTCTTGTCTCGTCTTCTCTAATATAAGAGAAAGTTTGAACCCTTTTATTACTTAAAAGCTCCAACATACATATTTTTCTCATTTGTCTCCAATAATCACCATATGGAGAAAATGCAATATCTATTGCACCATATGCCATGATATTAGGAGCTTGAAGTTGTGGCCTATTAGCAAAAATAACATCATGAGTTTTCAATATTTCTTTTGCTAATTTTGGTGAGCTTATAACCACAGTTGAAATTTCACCAAGCTTTAGATGGACCATAGGTCCATATTTTTGAGCAAGTTGTCGAAAAGCACGGTGTGGAAGTGATCCTAATGCTGCTATTTGATGAAGGTTACCAATAAGTGGTAACTTCATTGGACCAGGAGGTAATTTGTAGGTTTTTTGTTTGTAATATTTTGCAACCAAACGTAGCATTAAGAAAACAAAGAATGGATAAACAATGGAAGAAAGTTTGACTTCCATGGTAGATACCTATTAATTCAATTAATTAATTAATTAAGAAAGATAGTATACTAAGAAGAAAGATAAGTAATACTCAAGTGTCAGGGTGTTTGTGTTGTCTATATATTGAGGGTGTTGGTGTTCCTATTTATAGAGTTGTTGGTGTTGCTATTGTACGATAATACGTGTACCTACTTTTCTTTGTTAGAGAAAAAGGTATGGTTGAATCCGTGATTAAGAAGAATTGAAAAAGTCTTGGTAGTATTCTACATTCTTTTAAACACTAGTTGGCCATGCATGCATAAACTAAATAAAAACTAGGGAAAAATTTTTAGATGGACACAAAGATATTTGGCTACCTTTTTTGTTCACATACAAAAAAGAGAAAATGAAGAAAATATAATAATTAAATATTATATATTTTATAAATGTTATTTTCTTTTTTGAAGTTTTTTGCTCTGTAAAACATCACACGCTCTGTCCTTTCTCTAAAGTAACACCGCCGTCCTCCTCCCCCAAAATCCAAACGTTGCACTAACGATGTAGATCTGGTAGCTTGGTGGTGCTCGTGATTGTTCTTGGAATCATCACCACTAAACTCCGGTGGGCTCGTAACTCTCCAGAGTTTGTTCTTAACCCACGCCGTCGGTGTTGGGTGGTTTCTATTCAACCGTCGTCGTGTCCGCCGCAACTGTGACTTCGGTTCTCTGGGTTTCGTCGTCTGTCATGTGGTTCTGTTACGGCGGTGACCGGTTCAGTGCAACCCAGATCTGTTCGTGAGTCGCACCTCCTGTTTGTTCGACTGGTTTGGCTTTTCTTGGTTCAGATCTGGTTATCGGACTCCACCTCCGTCACATCGGTGGTCGTCTGAATGTTCTCTTTACTCTGTTTCTCTGACGGTCCAAGCCACTATGCTTTTCCCAACCTCCATCGACGCTGTTGTTGTCGTTCTTTTAGGTCTGTAAGGGTCGTGTGGTGGTGGTGGTGCACTCGGTTTGCTGGGTGGTTGGTGGTGCCGCTGGTCTCCAGCTGTTCCCCTGCGCGCCGGAGGATGGAGTTGTTCTTCTCTTTCCGGTGGTTCTGTTTTAGTTCCGGCTGTACTGGTTCTTTCTCTGGAGCTACTGGTTATGTTGGTTCAGTTAGTGTCTCATTAGCTCTGCTGATACTGATGTTGTTGTACTTCACTTTTGTTGCTTGCATCTGTTTTGGTTCCTTGGATCTAACAGTTTGCAGGGGCTTGAGTTTGATTGGCCCGAAAGGGTTCTTGATACCTGCTTTGATTTATCATAGGGGGTTTTGGTACGTGAATTTGTCCGTGTTGGCGGTCAGTTCATTCGCCGTTTTATACCTTTACAAATATTGACACGTCCTTTTTTGCTATTTGATTTCGAACCCGTGCGCGGGTTCGCTGAGTAGTGCCCGATGTGTTAGTGTATGTTTTTTGGTTTTCACCCGTTAGGGTTGGATCTATAACCACTTTGTAGCTGGTTTTATTTGTTTTATCTTTAATGCTGCAAAACGGTTAACTGGGTAAGGTTGATGTCCCCCCAGTTTGTACTCTCTTATATTTTATGTTTAATATATTTCGGATAGGGTTTAGGGTTTTCTCGACTCTCCTTTTGCTTAAAAAATATATATATAATTGTGGCAAAGGTTATGGTGCATAAGCCCAAAGCTTATGCATGGTGCATAAGCCAATGAAAACACAATGATTTTACTCACACACCCCCTAATTTGCTGGCGCGCCCCCCACCCCCACCCCCCTTGCTACGCGCGCCCCCCACCCCCCCCCCCCCCACACCCCCACCCCCCCTCACTCCACTCATTTTTTTTGAATTTTTTTTTTTACATTTTTTTTTTTGAATTGTTGTTTTTCACTTTTTTTACATTTTTTTTCGAAAAAAGATCGGAAACTTTTTTTTCGGAAAAACCAGAAACTTTTTTCCGAAAAAAAATCAAAAAATTTTCCCGAAAAAAGATCAAATACTTTTTCCAAAAAAACCGAGAACTTTTTTCTGAAAATTTTTTTCCAAAAAAAAATCGAAAAACTTTTTTTCAGAAAAATCGGGAACTTTTTTTCCAAAAAATAAAAATCGAATTTTTTTTTCAGAGAGTTAAATGGTTTCTGGAAACCATTTATGCAATATTATTCTGGAAACCATTATGCTAGTTAAATGGTTTCAGAGAGTTAAACAGTGAAACCATTTGTATTGTAAAATGGTTTTATGTGTTTACTGAAACCAATATTGTGTTTTTATGGTTTTAAAAATTCTGGAAACCATTATGCTGGTTAAATGGTTTCAGGTAGTTATACAATGAAACCATTACTATTGTTAAATGGTTTTATGTGTTTACTGAAACCAATATTGTGTTTTTATGGTTTTAAAAATTCTGGAAACCATTATGCTGGTTAAATGGTTTCAGGTAGTTATACAATGAAACCATTACTATTGTTAAATGGTTTTATGTGTTTACTGAAACCAATATTGTGTTTTTATAGTTTTAAAAATCCTGAAAACCATTATGCTAGCTAAATCGTTTCAGATAGTTATATATTGAAACCATTTGTATTGTAAAATGGTTTTACACTAAATGGTTCAATGATTTTAAATACCGATTATTACTGAAACCATAAATATGGTTTAATGGTTTTGATAGTTTTCTATGTGAAACCAAAATAATTGCCTAATGGTTTCTTACAAAACTAGTGTTGATTATCTTGGATAATCCTAAATAACCGTCCATAAATAATCCATAACCATTTGTTATAATCGGACATTAAAACCAAATATAATCGGACATTAAGTTTCCGATCTTTTTTCCGGAATAATTTTCGATTTGTTTTTTCCGGAAAAAAAGTTCCGATTTTTCAGGAAAAAAGGTTTCAACAATATTTATGGTTTCAAAGATCCATTATGAAATTATTCCACCCCCAAAATGGTTTGGGCATGATTTTAGTTTAAAAATAATTACGAAAATATTTAATCATACATAATAAAAAAAATTTAAAAAAAACTATAAAAAAAAAAAACTAAACAAAAAAAAAATTTAAAAATGGGTTGGGGGGTGGGGGGGGGGGGGTGCTGGGGGCGCGCGAGCAACTTTGGGGGATGCGCGAGTAAGAGGCTGGCTTATACACCATGCATAAGCTTGGCTTATGTAGGATAACCACACCCTATAATTGTATACATTTACAAAACTAAGGTATCACAATACTTGGAAATTAATTAGGTGTGTTTAATATTAACCTGTCAAAAATAATTTTAAAAAAATTTTATTTAAATTTTAATAAAAATATTAGGGTCCACTTTGAATCTGATGCATATAAGACGACCCATTGACGATCCATATAAGCATTCTTGGAGCTACTAATGGTGTGTTTAATTTGGCCACTGGTACGACGTGTTTATTAGCCCGTTGTTGCTATTTGTGATAATGTGATCTTTTAAATGGATTTGGTTGTAATCATTGGGTCGCGTATTAACGTATTTATACATTTGATATGTCGATATATCTTTTTATGAGATCAAACAGTTTAGATTCTAGGGGGTGTTTGTTTCATGGATTATAAGTTTATTCCAAGGAATGTGACTTTGGGAATCTTTCATTCCCATATTTGTTTCAAGTGTTTATAAATTATGCCTAGGAACTTTTTATTCCTTGGAATATAATTTACACATGATCTTCCCACTTTTTATTCCCATGTTAAAGGGTGGGAATCTTACATTCCCATGGGAATAAGAGGTAACCACCCATAACTCCCCACTCTCCCATTATTTTTAACTCATTTATTTATAATTTTTAATATATTAAAATTTTAATTGGATTTATTTTAAAAATGTTCCAAGGAAATTTATTTGTTTACCAAACAAATTGATTGGAATAATATTCCTGGTAATAATGTTCCTTGGAATGATATTCCCGGGATTATAATTTTAATCTCCGAAACAAACACACCCCTAGTTTAATATTTTAAATTATAAAATAAAAAATAAACTTTGCATAGACCGTTCAATCTAGATTAGTCGGCCGGAAATATTCTGCCTACGTGAGTGTGGAAATTATCCAAGGATACATTTGATATGAAAAAGATAAATACTTTGACATAACAACATAAGATCAAATTTTAAGAAACCCTAATATGGTCCCTAATTTAAAAGGACCACCTATCGTCCTCTCTATTTTACCTACTACAACCAGTCATGGATTTTTTTTTTATTGTATTTGTGTAAAAATAAAAAAAATAAATTGGTGAATGATGTTTGATGTATTGAAAGTGAAACTATCAGAAGGATATCTCTACTTGTGTGATTTGACATAACAACACAAGATCAAATTTTAAAGTATTGAATTAATTTATTTTACGATATTTGGGGAACAAAGTTATTTTTATGGAAAATTTCAAACAATTTATACTAGGGATAAAAAGTTGTCATTATTGTGGCAATTGTGAGATTAGTTAAGACTCATATTGCTTGAAAAATTGGAAGTTTACCACTTTATAAGTGTAAGGATCCATAAACCTAATAATATCTTAAGCTTTTGGATAAAGATGTGGTGTCCAACTGACTTGTATGGTTTTTCTTAATCCTAATGGAAATGATCCCTCCAAACTCCCCTTGTGACCCGACAGTGGTGTCACAGTCAATAGTAGTTCCACGAATGATTAGACCGGCTTCTTGTATTGAAAGTCTTCCTAACAAATGAGAAATTGTTGTAACGAGTATGAGGTGGGTTAAGTCTCACATTGCTTACAAAATCAAAGACTTTATAAGTGAAAGGACTCATAAATCTAGGTCTTAAGATTTTGAATAAATATGTATCCACCACGCTTGAATAAATATCTAAATTTATGAGTCATCTCACTTATAAAGTCACTCACATAATTGTTGGGTCGTGAGGAGAGCGAGGTGGATTATGCTTATAATTAATCATACAAGTGAGATTTATGACATTGGTGTTTAACTCATTTGTATGGTTACTTAAGCATGATCCACCGCACTCTCCTCAAGACCCAACAATCATGCGAATGAGGGACAAAATTTCAATTTTTATTCGATCTCTAACCTCTAATTTATCATGTCTCAAACACAATTTTAAAATTAAACACAATAGTACATACAACTTAAATCGTTTTATGCCATCCTTATTTTGTAGCACATTCACCTTCTAAACTCCTACGATGCTCGGAAAATTTGAATCGGATTGTCGACCGCATGAAAAAATTCTATATGCAAATAGCACTTATACATATTACACTATTTGCATACGTACAAATTTGTAAAAAATTTACCCATTTATTTGAATAGTAGTATCTATAGACGACTTTTAAAAAATTAAGAATAAGAGGAAGTTGAAAATAACATAAATTTCACAGGGAAGTTATTAATACATTACCACTTGTATATGAATAGAGCTGTCAAAAGGGGCCGGTCCGGCCCGTCTCGGCCCGGGGGCCATGACATATAAAGGGGTTTTAGTGGGCCGGCCCAATAAGCCTCATGGCCCGGCCCATTAAGCCCAGCCCGATAAGCAAAGGCCTATATGGCCCGATGGGCCGGCCCGACAAACTTTCATATTTTTTTTGACATATTTTTTTTTTACAAAATAAATTCAATGGATAATAAAATTACATATGTATCACACACAAATTAATAACCATAAAAAAGTGGATGTCATGATTTCACGAGATAATAAATACTACAAAATATTCACGCAAAAGTCACAAATATGTCGATGATGATTCATAAAGTGCACCTTCAAAGCTAATAAATTTTAAGCTTACATCACCAACTAAACTTTTAACCTAACAATTCAAAATACATAAAGTAAATTATAAATTAAGCAACTTCTCGGCCTAAGTCTCTTCTTGAACACTTGATTTTTCATATAATTGTATATCTTCTACTTCGGGTATATCTGCAATTCATAATACACGATAACTTGATTAGTCAACAACTAAGAAGCAAATACAAATCACAAATAATACAAAAGGGTTATTAATTAAACTTACCAGAAGGTCCAATTTCTTTAAAATCATGCAACCAATTACGTGTACAAATGAGAGCTTGCACAGTTTTAGGGAGTAAGCAATTCCTATACTTATTTAAGATACGACCTCCGATACTAAAAGAAGATTCAGAAGTCACTGTTGTGATTGGAATGCTTAAGATGTCACACGCCATTATTGCAAGTTGAGGAAATCGAACACTATTTGACTTCCAATATTGAAGAATATCCACATCATCATCCAGAAGACACTTTTCATCCAAGTATATTTCAAGTTCAGACTTACCATCATTTGAGATCTTTTGTATCTTTTCTTGACGGTATTCCTAGAATTAGACATACAAAAATTATTCAAATTAAACTTGAATGGAATATAATCAACCCCATTCATGTAAACAAAAAAAATGTAAGCAGTACTAAGAGGGCAACACAACAATTGTTTGACAACAATAGTAGAAATAAGTATAATAGTAGAGTTAACTTATTTTAACTTTTCTAAGGGGAACATATTAATATATCAATGACAGCAGTACAATAATTATTTGACACATTTATTACTATTTAGACTTTAATTATAGAATTATCAAATTTACTATTATTTAAACTTTTATTATTTGACTTACAACAATAGAAATAAGTACTTTCATAAGGATTTGTAACAATTTATAAACCTTACCTTAAAAAACGACGTCTTCTTCAATGGTTGATCAACTAATTGAGATTGAGTGTTTCTTGATGAACTATCTAAAGATGAGTTTGCTGGAACTGTGTCTTTTTTATATGCATCAAAGAGATCTTGCAAACCATCCTTCACTTTTTTAATCTTGTCTTCATAATTATTTGGGTAAAGTTTCTTAAAGCAAAACTTCAAAAAGTCCAACTTTGATGTTGGATCAAGAACATTTCCAAGTGAAAGAGTAATCGAATATTCACTCCAATACTTGTCAAACTTCTCCTTCATCCTCTTGGTCATATCTTTGATCACTTCATCTTCACTAATCAAATTTTTATTCAAATCCATCTCTATAAGTGCAACTTGCATGAAGTATAAGTTTGAGGTTGTGTAAGATGACCCAGAAATTAAACATGTAATATTATAAAATGGAGCCAAGATATTACAAATGGTTTCTGCTCTTTCCCACTCCTCAGTGCTTGGACAAATGTTGTAGTTCTTATCTTCATAACTCAAGCTAATGAATGCACGTCGATACCTAATAGCACTTTCAAGCATCATATATGTGGCATTCCATCTAGTGCAAACATCCAACCTTAAGAATCCACCTCCTACATTATCTAGTTGCACATCTTGAATGCATTTTCTAAACACCCTCAATCTCCCCTCTGAGGCCTTCACATATTTGACACTCTCTCTGATTTTATGCAAAGCATCACCCGCCGCTTTCAAACCATCTTTAACAATTAGATTCAAGATGTGGGCGCAACAACGGACATGAAAATATTTACCTTTACATAACAACGCATCTTGCAAATTAAGCCTTTGTTTCAAAATTTTTATCATGCTATCATTTGAAGATGCATTGTCCAATGTGAGTGAAAAAATTTTACGGTCTATTCCCCAATCCTTAAGAGCACCAAACAATTTTCCAGATAATTTGTACCCTGTATGTACATTATCCAAGTGACAAAATGAAAGTAATTTACTATTTAACTTCCAATCTCGATCAACATAATGAGCAGTGACAGTCATATAACCTTGCGTTGTTACAGATGTCCATACATCAGAAGTTAGACAAACTCTACCTGGAATGGATGCTAAAACACTCTTTAGTCTTTCCTTTTCACTTGAAAACACACTCATGCAATCAGTTTTTGCAGTGTTTCTACAAATGGGAACAAAATCAGGATTCAATATCTTGTTTGTAGCCAAAACCGCATCATACTCAGCGTAGCTAAATGGAAGATCATGTCGTATGATGCTTCTAGCAAGTGAATCTCTGTAAGCCTTATCATCAAATTGAAACTTCTTCAATAATGTTTCTTTGTCATCCAACATGTGTCTCTCATCATCTTCATCATTGTTTGGAATTTTAGGACAAGCAATAATATGGCGCTTTAAGTGACCAGTGCCTGCACCACATGAATACATACCCTGACAACCATTACATGTACATTTTTCTCCCCCGTCAACTTTACCAATCCTTGTAAAATGTTTCCAAACAGAAGATCTCCTTGGCCTTTTTTTATTAGTATTTTTTGCAACATAGTCTCCCTTAACCATGACTACATTACAAAGTACAAACACATTAAAATTAAATTGATCATTAAAATAATATTATAAAAGGTAAGCACAAGAATTACTTATAAGTTATACACAAGAAAGATACAAGAGACAATCAAATGTTAAGGATTATCTAAGATGACAATATCAGACATATATAAATCAATTGTCATGTTTGTTTCTTTCTATCTTGTTGGCTTATACACTGAACCGAACATGACAATATCACTATATCAGACATCTATAAATCATGGTCAATTTACATCGGACGTATAACATTTTGTATATAAGATTATCAAATTTTATGTCGGTCATACTGTTCACATAATGAAGCAATCAACAACATACTTGAAACTCTTATATGGGCATAATTTAAAACAAACATAACAACACATATATACCTGAATAAATAGTGAACTAGTAACAAGTATTGGTGCAACTCATAATATTAATATACATATGTGCTAATAAATTAAAGGCAACTTAATCACTACATTGTAACTATATGAATGAACAAAACCACAAAGTATTAATACATTACCTCTAGTACTCGAAGGTTGTTATATTATGTTACTTTTATTTCGCGACCAATTATAATTTGAATAATTTTTTCTTATACTTTTCTATTTATAATGATTAATTAAAATGTTATTAGTTTTTTTCAAATAAAGATAATCATAACAAACTTGGTTTAATCTTAAAAAAAAAAAAAACAAATTTGGTTTATTAATTATCTCCTAACTAACAAATCTTATCTTTTGTTACTTAATTATCTAAAGATTTAATGGTAACTAAAACTCCTTATTTTTAGCTAAAATTATTTTTAGAATTTTTTTCAAAATATTTTTTTTAACTCTTTAAGGGGCCGGCCCAAAAGCCCGTGGGGCCGGCCCATAACGGCCCATTAAAAATATAGGCCCGAGGGGCCGGCCCGATAAGGCCCAATCACCTTTTTTTAAAAGCCCGGCCCGTGTAAAACTATAGGGCTAATGGGCCGGCCCGATAGCCCGACCCATTTTTACAGCTCTATAATATGAATGTTCCCTAGTATATGTTTTGTGGCTTCCGGCGTAATTAAAGAAACACTGTTTATAATTATTTTTCATTTAGTCAAAAAAAAATTTATTTTTCATAAAAAAGAGCACGTTTACGATTAGATAAATTATCTAAAAAACTTATTTAACTTTCTTTTCTTTTTTTTTTTTGACAGAAACTTATTTAACTTTTTTTTTACAGAAACTTATCTAACGTTTTATAAACATAGAATTGAATCTTTCTTAGATAAAGAATTAATTATGATCAAACTTATTTCAATTGAACAAGTACCTAGGAAGATTTGACCTAGGAATTAATTCAAAATTAATTCAAAATCTGACCTAGGAACATTTGGACCATGTAGAAGTGATGCACTATAACAAGTACCTTAATTATTAAAATTAATAGGAAAATAATTTATTTATTTTATTTTCAACCCTTTGATTCTTACTAATTAGGTCCAATAATTAAGAATTCGACAACAAAGCACTACTAGAATTTTTATCTTTTGCGGTTGACAATATTGGTCGGAAACGCTAAAAAACGGCCGAAAAATAGCATTTGCGGCGGATTTTTAGCAGCCGGATAAACCCTTATTGTAAACTGTTGCGACAGCTTTTTGCGTCACAAAACCACTGAAAATTAGTGGCAAGATTTTACGGCAGCTTTTTTCCGCCGAAACTGACTTATGATGGATTGATGTGTAAGACTTTTGTGGTGGCCAAAAACCGTCGGAACAACCAATGCTATATTAGTGGCAGCTTTAAGCCACCGGAAACATACTCATATAAAACAATTTGGCCACTACAAATGACAGTTTTTTTTTTTTTTGCGCTTTTTTTGTGAATATTTGTTTTCCTTTTTAAATTTAAAATGTTTTATTTCCACAAATAATGTTGTAATCAAATATTAAATTAAATATTTGATTAAGTTAAGTTTAAATATTACAAATATTATGAAATGAGACTTTTTAAAATCAAATTAACAAATATTAATATAGGGGAAGAATGAGTTGAGAAAGAATTGGTTGAGAAAGAATATGTACAGAAAGAATGAGTTGTGAAAAAATGAGTAGAGAAATTATAGAGAGGAGGAATAGAGAATGAGTAGAGAAAAGGGAGAGAGAATGTGTAAAGAATGAATTAGTCGAGAAAGAATGAGTTGAGAAATTATTGAGAGGATGAATAGATAATAGAGTAGAGAAATTGTAGAGAGAATGAGAATAGAAAGAAGTTTTGAACAAATGATTTGAGAAGATGAAAGAAATTATTTTATACAAAAAAAAAAGGCCGGTGGAATTACCGGCAATTTTAAACCGTTGCAAAAAAATAGCGAATAATTTTCCCGGTGGTTTTCATCCGTCGCAAAATTTCCGCGGTTTTATTTGAATTTTCGACTGTTTTTTAAATTTCAAATTTTCCGTCTAAAGTTACCGGCAGTTAAATAAATAGCGAATACCGTTTTCGGCGGTTTTTGTCTACCGCAAAGTTTCCAGTGGTTTTATTTGAATTTCCGGCGATTTTTTGAATTTCAAATTTTCCGCCTAAAGTTACCGGTGGTTTTAAAACCGCCGCAAATGCTTATGTTTGAAAATAATTTCCCTCTCTTTTTTCACCAAAATCCAATAAAACCGCCGCGAATTTTTATTTTTAAAAAAAAAAATTCTCGATGCTTTTCCGACAAATCTTTCCGCTTCAAATGATCAAAGGTTGTGGGCTCAAGGCCTTTGGTAACTTTGGCCAGTAATACATGAAATTCTTGTAATGAAATAAGTGAAGTAATTTGACCAAAAATGATTCTCATTCTCCCAAGCAAATTAGTGTTTCAACATATTAGATGTTTACGTATTTTTATAGTCTAATATGTTGTTTTAATTAAAGAATTTGAAATCCTATTTTAATATTAAGAATTAGATCCTAATAAAAAAAATTATCTATGGAGAAAAATATTACAGTGGCAGCTGAGATGTGTAGGGTGGGATGGGCGGTAGAGGGAGGTGGGTGGCGGTGGAGGAGGCGGTTGTTCGTGTGGGAGGAAGTGCTGTTTCTAGAATGTTGTACTGTGCTGGAAAATGTGTTATTACAGGTAGGTGTTCCAGATCATTGAATGTGGCAACTTGATCCTGATGATGGCTACTCAGTTCGCGGTGTGTATGATATGTTCACTCACCTGGTACCTGCTGCAACAACAACACATAATTATATTATTTGGAATAAATTTGTTCCATTGAAGGTGTCTCTATTTGCTTGGAGAATGTTACACAACAGATTGCCGTGCCGACGAAAGACAACTTGGTTCGGCGTGGTGTCACCCTTGAAAATGGGGCGATGTGCTCAGGAGGTTGTGGATTGGATGAAGATGTGAATCGCCTAATATTAGGATGTACCGAGGTTCAAGGCTTTTGGAGACAAATTGTTAATTGGTTGGATATTTACGGCCCTTTTCCTATTGTTGTCACGGAGCACGCATCTCAATTTTGTAATGTTTTTCTTTTTGGTAAAGAAGCGGGTATGGAATTACAAGTAGTTTGATTAGCTAGTTGATGGTACATTTGGAAAGAAAGAAACAACATGGTGTTCGCTCTTAAAAACACTTCTATTGATGCTCTGGTAGATAAAGTAAAAGTTTTATCGTGGTGGTGGCTTAAGTCGCGGAAGAAGGCATTTACTTATTTATTGCAGGCGTGGCTGACTAATCCTTTGACTTGTTTTGTAATTACAAATAGGTATTTTGTTGTTTGAGATGCTTGTTGCATTTGGACATTTTTGTAATTTTGTTATATTAGGCACATCTTGTGCTTAATTTTTAATATAATTTCGTTGGCTTATTCAAAAAAAAAAAAATTTTAAAAATCATTATACGAAATTATATATTTGATGAATCTTACATCTTTCTAGTACCTCTAATGTGCAATTTTATAAAACCCTAACTAGCTAATCACTTGGGCGGGAAAGTGTTTGTTGTCTAATTAATAACTAGGCGCCTCATGATGATTTTGTTGGAAAAATCTCTTTGAACAATATAAAAACACTTTATTCTTTTTTTTTTCTCTCTCTAACTGATATGTTTCTCTGCCTTCTCTCTTCCCCTTGTAACCTAAATCCAGCCGCCGCCGTTTACCCCTCAAATCCAAATTTTGGCCGCCTCAATGTAGATGTTTGAAGCCGGTGGCGCGACAAGCGTATCTGCTCCGCGCCACCTTGCCAGACTCCGATCTGGTCTTCCCTTCCGCTGTCTTGCTCTAGTCCGGCCGCCGCTGTGCTTGGTGATTTAGGAGTAATGCAAGCTCGTCTCTGTTCCCTGCTCTGCCGTTTTCTCTCGTGTTGGCGTTTGGTTCCTCTGTGTTGGATCGTGTTGGTGTTGGGGTCTAGCTCTGCGTTAGTGCCTCGGTGGTGGTGGTGGTGAGCGCGTCTGTTCTGGTGGTGGTGAGGGAATGTGGTGGTTGTGTATGGTGGTGAGGTTTCGTTTAGGTGTAGGTGGGGTGGTGAACAGTGGGTCGGGCTTGTGGTGGCTTCTGAATACTCTGCTGCTGCTCTTCCTTCTCCGTCGCCGCATGGTTTCGTTTCTCATGAGGTGTTGTTCTGCTCAGTGGGTGTTGGTGTTTGGTAGCCTCCGGTGCTACCATGTTTAGGTGTTGTTTTTCAGTGGTGGCGTCGGCGAAGTGTGTGACGAAACTGTGGTGGTGATGGTGCGTGGTGGCTGTCAGTGGTGGTGAGCTCTGTTTAGGCGGTGGTGGGGTGCTTTGTTTAGGTGGTGGTGTTGTTCTCTGCTTAGGAGGTGGTGGTGAAGCTGTGGTGGCAGAAGTGGTGGTGGTGATGCTTCCGTTTTAGGCGCTACTTGGTTTTGGTGGGGTGTTTTGAAGGTGTTCTGGCAGCGGTGGTGGTGGTGGTGGACTGAGGTGATGGTTGGCTGGGGTTTTTCTTGGTCTTGGTAGTTGTCCTGGCGCGCCCGAAAGGGTGGGGTACGTAGACACTCCGTGTTGACGGACGTTGTCGTTTTATCGTACTTCGGGGACACATTGGTGATGGAAAGGTGGTGGATGGTTAATACTGAGTGCGAGTGGATTCTACCTGATATAAGAGTCTCTGACCATTTTCAAATCTGGTGAGATTTGCAGGACTCCTGGAGTCGCTGAAGGGTGTTCAAGTCTGTTGAGACTTGCAGGTCTCTGGTATCTGGGCGAATCCTTCTGCATCAGGTGTTGACTGTCGATTTTCTGACTACCGGAGTCCCTCAACCTCTGACTTTTGGAGCTACTCACGGAATCTGATGGGCCGAGTAATTTTAATTCGAGTTCGGAAGTTAGAGCCTGGTGGTGTTTCCTAGGGTCGAATAAGGATTTTCTCTGGGGGTTTTAGCGAATCAATATTGGTGTATGGGTGGGTTGGGTGTTTGATTTGGTGTTGGTAATTGTGTTATATCACGTTACCTTTTGTTTGTATGTTTCCTCGACAATTCCTTTCACTTCTTGTGGAGGAGTTGTCTTTTAATAAAATTTAGCCGTTTCAAAAAAAAAATGATGATTTTGTTGGATAACTCAAAAAAAAAAAATTATCACCATATAATTAGCTAATATAGTTAGAGATCTCCAACAATTAAAGATATATCATAGTATCACGTGAAGAAACAAAAGCAATCTTTATAGTTATTTAAAAAATATATATTGAGCCACACAAATTTAGTATTATTATTATTATTATTATTATTATTATATAGTTTAAAAAATTCAATTGATACAACTATGATAGAAAAAATAAAATTACCAAGAATAGTCTCTCATTATGATTTTAGGCGTAAAAAACTTAAAATTTTAAAAACACGAGTGAATTTTTTTTAAACATGTAGATCAACATGCCTTACAAATATGCTCTATTTATTTGGAGTCTATGAACTATATGATAAGTGTAATACACAAGTTATAATACATATATTTCGACGATTAAGAGATATAATATGCATCGATATTAATTTATATTCATATAATATAATATAATTAATTATATATTATCAATAATTGATTGTGACCGTGCATAAAAAGTCTAGTTAGTTTTAGCAGATGAATACGCTCCCTACATATCAAATTGGCGCAACTATTTAATTTTTTTTATCCATATTTATTAACATATTAACTGTACTAAAAAAAATCGTATGTAAGTGAGAATCTAACTCAAAAGCAAATGTATTGTACTTCATACAAATGACACAACAACTAAATTATTAGCTACGTTATATTATTTTATACAGTTGACTAATATTTAAATATTTAAAAAAGAAATTTAACAAATATTTTAAAAATATCTAGCAAATACAAAATTTTAAACCTTTATTTCTAAAGATGATCATGAATTATGCGAAGGATCATGATGTATTTGTATAAGATCTTCCCGAGTCATGACTCGTGATGGATTAGGGCATAAGACATATTGAAAGGGGGTAACATCATCTCCACCCCACATGCATACCGTATCCTATATAGTATATATATATATATATATATATATATATATATATATATATATATATATATATATATATATATATATATATATGGGTTAGATCAAATGACACCAAAGTCTCAAACTTAACTTAGTATCATGACATCTCCGATAATTCTTTATCGGATTATCGTATTACAAAATCCACCGTTAGATTTAAAGCTATTATTGTATAGATCATGTCTATAAAATTTAACATCAATCGAAAATCATTTGATGGATTAAAGAGAAGGCTCAAAATTAACGGTTTTGACGAAATTTTGTAAGACGTTAATTTTTATGCATCTCATTGACATATCAAAAGATTTCCGATTGATGTTAAATTTTATAGACATGATCTATACAATAATAGTTTTGAATCCAACGGTTGATTTTGTAATACAATTATCGAGTAAAGAATTATCGAAGGTGTCATGGTACTAAGTTTGACATATTGGTGTCATTTGATCCTAACCTATATATATATATATATGTTATTATTATTAAAAAAGAAAAATCTAACCCCTTCTTATATATGATTGATTTGAATAGTAAAAAAACTTGAACACATATCAATTGAATTGAATCATACTATTTTAATTACTTTGAAATTTATTCAAAGACGAAATATAAATCACGCATCCCTAGCATAAACCAAGAGGAAGTGTAGAAAATTCTCAAATATCTTGTAAATGTGACAAGCCATGGATCCTAAGTTCTCCAGCATTTACGTATCAAGAGGAGACTAATTAACTTTTCATGACGACTCATAGAGAATTTTGTTATCCTATGTTTTATTAAAAGTTTGTCACACTTAGAAAATATTTTCATATAACATATAGTAATTGAATTACAATGTCACATTCAACAATTCTCACTCCAGCCGTGTTTTTTTATTATTCAGCTAATTCAATGACACATAGCATGAGCTGAGGACCATTTCTACAAAGTCAACATGTATATATCACCAGATAGAGTTGAAATTATGATTTTACTACTTAAAAATTACAAGTTTAAAATATAAAAAAGTAACTTGGATTGAAAGTTTTCCATTTTCATTTGACATTGTGAAAGTTTTACATTTCCAACAATCATACTGTTTGAATTCAAAGTTTTGTATGTTACTTAAATTTATCCAGTATCTACGCAGACAATTTCAAGAAAATCTACGTAGAGATTGTCTAAGATTATCATTATCATTTTGTTTTATTTTTAAGGTAATTTACTTTTTATGCTAAAAGAAAAATTAAGGTGAATTTTATAGTACTTTTAGTTGGGTATCGGTAGAGGTGTAATTCGGTTTTTGATGAAATCTAATGTCCGAACCAATAAACTTTCGATTGGTTTGGTTAGGTTTTTGATGTTTTTCAAAAATGAATCTGAACCAAACTAATCGGTTTCGTTCATCATATACTTTAATCAATTTGCAGCGCTTTTTATTTTCAATGTATTCCCTGCTTTTTTTTATTCAATATCTTTGTTATAATTTTTTCAATCACAAATAACACTTATGTAATCAATTATTACCATCAAATACAAAATACAACTATATGTAAAATTATGTTCATAAGTTCAACAAGTAAAAAAATAAACTAAAATAAAATTTCAATTATTTTCCTACTTGAATCGTCAATGCACCGTCATGAAATAATAAATTGAAATATATATACACAATTAGAATATAGAACATTTTATTTATTTTTAATTTGAACATTGAAACGGTATATGCATAGGTAGAATTTAGAACATTGAATAATATATATGGTTAATAATAAATAAATATATGGTTAATAATATATCTATTGGTTCGGTTCATCGGTCATTAAAATCGAATTCGAGAATCGAACCAAACCACGTTGGTTTTGAATTGGTTTAGTTCGGTTTTGGATCTAAACCATAAAAATCAATTTTTTTTTCGATTTGAATTAATTTGGTTCGTCGGCTTAATTGAATTTTTTTTATCCACTTACACCTCGATCTAGGTACTGATATCTTATAGTTATAGACAAATTATATTTAAAAATAATATTATTTTTTTTATTTACAATAGAGCTGAAGATAAAATTCAGAACCTCATACATACTACAAAAATTGTTCATCATTAGACTAAATCTACTAACTTAAAATAATATTTATTTTAATATAAATTAATACAAAAATATCACATGATATTGAACTTTACTTATAAAATATCGGTATCTAACTGAACTTTGAATACCAAAATATATTAACCAATTTTGAAACGATCATAAGCTTTTGTATATTGAACTTAATTGTTGGATTATTTTGAAATCTTCCAATAAAATCACCGTAGATTCTCTGTGAATGTTGGATTATTTTACTGTACATTTTTATGCGGGCCCAGATATTCAGAAAATTACATTATGATATATCAAAAAAAAAGAAAATTACATTATGGATTATTTCGGGTCAATCTAATACATGAATTTTTATGAGCGTACAATACAGACCCGTTTCAAGTATGGCCTTATTATTTTTGTAATAATAAAACATTGTATTTACTTTCACCTTTTCATTATTATAAAATTAATTTTTACTAAAATTTGCAATTAATCGGGAGAGGACTGAAAATACTTGATGTCAGAACTGATCTCTAAATTAAATTAGACGATTTCAGTAGGCCAAATAGTGGTGATGAAAAAAAATACCGGTTAGATTGACCCTTACAATTTATAGTTCATTTAAATAGTTTTTTTTAACGGCAAATATATTATTAATAATAATTAGGTCTCTGCACAAGACGAACAGAGACCCATAAACAAGGAGCTACAAAACAAAGACGTCGTATATATGCGGAACACCAATGAAATACCAAGACAAACACAACCCAATAGAGGTTTACTTCTAATCTCATATTTAGAAAGACATTTCTCGACTATCAGACCACCAGAGAAGACACCAACCCAACCCGTAGAAATACCCCTAAACACTAACTCCCAAACTCGAAACAAAAATGTTCGGCCCATCAGAATCCAAAAAGAAGCTCCTTGAGTCGAAACGGTCATAACTGATGCAGTAGAATTTGACTGGATACAAAGAAATCTGCAAATCTCAACTGATTTGGAAACCATCAGCGACTCAAAAAGAGTTCTGCAAATCTTAACAAATTTAAAAATATTTAATTTGTGTATATAAACAAATTATTATCATTAAAAATATATTTAAATATCATTAATTTATAATTTATAGTAATAAATGGTTGTTAAAATTGGTGGCAAATGGTTGTCGGAGTGGTTGTAGAAGTGGTGGTTTGGGTTATTGATTGTGATCAAAGTGGTGGCAAACAAACAACCACTTGTGGTGACATGTAATCTATATACTCTATGTAAAGCAAGCTTTTGATTTGCTTATGTGGCAGCCTAATAGAGTTCCTCCCATTTTCCTTTTTTCTAAGCAAAAGTTGATGCTTATGTGTGATCTCTTATGTTATTGTGATGATGTGTCATCTTTTAATAAGCTAGGCAAAACATGTCATCATATAGTATGGAATGCTAAGGAACAAATTAAAACATTTGATTAAGAATAAAAAAATGTTATAAAAGGTGAAAGATCATCCCTTTTAATGATGATTTTTTGTATACTTCTTTACAATATTTTGCCTACTAATTAATTGAATAACTTATTAAAAAAATGTTATGAAAGGTGAAAGATCACCCCTTTTAATGATTGTTTTTTGTATACTAGGTTTTTTACAATATCTTGCCAATTTGTTTTCTTTTGCATCAATCAATTATAAATACCTTATGGTGCTCCCTTCAATTTCATATTTTCTCAATTTCTTATTCTAAACACTTACTCCAAATTTCCATTTTTTGTATATACTCTATGTAAAGCAAGCTTTTGATTTGCTTATGTGGCAGCCTAATAGAGCTCCTCCCATTTTCCTTTTTTCTAAGCAAAAGTTGATGCTTATGTGTGATCTCTTATGTTATTGTGATGATGTGTCATCTTTTAATAAGCTAGGCAAAACATGTCATCATATAGTATGGAATGCTAAGGAACAAATTAAAACATTTGATTAAGAATAAAAAAATGTTATAAAAGGTGAAAGATCATCCCTTTTAATGGTGATTTTTTGTATACTTCTTTACAATATTTTGCCTACTAATTAATTGAATAACTTATTAAAAAAATGTTATGAAAGGTGAAAGATCACCCCTTTTAATGATTGTTTTTTGTATACTAGGTTTTTTACAATATCTTGCCAATTTGTTTTCTTTTGCATCAATCAATTATAAATACCTTATGGTGCTCCCTTCAATTTCATATTTTCTCAATTTCTTATTCTAAACACTTACTCCAAATTTCCATTTTTTGTTTAACAATTCTTCTTTCTACTCACTCTCTATATATGAACCAACAATTTGTGTGATTTTTCTTTCCAAAGTAATAGTACTATGAGAATTACCTTCTATTCATTTTCCAAATATTCTACATTGGTACAAGTTTTTTTTTTTTGAATATTTCTCATTTGTTAGAAGTGGTAGAAATTATAAGTAGATTTCTCTTTATTGTAATATATCGATAGAAGACTAGCGGTGAAAATTATCAAAACTTATTTCTACAAATGGTGGAGATTATATGTATGATTTATCTTTATTATAAGAGGTTGATGTTTTTAGTCTCCTTTGACTATTTAATTTGTGTGATTTTTCTTTCCAAAGTAATAGTACTATGAGAATTACCTTCGATTCATTTTCCAAATATTCTACATTGGTACAAGTTTTTTTTTTGAATATTTCTCATTTGTTAGAAGTGTTAGAAATTATACGTAGATTTCTCTTTATTGTAATATATCGATAGAAGACTAGCGGTGAAAATTATCAAAACTTATTTCTACAAATGGTGGATATTATATGTATGATTTATCTTTATTATAAGAGGTTGATGTTTTTAGTCTCCTTTGACTATTTTTGCAATATATCTATGGAAGATTAGTAGTGAAAACTATCAAAACTTATTTATTTTACTATTTAATCGTTATGTCGCAGTATAAATATGTTATATATGATGAATGAGAAAATTGGCACCAAAAATATGTATTGTAATTTCATTTTAACTAATGTTATTTTTGGGTCGCAATATCATGATGTAAAAAAAATGTTTTTTTTCTTCTATCTTCTATATATATACATTTATCGATCAATCTATCTATACATTTATCGATTTTTTAGTCTCCTTTGACTATTTTTGCAATATATCTATGGAAGATTAGTAGTGAAAACTATCAAAACTTATCTATTATACTATTTAATCGTTATGTCGCAGTCACTTTCTTTAGAGGATATCCAAATAGATTATCTTTAGTGTAAATTTTAGATTATCTATAGATTACCTTTAGTGTAAATTTTAGTTTCGAGTCATAGTCACTTTCTTTAGATGATATCCAAATAGATTATCTTCATTTCTTTATTGGCTACCTCTTAAACATGAATTGTTGAGTAAAGTTTACACATTTTAATTTATAATTTGTTCCTCTAAAGAAATCTCTATGAATATTAAATTTAATTTTTCGATTTGTTTAATTCATGAAAAATGTGAAATCATTTTTTAATAATGTGAAATCATTTCTTGAGTAATACTTTTTCATTCCTGTATGCATCTCTTTCTTGCATGCCTTATGTCTTGACTCTTCATTGGTTACTATGATATGATATGATTGATCGGAACTTAAGTTACTCTATTGTATGAATTGAGCGAATATAATTAGTCATACATTTATAATTGCTATAATAAGAAAATGGTAACATATTAATTACATTTTCAGTGGCATGCAAGAAAATGGTGACATATTTTTAATAATTTTCAGTGGTATGAAAGTGCTTTTCATAATAATAATAATACCATAATTTTTCGATGTACTATATTGTTTATGACATGACGGTGTAGTCTATTATTTGCCTAAAAATAATAGTATAGAAATCGGTTCCTATAAAAAAATTTGTTGCGCTTCAAACAGATTTCACATGCTATACAAGATTTTATTGTAATAAAAAATTTGCTTTCAATTTAGCACTAAACATGCTCAAAATAATGTGCATCATGTATATATATTGAAGATTAAATAATGGAAATATAAGTAATCAATTAAATTAATCTTTAATTAATAAAAGGAATTAAGGGTAGTTTGTTTTACATTTAAAAAAAAAAATAGTTTTTTCTTTGTATTTTTTTAAAAAAAATTATGATAACTTCATTAAAATTAGTAAATATTATTTCAAACTCTTCTTTTTATTAGTTTTAGAGTTATTTTGACATTCAATAACTTAAATACTCATGTTAGAGATTTTAACTTAATAAAAAACACAATTTTTTTAAAAAATATTTATCTCTAAAAAATGACTTTCCTGAAAAGCTATTTGAAATAGTTTTTTTTAGAGATATTTATATAATTTTATGATCCAAATTTTTTTCTAACAATACGATGAAATACTTAAAATAATATTTTAAGATAAGCTATTTAAACCGATTTTTCATTTGAAATTTTTATAAAAAAAATTATTTGTTAACTTTTTTTAACACAAAAATAATATATTATAAAAATCTATTTTTCAAAAGGTTAAAACAAACGCACCCTAAGATGAATAATTACTAATATTTTTTACAAAATATCGTGTTTAAATGATACATATGAAAATAGGAGTAGTTTGATGTTAATTTTTTTTTTTAAAGTGTGTTATTTATTATCATTAATTTTTCTAAATGAAATAATTTCATTGACTCAAGTTCCAATAAAATTTTAATAACCTCTATTTAGATTCCACTATTTTTATTTTTATATGTAAGTGAACGACACATTATCTATGTCAAAACTCAAAAGCATTTTTTTTTATATTTCTCTCTATATTATATATTTACTTTGTGAAATAACATGTTTCAAAATATTTTATAAGTCTTTTTCTTAAAACCAAAAAATAATATAATACACCTATCAAAACTAAGTTAAAAAAATTATAAATACCAAACAACTTCAACTTCAACTTGAACTTTGAATTTTTTATTTTCAACTTTATTTTTAAAGTAGCTTTTAAATCTTAAAAAAGTAGGATTAAACACAACTTAAAACTATACTTCAAAAATTAAGAAAAAAAAAATGATTATACATCAATGTACATATTAATTTCTTCAATAAACAAATTATAAAATAAAAAATTTAATCAAGCCCGTGCAACGCACGGGTTTAATACCTAGTTAGTGTTAAAAGATATAAAACTTGTTTTGATTCATATTTAAATGAAAATAGTTTTATATATAAAAAATGGCAAAATTACATTTTTGATCCTTTATTTTATTTTTTTGTAATATTTTGGTCTTTTATAATTTATTTGTAACAATTTAATCATTTATCTTATTTATATGTAATACTTTGGTCCTTAATCTTTTATTTGTAACACTTTGTTCCTTTATATTTTATAATATTCACATATAAACTCTTTTTCTCAATTTTTTTTATTAAAAAATTTCTGAATTTTATTTTTTAAGATACATTTTTATTAAAATTAAATAAAACTCATGAATTTGATGAATATTTTCATCATCTTCATCAATTATTTCATTCTTTAAAGAACTAAAGTGTTACGAATAAAAGATAAACAATCAGAATGTTACAACAAAATAAGATAAAATACCAAAATGTTATAAAAAAAATAAGATAAAGAACATTTAGTGTAATTTTGCCTAAATTTTATTCGAATGCATTTTGCTTTCAAATTTAACTTTAAAACTGCAAAAACTTAGAATCACCTCGAACGAACCTAATACCTATTATTAGAGGTGGGAATAGGCTAGGCCGAGATAGGATTTGCCAAGTCTAAGCTTGGTCTGAGCCTGACTTGTGGCTTATCATAGGCTTAATTTTTATGTCTGAATCTGACTTTTTGAAAGTCTAATGTGGCTTATTAGCCTGTTTAAAAGCTTATTTCACATGAACATATATTTATTTTAAAAATACTTATGAACGATAAATCAACGTCCTTTTGATATTTAACATGATATTTTAGATAATTTAACTATATATATCATCATATTTCAACTCTAGTTTATAATAATACATTTATATATGTAAAAAACTAATGTAGATTAATAAACTTAAACTACTGAAAATTTTAATAAATATATAATTTAGTCAAAGTACAAATTTTAATATATAAATAATAATAGTATTAAAAATGTTATTCATATATATATATATATATATATATATATACTTAAATAGGCCGGTCTAGTAGGCTAAAAGGCTTTATTAATGGCTTGCAACCCGATTTATGCTCTATTTAAAAAAGGCTTAAATACATTTTTACCCCCCCCCCCCCCCCCCCCCCCCCCGCTATTTTGATTGTTTCGGAATTTTGCCCCCCCTATTTTAAAATCCGGAATTTTACCCCCCCTATTTTATATTTCTTTGGATTTTGCCCCCCTTTAATATTTGACTCAATATTTGTTTATATGGCGGTGATGACATGTTATGTTATTATACACGTCATTAATTAATTATTATTAAACATTATCTTATGATTTGTTTTTGAATAAAATATTCTGAAAAAATGACAAAATATAAAACGAAAAAGGGAAAAATCAGAAAAATAAATAACAAAAATAACTATAAAAATAACATAAAAGTATATGTAAAAATTCTATAAATCAGTATAAAAATCAGTAAACCAGTAAAAATCAATAAAAACCCAATAAACCAATAAAAAAAACAGTAAACCAATAAAAAAAAAAGGGTAAATCAATAAAAAAAAACTGTAAACCAGTAAATTAGCAATAAACCAAAAAAAAATAAAAAAATAAACCAGTAAAAGTTAGAAGAAGAAACGTTTTCGGTGTTAGACTTGTGTGACTTAGGTTTCCAATTTTCTATATCATGGTGCGTGAATTGCTTTTGGACTTGTGTTTACTGTTATGGTTTTATTTTTTTGGCAAGTTCTTTTATGATTTTATTATAATTATATAATAATATCAATTCTAATAACATAATTGGATGAGGTGGATAATAACATAACGTGAGCACAGCCACATAAGCAAATATGAGTCAAATATTAAAGAGGGGGTAAAATCCAAAGAAATATAAAATAGGGGGTAAAATTCCAGATTTTAAAATAGGGGGGGCAAAATTCCGAATCAATCAAAATAGGGGGGGTAAAAATGCATTTAAGCCTTTAAAAAAAATAGAGTGGTTTGATATGAACATATGTTAGCTAGATTTTAAGGCTTTATAGACCGACTTGACCTATTCTTACCTCTACCTATTATTGATGATTATTTAACTTATTTTGGATGAACGAGAATTCAGACCCACATCAAATATCCAGTTAAATTTGCATCAATGAAAAATATATCATGATGTTAATTCATTTTTCAAAAGTAACATTTTATTCATTAACAAATCAAGAAGGTCATACAAGTGTTACAGTGTCTTTAAAATTGAAATTCAGAAAAATTAATAAACTAAAACACTTTCTATGAGTGTTCCAATTTACAAATTAGAATTTGAAAAAATTCACAAAAGTGTTTTAGTGTGCAATTTTCAATTGAAATTCTCAAAAATTAATAAATTAGAAATTTTTTATAAATTGGAACAATTTATACACACCGGATACGTGATGTGGGGTAAACTCATTTCTTTATAAAAAGTTGAAAATAAGGGTGAAAAATAAAGTGTAAAAAGTTAAATAAAAAAATTAAAAAAAAAAAACCAAAATTGGAATATTAGATAGTTTGTAAAGGTGAAAGTAAAATTGTAGGGGTAGGAGAATTATTTTCCCTATATTATGACGCCGGTTCTTTTAACATACAGAAAGGTAATTGGGCTTCTATAAAAAGGCCCATGGCAGTCAACTATAAGGCCACATTAAAATTTTTAAAGAAAATCTGATAAAGAAAAATATATTTACAAGAAAGATTTGGTCAATAAATAAAACATACTTCAAAAATAATAATGTAACAACTTCCAGTAAATCTTAAATCGACATAATCTCTTTGACTCTATAAATGTCATATATTCATCCAAATTAAACGTTGTTCCTCTACATCTAAAAGATTGGAACTTGATTAGATATCCTTCTCATGTTCCTCTTGTTGTATCCTCTCAAAACTTTTTCTTTTTCATTCTTTGAATCATGAATGATTTTGATATGGTCGTTGAATAATTGTTCTTGCAAATGCATCATTTCTTTAATCAGTATATTCATGTTACATTTTAGTTCTATGTCTACAATGTTATTTTCCTTCATTGTGTTTGGCAACTTCTCACTCTCTATATACCAAATAATATTTCAAAAGCTTTTACTTGTGCTTTTTCTTTGCAAACTTGTTCTTCGAATAAATAAGGTTATGGCTATTCTTACACATTTGTTGCAATTTAGTGTACAACCATCTTTTGATATGACTATGTGTCATATTTAAGTAAAAATATACTTAGACAATGTCTATTATGGTGCAGTTTAATCCTTACATTTGTCTGTATTGATTTAGTTCTAAATAGAACATACTCAATTCAATCAGATGTAAGGGATAAAGTTGCACCACAACAAGCATTGTCAAGGTAAATCTAAACTCAAGTATGACATTGCATCATACCAAGAGATGGTTATACCCTAAATTCGACAAATCAACGAGGAAATCCATAAAATAACTATTTGAAGAACAAAGTTGTGAAGAAAAAAAATGCAAAAGCTCTTAAAGAATGAAATGATATAGTGACTGAGAAGCTGCCAAAGAAAATGAAGGAAAATTGTATTGTATGGTGAAGAACGAAAATTAAACATGCAGAGATTAAAGAAGAGAGGAATATACAAGAACTTCAAACAACCAAATCAGAATAATTCAAGATTCAAGGAATGCAAAAGAATAAGATTTTGAGAGGATGCAACAGGAGGAACGTGAGAAGGTTAAACAGTCAAGTACTAGTTCTATATATGCAGATGAATAAAGAAGGCACAAGGTGGACAAATATCTGAAATTTTTTAAAGACTAAATTTATCGAAATGAAAAATATCAAAGCTTGAAAAAGGGGTAGTAGTAAATAGGCTTAATTGCAGTTTTGGCCCCCTATTTTTATCATTTTGCAGAATTGGCCTCCCTATTATAAACTTCGACAGTTTTGGTTCTCTAACATGTATTTTGTCTAAAACATAATGATACAACATGTTTTAAATTAACTTTAAGAAAGATATTTCTTACAATTTCATCGATGTTAGTATTTTCTCATCATCGAATCATATACTGTGACATTTAAAACACATCACATCATCAATTTAGAGTTAAAAATTATGATAGGGGACCAAAACTATCGAATTTTAAAATAGAGAGACTAATTATGTAGAATGGTGAAAATATGAGGACCAAAACCGCAATTAAGCCAAATAAATAATTATGAACATAATAGAAAGAAAAAAAAATTAATACTTCATTGATATTATAAAATAGTATGTTTTTATCTCTAAAATAATTTATATTGCGGGACATAATAGTAAAATATTAAATGAAATTATAGCAATATATATTATTATTTTTTGCCAAATTAGTAATAAATTTATAATATTTTTTAATTAACATATGATAGAAATTATTATATGGAAGTTATACAATTGTAATACTAGTATCCTAAATATAAATAGTACATACCATTGTAGTATTATCGTTTTCCTAAAATACACAATAATACATATTAAACTACCATTGAAAAAAAATTAAATCTTTTTTAGTAAAAAAATAGTTTATTTCTAATTTTTTATTTTGACTATTTTTTAGGAATTAATGTTGTGAATATTAAACATAAATATATGCTATGCATATTTTGATAAATAAATATAACTTACTGTTTCAATTCCAATATAGAATTTGGATTTACGGCAATGATGATAGATTTTGGGATGACGACTATTTGAACTTCCAGATTTGTGTTTGGCCGACATATATGTCTTCAGCCCCGCAGTGGGGGTGTACCTGCAAATGCGTTGACGCTCAAGTTAGTTAGTGCGTTTTTGAGGTGGAGGCTAAATTTCAAAGTAAGCATACCGTTTTTTTTAAGCAAAAATTAAGCATACCTTAAATTAAGCAAAAATTAAGCATACCCTAAAAGATGTGATATTGGGACAACTTTAAGTTTGGTCCAGGAAATTGTAGATCTGGTGTCAATATAGAATTTGGGAGGTCCAACTTAAAATCTAGATCTGAGAAATATCTTCCAAATCTAGATCCGAGGACCATAAACCATTATATTAAAAATTGGACTAGAAGGTTCAACTTGAGATCGGAGGTGACACCGCTCCCGACAAGCTTAAAAATTTGTGGTTATATAAACGGACAAAAAAACATAGAAAAACTGGATGAAACCCTCTTAAATCGAGAGACCCATTGAATTGGTCCCGGTTTCTTGAAGCCGTTTGGTTCTTTTTTCCCTTTTCTCTTATTCTCGAAAACACAAATAAGAATCGAGAAAGATGCGCAACTTAGTTGTTTCATATGGGTAATTATCAAAAAACACCACTGGAGAGGGGAGGAAATAGGCGGTTAGACATTGTCAGACGGTGTTGTATATCAGAGAAGAGAGAAAAATAAATCATGGCATCTGAAAATCATATGAAATGGCAAAACATGTGTGATGAAAACAAGGAAGAAGAAACAAAGAGAAAGAAAATTTACAAAAAAGAAGAAGACATTGTGTTGATGTGCTCTGGAAGTTGAGATTATATAATATATGCATTAGGGTTGCTCTTATGAATTGAGTACGGTGGCGGCTGAGATTATATAATATATGTATTAGGGTTTCTCTTATGAATTATGTACGGGTATGTACTGGGCTTAGTCCATATCAACATAAAAAGTTATTGGGCTCTAAAAGTAATTGGTTTAGGTTTGTATAAGTATGGTTAAATAAAAACTATATTTTTGCTGTAACATACTAATTAATTTAAATTATTCTATATACATATTCATACAAATATTAATGTAAATATTAATTTAGAGTTTATTATTGATAATTATAAGTCTCTCGATACATATTAGTTTAAGTACTAGTGCAAATATATATTTATATTTATTATTGATGATTTTAAGAGTTTGGTTTATTATTTTATGCGGTAATAACGTTGACTTTGTTTGTCGAGAAATAGTGAATAACTAAGTGAAATTGTAATATTAGGTAAAATTAATTAACGATTGAACTAGCATATGAATATGAAATGACATCAAATAATAGGTTTAATTTTTTCAAGTAAGATGATATGAGTAAAATTAGAATACAAATTAATAAGTTATAAGCTAATTGAATTTGTTTAATCAAAATAAATTATAAGTTTGTATAATTTTATGTTTTATATATTTTGGTACAAGGTAGAATCTTGATAAGTATCAAACAATAATAATATGCATGATTTAAAAAATATTCAATAAGTTATAGCCATTTTTTTCCGGATAGAAAATTTGTGTTTTTTTAATATATTTTGTTAGTTTGCTGATATTTTTTTTTTCTAAATATAAATTTTCTGGTTTGTTGGTGTTCTTTTTTAGAATGTACATATTGTATTAGTAGTAATTCTACATATTGTTTGTTGTTTAACTGAATTATTAGGATGATTAGTTTTTTTCTTCAATAATGCCAATTTTTTGTAGCCCCACTAATAATTTCCGTCCAGGTCCGCCCCTGATCACGGGTAAACCGGTTGAACAAAAATAATGAGAATAAAAACAATAAGAATACCGACATATTCCCCTCTAATCTGCCATGATTATGAATAGAAATAATGTGAATTAGTGGTCATTTCCACATACCACACCACAGTTCTGAGCCAAAACTCATATAGTGGTCAAACCTTAATAATTTGAGCCCAAATGTTTTTTATGGGTTTTTTTAACTCGGCTAAAAAAAACCATATATTAAAAATACAGGTTAGTCCTTATGGGCCATGAGTAGCCGGTAACTCGCATTAATGTATGAAAAGCTGAAATTTAGCTTAGGTCTACATAATAGGATGGTTTAAGGTTTGAGTTTTACACATCACTAATTATTGAATTCAGCTTTCCTGCAACTTGTATACGACCAAACTCAATAGTATACTTGAAACCCGTTTTTAAACATAAAATTTTAGTCTGCTTTTATAAAACTTGTGGCCCATTAGGGTCGACCAATTTAAAGCTGGGTATCCCATTTTGATACCTCTACATACTACTAATAACATAAGGCTTCACTTCTTAGACTTGGACATTTCATAGTCATGACATGGAGTTATGAAGTTTTTTCCATTGATTTGTGACGATAATATAAATATAGTAATGTATACAAATTACATATGAAAAATAAATTGTTGAAATTCAAGTGTAAATGATTACCGTTACATTGCTTAAAAAAACAAAAAAGATTAGTGTTGCATGAATAATATATAAGAGAAACAACTTTATATACAAAATGACTACAAATTTTAGATTAAAATACGATGTCAACATTTTTTTATGATCTTGATCTCAGCTCATTCTTGCTTGCAACACTCATCCAAACTCTCCAACTATCGACTAATACACTTTTCAGTATTTAGAGGTGAATGCAGCCTCAATCTATGAACTGTTGGTTGATGTGAATATTCATGCAATGCATAGATTTCATTTCACCATATTAACCACGCTATATATATGGGAGAAAAGTGCTAGAATAGGATTTGATAAATTTAGGTTACATTATTTAATAAGATAAAACTATATTCTATATTTACTCATTTAATATCCTTAAACTTAACTAGTTCATTGATGACACCAATATCCAACAAAGGAAGCTCATACAAGTATTATGGCGTCTTTAAAATTGAAATCCACAAAAATTAATAAACTAAAACACTCTATGAGTGTTCCAATTTACAAGTTAAAATTTGCAAAAATTAACAAAAGTACTCTAGTGTGCAATTTTCAATTGAAATTCACAAAAATTAATAAATCGGAATACACATTAAAAGATTTTCAATACATTTTTTATAAATTGGAACACTTTATACACACCGGAGACATGATGTGGGGTAAAATCATTTATTTCGAAAATTTTGAAAATAAGGGTGAAAAATAAAGTGTAAAAAGTTAAATAAAAACAAAGTAAAATTGGAATATTAGATAGTTTGTAGAGGTGAAAATAAAATTGTAGGAGTAGGAGAATCATTTTCCCTAATCTAGCTATATTATGACGGCCCAATTACTTTTAACATACAGAAAGGTAATTGGGCTCTATGAAAAGGCCCATCACAGTCAACGATAAGGCCACATTAAATTATAAAGAAAAATATACTTTTTTTAACTTCAAAAGAAAAATATACCTACAAAAAAGATTTGGTGAATAAATAAAAGATACTTCAAAATAATAATGATAACCGCCTCCATTAAATCTTAAATCTCAAGTAACTCTACATAATCTCTTGGACTCTATAAATATATGTATGTAAGATATGAGTTCAAAACATCAACCCTAGTGTAGTTCAACATCATATTTTTGCAATTAATTTAGTGAAAGGTATTGTGAGTTCAAGAATGATGAGACAAGAGAAAGTTATTATGGTGAATCATATAACTAATGAAACTATCAACTATGAAGAATTTGCCAAATTTAGGCAAAGATACTTGGTTATGTATTCTCCCTTCAAAACCTTTGGGAAAAAGGAAGAGAAAAAGAGTATGAATCAGAAAATAAAAGAGTGGTTCAACACTACCATGAAGATGAAGATAGAAAATAAAGAGGAGGTTAAAGGTAAAAACTTGCTTCAAGAAATTAAGAATGAATCTTCATTACTTCATTCTTGTAGCCATTCAAGTGAGAGTGTTGTGAATTGAGATATTGATGCAAACAAGAATGCTCATCATCATCAACTTTGCTATAGCTTTGTCACGTGTTCATGAATCGTTTGATTATACAAGTTGTAGATTGTATAACTTGATTTGAAAAATAATTGCTTTTATATTTTTATTATTTTGTTATTTCCCATTGGATTGGTTGTTATGTAACTCGATGATTTGAAATCAAAATTAGAAATTTTGTTTTAAGTTTTTGGTACAATGGCTTTTAGTTTATAGTATTTCCATTAAAAAAAATTGTGTTTAACTTTAACGTTCAAAGTAAGTAGTAGAGTTAACAATTGCCTTAAAAGGCTAGAACATTGGTTAAAGGATGTGGTATAATAATACTTGATCTACCTCGATCAGAAGGATTGAACGGTGACAAGCTGCACATCGTGGACGGTGGACAACCCATGGAGGTTTGTATTTGCAGGTGCTCAAACGCTCGAGTCAGTACAAGACACAAAGAGAAGAGGTAGAGAGTAAGAATAAGATACCTGACTCCTCAGTGAGTAGGAGTATTTATAAGCCCCCAGCGCGTGGCAAACTGTTTTTCTATTGGGCCGTGTTAAACAACCTAGATACGGATAACTACCAGGTTTCTGTATGGGAGTAGGAGAAACTGTTATAGGTCTTTAGCATGGGTCAAGTCGTTCCGCTTATGGGGGATAAAGGATAAGCTTGAATGAACGTGTGATGCATGCTCGCCAGCGGAGTATATATGCTCGTGGCAAAGGGAGGATCGTGCTCGACAGTCAGATACGTGGTAAAGTGATTTGGCCACGTGGGTCATGGTTGACGTGCCCGACACCCAGTTGGGTTGGGCCTATTCGGTTCGTCTGACACGTCTAGGCCCAGTCCAGAAGAATACTATATTTATTATATTTATTAAAAACTAATGTTATTTTGTAGCAAATTTTAACATTGAGTGTAATACTAAATTTTTATCTCACCGCTAGGGTTGGGAACAGGCCAGGCCAGACTTTGACAGGCCTGAGCCTGGCCTATGATTTTTTTTAAGCCTAAGGCTGGCTTGCGGCCTATCAAATGCTTATTTTTTTGACCTGGTCTGGGCCTGTTTAAAGTCTGGTCTGACCTAGTAGCCTGTTTAAAAGTCTATTTTACATTTAAATTTTAATAATTTTTACAACATTAAGAAAAAACTAATAAAATGCTTAGCACAATAATTTCTATTTTTGCCTAACAAATATATTTTGTTTAATAAATATTTTTCATATATATAAATAATATTTATTTTTTATAAACGATAATATAAATAATAATATTATATAAATAATAATAATATTTAAATATAAACAGGTCAACCTAACATGCTTTGCAGGGTTTTTTAAAAGCCTAAGCCTGATCTATTTATATAAATAGGCTCTTTTCAAAGTTCGGACCTAACATTTTTAATAAACAGACCATGTCATGCCATGCCTAAACCAGGCCAGGCCGCAGGCCCCTGGAGACCGGCCTATTCCCAACCCTACTCACCGCTAAACTCACTATAAGTGTGGACAAGTGGAGAATCTGACGTTAGAAATTTGACTCATTTAATAAAGTTTCTTAGTAACTATTTAACTATTTTACGAGACTTTTGAAAGAAAAAAAACTACCCTGCGGGACTTTTGAAACATAATTTTGAAATCTAGAGTAAGATACAAATAGATGTTATTTTAAATAAATGTTTTAGAATGTTACATGTTTAAATCTAATTAAAAAATAAATTTAATATGCTTTTACCTTATTTTTGTAATATTTTTGCCTAAAACTCATTATTTTCTTACCTCATAATAATCTAAGTACATCTGAATTTGAATAAAAACCTTTATAAGAGCTAACTTAATCGATGATACTGACATAATATTAGACTCAACACTTTAATTTGAGTTCAAACTTGAGACATTGTCGTTGTGTGTGAATTTTATTTGATATCATCGACGAACAAAAAAGTAATTCAAGTAGAGTAAAAGTATGTTAGATTGAACACTTTAATTCGAGTAAAAACCTGAGACATTGCCGATGTGTGTGAATTTTATGCGACATCTATTGACAAAAAAAATAATTGAAGTAGGAGTAGAAAATAAAAAGAAAAGAAATAAAAAAAATAATTACGATGAAGAAATTTCCTTTTGCCGCATAAAAGGAGAAATTTTTGTAAATTCCATCCGCTACTTAAGTAGTAAACGTTATAAAATTAAAATTTGATTGAGTGTTTTAAGGAGTGTCCGCTACTTAAATAGTGGATAAAGTATTTTGAATTTTGATAAATTGGTAGGGCGTATGTGAAAAATTGTAGGGTGGCAAAAGTGATTTCGTACAATGAAATCCGAAGTTAAGGCCCATCATAGCTAATTTGGGCCAGAAAGCCCATATCCATTCTTCTACAACTAGGGTTTTTCATTCTTAACACAGAGCCGCAGTTTCATTCTTCACTCTCTGTTTCTCTAGCTTTGGAGCATTTCCTTACTTTCTCAATTCCAAAATGGTTCGTTTTCTTCTCTCGCCTCTCAATTTTTCCATTTTCATTCTTTTTCAATCTCATATTCATAATGGTATTCGATCTTTATTTTCTCTGGATATTGCAAATTTAATTTCTGAACCTAGGTTTTTTCATTTTCGTTCATAGTTGAAAATTTGATGTTTAGATCCATTATTTATCGTGTTTAATCTGTTAATTTTGAACCTTTATAAGAAAAAGAGAATTTTTTTGATTTTAATGGTTGTGAATTTGACAGGCTAGAGGTTTGAAGAAGCATTTGAAGAGGCTCAATGCCCCTAAGCATTGGATGCTTGACAAATTGGGTGGTGCTTTTGTAAGTCAAATTGATTTGTTTTATTTCAATTGATTTAATTTGTAAAGGGTGTTTTTTGAAGATTAATGTGATTTTTTTTTGTGAATTGGTGTATAGGCTCCAAAACCCTCATCTGGGCCACACAAGTCTAGGGAATGTTTGCCATTGATTCTTATCTTGCGAAACAGATTGAAGTATGCTTTGACTTACCGTGAGGTTATTGCTATTCTGATGCAACGCCATGTCCTTGTTGATGGCAAAGTTAGGACTGATAAGACTTATCCAGCTGGATTCATGGGTATGTATGTTGCTAGTTAGTCATTTTGTGTGAAGAATATGCGTTGTTTGAGATTCGTTAGCTGTTTATAAGCTTTAAGTTTTTGCGATGATGTTTTTGAGCTTGGCAATTTCTGACGTGTATTGTATCTGGGTATATGTCTAGAGTGTCCGAGGGGAATTTAAATAATAAATGAATGAATTTCTTTGGTTTATCTTGGAAAAATACATGATGTGGAGTCTTTCACTCTGTTACAACAGATTGTCAATTTTAACCTGTATTTTGATCATTGTTATGAATGGTGTTAGTCAGTCATATTTCTGAATGACTGCTCAATTTAATGTACAGTTAATATGTGTTGTTAGAAATTTGCTAGAAGTATGCTATACAAGTTTTTGCCATGATTGTTTTTTGAGTTTGAAGATTTCTGGTGTGTATTGTAGCTTGGTGTAGTGAAATTATAATAACTGAATGAATTCTGTGGATTATATCATGGAAAAATACAGGATGTAAATTCTTTTACCATGTTACAATATATTATTAATGTTAACCTGTATTTGGATCATTGTTCAAGACTCGATTTTCAATGTTTGAAGTTTGAGATGAAGTTTGTGTTCCTGTATAAGTTGCATGATCGATCACAATGAAAATCCTATAACTGTTCGTTAACCTGATATTGTTTGTTTAAAAAATAAATCTTTACAGATGTTGTGTCCATCCCTAAAACAAATGAGAACTTTCGTCTGCTTTATGACACCAAGGGCCGATTCCGTCTCCACTCTGTCAGAGACGACGAGGCAAAGGTACCTTTACTTTTATATGCTTACTGACTATTTTGCACACATCCATTATCTTTGTTTAATAGCATACTGTGAATACCTTTTATTCTTCACAAGAGTCATATGTGTGTAGTATAATTAACATGTGTTGATGACAATGCGCCTTATAATCATAACAATTTCATGTCCTTGTGATTTTGATATCTGAATTTGGAGTTACAACCTTGGTGTTTACATGTTTTCCTTTTATGTGATGTATATTGCAGTTCAAGCTCTGCAAGGTTCGTTCTGTGCAATTTGGGCAGAAAGGTATCCCATACCTGAACACCTATGATGGTCGCACTATCCGCTACCCTGACCCAGTCATCAGGGCCAATGACACCATCAAGCTGGATCTTGAGGAAAACAAGATCGTTGATTTCATCAAATTTGATGTTGGAAATGTAGTTATGGTTACTGGTGGTAGAAACAGAGGGCGTGTTGGAGTGATCAAGAACAGAGAAAAGCATAAGGGAACATTTGAGACAATCCACGTTCAGGATGCCACTGGTCACGAATTTGCAACTCGTTTGGGCAATGTGTTCACTATTGGCAAGGGAACAAAGCCATGGGTATCTCTTCCCAAGGGTAAGGGTATTAAGCTTACTGTCATTGAGGAAGCTAGGAAAAGGGCTGCAGCCCAACAAGCAGTTACTGCTTAAATTTCTATGCTTTGGATTTAAAAGACTCCAGTATTTTGTAGTTTTATTCAACTTTTTTGGTTTTGAATGTCTTTTATCAATTTTGTTCTCTAAATTAAAGACTCAAATGCTTTGTAGTTTTATTCGACTCTTGGTTTTAAATGTCTTTTGTCATTCTTGTTCTGTCTGAATTAAAGAATGTCTATTTTATTGTGAAAAAACATAACTGGGTAACTTCTCCGCCTATGCCTTGTCTGCGAAACCATGCCTTATTGCTCTTATTTTCTCGACACCAATTTCCACTTGCAATATAGGGCGTGTAGTGACGTATGACCTTGATAATTATAATGTGTTAGTAATCATTGTTAGACCTAATTTTGATTATAAGATAAGAGAGCTCAATACGGTTTGTCGGATACACCAAAGTATGGACAGTATCGAGTTTGGATTCTCTACATTCGAAATCCTTACATTCATCTACATTTAGTTTATTTTTAAGGATAATTTTGTCATTACAATCTACCATATTATCTTTCTTAATTTTCCCTCCTAAAATTTTTACACTAAATATAAGTAAATGTAGAGATTCTGAATGTAGAGAATCTAAATCCGAAAGTATCAATGTCAGAAATGTGCTTTGAATTTATTACTACTATCTTATAAGTCTCAAATTTTTAGTCAAAGAAAAAGTATCAGATTTGGAATTTATTAATTTTAGGCTTAATTGCAGTTTTGGTCCCCCTATTTTTAATTTTTTGCAGTTTTGGTCCCCCTATTTTAAAACTCGACAGTTTTGATCCCCCAAACACATATTTTGTCTAAAATATGATGGTGCAACATGTTTTAAATGAACTTTATGAATGACTTTTATTAAAATTTCATCGATGTTTGTATCTTTTTCATCATAGAATCATATACCACATCGTTTAAATCATATCATATCATCAATTTATCGTTAAAAATTGTGATAGGGGGACCAAAACTGTCGAGTTTTAAAATAGGGGGATCAAAACTGCAAAAAGTTGAAAATAGGGGGACCAAAACTGCAATTAAGCCTTAATTTTATAAATGTGTAGGACTTGTAGTAGAAATTGTAACATAAACTTGTTAACGTATAAAAAATTTTACGTACTAGAAATCTCTTGGATCTATGTAAGATACAAGTATTTGGGGACATATTGTATGAGTATGATACAAGTATCGGACACCACGACACGTCTAATGATAAAGATGTCCGTGTTTCAAAACACACTATAAAAAATTGTAAGATAAACTTGTTTGTCAAACACTCTTAGTTAAACAATTTTATAAACTAATCAAACGATTATAAAATTTCAAAATGAGTAGACAAACATCCATGAAGCAAAAGATATGTCAAATTGTTATATACTTCAATATTTTCATTACTTCAGCTGCTTTTCTCGTATGATTCATGCAATAGTGCTACAAATACAACACACACCAACATCTCTGAGATGATATAGTGACCAAAAGCCAAGATGTGCATTTTTATTCCTTATTTATTTTGTCTCGGTGTTAAATTTCATAGGGTTATATTAACGAGTACCATGAATGTGTCATGTAAAGAAATCTAAAAATAGAAAGTTTTATGATAACTTCTATTGTAATTCAACATACTTCCTATGTTGGAATCCTCAAAAAGTGCTTCAAGACCCTCAATAATTTGTGTGATGGCAGCAGAATCATTTTGCCTCTCGAACAAAAACTCGGTCGTTGAATTGATCAAATGACTAAGATCAACACTATCAATTGTTAGATTCATCCAACATATTTGATTTGAGAGGATGGAGGGACTAGAGAGGAAACAATTTGGACCAAGACGAGGATTTGGTTGAACGATCGATATGGGTGAAAACGAGTTATGCTAGCTTTCAGATTTTTAACATGGAAAAGTTCCTGTCAAATGGATGTGATCAAGGGTACTTTTGAGCCCATACTTAAGTACTGCCTGGTTACCCAATCTAAACCCATCTCCATAAGCCGGCGAGGTATCTGACTCAATCTGGTGTATGAAAAACTCGCCAAGTTTCTTCTCAAAATCAGACCGTTTACCCTTCTTCGATGACGCAGAAGAGGGCGGAGGCGTTACCGATGAAGATGAAGACGGTGCATTATTATTCCCAGATCCAGAATAGAGCTCTGATTCTAACCACATATGAGCCAAGACTTGGCATATTCCTTCTTCAACTTCTGGACTTAAGTTGGGATAACCTGTCAAAAAATCATAAATTTTGTCCAACTTAGCACCATGAAACAAAAATGTAAACTTTCTGCACGATGTTCATCATAAATAGCTGAAACACCTTTAAGCCTGAGCCATGCATGCATTATCTCATGAGCTAGGATTGATCCTGTCAACAACCTATAAGCATAGAATCCTTGGATTATATACAGTGAATGTCATATGCAAGCACTAGATTGTGAAAGTAGGCAAAATATAAGGTTACCTAGGAAGGCCATACAAAACAAGAATGGCTGTCACTTCACATCGACGGGTCAGTCTATAAGGCTCGGTTATCATGTCAGTGACACGGTGTCCTGCCCCTATCCTTGGTCTTCTCAAAATCTGGTATTACATGAAATATATAAAACTGTTATAAAATACACAAATCTTTTATATCAGAATTTAATGTGTAAAGATGCAAATTTGGTCGCGGAATCCCTACGGTTGTGACAGTTTGTTCTTCTGACAAGCAGAGTCCTCTAGTTTCAGGTAAATGGTGATGACCCTACATTCAATAGTGAAAAACAAAATAATAACGTTAAGTTTAGATAACAGAAAGACAGAAGGAACATAAGTAATAATATTCTGCGATTAAAAGTTGTAACAAACACATCAACACATACGTTCTTTTCTCCCTCCATGGCCTCATTCAGTGCTTGTCTCTCAACCAAAAGCATAGGCACTTGCTGCTCCAATTTCATATTTAAACCTTCATAAAATTCTAGTATTTCAAGGTAGAGAGGTTGACATTCATGACTGTCCATAATTGCTGAGTCTAGACACTCGAGACAAAGTTTTCGACCATCATCAAGCAAAAGATATTTTGAATCTTTTGGCTGCATGCATTAGAAAGTTTCATATTAGAATAAATATTAGAATAAATAATAGCAACAGACAAAAACAAATGAGAAGAGGAAGGGGTAACACTGGATTATCGGTAGCTCCTAATTAGTAAAACTGATACGTACCAACACAGTACACAATAGAATAGTAATAATAATAACTGTATTTAAGAGAAAGAGCTTTATTGTATTGATGTAAAAAGGAACAAGTACAGAATAAGGAATTACAAATCCCTAGATCTGCCAAGAGCTAGGCTCCTCAATAGAGAGTCAGTACTCTCTATCCTCAATGCACTAACAGACAAAATGCAAAGATCCTTTTCAATTCCTTCTCTGACTCCTTATAACTAGGAAAGGAAATGCTGTGATGCTCTCTCCCTAATACACGTCACATCATCTATAACAACCTTAGCCACTATTTCCCAATCTGCCCTTTCTTCTGGAATAAACCAATAACGGCTTGGCCCCATTGGTTGCTGAGTGAATTAATTGCTGATGTGGTGCTTCCTCATTTGTTTGGGTTCTATCAATGCCTCCTCCATCAAAATAGACCTTGTCCTCAAGGTCAAATTTCGGAAACTGACTTCTAATCATTATTTCTTCTTCCCAAGTAGCCTCCTCCATAGTCTTGCCCTTCCAATGAATTAGTAACTGCTTCACCTCTTCACCCTGCTGCTTCACCTTCCGGGTAGCAAGTACAGCTTCAGGTTCATAAACTTCTACTTGTTCTTCCAACAGGTCTGGAAGTTCTGTGTTTTCTTGGTACTTTCCCACTGCCTTCTTCAATAAGGAAACATGGAAAACAGGATGCACTCTAGATCCTTCAGGTAACTTGAGTTTATAAGCTACTGCTCCTACTCTTTCTATTATTGGATAAGGGCCATAATATTTGGCAGCTAATTTAGCATTGATCCGGGTAACTACAGATTGCTGCCTGTGGGCTCTAAGCTTGACAAACACCCATTCTCCACATATAAAACTTCTGTCAATTCTCTTCTTGTCTGCCTGACTCTTCATTCTCTCTTGTGCCTTCAATAACTGAATTTTTAATTGTTTCAGAGCTTCATCTCTGTCCATCAAGTCTTGCTGCACACTGGCCACTCTAGTTTCTCCTTGCACCCATCTTGTCAGCCGAGGGGGAAGTCTTCCATAAACCACCTCAAATGGTGTCTTATCTGTTGAAGAATGGTAAGTAGTGTTATACCAATACTCAGCCCAATGAATCCATGTCACCCAAGTCCTTGGCTGGTCTGCTATGAAACATCTCAGATAGGTTTCTAAACACCTATTAACCACTTCAGTTTGGCCATCAGATTCTGGATGGTAGGCCGTACTCATTTTAAGTTTGGTTCCTTGTAACTTAAATATTTCTCTCCAGAAGCTACTCATAAAAATAGGGTCCCTGTCACTTACTATTGATAAGGGAATGCCATGCAGTTTGACTACTTCCTTACAAAAAATCTCTGCTATGCTTCTGGCTGTGTAAGGATGTTTTAAGGGAATAAAGTGTGCATATTTTGATAATCTATCCACTACTACCAATATAGCTTCAAATTGTTTAGACTTAGGCAAACCTGTGATGAAGTCTAAAGATATATCCTCCCATATCTGCTCAGGAATCGGGAGTGGTTGAAGTAAACCCCCCGGAGAAGATGCCATGTATTTCTGTCTTTGGCAAACATCACATTGCCTAACAAATTCCTGGATAACACTCTTCATACCGATCCAGTACAAATTCGCAGCCAATCTTCTGTATGTCTTATAGAATCCTGAGTGCCCTCCCTGTGGTGTAGAATGAAACTCTTGCAATAGAGTAGGAATGAGTTCAGATGTGCTGGAAATTACCAACCTGTCTTCATAAAAAAGAATGCCTTGTCTGTAACTGTACCTCGGCCATGACAAGGGGTCTTGTTGAATTTCTGCAATAATTCTTTGTAACTTCTCATCTTCTTGCACCTCTGTTTTGATCTGCTCTTCTTGTGCCCAAGTTACTAGAGAATTGATAGTATTTAACTCACTGCCTTCATACACCCGAGATAGTGCATCAGCACCTTTGTTGAGCTTGCCCTGTTTATAAACAATATCAAAATCATAACCCATCAGCTTTGCAGCCCAATTTTGTTGTTCTGCAGTTACTATCTTTTGCTGCATTAACTGCTTGAGGCTTCTTTGATCAGTAGAGACTACAAACTTCCTTCCCAATAGATACGGCCTCCAATGTTGGATAGCCAACACTACCGCCATTAACTCCTTTTCATATGCTGACTTAGATAAATTTCTGACTCCTAAAGCCTTGCTAAAGTATGCTACCGGCCTTTTCTCTTGCATCAATATTGCTCCTAGACCTGTTCCCGACGCATCACATTCGATAACAAATTTTTTTGAAAAGTCAGGTAGTGCTAAAACTGGTGCTGTCGTAAGCTTCTGCTTCAATGTGTCAAAAGCTGCTTGGGCCTTCTCATTCCACTTAAAACCCTCTTTCTTAGTTAATTCTGTCAATGGTTTGGCAATTTTTCCATAGTCCTTGATAAACTTCCTATAGTAACCCGTGAGTCCCAAAAATCCTCTAACTCCCTTAACATTCCTTGGCTGAGGCCATTGAAGTACACTAACCACTTTATTGGGATCAACAGCTACTCCTTCACCTGTAATCACATGTCCCAAATACTCCACGGACTGTTGGGCAAAGCTGCATTTTTTCTTGTTTACTACCAGACTATGAAGCGATAATAACTCCAATACCTCCTTAAGGTGCTTCATGTGAGAGTCCCAATCTTGGCTATAAATAAGAATGTCGTCAAAAAACACCAATACACTCTTCCTGAGTAAAGATCTGAACACATCATTCATGAGATTCTGAAACGTCGAAGGGGCATTAGTGAGACCGAACGGCATAACAAGAAACTCATAGTGTCCTTCATGAGTCCTGAATGCCGTTTTCTCAATGTCAGAATCCTTCACCCTTACTTGGTGATAGCCCGATTTAAGGTCTAGTTTAGTAAAGAATTTCGCACCATGTAATTCATCTAGTAATTCTTCAATGACAGGAATCGGAAATTTATCGGGGATGGTTACCTTGTTAAGGGCTCTGTAATCAATGCACATCCTCCATGTGCTGTCCTTCTTCTTCACCAAGATAACGGGACTAGAGAATGAACTCGTACTGTGACGAATTATCCCAGCCGCTAACATCTCCTTAACTTGCCTTTCAATCTCATTTTTATGATGATGGGGGTAACGGTATGGTCGAACATTCACTGCTCCATGTCCGTCGATGAGATTGATGGCATGCTCCTTCTTCCGTCTGGGTGGTAGGCTCGAAGGCGTTTGGAAAATGTGAGTGTACTTACCTAACACCTCCTCCAACTCCCGGTGTTGGTGTTCCGACAACACAGATTCACAAGTTGTTTGGAAAACGTTCGCGTACTCACCCTGCACCCCCTCCAACTCCAGGTTTGGGCTTTCGGACTTAACGAATTCACAAACCACCTTAGGCTCGACCCCCTCAATTCTCCACACCTCCCCTTCCTTCTTGGACTTGGGTCTTTCTAAAACACTTTGCAATGCGACTAAAGGCTGTTTGCACCCCTCTTTATTTCCAAGAGTTATCCATTTGCCTTGTTCCCAAAAACTCATAGTGTGTTGTTTCCAATTAATAATAGTATCTCCCAAATTTTTTAACCATTCAATGCCCAATACCACGTCAATACCCCCTAATTCAAATAATTGCAAATTCGGTTTCAGTTTATATCCTCCAATATACATTTCCAGCTCTTTGCACCTCCCTTGTGCTTCTATTTGGACCCCATTCCCAAGCTTGACCTTCATGTGTGGGGTTTGTTCAATGGGCCAATCCATGTGGTGTACTAAACTTTGAGAAATGAAGTTGTGAGATGCTCCACTATCTACCAAAATCAAGACTTCTACCCCCTTGATTGTTCCTTGAAACTTCATGGTTTGATGATTTTCATGGGCTATATGGTGCAAGTCCAATATGCTCATCTCTCCGTGCTCCTCATCCTCCTCTTCACCTACCTCCACAGCCAACACCTTGGCTTCTCCATCCTCCTCATATTCATCATCCACCACTAATACTCTAAGGTGTTTTTCTGGACATTGATGGGTAGGACCAAAAGGCCCTTTGCATTTGAAACATAATCCTTTTTTCTTTCTATCCATAAGTTCATTGTAAGAGAGGTGTGTAAACCCTCTATCACGAGGCCCAGCCCGCCTCCTGTCACCTTGGGTCGTCCTGTCATTGTTTGGCCCATTCCTCATACTACCACCTGCACCCCCTTCTCTATTTTTTTACCATCACCCAATCTGATCCTTCCTTACTTCCAACCTGTGACCCAACCCGGTAAGGCCCATTTTTTGGCCCACGGGTGAGTCCAACTCCACTCTTTCCTCTTACCTCCTTCTCTACAGCACGAGTTACTTGCAACAACTTCATTCTACTCATCTCTCCCATGGTTGCTAGACTCCTAACTCTGCCTTTAATCTCCGATTGCAACCCATGAAGAAAATAGCCTTGAAATTGCTTCTCCGGTAACCGCGGAATTTGAGCGGTTAAGTACTCAAACTCTGTTATGTACTCTTCCACAGATCCTTCTTGCTTCAGCTCAGTCAACTGCTCGTACACGTCTCCATCACCGTGTCCTCCGTACCTTTCGAGTAACGCTTCCTTCAACGCCTCCCAAGTCAGGCCTTCATCTTCTTCAACTAGTGAGTTGAAAAAGTGTATGGTGTGTCCTTCCATGCATAACTGGGCTAAACTCACCTTCACTGCCGGCATGGTACCCTGTACCCGGAAGTAAACCTCTGCTCGTGAAATCCAACCGGCCGGATCTTCACCGTTGAACGACGGAAGCTCCACCTTCTTCGCTGACTGTCGAAACTCGGTCAAAGAATCGGCGCGAGACCCATTTGAAGCTTCTCCGATCTTCTTCTCCGGTATACCCAAGTTCTCCGGTCCAGTTTTGTTTAACACACTCCCACTGCTTTCCTCTCTTACCGCCTTTCCCAGGTACTTTTCCAACATCGCAATTAGATTTTCATGATTCTCCTTCACCTCTACCTGGAAATTTTCCAAGGTAGAACGTACTTCCGATATCTCTCCTTCTAATGCTGTCACCTTTGCCTCCATTCTCGTAAACGCTACCGCTGTGATTTTCTTCGCCGGCATCCACTGGTACCTCCGTCAAGAAATCCGGTAGGTCGGACCACTTGATACGTACCAACACAGTACACAATAGAATAGTAATAATAATAACTGTATTTAAGAGAAAGAGCTTTATTGTATTGATGTAAAAAGGAACAAGTACAGAATAAGGAATTACAAATCCCTAGATCTGCCAAGAGCTAGGCTCCTCAATAGAGAGTCAGTACTCTCTATCCTCAATGCACTAACAGACAAAATGCAAAGATCCTTTTCAATTCCTTCTCTGACTCCTTATAACTAGGAAAGGAAATGCTGTGATGCTCTCTCCCTAATACACGTCACATCATCTATAACAACCTTAGCCACTATTTCCCAATCTGCCCTTTCTTCTGGAATAAACCAATAACGGCTTGGCCCCATTGGTTGCTGAGTGAATTAATTGCTGATGTGGTGCTTCCTCATTTGTTTGGGTTCTATCAAAAACAGGATGATATAACTAACTAACCTCCATTCTTTCACAGCTACAACAACGAGGAGTGCAGTCGAGCTCATGTGTTGGGCAGTATTTTTGTATCCAGAAAGGATGAGCTCTATACTCAATGAGTCCAGCTGAATTAGCTGGGATCTGTAATGTAAGAATAAAAAATGGTCATTCACCAACATCATACAACACATTGCATTATTGCCTGCAATTTCTTTGTTTTAAAAAGATAGACCTAGTTTTCTTTGGTAAGGAAGAAAAGTGAGCATCATCACATTTTCACCCCAACAGCTTTTGATGTTTAATGTTTTCACTTATACCCTTGTGATATTTTGTTGTTGCATTCATACTACTTTGTGGTTGAAGGCATTGCAAGGAATTTACATACATCAATAAAGCATCGCTAGCAAAAACTATTCAATATTTCAAATATTTACATAATAAATTATACGCCTCCCATCAACTGTAGCATTTCAGAAGGATAAATATTCAACCTAGATTAAAAAACTACCCAATCAATATTTCATTTTTAAGTATCTCTCCAATAATATTGGATACTTGAAAATGACCTCATATTTAAAGCATGATAAAACAACTGTGACTGAAATTTGAGGAAAAAAATTTAAAACATGTATAATTAGAATGTTCTAGATCTCGAATAGGTTTGAACAATTAAAAAACACAATGATCTGAACTATGAATAGGTGATCCGGGATTTGTACGACAGTAGTACCAAGCCAGTTATTGAAATTTAAGAAATAAAACATCTGACTCATGAAGGGATCCAGGCCAATTATAAAAGTTGAAGAAACAATCATACTTATTATTTCCAGGCCAAAAAATAAAATTATATACTCGAGTGTTGTTCTGAATTCTGACTTTTCTGAGAAGTGAAAACAGCTCGGTATCATTACTAATCAAAGCATATATACATTGATCACAATTTCAAAAGCATGTCTGTGATAAGACTCCTGCCAAGATACTTACGAAATTCTTGCAAACATCGCATCTTGGATGATGCTTCTCCCTGTAGCAGGATTTATGGTAAGGACGGTTGCTAGACATGGAAAACTGTAAACAAACGAATGTAGAACAAAGTATTATTCAGAATCATATTGATATGGACTAAGAAAAGAGATAAATAATTTCAAGACACTAACATGTGAATTTCTGAATAAAGTTTGAACTTGTTTTAATTAATAAACTCGGTTTTGTTGAGCAAGCAACATAGTAAAAGAAATTCTAACCTCATAATCAGTGATTGGCAGATGGCAAGCATGACAGACGAAGCATTGTGGATGCCAGACACCTCCCATGCAACTTAAAAATCTACCATGGCCAATCTCAGCATTGCATCCAGCACAGATTCTGCAGACAGATTTTCCAGAACCAGATTCATCATCCATAAAAAAATGAAAGTAGGACTCCAAAGATGTTTACTATATGGATCCATCGTGTTGTTGCAACAGAGGTAAAGATTTCAATTTTTAGCCGATTATAAAATAAGAATGATTACCATACATAGTTGGATGGTCTAACAATCATGTTTTTTCATTAATTTTGGTGAGATATACAATCCCAAGTCCTAGCTTACAATACCATGGAAAACTTAAGGTTAGGTAACACATCACAATGGCTATATTTTTATCATGGTTTATTTCATCCATCATTTATGATTCAAAGAGTAGCTGCATAATTTTTCACTTACATAAAATGATCAAAGATTCATCCATGAGAAAGAGGACAGAATAGTGTACGGGAAAACAAAGGGAGGAAAATTAGAGTTTTACTCCACATATTTACATCTCTGAGACAAATGGAGGTTTCAAAACATATTCTGATTGGAAATATTTTTTTGGCAAAACCATTGCATCATCGTTCACTTTATTTGGTGCAACTAGTGAACTTCTGCGATTTCCATAAACAGTATTTAGATTTGATATTCAGAAAAAGATGTGATCATACCAACAATTACCTGAATCCAGGTGGAAAGACGTGGGGAGACGGTCGAGATAAAGAATCATTGCCATGTCGAGGAGGAGAACCAATGTGTCGAGGAGAGCCGATGTTCAAACTTAATTGAATTGCCTTTGCAAGTTGCTCATCTTCCTCTAGTTGATCTTTGGCACGACGCTCATTTTCATCCTGCTGAATTTTAATTAACAGCAGCTCATCTTCATCTAGTCGAACTTTACCAACATTCTCATCTTCCTCGTCAATTTTACAAAGTGGTTCGTCCTCTTCAGACTGAGAGTCATCCTCTGGGATATTATGAAGTAAAAAACATGAGACCTTTTTATAATACTTTGCCATGTGAGTAGCTGATTGATTCAAAGTAAAAACATTAGAATTTCTTCGATGAACTCTAACCATAAGAAATACGCATATGTTATCCACTTTGAGTTGGAACTAAAATCAAATGAAACACAAGAATCAAAATATCTCCATAATAATTCTTACACACATTAACATTAAATTTTAAAGAAATCAAGAAGCTAATCTAATCTTAGTAACTTAAACTTTCTTAGCACATCTAAAATTAGAATGCAAAAGAACTGCTCAACTCATGGCATAATAAAATAGAAAATAAGACAGAAAGTATGCAAAAAACTTGTAATAAATCATTGAGCAATAACTTTGATTTTAGTATCCATATTGCGTTGAGTCGAGCATATCATATTGAAAAAAAAACAATTGTTAACGACAAATGTGCAAAACCATAAATCTTACCAACAACAACTTTTTTCCCTTTCAGATCCTCCTCTGATAGAGACAGTGCAATTGCACGATCAATGTCTTCTTTCTCGACATCCGTCAAATCATCCTACACTCAGTTTATCATAATTACATCTTCAGACTTTCACCTTAAGTCCCAGAAGAACTAGTACCATGTGAAATTCAATGAGTTAAATTGTAACTTAAGACAATGATTTCAATCCGTTATAATAAAGTAAAATTTAGATTACCACTGAACTATGATGATTATCCCAAACTCTATCATCACCATGTTTGCCATTGTATTGTCCTCTTGAAATTCTATGATTAGAGCCATTGAGAAACTTGGTAAACCAACCCATATTACACAAAATTATTCCTTTTTTTTGCCTGAAAATATGCCACATAAGTAGGTAACAAAATACATTAACACTATGTTTGGTTTCAATTCTGGAGTAGCCAGAATTGATTCTGGACATGTAGAATTGATTATGACATGTTTGGTTTCTCAAAAGTAGAATTGATTCTGCCTCCAGAATTGATTCTACTTGAAACTAGAAATTGTAACTTCTGAATTGATTCTAGAATTGATTTTTACATTCAATTTTTTTTGTTAAACTCACTTTTGCATGAATATATCCAAACATAAACCACTTTAACTTAAAATCAATTTTGACCAAAATCAATTTTACAAAATCAATTCTATTAAAATCAATTCTTACCACCGCAGAACCAAACACACACTAAGTAAACCACCAAATTAGTACTTATATTTTCGGTCCCTAAAATTATGAATATTTCGAAAAGCTCTCGGATTCTATTAAACTGTCAAATTGGTTAATGGCCTGTATATTTACCCCTCACTTACTATCAATTAAATCACTATATTTTAACAATTTATTATCAATTTGGTCCCTAACTACTATCAATTTAGTTCCTAACATACTCTAGAAAGATTAATATGACTAAAATTTATCAGAATCAAAGAACATTTTGAAATATTCATAAAGTCGAGGACTATTTGAGAGTGTCCTACAAAGTCTAAGACAAATTTTGTGGTTTACATTTCACAATTCATATTAGAAAAAAGAAAAAAAATAATATCTCAAACTAATCTAATAAACTATAGGTTATGCATTGAAAACAAACATTAAAATACAAATGCAGCATAATCTTTTTATCTACTATCAGAATCAATAACTACAAATTCTACAATATAATACACAACTTCAACACCACCATAATAAAAATACTCAAAAAGAAAAGGGAAATTTTTTTTTTTTCCTTTGAATTTGCAGTGAAACTCACCTTTGAGTTGGAATTTCTTCACTTCAGGAACACCCACCTAAATTAAGTTGTGTGAGAAGAAAAATGCATCCAATAAGATTTTTGTTTGAATATGCTGAAAAAATTGTAGAATTGGATTAATCTGTATGAAAAAATGGAATATTTTGCATAGTTAAAATGAAGTGAAAGAGGAATGAGAGAATGGTAATGGATAGTAGTGCGGTTACCAGAAGAAGAAAGAAGGAAAATTGTACTTGGCTTGGATATTGGATCCTACTAGAGAATTTTTTTAAGCTATATTGTGATTAATTAATAATTTACTTAATGGTTTTTTTTACTCATAACTAATGAATAATGATTTATAATTTCTTAAGATTTTAATATTTAAACAATCTATTTTTTTTAATAAAAATTCAATAATGCCCGACTCAAAAAACTTTTTACTTTTCATAAAATAAAAACATTCATCTATCAAAACTCAATTGATCTTTATTACTTTTTCTCGCTTTCTCGATACCTCTGTGAATATCACCATTTCTAATCCACTTTTAATTTCTCACTCATTTATTCACTTCTCGTATTAATAATTGCATCTCATTATTCTTTCACTTTACCATATTTCTCATATATCATTTACTATTTCTCACTCACTTCTTCGCTTACTTGTCATGCTAATCAATATTTCTCACTCAATTCTTTACTGTACTTCTCATGCCATGGGATAGGTCACGTTTGATTTACATGAACATGGCTTGTTTAACTTTAATGGGTTTTGGTCTTTTTAGAATGAGTGTTTCTTTTAGCACTCTACTAATTTTCTAACACTTCCTATAAAATCATCAAATATATTTTGTTTGTTACTAAAGTAGCGGATTCTATCTGTTATTAAATTAGTGAACGTTATAAAAATGATTTTTTTTTTTTGAAAAAATATCCTCCTTTACACGTACGTTACTTAAATAGAAAAAAATTAAAATATGAAATTAGTAGGACGCGCGAGAATGTGATAGAGTTGTAGAAAGAAAAAAAAACTCTCTTCTAGGATAGAGTAACAATCACATTGTAATTTTATAAGAAAAAAACAAAATCATGAAAAAATCCATTCTTTTTGTTAATGTAAATTTATTTTTATGAAAATATTCCGGCTTATGGGCCATGATTTTAGGGGGCTTTTTTTGTGAAAAAACTTTAGAAGTATTTCTTTTAGCACCCCCTAAACTTTCAATTTTATTTCTCTCGTAGGCTAGATTGTGAGTGTGTAAAATAGAAAAAAAAATGAGGAAAAACAGTTCAAAACCTAATTAGTGAACTTTATAAAAATCTTTTTTTTGTCCCATTTATGGTAAAAATAGGTTATATGAATATTGCGCACAATTTTCAAACGATACTTAAAAAGAAACAGAGCTGAGTAGCGAACTGTGATCTTTCATAATTTTTTCATTCTAGGAGAGCGTTAAGGATGCAAACGTTGGGATTGAGTAAAAAAAAATTGACATTCGCTACGTTGCATTCGAACTGAGTTCGCTACTTAGATAAAGAGGGGTTATTTTGATTATTTTAGGGGGCGCATGATAAACCTTGAAGATTTCTTTCCCCACCCCCCAGCTTTCTTTTTCACCCCCTGGGTTTCCATTTTTAACCCTTGAAAAAAACTTCAGTACACGCGTACCGAACTTTTTAACGATGTAAAACACCTATTTTTCAATATCGAAAAACTTCAGTACGCGTGTACCAAACTTTTCGGAGGTAAAATCAAGGGTAAAGTTGGATTTCTGGGGGGTGAAAAAGAATGACGGGGGGTGGGATGAGAAACCTTCAACCTTTAGGACATAGGAAATAAAAATGAACTCTTAAAATTGTGAAAATTTTGGCCCATCAAATATGTTGGTTGAGGCCAAATTTTAAAAGCTGTATAAATTGACAACTATATCCTTATTCAACCATCACTTTACGTAGTTGGTATAATTTTTAAAAAATTAATATCAAATTGTATAGTGACTATAATTTTCCAAATAATTTTTAATTCTTGTATTAAAATTATATTCACTTTTTTTAACAAATTTTGATTTTTTTTAAAACATATTTATGTTTTGACAAATTTAAAATTTATTTTTTCTATAATAAAAATATATTATTTTGACAAACTGAAATTTTAAATTTATGAGAATATAATTAGTCAAAAATAATTATGAGAATGTAAATTATTATTATTATTTTTAAATGCCAAAAGGACACATTATTAAATACCAAACAATCAAGCACAATGTGTGCAATGAATGAGAGTTACAATAGAATTCGAGTCAAGAAGACATAGAAAGTCTCTAAAATACACAAACCAAATTATATCAATCCTAATTGATATTAAAGCTCTTCTACTTTAATTTAATCTATGTCTAAGATAAGAATTTTATCATATCAATGATTGTTCCTTCTTTATACTTAATATATAATTACTTATTCTTTTTTCCTCAAATTTTTGAATCTTCATATTGACAAAATGCAAGCTAACCAAATAGAATGAATGCATTCATGCATCTGTCTACTACTTGAAACCAAATTGAAAAACCAATTTGCATATACTAAGACCTAAAATGTTATTTGATAGAATGCAACAAAAATCTAACCATTCACACCTTCCATCACAAACGTTTAAAATATAAACGTGTTGCAATCCTGACCAATAAACTATTTAACGATAACATAATTTGGTGCTTCCAATTTTAATTTTGATTTAAAATAGTAATATGACATACACCTTATAATTTTCAAAATGTTCTTGTCTTAAGATGCATCTTTCACAAAATAAATATTGTTGTTATTATTCTCCTATTCATTACATATTTAGATTATCTACATTTAAGTTTCTAAATTATTTTACATTTACACAAAAAATATTTAATGAAGAAAAAAATTACATGTATAAATATAGTGCCTCCGGGGCACTCTTTAAGGCTTAAATAGTAAATTTTTTATAAAAATTTATGGGAATGCGTAAATCAATGCATTGGAAGTTGTAATGTTATTTTTTGAATAAAAAACTTCTTTAAATAGAATGCTTAAAGAGTATCCGGGGCACTCGTTAGCAAGACCATAAATATATTTATATATATGTTTTAAAGACAAAAAATACTCTAAATTTTAACCTAAATATAAAAAAATTAAGAAAAATATAATTTTAGGGGAATGGAAATCCATCCACCACCACTCTCATAAACATTGAACAACAGACTGTCACCTCTCTTTTTGTGACACGTGTCACGGCGTAAGCACTGTTCAATCTCTTTGGACCACACCTCCCACTTGGCTGTGGACACCCCTACCGTCGGTCGTGCCACCTTGACCCCCTTATGATCAAGTTTAGGACCACATTATTATAATTTTATAAACTAATTATACACACAGAATACAATTTATTTATCATATATTTAATTTATACACCATTTCATATAGTGTAGCACAGTACTGTTTTTGTTATCACAAATGCTATACCCTCAATAATTTCAAGTCGTTTTCTATATGGGTCCATGCGTATAAGGCCTTCCAATCTTTGCACTCACTACCACACCCATAATTATAAATGCCGTTTTATTTTTATTTATTTACTAGGTTAAATTAATTAAACAAAGAAAAATATTTATATATTATCAATATCCGGCCTACTGAATCGTCTAATTTGGTTTTGAGATTAGTTCTGATATCAACTGATTCAGCCCCCTTCAATTACAATTGCAATGTATCGAACTGTGATTTTTCCTATCAAATTCAACGTCATTCACCACTGAATCAACTGCTAAATACTCTTAACAATTTTCTTTACCTTCAAGATAATATATATTTGAAACCTAATATAAGTAATGATCCAATAACAGTTGAAATATGTATTGATACTATATTAAAAATTTAGATTGCAATAACTTAATATTTATAAAATACTTTGTAATTAATCTTGTTTAAGGTGGAACTATTAAATATATATGGCTTAAAATGGGGTCATTCCATGGGAATGTTGGCCCCTTAGCAAATGTAGTCACCTCAGAGAAAATGACCATCTTAAGAAGGACAAATATGTTTGCTTCTCAGATCCCAAGAACAATACCCGATCAGATTAAGATAGAGGCATGGTATCTATATATATATATATGGTGGCTCAAATTACCTAATTTAATTAAATAATTATATATATAGGTTAGAATCTTAGAGTGTCTTATTTTTATGCTAGAGGAATTATTTAGTGTCAGAAGTTTCAAAATGATCTTTTGGCATTTTTCTATTGTCTTGTTTATCTCATGCCAGATTGCATAATTATAAAAGAATTGTTCTGAAGTATCCCAATTTCATCTTCATAACAAAAATTTAGTATAATCGTAGTTGAACTTCAAGCAGTTACTAATTTGGAATTGTTTGATTAAGATTAAACGATATAAATTTTAAAATAATATCAAACATCTTATTCTTATTGAGCGACTCAAAATTTATTTCAATTATGATTGTATCATTTCTCGAATGCACAAAATGCATATACTCATAACAAAGAAGTGTGGAAAGTTGTTCAAAAAAAAAGAAGTGTGGAAAGTACAAAAATTAAAGCTAGCTACTTTGATTTATATTGTCCTCATCTGAAATTTTATAATCAAGCTTTTAATTAAACTGTTAATACGGTGAGTAGGAGCTAGGAAGATTCATTAACTAATTAATTATTGTTTGTTTATAATGGTTGATCTTTATTTATGATTTTTTAGTAGAGTACTTATTCAAAGGTAAATGGATTTCAAACCTTTTCAACCAATAAGGAGGGAAGCAAGACCAGACAAAGGTTTGGTGATGTGGGAGAGCCACGAGGCTTAATTTTAAAGCTAAAATGAAAGGTGTTGGTTGCTTAAAATCGTAGGATATCCAAATGTTTGGGTTAGCACTATATTTAAAGACAATTAATTTTAGTTAGGCCTTTACATCTATAGGAAAGGGTTCATGTTTGTGTTTTTTTAAGACAATAGCCGAATCTTAGAATATATTCTTTTTAGACAAAGTATTGTTGTATACTTGTATTATCAATTGTTAGTTGGTTCAGTGGTGATTGACGCTGAACTTGGTAGGGAGAACCACAGTTCGATCCCCCGCAACTGCAATTGGGAGAGGGTTGGAACCACGTGATGCCAGAACTGACCCTCGAACCAAATTAAATTGGTGATGAAAAAAAAAGTATTGTTGTATTGTATCCCATGATGTAAGGTTTTTTATTAGAATACATTTTGTATCCTCTATGCGCACAAAGATTAATTCATTCAACCAGATGTGATTACAAACAACGATGAAATTCTTTCTTAAGAGTTTTAACGTTGTATCTTTTTTCGAGTTTAATTCTCTAGTTGTATCATATTATAGGAATGAGAAGGAGAAGAGTGTTGAGCTGTCAATTGTCCTTGCGGTTTGTAGTTGGAAAAGAAAAGCAAAGTGTGTGTGTATGTTGTATTGACCTTTTCTCCTCTCAATTGAGTGTTTGAGTAATGAGAATCAAATTGAAGTCTTTTAAGATTGCACAAGCAAGTTCTAGTTGCTAGTCACATCTCAAAGAAGACAATTCCCCCTTTTCTAAATTTCCGTCCAAATTCCAAATTGTAAACAAACATTAATTATCATTAATTACTATAAAAAAAATCAATTATCATAAATTGGTAATTAAATATTTACATTTTTTTTTTGGTTACAATTAAATATTTACAATTGAAACATACTAAGATAAACAATATTTTTTTTTTGGGTAAAAAAAAAAAGATAATCAATATTTTCTCCAAGTATAAATAAACTATGTTGTATTCTGTCCAAAAAAATTAGTATAAAACTAGATTTGACTAATGCTAACCATGAGAAATATCATTTTTATTTTTTAGTATCAAATAATTTAGTGGTTAGAAATTCACGCTTAATAAGTGATAAACAAATGAAAAAATTTAAGTTTAATTCAACCATCACGTATATAATACAATATTCCTATTTGAACTATGTTCACATAGGGACGGGATTACGTTTCTATAGTTCTATGTATATACTCCATATCTAGTCTAAAAAATAATAGTATCTAGTCTAATATATAGTGTATATACATAGAACTATTATTTTTTTAATGTCATATGATATGAGTAAGTTGAGTTATGTCATATATGTATTATTGAGTAAGTCTAATTGTGGTAAATAATATTAATTACAATAAAGAATTTTAAACAATAGAAAAAAATTAACAAAAATTCTCATTTATTTATTAATATAAAAATACAATATATTAGTAAATCGATCTGAATTTTTTAATATAATGTATAAATTTCCTTATATATAAGATTGTTTGTGAACACCCGTATATATGCGTGTTTCTTCTAAAAAAAATGTATATATGTTTGTTGGGGAAAATAAATTCTTTTCGTATGCTATTTTTTTTACTTTATAAACCAATAATTGATGCCTAAGCTATTGATCTTTCCACCATATTTTAAATTTTAATATATTACGGGTATAAAATTTTCAACGCCATTTAATAGTAATTTTTTCTCTTAAATATTAATATATTATAGATATGAAATTTTCAACATTATTTAATAGTAATTTTTTTCTCTATACATAAGTGATCTTGTAAAACTTGTAACAATTTATTTAAAGAATTCAAATTTTTTATTGTTTGGACCAATTTTACTATTGGTATTTTTTCACATTATTTGAAGTCTTCCAATAAGTAAAAAAAATTAATATATAGGTGTTGTTAAACACGTTATATACGTATACATCATGCACTAAAACCCGTATATATTTTATTTGTAAAAGCATTAATAACATATCTTCATAAATTTCGATTTTGTCTTCACCTGGTTGGACGTTTGTAATATTTGTAAACTAGAAGATTTTTATTTTTATTGACTATTTATTTGTCTAGTTATTCTACAAAATAATTTATGACTATGTGCGTTTGATGTGCTAAAAAACAGAGGACTGGACTGGACAACTTTTGTTGTACTCTGTTTGATTCAGAAACTGATTAAGGGACTGGACAAAAGAGGCAGTAAGGGACAGGACAAAAACAAGATTTTTTGTCCCCCACTAAATCACAGGACAACTTTTTGTCCACAGTACAACTATAAAAAATACAAAAATATTCATTTTATGTTCGAATATAAAAAATATTATCTCTCTATTTTTCTCCAATACAATTTTGTCCTGTTCTGTATTCTCTTGTTCTGTGCTGTAATGTCTTGTACTGTCCTGTCCAGTACTTACTGGTTTGCAAATCAAACGGACCCTATATGTATGTACCACAAAGAAATTATTTTTTTTTGAATCGGCTAAATTTTATTAAAGAACAACCCCTCCACAAGAAGTGTAAGGAGTTGTTGTGGAACATACAACGAAAGGTAACGTGATATAACACAATTACCAAATAACAGAACACCTAATCAACACCCCAATCCACCCATACACCAAAGTGATTCACTAAACCCACCAGGAAAAACCCCCACCCAACCCTAGGAGACGCCACTAGACACTAACTTCCGAACTCGAATTAAAATTACTCGGCCCATCAGGATCCAGAAGCAGCCCCAAAAGTCGAAGGTTGAGGGACACCGGTAGGCAGAGAACCGACAGTCAACACCTAGTGCAGTAGAGTTCGACCAGATACTAGAGACCTGCAAATCTCAACAGATTTGAACACCCCTCAGCGACTCAAAGAGTCCTGCAAATCTCACCAGATTTGAAAATGGTCAGAGACTCTCGTACCAGGGAGAATCCACTCACACTTGGCATTAACCATCCAAACACCTCTCCCACACCAATACGTCATAGAGGTACGATAAAACAACAACATCCGTCAACACGGAGTGTCTACATACCTTGCCCTTTCGGGCACGCCAGGACAAATACCAAGGCCAAGAAAAACCTCAGCCAAACACATCCAACCACCACCACTGCCAAACACCACCTCTGCCAAAACGCGCCCCCAAACTCCCAACCACCGCCACCACTTCTCACTATCCCCACCATAGCCACTAAAGAGACGGAGCAACACCACCTCCAACACCAACATTGCATCCTCGCCGTCACCACCACTCAGCAACACCTCCAAACAAACCCCACCGTAACCAACATCACCAAATAACACCAAAACCCCTAAACACCGGACCATCACCAATGAGAGGGCGATAGAATCGGCGAGATTCAAAGCACCAAATCACCACACCACCACCACCTAAACAGAGCACATCACCCCCACCTACAACCACCACGCACCACCACTGACAACCACAGAGCACCACCACCAGAGCACCACCACCACCACCAAGGTTGAAACGGCGCGCTACCACCAGAGAACCAAGAGAACCAAGACAAGGCGCGTGGAAAACAGAGGAGCAACCGCCAAATAAAACAAACTGAGGCTAGCCATATTGCTTGTAAACTGGTTCTTATATTTATTATCCTAAAATTTTGAATTGAGATCAAAATTACAACAAATGTAATAATTGAGAGATAAAAAAAATACTTTATCCGTTCCTTTTTATTTGTTGTTTTAGAGAGAAAATTTTGTTTCTAATTATTTGTCGTTTTGATAATTTAAGGTTATATTTTGTCTATTATACCCTTCTTCCTAATTTTTTTATTGACTCAATTTTATATAATCTTTTCATTGTATTTTTTTACTAAACTTTTTCATATAATTTTTTAATTGTATTTTTTTTACTAAACTTTTTCATATAATCTTTTTATTGTATTTTTTTTACTAAACTTCTTCATATAATCTTTTTATTGTTTTTTTAAAAGAGAAAGTGTGTGCTAAAATATAAGAATTTTTTGATGAATTAAAATTAGGGTTAAATATATTAAAAAAAAGGATATAATAAAAAAATAAGGTGCAAAAACAAATTTTCTTAATTTGACCTTTTTTTTTTCAAACGACAAATAAAAAGAAACGGAGGAAGTACTATTTAAAAATCATAAGACTATTTATGCAAGCATATTAAAATCAGGACTGAAAATATAATTATAACAATAAGAAGGCAAAATATTTTACATATATGTAAAAATACAAATGCAGACCAAAATGGCCGTAACATTGTCAAACTTTAGAGCAATTATGGACATTTTTCTTCATACCCTATTTCTTCCCCCACAAATATAATTTTCCTATTTTTTGTTAACCTTTTGATGTTTAGGACTTGGGAGTTCTGATAATTTAAAGTTTGATCATAAATTAAATTAAGTCTAACTTATCTATTTTACACATCTAAATATATCTAATTGTGCGTGCTATCAATTAAATTCGTGACTCAATCTTTATATTTTTAGAAAAGGAGAAGGTTAACATGTGCCCTTAAGACACATGTTAAGAAGATAAATGTGAAAAATATTTATTAAAGCATGTATACTATTCAATTATCTAAGCATTAAATTTTTTGTATCATTAAATGCTACATTTCTATTTTTAGGTAAGTTAACATAAGCCCTTAGGACACAAGTTAACATAAGCCATTTTTCCCAATCCTACTTTAGTTAATTAACTGATTAGTGAATTTATAGCTTGACCAAATTAAATTACCATACCAACTAAGAGATGACCTAAATGTCCTTACAAACTAAGAGGGCAGAGTTCAATAAATAGGCAATGATTAAACAGGGCATAGTGGTCATTTCAACATTGAGAGAGATGACTTTGTACTTTATTTATTCCGTAGTTTGCGTTGGTTACCAAAGGACGTATTAAAGACATAAAAGCCAATAATAAGGGATTGTCTAATTTCCTAGCAACGTTCATATAAAAAGTTAATCTAGTTTATAAAAAATGGAACGTGATTATTTTATGCATATATAAGCATTGCACCAAAAAGTTTCTGTACTATAGTTAACCATATAATTTGGTTTGCAATAGCATATAGCATTCGTGTTACATTTCTCTTTTGTTAAAGTACCCACGTCACGCGTGCATTATTTTTTAAAGACAAAATGCAGATGATAGTATATCCAAATCTAAGATTATTTGTTTATGTTTTTTTTAATCATATAGTTTGTTTAGGTTAAAATTCCTTGTAATCATCATTTTGCCGAAAACGTTATTCCATTCCTTCCTTTCCTTTGACTTGTAATTGTAAGTTTGCAACAATTATGATTGTATTTTAGTTGTGACATAAGGTTATATTATATTTATAGGGTTTTATGTAAATATTAGCAAATTACAGTCTATGTTTTCTTCTAATGATTGAAGATTACCCTTTTTTTTTTGTTTTTGTTTTTTAGTACTCGTAATAAGAAATTTATATATCTTAAACAATTAGTTAGAAAATTTAATTTAATTTTTATATATAGAAAAAAATTAGTTGGAAATAGACAACTCAACTTATCTTATATATTAAAAAGTTGGGAATTGAATTCATCTTGTGAGATAAACAAGTTTTTCAATAGAAAATTAACTGCAATTCAAATTACAAATCTATAAGCTAAAAAATATAAAGATAAAAAAATTCCACCGGTAAAAAAACTCAACTGAAAACAAAAATAAATTAAAGCAAATATAAAAAGGACATTATTAGTGGGGAAAAAACAAAAGGAAGAGGTGAAGACAGAAGAAGAAGGAGGACAGCGATGGCTTTCTTTTCCTCTCTATTTTCTTTTCTCACTCTCTATTAATATATTTTTGCAGTTCAAAAAAAAGTATTGTTGGGCATGATGGGGATATTTCCTTAATAGACCAAAAAGTTATATAAATTGTGTTTGGTTTTGAAGTTATAAAAAATGGTGTTATATAAATTGTGTTTGGTCTTGAAGTTATAAAAAATGGTATTATATATAATTTTGATAAAAAATGAATTGAATATGAAATGATTTATATTTGAGATTAATTATATAATGTAGAGGTTATTATTACTTCATTCATTTTTAAATATAAGTAAAACATTATTTTTTAGGGTTATTAATTATTTAATGAATCTTAAAAAAACTTTTATGCTTATATTTGAAACCGAAGGGATAATATTGTGCACAAGTTAGTTTTTGCCCTTAAATCCAAAAAATTTAACCTTTGAATAAAATGAGATATAATGAGACTTATTGATCTAATAGTTAAAAATACGAGTAAAAAAATAGTGAAAAAACCATTTTATTATATGTGCATATTAGACAAAATCTATATTTAAATACATTTATATAAAAATTGATCAAACAATATATTTGAGTATAAAAATTACATTTATAGCTAATTAAAAAGCTACAAATCATAAATTTAAGTAAGAATTTGTATCGAAAAAATCAATTTTGTTTCAAATTGAACACTCATTAAAAATTAAAAAACCTATTAATTCATCTCTCCAAACGCCCTATATGTAATATTTTTAAAACTATAAAGTTCTCTTCAATAAATTATTTCAATGGACAAAAAAACAGATAGAAAGTTGGAGATCGCTCTTGAGAAAATCTTAATAATGGAACATCATTGCCTCCTTAAACCATCCCTCTAGTATAAATTATAGGCTTAAGTGCAGTTTTGCCCCCTCTATTTTCACTAAAACTGGATTTTACCCTCCTTATTTTCAAACTCGGAATTTTGCCCCCCCTATTTTCACTAAAACTGGATTTTACCCCCCCTATTTTCAAACTCGGAATTTTACCCCCCCTATTTAATATTTTTTGGAATTTTACCCCCTAATCAAATTTAAAATCATTAATGTTGATGTGGCATTACCATGTGGTTTTTAAAATATTATATTATTATCCACCTAATTAATTATTTAAATTAAATATATTTTTTTAATTACAAAATTTTGAATAACTTTTTTTTCTAAAAAAAAAAAAAAACTTAAAATAAAAAAACCATAAAATGCATAATTTTTTTTTTAATATAAGGAAATTGGTTTTAAGTTTTATAAGGAAATTGATTTTAAGTTACTTTTTTTATTTATTAATTTTTTTTTAATTCACGAAATATAATTTATTGATTATTGGTTTTAAGTTACTTTTTTTATATGCTCACGTTCGATTGAAGTTACTTTTTTATATCGTGATTTATATGGTTTTTGGTTTTTTAATTTTAAGTTTTTTTAATTTTATATTCAAAAAAAATTATGCATTTTATGGTTTTTTAATTTTAAGTTTTTTTTTTTTAGGAAAAAAAGTTATTCAAAATTTTGTAATTAAAAAAATATATTTAATTTAAATAATTAATTAGGTGGATAATAATATAATATTTTAAAAACCACATGGTAATGTCACATCAACATTAATGACTTTAAATTTGATTAGGGGGTAAAATTCCGAAAAATATTAAATAAGGGGGGGTAAAATTCCGAGTTTGAAAATAGGGGGGGTAAAATCCAGTTTTAGTGAAAATAGGGGGGGCAAAATTCCGAGTTTAAAAATAGGGGGGGTAAAATTCAGTTTTAGTGAAAATAGGGGGGGCAAAACTGCACTTAAGCCTAAATTATATATTAAGGTAGTGTTTGGCCCACCTTTTTATCAACTTAACTTCTCTTTTAAAGTAAAAGTAGGGCCAAACACATTTTCTTAAAAGCTCTAAATAAATTAAGTAGCTTAGTTTTAATGAGTAAAACCAAAGGAGAAGGACTTTTTTCAAAAGTTGGTTTCAGCAACTTATTTTTCTTATACGGAACTTTTTTACTTGGTGCAACTCTTCGAAACCCATGTGAGGCATTATTTTATTTATTTATTGTTATTTTTATGCTAACTCTAAGATTAATATCTTCGAAACCTATATCATATATGCTTATAGGCATAATTTTATATTATTTGTTATGGCCAGTCATCAATCATATGTTGTTAATTGCATTTTGTATTTTTTCCATTGGTTATTCTCTCAGTTTTTTTATGAATGGAATGCTTGGATAATAGACATCATAAAAAGTAAGTTGGAGAAGAAAAATATGCTTTATAAAATACTTGGAATATTATCAAACGAGCTACTTTATAAAATTGAATCAAATTAGATATTTTTCTATCATTTTTATTATTATTATTACAAGTAGAAATTTTGTAATTAATTGCCTTTATTGTAAATTTATTTTTAAATAAAATAAGTGTTTTTATGAAATTATTTTATTAATAACCTTTTAATTTATATTTTCTAAGTTGAACATCAAAATCAAAATCAACAAACAACTTTAACTTTATTTTTAAAGCACTTCGTTTTAACTTTAAGTTATGAATAGCTTTTAAGTCATAAAAAAGATGGGCCAAACATTACCTAAGACCGGAAAAAGTGTTCAACTTTTCATCTTATATACCTCGTAATTCTCGCTCATTTATATACTAGCTGATGTCGAAATTAATTTTTTTTAATTATAATCTTACACAGAATCAATTTGTAAGGTGAGGAGTGTTATAAATATTTTGTTTTTTAAAAGATGAAGCAAAGTTTTATCCTTTATTTAACAAGGTAGTTAGATTTTTCCAATAACAAGTAGAGTGATATATATCATATCATATATACAATAAGAGTTGTTAGAAAGGGTCTCTTTTTTTAATTTAATTTAATATTAATATGTTGTGTGTAACTTGCACTTTGATATTTGAGTAGGTGATTGCAAAATAAAACACTTACCTCTAAGAGAAACAAAAGAAAAGATAGAAAAGGAGAGAAAGAGACGACAGGAGACAACAAATAGAGAGAAAAAGAAGAAAGAGAAAGGAGAGAGTGTGTCTGAGAGAGAAAGAGAGGAAGCTAGCTTTCAAAACCACAGAAGAGAAAACGATGTCTGAAAGCTTTACATCATCATCCTTTCATACTCTGCTGCAACTCTCACAGGTACAACTAACATATATCATATATATCTATGTTGTTATGTCCACAAATATATATAAATTATTGAGTTTATCAAAGATGAAAATCATTAAAATGAAAAATTCATCACCACTTTTTTTTTTTTAGCTAAAAAAAGAAACTATAGGATTTTTTTTTATTCCTTCAATTTCTACTAGACTATAGCTAGCTAACTATTATACATATTTAATTATTTATTTATTTATTTATCTTCATAGTACTGTTTTTGGATTTGGTCATTTTTGTGTCCTTGATTAATTATTACTATTGCTAAATGATAATTGAATTATTGGACAGTGGTGAATATATATAAAATAAGGTGAAGATTGAGGAGGTGGTGGTTGCTGCAGAGAAAGGAAGATGATTTCAATATGGGAATAGCAACACTAGTACCATTTCCTTCTTCTTCTTCTTCTTCCATTATTCACTTCAAGACATATCATAAACATAACCAAGAAAGCTTGAAATATTGTTCAAATTCTATGTCCCAAGATTATCAGCAAACAATCTTTGGATTCTCCTCGAATGGATTCGAGAGATCATCGCAACAGGAGCAACAACAACAGATCCATAGGGACAAAGTAAGGATGCTACAAGGGTTTAATTCAGCACCATTAGTAGAAGGAGAAGAAGTGGAAGAAAGAGGAGGTGTATATGAAACAGGAGGAGGTATGTTATCAGAAATGTTTAATTTTGCTGATCCTTCAACCACAGCTGAATTGTTAGAAACCGCGACTTTTCGTTCTTCTTCTACTTCTTCAAGGCAACAAGAACAACATCAACAACAAACAACATCGGAAAACAACAATTGGTATGGTAACAATAGACATGGGATGCAGCAGCAGCATCAGCAGCAGATGTCAAATATTAACGCAGCTGCTGCTGATTCAGCTGCTGCTATGCATCTTTTTCTCATGAACCCTACTCAAACAACATCATCATCTTCCCCTCCTCATCAAAATTCTTCAACTCTTCACATGTTACTACCTAACCCTCCCTCTAATAATCCCTTACAAGGTTTTCCAAATTCCGGTAATTTCGGACAATTCACATCATGGGGTAGTAGTAGTAGTACTCAAGAAGGTCAAGGTCAAGGTCATGGACAAGGTCAAGGTCTTTCATTATCACTATCTTCTTCATTGCAAGCTGCAAAAGCTGAGGAAGAATTAAGAATGGGAGGAGTAGGAGGAGAAAGTGGTAATTTTATGTATAATTATAATAATATTCAAGGTGGAGGAGGAGGAGGACCATCTTCATCATCATATCCTCCGTACAAATTAAATCATCAACAAGCATTGAATTTACAATTGCAAGGAGGAGGAGGAGGGACCAATATTGGAGGATATCAATTATTACAAAGCCATCAAGGATTTGGAAGTGTAGTAAATGTTTTAAGAAATTCAAAATATATGAAAGCAACTCAAGAATTGCTTCAAGAGTTTTGTAGTGTTGGGAGGGGTAATTTTATTATTAAGAAGAACAAGTTTAATTCAAACCCTAATAATAATTGCTCCTCCAATGCTGCTGGTGGTGATACCATTCCTTCATCTTCATCAAAAGACCATCCTCCTCTTCCTTTGTCAGCTGGTGATAGGATTGAGCATCAAAGAAGGAAGGTCAAACTTCTATCCATGCTTGATGAGGCATGTAATCTCTCTCTCTCTCTCTCTCTCTCTCTCTCCATCTCTTCATCAAGAGTCAAGGTCCCCCCTCCCAATATATTTTTCTTCTTATTTATTTAATTCATGCATAGTACATTCTTTTTTCTTTATATGATTAACAATTGGGATAATAATAATAATAATAATAATAATAATATTATTATTATTATTAATATTATAATTTAATTATAAGTTATCACAGTAAAATAATTTTACAGATATATGTAATCACACGTCATCATTATTTCATTTTTATGTTAGTTTTTAAAACATCGCAAAATTATCGATAGAATGAAAAATGTGATTAATGTATCTGTAAAACTGTTTCTACCGACGGATATGTACCGATGAAACTATAATAATAAGATTAATAATAATTTAAAAATTATATATAACTTAATTTAATTGAGAGAGGAAAAAGCCGGCAAGAATAGTAGGAATATCCTTCCTTGCTTCCATTTGCATAGGATTAGTAGGTGGGGATATGTTTATTTAATTTTATTGAAACAAGTTTTAATTCTTTAACCTTTCAATTTGATTGGTGGGAGGATTTTTTATAGTATTAATTAATTTTGGGTTTATTTTATAGTTTGGTGAAAACTATGAGTTGAGAGTATACTAACCATTAGGAGAAGAGAATACGTCTATCATCTCATGAGGCGACGTTCCTCCTATTTTCAACTGAAGCAATCAAGAAAGCCACTCATTCACTTGCTCACCATATATCATTGAGTAACGTAGCATAGCAAGTTTGTTATCAAATCCTAATTAATATTACCTATCATAGAAACATTGTAATGAAAGCCATCCACATATGATCAATCTTTTCTCACTACAAGAATTTTCAACTTTTTGGAGGAATCAAAGTCCATATAAAAACAACTTTTTTTTTCAAAGTTTTTCGAGGAAAAAATTGCTTTGGATAACCGCTAATTGGAAATTTTTGGACGAAATTTCTCATTTTTCTTGTAGTGTTTTTTTTTTATTGAATTTCTTTATAAATAAAATTCTTCCTTTATTTTTTATTTGAGCAAGCTATAAACAATTGGTGAAGAATGTGGAACAAACCATTATATTCTTTTTTTTATGGTATATGATCATATTCTTAAATCTCAATAACAAATAATTTTAATATATCCTCATTAATTTCTTAATCCTCAACCCAAAATATTGTTGGCAGAAGTGTTAGATACTTAAGTTCCTCAACTACGTTGATCGGAATTCGATCTGTAGGGAGTATATTTTGAAATATGTTTAACCGTGTATAAATTTTAGGCATTTCAAAAATTAGTTTCTGCAATTCTGCGCAGAGATATATTAATGATGTGAAGTAATTAATTTGTAAGGGTTAATTAATTATGCAGGTGGATAGGAGATACAATCACTATTGTGAACAAATGCAAATGGTAGTGAACTCATTTGATCTAATGATGGGTTTTGGAGCAGCAGTTCCATACACAGCATTAGCTCAGAAAGCGATGTCTCGACATTTTCGATGTCTTAAAGATGCAATAACAGTACAACTGAAGCAAAGTTGTGAGACACTTGGAGAGAAAGAAGGTGCAGGAGGAGGCTTGACAAAAGGAGAGACCCCTAGGCTTAAGGTACTTGAACAAAGCTTAAGACAACAAAAAGCATTTCATCAAATGGGTATGATGGATCAAGAAGCTTGGAGACCTCAGAGAGGATTGCCTGAACGTTCTGTCAATGTTTTGAGAGCTTGGCTTTTTGAACATTTTCTACACCCGTATGTTTTTCTTAACACTCCTATTCAATTTTATCAAATATTTAACAATTACTTAATACTTAATTAGTTAATGCAAATATTACTCAATCTAATATTTTTTAACTAGTCCTTACCTTAACATTTTACACAAAATAGGGCATTCAGATTTAAAATTTAATTAACATACGGTACAATATATTTAGCTTATGTTTAGATCAATTTTACACAAAATAGGGCATTGAGATTTAAAATTTAATTAACATACGGTACAATATATTTAGCTTATGTTTGGATCAACTTCTTTTGCCCGCCACCGCATGTTTGCGGGTTTACCTAGATAATAAGGTTGCCATAATTTTCAAAAGCTACAAAATATGGAGCTTTTGTGTAACCGTTGTTTTTCCGCAATGGTTTTTACAAACGTGCCACACATCTAAATATATGCTTAGTGTATTTTTGGTATCACGGTGGATATGTCAGAATTACTGTGATTCAGCTTGATTTTTTAAAAGCTATACTTTGCAACTTCTATAAAATCATTGTGAGTCACCGTAATTCTGGCATACCACTGTAATACCAAACATATGCTTAATCTTTTTCATAGTTTCTAATATTGTTAGCTGTTAATATATCACCGGCTTTTTTTATTAAGAAAGTCAAGATTAGAGTTGGATTTGACTCCCGTTATTAGGTCATGGATGTGGCTTATTTCTACTCTACCCTATACTAGTTTTCTCATACCAAACTTAAGTAAAATGAAATACACCATTCTCCAATATAATATAAGGGTTTAGAGCTAGCCTCTTTGAGATGATATCATAATGTTTGTTTTTGTTAATAATTAGCAAAGTATATAAAAAGGTGACACACACTAAGGTACCATGATCATCAACAAAGAAAAAAGCAGCAGAGACTTCTGAAAAGAAAAAGAGGGGCAGGAGGAAAGAGAGAATGTAAAAGCCATAAATTATGTGTCATATACATAAAATATCGTTTAGAGAAACAGTAATGTTGCAGTGTCCTTGAATGTTGTCTTACCATCATAAAGGCCAAAAAAGATTCACTTAATATTAGATTCATGCATTAACTAGACAAAATCCAAAATCACTATTTAACAAGCAAAAAACACATTAACATTATCTAATTAGAGTCAAGTCTTGGGAAGATTTCGGTTAGCGGCACAACTTGTTTTTTGTCGATCTTGCATTATCGTGTAATTGTTTTACGGTATTTTTCTTAAAATTTCAAAATTCTCTTGGTGTCACTTTTTATGATGAATCTCTCTAAATAGATCAAAATTCTGATTCAAATTAGTGTCTTTTAGATTAATCCGTCGTTGAGTCGGATACCGAATATTAAGACCTATGAAGCACAGAGACGGACTCCAGGCACGACACGAACACTGACACATTGACGCCGATAATAATCTGAGAAAATAACATAATTCAGTGTTATAATAATAAGTGTCAATGTCGTACTGGTGTCCAATGTTAACGCGTGTCTGGCACCGAGACACACTTAATCGGAAGAATGTCTGCACTTCATAAATTAAGACAAATATTGATCTAGTTATATAAATAAATAAAAAAGAAAAGTGATTAAAAAGTATAGAGACAGTGATGATGATCAGTGTGTACAGTGATTCCTCTTAACAGCAGCAATAGGACATAGATCTTTCTTTGTTTGTTTTAGATTCTCACGCCCATGAAAGGTAAAAAAAGAAATGTTTTGAAACAAAGTTAAAGGGTACAGATAGCTTTCATGTATGTATGTGTGTTTGTCTTTATACGGTTAAGGGAAGGACTCTGATGTCATTTTCTTCTCAGGTATCCAAGTGATGCAGATAAGCATCTATTGGCACGACAAACTGGGCTATCAAGAAATCAGGTTCGTTCATTCTTAGCTTTCCACAATGCAGACATTATAATTCACAAACTAAATAATTAAAACTATATATACATAGATATAGATTCTGTTATTTTTTATATAGTAAGGCCCACATCGATAAATTCAAGTAAAAATGAAACACTGATGACTTATATAAAGGGGGGGACCAGCAGTAAATTTAATTCAGATGTAACTTACATGGTTTTGGATTTTGGTTCTTTTGTTACTTTCTTTCTTGTCTTTCTTAAATAAGCAATGTTTGTTTTTTATTACTAATTCTTTGTTTTTTTAGATGAATTCTTACATTTTTTTACTAATTCATTTTGGTATATTTAATTCATGGTATAATTGTTGTGTGAAAAAGATGAGCAGATGTGATTTAAGTAGTGAGGCAGGCAATGATACATGAAAAAATGTGCTGTTTTTTTGGAACCAATTAGCTCACTCTTCTTGACCCTGCCATTTACTCCTTTTTGACATTTTATTACTACTATCTCTCATTTTAATCAGCTTTATCCAACCACACAATAGGAACCATAAATATGTGAAATAAATGTGTGCTTTGAAGATGTAGTGATGATGAATTTTTGTTTAGGATAAGGATACAATTAGTGTCATGCTAAACAATGTCTATGAAACACTTGTTAAATATAATAACAAAACAAATTAAACAAAAAGTTAATTTAAAAAAAACAACTTTTTATATTTGTAGGATATTAAATATACAAGTTTTAAGATAAATCTTTTTTAGGAGCATTGTTTAGTATTATTTTTTTTCCATATAAAAATATTTGTTTTATAAAACACTAAGTCAACTTTTTAAAAGATAAAAGACTAATTTTCTTAATGTAAAATTTTAGTTTTTGAATTATTTAATATATGATCTTAGGATACATGTTAACAAAATTTATTAATTTATTGTTTGTTAATAATGCATACTAGTTACTACTTATTTAGTTTTGTTTTGCCAAGAAAATTTTGATAAATAAAATAGAAAAATGAAAAGAGAAAAAAGAATATTAAAAATAACAAATTTTACTGACTTTTTTGTTAAGTTGAAATAACTTTAAAGTATTTTTTTAAAAAAAGCATCCCATAAATATAGCTCAGTTATTACTTATTAGACATTGTAAATTGTAAATATGTAGATATCTGAATTCAAACATGAAATTCCTCACTTACTAACTTTAAGAGTAAACTTATATCTACTAGATTATTTGACAAATAAAAAAAACATAAAAACATATAGTAATTTGATTTAGAATATTATATACATAATGAATGCTTTGATTTTCTGGACATACTGTCAACTATTTATTTGTTGTATGTTTGATTCTACAAACACACAAAAAAAGGTATTTTAAATGAATTAATTTTATTTAAAAGTCTAATATAAAATATATTTGTTTTGAGTACATCCATAAAAGTAACTATACAAAATACATTTGGAGTTGAAGCTATATAATACTCTCTCGGTTCCTTTTTGTTTGATATTTGAGAAAAAAAAAAGGCCAAATTAAGAAAGTGTAATTTTGCACTTTATTTTTCTATTATATCTTTTTTTTTGAATATATTATACTCTAATTTTAATCACAAAAAAATTCTTATTTTTTTGCACACACTTGTTTCCAAAAAATTAAAACCACAAAAAAATTAAAGGCGGGTCGTAACAAACCAATTTTTTTGTTTTTGCCTTTTCAACAAAAAAATCAGTTTTTTGACAAGATATACTTCATCGGAAGAATAGAAAGGAAAACTTATTTAATGAAAAACAAAGGTTAGAGAGAATAGGACAACTACCCATTCAAATGAAGTGTGAACCAATTTTAGTACGAGAAGTCAATGATTATTTAGGCATGAAATAATACTTATTGCGATTGGGTTGTAGGCACATTTTTATTTTTAAAGTAGAGTATTTCAAAAGTTCATGTGTTCTAAAAATTCTCGTATTTTCAAGTTGTAATCACTTTGAGTTTTTAAGTTGTGTAACAAGATTTTCAACAAACATGCAAGGAAAAAAAAACAAAACAAAAACAATAAAAAGATTATATGAAGAAGTTTAGTAAAAAAAAAGATACAATAAAAAGATTATATGAAAAAGTTTAGTAAAAAATAAAGATACAATAAAAAGATTATATAAAATTTAGTCAAAAAAAAATTAGGAAGGAGGGTATAATAGATAAAATATAACCTTAAATTATCAAAACATCAAACAATTCGAAACAATTTTATTTTTCTAAAACATCAAACAAAAAGAAACGGGGGGAGTATTTGTTTTGAGTACAAATGCAAAATTAATTCTAAATAAATTTCACATGTAAAAATGAAACCAAACTTACACTTTTTTTTTTTAATGGCAAATAGATATGATATATATAAATATAAGAAATGAATCTGAATACAAATCATGACACTTCTAAGATTCATACATATATTTACAAGAATGAAATTTTGTCGTATTCCCTAAACGATATTATACTCCTAAATTTTATTTATTTTACATGTACAAATCGCTATCGTTGTGTCCTTTCTAGATATTCGAACCTTGACCTCCTGCATATATAATATATGTCCTCTCAATTGAATTAAGCTCAGGCACCAAAATTCATAAACTTTGTCACATGCAATAAGCATAAATATAGTACATGTGTCTGGTCCATAAAAAAATCTAGTACATCAATACATGTGTAATTAAAGGAGCAAATAAAACAAGAAAAGGCTTATAATTAATTTCTCATATGGCTTATTATTTATAATGCATGCATACAGTCCATGCATCCTGCAATGGTGACTTATACACAGGACCAGAACCAGACTTATGATAATGTCATGCAATTAAAAGCACTGTCCTTTGGAAAAAGGAAACTGCTGATAAATAGTTTTCAGTTCAAATTAATTTGTCATATCACTTTTCTTTAAGTCATATACATAGAGAAAAATACCTTAGTGGCTGAGGTTTAGCGGCACATTTTATTATTTATTCACTTTTTACTCAGGTGTAATTATGTTATATATAATAGGAAATTCCTTATAAATGTAAGGAACCGTACAAAAGTCACACAAGCACGTTAGTGAAATTATAAACTTATGTTGTACATGAAGTATTACTATGCCCAATTTTATGAGAAATATCATATATAGTAGGAATTTAACATATTGTGTGTCTCAATGACTGGAAATTATGAAAAATTCAACTCCAAAAGATCTCAAACTTAACAATTAATTAAAATTAAACTTCGTATGAAAAAAATAAAACAGTGATGTGTGTCATTGTAAGTTAAAGAGGTACTATATTTGTTCCTCCTATATAGTGACACATGCATGTCATGTATTAAAAAACTAATGAAGTTTTAGATTCTAGCGAGACTATGGCCTCTACATGTCCGCCGCGAACCCGGATTTTCTGCAGTTTAATGCAGTAATAAATCTAAACCGTTAATGTGAGATCATACAGTATAGATCATATAATTAAATTAGACAATAAAATAATCTTAGCAGTCAATTTAGATCGGACTGCCAAGAGCTGCAACTGCGTCACAATAGAAATATTCAAATAAAGTTTTGTTTTTGGTAACTCTAAATCATTGCATAATAGAAAATTACAATAAAACTAGTGTGTTGAATGTGTTTGAATGGGATTGTTTTGTTTCAGGTATCAAACTGGTTCATAAATGCTAGGGTTCGGTTGTGGAAACCTATGGTGGAAGAGATGTACCAACAAGAACTTAATGAAGCAGAGTGTGCAACAGAAGATAGAGAAAGAAACCAAAGCAATAGCAACAGTGGCAACCAAACACAAACACCACCAACATCATCAGCAGCAACAGAACCACCAACACCAACAGGAAAAAGACATGATAACAATCCTCATGAAAATGACCCTTCATTAGTTCCAATCAATAGACAACAATCTTTCTCTGAAAATCAAGCAATGCAATCCGCCACCATCAACGCCGCTGTTTCTGAGGTGGTTCCATCCTTTGATTCGGACATGCCCCCACAACGATCGATGGCGATGGATGACGCGGGTCGATATGGCAGCTTAGTTGCAGAAGATTATGAGACAGGCTCTATAAGTGCTGACATTGGATCATCAACTCTTATTAGATTCGGGCCCACTACTGGTGATGTGTCACTCACATTAGGGTTACGCCACGCCGGGAATGTGTCCAATGAAACAAATTTCTCAATTAGAGACTTCGGAAGCATGTAGCGCATGTTTGGATGAACCGTGAATTTGACTTTTGTTGAAGTGTCAAATTATAGATTTTATCAAAATCGTAATAGTTTGCATTAATTTTATAAAATTCACCGCAAACTCAAATATTAGCTTTAGTACCAAAAATTAAAACAGAACATCCTGTCAAAAATTAAAACAGAATTTCTTTGTACTTTAATTAATACTCCTTAAGTACCAAAAAAATAACTCCTCTGTATTTTATTTGTTGTATGATGGAATTAAGGAAAGAAAGTAATACCATATTGAAAAGGTAGTCTTAATAAGTTAGGTATAATGTTGAATTGTATGGTGTAGCTCTACGATGTCATTGAATAATTGTATAGTAGTTTGTTTAATTTCCAAGATTTATTTTCCACCATATATATGTACTTGAGTGTTTAAGGTTTGTAGTTTATTTTGATCATAGGACTAGATTTGATCATGTCACATGTGGCCATAATATTAGTAGATCTATGTTTTTTAATAAGATAAATCTTTTAAGTAGAGGTTTCCTTCTTTTAGAAATTTCATTTTTGCCTATCTAAAAAAGTTCGAAATTATTTTTTAAACTTTTTTTACCGTTAAAAATAATATTTACAACTAGAAAAAGTTTAGAATATACGTTCCAACTTTTTGTGTATGAACAAAAATAAAATTTCAGGAGGATTAAAAAAAATTGGGATAAGATTTTTTTTCCAAAATATGAACCTACAGACAAGTGGGCAGTGTGTTCACAAAGCACACATTTATCTTAGTTTAGGACCACTAGGCTTCAAGTCATCGGCCGAAGAAAGTCCTATAAATATATTGATTCACAATTACTTTTGGCGTCCTATCGTTTTTTTGGAATGTCCTACAAGTTTATCAAAATACTCTGTTCGATTTAAGTAACGGATATTCTCTTAAAACATCATACTAGATTTTATTTTATAACGTCCGCTAAGTAGCGGATGACAATTTTCAAAATTTTCCTTTTTTATAACATCCGCTATTTAAGTAGCGAAAGAGTAAAATGTGAAAAACATATGACACGCGAGTAATTAGTAGGTGGAAAAAATGGACTTCTATTGATTACGTAAAATTGATTTGGATTTAAATTATGTTGAATATAGTGATCTATATTGCAATTCATCCATATAAAAGTTGATTGAATAAAAAACAAAATGTATTGTTAAAAATCAATTGTATCACTTTAAAAATGGAACCAAATACTATAAACTTAATTTTTTTTCTCTATAACATGGAGGTGTTGTGACTATTGAAATTAAGTGAAAATAATAATAAGATGTTCTAAATTTTTAAAAGACTGCCAAACAAACCATCAATGAAGTTAGATTTGCCCCACATTTTTGTTATTGTGCCAAAATTAATATTAATCTAAACATATTTCAGATTGGTTATTGTTTGGAATTTCCAGGGGGATAAATATCATTGTCTGAGACAGTGAAAGCAAATTTCGTTTTCACGTTTTTCTAGCTGCATGAATGTGTGATGTGGACCTGAAATGAAATAGTAAATGAAAGAGACTAGCAAATTAAAAGCAAACATATTGATGTAGCTGCTCTTGCTAGCAGGAAACACCAAAACAAAATTTCTCATAATTTTAAATTGATTTTTTTTTTTAAAGTTGATGGTTTATAAGTACCACCAACTTATTTACAAAGAAAATACTATATTTGCTACTGCCAAGGATCGAACCCCTAACCAACAGCCTACATCCGCTCAGTCAGCAAGTGCCAACTGAGCTACCCTACCCACCCAATTTTAATTTGATTCATGCATTCACGTAGTCAAGGATGTCGGTGGTTTTTAAATCAAAATCAAACAATTTAAATTGTAATGCGGTATTTCAATTTTTTTTATAGAAATCAAAATATATGCATTAAAATTTAAATCGTCTGATTGTGATCCATTTGTCACTACATCTTTGAGTACGTTTACGTTTTAATAATACATGTTAACCTATATTTCCCCAAGCTCCTCACTATATTTATTAGGAATCAGATTTTCTACTGTAGTTACATAGTTACTGTTTTTAACCATCCGATCTGATCTAACAATCAGGATCATTAAACAGTGATAAAGTGTTATTTAATCTGGATAGTCTGATCTAAACTCAATAGCTATGATTAACAACTGCGTGTAATTAACTCACTTGGATAGGTCTAGTGGTATTGACTTAGGATATGAGAATGTGTTCTCCTTAAGATCTCAGATTCGATTCTCTCTAATGCCAATTTAGATAGACTAATTTAATTTTTTTTTAAAAACAAACAATTGCGTGTAACTGTGTCCTTTTCCAACTACAGCAAATCTAGATACATATTTATTATTATATGTTATTTTACATTTTACAATTAAATATGGACAAATTGATTTAGTCTCATCCATGAATATGTTCCATCTCATATATTTTTGTCTATCCTCCGGTGGTCCATTGTGCCCCCTCTTAAAACATGACTTACCCTATGTGTGTCCACAACTCCTTATCCAATTTCGAAGGGTTCCTTTCCTTGATTTATACTTACACTGCACCACTGAAAGCAGCACTCACAAAGCTGGATTGCATGATGCACCCATTTTCAACCATAAATATTTTATTTATTTTTTAGATTAATCCACTTATTCTATAGAAAGGAGAAATAATAATTTAGAGTTCAGTTACGAAGAAATTAAAATTGGGTCACAATTTGGTTTTATCAAAAATTGAACTTAAATTTTCTCGGATGATTAGTCCTGCAAGAAGTTTTTTAACCAATTGAGCATAAATAAAATAAGTGCTAACCTTTATGCGTGTGTTGAATTCAAAACGATTTGTAAATACACATTTTTTTTATTAAATAAATTATTGATTTAAATTGATAGAGCATATTAATACAATACAAATTTAAAATCATTAAAAATTAAAATGATGAATTTGCAAACAAACTCACAATATCCATGTTAATAATATAAAACAGCGTATTGGACTTCCATTCATAGAATATCTAAATATGCATCTTTCTCTTGTAATTTGTGCACTTACTATAGTTTAGGTGCACAAATATTTTTGACCAATTTTAGTTACAAACTATTACTCCTTCTTGCCACAATATAAATTAAATTTTATTTTTCAAATTTATTGAATAACCAGATAGACTAGTCATGACTCATGACATGGCTCAAACAACAATACACCTAAAATGTGGCACAAAAGGACCCTCTTAAAGGCTCAAGAGCAGATGATAGCAACATGCAGAAGGTTATTGGTTTTTAAGAGAACAATCATCTTAAAAGAGAAAAAGAGGGTGTATTTATTGATATAAAAAAAAAGAGGGTGCATTTATTATTTTTCTTACTTTCTCTAATGAAGACTGTGTTTAATGCAAGACCGGGGAAGGGGATTGAAATTTTCTTTTTCCGCCCTAACTACTCGCGTGTTCTATGTATTTTCATTTATATCTTTCAGCTACTTAAGAAGCAGACGTTATAAAAATGAGAAATTTTTAAAAAATTTGTAAATATCGTTCGCTACTTAATTAGTGGACATTGTAAAAAATGAATCTGATAGGTTGTTTTTAGATGTATCCGCTACCTAATTAGCGAACAAGTATACTTTTGTAAATTTTTAAAACACGAGAGAAAATAGATAAGATGACAAAAGAAAATCTCTCATATTTACAACTGACTCAAACTCTTAAAGCCCTTTAATTATAGGCCATATCGAAAGTTTTTTTTTATAAAGCATATCAAAAGATTTTTTATGGTTACACTTTGCTCTCCTAAATTGATCAAAATCCCCACATAGCATTCCTATCTATGGAAGATAATTTTTTTCATCACTAGTATCCAATCCACTTAAATCTTTAAATAGTGCAAATTTTATCGGAAGATAACTCGTGAGTTTGGTGGCAAAGGCCAAAGGGGAAGGACCACCTTTCCCAAGTTGTGCTGGAGCAACTCTTAAGCATTTCTTTCACCAAGTAGGAGCTAATTAAGATTTCATGTTTCCTTGATTTCATATTACTAGTGTCTGGTTCAACTTCTTTTTGCCACAACCACACATCTACTGATATCCTCTACCGTGAAAACGAAGAAGCTACAAAGGGTAGCTTCTAGTTAAACGCTCGTCTAGCAAAATCCTGCCGTGTAAACAAACACGGACCACATTACATAATTAGTTAGTTTAATTAGGATTGCAATCTGCTTTCTTCGGGCATTCTCATTTTGAAAGCTACTAAGCTAAATGGAGCAAGATTTAGCAGCACTCGTCTTTCAACAAACACAATTTACAAGCAAGCTAATTGTATAAATAAGTAACTCGGCAAAGAAAATGATGAGCAAATGTATTAAAACAGTAAGCATATGTACAATCCCATAACACTAATGAAATTGAGTTATAGATCCAAATTGAAGAAAGATATCATATCAGCATTCACTGCAGAGACATTTCTTTCCTTAACTGCAGAACTTTTGCTTGGAGTTCCTTACCATAGTCATTGATAGGAGTGAGAGGGAGGGAGGAAACAAAGAAAAAATACATCGATGTTTTCCATGAAGAAATTCACTTCAATGGAGAAAAGTTATAGAATAAAGCAATTAGTAGAAAGGAGAAAGATTGTGCACTAAGCTGCTAAAACATATTCTACTAGAGATGGAGGCAGAAGGTAGGCGGCCGGCTAAAAATCCAAATCATTTGAATCCTATGAAGTTTCCTATAAACAGCCAGCCGATAAATTATATCTGACTACTTTACAAGCTGCCTACCTCAGGAGATTGATTGGTTTCATCTCAACATAATAAATTAAGCCTCAAATTGGCAAATCTGAAAATAGTATTGCAACAGAACATGGCATGTGTTGGGTTCTAGTGAAGGCGTCCCCTACATTTTGATGATTCACACAAACAAGGAGATCCTTCGCCAGGCACAAGCTCGTACTGAAAGTCATATGTCAGTTCTTCACCCAAAGCAATCTGTCGATAAGAAACAAAGTGAAATATAATCCGTTAGAGCATGAAGCTACTCAAAACGATCAACTGTGATTCACAATATCATACGATAAGTGATGTTCATTGTCCATAAAATGCGAAATGGAAAGCAGATTTCTTGCAACGGACTTTCACCATTCCATATCAATTGATGTTTAGTGGTTTATTTTTGCTTCAAAACTATTGATGTTTTAAAATTAAAAGTCTAATGTCCAATTAATGCTTCTTGGCCAAAATATATATAGAACGGGGATAGTATTTCTTAATCTGTTTGTTGATGTTTTAATTATGTCCATATGTAGGCTTTTTCCCAAAAAAAATTATTTATGCTGAATTTTTATTTTTTTAATGATTTTGATGCTGAAAATGAAAAAGCTATTTATTTTTATTAGCTTTTGAAGAAAATCATTTTTACTAGACGAGAGGGAAATACAAAATCTCTTTCTGTGCCTTGGACTGGAGCATCATCCCCTCGCCCTAAATTTTATTCATTCCAAAAAAAATAAAATAAACACAAAAGTTTATGCTTTTCTGAAAAACCTCTAAAGAATAATCTCAAATCACGAGAAGAGTTTGCATGTGGAAATTGCAGAGCATCGTAGACATTGGATCATTTTCAAGTAAATAAACCATTAGAGGAGAAAAGAGTACTTACGTCCCGACTTGCATAAAAACCAATGTGTGAACGCTCACAATCCATGCTCTCTACGAGAACTTGGTGACTCACAAGATTGGGCGAGCAACTACAATAACAACAAAATGTAAGATCAAACCAACACATTTATCATTTGTAAATCATATTGTAGTGAACAGTTTCTACTTTTGCTACTGAAAAAAAATTCACTAGACATAATAAAATTGTAGTTGCTTGAAAGAAATAATAGTAAAATTCTTCTCACATCACCGTGTTTCAATGGTCGCCAGGAAAAATATGGAAGGAAAAAAAATAACACGGTCATGTCATTTAAATGCTCACCTATGATTAATGAACCTCGACACATTTCCATTTTTAGTAGAATCAATCACATACTGGACTTGTTCCTCAATCAATCTACTCATATCATTAACACGAGCATTGATGTCATAGAAATAACTGCTATTCGTTGCGTCGTATCTGATGTTGATATAAACCAAGTCAGTAAATATATTTACACAGGTAACATAAAAGAAATTACATCTTGAAGAAATGTAAACCTTTCACGCCTGTTACGTGCCTCCTGCACATCTAAAACCTCTCCTATGTACTCGCAGACAAATGTTCCTCGTAGAATAGTTTCTCTAGCCCTTACTGCCCATCCCTACAAATCACACCATAAAAGTCAATATCACAAGCTTCAATAACCATTTGAGTTAATCAAAAGAAGAGTTACCTTTTTCTCCGTTTTAAAGACTTCCAATTTGACTCGTACGCCATTCTGCAATACTCTATTTGGACAGGATTTATTGCATCTGCACATACGGTTACATTCATAGACAAGGTAACCTTCCTGCAGTTTGAAGTACAATAGTATTTGAGAAAATTAAATTTGTATATTAAAACATAGAGAAGGAATAAGAGGAAAATATCTTCTGAATATAGACCACATAATTATGAAGGGGACATAAAGGCAAAGTCATATGATGATCATGTTTCTAAGAACAATTTATTCTGAAAAAACAAAGATGAAATCTAACATGATGCTATTGATACGAAGGCTAAGTCAGCATATTAAATAAAAGCAAATACTCATGTTTTGCAAATTGCAATGACAAAACCAACGACTTTAAATAATCTAACACAATGTTATTGATACATGTTAGAAATAATATAAAACCATTGATATGGCTTTATCCTAACAGCTTAAGCTTTTTGGCTAATAGGTTATCTGACATGGTATCAGAGCCTCTACGACTAAGTGGTCTAGAGTTCGATCCCCGCTACCCTCACTTTCTAATTAAAAAGTGGAATTTAAGCATATGGTAGGTGGGCCTATGCATTATCCACGCTTCAAGCCCAAATGGACTCTTGCGTGAGGGGGCGTGTTAGAAATAATATAAATTATAAAACCATTGATAAGGCTTTATCCTAACAGCTTAAGCTTTTGGGATAATCGGTTATCTGACAATACGAAAGACTATATATTAATAAAATAGAAACATACATGATAGTGGATTATCATCATTCAAGAGTCATCACCAAGTAAAGTCTAATGGATTAAAATATTATTCTCGGCACAGATTTTGGATAGAATGGCAGTTTACAATTAATCAAAAATATTTTACCTCCAATATTAATCGACCGTTCTGATCATATGGGGATCTGCCACGCATTGGTTTCCCAAATATGTCTTTTGCATCAACATAGTCATCACCAAAAAGGTATACATGATCACATGTTTCAGGACAGCAGGTAGAATATGAGCAGGCGCATCCCAATTGCGGACTCTGCAAATAAACAAATAGATTAAATGAATTACATTTTATATCTTCAAGTTAAAAGTGCAACATACTGTGTGGTCAGAGCATATAACATTATGTTTTAACAAGTAAAAGGATGTTTTAACAAGTTGGTAGAATATATTATATATCGGATTCTTAAAATAACGTATTGGGTAAAAAAAGTGGTGTGATATGCATTTACTATACACAATGTATCTTGATCTCCGGTTACAATTTGATCAGAAAGAACAAATTAAATCACAATGACCTACCTCTGAATCAAGACCAAGGGATTGATCGATTATTGGCTTCGTAACATAGGAGAAGCTCTCCCAAGGTTTAGAAGTGATTATATCTTGTTCATTAGACCCATCCACATTTAGAGAATGTAGAAGCTCCTGGTCTACTACACAAATAACAGGAACCGACTCCTTCCCAAAGCTAATGTCATCGCACAATACTATAGGCCTTTTCCGTGAACCTAATTGTAAACTTTGAGAATCGATTATGCAGTGAAACTCATCAACCTCCCATTCATCACTTGCAAGATCAGACAAATTTACAGATGTTGGCATTCCAAAACCATTAGGAAGAGATGCTAAAGTAGACTGCAACACTTGACCCTTCAACGAGTTACAACCTCTGGGACAAACAAACCCCTCATGGTGCCATTTCGCAACAACATTATTATCACTGCAAAGTTTTGCAGCCTTTAAGTATAGCTTTTCAGGCAGAACTCCAAATTTCTCTTCCAGAGAGGCTACAAGATTAACTTTGCAGCAAGCAAAGCGAGCAACTGATAAGATATCAAGATTGTTAGGCCGGGGTTTTGTTTTCTGAATTTCTGAAAACAAAATTTTGCCAACAGCTGAGCATTGATTTTTTGTCAATCCACTGATATCAGTTGTTTCTGTTACTTGAGGTTGTACGGCTGTTTCTTCCATGCCAATTGACTTTGTTGCCTGAATGCATCGCTTTAAATTGGCATTAGCTTTATTTCTCATCCTCAATGATGCTGCTGCAGCCAAACCTTTCTTAAATCTAGGGCGGCTTAGTCTGCCAGATTTTAATTTATACGCGTAATAGCGAACTCCCCTCTTAGCAGGACGGTTGCTAACTAGATTGGGCCCCATATGAGCAGCTTGGTGATGTCTGCCTAGGTCAGGTAGTAAATCAAATTTCAACCCACAAAACCTGCAAACTAACCTCCGTGACCCACCTGGATTCTCGGAATTATTTTTTGAAGAGGTAGAATTTCCCTGGTCATGTTTTACTGCCGAACCTTCGCCAGCAGAGAAAGTTTGCTGCTCAGGAGATTTTGATGGCTTAAAATCAACCTGATGAGCCGATAAAACATGCTGCCATAATTGCTCACTATGTCCAAAATGACTCCCACAAGGAATGCATTGGAGAAGCATGCATTGTTCGACAAACTGCACATGATGTCTCTCCTGAACATGAGTCTCCAGTAATTTCTTGTTAGTAAAAGAATCCAGACAAATGGCACACGCATAGCCTCTAAACAGCCATTGTGCTTCCTTTTTATGACTGTCCATCCAATGGTTACCGAGTGCTTGGTCATCAGAAAATTGCGTGGAGCATATCTTACACTTAATGGTATTCTCGTTATCAAAGCTATGATTAACTGGGGGTGGCATGAGCAAGAGAGGTTGTTGTTCTTCTACTACAGAGGGTACATCCATGTCATCATTGAATCCCCACATTGATTTGATTCTCTCTTTTTCACTTTGAACCAACTTTGTAAAAAATTCTCCAACACCAGTTTCTTTAGAGGCTTCCGTCAAAGCCCATTGAAATTGGACATCCTTGGGAACTTGGTTTCTTAGTGATAAAATGCTTTTGAATAGCCTGTAAAAAAGCTCACACGCTTCATGCAAATGTGTCTTTTGCTCCCACGAGCTACAGCCCCTCAAAAGTTCTGAGAACACTTCTTTTGATACTATTCTACTCTTCCCATTTCTTGCTCGTTTAAGCCAACTTGGAAGGTGGATTTCGCAGTACAAGGAATAGCGCTTAGGAGCTTCCCTACAAGGATTCGTATTATCAAATGGAGGAGAACCTATACAGATCGGAGCCTTCATAACAACATGACCTTTTTCAGTATGCATTGGCTTTTCAGATAAGATCATCTCTCCATGTAAAGAATCACCAGCAATGGATGGCACTGAAACCACTTGCAGTGCAGTTTCAGTATTTACCAATACCATGTCTTTGCAAATCATGTTCTCTGAACCAGTATAACTTTCTTCATGCTTCCTCTTCATAGTATTTTGGGCTAAAATTGAGTTCTGTTCTGTTTCAGCATAAGGTCGGTGTTTCTTACAGTATAACGATCCAGGCAGAGCCCGATGCTTGCATTTAGTACCCACGACAGTTGTACCATCACACATAGGAGTATCAATTTGACCCGGACTTTCAGCATTTGCTGAGCCAGCCAAAAAACGAGAGGATAAATGCACACAACAGTAAACATCTCCCTCGTTTGCCCATCTCACGCACTGTCTTCCCTTGGCTTCAATAAAAGCTATACATTGTCGATTCTTACTACCAGAGTCCACAGATTTTACAACAGCCATTTCATTTATAGGTGTTAATTCATTTTCTTTGGTGTACAAGAAATCAGAATCAGCAGCCTCAACTACAATATCATTCCATTTATTGGTCAAATTACTGGACAAATCATTTGTGATAGATACCTTCCTATTATTTTCATGTTTAAGAGTCTCAGCTGTTAATGTGCTCAATCGGTCTTGATTATTAAAGAAACCAGTGTCGTTCACAAGAGCAATAGTGTGATCTGAACCCTTGAATTCCACTTTTGAAGCATGTGTATCTGCACGACGGACTTCAAGCTTGGGCCTCTTTCTAGAAGCCTGAAGGTTTGTTAGGTATGGATCATTAGAAATCTGCCTAGGAGTGTCTTTGCTGCTAGATACGGCAGGTGATGGCGAGAACAATTTCGCTACATCATGCTTCCAGGTTCTCCATTCAGAACCTAATATCGGTTGCACCGGGGAGTCCCCAAGATTGTTGACATCATTCCATAAAATAGAATCAAACAATTCCTGAAGAAGAGGATAAAGAGTAAAATCAATCAAACTACTCATTAAAAATGTGATCGTCGTTTGAAATAAGGCATGTCCATTCATTGTTGTAGTTGTTTGAAAGTTAACATATGATTAACGAAGAACTTAGAAAGAAGCATCACATTAGAAAGCACAAAAAATAAACAAGACTTCAACAGCTAAACAACTGAGCTTGAATGCCATTTCATCACAATTAACTTAATGAAAGCGAGGAAAAAAGATTGACAAACAAAAGTATTCTCAGACATCCGTTAAATATGCTTGGATATATTATGCGTTTCATTATCTTCTTCATTTATGGCTATCAATGTTTAAGAGCAAACTTATGCTAATCGCAATAAATAAATAAAATAAAATAAAAAAAACTTTTTTCTAGATATGTGAAATTGTAGCCAAATTATAAGGTACCTCCTTCAGCAGCTCTACCGATTCAGCACTATTTGCACTCTGACATCGCTCAACCCAAGAGGGAGAAGATTGTTGTAACCAGTCAACACTTATGTAATGCCCCAGGATACTCTGCAAGGAAAAAATGTTATATACTGCTTTAGTCACCAACAAAGAAAGTAATCAAGAAAAGTTTATGGAAAATGATAATCATTGTGTTTATTATATGCAGAACTTAATAATAGTAGAACTTGTAAATTTTAAAACCACGACACTGCGTAAGTGCAATATAAATTCACATTGTAAATCTTTCGAAGCATTCTTCCAAAATCGGAATTTACATTGTATATCTTTAGAAGCAATCTTCCGAAATCGGAATAAACATTATAACGAGAAGCCTCCATGGCGAATCCTTTCCAGACCTTCACATCACGGGCAGTTTCTGTCAAAGCCTGCATGTATTGTAGAAATCCAGTTAGAAATTAAAATTGATATTGTGACATAAAGAATTCGGAAGGAGAAAGCGAGTAATATCACCGTCACATACATTCATATGAAACTGATCAACAATGTTAAGCATGCCAACAACTAGTTTTTGCATTATAAACCGCCGTGCAGCTGTTAAGTCCTTTACCAATTTCAGTCCTACTTGATGAGTCTTGTGTGCAACAGGATGCGGATACTCATCGATTGATCTAACAAGCAACGTATCTGCCCACGAATAAATCTTTGTGTGCGGAAAAAATATGACAAAATATTTCTTTCGGTCGTGAGTTGGCTTGGCTCTCAAAGTTGATAATGGCCAGTCGGCCCTTGCGCATCGGATACAAGCCAGCCACTTCCCTCTCCACTAAAAAAGACATAAGTCAGAAAGAAAAAAAATAGAAAATTAGCTGAGCTTGCATTTTGATTTCCCTTTTCTTAACAAAGCAAAAACCTTATAGGTTGATAAATTAAATATACAAAAGGACGCCACTGCCATAAGAAAACATGATTTCAGATATAGAGGACGCCACTACCATAAGAAAACGTGATTTCAGATATTCATTGATAATTCCTCATGAACAGCTATTACACATTGCAGATCAATAAAGAAGTTCAAAGTTTTGTTGATGCATAAACAGCATGAGAAATGCTATGATCGAGTTATGAGCAACCAACATCGCATTGTAAGGAGAACAGCACTCATCCATTAAAAAAAAAAAAGTGTTCTACTTCTACAGAAAGTAAACTAAATTTTAACAACAAAAGACATTTGGTTACCTTTACCCACAATGCAACAGATTCATCCCCCTCTAACCACTTTGGTTCAGAAAATGACAAGTCTCCTTCCCTACCATTGTTTGGTGATTCACTCTCAATTGTATCAACAACAGAGAGAGAATTTTCCGAGGTTAAGTACCGTTCATTTATCATATCTTCATCAAAATCATGGAAACCACCATAATCCTTTTGACCTTCCACTTGACAGTTAATTAACAAATCACCAACATTGTGTGTCCCCTCACCTTGCCTCTCTATCTCTGTCCCTTGCATATTATGCAATGGTTCACTCAGTTGACCATCTGCCAATTTAGCATGTTCGCTATTTTCAGTGCAATTAAATTCTTCCTGATAGACAAAAGTTGTTCCTGAACCGCGTTGAGGACAATCAGATTCGCCAGCATATTGAACACCAGAACAAGGAAGTACTTCCATGATACTATTCTAAAATACAGTGTTATGTGATACACATGCTATGACGGATGACTCCCTATCTCACCAATCTGTTCAAGAAAATGTCATTCCATGACAAAAAACATCAAACAATGAAGCATTAGTTTCGATTTAAAAAATATTAATAATAGGCTGAAAATAAAAGAGAACAAAACATATTGAATTCAGTTGATAGACGAACTCAATAACCAAGGATCTCATGTAATTCTAAATTTTTCTCAGACACTGGCTAAAACAATGGCTTGTATGGTAAGTCATGTGACTAAAACAATACTCTACCATGCATAACACATTTAGTGGAGATAAGTTTAAACTGAAAGCAAAATAAAAATCATGTTAAAATATGAAGCAGAACCACTTCAAAAACCATTGCTTAACAAATGCATTTTATTTTATTCAAGATTTAATTCAACTCCATTTCATGCTAGATTATTTCAAATGTTTGTTGAAGCTTCATATAGTTTTTTTGTACAAAAAACTTCGTATAGTTTTTTTTACAGCAAACCTTCATATAGACTGTAGTTACTACTAACTAATAAATACAATAAAAATAGTTTCTTTATCAATGACAATACTTGTTTGGAAAATTTTTTAATAGCTGCGCAAGATAATGAATGGAATTATTGAGTTCATAAACTAGGAATAAAAAAGTTTGGATCAGTTAAAATGGCCAAACAGAACCATATGCAAGATAATACAAATGTTTTATTTTTGGATCAAGTACAAATAGGTTTTATCAAATAGTGAATGCAAACAAAAGTATAGACTCTGATGAAGCAAGGACACAGATACGGACACCGGCCACGACACAAACACTGACATGTCGACACCAATATAATTTGAAAACAAAAACATAATTCAATGTAATCATATGTGTCGGTGTCGACGTGTGCTCATCTCCGGAACACGCCTATTACGAGAAGTGTTTGTGCTTCATAGATAGACTCAATAACATAATCTTTGTACAAATTATATGATATGATTCGCAATTAAGGTATTCTTTGTTATTTATTTATTCAGGAATTTGGCAACTTATTTGTTGAACATAAGTACATAACCCTGCTTCAATCAGTCCAGTGTGAATACATAAAACACAATATTTTGTTGATTAATTTCCAAATGGGAGAGAAATCATTTAATAACTAAGAAGCTTTAGTAATTAAGGCACCATTTTAAAATAAAAAGACAGTATTTTTTCATGATTTTTTGAAAGAATATATCCACAACATTTAATTCAGCCAAAAACTGATTATTTTTATAGAAATTTTGAATAAATACAAACAATGCAAATATAAAAAATGATTTGTAACTAACTACATTAAGTTAAGTTCACTAGTTTATTAATGCAACAAAGTGTGTAGAAAATTTAAACAACATTAGCATTAAAAAACTAATCTTTTTTTACTAGAGGTAATCTCATTCAAGGTGAATATCTCCCCCAACTAGGATTCAAATATTGATTCGTCACGTTGTGTGAGTCTAACCCTTTCCATTAGACCAACCCAACCCAGTTGGTAAAAAATTATTAATCTTTTAATTTCAAGGTTTAAGGAAGCAATTAACATTTAAGCCCAAAAATCCAATAATTATCTTGTGTCAAAAATAAGTTCCTCCAAAAAAAACCAAACAGATTGTGATTTTGTCTTGCCAATGAAAACAGACAGCTACCAATTCTTAATTGCATCAAATGTATAACAATTCTCACACAGTGGATATGTTATGTTCGTCCTACCATAGTCCAACCCTCAAAAAACCAACAAAAAAAATATCTAAATATTTTTTTTAATTTTATTCCCATAGTTAGGATATGAATCAAAATATCTAAGACCCCAGAAGATATAAATCAACAAAATCAACAATTTAGTAGAAAAAGTTTCAATCTTTTTCACTATTCACCTTCCACATAACAGAACATGCAAATCTCAATTTGGAGTCAAAATGTTAAACAATTATTAAATTGAAACCCAAAACCCTTAATAACAAAGACCCAATTGCATAATCAGTTTAAATCTCTGCATTATTATAGATTATCTAGTAAAATTAAGATAAACCCTAAGAAAATCCATGGTATATAATAACACACATAAGGAACATGTAACTGCATGTCATAAAAATTGAATAAAATTTTGTTGCAGAACCATAATAAAATTATAATAAAAATAAAAAAACACACATGAAAATATATAACCTCGACACTTAATAGATTGAAAGGGGTAAGATCTTACCTCCTTCCATTACTAGTACGTCTTTTTCTGTCACCTATAAAGAATTTTTATTTTTTTCTGTGTATATATATAATAAACATAAAGTACCCAATATCTAATATTATGTGTTGTTTTGTTTCTAAAGAGATGAGCTAGGTCAGAGACCATAACCAAATTGACTAGAAATAATTAAAATGTGACATAAAATAAAATATATAATAAATATTGGCTAAGGAATAAAAAGGAACTAGAAATTAGGGTAGCGGAAAATGTACCTTAAGATATGAGATTGAGAAGTTTATGCACACGAAGATGAGTTTATTTTGAAGGGTCAAATTAAAGGGGATGGTGGTGGGTTGGTGTTAAAATTGATTTTTTATTTATGTGAACAATTTTGTTTTTTTATATTTTCTAATCGATGCCTCACGATTTGTTAGTGATAGATCTATAGAAAATATAATTTAATTTTTGGGAGAGAAAGTATATATAGGATGGAAAATAATGAAAATATGAAAATTGTTTTGTTAAATAGTGATTTTATTATATATACTAAGTGCGGCTCTAGGTTTTAGGTATTGAAAGGAAAGAGATTATGGGGTGGGTCAGGTCAGGTCCCGTGCCCAAATTGAATGAATTACACAAGGAATCAAAAAAAAAAAAAATTATAATAAAAAAAATTGGAGTTTCTCTTGGGACATGTTTGGTTTGGGCAAAATTGCATAAATAAAAAAGGTGGAAGAATAGAAGAGAATAGAGATTATGTGAAAGAGGGTGATTGAGGAGAATTGGGTCCTAAACAATTGAGATTTGAGATATGTGGGGTTACCAAAGAGAGGGAAAAAAAAAAAGAGATGGGTCCTAAAGATTGTGAATGGGTTTGTTAGTTTGAGAATTTAAGGGTAGAGAGAGTGTTTCAGAATTCTGCATCTAATGCTTGCAAAAATTGTACAATTAGTAAAGTGTGTTATAATAGTATATAGTATAGTATATTATAAACATTGGATTATAAATGTATGGTCATGTCTCTTCTAGTCTTATTGCCTAGCCTTCTTTTTTGTAAGATTTAAGAAAATTATTATTTTTTATTTTATTTGATTATTTTTATACTAGTAGTATATATATATGTTTTGGGATAATAATAGTGGAGTATTTTGAAACTTGGGTGTTGCCTAAAATGTCCAAATAATATTAAGGGGAAAAGTTTTAGATGTGTTGGATTTGCATTTGTTGTGAAGAATGATGAGATATGGAAGGAGGGGTATTTTGGGAATGTTTGGGTTGAAGGGAAAGACACATTGGAAATTGAAACAAAGGCACTTTGTTTGTAACGATGGTCATTGGCAAGCAAAACGACGTCGTATCAATGGCATCAGTATTGGACCCCACTTGCATGGCTGTACACCATTTTGCAAATTCATTCTCATGTGTTTATTTTTGGACGTTGTGGAGTTTTATTATTATTGTTAGAAAATTGTTCCATGGTTATTTATACTAGTAATTAGGAGCACAACACAACGAGTTTTATGTGTTTGACTAAATCATTTGCATTTAGTTTATTTTTATTAATTCACAAAACAAATTTTGGAGTATTCACTTTTTCACATCAATAAAATAAATTTAGAAAAGTGTTAAAATTTATACATTTGACTTCTTAAATATTCACAACAATCCCGTAAAAAAAATAAAAATTCACAACAAATGCTCACAACTTTTTAAATATTAATTTTTGTCTCACTAAATGTAAAACTTCAGCAAATTTAGAGTATGCTATTGCTAACAAAATAAAACAACAGAAATATCTAAAAATGTGACAAATTAAAGCGATTAAAATAGTTATATCTTTGGATTTGGCTAAGTTATTGAATTTTTTTTTGTTAACTAATAAAAAAAAAACAAAAAAAAAATAAGGCTACAAGGTCCTTGAAGAAGTTCAAAGATGTCTTTCGGAGGAGAAGCATATATAGATTGAGAGATCAGTCTCTGAAGAAGCACCAAATTTAGCTAGGAAATTTGCATATTAGTTTTCCTCTCTAAGAGTGTGACATATGGTAACATTGCTGTGAGAAAGCAGCTCTTTAATATATTGGATCAAGACAGCATGTACATCAAAGTGGATGTTGAGACCTTTGATGAGATTAATACAATGAAGGGAGTTATAGTAGCATATCAACGTTTCAAAATCCTTTTGGCTAAGGTGAGACCATGGAAGATAGCAAATAATTCGGCTAGCAAGATATCCGAAGAGTTTTGATTTCTGAATGAAACCAGAGAAGCCTAATAGGTAGTAGCCAGAGTTGTTTCTGAAAATTCTCCAAAATCCTGCACGAATCGGGGATCCATGGCAGCTACCATCGACATTGAGAATGACTCATGAGTGGTTGTCGTTATTCCATCTAATGTATCTATCAATCTAAGCACTACTTGAACGAGAAACGAAGCATGTAGTGAAGGTCTCGACCATACTTTTAATGTTATAGGAGAGACGATTGAGAGACCAAGTCTCATTATTTAAGCACTTCAAATTTCAATGTCTCCAAGCCCACTAAACACTAGTTGGGAACGTAAAGACTTGTGACCCTGTGGTACCAGTCTTAAGCCAATCGTGAGCAGATGATAAGGAGAAGAAAAGCAAATCAGTGAAGCTTATGTGATGCTAGAGGCTTTGAGAAAAGCTCCAGTCACAGACGCAATGAAGAAATGTTTCTTCCTGAAGGCCACAACGAGCACAAGTTGATGAGGGGGGTCATCTTTCTACGGTGAAGCAGAGATAAAGTAGGGACTGAGTTATGACAAGTCATCTAAGAGAAAAATTTGACCTTCTCATGAAGTTGTAATTCCCATATCCAAGACCAAGAATGATTTAGATTGGGAGGGGTTGACGTATCCTTGTGGGAGTCCAACCCTTTGTACCCGCTTCTAGTAGTGTAGTTTCCATTTTTATGGTGGGCCAAACAAAGGCATCGATGATAGAATCATTGAATTTAGTGTGCATGTTGTCGATATAATCAGTGACCACCGGATGGAGTTGAGTGTAAAGAATTTGGGAATAAGGGTTTAGTCGATGATAAAACATCTTTCACTGTTGAGATGTAAATCATGAATATCAACATATGGAACAATGGTCCCTAAAGGACCAAAGGTGCTCCAGGTGCTGAACCAAAATAATGAAGATCCTGAACCTGTGCGCCAAGAGTAACTGTCCTTGAGGACATTTTTAGCATGAACTATAGAAAGTCGAGGAGGCGAACCATGAAAGTGAGCGTTGGAGTGAAGGAAAGCTTGTCCAGCCATGTACTTATGGGAGATGAGGTCCATCTGAAGTTTATTTGAAGATTGAACCATGTCCCAAACAAGTTTGCCAAGGAGGCGGGTATTTGCTTCCCTTGCTGCCTTGATTCCCAGTCCACCATGTCGTCTAGGACGCATTATTTTGTTCCAGCCAACCAAATGGATCCCTTTATTATTGGAATCTCTTCAGATGAAATTGCGGGTCATTTGGTCGATGTTATCGCAAATGCTTTTAGGAAGCCAAGCAATCTGCATATAGTAAAAGGTGTGGAGGAAAAGACAGAAAAAGCTAAAGCCAGTCTCTTTGGTTTGTTTAGAAGCCTGTTTTTCCATGAAGCTAGTCTAGAGGACATATTGTCAATAATAAACAAGAAGTCGTTTCTCTTAGCTCGCCCTGTGAGGATAGGGAAGCCCGTGTACTTATCTAAAGTATTAGTACTTCTAATGCTAGTAATGGACGTGAGTCTGTTGATCTTGGCATGGGGAGTACCTGAAGAATAGAAGGCCCGAGATTTAGACAAGTTAATCTTCAAACTCAACGCTTTGTTGAAGCGATCAAACAGGTTAGTGATAAAACAGAGTTGAGAGTTGGCTTTGGTGAATATGAGAACATCATCTTAAAAAAAAAAGGTGAGACATTTTAGGGCCATTATTAAATATATGAATGGGTCGTAATTACCTTGTTGGACAACGTCATTGATTGCAACAAAGAGCTTTTCCATGCAAAGAATAAAAAGATATGGGGATAGAGGATCCCCTTGTTTGAGACCATGAGATGGCTTGAAGGGAGGCAATTTGTTCCCATTCTATAGAATAGAGAAATTTGAGAAAGTGACACAATGCATAATGAGCCAAATAGTAGGGTCAGGAAATTTGAAATCTTGCAGACAAGATTTGAGAAACTCCTAGTTTACTTTATCAAAGGCTTTCTCAAGGCCGAGCTTGAAAGCAACATAGCCTTTTTTCTTTTTGGATCTTCTCATGTAATGGAGGATAGAGCTATCAGGGGACCAGATGCCATTAAGGAGCTGAAGTCTTTGAATCTTGTTTCTCTTCCTTCTAATGATGGTCTGGGCATGAAAGAAGTATCAATTTTTGTCACCGAATTCGACCTATTGTTCTCTAGATTTTTTTATACCAATGCATTTCTTCCTACAAGAGAATATGATGTATTCATGTTGAAGATCATTTTCAAGGAGGACGTGGGAGAGAGAATCAACATGCCCAAGATATTGTTGCACACCGTTGAGCTTTTTATCAAAATGTCTATGATGAATTAAAATTTATTTGACAATTGAATTGATCGAGTCCCGTAACAAGACGAAAAATAAATAACCTCGCGTCAAACAACAAACAAAATAATGTAGTACTCAACAAAAAAATGTAATTTCATTATAATTTTGTGGGTGTTAATCATTCTACGTTATCATATGTATGACACGTCATTTGTTTAAAATATATTTCTTTGTTGGGTCCAAAAGTCTATTGAATGGTCAAAATTAAGATATTCTAAAATAAAGGGAACAAATTTGTAAGCATATTAAAATAAGCATACTAAAACAACAATCAAGTAAAAATAATAATTAAATACTAATATTTATACTTTGATTTGAAAGCTCTGTGATATATGTGTTGCAATATGAGCAAAATAGATTAAAAAAAAATTGGAATAGCATGAGCAAAATAGATATAATATAAAAAATTATTTTCTAATTTTGGTGTGATTTTAGGCAAAAAAAAAAAAAAGAAGAAAAAAAAAGTGTAAAAATATGAATAAATTTTGGAGGGAAAAGATGAGAGAGAAGATAAAAGAGGAGAGAGATAGAGACAAAATCACATGATTTTCCCTAAAAGAAGTTAGACAATATTGATTCCGATATAATATGTGTGATATGGTTTTTTGTGTGTCTGTGTTGCAGAGTTTGGTATGATGTATTTTTATACGGAAAAATTCTTCTAAAACATAGCGTTATATGGAAAATATTTGTATATTCAGGGCCGGTCCCGACAATTTAGAGGCCCTGAACAGAATATTTAAAATGAATCCTTTAATTATAACAAAACCAAATATAAAATAATCATATTCTAATTAGTAGGATGAAGAAGGAAAAAATACACGAATTTCTAATTATGTTTTAAACATGACAAAAACCTTTCTTTTGGTATTCATTTTATTTTAATTTTTTAAAACATGCACCTAGCCACTTTAAATTGGGACAACAAAAATAAATTAAAAAAATATTAATATTTTTTTTTTAATTCTTTTAAATCATCTTTTTTTAGAGACTTACTGCCACATTATATTATTTTTGAGGCCCTAAAAATTAGAGGCCCGGTGCGCTAGGGCACCCTGCACCCCACTCCGGGTCGCCCTTGTGTATATTCATTTCCTTTCTCACATATTATTCATGACAATATGACGATATATATAGAGTTACAAGAAAAACAAATTTCTACGACATATCTTTTAATCATATTTTTAAAATAACAAACTAATCTTAAATATTTTCTAAACATATTCATTAAATTTTAGACATAAATATATAGCAGGTTGGTGGTGTGAGGAGCGGCGCAGCCCTCCGCACCACCTTTGTCCAGATCGCCGACGGGTGTTTCTGTGGTTGTTGTTGGTTCGTTCGCGGCTCTTGTTTTTTGTATTCCTTCCGAGGCTGTTACTACTTTTTGTGTGGTTTGTTTGGATCAGGTTTATATCCCCCATCTTTGTTTGTACTTTCTTTTTATTTTAATCTATTTCGGGTGTTGTAGTTGGCTTGCCATCTGCTCCGCATTTGCCTAAATATATAATATTTTAAATAAAAATCTTAAAAGAAATATTTAAGTATTATTCTGTATAATATGGTTGTACCCAAAACATGGTTTAGAATACATGGAAATGAATTGGCATAGTAATAAAGAAATCTTCATTTATTTGTTTTAAAAAAAGATAAATTTTGTTACTATTACTGAATTTATGTGCCCTTTGAAATGGCCTAGATGTGAAAAGTACTTAATTGAATGGACATAAGAGTTTAGTCATAAGATTTGATTCTTTTGATCAAATGAAGAGATGGGTGCGTGAATTCATTTCTCTTTTTATATTTTTTTCAATTTTGTGTGAGTGAATTAATCTCGTGTCCAATGAGAAGTTTCTCATTTGATTTGGTTCCTCTTAAATATTAATTTCTCAGGATTTGTCCTTCATTGGTTTATGTATTTGTTGATGTTGACCAACTAGGATAAAGCGAAAATTGCATCTTCAATTATATGCATAGTTTGAATTGTAAGAAATAATTATTTTTTTAACAATTTAGAGTTATCTAGGAAGAAAAAAAAAGTTACCTGAGAAATTGTGGTCGCAAAATCTCTTTTCTCTTTACTCGATCACGGATCCTTTTTTGCAAGCCATATAGCTCTTGGTATATCAACAAAAATTGGATCGCTCAAGATTTGAATGAAACTCTTTCCCAAAATAAATTTTGATTCGAACCTCTTTAATGATGAAATTTAGGGTTTTGGCATTATTTCCATAGATGAAAAGTGTATCTTCATCACAACAGCTACTCGTTTGAAGGTAAATTTTAAAGATCCGTCAATTGTAGAATCAATACATTTTCTTAAAGCCGTTGATTTTTCCCGAACTCAATGTTTTTGTAATATTATGAAATATTAAACTGGCAATGGATATTAAGAACAAGTATTTCTTAGATCATTTTGATGTTAGACTTAGTTTGATCAATGTAAATTGAATTTTTTGTCTCTAGATTTCTCTTCTTTGTCTTTTGCTAGAGAGAAGGGTAATTGGATTGCTCTGTTTTTAGCCAAACATACTCGACTAATTGAGTTCAATTTGGGCTGGAATTTTTAGCCCACCCTTCTGTGTTGTAAATCAAGTCCTTTTGGATTTGGATTGTTTTGTTGGCTTATAAATTTTCTTTTTACTTTTTTTGACTATATAAAATTTCTTTTTACTTTTAAAATAAATGAAAATTTAATATCATTTAAAAAAAGTTATCTTCTATCAATATTCTGTCAATATAAAAAAAAATTGATTAATTATTTATACTTGGAAATTTTCACTATACCAATGTACTATTGCAAAAAATTTCTAAAAATGTAGATATATCTTTATAATTAAGGGTTAAATAAGTAAATGGTCCCTATAGTTTCTTAGAATTTTGTTTTTAGTCCCTAAAAATTTGTTTTACACTTTTTGATCCTTGAAGATTTTTTCATCACTGTTTTTACTTTTTATGGACTAAAAACAAAATTTTGGGAAACTATAGGGACTAAAAATAGTGCCCGAAAATTCTTCAGGGACCAAAAATAGTGACGAAAAATTGTTCAGGGGGCAAAAAATGCGAAAAAAATCTTTAAGAACTAAAAACGAAATTCTGAAAAACTATAAGAATTATTTACTTATTTAACCCTATAATTAATAATATGCCTATAAAAAATTATGTATAAATTTGAACATATACAATTAAGAAATATTATTATAAAGCATTTATACTTGGAAAACTAGTTCCTATTTAACATAATAAACTAAGGCAATAAAAGTAAAGAACACGACTCTTTCAAAGTAAAGTAAATTCTTTTAAAAATTACAAATTTATTTTTGGTTTTAATACAGTTTTGGTCCTCTTATTTTAAAAAACCTGAATTTTTAGAACACATAAATAAATGAAATAATTAATATTCACAATGTTGAGTTGTTATAGTAGGGCTACAATTTTGTATCATTTTGCTATGACTTTCCTATTATAAGATTGATAGAAACTTGTTAACAGAGTGGAAGACTTAGAGGAAGCCGTTTAAGAATGGAAGGGTATAGTAATAAATGTGATCAAAACGAAACTAGTTTGATGCAAGCTGTCGATATACAGCCGGTTGCGGTTGCACTTTGCATGGGGATAGAGTATGCCCCTTATAAAAAAGTTACACAAAATGTTTAATTTTTTCTATAAATTTTTACTGACAAAAATTATATTTTTATAAGTTGTTTAATCATAAATTACTCTAAAAAGAATCAAATATAAAAGAGTTATTTTAAAACTTGTACAGTCAATATAGTTGTTATTATTAAGTGTTTATATTGACTTTATTTAAGTGATTGTGATTGTATATATTTTTTTTACGCATTGACAACATTAACAACTCTAAGATATGTTGAGCTTCCTATATCCGTTGTTTGGAGAAGAAGTGAGATATTGTCTCCCACTAGAGACCAAGGCCAATGCAGTAGTTTTTTTTTTTTTGTTTTTTTTATTATCTAATATTTTGTTGATATTTTCTTAACTGTTTTTCTAATCAATTTTTTGTTTTGGATAGAGTCATGTTGGACCTTCGTTATTGCGGAATCAATAGAATCCGCTTAGAAGCTCCAAACAAGGTCATCGATGATAGTTTTTAAGCATGAATTGTTGGACTTTTGTCTCAGTTACAAAAAGAGATGGCTTCCCAGCAGCGATTAAGGAGTTTCTTAATCAATATCTGTTATTCTAGGTCTTTCCGAAAGAAGAGTTGGCTTTGCCCTAGTTAGTAGTGATATGGATTCTTAGCTTTTGAGCAAGAGACTCTCATCCGGAGTACAGGTAAAGTCTAGCAGCCCATTCTCTTCCGACTTTCCGACTTTGTCAAAACACTTGGGGTGACTCTTGGGGAGAGGATGGAGGATTCTTTATAGTAAGAAGGAACGGTGGAAGGCCCATGGGGCAATGTTTGATTAGCGCCCATGCTTGGATTCCGATCATTAAAGCGAGTGACTTTTGTTATTAAGTGCTTACAAAATGTTTACTGTAGATTTCTTACTAAGCGCAATCTTTGTTTACCAGTTCCATCACCTAAATAGAATATTTTCATTTGTAAAGTGAGTAAAAGAGACACTTCAATTGGTACATATACGAGGTCCTTAGTTTGTGTGAATGTTTTATGTTGTTTGAAAAGGAAAAAAAAAAGGTTCATATAGGATAGCTTGTGACAATTGTTGTTCAGTCAATTGTTTTGTAAAATTTTATTTTGAAAATAGTGTGGTTGACATAATTGGTGTAGGCAGTAGAAAATGAGCTTCAATATATTCTTTGAATAGTGAAAGGTTTGTTAGAACGTGATTGAGATGGAAAAAAATGTTGAAGAACATACTTGTTAATGTTTAATAAAAGTTAAAACATATCATCTTTTCATAAAAAGTTATTTTGTTATTTTAAACAACTTGTGCATAAGATAAAGTTGTATGCTTGTTTAAAAATAAAACTAAAGTTGTTTGGTCTAGCTTTTTTTTTTTTTGTAATAAAAGTTATTTTGAACTTAAAGTTAAAAAAAACTTTAAAAATTAAATTAAAGTTGTTGGGCACCCCTAATATGGATCTTATTTTCCACAAATGTGGTTAAGTAACACGGTTGTGAAATCATTGGGCAATGGGGAAACAATTTCTATTTGGCATGATAATTGGAGGAGGGATTTACTCAATGGGGCTTGAAATGCTAAAAGAACTTCAGGAGGTATTATCTAAAGTAAATTTGAATGTAGGGAGTATCCTAGAAATGGAAACTGGATCAAGGAGGGAAATATTCAATCAAGACAACGTATGAGGGACTTTAATGGGGAAACCCACAACCCAGATTAATTCTTTTCCAAATTATGGAACAAAATTGTTCCTCTGAGGGTAACAGGTTTTGTTTGAAGATTTGCATTGAATAGTGTCCAGAAAAGAAAATCTGGTGGAACAAAATATGTAGACTCTATCAGAATGGAAACATATTCTTCTTGCATTAGTTCAGGAGTGGATGTAAGGGGTTATGCGATGCATATTCTTCTTCTTCTTCTCATTCTACAGTAGAATTGTCCAATCATTTGTTCTTTGATTATCCTGCATATTCAGAAGTTTGGAGTTTGTGCCTCAAGTGGATGGGTAACTTCAGTATTGCATTATGACTATAGGAGTCACTTCTTAAAGTTTCAGGGGTTGCTGCGATGCAGAAAGGAGTTTTGTGATGCTTGGCAATCAATATAGTTTGCTATTTTTTGGCTAAGATTGTAGAAGTGGAAAAACTGAAAGCTTCTAGTTGGCTAAGTGCGAGATTATCTGTTTTAGATACCCTGTGTTATATTGGCTGATAAATCCTGCTGCTTGTTTGGGTGCTTCTAAAAGTTATTGCAAGTAGTTTAATTTTTTAACTTTTCATTTTGTTGTATGGTGTATACTGTTGGGTTTTGGGAGTTAGCAGAATTGCTCCATATCTGGTTCGTTTGTAATTCTATGGTCTAATATTTGGCATTTCTTGTGCCAAATATTAGCTTTTGATCAATAAAATTTACTAGCTTATAAAGAAAAAAGAATAAATAAATAAATACACTGCATTTAGAAGAACAATAATAGTAAAGAATTGAAAATTTTCTATGATCTTAGAATTTGGGATTGGGACTAACTCAATTCGACAAAACCAAGTTGCAACTTGCAAGGTGAGGACTGCACAAGCCTTATAAGCACTACCTAAGTCATATATTTGTTTGATATGAGACTCTCAACAATCTCCTCATGCTCAAGATTACATATCTGAAGCATGGACTAATGCAAGAAGAAGAATATGCATCGCATAACCCCTTACATCCACGCCCGAACATCTGGAACATGGACAAATGCGGGTGGAATAACAAATATCTTAGACCAATAGCATATCTAGGATAGTTCTAATACCATCATAGAAGTTGGGTTTGGGTATAATTTAATTTAACCCCACAAAATCTGCTTATAATCTTCCGCAACCTTATAAGCACTACCTAGGCTATCGCTAGTCGATTTGGGACTCTCAACATACTCTCACATGCTTAGGCATCTAAAGCATGGACTAATTTTTAGATGGAATAACACTGATATCAATTCAACCATGATTTTATGAGGATCAATGATCTAGGAAAATGTGCCACACCAGTTCGACGACTGGTCCACAAAAACATGAGTATATACTAAATAGTCAAATATACTGTCAATCACATCAGTTCCTGAAAGATTAAAGTTATGCTTGAAATTCCTGAATGTATATTTTGTCAATCAAACTAGTTCCAACATCACTGATCCTATTCCTGATAACTGATTTGACCTAAAAAATACACCTTCAAGGATTAAATTGATGGATAAAATGTGTATTCAGGGACCTTGGGCATTGTTTTCATTATTTAGGGGTCTAGCTTATGTATTACACAGTAATAATAATATGTTAGTGCTATGCCTGGGCAGCAGTTATTTAATAAATAGGCAGGTGTTATTTAGTAAAGTAATTATAAATAAGAGGGGAGGAGACAGATAGAAGGTATTAGATATTTGTATATTGGTTGGTTTGGGAGAGACTAGGCTCTCTAACTCCTAGTGGCCAGTTATTTTCAGTTCTTTCCCCTTTTCTATCTGTTACTGTAAATCCATCTGTAATTATCCAGTAAATTCATAAAAAAAACAGTAGAATCCAAGCTGATTCTAGCATAATATTACATTAAAATTGAAACACCTCAGTTGATATCATCAACCTTATTAGATAATTTAAACAATAAGATTATTCCACTAATGACCACCTTGTCTCTACACAATTCTATGTTTTGGCTCCCTTTCTTCTCCATTAAGGAGTTCTTCAAGTTGTTCGAATGTGAATTGTAAGAGGAATAAATTTAATTAATAAAAAAAATCCTCAAGCTGGTTTCAAATTTTTTATTCAATTTAAAGACCATGCAGTTTTCACAGAATTTTATATTTTTCAGTTATTAAAACATTCGTGACAGAACCATAATGTCTCATGTGCTTCGAGTTGCAGAAACAAATTCAGCATTGGCAGTTTCAGAACCTGGTTTATTTTTTATGCAGAATCAAGCAATGTGTATCTCCAGCAAGTAGGATATCAACAGAGAACCAACTAATACCGTGGCAGAAAGGAGGATGATATTGATGTGTCTTGGAAGCATAATAATTACTTCTTCCCAAACGACACCTCTTTCAACATCATTGACATAGTGCACCTCATCAAATATAACCTACCACATTTATGCAGAAAATAAGTCAGCAAATCAATATAATTGCAAGAAATTCATAAGGACGGTCCTTATATTTTTAAGGAAAAATAGAAAGTCAATACCCACTCATGTCTCGAATTATATCTGCACCGCAATAGAGCATTGATCTTAAAATTTCTGTGGTCATTCATGATGAGACAAGAAGCCTCTGGCCTCAAGCTTACATCGCCGGTAGGAAGCCCAACATCAAATTTCCCACAGAATTCTCTATATTTCTGATTGATAATGGTTTTTATTGGAGCAGTATAGACAGCTCTAGTGCAGTGCTACATGGATGAAGTTCAAACATAAAATTATTAATAAATTCAAGAAATTCCTTCATGTTCTGCTGTCAAATTAATTGAAAGGAGTTTTAATATAAAGGAAAAAAAATTTAACAAAGTTACAATATTGGGTCAAATTATATAAAGGTAGTAGAATAAAAGTAATATTGTCTGTGTCTCATCATGATAATATGTCCTTCAAGGTAATGAACAGTTTTTAAGAAAATGATTAGCTATGTTGATTTTTATACTAAAATAATGAGTTGAGACAAAAAAATAACATCACATTAATTGGAGTGGTTGAAAGCAGAGGTTTAGGTGGATAAAAAACTTGAGACGACTGCCTTAAATCACAATTCTCCAATGATACGAGCAATATGGTTCATGGTTTCAAGCAATCACACTGCCACAAAGCAATAAAGGAGAAATAAGGACATTGAACCGGCAGACAAAAATTCAGGCATACTTTTGATGCTAGAGCAAATGTATATTCAGCAACTACTGTCTTTCCAGCAGATGTGTGAGCAGCCACGAAAACAGATTCCCCCTTTTCAAGATAATAAATAGCCTGCAATCATCATACAAGAAGGAAACAAAATGAAATATCAAAACAAACGAAAGTGGTATATTCATGCTAGAAAGGACATCAAGATATAATTCAATATTCTCATAGTTAAGAACAAAATGAACAGTAGAAATAGAGAACAGATTGGCACATTAGTGCCTGTCTGCATGCTAGTACAGAATAATCTAAAATATGAATAATGTTCCTTTTCTCCCTCCTCCAACCAATCCCATATGTGCCTCCCGTCCTCTAATTCTTTCTGCTGAGACATATCCTTATACCTCCATAAATTCGCAGGCCTTTATCTATAGTATCTATAGGCCGAATCCCCCCCCCCCCCCCCCCCCCCCCCCCCTCTCCCACACTCTGTTTTACCTCTTCTGCATAATAGGCCTATCATATTTCCTCTCCTCCTATAATCACTGAATGGCCCTATCCCAAATGGCACCCAGTCATTGTACCATGAACGAATTGACAAATGGCTCTAAATAACAGAGGCCATCCCCTCCACTCAAGAATTTAGCATAGAATAGACTCCCAATCATTGTACCATGAACTGAATAAATTTGCAATAACATGTGTCAATTACCGGCAACAAATAGGAGAAATTCTAACTGGTCACTTCAATTATGAATTTGATCAGAGAAGCAAATTATAAAAGGAAAGGCATATGATGCACAGGTGCTCCATTTGAGGGAGAGTACCGGTACCGGGTACATATCCGTACCTAAATTTATAACCATACACGTTCATTAGTTTTTAAAAAATTGCTGTACCCCATACCAATACCCGTATCGGGTACCGGTACCGTACCCGCACCTAGGCAACACATAATACAAAATAAGAAAGAAAAGTTTTATTAGAAAAATGGAGACAGAAAACTAGATATTATTTCGCTTTAATGACTGTACAAAAGCAATGGTACAATATATAGACTGAGACACATAAATGCTAATAATGACCATCCTAAAATTAAGGAGAGAATCATAAAAAAAGTAAAAGCAATGTACAAAAGGGAGGTCTCCATATAATACAATGATTTTGTATCATAGTAAGGATGAAAAGGAAGTATGAAATGAACTGTTTAAATCAGACTATCATTGGTAGTTTCTCGCAATTTTGCAACAACAGATAAATATAGACTGCAGACCTCAATAATCAGTCACTTATTTGAAAACCTCCTGGTGGCATTGTCACATAAGTAGAGGGTGATGGAAGTGTAAAAATCAGTTTCCACTTTCCAGCCCAGAACAGGAGCAGTGAAGGGAAACATTCCAACACAGTTGCTATTATTTCTTACTTAGTTCTTATTGTGTCAGGTCTATAAAATAATCATTATATTCCTATATTGGTGGCTTCAATCATATGGTATTGACGTATGATCAAGGTACTTCGGTGACTAATAAGAAGTAGATTAGCAAGGTAAATACCTCCTTCTGAAATGCATCCAATTCGAAAGGAAAATCTAGTGCCATGTCAGGAATAAGTTCATGAAAGCGATCAGCAATTTGTTCACTTGCTTCAAGCTTAGCCCAAACCTGCCAAAAGAATAGCTTTCCTATCTCAAGCATTGCCAGTAAAACAGCAAGAAAATACAGGTGCATTACAAGAACAATGAAATGTTCTTTTGAGCACAAATCATGACAACATTGTTGCATAACCACTTACTAGTTTCTTCTTTTGTCCAACTTCGTCACTAAATCCCTCCAAATGCAGTTTTGATCCTTCTGAGTCAGCTGATAAAATATCATCAAGTGACATTTCATTCTCGCTAGGTTTGTTGGAAACTTCGGTGATACCAACTTGAGCTTCCAACGTAACAGTCTCCACTTCTGATAAAGTACCTGAACAAACAGCATTGACATTAGCCACAAAAGAGTTTGGTCTAAGAAAGATTTGGTGCATACTTGCAGAGGTTTGGTTCCTTTGATTATAGGACAACACAAGGATTTCCAAACATAAAATGTAAGTTGCAAGAACAGCAATTATCAAAAGTTATAAATGTACGTCAAGTACCATCTTCTTCTTGTTCTTCAACAGCATCCTCTTCCCAAGCCTTCTTAAATAAGTCATCAAACTGTACAGATAATCCACTCTGCATTCCAGCGGTCAACATAAGAAAGAATATCATTCATGTCTATTTATTTGATTAATAACCAATATAATCAAGAAAATACATTCTTAAATTGACAGTATCCCTGGTACTAGCAGTAGTGCTATCTGGCATAGGAATTAAGGGCTCTACAATGTAAACTAAAAGAATATTCACTGGAACAGCTTTCACAAATTTAGATCCAGAAAATGTTAAGGTTAACTAACCAAATTTTCACCTAAGGAGCTCTTTGGTGTATTGGCATCCTTGTAAAGATTCCATGACAAGGGAAACCGCTGCAAATAAGATAAAACAGAACTTACATGAGTTGCATCAAATTTCAAACTACAAATAGGATCAAACAGAAAACAAGTAGTTGTTTTCATCATAAATGAATAACAACTAAAAGTAAAAATTAACCTTGAGCGCACCGAGGTCCAATCCTTGCTTTAGACTAGGTGGTATTGTCTGTGCAGGGCCACCATTTAAAATTTCACGCACCCATTCACCATTAGAAGCACCAGGTGGAAGAGTTCTTTCTAGACTTTGTGAATCATCCAAACCTCCTGGACGAAAAGGGCGATTGTTGATGCTTCCCCTAACAAAATCCTTCGCAGAAGTGCGTAGTAATGGTCCAGATTCTACAGCTCCTGATGCTAGATCAGATACACTCACCTAATACAACATTGTAGGCACCAGTGAAAAGGTGACAAAAATCAATTAGAACAACTTAAAAACTGAGTCTGTTCTAATTTAACCAAATCTTTCCAACAAAGACACAGAATGTGTAAGTTCATATTGTTGTATTAAACTAAATGGACTATTAACTGGGAACACACATATATTAAACCCAGAAGCACCTCACACCTCCTCAAACTTTGGCTTCCAAGTTTCTTTCACTGGACGTCGAAAGGGAGGTTCCCAAATTGGAACTACAACAGTCCGTGGCATTGATGGCTCAAGAGGAACTTCAGCCCTGTCAAACCAGTCAAATTCTCACTGCCTCCCAACTTTTTCTGGTGCAAATTCATCCGGGTCCAATCTCGGCTGGAGATAAGTATCTTCTATAAACTTCTTTATAGATTCAGGCGTCTCATTAGGAAAGGCCAGTGGCTGAAATAAGTACACAAAAAGTTATCAATGACAATAAAACCAAAGTGGTCAAATATCTGAAGGCGGGGATACAAAATGGCATAATCCCGGCCATCAAAACTTGCTAACTACAATGCCAACCAACACGGTGAAATAATCAAAATGTTAATTGAGTGTTTGGATGAACATTTTCCAAATGTCAGTTTTGAATAAATTTGATTCTGTAGAATTTATTTGGTTAAAATGAAGTTTGAGATTTGAGGTGAAGTCAAAGTCATTTATGTTTGGATTTTTTACTTTAAAAGCAAATTTGATGGAAAAAATTCGTTCAATTTTTTTAACCTACCGCAAAATTACTTTCTAGTTTTTATTACATTTACTCAAAACAAGGTTTAGAAACAAAAGTAATTTTATTTCCAAATAACTAAACATCTAAACTTTTATCAAAATCATGTTAGATTGGATTGAACATAATTTTGAAGGAATTGAATACAAAAAAACCCAACATACTATAATAAAATGATAACCAGTTGTCAGTCTTCAATAGTCGGTACACTTTTTTGTGTTAACCCTCAGGTTCCCAGGGGAAGGGGACCCTGATAATCCAAAATTCGGCCACAAAGTAAGTAAAGTCTGACAAAAAATTGTTCCTCCCAAGAATTGAACTCGGATTCTCCCGAACAATTCGTCCCAAGGGAAGCTCATTAACCACATGAGCTCAATCACTTGGTTGTAGCCACAAGCAAGATAGGGTTTTGTAATTGAACATCTGAATCTTGTATTTATTTTGTCCAGTAGCCTAGTGGCTAGACTCACATACTATAAGTGTGGAAAAGTGGGGAATTCGGGGTTCGAAAACCGGCTCCTACATTAATGTCTTTTGGTAACTACCAAAAGAGCTATCTTTACGGGACTGAATCTTGTATTTTTTTTTACTAAAGCACCAACTCTTTTAATATTTCCTAGTATGAATTGAAACCAATAAACCAATCCTCTATGGAAAACCTACACCTAAACCTACTCTACTACAGAATACAAATAACAGATTGAAAAAATCTCTTATAATACATTATTGAATGTGCTAAATAATTAATAGACACAACGAATAATTCATTAATTAATTAATTACTCAATTGATAGCGATTAGTGAGCACATTGAAGGTAACAGAAGCATAATAATAATAATTAGAAGAAGAAAAAATACTATTAGGTTACAATTGGAGTGATAGTGTGTTGAAGAAGATGACAGTAAAAACCTAAGAAGATGAAAATGGAGTCAAGGGAGAGAGCAAATAGGTCAACGAAACTGACCGGAGTGAAATCGGGAATGGACTGCTGTGGCTTGGGACGTTCCGTTCCAACCTGAGATGGCCGCTGTGGCCGGAAAACCCGACCCGGAAAGAGAGTTCGTTGGATACTTTGATCGGATCCATTGAAGGAACCACCACTGTGTTATATGGCTCTTCCAATTCAGTGTTATTAATATCTTACTCTTCGTTTTGTAATTTACGTTTTGGGAAGAAGCAAATGCAAGGTTTTTGATTTTCGCGGGATAACAAGTACAATTCCGTGCAAAATAGAAATAAAATATAAAATTAATGTTGATAAATATAAATTTTTAATTAGTGCATCTAATGCATTATTTAGCATTTTATGAACTCTGAGGACAAAGAAAGTAAATATGTGCTCTAAGAGTAAAATTTATATTTTCAAAGATATATTTTTTTTATTAAAAATAACTATATTTATGCATTTTAATAATCAAAAGTGTACAACATGTGTAAATATAAATTTAACATCACTAAAAACAAAAAAGATTAGTAATAAACTCACATCATATAAATTAATAGCATAAAACGGTAAAATATCTACATCATATAAGATTAATAACAAACTCACATCATATAAGTTAATGACTATGTGAGTTTATAAGAATAAGTAAGAGTGGATAATGTATATGGTGAATGAATGACGATGAAATTGGAGAAGAGAGTTGGAGTGAGTTAAATAATGAATGAAAATGATATTGACATTGGAAGATTAAGAAACAATCATATAAAAAGAGGAGAAGAACAGAAACAAATGTAAATATATTGGTAAAGAGCTATCTGAAACTAGTTGCAAAAAAATATTCACGATGTACAGGATTGATACCTCAATTGTACTCTTATTGTGTGAATGTTACTTTGGTTCTCAAAACCAAATTCCATGTTGTGTCGATTGTTATCACAGTCACTTGTCCAATTAAGAAAAATATATTTTTCCATATATTTATTTAGGTATTTAACCAACAACCCATGAGAACAAATCACATAAGTAGAGTTACATATTGTACACACAAACTAACTTTTAACTAAATTTTACTTAACATACAAATCTACTTATATGACTTGTTCCCGCTACTTATTAGGTAAATACCTTTAATTCTTCAAATATATATATATATACAAGAAAAACCTTTTATTTGCTGTCCTTTTTTATTTCGGTTAAGAAAAAATTGCACCAGCAGCCCCTTAAATTAATTTCAGAGAACAATTTAATCTTTTATTCTTTATTTTTGGATTTGGTCTTTTCCTTTTTTAAATGTTAACATTGTTATACTTTTTAACATAATTTTTTGCACCCAACTATTACTAGTATTTCTAAGGAGGTCATGGGACAATATCCAAGTAATATTGTGAGCAAAAGTAACTCTATATGTCATAAATAAGTCATTAAAAATATAGTAATACATGAATTTTTGTAAAAAAGCAGAGATTAAATTTAAAACTTTTGTATTAAGATAAATTTTATATCCGAGAAAGTTTGAACTGAATTCGAATACCTGTGGTGTCTTTGAAAAAAAAAATGCAAGTAATTTATAGTTGCTCTTTGGATTAAAAAAACGTAACAATGAAGTGTTTCCTAGATGATGTTGGGATGCTTTCTCTTCCCACCTCCCCTATATCTTTTTCACCCCTAATATTCCGATTTTGCCCTTGGTTAAAAAGTTCGGAACGTGTTTTCCGAACTTTTTTTCGCCTTTGAATACGAACTTCGAAATGTCTTTTTCAAAATTTTTGTTGAATTTACACTAGGAAAAGTTCTGATGTTGGGCAAAATTGAAATATTGAAGGGTGAAAAAGATATAGGGGGGTGGGAAGAGAAAGCTTCTGATGTTGGGCGCCATTTTCCTAAGTGGGCTTAAGTCTGAGAGGCAGTGGATCTAGCAGCATGTCAGTTGCATTCGTAAAATGAGATTTTTTTTTCAATTCTATTTATTTTTTCGTGCGTCCTACAAATTTATTAAAATATTTATATTTATCAGTGATTGAACCATGAAAAACTAACTGGGTGGGCCGCTAAAAAATTTATGACTTATAGTTTATAAGTTCGTATTGAAAAAAAAAAAAAAAACTATTCAGTAATATTTTTTCATGAGCTTATAGCTTACTAGTTTATATTTCCTCCGTCCCATATTATAAACAAAAAAAATTACTTTCTCTTGTCCCAAATTACAAGCAAAGAAAACTAATTTTTATCATTTTTAATATTTACTTTTACTTATTTTCATGAAATTTAGTACAAATTGCATTGAATTTACACTCTCTTCTTTTCCACATAATTAATAACCGATAAAAAATCTTTTTACATCTTCTAATGAAACATATTTCAAGGAAAACACAAAAAGTCATACTTCAAATTATATATTTTACTTTTCTTAATAAGTGTGAATTTTTTTCCTTATAATATTGGACAAAGGGAGTATATAGCTTATGAACTAATATTTTCTCTAACACTTAAACTAATATGTATACCGAGTGACTTACGATCATCAATAATAAATTATAAACTAAAATTAACATTAATATTTATACTAATATCTATATTGAATAATTTAAAATAATTAATCATCACTTAAATTAATACTCCATACTTATAAAAAAAATTATTTTTTAGGGGTGGACCGTGGCCCACCTCAGCCACCCCCTAGAACCGTCACTTCTATCCGATACTTAGATAATAGAAAGATAAAAATGGAAATGCATAAGACACGCGAGAAATAGGTAGGACAAAAAAAAACATCCCATATAAAATTGTGCATATAAAATAGACCCATCAACCAATTTGTTGTTAACATGTGATTTCATACCTGGAAGTCCATTTACCTACCAACTCCAACTTGGAGCAGTTTGCTCAATGTAGAAAAATTAGTTGGCATTCTGCAAAAGTAACATTCATGCATTGCTAACCCAAAAGCTTTAATTTGATAATGTTGGATAAACTATGTTACATAGAAGGAAATAATTGTTTGATAGTTATCAGTTATAGAACCATTGCTCGATCATAATTATTGTTGCATTTTATTATGAGTATCACATTTGTATTAAAATGTTTTAAAATATGTATATTTCTTTATTGTATACAAAGTGACAAACATCATTGAAAAACATATAACTGCAAGATTTTAAATTCGAATACGGATATATAAGGTGAGCTAAAACTCATGAACAAATTTTTAATATAGTACTAATTTTTATTTTGTATCAATTATATTTGTTGATTAATACTATGCGAATTATATCAATCACTTTTTATCTTTGATAATGATGAATACCCATGCTTAAAAATGTTTGACTTAATTTTCTAACAATATAAAACTTTTTACACCAGCAATAAATTTTTTTAAGTAATAAATAAGAAATTTAGAAATTTTAAATAAATGATTAGAGATTCGATATCTGACTTTTTTTTTAAATAAAATGGACTATAATTAAAGCTTTTTTATTTAGGGGACTCTTGGAGGGAGAGGCATAAAACCAATAACTTATGGATGTTAGAGAAGAAGTAGGGAGTAGGGACTGACCAAGGAAGAGTGAGATTCCTTTTGATGGCTATATATGATTGGCATTGACTAATTTGTCCAAACCCTCTTTGGAAAGTTTACTTTTTCTGTCTAACAATTGTGATCTTTATACTACACCTTCCCAAACCCCAATACCATTGTTCATGTTATTATACACTGTCTCTATCTCTATTCTCCCACACGTTTAACTAATGGTCACCACTTGTGGATATAGGCACTACAATGCAATGCTACATCCAAACTATGGCTCACATTTTGGAAACAACACCATGGCTTGCAATTTTGCCATTTCACTATAGTGGTCTCATAATTTGGACAACACAAATACACTTTGTTTTCAAGTCACTTTCATATGTTATTTATCTTATAGCAATTTTTTCAATTTTTTTTTAAATAGATGAAATGACAAATTATTAAAAACCCATACACATAAAATGAAGGATTGGGGTTTGAATTCCGACCGTAGCATCCGATACTAGTAATTTTGACATTTCGGTCATTTGCACTAAAATTTGTGGACAATTTTTTTTAATTATTATTAATTAAAGTTGTGCAAATGTTTCTTTTACAATAATTTTAGATAATATTTGAATTTTATCTATTAAGATACATTAAGCTCTTACTTTTAAGCCAAAAACTTACCGGCCGGGGTCTTATAGCGAATTAGAATATGGTTATCAAATGAAAAAAATTGCAAAGAACAAGAAATTAAGTAATAAATATACAAAAACAATGAGTAAAAATATTTAAGTGGTCACAAATATTTGGTCACTCTATTTGATCATGCTCACATAAAAATATATATTAATTAATTATTTCAAAATAGAGAGAACAAATTCTTGACCACCCAATATTTTCTCAAACAATGTGTCAAAAAAAAAAAAAAATTTCTCAAACAATGACTGTGATTGTTCCACTAGCTTGTGTCATTTTGTTTTCTATCACAAGTGTTCATTTAAAATTATTTTGGTTCATATGATAACAAACACACACTAGTTAAATATAAACAAAGACAAAAATATCACAAATTGAAACTAGCACTACACACTAGTTTGTAAGCCCTCCAAACTTATTTTGAACTTCTGCATATGAAATAACTTCTAATTTGTCTTCATTGATCAATTCAGCCAAAATAACTGTGCTCTTGTTTGTTAGTAAAATATAGGTAATTTTCTACTATCTTGATAGAAAACATAGCCAAAAGCATTTGAATTTATTTCAAATCCTATGTTGGCATTGTTTGAACTCCCACTCAATTAATGCCAGCTCAAAACTAGGAAAATCGGTTTATATCATGATGACCACTAGCAGAATAAGCATAACTCGAGTGGTTTGATAGCGGAATGACCATGATACGAGGGCTTGATAGAGGATTGTCCGATGGATATTGGACATCCTCTCACACCCGAAGCATGACTCGAATGGTCTGATAACAAGAGGTGGTTCAATTGATCTTGAATAGCTTCAATATACCCCACCTTTGAATTTATATTTGACCTAATTCAACTCTTACAAAATCGGTTTCTAAAGTAAGAATTGTCAACCAATTATAAACATATTTTTAGGTTTTTTCTTATCCAATGTAGACTTTAACACACTCTATAGTTTTCAATTGAAAATGTTATGTAAGACAACATTTTTAGGTCTGGTGTTGATAAGTGAATTTTATTTGTTGTTTTTAGGAGAATCTCAGTCATATATAGAACTATGTGAATTTCAATCCTTATTAATTATTGGGATGCCACATTTTTTTGTACTCTTGTAATCCTAATCCTTAATTAAAGACTGTTGCAATATGTTTTTTTCGATGAATACATGGATCAAGGAAGCATGTCTGTCAGATTCATTTGAAAATTTGATACCTTCAATTCAATTCAATTGATCTCAGGTTATAGTAGTATTTTTTTTATCATTTAAAATGATCTTTCTGACTTATATGAAATTTTTATATAATAAGATAAAATAGAAGTTTCATTAGTTTATTTGTTGGGAGCAGTTATAAATTTGGACACTGCATTGAAGGTTAAAATATAAGATGAGTCCAAATAAGAACCCTGCATTTTGTTTTTGTTGTTCATATGTGATTTAATAATTGAAAAATAAAATAATAGTAGTAATAGTAAAAGAAACGGATAATATTGTTTGAACAGAAACTATCAAAAAAATTTACTGGTATTTTTCTGTAGCCTTTCTTGGTACTATTTTCCATGTCCTATTGTGTTAAAAATTAATACAAGTTTGGTTGAGTTGAGATGATTCTGTACAATGAATATGACTATTGACAACAATGTCCATTTTTTGCTACTCAATTTTTAATATGATTTAATTCATGTTATTTAGTGTAAAATAATTACACTGTTACTTAATCACAACCATTAATTTGTTAGGATATTTTAACTTTTATCAGGACTATTTCTAAAGTTACATGTATGATTGGTTGGGTTTAAAACTTTTACACTTGTAATGTATTAAAATTAAACTCTTTTCAATGCATTAAACTTTACGCCGTCTAATGTGCACAAACAAAATTGATTTTTCTTTCTTTTTAAAATATAAAAAAAAAGACTTTGTCTAACGGGCACAAATAAAAGGCTTAAATATCATTTTAGTCCTTGTAACTTCTCAATTTTTTTGTTTTAGTCCCTGTATATTTTTTTGTTGCAAATTAGTCCCTGTATGTTCAAATCTTTTGGTTTTAGTCCCTTAAAATCAAAATTCGTAGGAAAATCCGCAGGAAACCAACAAATTTTCCTACAGATTTTCCTGCGGATTTTAGCTTTAGGGACTAAAATCAAAATGATTTGTACATACAGGGACTAATTTGCAACAAAAAAATATACAGGGACTAAAAGCAAAAAGACGTGAACTTACAAGGACTAAAATGATGTTTAAGCCCAAATAAAATTGTTTTGCACTACGAACAAATGTGTTTTTTTACCATTGGATCAATACATAAGTCGCATTATATCTTATTTGATCAAATAATGTGATTTATCAATCCAATAAATCAACTTATAGATAATACACGATATGTGTCATTTTTTTTTATAGATAGATGAATTGATAAAGTTATTATAAACTTACACATATAAGTAAATGAGTCGGGGTTCGAACACCAATCATAACGTGTGACCTAACAATTTCAATATCTTTTGCAGTTGAGATAAAACTTGTGCACAAATATGTCTCATTTCTACGGACTTGGGTTCAGTGCAGTCGGAGAGAGATGACTGCATTGCAGTCGGTCAAATCTGAATCGTTTGATTGAGATCGGATGGTGATGACTAATAACTTAAAAAATAAATAAAAATACATAAATCAAATCGGACGACTGAGATAATCCTGTAGTCACTATCTGACCGCATGAAATCCCGATCCCATTTTTACACCATATGGAAAAATAAGTTACTTACTAACCATGGTTAATGTTCTTTATCTTTTACCTAGTCCTAATTCTAAGCTCCTCTCTTGCAACTTTTTTCCCTTTTTCTGTTTACACAAGTGTGCAAGCATCATAAAAGAAACTTTATTTAAGAGTATGAGGACAATAAGAGAAAAACTAGCCACCTTATGCGTACCGCACTCCCATCCCTTTCTTTTGTTGTATTGTATTGGTTTTGGAACCAAAAAGGTTACTCCACATTACTATATTATATTTGTTGATTCTGTGACAAACGTTAGTTTCTTTGATACTCAAGGACAATATAGGTATCTCCCTTAAAACAAAAGGCCGTTTTGACAAAGAGAACCCCACAAAACCTCTATTCCTTTCAAGTATCCAATGCCCTTTTCCATTTAACTTTCATCACTTTTTAGGTAAATCCTTGCTTTACTTTCTTTCTATCCTGCTTTTTGTTACTTAGTCACTTGTTTTCTCATTTTTGTTCCTTATATATATAACTTGAACATTTTTATTCAAAATCATTATAAAATAACATTATTGCACCGCTTAATTAATTGATTTTGTTTTATTTGTTTATTTTATTGCTGACTTTTATGTATGAAGAAAATGCGGTTGAAAGGCGGGCAGTAGTGGAGACAAGACTTAATTAGAAAAGAATGAATGAAGAGGGATTTAATCACAATTAATTTTGGTATTTCAGAGGTTATTTTAGGGTAAAGTTGAAATTTTCAGAGATTAATTTATGGCAAAATTGAGATATTTTGTTCAAAACTGAGATTTTTGTTTAAAACTAAGATTTTGTCCAGACTTTATAAATTTTCTGGTTCCGCCACTGAAGACGAGAGTCAACCTTATATATCTACAGATTTTTCAGCAGAGATTAATCACTGGTAAATGACGGACGGTAGAAATATGGTAACCCAAAAAAATTTCGATGTTATGATACACATTGAATGTAAATATTTAGTACCACATACATTTCATAGAAAAAAAAAATCCAAACCACACCAAATATGAAGTTATTTTTTGTACTTGAGGCTTCTATAACACTATAGACAGATTGCTTAAATATACATAAAAATAAATGGTACCATGTTGTTATTATATTATGACTTACTACAATGAATCACAATGTATCTTTTCAACTAAGAATAAACAACTGTCCAATTATTGTCCTATTAAATTTTTGTCCTCATTATTTTTTGTCAAATAAAATGGCTTAATTTCTAAGTATAATATGGTAGATGTAAAATGAGACAAAAGGGTGGACAAAATGTCACCAACTCCCACTTACTTCCATAAGAGAGAAGAGAATGTTAGAAAAATAAATATGCACATTTTTCTACTTAGCAATTAAGTGTCCAACTACAGCTACTATTTATTTGCTTCTTATATAGACTTTACTTTAGAGTGAGACTTAATCACTTTTTTTTTATTTTCTTTCTATATTTTATGTTTTGACATTTTCCACTAAGTTTATAATTGTCAAAGTTATTATTATTCTATAAAGACTTTGTTCTTGTGTTAAAGCCTTAAAAGGTATTCTTCAATAAGTCCTTTAATCCTTTTCATGCAAAAAGTTCGTTCTTTACAAAGGTTATAGCAGAAGAACACTACTAGTAGTATAGTGAGAAACTTGAAAGAAGAGTCTCATTTGGTCAAAAGAGTAACTAGTCTTTTCTTCACATTCTTGATCATGTGATAGACATTAAGCATAAGCTGAAGATTTTCACTTTGAGGGTAGTTCCTAGAAGGAAACCTTGCTTTTCTGAAATGTATAAGGGACTTGTGAAGTGAATTGTGAAGTATAAGAATCTGTTTAGTACTTGTTTGGACTTTGGAGCCTTTTTTCTTTGTGTCATTCTTCTGAGTTGTCTCTGCTGTGAAGTTTATAGGTAGGATGGTGAATCTTTTCTTACTTTGTTACTATTTGTTCTGTGAATTGTATTTGCTTTTTGTGTTAATAGCTATGGTTTTTGTGTTTTTCAGATATAGGACTTGAAAGGAGTGGTGAAAGTAAAATGATGGGACTTAGATTTACTCCAAGACACAAACGTTCAAACAGGTTTTTTACTTTCTTATGTTGCTTGAATTGAGGTTCTTTTTGGTTATTTAGGATCGTTTATATCTTATAAAGTGCTAGAATTGAGAATGTCATTAATGTGGTTTGAAGCATCTCAATTATAAGACAATATCAGGAAAAGGGCTTAAACTTATTTTATCTTTTTGTATTTTCTCTTTTTTATATGGCAGTCTTCCTGATAAGAAAAGAGTTGAAGGAGATAATCAAGTTGAGGCCTTTGACAGAATGAAGATGGTATAATCAATCACTCCATTTTTTCATCATGAAATGATCATCACTTCTTTGTTTTTCTTCTTTTTGTTTTTCATATATAATCTTAAAATTAAAGGTACTATTCGATACAACGATATTCTAATGTAGCACAAACACTTCAAATTAAAGGTCTTTCTGGTGTCAGACACCAACACACGACATTGATACAAGTGATTACATTATATTCAATTACTTATATTCTCTCAAATTATTATTGGTGTCGACATGTCAGTGTCACGTGTTTGTGTCTGTGTCAAATGTCAATGATTCATATTTGACATATTGAGGCAATTATGTATCATGATTGCCAAGGGGAGCCAGAAATGGATGAACAGATAGTTGAATTTCTTTTTTCCACTTAAAGTTATATGATTGATAATTTGATATCATTAGTCCCAACCATAATGTTGTGACATTAATGGTCCATATTGATAATCATTCCCTATAGTCCCCACACACATAACAAGTTTCATTTTCCTCAAATATGGGTTTGATTTTGTTATAGGATATGGGCTACATTACTGAATTTGGTAAAGCAAAGAATAAGCCAACAACCCCTACAAGTGAAGTCCATAATGCTATGAAGCAAGAGGTACAGCACCAGAATTCAGACTTCTCATCATAATAATACTTTTAGTGCATGTTTTCCTGCAGTCATATTATAGTATTTATTTCACTTTGGTCCATTTAGTCAGATTCTTTTATTTGTCTTTTACTTTTTGGTGCATTGCATTCATCAATATCTAATGACTTTGTGCTTTTAATCATGACTTTATGCAGATTCAACAACTAGAGAGAAGATTACAAGACCAATTTGAGGTTAGAAGCACATTAGAAAAGGCACTTGGATACAAATCTTCATCACTTGTTCATTCAAATGAAAAAATGATTCCTAAGGTATCAATAAGTTCAATAAACTTTACATTGTTTTAGGCTTTTGTTGTTGGTCATGTTTTAATTTTGTTTTGTTGTTTTTGTTATGCAGCCAGCAACTGAATTAATTAAGGAAATTGCAGTGTTAGAGTTAGAAGTTGTGTATTTAGAACAACATCTTTTATCTTTGTATCGAAAAGCTTTCGATCAACGATTACCTTCAGCGTCTCCGTCTACTAAGGAAGAAACTTTAAAACATTCTCCAACAACACCTCAAACACCATTTGTCGAACCTTCTACGCCTGAGGTCTTAACCAAAAATGAATATAATGATCATGAGCTTGAGAATCTGCAAAAGGAACACTGTAGATATGAACTTGAGACTTTGGAGAAAGAAAAGCACTTAGATTCTCGTGTATATCGTTCTCATTCATCATTATCACAGTGTGCAATGTTTACAAGAGCATCTCCTCGAGAAGATTCTTTAGATAAATCTTTGCGTGCCTGTCATTCGCAGCCACTGTCCATGTTGGAGGTAAATCTAGTTTCATGAAATTCTGTTATGTGACTTATGTCCATTTGTCTTTGCAACTATGCTATCAGCCTTAGGTCTTGTTTGGAAAAACAGCTTAGTTAAGTGCTATAAGTTATTTCTATAGCAAAAGATAAAGTAAATTCTGTTTTCACATAAGTTATAAGTTGTTATCATAAGCTATTCTGAAGAGGTTATATAAATAAGCTTATACCAGCTTACGGACATGTTATAATTAAGTTGTTTCCATATGCTTTTGCAATCATTCATTCTCACAAGTGGTTATAGCGGTAGATAAGTTCAAATAAGTTAATCTAAAACGTTGATTTGTTTAGAAGAAGCGTTGTTTGGATTTTGACTATGAGTTGATTCTATGCAGTATGTCGAAAGCTCCTCATCAAATCTAATCAGTCTTGCGGAACATCTCGGGACACGAATATCTGATCATGTCCCAGTGGAACCTAATAAACTTTCCGAAGATATGGTCAAATGCATATCGGCGTTATATTGCAAGCTTGCAGACCCTCCTATGATACATCCAGGCCTTTCATCTCCCAGTTCATCGTTGTCCTCAGCGAGCGCCTTTTCTATTGGCGATCAAGGCGATATGTGGAGTCCAAGGTTCAAGAATCATAATTCATCTTTTGATGTAAGGTTAGACAATCCTTTCCATGTTGAAGGACTCAAGGAGTTTAGTGGACCATACAGCACCATGGTTGAAATATCATGGATTTATAAAGAGAATCAGAAATCAAGTGATGCAAAAAAATTGCTTCAAAATTACAAGTGAGTCTATTAAATCTGATTAAGATAATAAAGATTTTGTGTTATAACTTATAATTATGTAAGTACATAGTTAAGTTTTATTGAGCATGTCCTTTTTTTTTGGTATTGTTTAAGGTCACTTATATCGCGATTAGAAGAAGTAGATCCGGGGAAGCTCAAACACGAGGAGAAGCTAGCTTTCTGGATCAACATACACAATGCTTTAGTGATGCATGTAATAGAAAATGTTTCCCTGTGATATATTTTCATGCATTTTGTTCATTTGATTAGTTGGATTTATAATCTGTTCTATGGTTTCTAATAGGCATTTTTGGCTTATGGCATTCCACAAAACAATATGAAAAGAGTATTTCTTCTTCTGAAGGTAAAAAAACTTTTGAGTAATAGCTTAAGTCATTAATTAGACAATGAAAAAACTCTAAAGTCTTAAGCATATGATATATCTACTTGATTGGTTTTTGCAGGCTGCATATAAAGTTGGAGGTTATACAGTTAGTGCAGACACAATACAAAATACTATACTTAGATGTCGAATGTCTCGCCCCGGACAGGTGAAACTTATGATCCAAACCACTTCTATATAACAAAAGAAATTTGTAAAGAAAAATGATCCTCAACATGTTCAAACTTGCTTCCTCTTGTAGTGGCTACGTTTGTTATTTTCATCGAAGACAAAATTCAAAACCGGAGACGGACGACAAGCATATGCATTGGATCATCTTGAGCCTCTTTCACACTTTGCTCTTTGTTCAGGAAACCATTCTGATCCCGCGGTATTCTCCTAATTCCCATTTTTATGCAACTTTTGTTACATCTCGAACATAATAATGATATGTATTGTCAGTATAAATCAATTTTACACTGACATCCAATGAAATCTTACGATGAACTATGATAGGTACGTGTATATACACCAAAGAGGGTATTTCAAGATCTCGAAGTAGCAAAAGACGAGTACATTCGAGCTACATTAGGTGTACGAAAGGACCAAAAAATACTTCTACCAAAGCTCGTTGAATCATTCGCCAAGGACTCCGATTTATGTACGAGTGGTGCTATGGAGATGATTTTAGAATCTTTACCTGAATCACTAAGGAAAAGAGTTAAGAAATGTGAGCTTGCAAAATCTAAGAAGTGCATAGAATGGATTCCACATAGCTTTAATTTTAGGTATCTCATATCTAAGGATGTTCTAAAATGATATTTGATGGTGTTACTTCTTAATGAGGAAATGATTTTACAGTGTTTTCTCTATGTAATGTAATTCTTTTTGTATAAAAGTAGATTGAAGTTGTAAGATTGTGTTGTGAAATGGGTAAATAATTTTCTGATATATCAATTGACAACAAGAAGAATATTTCTTTTCCCACCCCCCAGCTTTCTTTTTCACCCCCTGGTTTTCCATTTTTAACCTTTGAAAAACTTGGAAAACAAGTTCGGTAGATGCGTACTGAACTTTGTTATTGATTTACCCCCCTTTTGCACCCGTCATATGTAACGAAAGTTCGGTGGAAGCGTACTGAATTTTTCCATCATATGTTATTGATTTACACTCCTTCTTCTTTTCCTTCTTCTTTACCCCATAGAGTTCAGTACGCGTCCACCGAACTCGTGCTTCCAAATTTTAAGGGGCAAACTGGGATTTAAGGGGGGTGAAAAAGAGTCCGGGGGTGGGAAAATAAATCTTCCAACAAGAATGTGCATTATGCACACATGTAATCAGTGGCGGATCTAGCCCACAAATATTGGTGTGGCTAAAAAAATACATTCACAAAGTTTATAATGGAATATTTGCCATTAAAAAAAAAGTTTATAATAGAAAAATCATGTTCCATGCTTGCAGATTAGCGGAAGAAGTAGTTTTGCCTCCAGAAAGAATTAGAAAAAATAACAAAGAACCAATAATGTTACATCGTTCAATAACGTTTATTTAAGGTTTGAATCAGGTTCTTTACGTTTTAAATGTTTCAATTTGGTCCCTCACGTTATCAACATTTGCATTAGTTAGTTCTTTCCGTCAAATTTTTCACTAACTCCGTTTGATCCTTAGACGTGACTGACAGTTTGGACACATGGACACTATTTTGAACATGTTCAATGCTATTTATGATGCTAACTAAGTAAAAAAAGATAATTAAAAATAATATATATTACTTATAATAATGTAATTGGCCCCAAAAAAAGTGTCCAAAATAGTGTCAACGTATCCAAAATAACGTTCACGTGTCCAAACCGTCAGCCACATGTAAAAATCAAACAGAGTTAGTGAAATATTTGATGTAATGGACTAACTAATGCAAAAGTTGATAACGTGAAGGATCAAATTAAAACTTTTAAAACGTAAGAGATCTGATTCAAAACTAAAATAAACGTAAGGGACCAAAATTAAAGTTTAGCCAATATTTTATTAAGATCCATTAAAATTAATGGTGCTCAATAAAAATATATAAACTCTTAATATTGGTGAGTTTCAATAATATATCAAATAATTTTGAATTTCCGTAAAGTTTTACATGAACTATAGTGTGTGGAACAGACCTGATAGTGTTGTTGCCTTGTTGGAAAATTGAAGTACTAGTATAGAAGAAAAAGAAGCAGGATAGTATTTCTCTAGCATTTTATTTGTAATAATATCAATTAAATGTCAAAAACAAACCAACAGGAATCGAACCCAAAACACCCATATCACATACACACTCATGAACCACTACACCAAAACCTCTATTATGATAAGATTTTCGCTTAAACATATATATAACATAATAAATAACAAACATATGTATATATACCTATTAAAAATCGAAAATTCTGGTGTGGCTATAGCCACACTATGTCTCTATATAGATCTGCCCCTGTTAGTAGTATGATAATAATAAGTGAGATTGTCGATGATATCAAATACAACCAGCACATTTTTTACCTTCTGAAATTAAAGGTAATTTGTTTTGAATAATATTTAGTAGAGTGGTCACACACATATTTATAAACTTTTTGCTAAGATTGGATCTTAACAAAACTTGGATTCCTAATCCATATCCTTGTATATCTCTTTTTTTTTTTAATAATAATCTTTGTATATCTGTTTTTAAATTGTTTATCTTTTTCTTTGTATAACTTTTTTTTTTTGAATAATTAGCTTTGTATCTTAATCCAATGTATATGTAAATTTGTAATTCAAAACATATCTAAATTTTGGGTATAAAAAATTGAATTAATAAAAACTTGAACTCAATCTATCTCTTTGATAAAATTTTAATCGCTTAACTAAAAGATAAAATTGAAAAAAATAGTATCCAACTTTTTAAAAAAAAAAACAAAAAACATAAAAAAAATACACTCCTTTTATATAGAGTAGAGGCATAGATGTCTCTGGTCAATGAAGTAAAAAAGAAAAAGATATCTCTTGTAAAAAAAACAAAAAACGTATTGGCATCTGATATGAACTTTAACATCACCATCATCACACCAACTATTAATACTGGATAATTTCTAAGGGACACTCATAAATACCGATTTATGTACAAAGTTTTCAAATTTTTAATACTAGTTAATTAAATACTCAATCCGTTCCTTTTCTTTAGTCATTTTAGATCAATATTAACGCTAAATTAAGGAAGTGAATTTTTGTATCTTATCTTCTAATTATACCTTCGTTTTTAGTCCACTAATAAATTCTTATTTTTTGCACATATTTTCTTTTTCCAATAAATTTAATATATTATGTACAAAAAATAACAAAATTTAATTAATATGTTATGTATCAAAAAAAGATTTAAAAAAAAGATTTAGTTTTCAAAATATATAGCATTAATTAGTTTTAGTTAAAAATAATAATAACAATTGACAAAAGATATAATTGATAAATCATATCCTTAAAATAAATAAAAAACCAATAAAAAAAACGCTAAATCTGACAACAAAAGACTAATAAAAATGAACAGACTGATTATATGTGGATCAAAAGAGTAAAAATAAATTAAAATCTTAATTTCTATATGTTTAACTGTTGGAAAAACAAATCTTTCCGACAAACGGGACAAGTAGTTTTTCCTTCATGGTGCAACCATGAAAATAAACAGGAGACATGAAATTCATGATTGCACACTTTAAAAGGTTGAATCAATTCTCCTTTTTTGAATACCTCCATGCAAATAGGACAATCCATAATGTTTTTATCATCAAGAAAACTTTTAACCAGCGGCAATGATCTTATAATTGACCATCTTGTAATCTCTTCAATTGTTCTAAAACTATAATTATTTGATATGTAACGTGCCCTTTCCATTGATTCCCTTGTAGACAAGACAACATTACTTTCATTACTAGTAGATTGAATGGCACTGTCTTCATGTAATGTACTAGGTCTTGAATTTTGCTGATTGTGATTATCTTGAGCATTGTTACGTTGATTGCGACGACCTTGAGTTGTTGTAGTACTAGAATCTTGTGTTTGTGTTGTCTCGGCATTATAGTTACCCCAACCTATTAAAATACCAAAAAGTATAAAGACCGCGTTGAATGACATCATAAAACCTGTAATTGTAATTGCAGCTGAAGGAAGTGGCGATGACAAGAGAATGACCATACTAATAATTGAAATTGCAAATGATATCCACAAACAACACACCATTTTTTTACCGCGGGTGGTTTTTCTTTTGTGTTTTGTATTGAAAAATTAAGTGGAATGCGTATTTTTATATGAAGATTCTCTCTTAAAATATGTTGCTATAAGAAGAATACTCGCAATTTCTTATTTTATTCATCATTATTAATTATATGACTTTATATATAGAGCTAGAAATAAAACAAATTTTTAAATCATATTTTTTTTAAAAAAGTTAATGCTAAATATTCTAAAGATATCATAAAATTTCTAGACACAAATATAAATCTTAAATTCTAATATTATCTCTTTTTAATCTATTTACAATATATTAAAAGAAACTACTACTAAAAAACCTATTTTGTCCTTAGCACGTTTAATAATATTTCACCATTTATGCCCTTAAATGTAATTTTAACTGTAAGCTGGGAAAAAGATAACTACAAAACAAAAATAACAAAAAAGATAAGCATAAAATAAAACAAATATACTCATATAAAAAAGATACAAAACAAAAATAACAAAAAAAATCCAAAAATAAGCCTAAAACAAATCTATTCATAAAAAAAAAATTATTTTTTTAAAAAAAGATAATAAAATAAATATACTCATAAAAATAGCAATAGAAAACACTTCTGAAGATAAACATCAAAAAATCTGCTCTATTTTTGTTTACTCTTATATATTTATCTACTTACAATATATTGAAAGAAACTACTACTAAAAAACCTTTCTTATCCTTAGCATGTTTAATAATATTTCACCATTTATGCCCTTAAATGTAATTTTAACTCTAAATCTAAACTAAAAAAAATGCAAAATAAAAATAACTAAAAAAAGTAGATAAGCATAAAACAAATCTACTCATTTTTTAAAAAAAAATACAAAAAAACAGATAAGTATAAAACAAATCTACTCATAAAAAAATAGATACATATAAACAAACAAAAAATAAAAAAAGAGAATAAAACAAATCTACTCATGAAAATAGCATAGAAACCACTTCTAAATTAGCTTGCAAAAAAATTAACTAATACAATAGTTTTTTTAAATAAGACAATTAATTCTTATCTATAAATATAAAAAATCATGGAAAAATATTTTTCACTCATACATAAAAAAATTGAATAAATATTTATCACCGATAATTATAATTTATTATTAAAATATACACGGGACAATCTACTTACTATATATATATATATATATATATATATATATATATATATATATATATATATATATATATATATATATATATACAACATATTAAAATAACCTACTATTAGAAACAAAAATCACCATAAAAGATATGTGCCAAAAATAATAACTTTTTTTAATGAAAAAATAGTAACTCAACGTAACATATAAAAACTTATATATAAAAAATAAAAATAGAAGAACCTAATAAAAAAATTAATTAATATAAACTTACGCACAAAAATAGAAACAAAAATCACCATAAAAGATATGTGCCAAAAATAATAAAAAAAATTTAATGAAAAAATAGTATTTCAATCTAACATATAAAAACTTATATATAAAAAATAAAAATAGAAGAACCTAATAAAAGAAGATACTTATTTATGAGCATAAAAATAAAAGAACATAAAAACAAAATAAAAAACACAATGGAAACGTTTGGATTTACTTATTTATGATCTTATGCGAAATAACTTATGCAAATATATAAATTTTTATGTATTATTATAAGTTTTTTAAGGTTGTTTATGAAAACAGTTTATAAAGATATTATTTTTGTTAGTGAAATTTTATGAATTAACATGCGTAAAAAAACTTATGTAATAACATAAAAATTTATTTATAAATTATAATCATAAAGTATTTTCATAAGCTTAACAATAAGCCAAGTTCAAACGGGCCCAATATATTAAATGTATTACTATTGAAAATCTTAATTTGTCCTCATCAATTCTTAAAAATATTTCAAACCTTCTATTTCGTAAAAATAAATAAATTATATTTTCCAATTTACTATTTTTCTATATAATAGCTAAATTTTACTCTATATTTATTATAAAAAAAAAATAAACTATATTTTTGTTTACTCTTATATAAAAAATACAGGAGAAGTATATTATTGATGAATATATACTATATTAATAATTACGGGGTAAATATATATTATAATAACACACGGGACAATTGTTTTAATAAAAAAATTAATCATACACGAGACAATTGCTTTAATAAAAAAAAGGAATTTGTACCGAAAAAATAAAATAAATAAAAAAAATGAATTGAATAATATTTTATAATAATACACGGAACAATTGTTGATGAATATATATTATAATAATACATGGGACAATTCTTTTAATAAAAAAATCTAATCATACACGAGACAATTGATTTAATAAAAAAAGAATTGAATGATAAATATTTGTTATTATTAATTATAATTTATTACACAAAAATCATACACGGGACAATTGTTTTAATAATTTTTTTTTACTTAATTTAATAAGTTTTACAAAAAAATAGCATAATAGCATCATTAATTATTTATTTTTTTGATACACTACGTCACTTATATTTTAACAATATTTTATAAAAAAAATAAAAATCGATATACCCGTGCAAATGCACAGGTCTCAAAACTAGTATAAATCTAAAATCTTAAAAAAATAAAAAAAAAATCTAAGCATATTATTTTTAAGTTTTACTGTTTTAACACATACCTAGCTAGATATCAAAGAATGAAATTGAAATCGTTCACCTTTTTAAAATAAAGGAAATTTTATTTTGAATAAAAGCATGCACACAAAATAACTCTATTTAATATTGATAAACTCTATTTATTAATTACGATAATTTTTTTGATAATTTTAGTTTGTTATGGATCACAACAAAACAAGGATTCCTTATCCATATGATATCTACCATTATCAAAGCAGAGAATGATATATCTTTATATTTGTTTATTTAATCTGTTTCTCTTTTTCTTGGTTTATCTCTATCTTTGTATATCTATTTTTTTTTTTAAATAATTATCTTTGTATATCCTAGTTCGTACATGTAATTCAAATGTATCTAAATTTTGGGTATAAAAATTTGAATTTAATCTATCTCTTTGATAAAATTTTAACAACTATAAACAAAAAAACACTACACAAAAAAAATATATTCCTTTTAAATAGGCATATATATATATATATATATATATATATATATATATATATATATATATATTGTTAAAGAGTAGGAAAAAAAAGGACAAATTTAAAAATCTATTTAAATATGTAAGGGTATATTTAGTGAGGTGGATAATTTTTATGGACAATAGTGTTTATAATTTTTTTATATTGAACATTATTTATGGACCTATCGAAATTATCCACTTCTGCAGTATACCGGTACATATCCAAATAAAATGTGTGTTAGGGGTTCAATTTCTTACTCATATATTTGAAGAAAATTCAGTTAGAATAGGAGATCCTACCACTTTGTGTGTCTCACACCTTCTTCAACGAGAATTCGTCATTACTAACAACAGTGAAAACTTCGTAATAATCAAGGTAACAAAAATAAAAAACAGAACATTTAAATTAAAATACAACGAAGGAAATTGAAATTGTATACACCTTTTGAATAGAAAGGCAATTGAGCGGATTTCAATAATTAAATAAATAGAAAAAAAAATACAAACTGCACTATTTTAAGGTGATTATTTGTACAAATAAGATCAAAAGATTAAAAAAAAAAGTATTAAAACTTAATTCCAATATTTATGCTTAACTATTGCTACATAAATAAATCTTGGCGACAAATGGGACAAGTAGTTTTTCCTTGATTGTGTAACCATAAAAATAAACAAGAGACATGAAATTCATGGTTGCACACTCTAAAAGGTTGAATCAAAACTCCTTTTTTAAATTCCTCTGCGCAAATAGGACAATCCATATTTTTGTCATCCTCAAAACTTTTAACTGCAGGCAATGATCTTATAATTATCCATCTTGCAATCTCTTTACCTGTTTCAAAACTATGATTATTTAATACGGAATGTGCACTCTCTTCATGTAATGCACTAGGTCTTGAATTTTGCTGATTGTGATTAGCTAGAACATTGTTACTTTGATTGTGAAGGCTTTGCACATTTGTAGTGCGAACGTGTATAATAGTATTAAGCCACATAAACAAAGTGTTGGATACCAATAAGAAAGCAAAAATTGAATCTGAGTATGGCATTGCTATGAAAATAATAATTGAAATATTGAGTGATATCAACCACAACCACCACATTTTTGACATCCGTAGCTAAATGCTATCAAATAATGAAATTAAAATCGTTTGCTTTAGAAAATAAAGGTAATTTGATTTGAATAATAAGTAATAATAGAGAGTACACACACAATAACTCTATTTATAAACTTTTTGTTAAAATCGGATCTTAACAAAATTTGGATTCCGAATACTTTGTATATCTTTTATGTAAAAAAAAATCTTTTATATCTTTTTTTTTTTTAAATAATAATCTTTGTATATCTCTATTTTTAAATTGTTTATCTTTATTTTTGTATAACTTTATTTTGAATAATTATCTTTGTGTATCTTGGTTCAATGTATATGTAATTCAAAATGTATCTAAATTTTGGGTATAAAAAGCTGTATTAATAAAAATTTGAACTCAATCTATCTCTTTGATAAAATTTTAATAGTTTAAATAAAAGATAAAATTGGAACAAACAACATCCGGTTTTTTTTTTTGAAACAAAACATTTTTAAAAAAAAGATACATTCCTTTTATATAGGTATGGATATCCGTTATAAAAAAACAAAAATCTTATAGATGTCTAATGCAGGAAAATCGATTCCGATCACGGGAATTTCTCATGTCTAATTGTCTATCATGTGTGTGAATCCATACCATTAAAATCATTTTTTGGTTATAAAAATTTAGGGTGAGGGGATGATGCCTCAGTTCAAGGTAGGGAATACATTAGGGTTAAAAGAGTACTTACAAATGTAATTATATTTATTTCCCTTCAAAGACACTAGCGGGGCTTGAACCGATTCAAAACCTGTATTTTTACCACTAGATCAAACTTTTGGAATTTTCATACCATTAAAATATACTTTTATTTTTTTTTGATAAAAATTAAAATCAACTTTTAATAATTAATTATTTTAATCATTCATTTTTTAAAGGCATAGATTACACTAGACCCATAATTGAATGGAGAGGATCCGATCTCTTAACGTGGACTCAACATCACCATCACACCAACTATTAATACAAGAGAATTTTTGAGGGATGCTCAACAACATCACCACACTATCCAATTGATACAGTTACAACTGTGAACCATCTAATTTGAATTAGTGGTTGAAATTTAATTGTGACAAATTAATCACAGCCGTCCAATCAAAAATTAATTTGTGATTTAAAACGTGGCAAACTGTGATAATACATCACTTAACTAGTAGAGTTTGCTGAACTCAAAACCATAGACACTCAAAATCCAAATGCATGGTTCGATTCCAAACACATTCCTTCCTAAACAAGCAACAATGTCTCTCTCTTCTAAAATCTTGTCATTCCGTAAACCAACTCCATCAACTCCAAGCTCAAATTCATCTCAATGCTCTTCACAACGACACCCACTTGCTCTCAGAACTCGTTTACTTTTTCTCCCTCAGCCCCAGGGACGGATCCAGACGTTTAAAAATGGTGTGGCCAAATTTTAAATAAATTTAAACTAAATTATATTGAAAATAAGAAATAATATTGTTTAATGCAATACATTTGTAATGAAAATTGTTTATAATCCTTTTTTATTTTTTTGAAAATTAGCTAAAATAACATTAAACGATATATTTTTTATAAAAGTTACAAGGCAGTCATTTAACCATTAATCACTCATTTTATTACATAGTTGGCTTGTTTGTATCCACAAACTTTTTAATTTTTTTTTAAAATCTCAATAACATATCAAATTATTTTAAATTTCTGTAAAATTTTACATATATTTTATCTATATGGTAATTTTTTTTAATTTTATTGGTAAATTTTATAGGGTTAAAACGTCATCGAAACAATTTGATTAATATTATGCATCTATAAGAAATTGACCACACTATTTTTATTCTTGATTTATTATTATTGTTTGTGGTGGCAACATAGCAATTTTTTGAAAAAAAATTCAATTAAAAGTAAAAACTACATCATATGGTGGCAACATGGAAAATTTTTGAAAAAGATTCAAAATGCAGCCTGTGGGACTTGAACCCATGCCAGCAAGATCACAAGACCACTATTCTACCACCAAGCCGCTAGACATTTCATGTTGAAATGTTGCGGTAACAAATATATATACTGTAATAAGTAACAAAAATATATATATGCATGTGCCTATATATCTATTAAAAGTGAATATTCCAGTGTGGCCAAGGCCACAGTAGGCTACCATGTGGATCCGCCCCTGCATGTAATATGTTTTGTGGTAGTCTAACATGTTCAATATGACAAAATTTGATAATTTTGTTTTTTAGTTTTTAATTTTGGAAAATGCTAAATAGTGCACCTGGTGCACTAGTTAAGCACATAAATAAGAAAAGTCTGTCTTGAAACGTGTACATTCAATACATTGAAAGTGTAAAAAGTTATTTTATTAACATTAACTTTTTGTTTTATTTCTATTTTTGAAATGCTTAACAAGTGCACCAGGTGCACTATTTAGCATGACCCTTTAATTTTTTATTCTTCATAATTAATTTTAAACAGAACAGAATATAAATAAATGATAATAGTCTATGGAAAGATATTTCTAATACATATAAATTTGATATTCTCACCCCACATGTTTTTAAAAAAATCAATAAATTTTTATTATTTACTTTTATCAACCTTGCATTTTAATTCTCATTCGATTTTACGAGACACATTATATTTAGTAAAATTCAAATTTTAGTGAACAAATTTTAGTGAACAAATAATTTTTATTATTTACTTTTATCAACCTTGCTACTACATCAAGATTTTTGAAGGCGAAAATAATTACTCTCCTCTCGGCATATCAGGTACATTTCCACCTCTTGAACCTAATCAGGTGGATGATTTGGCTAGAGATGTGAGTAGACTAGAGATATTTGAGACGGTGAAGAGATTTGGTAATTTTAAAGCGCCTGGGCCTGATGGCTTTCAAGCTATATTCTTCAAATCTCAATGGAATATTGTTGGAGAGGATTTTTGTTCTTTAATTCTTTCTATCTTTGAAGATCCATCGAAGGTTGAGGATATTAACGACACTTTGATCTCCTTAATACCTAAGAAAGATGTAGTTACTTGTATGAAGGATTTCCGTCCTATAAGTCTATGTAATGTGACTTATAAAACGGTGACAAAAATCTTGGCCCAAAGACTTCGCGGTTGTATGGATAAGCTCATAGGACCTTGGCAAAGTAGTTTTATCCCCTCTCGACAAAGTGCAGATAACATTATTGTGGCTCAAGAAGTCTTCCATTCTATGAGAAAGAAAACAGGAACTGTGGGATGGATGGCAGTTAAGATTGACCTCGAGAAGGCTTATGATCGTCTGAGTTGGGAGTTCATAAAGGATACTTTGATTGATGTTGGTCTTCCAGAGAAAATGATTGATATTATTTGGCATTGTGTTTCCTCTCTAAAAATGAAGGTGTTGTGGAATGGAGAATGTTAAGGATCTAATCAATGAAACAGGGAACACTTGTATTACTAATTAATTCAATTGCACTTGCAGTGTATGAATTAGAAGGAATTGAAGGAAAACAATTACAATCAAAGATGAATGCATAAAGAAAATTGGGAAAAGTTCCCAGACCTGAGAAAGAAGAGAGAAATTCTCAATAAACATTCATAATCACAATCTCCATCTCAAATCAGTATATATGAGGCTCAAGTGTAGAAATCACGCAGCTTGTGTGATGGAATGCGAGGCCTTGCTCCCTTTCTCGTTCCCTGCTTTTGCGGATCACTAACAAAATTTATTTTTCTTTTATCTTCTAGAACCTTTGCCACCTGTCCTTCCTGCTGACGTGGCTCTTTCATTACAATACCTTTCCCTTTAAAATCAACCTTGTCCTCAAGGTTGAAGTTAGGATAGCTTGCAATTATGTCATCAGTATCTTCCCATGTAGCTTCCTTGTTACTCAAACCTTCCCATTGCACTTTTACTTGTGGAATGATTTGTTCATTTCTCATTATTTCCCTCTTTTGAATTACTGCTGTAGGCTGCAGAATAGGTCCCAATTCATGTGTTGTGAGAGGTAAAGGAAGGTATGGATTCATGGTGTGTCCCTTAAATTGCTTCAGCTGAGATATATGGAAAACCGGATGGATTCGCGCTTCAGGAGGTAGTGTGAGTTTATAAGCAACCTGTCCTATTTTCTCACAAATGGTAAATGGTCCAAAATATCGCATACCCAATTTTTGATTTTTTCTTAGAGCAACTGAATTCTGTCTGTATGGTTGCAGCTTAACCAGCACTTGTTCTCCTACTGCAAAATGAACATCTCTTCTATGTTTATCCGCGTGTGCCTTCATCACTTGTTGAGCACGCCTCAAATTATCTTTAAGTTGAGCCAATAACATGTCTCGCTCCATCAATTGTTGTTGCACAGCTACTGAATCATTTGGTGAATGACTATATCTGCTCAAACTAGGAGGTGGTCTGCCATATAATGCTTGAAACGGTGTCATACCCAAGCTGGTGTGCCAAGCTGTGTTATACCAATATTCTGCCCAATCAAGTGCCTTAAACCATGACTTTGGATTTTCAAAAGTGAGACATCTCAAATACATCTCAACACATTTATTAAGAGCCTTAGATTGACCATCAGTTTGTGGATGGTATGCGGATGACATAGCCAGAGTAGTGCCTTGCAGCTGAAACAAATCTTTCCAAAATTTACTCATAAACACCTTGTCCCTATCAGAGATGATAGACTTAGGCATACCATGCAACTTAACTATAGTTTTCATGAACGTGTCTGCTACCGTCTTGCTATTGTAGTCTACTTTAAAGGGGCTAAAGTGACTATATTTAGTTAACCTGTCAATAACAACCATGATAACAGTGTATCCATGAGAGGGAGGCAATCCTGTGATGAAATCCATTGCCACGTCTTCCCAAACTTGCTCTGGTATGGGTAATGGCTGTAGTAGTCCAGCAGGAGCTCTAGTGTCATGTTTGGCCTGTTGACAGATTGAGCACTTTTGGACAAATGCTTTAACATCCTGCTGCATATTAGGCCAGAAAAATTGAGCTGATATTCTAGCCATAGTTCTTGCTATTCCTGCGTGTCCACCAATAGGAGAAGAATGAAACTCAACTAGTATCTTTGTTTTTAACTGCAAACAATCTGGCACTACAATTCTGTCTTTGCAGTAAATTAATCCTCCCTTTTGCACAAACTTTTGCTCCTGTCCAGCAATATTGTTGACAATGAGGCCTTGTAAGTGACTGTCTTGCTCCGTGCTTTTTCTCAACTCTTCTAAAAGTGCAACTTCAGGTTTAGACCAGGCCATTAAGCATACTCTAGATAACGCATCAGCTGCCACATTGTCTTTCCCTGGCTTGTATTCAATTGTAAAATCATACCCAATAAATTTGTGCAACCATGCCTGTTGCTCTGGTGTTTGTAAAGACTGATCCATTAAGCTTTTTAAACTTTTTTGATCTGTTCTGATGATAAACTTGTGTCCTAGCAAGTAGTGTCTAAACTTAGCAATGGCTTCAGTTATAGTAAACAACTCTCTAGTATAAGCTGACTGCTTCTGCATTCTAGGGACCATTTTCTTAGAGAAAAAAGCAATAGGGTGACCAAGCTGGCTCAACACAGCCCCTACCCCAGTGCCAGATGCATCTGTTTCAATAGTAAAAGGTATCGAAAACTGTGGAAGTGCCAAAACAGGTGCTGTAGTAATAGCTATTTTCAGCTTTTCAAAAGCCGTTGTAGCTGTTGTAGTCCATTTGAACGCTTCCTTCTTCAACAAATCAGTAAGAGGCGCAGCTATTGCAGCATACCCTTTAACAAATCTTCTGTAATACCCAGTAAGACCCAGAAATCCGCGGAGTTGTTTAACATTGTTGGGTTGAGGCCACTCTAAAACTGTCTGCACTTTATCCTTATCCATTGCCACACCGGTACCTGAAACTGTATGGCCCAAATAGTCTACTTCCTTCATGCCAAAAGAACACTTAGATAATTTTACAAACAGAACATTGTTTTGTAAAATTTGTAGGACAGTTTCTAAGTGATGTAAATGATCAGAAAATGAAGGGCTATAGACCAGGATGTCATCAAAAAACACCAATACGAACTTTCTAAGGAATGGTTGAAAAATCTGATTCATCAAACATTGAAAGGATGCAGGAGCATTAGTTAGCCCAAAAGGCATAACTAACCATTCATAGTGGCCTTGGTGTGTCCTGAAAGCTGTCTTATATCTATCACTAGGTTCCACCAAGATTTGATGGTAACCTGACCTCAGATCCAGCTTTGAAAAGTATTTAGCTCCGAATAACTCATCGAGGAGTTCATCTACAGTAGGCATGGGGAATGAATCTTTCACCGTAATGGCATTCAAGGCTCTATAATCCGTGCAGAATCTCCAAGTTCCATCTTTCTTCTTGATCAACACAATTGGAGAAGAGTAAGGACTACTGCTTGGCTGAATAATTCCCTCAGCAAGCATCTCCTGAATCATGATTTCAATCTGTTCTTTCTGGCTTTGGGGGTATCTATATGGCCTGACTTTAACTGGTCCCTTGCCTTCCATCAAGGGTATGTTGTGATTTTGTAGCCTAGGTGGTGGTAACCCTGTAGGCTTATGGAACACTTCCTTGAACTTATTCAACAATAACACTAATTCAGGTTCCATATCAGTGGGTAACTCTAGCCAACAGTCTTGTGTTGTGATAGGCTCAGCTCTATGTATGGCAAAGCATGCCTCAATAGCCTCAGTTTGATACAAACGTCTCATGTGGTGTAGTTGAGCTTGTTGGGGACCCTGACTTTTTTCTCCTTGGAGTGTACATATTTACCATTGTCAAAGAACTTAATGGACAATGACTTGTAGTCTGCTACATGTGGCCCCAATGTAGCTAACCAAGTGGCACCCAAAATCAGATCTGCCCCCACAATGGGTAATAAGTACACAGGAACCTTTATGTCATGGTTTTGGACAGCTACACAAAGTTCAGAGATAGACCCTTCAGGACTTAGTGAATTACCATTTCCTACTAGTACTTTAAAAAAAGGTGCAGGAGCTATATCCAGCTTCAAAAAGTGTACAATCCTTGGTTGTAGGAAATTGTCTGAACTACCCCCATCAACTAAGATCTGAATTGGCATTTTACCAATATGCCCTGTAAATTTAATAGTGCCTACACCAGTTGACCCTTTTAAGGCATTGAAAGACAAGTGCAATTCAAGTTGTTGATCTTCCTTTGTGTCAACCTGGTTTTCCTTATCCTCATAATCACTACCATCCTCTTCTACTTGTAAAATCATCAAGCCACGATTAGGACATTTGTGACTAAATGACCATTTGTCATCACAGGTATAGCATAGCCCTTTTTCTCTTCTGATTTGCATTTCTGCTGAGCTCATTTTTTTGACATTTTGGTTTTTTGAAAAGGTATTTGTGGGTTTTGTATTTGGTGTTGGTAATAATGGAGGTGTGGTAGATCTGTGTGGGTTAGGATTGTTGAAGCTATTTGGTTTGGTAGTTGTATTTCTGTGTAAAGGTTTGCATTTCTCTTCAAAGAGTTTAGCCAAGGCTACTGCTCTTTGAATTGAAGGGGGCTCTTGGGCTATGACTTCCCTCTGTAAATCAGGTTGTAATCCACTAACAAAACAGTCTAATAAAGCTTCAGTACTCACACCATAAACTCTGTTTGCTAATGAAGTAAATTCCAAATAATAATCAGCAACACTTGCTTTTTGTGTTAATTTGAACAAGGTAGCCCGAGGACAATCATAACAAGAAGGGCCAAAATCTACCTCAATCGCGCGCGCAAACAATTGCCAGGACTGAAACGGGTTTGTGCGCTGCATCATCTGATACCACGGCACCACCTTTTGATCCAAGTGAACTGCAACAATCGTTAAACGATCCTCATCCGGAGTGTTGTAGTACTCGAAAAACTGTTCGGCTTTGAAAATCCATTCGATTGCGTGTGTACCATCGAATCTGGGAAATTCGAGCTTCACGCTTCTGGTGTGAAACGGGGCATGGTGTCGGCGTGAGTTCTCTTCATCACGTTGGATTTCGGCAGCACGCGTTAGTAACGATTCGACCGCCGTTTCGATTCTGTTGAGACGGTCTTCATTACCCATTTCGATGTCGTCGATGCGGCTAGCACGATCTCGATCGCGAATCTCCATGGCGTCCATGAACTTCTGGAGTTGAAGTTGGACATTGTTCGTAATCTCCTGCTGTATCTCTTTCAAGCGTGCGTTATCGGACATGATGAGATGAAAGCACCAATGTTAAGGATCTAATCAATGAAACAGGGAACACTTGTATTACTAATTAATTCAATTGCACTTGCAGTGTATGAATTAGAAGGAATTGAAGGAAAACAATTACAATCAAAGATGAATGCATAAAGAAAATTGGGAAAAGTTCCCAGACCTGAGAAAGAAGAGAGAAATTCTCAATAAACATTCATAATCACAATCTCCATCTCAAATCAGTATATATGAGGCTCAAGTGTAGAAATCACGCAGCTTGTGTGATGGAATGCGAGGCCTTGCTCCCTTTCTCGTTCCCTGCTTTTGCGGATCACTAACAAAATTTATTTTTCTTTTATCTTCTAGAACCTTTGCCACCTGTCCTTCCTGCTGACGTGGCTCTTTCATTACAGAGAAGCCTTAAATGAATTTCAACCAGGGAGAGGTATCCGTCAAGGCGATCCGTTATCACCGTATCTCTTTGTGCTCTGCATCGAACGTCTGTTCCATTTGATTGGTATTACTGTTATTCATGATATTTGGAAGCCCATCAAAATCACAAGAGGAGGACCAGCCATCTCTCATTTAGCATTCGCCGATGACATAATTTTATTTGCTGAAGCTAACACGGAACAAGTTCAGAATATGTCTGCTATCCTCGATTTGTTTTGCAGCAGCTCCGGTCAAAAGGTTAGTAAAGATAAATCTCGTGTCTTTTTCTCTTAAAATGTTGGGTGGCATAAGAAACAGGAATTGAGCAATTTGCTGGGAATTCAAGCTACAGACGATCTTGGGAAGTACCTGGGTGTCCCTATTCTACATAAAAAAGTGACTAAGGAGACATATCAATTTATATTAGATAAAGTGAACCAGCGTCTGAGTACGTGGAAAGCGAATACATTATCTTTTGCAGGTCGGGTTACACTTGCTAAATCAGTTATTCAAGCTCTCCCTTCATATGACATGCAGACAGTTATGCTTCCAGTCAGTATTTGCGATGAAATTGATAAAAGGTGCCGAGGTTTCATTTGGGGTGATCAAGAAGAAACTAGAAAACAACATCTCGTTAACTGGACCTCTCTGTGTTATCCAAAGAAGCTGGGGGGCTGGGTTTTCGGAATACAAGAAAAATGAATTTGGCTTATATGATGAGAGTTGGTTGGCGGTTATGTACTCAACCACAACAACTTTGGTCCGCTGTCATCCGTAAAAAATATAATGGTGGAAATCTTACTTTACCGGGATTTAACACAATGAAGCCTGGTAGTAACTTCTGGCGTGGCTTGTGCACAGTTTGGGATGATTTTAAAAACTTGATTGTATGGAGACTAGGTTCGGGCCATGAAGTTAGTTTCTGGAATGATTCTTGGGCACCTACAGCCTTGCCACTATTTAATTATGTGCTAAATACCCTACCAAGGTATGAATCATTGTCAATTTCCTTTTATTGTGGATGTCTACCTAGATTGTATTCATGCAGACATGTCGCTCTTTCTTTTTTTTTTTTTTTTTATCTGATTGGATTGCTGCAATATATTGATTTTGAAACTGTTAACTTCATAATACTCATGTCCCTGTGGAAAAATTCTGTTTTGGCTGTAGATTGCATAGTATACTTGTTTAGTTCTGCTGCAGATTGGTTAGATAGCCTATCTGATTGTAGAATTCATGCAATCAGTTGAACACATAAATGTTATGTTTATTAGTTAAATTTTTTGTAGATACATTACATATTTTTTTTCTCGAAAAGATTCTTTACATAAAGATAACAGGGGGCAAGCTGCATTGCAAATAATCTCATATTGTTAGCCTTTGGTTTTTGAAGCTTTATTCTAGAATTTCACAATACATACTCGTGTTTTTAAATTACTACTATGCATTATAACTTGTGTGATAAAGGTTTGCACCTTAAGAAACTTGCCATAAAAATGTCTCTGAAAAAAATAGTGTTGGAAGAGTTGACAACATGACTCTTCCTTAAAAAAAGAATCTGGGTTTGATTTCTAGAATTACCTATTTGAGAGATAGTCTAGCTTAGTTAAAAAAACAACTATATGTTTTGTTCCCAACTCAAGGATTAGTCCCTTAGCGGCCTAAAGGGCTTAAGCCTTGGGGATATGTTCCTAAAGGGCTTAAGCCTATTGGGGTAATAAAAACCTGTTAAGATGGGTTGGGAAAATAATTATAAAGCAAAAAGCTACTATTAAAGGCAGCAAACATTTCTTTGTTTTCTTCACTCTTAAAACCATTTATACATTATTTTCTTTCAAAGCAAGTACTTTGGATATTTAAGTACCTCACCCTCATTTCTATAGTTCTTAAATAAGTCAATTATGAGTTGCAACTATCATATGCATATATATAGGCAGCATAAATGCTTGTTGTGAATTATTACAAACACAAAAGAGTAGTGATACATAGACTGTCAAACAACTTAGCTGGCGCATTATCAACTGTATAGTCTGTATTGTAAAAATATTTATTTCTATGTTTTTTGGGTTATTTGATAAACAGTTTCAGAACTAACCAAGTTATGACTATTTTTAAATTGAAATGAATTTAATGGTTGTTGTTTTTAGATACTTGGTTTCATGCTGGGCTGGTGCTGAATCAATTTGGTTCAATTAGGAATCTTGAAGATGTTAAAGTTTTGTTTGAATTAGGAATCCTTTTCTTTGTAAGATAAATCTCGGTAACGTATCATTGTTGCTACTCTTGTTGTGTTGTTGTTCTTCATATAAATTTTTAGCATTAGTTTATCACACTCAAATATAACATTGAAATTTTAATATATGCAAACATAGTTTACCATGCTATTTTTCTATTTTATAAAAACCTAATAGTCCACTCTGATGTATCATTTACTTAGTGGTTTTTAAAGAAACTTTAGAATGACATTAAAGTAGGGATTTTAATTATTTCCTCTCATCATGTTCCTGATAAAGTGCATGAAGAATGTTTTAATGTAATTTGTATATCCTATAATCAAAGAACACATCTCAACTAGTTTTTAGTATGAAACTAGGTTTTAGTTTTCTGTGATTAGAATGTTTAGTTTCTTTGTGCAATTTATTGATTTAGAAGTAAAAGAACATGGAAAATAGAAGGAAAAAAAAAGGAAAATAGAAGAGAAATTAGAAGTTTCATTGTTGAAACACTCATACGTTATTTTGCATTTGATAGTGATAATAATGTGTTTGTTAGTTAGTTGGGTTCCTTGTAAGAAGGAGATTTGGTGGGAGTGCAGTTGCAATTACTAGTTTTTGGGTCTTGAGCACTTCTCTAATTGATTTACTAGTTTTTGGTTCAAATTATGGATGTTCTAATTAGTGATTTTTGTGTTCAATTACTAATTTTTGTGTTCTAATTAATGAGTTTGTACTGGCTTTTATACTGATTTTTAACTGGTTTTGTACTGTTTTGTGTATTACTATTACTGATTTTTGTGTTCTAATTAATGGATTTTTGTGACTATTGAAGAGCACCAAGAAATTATAGGCAATTAATGAATTTTTGTGATGTAAAAGTTGTTCAATGTGTTCTTTCAAGTTTTTGACTTTTAAACATCTCAAACGGTGCTGCAAAATTTATTATGAGAAGTGTTTATGATTAATAACATGCTGAGGAAATGGTACTATGAATGGATATGTTTTCAGTCTTGAAATGTCTTGTTAAATTTGCATTCTTTTTGTTCGGGTTTTTTTGAGAACTAATTGTTTCTGTTAGTAATTTTCTGTGAGAAATTAATTCAAAGCAAAACACCAGAAGACGCCAATCGCACTCAGTTTCCATCTGCCACCAACTGGACTCCATCGGTGAAGAACACACCAGCTAAGGCGTTTACGCCGAGAATATTTTCCCTACAACCGTTTCCGCCTCCTTCTCCGATAAAGCACATAAGGGAGTCTATAGCAAAGAGGCTAGGGAATTGAAGCCGAAAGAAGGGGCCAATACTGGAGGAGCATGGTGTTGAAGCAGATTCACAGTCTTTGGATAAGAGCTTTGGATATAGCAAGAATTTTGGAGGTAACTATGAGTTGTTTTAGGTTTTTTTTGTCTTCAATTATATATTTGTATGTATAATGATTGATTATTTCGACTTGATTGTGATTACTTTGGACTATTCTGATGGCATTTGGATATTTCAGATTTTCAGGTTGATTTTATTTGGCCTTTTTTTGTTGGTCTTTGCTCTGTTTTGTTTTTAATCTACGAGATTCTTAGGCTATTGCTATTTGTCATGTAGTTTTCCCATGCATTATTCTTATAATGATTTGTTCTAACTAGTAATTCTTACTGTTTTTGCTGTCATGTATTGTGTCCTGTTATTGTGTTGAAGTTTAGCTACTTTTTTATTGTGTTGAGGTTTAGCTACTTTTTATTATTATTGAGCTTGGTTTATTGTGGAAATTCCAGGCATATGTTTTAGAATTCTCCAATCTCATATTGATATATCCAAGTGGTTGTCGATTAAAGGATCGAGAACCAACGTGAGAAGTCATAGATTGCTTAGAGTCCGCCAAGTGAAACAACAATGTGATGTGAACACGAACGCCGCCTTCACAACAGTATACAAGATCATGGAATCAATCAGGTTTGTATTTCTTCCTATATGCCGATATTTTAGTTTGTATGTACATCATATTTATATCCTTCTAAATTTCGGGTTTATATAATTGGAGGAGATGGAACTCAAGGGATGCATCTGTAATTTTATTTGGACTTGGTTGTGTTATATTGCAAGTAAATGTGACAGTTGATGTTGCTATCTGATACTTTACTTTCTAACTCAGGTTCTCTGTTCATAATCTGAAGCTCTTTGGAACTGTTGATTAAAGATGGAAATTCTATCATATATGTCTGATCGGTTATCTTTTAGATCCAAGAGGTACAAAAGTATAATGCTTTTGTTGTGTTATATTCCTAGTATTGTTTCTATGTCCAGGCTTTTGTTGGGTTGCTTTGTACTGAAATTCCTGGCACGCTAGATACGATGTTGTATACAATGCTATAGCTTCTTAGCACTGAAAACGTAATGCTGTAAACAATGCTATAGCATCCTACTGCGTAAAACTCAAGATAAGTAAAAACAAATATCTGAAAGCAAGTAAAGAACACGGGATATTTGTTAACCCAGTTCGGCGCTCAAAGCAAGCCCTAGTCTGGGGGATACCAATCCAGGAAGGAATATCACTATAATAGTCCTAGTTGTAAGTCTTCAGCAAACACACGTTTACAACTTAAAACCTAGGCATCTACCAATGATTCTTCAACCTAGGAACTCCTAAGTCTGAGATCCCATCTCACTCCCTTGCAACCTTACAAACAGCAAGGATTTCAAACACACAAGAAAAAATATTTTGGAGACACACTCCTAAAAACTAACACTCGTACCTAAAGGCTTAGAGTGCACAAACACACACACAATCCTAACTCCGTACTTCAAAGCTTAGGAGAGGATCACACAAAGTACAACTCAATAACACACGTCCTTGGCTTGTATCAAGGTGACACAAGAAAGGCTCACAATTAACAACACACGCAAAAACCTAGAAAGCTAGACACAAACAATATGACGGCGTGAACAACCTCAAATTAGGTTTTGCATAACCTTTTTATACTCCAGCAAAATCCTTGATTCTGAAATAATCATGAGCTTGATTTTACTTGACTCAAGCCTTTGACCACATTAATTAAAAAGGATTCTTTCCTAAAATATACTTCAAAGATATTCTTCATAGAAATATTCTAGTCAAGGATCTGAAGTAATAAATGATGATCCTCAATAAAAGCCAAACACACAGGCGCCATGCAAGATTCATGAAAGAGAAAAACGGATCATGCCATAAATAGAAACGCGCGCCCTTATAATACCAAATGCCGGATACGATGTTGTAGCATCTTGCACCACATCCTGCTCACCAAAAATGCAGCCAATACATAGGACTCAACAAACTCCCCCTTTGGCAAATTTTTGGCTAAAACAAATAATGACCATACAAATACTTAAACAGATACTTCAATTACATTTATTTTTCTCAACACAAGCACACATGGATAAAGATTTGTAGAGACTATTCTTCAAAACAGATTCCATACTACTTCTTCATGGAGACCAGTAAACAAGAATATACATGTATCTTTTAAGAATATCAGAGAGGCATGCAACAGCGGAACATATAAAACAACTTAGCCTTAGATGATCAGAGCAATCAAAATTGACAGGATGTTGTAGATAATGCTATAACATTTCACACTACATCTCCCCCTGCACACGTGCATAGGATGTTGGAGCATCGTATCCAACATCTCCCCCTGCAGATCATATCTCAATATTCTAGGGCACTCATGCACAGATCATACAGGTCCACACATACTCAAAACAGATTCCATAGCAGTGCAGACTAACATTAGGCGAGATCAAAAGGGAACACTCAGATAAACAAACAAAGTACCAAATTTATACTCCCCCTTTTTGCCACAAATTTGACAAATATAGTAGTACAGAGTTATGAGGTTCAGGAGCTTATTACAAAATAGGAATTAGGGTCATCAGAGTCTCAGCCCATATAACAGAACAGTAACAAAAGTACCAAATGAACACAAAAGAAACAAAAAAAATGACAAGGCAGCACAGATAACATCCTTCATTCAGAAGCACTGGAATCAGTCACCTCCAGCTCCTCTGTATCACCACCAGCATCTTCATTTTCTGCTCTATCAGATGCTGCAGCATCATTCACAGCATCATGACCCACATCAGTACCAGCACTAAGACCTGCTTCCTCAGCTTCCTCTTTCTTCAGGGCAGATATTACCAGCTCAAGCCCTTTCTTCTGCTCATCCAGAGCTTGCACAGTAGCTTCCAATGAGGCAATCATATCCTTCCTACTCAGAGTTGAAGGGGGATCTTCCCTAGGCACAGATTTGCTTGTCATAGGCCCTGCTATATCAGCAGCATGGGTCCCTTCAAACAGCCTAAAATGGAGAGAAAGAGGTGCTTCTCTCTTGAGGGGTTCATCAGCAGCAGTCAAAATATTTGGGTGTTGATCAAGGATAATTCCACAGATGAGACTTGGAAAGGCTATAGGCATCTTGATTGCCCAAGACTTGCCATGAGCCATGGTTTGCTTAAAAATATAGGACCCATAATTAGCAACAGTAGCAGTTCCAATAGAATAAATAAGCCTAGCTAAGCCGGTGGCTATATGAGATGTATGGGTAGTAGGAACCCAATTTACAGTTCCTATTCTGTTCAGGACAGCATACTTCACAGAGAGCATACAAGAAGGTACCTTACCTTTAGATGGCCACACCTTGACCTGGTTGGCTGTGATGGTCTTGCACACTTCATTATTGGTAACATCAATGGCAGTGTAGTCATCCTCCTGCCTATCCAGATATTTGTTGATGATCTTTGGAGAGAACACCACACATTTGTTTCTAACCCAAACCTTCTGATATTCATTGCTGAGAGGATTGTCACAGTCTTCAGCAATGTTGACAACAAACTCTTTCACAAGCTTGGCATAGCAGTTGCTCAAGCCACTAACAGTCTTCATTAAACCAGCATCATCCAACAACTCAACTACCTCCTTCCAAGCCAGCGTTTCAGCAGACAGTTCCCTTTCCAGCCCTATCCTTCTTGCAAATACATACTTCCACTTCTTTGCACTATCCACAAAGTGGAATGATACATCATCAATGGGTACATCAGGAACATTTGTTGGCACCATCTTTCTACCAACTTTCTTCTTGGATGCTGGGATGCTTGGAGCATCGTGTTCAGTATCATCATCAGACACATCAGTAACAACCTTCTTCTTCTTCAGAGCTCTCTTCTGAGGTGAGGGTGTGATGCTAGGAGCATCTTGCTCAGCTTCATACTCAGAGTCACTAACATTCTTCCTTTTAGAAGCTTTCTTCTCTGGTTGAGCAGGAATCTCAACCTTGCTAGAGCTTCTACTGGGTCCCACAACTTTCTTCTTGGGTGACTTCGTGGGCACACTCTTTCTCTTCTTGACAGACTTTGGTGCTTCTTTTTCCACCTCAGGCTCTTTGCCTTTCCTTTCCCTTAGACGCCTACCAATGCCAGTTTTTCCTGCAAGGGATGACCCAACAGATTTGACCACAACAATGTCTTTTTCCTCACTTGCTTCCACATCAGCAATATTCAGAGCTTTACCTTGGTCAGGTTCAGCATCAGATGCCACAACATCTTCAACCACATCCTTGTCAGCTTCTTCTCTTACCAGAGATGCTGAAGCATCAGGGGTAGCATCCTCTTGAGAGATGCTATTTGCCAGAGATTGAAGCACATCACCAACAATATGATCCTCCTCATTGAGTTCATCTTCCTTAAGAGAATCAGGAACAGGAGAGTTTGGCTTTTTAGTTTCCACAACAGTTTCCCCTTTTTCAACATTAGGGATTTGAACAGTATTAGTGTCGATCTGCTCACTTTGAGAGGTTGCTGTAGCATCAACACCTACAACCAGTTTATCAGAGCCCTGATTGGCCAAAAGAAACCCTTGCATGTCGAACTCGGAGTTGTATCGAGATTTGGACTTCTTGACCCTTGGTTTCATACTTCCCGTTGTCTTACCTTTCTTTGAGGACTTGGGTTTAGAGGATGAGGATTTGTGTGGTTTGGTGTTGAGAGCGGATGCAACAGAGGGATGAATAGTGGTGATGGGAACAGCATTGGTGACAAAGTCTGGTTGAGGTTAATGAGATGGTGAAGATTGATTTGGAGAAGCGGCGATGGGAGAGTTAACAGGGGATGAATGAGACATGGTGACGGCAAAGGTTAGAAAATAGGATTGAGAGTGAGAGATATGTGAGGGTTGAATGTGGAGGTTTGGTAGAGAAGTGGAGAAGTTATAGTGAGATGTGAAATAAAAATGGAAAGAATCAAGATGAGAAGATGTGAAATAAAAATAACCAACAATGCATAGTGGCGTGTCAAGGGAGTAATTTAGGCTATGATTGTCTTGATCAACGTGTAGCCTTTGATGAAGGAAAGTAACTGCTGCACGCGCCATTAACGGTAACTGCTATAACTCCTCATGGAGGCAAATTCCCAACTTGCCCCTTAGCTTCTCAAACTGTACGGCATCAAGTGCTTTGGTGAAAATGTCTGCCACTTGCTCTTTTGTGCCAACATGTTCCAAAGTAACAATTTTGCTTTCAACAAGATCTCTTATGAAGTGATGACGGATGTCAATATGTTTAGTCTTGCTATGTTGAACAGGATTTTTAGAGATGTTTATGGCACTCATTTGTCACAGTACAATGTCATAGCATCTTGTACAACATCATACTCAGTCAGCATCTGCTTCATCCAAACAAGCTGTGAGCAACTACTACCAGCAGCTATGTACTCAGCCTCAGCTGTGGATAAAGCTACACAGTTTTGCTTCTTACTAAACCAAGAAATCAAGTTATTTCCTAAGAAGAAACAACCTCCTGAAGTGCTTTTTCTGTCATCTGCACTTCCAGCCCAATCAGCATCACAATATCCAAAGAGCTTGGAATCTTCAGAATGAGAGTATATTATTCCATAGTCACTAGTTCCATTCACATATTTCAAGATCCTCTTGACCTGAGTTAAGTGACTAACCTTAGGATCAGCTTGATATCTGGCACAAACTCCAATAGCATAGGTGATGTCTGGCCTACTTGCAGTCAAGTATAGCAGACTTCCAATCATGCTTCTATATAAACTTTGGTCTACACTGATTCCCTTTTCATCCTTAGTAAGTTTCAGATGAGTAGGTGCTGGTGTTCTCTTGGATGTAGCACTTTCCATACCAAACTTTTTGACTATGTTTCTTGTATACTTACTCTGAGATATAAATATGGTATCATCCATTTGTTTGATTTGAAGTCCAAGAAAATATGTCAATTCCCCAACAAGGCTCATTTCAAATTCAGATTGCATTTGCTTGACAAAATGATGTACCATTGTGTCTGACATCCCACCAAACACTATGTCATCAACATATATTTGAGCTATAATAAATTTACCTCTTTCTTGCTTAACAAATAAGGTCTTGTCTGAAGCTCCCTTTCTGTAACCTTGATCTTCCAAGAATTGAGTCAACCTTTCATACCAAGCCCTGGGTGCTTGCTTCAACCCATATAGAGCTTTCTTCAATTTGTACACATGACTTGGATGTTCAGGATCAATAAAACCTTTTGGCTGTTCAACATACACTTCTTCCTATAGGTATCCATTTAGAAAAGCACTTTTTACATCCATCTGGTAAAGTTTGAATTTTAGAATGCAAGCAACACCCAGAAGAAGCCTGATGGATTCTAGCCTTGCAACAGGTGCAAAAGTTTCTTCAAAATCTAGACCTTCAACTTGAGTATATCCCTGTGCCACAAGTCTTGCTTTGTTCATGGTGACAATACCATTCTCATCTGACTTGTTCTTATACACCCACTTAGTTCCAATCACATTCACATCTTTAGGTCTTGGGACCAAATCCCACACCTCACTTCTTTTGAACTGGTTTAATTCTTCCTGCATAGCCTCTATCCATGCTCCATCAGATAAGGCTTCTTTAACATTTTTGGGCTCAAAGAGAGATACAAAACAAGAATTTGAAATAACATCATTTTTCCTTCTAGTAGTTATTCCCTGTTCTGGATTGCCTATGATCAACTCTGTTGGATGATTCTTCTGAACACGCACTGAAGGTCCTTTCTTTTGAGCTTGATCTCCAGAATCTGTAGTATTGATCTCTTCTTCAATCTCTTCATCAGACTGATTCTCACCCAGATGTTCAGATGCTGTAGCATCTTGTTCAGCATCATGTACAACAGGAATACCCTGGTCTTCACCAACAGTTTCTTCCAGAGTAGAATCTTGAATTACAACATTTATGGATTCCATCATTACCTGAGTCTTGGAATTAAACACTCTATAGGCTCTGCTGTTTGGAGAGTATCCCAGAAAAATCCCTTCATGGCTCTTTGGATCAAGCTTTCTTCTAGGCTCTCTATCAGCCAAAATGTAACACTTGCTTCCAAACACATGAAAGTGTTTCACAGTTGGTTTCCTATTCTTCCACAGTTCATACAGAGTAAATGTGGTACCTTTTCTCAATGTGACCCTGTTGTGAATGTAGCAGGCAGTGTTCATAGCTTCAGCCCAAAAGTAGTAGGGAACATTCTTGGCATGAAGCATGACTCTTGCTGACTCTTGAATAGTTCTATTCTTCCTTTCAACTATCCCATTTTGCTGTGGGGTGATAGCAGAAGAATACTCATGCTTGATTCCTTCAGAGGCACAAAATTCATTGAACCTAGAGTTCTCAAACTCCTTCCCATGATCTGTTCTGATTTTTACCACATTACTTGCCTTTTCCCTTTGAATTTTAAGACACAATTCCTTGAAGGCTTCAAAGGCATCTGATTTTTCTCTAATGAAATCTATCCAGGTGTATCTGGAGTAGTCATCTACCATAACAAAAGCATACCTTTTTCCTCTAAGACTTTCAACCTGCATGGGTCCCATGAGGTCCATATGAAGTAGCTCAAGAACTTTGGTGGTTGTCTGATGCTCTAGCATTGGATGTGGCATCCTGACTTGCTTGCCAATTTGACACTCACCACATTTGTTGCCTTCTATAATCTTCAGCTTAGGCAAACCCCTGATAGCTTCTGATGAAATAACTTTCTTCATCCCCTTCAAGTGAAGATGACCTAACCTCTGGTGCCACAGTTTCACTTCATCTGTAGTTGTGCTGAGACAGGTGGTATTCAAGGCTTCTTCCTGAGGTATCCACCAGTAACAGTTGTCCTTGGACCTGGTTCCCTTCATTAACAGTTGGTCTTCTTCATTGTTCACAACACACTCAGTCTTGGCGAAGTTAACTTTTAGACCTTGGTCGCACAGTTGACTTATACTTATCAGATTTGCTGTGAGTCCCTAAACCAAAAGTACATTCTCCAAATTGGGCAGTCCATGATTCACCAGATCCCCAATTCCAAGGATTTCTCCTTTAGCACCATCTCCAAATGTAACAAAGCTGGTCTTGTATGGCTTTACATTCATGAGAAATTTTTCTTCACCTGTCATATGCCTGGAGCATCCACTATCAAAGTACCAATCTTCCCTTGATGAAGCTCTCAAGGATGTGTGAGCAATCAACCCTACATTATCTGTCTTAGGCTTCCACTCCTTCTTTACAGGCACATCTTCCTTCACATCTTCCTTTGACTCATTTGCTTCAGGTTGCTGAACAGGATATCCATGAAGTCTGTAGCAAAAAGGCCTAATGTGACCTCTTCTTCCACAGTGATGACAAACCCATCTTCTGTATACTCTCTGGATTTTAGGCCTTTGATGGCCTTTTGGATTGGATTGCAGAGCAAACTTGGGAACATGGTAAGTTCTAGAATGCTGTGCAGGATGCTTTAGCATCGTGGCCCCAGTGCAAGGATCAAAAACATCTTCAGCAGATTTGAACTTTGTCTCAAGATTCTGTTGATACTTATTCAAATGAGAGTAATTGTAACCTACTGCCTTAGCCTTACCACTTGGTAGATTCTCCAGGATCTCCTCTAATAGATTTGTTCCTGAGTTTAATTGACCCACACGCTTTTTCAGATCTTCCATTTGAGCATTGACAAGAGCCACTTCTTCTTGAGCTTCTGAAGCCTTCTCAGTTTGAGTCTTTACTTCAGATTGAAGGAGATTGATTGTCTTTTTCTGCTTCTCAAGTAATCTGCACATTTCTTCATATCTTGTGAGCAGCTATTTGTAAGTACTGGCAAGTTCATCATAAGCCACATCACCTTCTTCATCAGTATCACTGTCAGGAGTACAAATTCCAGTTAAGGCAGTTACATGCTTTGCAGATTCATGCTCTTCCTCAGAATCTTCATCTGACCAAGACACATTCAAACCCTTTTTCTGTCTTTTCTGATACGTTCCACATTCTGTCCTTATGTGTCCATATCCTTCACACTCATGACGTTGAACCCCCTTGCTTTGGTTGTTCTTCTCTTCAGGTTTGGATTTCTTCAAGTTGCTTTGTGGTTTATTGATGTCGAATCTAATGCTAGGAGCATTCTGACGATTCCTGCGATCAACTCTCTTCAGCACCTTGTTGAACTGTCTTCCAAGCATGGCTATAGCATCCGCAATGCTTTCTTCTTCTTCATCCTCATCTTGGTCATCGTCCTCATCAGTATTGGAAACAAATGCAATGCTCTTGACCTTTTTCTCACCACGTTCATCAAGCACAGTTTCAAAGGTTTGAAGTGAACCCACCAATTAATCCATTTTCATAGTAGAGATGTCATGTGCCTCCTCAATTGCTGTCACTTTCATATCAAATCTTTTGGGAAGAGATCTGAGAAGCTTTCTTGACAATTTCTCATCAGATACTTTTTCTCCCAGGGCTTCAAATGAATTAGCAATATCCAACAGGGTCATATGAAAATCTTGAATGCTTTCATCATCTTTCATCTTTAGAGTTTCAAACCTAGATGTGAGATGTTGGATTTTGGATTGCTTCACCTTTGTGGTACCTTCATAGCAGGTCTTCAAGATCTCCCATGCTTCCTTGGCTGACACACAGTTTTTGATCAACTTGAAAACATTTGTGTCCACCCCATTAAACAAGGCATAAATGGCTTTGTTATTATAGAGAGCTGCAGCCTCTTCTTCTGTAGTCCACTCAACCTCTGGTTTCTTTACTCCTGTTGAGGTTCCTTCCTTGCTAGCAACAGTGGGATGTTCCCATCCAGTCAAAACAGCTTTCCAAACCTTGCTATCAATGGATCTTAGAAAAGCAGTCATTTTTTATTTCCAGTAATCATAGTTGTTTGATCCATTGAGCAACGGTGGTCTATTCATGTATCCTCCTTCCTTTTCCATGATGCCAGAAATATGAGGTCCTGGATCTCACCCTAGAGACAGGCAGGGTGCCTGCTCTGATGCCAATTGAAATTCCTGGCACGCTAGATACGATGTTGTATACAATGCTATAGCTTCTTAGCACTGAAAACGTAATGCTGTAAACAATGCTATAGCATCCTACTGCGTAAAACTCAAGATAAGTAAAAACAAATATCTGAAAGCAAGTAAAGAACACGGGATATTTGTTAACCCAGTTTGGCGCTCAAAGCAAGCCCTAGTCTGGGGGATACCAATCCAGGAAGGAATATCACTATAATAGTCCTAGTTGTAAGTCTTCAGCAAACACACGTTTACAACTTAAAACCTAGGCATCTACCAATGATTCTTCAACCTAGGAACTCCTAAGTCTGAGATCCCATCTCACTCCCTTGCAACCTTACAAACAGCAAGGATTTCAAACACACAAGAAAAAATATTTTGGAGACACACTCCTAAAAACTAACACTCGTACCTAAAGGCTTAGAGTGCACAAACACACACACAATCCTAACTCCGTACTTCAAAGCTTAGGAGAGGATCACACAAAGTACAACTCAATAACACACGTCCTTGGCTTGTATCAAGGTGACACAAGAAAGGCTCACAATTAACAACACACGCAAAAACCTAGAAAGCTAGACACAAACAATATGACGGCGTGAACAACCTCAAATTAGGTTTTGCATAACCTTTTTATACTCCAGCAAAATCCTTGATTCTGAAATAATCATGAGCTTGATTTTACTTGACTCAAGCCTTTGACCACGTTAATTAAAAAGGATTCTTTCCTAAAATATACTTCAAAGATATTCTTCATAGAAATATTCTAGTCAAGGATCTGAAGTAATAAATGATGATCCTCAATAAAAGCCAAACACACAGGCGCCATGCAAGATTCATGAAAGAGAAAAACGGATCATGCCATAAATAGAAACGCGCGCCCTTATAATACCAAATGCCGGATACGATGTTGTAGCATCTTGCACCACATCCTGCTCACCAAAAATGCAGCCAATACATAGGACTCAACATGTACTAATAACCTTTTTCCATTCCCGTGCTTTGGGGTGTATTTGTTTTTGAATAAAAAAATTATTTTTTACTATATATAAAATAGTTCATATACATAAAGTTCTGTTTGTGTTTATTAATATTTAAATTTGTATTTTATGATGTGTTTTAATTTTAAACTGATATATTGTAGAAAAAAGTTGTTTGTTAGCCTTAAGATGAGGTTGAGAATATCTTAAGGGAAATGGCTCATGAAGGAAAAGCTGAGGAGAGTGAAAATAGAAGATAGAAAATGTTGCAGAGGATGATGCTCGAGTTGCTCGAGAGGAAAGTTGAAGAGCAAATCAGTGCACAAAAAATTTGGAGCGACAAGTGAAGAAATTGAAGCAGAGTGTTGCTTGCGTCAAGGGTGACCAACACTGTCGTCATTGAGACTATGATAAAGATGACTCTGACAACATGGATGACTCTGTCGACAGCTTAGATTAATTATTTGATTATGTTTTATTCTTATTTTTTAGACTTATTTTATTGACTGATATTTGAGACTTATTTAAGCTATAGACTATATTAGTTTTTATCTTGAGAATCATAGATGTTTATTAATGTCAAATTTGATTGAAGTTATATAAAAATCATCATATTTTGGTCTATTTTTATTGATTACAAGTGATATATAATTATTATAACAAACACGAACACGAGCATTATAGATAGTTTAATCGACGGTAAATTACAGGTGTTTTCTATCCACGAATTACCCATGGTGTAGCCGACGGTAAATTACCCACAGCTTTTCGTCCGTGGGTAACTATTTCCAACGAGGCTTTTTCCCACCACCCTCTGGTCGTGGGTAATTCGTCACTAGTTCAACGTTACCCACGGCTTTTGTCAGTTACCCATGGCTTTTTTTGTGAGTAATGGAATAAATTCTTGTAGTGATGGTGGATGCAATTCATCATCTTCGTGATGGTAACTCTGAATTTAGTTTTCTCATTTGCCATATTATTAGTATTTTGTGTTGTAATTCAAACTTCATCCTTAAATTTATTAAGCAACAAGCAAACATGATTGCTCATATACTAGCTAGGGCGGCTATTTCTTGGATTAGTCGTTGTACTTTTGAGGCGTTACCTAGTTGTATTACCACTGTTTTGAATACTGAAATGATGAGGAAAAATGCTCGTTATGCTCCCTTATTTGCTATTCAGGCTTCCCGTGTTGACGAAAATGTCCTTAAGACAAGTTTTGAAACTTAAATTCTAAAACTAATTAGTTTTGGAACCTATATTCCAAAATATACTAATATGCATTTTTTTTTAATCAAAATAGCTATACAACTTGAATTTTGAACTTACAAATCGAATTGTGTTTTATTTTTGAAATTTTTTTACGTTTCAGAATTTACTATCCAAAGTTTTTTTTTCTTGAAATTTTTTTACTTCGGAACTTAACATCTGAATTTAACATCCAAATTATGAACCGAAAACAGACACTTACATTTTCTCGTTTCACAATCCAATACGAAATATTTTTTCCTTCAGCCAGAACTGTTATTTGAGCAACTCCGGATTTATCAATGTTTGGTTTCAATTCAACCGAAGGTTCCGCCATCCTAACACGTACCTGTATAAATCAATACAATAACTACATATCAGAAACGTACACTACAAAGCTGAAGAACCAAAATTCTGCCAAGTTTGAATTTTATCTTCCAAAATAATTTCGGAATGCATGTTTCAAAATTTACGTTTACACATAACACTTGAAAATTAAAAAAAAATTAACTGATTAAAGCATACATTACCTGTTGGATGATACCAAATAAGTGTACAAACCCTTTATGAGTGAATAAACGTTGATTTGAAGACTTCAAAACGTAAAAAAAACCAACTTATATAGCCATTGATCGAAAATAATACATATTAGTGTATTTTGAAATATATGTTCCAAAACTAATTCATTTTAAAATTTAGGTACCAAAACCTATCTGCATGGCAATTTCGTCAACACGGGGCTGAGTAGCAAATAAGGAAGCCTAAAAAACATTTTCAATGATAAGTTATTGTTTGTAAAAAAAAATTGATAGAAGGATCAAAAGTGAGTAATTCTAAAACATGGGTACCAAAAATATATATTATTTCATTAAAAAATATTAACTAGTGCCCCATAACATTAGTTAAAAAATCAAATATGATAAAATTTCCTTTAAACTTGTGTACTCAACTCTTTTAAAGTATAAAAATCTCAATACAGAACATTTCTTTATTTAATAGTATCTCACAATAACCGATTAGCATGACCTTTCATTTATCTTTCTTTTGTATCTTTTTAAATATGTGAATGTAACCAAATTCTTATGACCATGAAGAGTTGCTCTTTGCAACCTACATTATTACTATTCATTCCTCTAAACTATTGTCTATATAATATTAAAAAAAAATCTTGTTAACAAGTTACATTGCTAGCTTAAGAAATCCTTTAAAACAAATTGTCTTAGAAATAAGTTAAACTATTGTCTATGTGACAATTACATCATTCTTTTATTGCTTCTTTTAAATTCTTAAACAATATTCTTAAAAACTATTATCATTTTTCTTAAGAAAAAGAATTTAGGATCCGATCTTTCTGATCTATAAACTTAATTTATTAGCAAAAAGTTGCACGATAGATCCACCTCATGACCTCAATATCAATCATAGTAAACAATTAAATATATTGTCTCTTACATGACCAATTTCATATAATTTTTATTTTTTTTTGGTACAAACCAATTTCATATAATTAATGTCTTGCTAAGACATTGACTAATTAAATGAAATATTAACCTCTCTAGTTTGGATCAGGATTGCTGCTGTCACTATTATACACAGTAGTATCCAATTTTTAAATCTCGATTGTCAATCTTAAATTAAACAGTTAAAATTAAAAATTATGTTTTTTAATTAAATCAATTTCGGCCATTGAATTAAAATTGAACATTCCATATCATCACAAATTAAGAAACAACTACATTTTTTAAATAAAAAACTTCAAAAAATACATCATATCATCCATATCATCGCAACTAATTTGTTACTTCGTAAACAAAGTGACAATTACCATTAAAAACTCACACAGACAAACACATGTAAGATTCTCAAATGGACATGTTCTTGTCGGTTGAGCTATGTCTTACGATCGTAATCGATCAAAATGGAGATTCCCCTATAACATTACCAGGTGGATCATAGAAACAAATAGTCAAACTAGCTTTCTCCTTAACCGTACATATCGCCTGAGCACAACCAAGCTCCACCGATTTCTTCCACACAACTTGTGTATAAACACCACACTCATGATTCCCAACACATGAATTATTAGCATGAATGTAAAAATCTTTCTCCTTAACCCATTCCTCCACTGCTTTACTCGGCGTCACGGCCGTCGCAGAACCTGCCCAAAGCTGGTTTCCGCCATATTTACTTGCTGTTAAGTTCGCAAAATCACAGTTCATTTTGTTTCTTTGGTAACGGACTAGTAAGCTTGTGTCTTTTGCTAGCTTCTCGCTCCATTGGAGTGGCTCAACACCTACTTCAGCTCTTGCTTTGTTGTGAGATTCTAGAAACTCTTTAGCTTGTGATGAAAGTGGTGGTGGTGGTGGTGACGGTGTTGTCTCGGGTGCGGTGGTGGAAGCTGGTCTTGCGGCGGTGGATGTGACAAGGAAGAGAGTTAGAACTGTTAGGGAAAACATTGGAAAAAAATGTAACATTTTCATGTGACCTTATCTTTTGCAAAAAATAAGATGTAATAATGTAATAAAATTAGAGTCACGGATGAAGAGATTATTTATAGTTGTGATTGTGAGATTAAGGAAAATGTTAAGGAGTGTGAAGTGGATTTACTAAGTTGTCCTTGAATGTGATGTTTCAATTCAAGTAACAGACATGGTGAGCATTGACTTTTGACATGTGCAAAGCTGTATTGCAGAGAGTGAGAAGAGCTTGTGATGTCTGCTGATTAGTCTCTGGATTTGGCTAATTGGATGTGTATGTACACGTAATTAGTCTTAAACCATTTACTAACCATAGAATACTTATTTAGGACTCTAACGGTAGATAGGCATTGTGGGATTAAAATAGGTTTAATTAGTATTTTTAATTTTTTTATTGATCTTTTTGTTTGATCCATTAAAGATATTTCTGTTTGTCACATTGATCTCTTTTATTAGTTTTTTTTTTTCAAAAAATTGTTAACTTATATACAAACCTAGAAAATTCATCAATTCCTTCATCAATTCCTTCATCATTTTCATCATTAAATTCATCTTCAAATCTAAAAAATTCTGAAAATGATATAATCTAAAAATTGACAGTCGGTTGGCTTCTTCTCCCATAAAAGCATGAAAATTTAGATCCATGTGAATCTAGATCTAAATTTTAATTCGCTTGTGAATATTGTTTCATGTGTTCTCGTTGTTGAATTTGTGGTGGTTCAAAAACCCTAATTAATTTCGTCTTCGTATGAATCTTTAACAACATTGTTATCTTCTTCGTCGTCTTCTTCTTCGGACTCAATGAACGGTTGTTGAAGGCTAAAGTTATTATACATAAGTGTAATCTTTATTCATGGTACATAAGTCAATAACACACATTAGATTGAGCATCCACATGTAATAATCATAGCCAATCTCAACTCACACCCGATCTCACACCCCCCAAATTTCTCGCGTACCCCCAAATTTCTCGCGCACCCCCCAAATTTCTCGTGCACCCCCATATGACTTGTGCCCCCAATTTTTTTAATTTTTTTTGTCCCCCCACATTTCTAGCCTAAACCATTTTGCTGTGGGAATGATTTCAAATATATACACTCCAGCACCATTAAGTGCATAAGATGGTTTTGAAGTACAACATATAATTAGAATCATTATTTTTTATTTTTTTTGGGTATAATTATAATCATTATTTAAAACCATTTAACAATAATTTTAGTTTCTCATATAAGGCAATCTAAACCATTAAATCACAATTATTGTTTCTATTCTAATTTAAAGGGTTGTACTCCAAAATCATTTTATGCATCTAATGGTTTTTTATTACAACCATCTGAAACCATTACCACAGCAAAATGGTTTAATGGTTTTTTATTATAATCATTATTTTTTTTTGGGACAATTATAATCATAAATTAAAATCATTTAACAATAATTTTGGTTTCTCATATAAGACAATCGAAACTATTAAATCACAATTATTGTTTCTATTCTAATTATAGGGTTGTACTCCAAAATCATTGTATGCACTTAATGGTTTTGGAGTGCATATCTCTGAAACCATTCCCACAGCAAAATGGTTTAAGCTAGAAATGTGAGAGGACAAAAAAAAAAGGGGGCAAAAGTCATATGGGGTGTGCGAGAACTTTGGGGGTGCGCGAGAAACTTGGGGGGTGCACAAGTAATTTGAGGGGTGTGCTAATTAACTTATGCATGGTGCATAAGGATGGTTTATGCATAATAACCAATCCCGTTGTTGAACAGTGAACCCAAGGTTAATTACGATGTGAGCCCAATGTTATGGTCCATTACATTTTACACGTGCTTAATTTTATTCTTCATAACTTAAGAAATTACACTCTTTTGTTAGATCAACTAAGATTGCTTGGTCGAGCTGAAAATGAGTTGAGTCGAACTTGTCTAAGCTCGACTCGATAAGAATTGGTTCGGCTCGAGTTCGACATGAACTTTTTTTTTCAGCTCGAGTTCGACTCGTTTAGAGTTCACGAGCAGTTCGGCTCGTTAGGTTCCGTTCATTTTAAACTCGAAATTCAATTCAAGAGTTCCACATAATTGTTTTTTTTTTCTATTTTACCCACCATTATTTTATATACACTTTGATGTGAGTTTGTTTATTTTTCAAATCCGTAATTAAAACACATCATTGTGCATGCTGTTATCTATAAATTTTAGTGTTATTACTAACTTTATCATATTATTGTTAAGTGTTTGTGTTAATTTTTTTAAAGTATTATATATATTATCAATTATTTAAATGTATAAAATCAATTTTATATATGAAAAAGAAAATCAATCATATAAATATAAATTTATAAAATCAAACATATATGAATTTAAAATTATTTTTGAAGTGTTATATATTTAACCGAGTCAACTCGTGAACCAAATAAGCCGAATTATATATAGCTCAAGTTCAGATCATTGAATTAACGAACTTAATATTTAGCTCAAGTTCGACTCATGAACCAAGTTTAACAAATCAATTATCAAATCGAATCTTAAAAAAATTTCAAATTGATTCGGTTCATTGTCAATTCTACTGCTTGGTAAAAAAAAATACCTTGATGAAGAAAAAAAAGGTGGTCATGTTACTGTCATAAACTACACAATGAAGTTACGTTTTTTTGGACTACAACTACGCAATTCATGTTAACCCATTGACAATGACAACAACTAATACTAACTAAATTTCGAGTATATTTTAATGACAGCATGCCTATCTACCCTCTTGAATCCTAAATAAATATTTTATGATTAGTGAACGGTTTATGACTAATTACGTGTACAATGTAAATGCACATCCAACTAGCCAAATCCATTGCTTATCAAGACTAGAGAAAAGCCAAATCCATTGACTAGTCAGGATAGAGTAGACATCACAAACTCTCTCACTCTGTAAATTACAATTGCAATACAGCTTGCACTCATGTCCAATATCAATGCGCCCAAATCTCTGAATCACAGTGTCTTTTACTGAAATATCCCAATCAATTAAGGACACTTTCTACAGGAATGATTTTGGTAATCTAGAATTTGATTAGTAAATAAGTCTGGCCTAATTAAAATTGTTTTTGCCATAATTTAGATCCGCGGATTTACGTGTATGTTGGATGGGGTGATATTATACTTGGCACACACATATTCATTCAATTTTATGATTTTTTTTTTTTAAAAATCTCACACACATACAGTAGAGGATCGGAATTCGAGCTCCTCCAATACTAATAATTTCGACATTTCTATCAGTTGATCTAAAATTTAAGGATAATTTTATGTCTTAAATGAGGCTAATAAGCACAATTAAGATTTCGTAAAATCTATGCTCTAATAATAAATAATTTCTAAAATGGATCATACTACATATTTAAGAAAAACTTGTGAAACTTGGCTACTTCTACTTCTATCACAATTCTAGAATAAATCATACAGATATTTTGCTTCAAATCATCACTTTTAACGAATTTCGCTATAATTTTTTCCCATCAATTTTAAGAATCAAAATTCCCAATCAAAATTTCCATGTTACTTCCTGAATAGATTATACAAATTAAATATTTTGTTCCAAATCTTCACTTTTAATCAATTTTACTCTATTTCCCCTTCAAATTTCAAGAATCAAAATCCCCATGTTATTGCCTATGTTATTGCATGTTATTGCCTATGTTATTGCCTCTTTGGAAATAGTACTACATATAGTAGGAGTGAAGAGACTTTAAAGTGTCATTAATGACTAAGTATATGTTTAATATCATGATAAGTATGTTAAATTTTAGAGTAAATAGTCAATTTAGTTCATAAACTCTCATTTTCTTATCAATTTAGTCCCTAAATAATTAAAAGCAACTAAAAGGTCCATAAACTTCATTCACATTCATCAATTTAGTCCCTGGATTAATTTTTCTGTTAAGTGGCCGTTATTGGTCCCAAAACTATTGAAATACAGTACACTTCAATTTATGGCCCGTTTGGATTAGCTTATTTTTGAGCTTATGCAAACAACTTATCTAATTTTTATATATTATTATAAGTTTGTCAAAGTAGTTTTTGATAAAATAAGGCTAAACTACATATTTGGTCCCTTACGTTTATTTTTGGTTTCAATTTGATCCCTTACGTTTAAAAAGTTTCAATTTGGTCCCTTACGTTATCAACATTTGCATTAGTTGGTCCCTTCCGTCAGATTTCACTGTTCCACCGTTTCAATTGGACACGCGTCAACGTTACACGTGTCCAGGTGTCCACGTGTGCAAACCGTCTGCCACGTAAGCAAACCGTCTGCCACATGTGCAAAAACTGACGGAAGGGACCAAATTGAAACCTAAAATAAACGTAGTAAGGGAACAAATTGAAACTTTTTAAACATAAGGGACCAAATTGAATCCTAAAATAAACGTAAGGGACCAAATGTGTAGTTTAGCCATAAAATAACTTATAAAGGTACAATTTTTATTAGTTTGAAATTATAAAATAACATAAAACTTAATTTATATTACATAAGTTGTTTGCATAAGCTCAAAAATAAGCTAATTCAAACGAACCCTTAGTCCCTAAACTATTTTGAAAAACAATAAAATAGTCCCTAAATTATCATAAAAGCTACAAAATCATCATCTTAGAAACACTAAAACACATCTCCATTACCAACGAAAGACATATAAACAACACTAAAACATACCTCAAAAGGACACGGTGAAGAGCTCGAAACTAAACATAGAGAACAAAAAGCTTCCTACTCATAGCCCAAAAGGCCTTAGAAACAACAATATATCCCTAAAAAACCAAACTACAATCAGTGCATAAGTCACAAAACATAACAATGCCTCCAGCAGAAACACCACCCAATAATAGGAAGAAAAAAAAAATCTTACAAATAAAAACACAATCCAACACCACTTGTATGTTACACCTATAAACATGGCACCACACAACAAACAAGACAGAGCAAAAGCAAGTCCATCACAATAAAATAAAGCTTAAAACCAATAGAAAAAACATAAAATCACTTAATTCAACTTAAACAAAAAAACTAATGTAACCACAATTTAAACCATAATCCATTAGTGGCGGTGATAGATTTTAGTTGCAAGCAAAATGACCGTTGCCGGAGAGTAGAGCGGTTAACAGCGAGCAAGGTGGTTGGCAGTGGATTCTTGAAAGTTTATGTTGAATAGTGAATGGAAGGAGAAAGGATCGTTTTATTTTGAAATTTTAGAGAATGAGTGATTTAGCAAAAATATTAAGTGAGTGACTAAATTGATGGATGTGGGTATAGTTTAGGGACTTTTTAGTTGTTTTTAACAGTTTATGGACTAGATCGGTGAGAGAATGATAGTTTATAGACTAAATTAACTGTTTACTCCCTAGATTTTAGGATAGATTATCGTAATTCTAACATATCTACCGTGATACCAAAAAATAGTAAGTGAAGTAACAACAGTTAAATCGTTAAAATAGATAATTTTAAATACATTATCATTTTTTTGCTTATTAAAAAAATATTATCATTTTCAAATCTATTATTTCTGTCAATATTTCTAGCTCTCTCCTCAAGCACCAAAAGTGGGATATGGGCCCAATAACAACAGGTCAATGTCACAACAAAAATTCGAAAATTTCTCATCCCACCAATTCTCATCCCTATAACTCTTTTTCACCCTCCAATATTTCGATTTTGTCCTTGTTAAAAAAGTTCGAGAAACGTTTTTCGAATTTTTTTTTGCCTTGAAAATAAACTTCGGAACGTCCGGGGGGAAAAAAGACTTGTGGGGGGTGGGATGAGAATTTTTCAAAAATCTCACCACTATATAAAAGATGCTCTTAAATCCAAACCAAACAAAAATGGAAAATGTTGTTTGTCACAAACATCGATTTCGTGAAAGATAATAGAGGTGCATTTAAATTGTTCGATCAAAATTGAGCCGTCTACATTTCAAACTCAATATTTTACTAAAAAAATAATAATTAAATCTACATCAAAACTAATTAGATTATTTAATCTTAATTGGACAGTACATAATTAAGTTGTTGACTACCTTCATACCACACACACGGTCCAAATCCTTTGCAAATGGAGACTACATTTATTTCACATTAGAAGAAAGCAAAATACACAAGAGGTATAATGCATGGATTTGGATCCTCTCTTACAATTTGTATTTAGTATTCTTTTATTTTCTTAATTTAACAATTGTTGATTAACAAAGGAAAAAAAAAAAAAGCAATAGTGTATAAGAAAGAGAGAAAAAAATAAACAAATGAATGAATGACTGAAATGATGATGGGATGAAGAACATGAGAAAAAGAGTTACAGATGATCTAAATCCATCATGAATTGAATGATTATAAGTTCATTTTTTAAAGGCTTAAATATGTTTTTGGTCCCTGCAATTATGCATTGTTTTGAAAAGAGTCCCTGTAAAAAAAAATTGATTTTAGTCCCTGCAATATCTCAAAACTTTCAAAATAGCCCCTGACTGGATTTAGAGCTGACGTGGCCAATTTTTAAATATGTTTTTGGTCCCTGCAATTATGTCTTGTTTTGAAAATAGCCCCTGTAAAAAAATAAAAAATTGATTTTAGTCCCTGTAAAAAAACAAAAATTTGATTTTAGTCCCTGCAATATTATGAAGAAATCCAGTCAGGGGCTATTTTAAAAGTTTTGAGATATTGCAGGGACTAAAATCAATTTTTTTTTACAGTCGCTCTTTTCAAAACAAGGCATAATTGTAGGGACCAAAAACATATTTAAGCATTTTTTTAAATTGACACTTCGACTGCAGAGCTTCTTATAGGTTCAGGCTAATGTCTACTAAAAAATTTATTCTTAATAAGTTTTTGGGTAAATAGGCTTATACCCCCTGTAATGTAGGCGTGTTTTGTTTTTCCCCCCCGTAAAATTTTTTTTGTGACTCGCCCCCTGTAATGTTGAATTTTTTGGACTCGCCCCTTGGATGCACTTTTTAAATCGGTTATTTTGTTCAAACCGATTTAAAAAGCGAAAATTCCTTGCCCCCAAGGGGGGAAACCAAAAAAATTTATTTTGCAAGGGGCAAATCGCAATAAAAAAAATTACAGGGGGGAAAAACAAAACTGACCTATATTACAGGGGGGGTAAAAACCTATTTACCCTAAGTTTTTTTACACCACCATTTAATAATAATTTTGAGTTATTTATCCAACAACTAATGAGAAGAAATCATATATAAGTAAATTTGCATGTCAAGTAAAATTAGTTGACATATAAATCTATTTATATGGTTTGTCCTCATTAGTTATTGAGTAAATATCTTCAAATTATTAATAGAGAGAGTATGTCTCACACCAAATAAATATAATTTATACACCAATCATTGGTTGGTTCAGTGGCGATTGACGCTGAACTTGGTAGGGAGGACCACGGTTCGATTCTCCGTAACTGCGATCGGGAGGGGGTTGAAACCACTTGATATCAAAACTAACTCCTAATCCAAATTCAACCGACGGTAAAAACCAATATATATATATATACTAGTTTTGAGACCCGTGTATTCGCACGGGTTTATTGACTTTTATTTATAAAATATTGCTAAAATATAAGTGACGTCGTGTACCAAAAAAATAAAAATAATAAGTAACGTTATTCTGTTATTTTTTTATTCTGTTATTTTTTTATAAAATTTATTAAATTAAGTAATTTTTTTCATTAAAACAATTGTCCCGTGTATGATTTTTGTGTAATAAACTATAAGTAATAATAACAAATATTTATTATTGAATTCCTTTTTTTTATTAAAGCAATTGTCCAGTGTATTATTAAATTATTTTTATTAAAACAATTGTCCCGTGTATTATTAAATTATTTTTATTAAAACAATTGTCCTGTGTATTATTATTATTATTATTATAATATATTATTTAATTCCTTTTTTTATTAAAGCAATTGTCCCGTGTAAGATTAATTTTTTTATTAAAACAATTGTCCCGTGTGTTACTATAATATATATTTACCCCGTAATTATTTATTATAATATATATTCATCAATAATACACTTCTCGTGCTATTTTTATGAATATATTTGTTTTATTCTCTTTTTAAATTTTTTTATGAGTAGATTTGTTTTATGTTTATCTTTGGATTTTTTTTATTATTTTTGTTTTGTATTGTTTTTTATGAGTATATTTGTTTTATGCTTATCTTTTTTTTTGTACATATCTTTTTTTCAATTTAGAGCTAAAATGACATTTAAAGATATAAATGGTAAAATATTATTAAACGTAGTAAGGACAAAATAGATTTTTTAGTAGTGGTTTCTTTTAATATATTGTAAATATATATATATATATATATATATATATATATATATATATATATATATATATATATATATATATATATATATATATATATATATATATATATACATGATGATTTTTTTTTGCTCTCCTGCATCACTCATATTAAATAAACACATAATCATAAAAACATAAAAATATTTTCCAATAAGATTTACACTATATATATTTTTGTAAATGTAAAACACAAGATGATTCTGATCAATTTATGCATTTGAATATATATTACAACATAAAGTTATATTATATATATTATGGCTCTGTTTGGCAAAAATATCAGATGGTTGATAAGTTAACTTATGGCTGATAGCTTATAGTTTATAGCTGATAACTGATGACTTATGGCTGATAAGTTGATTGAAGTGTTTCGTAAAATTAGCAGTTCAGCTGATTGGTAAATATAAAATGACAAAAAAGGACATATAAAATCTCTTATGAAAAATCATTATTAAATTTATATCTAATTAATATTTAAGACAATTCAAATTTATTTATTCAAATTTATTAATTCAATATATCTTTTTTATATTATTAATTATTTTATATAGAATTAAATTTTATTCTTTGAAATTTTATTTAAATTTATTTTCATTTCAATTATTATACTTTATATAAAAGAGTAAACAATACATTTTTTAGGTTTTTATAACAAATACATAAAAGATAAATCAAATGAACTAAAAAAACTGTGACAATATAGATACATGCATCTTTTATTTTGACAAAAAAATACATGAAAAATAAATCAAAAGTACTAAAATGAAGGGGTGAATGATAATGATAATATAGTTATGTAAAACGTGTGATAAAATATTGTTACGACAAACAACTTTTTTTTATATTTATGTATAACAACATTTTAAAAAGAGATATAACAAAAAAAAAAGTACAATATAGTCAAAATAATAATGGATAAACTAGCATAAAAAAAGGTACGAAATTTACTTATTTATTTTAAATTATAATAATATATTTTTAATGATAAAAATGAATTTAAGATAAAAGTATATAAGAATAAAATTGAAAGAAAAAATAATAAACTATATGCTAGTAAAATAAGCTATAAACTCATGATAATATTACAGTTTTCAAACAAATCTTTATTATGTAGAGCAGCCGAACTGCAAGACTAATTTCAAACATCATGATATGAATTTGAATGAATCAATCATGTATGCATCTTTTAAGAATTTTCACTTCAAAAAATCCCATTTTAACATTTTCTTTGCTAAAAAAGGTTGTAGTTAGTTCCGATTCAAACTTTGATTACTAAACTAAAATCACAACAAACAAACCACTAGCTAGACATGTAAAGAAACCTCTTCAAAGATCCCAGTTAGGTGAATTCAATTTGTTAAATCATGAATAAAAGAAATACCCAAAAAAAAAAAAAGGTAAACGTTAGAATTAACTTACAACTGTTACTGCTATTATTGATGTACATTATTATCAAGCGCAGAACTAACTTTAACAGCAAGATCACAGAGAAAAGAAAGAGACAACGGAAAATCAGAATACGAAAGAGGAACAATGAAGTAGATTCGACCAGGTAAAAGCTCTTCATCATCAGGAACACGTGGCATACACGTGCCAATACACATTGACTCTGCATTTGAAAGATAGTAGCAACAATTCTTGTTATCATTGTTCTCCGAAACGACGACGTTTGCACGAATCGGTTGTTTATATTCCTTGATTGCACCTGTAGAAATGTTCATCACCATTATCGATGACGGTCGTCGGAAAGATTCCGATGTAAAACCGACACCGGTTTTGGCATTACCGGCTCTTGTTGTTTTGTTTGTGATTTTCCGATCGTGACGAGAAGCACACACGCCCATTGCAGAATGCAGATTGTAGATTCTCTCTCACAGAGTCAGAGATATCTAAAACACTTTCTTTATCTCTTTTTCTTTTTTGTATTGGTTTTGTGAATTGTGATCGCATCCACTACTTATCCTTTTTTTTTTTATTTTTTATTTTTTTAATTATAAATTATTATTATTTTATTTTATTATTATTTTGAAGAGAAATAAAATTGGTGAATTATGGATCAGGAGGGCACAAGTTATTATGCGTAATTATTATGCATAAGGGTAATCCTTATGCATGGTGCATAAGTAATTCTCCATCGTCAGATTGTGTTTACACGTGGAATAATCCTAACATCTCCTCCCTTGTTCTCAATCTCACACTCTCTAACTGGAAATCTTTTACGGAATTCCGAAATCCAGATCTATTATGCTCTCAGCGTCATCTTCTTCGTCGAGTTCACTTTCGCCGATTTCCGGTTCAGTAAACAAACTGACTCGAGCACTATCAGAAACTGATCTCAGTAGCACGGAAGGATTCAATCGGTAATTTATGATTATGATTATGCATATGTATGTTTTGAGCAGGAAGAAGGGTTAAGATGAAGAGACCATTTCCATGGGAGGATGAAGCTGATGTTCGTGTCTCAGTAGCACGAAAGGATTCAATTGGTAATGGAATTATTCAAATTCCCAAAACACAAGATTTCAACTCCTTAGGTATTTCACTATTTCAATTTCCTTTTTCATTTTCTTATTAACATGTTAATTAATTAATTAATTAATTAATTAATGCATCACTTGCTGTTTTAATTTAACTTATGTTAATCTTTAATTAAGCTGTAATAGATTAGAAATTGTGCATGCAGGTATAGCCACTGACATTGCTATGGGTTTTGCAATTCCAATTTGAATATTTTTCAATCTAGTAGTAGTAATTAGATGATCATTCAATGTTTTTTAATTCATTTATGTGTTTGTTTTGCTTTCAACTAATACTCATTGTTGATTTTTCAAGTTAATATTTGTTTCTGTTGTAATTGCATTTATGTTGTACTGATTTGTCAAATAAATGCATTGAGAGAAAATACTGGGATAGACTAAAATATGAGGGATGGGTCTTGATTTATAAGGTACCCAAAAGATACATTGCACTCTCTATATATCATTTTTATTCATATCTATATTTCCTTCTTTCTGCATTTCGTACCTGCTCGAATAAGCTTAGAATCCAAGCTATTTTTCCTTTCGATTCTACATAATTAACACAACCGGAACGTTCGGTGCTCGTTCCAGAACGGCGTCGTTTAGTTCCACGTTATGTTCTCTCTCCGAATTGGAAGAAGAACAAATTGGAGTCAATAGCAGAGACGTTGCTTCAACGCGTGTGTTAGTTGAAGAAGGCGGTAACGGTGGATTTGATAAAAACGACGGTGGAATTTCAAGATTCGGCGATTCAAATCACGGCAACGATAGTACCGATTTGTATTACCGTACAATGATCGAAGCTAATCCTGAGAATCCACTTTTTCTTAACAACTACGCAAAGTACTTGAAAGAGGTACTTTAGATTCTTAATTACTATATTTTAGGCTTAATTAATTATTAATTATGTTGATTTGGTTTTTTCAATGATGATAGGTTCGTAAGGACTATGTGAAAGCGAAAGAGTGTTGTGGAAGAGCGATTTTGGCGAATCCAAATGATGGTAACGTTTTATCATTTTACGCAGATTTGATATGGGAGTGTCATAAGGATGCATCTCGTGCTGAGACTTATTTTGATCAAGCAGTTAAAGCAGCTCATGATGACTGGTATGATAAAATTTGAATTGAATTCTGATTATGATGTTGATTATGTTAGTAATAATGAATTAACGAAATGGTTTTTTATTTTGTTTTGTTGCAGTTATGTTCTAGCATCATACGCACATTTTCTTTGGGATGCTGATGAAAGATGAAGTTGAAGAAGCAAAATCTAGCTATGGATTTTGGTGAATGGGTTAATGGTCAGATTATTCGTGTTAATGGAGGATATATTTAGTTAATAAATCCACGAGTTAGTGAAATAAATTGTAAAGTGAGAGAAATGTGAAATTATTAGTATTAATTAAAATGATATTATCAATTTTTTACGATTGTTTTTGTGGAAATTTGAACTCCTTTGTTGATGTTACAATGTTAAAGGTTTAGCACCTAATTAACACTGGTCCACTGAGTTTGTTACAAATCTTTCTTGCTAAGTTAAAAATCATACCTAAACCATTTTCCTGGAAGAATGGTTTCAGAGAGTTGATGCTTAATTGTTGCTTCCTAAACCATTTTGCTGGAAGTATGGTTTCAGAGAGTTGTACTCCAAAACTATTTTGCTAGTAGGCTGGTTTCAGAGAGTTGATGCTTAATTGTTGCTTCCTAAATCATTTTGTTAGTAGAATGGTTTCAGAGAGTTGTACTTCAAAATCATTTTGCTAGTAGAATGGTTGCAAGGTTCTATCTTCAAGGCTTTCCTTTTGAGACCATAATATGATGACAACCTACAATAATAACAACAAAATTGACCACCTTAATTAAAGTGTACTTTTTATTCTCGTAATTATAATCAAATAGTAAAAAAGATTGGTGAGACATTTCATATGCGGAGCACTTAGTATGTATGAATTTCGCCGCTAGACTCTTACAATCGGTAACAAAAATGCACGAGGAAAAGAATTTAACATTGAAAGCATAGGTTTCTATAAAAAAAAGTTGATTAGTGGAAACTGAAAAGGGTGTTAGTATAAATACCCTAACTGCAAAGAAGTATCTGAAATCTCATTGTCCTCTGAAGCAAAATTGAAAAGAAGTTGTGAATCGTTGGCAGAAATTGTCCTATCAAATTAATCAAATTCAAGGCACTTTTCCTTTCTTTTGTTTTCTATCTCCTCAAGTTGTTTACAATATAAAAGATTAAATATTTGATAATCATGTATTAACGGTATTATCAGATGAATTCGTGAAGCAAACATCATGAAATTCGTTAAATAGTTAAATGAATTCGTGAAATTCGTGAAGCAAACTTATGATTTGCACAATTATTTTGAATAAAATGTGAATATTTTATTGGAAACCATAAGAGATATACTTTAGTTTCACATACAACACTAGTGAAATCATTAAGCCACACTTATGGTTTCAGTTATAATATTTATTTTGAATAAAATATGAATCTTTTATTGGAAACCATAAGAGGACTACTTTGGTTTCAGATACAAAACTAGTGAAACCATTAAACCATACTTATGGTTTCAGTTATAATATTTATTTTGAATAAAATATGAATATTTTATTGGAAACCATAAGAAGGCTACTTTGGTTTCAAATACAACAGTAGAGAAACCATTAAGCCACCCTTATGGTTTCAGTTATAATATTTATTTTGAATAAAATATGAATATTTTATTGGAAACCATAAGAGGGCTACTTTGGTTTCAGATACAAAAATAGTGAAACCATTAAGCCACACTTATGGTTTCAGTTATAATATTTATGTTAAATTAAATATGAATATATATTTTTTGTCTATGCATCAGTGAATTAGCATTTGAAAAGAAAAGACGGTACATGAGAATCAATAGTTCACGATTTTCATCATAAAATCATAATTTAGTATACAAATATCGAGAAAACTGATATGCATGTGCAAATCTAATTGAACCATAAACATGTCTTCTAATAGTTCATGAAACCATCAAGTAAAAACTAAGTAGTTCTTACAATTATGACCTTCATAATTCATAATTTAAACCAAAAACAACAAACACGATAGAGAAACTACTGCTAAAATCACAATCCTAACAACTATCATGCACTCTTCAAATCACAATCCTAACAACTATCATGTTTCATCTGCTATCTTTCTAAGCATTTCCTTATAGTATAATGTTGCTTCCTTCTGCACATATTGTCCTTTGGAATTGTTGAGATATGTTAATATTGCTGAACATATTCCAATTCCGAGATCCATAATCTTTCTACTTCCTGAGCTTTAGCTCCCATTGGCCAATTCATTGATGAAGCTGTTCTTTGACTAGTTAATCTCACCTGCATATATATATATATATATATATATATATATATATATATATATATATATATATATATATATATATATATATATATATATATATATATGTAAAATAAATGGTTTAGGAAGCAACAATTATGCATCAACTATCTGAAACCATTCTCTCAGCAAAATGGTTTCAGAGTACAACTCTCTGAAACCATTCTACCAGCTAAATGGTTTAGGAAGCAGCAATTAAGCATCAAAGCAGCAATTAAACATAAACTATCTGAAACTATCTACCAGCAAAATATTTAAACTGAAACCAATCCACAGCAAAATTTATCACACACATACAGTGAATCACCTCACCTTATATTACTAGTAATGTGAATTATATTGATCCCTGAAATAGACCTCATTATTTCTATAGAAGAGATCTTAAAAATGTGAATCTGATTATCTGCACAAGATATCTGCAGACCCTTAATTAGTTAAAACATTATGAAGAGCTAGTTAGCTGTTGGGTGATACCCATAGACTAACAACCATATGTTTGACTACACAAAGGTAAGCCTCACCGAGGAAAATGAACGATCCAGAGAATCTATGAAATGCTGAAGCGGAGATCCAATTCTTAGTAAAAATTTCTTCTTTCCGGTGTCTAGCTGCCAAAACACAAGAACTCCTTCCTTCCCACCTATTATAACATTATTATGCCCTTATTTATAACCTTATTAGAAGAATCAGCCTTAAAACTAATGTACTTTTCTCATTTAATTATCTATTACTACTTATGTAATATGTTTCTTCTTATAAGTAGTCCTAATTACTTATCAATTTCTTCTTAAAATGTTATTCACTTTTCTAACTATTTTTCTTGATGAAATTAGTATTAAAATCCCTAAATCCTTTTACATGCAATTCATTCACATAACACCAAGGTTCTATTACACTAACTATAAATCCAACATAATAGAAACTCACGTGCAATTCAAACACAAATCAAAAATTGAAGATTAGGGCTGGGTTCGTGAGAAGAGTGAATAACACATAACAAAGGTTTAAATTGCTTACTTTGGTTCCTAGTTACTCTTAGGTGGTTGAAAGATAGAATGCTTTCAAGAGATTCACTATCAATTTGATGTTGTGAGCTGGATTTGATCCTTTTCTTGAGAAGAAAAATGAGCGATGGTGAAGAGCTTTGTGATGGCGATGAAGGATGGAATCAGCGACGGTGATGATGATTTATGCGATGGTGATGAACAACGAACTCGTCTGCGTTGGTGATGAACAATGGTGACAGAAATGGGAAAAGCAAAAAACAAAAAGTGAAATGGTGGCCTTTGGGTTGGTGTATAACAAAATGGAAGGGGCCCAAATAGGAAGTTTATGCACGCTGCATAAACATGGTTTATGTATAATAACCGAACCCGTCAGCTTGTTTAAAGCCGTTCCGATCGAGATCGAACGGTCATAATTTAAACACTTAATTTAAAGACTGCATTTATTTAAATCATCCGATCAAGATCGGACGATTGTAAGACGACTGCAGCGAAAATTCGACTGCATAGAATCCAATTCCTGTGAATATGATGTTAAATTGATTTGATGATAATGCAATGGGAGTAACTTTAGAAATTTTGACTTTGACCTAAGTGTGAGCGTGCAATTGGGGAAAATGACAAATAAAAGCGACTACACATGAAAAAAGAGAATAAAAGTAGAGTATGATAAAGAAATGGTTATCATAAAATGTACATTCATTGTTTGACAAATCAAAATAAATGGACTACATTAATAAAGACTATTTTAATTATACTATTAATTTTTTTTGAAACAAAAGCTCATATTTAATTTCCATTTTTCACTCTAAAATAACAATCATATCCAATTTGGATCCTCAGCAGCAGCCTCTACTGCACTTCCTGCTGCCGGATCCTAGCCTTTCAGTTGATCCACTATATAATTCCATATTATTACTCTCTCCGTCTCTTATTATAAGCACATTTATAAAAAATTTATTTGTCCCTAAATATAAGCCTCTATTCAATTCTCTAGACACATTTATTATTACTTTTTCAAACATAACCCCACTTTGCATTGAAATACGTAAAGTCAACTACAAAAACATCTTTTCACTAAGGACAATTTAGTAATTGCAATATCCAAAAAGTATATATTAATTACACTATTAACTTTTCTTAATAAACGTAAAATTTTTCTTGCGAAACTTATATATAGGGACGGAGGGATTACATATTAATACTAAAAGCATCGAATAAAAACCTGCTACTTGATTCTAATGTGCTAATTGCTTTTCGAGTACCTGAAACTCTTCCTTCTTTCTTGCATTGCTTCAACATTCACGACAAACGAATTAAAATGACGACTACACTTGATATCATATCAACGCCAATTCTGCAAATATAGATGAGAAAGAGGAAGCTCTAAAATTAAAGTTCATCATTTTGCTATCACTCAGACCTTAAAGTTCATCATTTTTTTTATCACTTTTAATTGTGATACCATTAATTATTGGAGTGAAAGATAAAAAACGCAAAATACAAAAAACCGGTGCCAAAGAGGATTGGAACAGAGCACATTTGTTGTAAGCAAGGCAAACATTTAATTGTGTCAAAGGGGGTGAAAGATAAAAAACGCAGCACACAAATGCATTCTTTGTGATGTATATTAATACTAAAGCAGGAACAAGAAAAATAAAGAAAGCGGTGGCGGTGACGGTGACTTTTGTTGTTGCATAAATCCTGTTGGGCTTGGCTTTCTAATAGGTTTTTATCACATGGTTTAGTATTAACATGTAATCATATGAAATTAAAAAGTGGATCAGTTGAAGGGCTAGGATCCAGCAGCAAGCAGTGCAGCAGAGGCTGCTGCTGTTGAGGATCCAAATCGCAATCCTATATGTTAGATTTTATATTATTGTTCATCCTTTCGGATGAGAATGGATTCTCTCAATTTTTTTTCCCTTCAATTGTCTCAATTGTTAAATCATTACCATTCAATTTACCTTTTTACTTTTTCTTTTCTCTCTCTTCTCTTAAATCAATAGTTTAAAAAAAAAATTATCCTCAAGTAGATTTGAGAGGATCCATTCTCCTTTCAGATATGCATCAGATTTTTGAATGGAGGCCCGGCCATATGGGGGTGCAGGGTGATCGACGGCATCAGACCTCAAAATTTTTAAGGCTTCGATTAAAAATTTTGAGGTCCAATAATAATAGTTATGTAGTGTTAGTTTTTATAAAATGTCAGATATGCTCAATAGATTAATTTTGAAGCCCTATAATAATGGTTATATGTTACTAATGTTATAAAATATCATATGTTTGATAAAAAAATCATAATCAATTAAAATAATAATAATTCAATTAGAGGATAATTCTTTTTAATTTTTTTAATAATTTTTATTAAATGTCCATTTTTAATATTTGAATCGAGCCTCCAAATAATCAGGACGGCCATGGATTGAAGGAAAAAACCATTCTTTGTTCAACACCCATATGTCAAGAACTGCACTTTCAACACCCATTCTTTGTTCACTTTCATTCTTTGTTCATCTCAGGACAACCTAAGCATATTTTTTTTCCAAACCATTCTTGGAGTTGGATCTACTTCGGTTACTGCGGTTTCTCAAATTTCTCCGGTGGTTACAGATCTGTTGTGAAAAAGTTTGTATTTGTGAGATTGAGATTTTTTTTTATTTTGTATCTATCTTTTCTTTGTTATAGATTGATCTGTTTTTTTCCCTCCTCTTCTATGAATTTTGGTTGAGATTTGAGCAAATTTATTATGTTTTTAATGATAAGCAACAATGTACTTGTGTTGCTTCAGAATAAATTAAGCAATGGGAATGCCAGCTCATGTTTCTCCAATGCTGAAATTTTTGAGATAAAGAACCTAAACCTCCAGCTAAACACTAAGCAACCTGCATTGGAGGTGCTCTTATTTTTGATCTAGACCATCATGGAAAGTGAACCACGTTTCAAACCAAATGACAACCATTTGAAACTCACTCAATTGTCTTCATCTATTTAGTTCTAGGATGAATATATTTGATGGTGAAATTTTTTTATTTTAAGTATGTTGTACGTATTTATTTAATTTAAAGAATATTGTATGAATTTATTTAATTTATAGTTGTTTGAAAAATATAGAGAATGAAATAGTTTGTAAAAAAGAAGAATAACATTGAATACACAAAAAAATGATAAAGGGAAAACACAAGATGAATACTTGTTATGCACACAACTTGTTAGTAATTCTCATTAATAGATGAAAATATTGGTAAAAGAGACAATAAACTACACTAAACTAACAAATCAATAGATTCATTTATTTTGTTTCCTTATTACATTTCTCAATGTAGTTATTCCTATCAAATTAATCACGAGTCATCAAAGTGGATCTATCTATATATTTCTATAATCACATGACTCATCACAATCGTTAATATGGAGCTACTTGGGCCTATTCTATTCTTTTTGGCCTAATATGAGATGGATCCGCAAAAAATTATGTCATAGCTATAATCTAGAAACAACTCATATATATATTTTGCAGAAACATAAAATCAAGATAGATGATAAAGTGGGCAGGAGACATGAAAATTAAGGTATCATTTCAAAGATTTTATCTAGACAGTATATGATTTATTAGCAATATAGTAGAACTATTATGGATATTTCAAAAAAGGAGAATGATTACACATTGTTTCAACAACAAAAAAAGTATTTTAAATCGATGAAATCAAACCCTGGTTTGATTCAATTTCATTTCTTTTCTATAAATACATTTAAAAATTGAACTAAACTAAATGAATAAAACCTTATTAATTCGAACATTTTTTTGGCCGAAAACCGAATCAAATCGAACCGATTACACCCCTAATCATTATCTTGATGAGCTGACCCATAACACCCCAACTTATACCCAGGATGAGACATAGTACATGTTAGAAACTAAATTTGATTTGACATCTCTCTAGTCGAGTCACTCAGTGACCACATCACAACAGGCAACAGCTGTAGGACACAAGTGATCCATATGCACTAAACCTGTCATATTAATTAGCATCAACTTAATAGCCATGGAAGTAGAGTAATACAACATAAAATTGTGACATTGTAACAGCTAACAAGTACTCTGAATTGATCTTTGATGTATTTAGTTTAAATTTTTAATCAAATATATCAATTGTATAGGCAAAATAATCTTATTTATTTGTCACTCATAGAGCTTAATATAAGAGTTTATAAAATTTGTATACTTTTAGTTAAGATACGTTTATAATCATTAGTAATAATAGCACTAAAATCAAAGACGTCAATTGTCTTGCTATAAAGATTATCCATCACATGTTTGGAATCGAATTTAAAATCCTCCAACTTATGGACCCAATGCAACACGCTTTCTCTTATATCAACCTCAACAATAGACGAGATTCATTCAATTTTGGCAATTTGTTCGACATTATACTTCGATTTCACCTTTCACAAAGGAACATCCGAAACATAAACTGTCATTCGTCATCTTTAAGAGGAACAATTTTAGACACAAATACAAATATTTAAATTCATTAAGATTAACAATTTAAAGAAATCATAAATTATTTAATATGTTATTTATATTTGTCAAAATTAACGATTTATGAATTCTTATTGAATACCGTTAAATAAAAATGATTTCAATTCAACTACCTTCAGCTTAGCTACATTCAAAATGGTTTTAATTAAGGCACACTGATTAGTGATTAGTAGTAATATGGTACCAAATTTATCAAACATTGCAACCTCATTAAATTTCATTATTATCACTATTATTTGGTCATTCTGATTCCACACCATCATATTAGAATGACCGAAAGCAAAATGACATGGATACAATATTTCAGCCGTACGATTAGAAATAAACGGCTCTGATTTAATAATTAAAATTTAATATTAAATAAAAATTAAAAACTGTTTTAAATAGGAACCATCCGATTAAGATCGGATGGTCCTGATAAGATGATTGCAGCCGACTGCATGAAGCAGTGACTGCTTTTAATCCAAATCCGAAATGACACACCTAAATACTACTAAACCACTAATCATATCGAAAAGTGATGCATGGTGGGTCGTCATGTCTTGTCATACAAAAAACATGTAGCAACTCACACACAGTTTTCAGCAGTACAATTAATCAATTCAATTTTTTCTAAAATGCATGTTTTTAATATGCCATATCTTACTCTTATTTACTTACCCAACATAATAAGCCCCATGCCCCTTTAATACACACTATTTGTAATTAATTGGAATAGCTTCATTGCCTAAAACTGCAAAAAAAAATAAAAATCTGGTGGTTCTGTTGTCTCGCTGGCAAACTAAAGACTATACGATCTGATTTCACTATGTAGCATTCATGCATGTGTTGAAAAGGTGATAGGTGAATACTTGAGGTTGGAATTGAAGGTGGAGAAGACGACGAAATGAGGTTAGAAACGAGACATACTTTGTGAGGTTATGAAAAGTCGTTTATATTATGTAAACGCCGAAATGGAGCTGTTGTGTAGTAGTAGGAAAGTTGTTATGGACAACTCCCATAAATACTAAGATTGGGTAGCCATTACGAAATGTTGAGCTATTACGAGCCAAAGAGGATGAGGTTCGAGAGAAAATTTTGTTAGTTTGAACCTTTATAGAAATTTGACCTAACATTATAATGGTGGATTAGACTTTTAGCCCGTCCAGAACAAAATCTGAATAGTCTAATCAAGATTTCTTCCGAACTAAGCCAAAGCTCTATACAAATGACTCAACTATCACGAATCTAGTCCAAGTCAGCACCACTAGTTTTAGTAAGTCCAAAGTCACGTATAAGTCTTATATAGTATACCATACATTCGGTGCTACAATCACAGTGAATCTATCTCTCTAAGATCGTTAGATTGATTCAACGGCCCCCAACATTCTTCGCCGTATATCACAAAATCAATTAGAATCATATTTTCTACTATTTAAGTTCAAACACGGTTCGCGTTTCATTAAGATTGGATCACTTTCTACTTTTATTCCGCTTTGATCTTATATTGACTTAACGGTTAAAATAATAATCTATTTTACAGTAACTGCCTCAAATATTACCATTGCAGTCAACTAATTCTGTCTCGATAAAAAATGTGTTGACTAGATAATTAATGCCTTGAAATATAAACATAAGAGGGAATTCATGATAGTGATGTGAGAACACAATATTCCAAGTTAGTCATTACAATCCAAAATTGAACTGATTCAATTGTAATATTACCGTACCCTTAACAGGCTTGTTACAGCTGTTAACAGTTCCTTCACACCACACAGTCACAGTGTACCCAACTCACCCCTTTGCCCATTCTTTACTCCTTAATTTTGTTCTGTGCTCCATTACCATCCTTAGCTATAATATCAATGCCAAATCATGCACCATGCTTATACATTTTGATTCTTACAAACCAACATTTTTTTAAATTTTGTCTTCTTTCACATAACACTTCTCTAATTGTCCACATTCATTAATTATATTATGGTACAATGCCTAACTAAATTATTAATCATAATTATTATTTAGTTACAAAATGGAATTGCTTCAACTGTCAAGTATTGTATTATTTGGACTTGAACATTACTAGTACGTTTTGATTAGTTTTACTTGTTTTAATAGATCTTTGGCCTTAAAATAATATTAACAAATAAATATGGATAAGGATATAAGATAATGTTGATCAACTTATTTATCAAACTATATGTTTTGCTTGTTAGTATTGATCTATCTATCTGAAATTTGTTATTAGTGTCGTTTTAATATTCTTTCTCATGCAATGGTTGATGCTATCTTCTGCTACACGGGTTTTGATCCCACACATATGTTTGTCGCATTCTAAAAGTCCTTTTCTATTCTTACATTTATTTAAATTATACGATGAAAAATGCTAACTAGTACTTCTTAAACACTGGTTAAAAAATTAAAAATAATCAAGTTGTTTTAACTTATGCAATAAACTTTTTAAAAATGTAAAATATACTCTTTTTAAAATTAAAACTTATTATTTTTGGATTTTTTAATTAGTATTTTGGAACACTAGTTAGCATAACTCATAAATATATATATTTTCTATCATCTTAGCAATTGTAGAAAGCTAGCTTATAATTATTACATGTTACAGGACAATTTCAAGTTACTGTCATCAATAATTAACTATATATATATATATATATATATACACACACTAGTCCACTACAACATGTTTGCTTGCATGATCTGTTGATTTTGAACGCTTATGCTATTCTTCTGGTTAATTAGTCCAATGTACAACTAATAATAACTAAAAACTCATGGTGTACTTTAGAGTTTTAAGAATGAGGTCAAATATTCAAACTCATGAAAGTAACCATAAACAGGGCTTTGTTAAAAAAAAAACATAAACAAGGCCTTATTCGATAAACTAACCATTTAATCTACAGCTTATAACGTCCTTTTATCTTATAATTGTTTTTAATAAGTTGTGTTGAAGAACTTTTTTAGAATATAAACATGCAATAAGTTGTTTTAATAAAAAAATCGTTAAAAAAAAATCTTACAAAATTTTCATTACCATTTAACGCAAAAGTTAGAAACAAACACGCGACTAATCTATTTTAAGAGACAACCTACTTGGGTTGGCCTAATAGTGTTGGTTTGGGTCCATAGAATTTGCTCTTCTCAAGATCTCATGTTCGATTCTTCTTAGTGTCAATTTTGGTGGGCTAGTCCATACAAAATAAAAAAACTCTGATCTTAAATTAGTCATCTCAAATTAATCGATCCTTAGATCGGATATCGAGTTTCCAAAAAAAAAATTGTTTAAGAGACTCAAATCTCTTTTCACATTTATAGGTTTAATGTAGGACTTTAGTATTCTATTTCTACTAATTTCTCATTTTATGTATTCCTTCACTGATAAAACATAATTAAAATTTACCTTTTTAGATTTATTACATAATTAATATAAAGAAATATCCTAATAACGTTTGCAAGTTACTTCATATAAAATCAAATATGGTAGTTCATCATTCTTAATATAAGAGAAAATATCACTTTTAAATACATTTAAAAATTAATATATTTAAATTATATTATTAACTAAATACATCAATTTTTCAATTATCTTAAAAAGTAATTTTTTAAAAAATTTAGGATAATTTAAAATACTGCTGTAAAAAAATAAAATTATAGAATATACAAAATTGCAGTCAAAAAGTAAAACGTAAGAGAGGTTAAAGAGAACGACAAATTAAGCGAATATCCAAATTTCAATTACGACTTTCGTCTAATAACTCCAAAGAATCTAAAATTACTTCCATTTTGACATTTTGTTCCCTAATAAAAAAAAAATTCCTAAAAAAAATATCTACAAAATTACAAAACACCCATCAAATATTTTCTTCCCAAACTACCCCTACTCCGGTATCGAACTCAACAACGCCGCAAACTTCTCAACACCACCACTACCACTTCCACCTCTTCCTCTTCTTGATCTCTGTCTCTGCACAGTACCACCGGCAGAACCATTATCCGGTGAAACACGCTTAGAGTCAAACTCACCGGAGAACAGAATCTGTTTCCGACGACAACCGCATTTCATGAGTGCCGAACTCGCTTTAACAGCCAATGCAGCCATCTCTTTAGCCTGTAACGGTTGTCTCAACCAACTCAACGGAAGAGCAAAATAAAGCTGTCCTGGTTGCAACACTTGGTTTTCGTCGACGGCGGTTACGACGTCGTCGAAATCCATTTCATCGGAGTTACATATAAAACAAGACGGATAATCTTTCAAGAGGTAAGAAACTTTGACTGGATATGAAAATTCTTGTAATCTTCCGTCTTGTAGAATGAGTTTTGCAGTTGCAACATGAGTTGAATCGGAGGATTTGCAATTTCCCATTGGTGTTATTGTGATGTGACTCGGTGAGTCCGGTGAGTTGTTAACTCGGTGGAAAATTGGAAGGGTAATTATTATTAAGTTTGTTTGAGTTGAGAAAGGAATGTGAGGAAGAGAATGTATATATAGGAAGGAATTTCCACGTTGGAATTTTGATTTAATTAAATTTGAATTTATTGGAATGGCTTTCCAGGCTGTAAGCTGTTGTTGACAGGTTGTATTATTTGCTAGCTTAGCGTTTTGTGAGCAAAACTGACCCTATTTTCGAGATTGTATTTGCCACTAGCTTTGGACCAAAAGTTAACATGTGTATAATTAATGTCTTAAAATTTGAATAAAATAGTAGATGTGATGTGAATACAATGCTCGAGTCGATTAAGTGTATGTTTAGTATTACGGTGGATATATTAGAATTATGATAATTTACTATAGTTTTTGCAAAATTATGTTAGAATTACGCTATATTTCTGATATTTTGTAGTTTTTTGCGGTGAATTTGATGAATATAACGCACATCTAAAAAGATACTTAAAACGAGTAAATATGTTGCTACTTTGTGAAGATTAGTGTACATATTTGAACAAAATTTTAGACGAATATTTTACTAGATTTTATAGACCTTTTATAGGCGACTCATGAGACGGTTACTCCATTACGGTTCATATCACTCTAAATTTAATCGTGAAGATTAACATGTTCTATTGCTAACACAATGTAGTCTATTTAGTTGGATCTAACATCCTTAGCGACAATGTATTGAGTCTTGACGCAGTCCGTAACAAAATTCAGTTAGTCAATCATAATTAAGAAATCAATTCCATATCAATATTAGGTCAAATTCATTCCAAACAATATTTGAGAGCACAAGGAAATCATGTGAAGGGTGTGTTTTAATGTGTGGTGATACCTAATCTTGCAGACTGTACTAACTTCAATGAGCTAGGCTGGATCTTATTGTTTTGGTTCTAAATTAAGAGTGGAATGTAAAGTTGAATGTAATAAAAGTGTGATGGTAAAGTTAGTAAAATAAGGAAATTGGGAAGGACTATTGACGTCACGGGCCACAAATTCACCCAATAGAATTACCGTGATTCAATTTTTGAAGATTTGTATTACATACTGGAAATCACATTTGCCAGTACATATTTCTTTCACAAGAAGGAAATGAAACTGCCCCAATTATAAATTCAAAGGACAATCTCTCCTTGGGTCATTGTGTTTGTGGTCCTATGAATTCTCCTTTCCACTAGCCTTTTCTTTTGCTACATGCTTTTTTGGTTACATTATTGTTATTTAGACACAAAAATTGACAATATTGTATATTATATGAAGAGATCGGAAGAAGCGACCGATAACGTACAATGAATCGTCAAAGTTGAAGTTTACGGAGATTTACCTATAAATACTCTGATATTTAAATTAATATGAAAGCATGACAAATGGAAGATCGTAGGATTAGAATTGAAGTTAGACCATTACGCGGTGGAGCCCATCAATGTCGTGTTTAAATGTAGCAGGGGCGTTACGATTTGATATGATTCAATATTAGTTGTTAAGGTGTGGGAGTCGAATAGACTTTTGGATTGGGCCACTTAGATGTTTTGTCTTTGTCTTCTGAGACCGAATCAACATGACGAACATGAACTTTAAAGTAGTCTACTCACTACTACAGAATAGTGCACAATAGTCGACTAACTCACTCATTGTGGGACGAAAGGAGTATACAATACACCTCGAGACTTAATCTAGTTTTTTTTGTTACATTGTTATTATTTAGTCAAACAAAATTAACACCGTATATGATCTCAAGAAGTGACCGACATCGAGCAATGAACTATCAAAATTGAAGTTAATTGAATATATCTATAAATACTCTGACACTCGAATCCGTTTGAGAACATGAAAAGAAAAGTTGTAGGATTAGAATTGAATAGATTACACGGTGGAGCCCATCAATGTCGTGTTTAAATGTAGCAGGGGAGTTGCGATTTGATGTGATTTAATATCGGTTGTTAAGGTATAGTAGTCGAATAGACTTTTAAATTGGGCCACTTAGATGTTTTGTCTTTGTCTTCTGAGACCGAGTCGACATGACGAACATAAACTATAAAGCAATCTACTCAATAGAGGAGATCATTTCCCGTTAATTTTTCATGCATTGCAATTGTAACCGTTCATTTTGTTTTTGTGCAACATTACATATCATACAATAATTAATTGAATGGTGGATAACAACATTGGACACCCTCTGTCAAAAAAAAAAAAACAAAACAACATTGGACACCCTCCAATGAGAGATCTTGTGTAAAAAAAACATTAATATTAATATCTAGTTATTACTACTATATTGAATAGTACAACAAAATGCTTTAATTACAGGAATTAAAATCATATCTAAAAAATTTTAAAAAAATAAATTATATCTAAATCATATCATTATTAAAATATCTTGGTGCACTAATATGAATAGTACATTCCTGTTTTGTTTTTCAATAGCACGCCATTGCATATGATAGTATAAGAATATCTTATCTAATAATGAGTAGCAATACGAAATAAAATACAAGTGCTTTGTTTGTGCCTCTTGTTTTGGTCGTTTACTTTTCTTCAAACACGTGAAAATCTCTCTTTCTCATGCCTATTGTTCGTATATAGTACATGAATAAATATATGCATAGTTACTTTTAAATAATTGAACGCATTCACAATCATCCTTTTCTTTTTTATAATCATGACGATAACTTGCCTCCAAAACATGACAACTTTTATCATTAAAACAAACGAAAGATGATTACAAGTACTGATTTCAGTGTTTATTTTAGCGTCCTCTTTAATTAATAATTAAAAACATAATATGTTAGAGGTCCCGCTTAATAATAATAATAATAATAATAATATGTTGATAATAAAGCTCACCTAAAAAAGTAGATGTTCTCTAGAAGTATCTCAGAGTGTGTGTCCATGGAAGATTAAAGAAAAAAAACTCTATGGTGTGTGTGTTTTAATGATTAAAATTATTACACATTATTGTAAAGGTGCATTTAATTGGAGTAACAAATTTACATGTAAATGGGTTCAAATAATTTGGTGTGGAATAGGATGTTTGGCACCTTTAGGTCTGGAGATATTCACATGTAATGATTGAATTGTAATTTGTTGTTTACGACTAGCTAGAAATAAAAATGGGACAAAAAGTACCATCTAGATTTGGACGTGTGACTATTCAAAGTGATTGAGAGTGTAAATAACAAAGTGTCAAAGTGTGTGGTGTAAGAGGAAAAGACGACGTGGCAAGTAACAAAGTCTATTGTGCTTTGGTGCAAGGTAGAGGGAATGCCACGTGGTAAAAAGGCATTGGAAAATGTGATATTAATAATAAGTAATAATACTATAATGATAACAATAATTGATAAATAATTGAAATATAAAAAAACATCCGACAGAAGTTGGCGTAATTTGATGTGCGTAGAAGCTCCCCTCCCGGCACCAATCCTGCAGGCTGCAGCCTCGTTAGGTATCAGGAAACCCATTCCTTCCCTTTGCTTTATTTATTCACATTTATGTCCTGGTTGGAGTTTCGGATAATTCGAATTTAATTTTTAGTGGAAATAATTTGTAATCAAACTTCATATAAAGATATATGTAATTATTTGGACTTCATTTTAATATTAGAGCAAAAATTAAGTTTTGAGAATGAAATCTGCGTACCTAAATTAAGTGTGACTCAGTCCTATATAAGGTGTTGGGAAAGATCATTATGTCATAGTTTGAAAACCGTTGTTACATTACATATGTTTATTTATCCTCTAGTGTATTGCAATAATTTTAGGAGACGATGTAAGTAGGACTAGGTTTTAGGCTCGTGCATACAGAACATGAGCATATTATTATTAATTCTATAAAAAAAATAAAAAAAGAGCATATTATTAGATGACGATGACAATGTGCTTTAATTATTAAAACTATACCTCTCTCTACAAAAATGTAATATCAAATTTCGATAATTTTGCTAACAAGCTTATAGTATGTGTTGTCAATTCAATCACAATTGAGTAAAATGATTTAATTTTAATCGTACATCTATATTTGTCCGTTAATTAATGGATTGTTTTGTAATGGAGGCATACATTTTAGGATTCACGAGACAATAGGATTACGTATTAAATTTCATCATATTTTGGATTAGAGTTAGACACAATCCTTCAACAAAATGGCCCAAAAAATGAAGTTGCATATTGAAAACTAAGCTTCTCCAACATGCCTACAACATTGGCAAAAGACAAGGGTGAAAATTATAAGATCACTTAATTATATACTAATACATAAAATAGATAGGGAGAGATCAAATTACGCCGGTGTAACATTTGAGTAACGTTACACAGCTCAATAAAGCTTTAACGAATTTAAATTTTACGAAATCCACCGTTGGATTGAAAGTTTATATCATATAAATCATTCATGTTAAGTTTTATAAAAATCTAAAATTGTTTGGTATGTTATTGAGAGCAATCAAAATTAACGGTTTTTGTGTTTTTATTGAATACCGTTAATCTTGATTTGTCCCGATAACATATCAAACGATTTTAGATTTTCGTAAAACTTAACATGGATGATCTATATGATATAAACTTTCAATTCAACGGTGGATTTCGTAAAATTTAAATTCGTTAAAGCGTTATTAAGCGATGTAACATTACTCAAATATTACACCGGTGTAATTTGATCCTCCCAGATATGGTGTGGTATTAAATATTTCGTTTTAGTTTATTAATGTATATTTGTGTTTCTTTTTAAATTTCTAAAACTAGCTGGGCAACAAAGTAAGCACTCAAATTAAGCAATAGAAAAGCAAGCATATACCATGGGCTCAAAAAAATTAAGGTATTGATTTAACTTTTCATGGAATAATCATCATATATAATAATCTCTAATCAAGAAAGTCTTGTCTATATATACGATGTAAACGAAAGGAACGTTAATGCATATATTTTTTTATGTGTGTGGATCTCACTGGAGGTGCAAGAAAAGTGCCAAACTGTAGTGAAGTTTGTTTCAATTTTTTTTTTATAAAATAATAAATAAATTCAAGCAGTCGGCACCTTTTTTTTATAAAAAAAAAAAAGTCTGCTTTTTAAGTGGTCAATCATATGCTGCATGAGTGTGGATGTCAACGTCAAACTAAAATATGTTTTTCTTTTCAAAATTAAACTAATGTAATGGAGCGGAGCGGAGCATAATAGAGTAGAGTGGAATAAGATGAAGCAAAATTTAATAAATATTTTATTTTATTGTTTGGATATTTTAAAAATGAAAGGAATAAAATCGATGGTAAACGGCGGTATGAGATAAAATTCATTCCATCATATTTCATTTCATTCCATTATTATTTTTCAAATTCAAACAATGAAACATTATTATATTTCATTCTGCTCTATTCCATTATATTTCATCAATCCAAACGGAGCCATGTTTTTTTCGAAAATTCAAGTATCATGTTTTAAATGACTTTTTAAATAATTAAAAAGTTTAATTATTTAATCTTTAATTTGAGAAGTTATAGATAAATTTACAAAAGTTAAAGATTAAATGGTTAAATTATTGAACTAATAGTATTTTAAGTCTTAATGTTTTACTAACACTACTAATTAAGCAATGACCATCATTAATTTGATTGTTTAATAAAAACAGGATTTAATTCAATAGTGACCATCTTCATTATCTTTTTTCAGGGGAACAACGCTTAACTAGTGCGCATGTCTCTATACATGAGTCGGATTGGTTGTTCACTTTTGATGGGTCGCAAACCGATGCGAAAGCTAAAATAAAAAAAAATTCGGAAGCATCAAGATTACTTGAAATTGACATACCCTTGGTTGGAGTTTGGATATCGTCGCTTGTCTGTTCAAGATGAACAAACAAATTCCATGTTCAGATAGAGGGTGGTACTTCACATCAATTAATTCATGTCCATTCAATAATTTCTTCATCCAATTAATTGGATATAAATTTTCTAAAAAGGATAATGTGTAAAATGAAAAATCAAGAGTCGTTATATGATGTATTATTTTAAAAGAAAAGTAGTCTAATGACTAAAATTATACTTTTTAAGGTGAATAAATCGAAGTATTAGGAGGTGTAAAAAAAATGAAAGCATTAGGATTCGAACTTCAGTTATGCTTGTAATGTCCTTCCAACTGAGCTATCTCATGAGAAGTTATATGATTTTTTTTATTTTTTATTTTTGTACAAATTATATAATGTACTTATATATCTTCGTTTATTAATTAATTAGACTACTACCCGTGTGATGCACGAATTATGTAGAATATTATATGTATAGTTTAATTTCTTTTAGTAAAAAATTGGAAATAAAAAATTTAAGAAAATATAAATAAATTGAAACTGAAATTATGCAGTACATAGTGAGCAACAATAATAATTAAAATCATAAAAACAATGATAATATTATATAAAAAACATATAAAGTGATCTTTATAATAATTCATTGTTAACTACTGAACATTATGGAACACATCTTTGTAAACCACATTTTCAGTTGTATTTGAATCTTCACCTTCATCGACGGTATTAGTACTTTTAACTCTTGTTTTGGTGTAACCCTTGATAATGCAACATATAATTTTCAAGCTTCAACCTGTAATTATTGACAAAACATCTCGACAAAAACATACATTTGTGAAAATATTAGGTGAAATAAAATCAATAAAATTATGGTCAATCAATGGTTTAAAAAGATAAATTTGTTTAAAACCTGAAAAATTGAGTAAGAATAAAACAGAAGTTGTTTCACACTCTCTACCTTATGGTTGAGTTCAACAAATTGAATAAAACATTCTATTTAACTTCAAAACTATCGAGGATTCTATATTAGTTTCAACAACCATGTTTAATGTCTGCAATCAACGAATTCATGAATCAACGAATTTATGAACAAAAATATATTAAGATTAAACTGATAAATAAGTACAAAACACAACAAATTATATTAGATATATCCAAACCTTTTTCCTCTAAAATAAGAAGAAACGTGTTAACTTTTATATTCCTTAAGGAAAAAAAATATCCAATTTTTTTATAAATCTTAAATTGTGACTATGAAATTAAATTGAAAATATGAAAGCAACAATAGAAAAAACATGAAATAATAATCATAACCAAATTTATACATAACACAACAAACAAACAAAAAAATCAGAATTCAAACACCTAAAAATATTCACAGGAGTACATACCTTTATAGAACCCCAAAGCAAAACATGCATTCAATAGAAAATATATGAAACTTAAGAAAAATAAAACTCAATTTTTTTTATTAAATGGAAGAATCATGAATTAATATGAAACACTACAAAAAAAAAGATGGAATCCATACCTATTGAAATAAAAATCAAATTAAAAAAGAATAGAGATTTGATTTGGAACACTACAAACTATAATTATAATTTAAACACCTAAAATATCTATAACAATCGATACCTTTATAGAACAAAGTCAAATCTGCATCAAATAAAAAAAATGTAAATATGTGAGAAAAAGTGAAAATAGATGCATAATTTAAGGCTATAATTAATATGAAAGATACACTATTTGGAATTTGAAAGATACTCTCTTGGGAGAAAGAAATAGAATGGTTTCCATTTATCGTAACAGACGCATAATTTAAGACTATAAATAAAATAGATTCCATAGATTATATCCAATCATTAAATGAAAGCATATAAGTAGGGATTAGTAGGTAACAAAATTATGGATTGGTGTAAAATTATTTTATATACACATCCAATCATATATTGACACATCATGAATTGTGTTTTTCAACACATGACGTGTTACATTCATTAATTGATGTGGCAACATAGTATTCAAGTTTTTATTGTAGCCGTTGATATAATATATTTTGTTCTTCACGTGTCAAAATCTAGACCATTCATATTAAGATTAGAATTTAAGGTACCTCTAGTTACTCTCGTTTTATTATATTAAAGATAGTTGATATCACTCTTTTTACGTTTTAAAGTGAATTTTCATTTTAAAAGACAGCATCACAATATTGATGCATCTATTTAAATCATTGGTCTTTAAAACTAAAAGCTTGTTTAGTGCATTGGGTTGATTTTTTTTCTTTGTTATACTAGGTACTGTAATATCTACTATGAATTCTTATTTTTATGCCTTCGTTGTGCTTAAATTGTTTAACATAGATTTTTGCCTTCTTAAAAAAATTTGTTAACTCAATTTTTTAATATTATATTTAGGATGAGGAAGAAAATATTAATGATTGTGAGTCACACACTTCTTACTTATCATAGATTTATAATTCATCAACTTTTTTTTATGGGCATGATTTATCAACTTTAAAAGGCCCATCACGAGATCAACAAATTATTTATGATTTGTGAGTCACACCTCTCATCATTTTCAGTTTTAATATCTAAATAATTGTTTGTAAATTTGAGATATCAAATTACTTGATTCATACAATTGTGCTTTTGTCTTTTTAGGTAGTAAAACTAAATTTAGTGAGTAAAATTCCATCTTTTCAAAGATAAACAAGTGAAGTATATGAAGTTCACACCTCAACTTATGTATATAAAATGCGACGTCTCTACTAATTGAGTTAATCTCTTAATCTCGCATAGATGGTTTTTTATTACAATAATGGTTGACTCCTATTTACTGTGGCGGCAAAACTGTACTTATGACGTGTACTGTCTAATTGACCCTTAATGTGCCCTATATATTTTGAGTGGTCAAAAGTTTGGGCACCCTAACATTGCTGGCAAAATGTGTTAAGTAGGAAGGAAGTTTCACGGCTATTGACTTGCTCAACTTTATAATAAAAAAAAATGTGATCAATATCCATTTGATAATACACAAAAATCTTATGACAATGTCACATTACTTGCAAATCTAATAGTTCGACCCAACAAAGATGTTTTAAGTCTATATACATAACATGTTGTTACCCTGTTCATGTGTTATTGCCGGTTGGTGGAATTTATTTTTTGCTTTACAAATAAATAGCATTCGTGTGCTTCATAGTCCAATTAATTTAGCCAACCATGTACATCAACATTCAACACAGTGCAATATTATTATTTTATTTGTAGACGAAGTGTTAATTACGACCAGAACCTCACCCACAATTGAAAAGTCTCGAGTAAAAACTCATACAATTGTAAAGTTGAACTTAAATAAAAATGTCAAACCTAATAATATCGGTATTTGTCAATTAAACTAGATCTTATAAACACATTGTAATATTATTATGTACTCAATTATTTGGTAGAATATTTCATTATGGAAGGGTGAATATTTTTGCTTTTGAATTTTCTTCATATGAATGCTGGAGTCTTGGACTTTAAGCACGGACACATGCTGATTGAATTAATTATTAGTTTGATAACAGTAAATTATACAAAAATGGCATACACAATGCCTGGAGTGTAGGGGCCTCTCTACCTCATTCATAAAACATTTAAATTTAAGGTTTTTTTTTTTGACAAGACATTTAAATTTAAGTTAATTATATGAAACTACAATATTCTTGTCTAATCCAATGAATGTGACTAATTAGGTGAGGACTTACATTCTTGAAGGGAAATCAAGAGTTTTAAACTCTAACCTAAGCATTCAAACAGAGACTTAAACATAAGTTACTATAAATTAAACTTTTAGGTTATCATTTAAATTGTGTCTCATAGGTCTCTAAATGTAGTATTTAAAAGGATTGATTTTATCATTCAAAAGGAATCAGTGGCGCAGCTTGTTGAAGCTAATATACACAACCATTTCTTGATTCTTAAAATTCAAGACATATCAGTCATTGTACATTTTGTGGAAACAAGCATTCATGCTCTCTGGCATTTCTCTTTTATGTCATTTAAACTAACTTTTTCTTTCATGTATAACAATTAAGACTTAGAAAAACTTTGGAGTAGAAATGATAATTTCATTTTATAAATTTATGCCTTTCATTCAATCAAACATGATGCTGAATTAAATATAAGAGCAGTATATCTCCTCTACGTCAGAATGTTTACATGGATACCCTACAGACTTTAGATGATCCATTAATTGATCCAGCATAGAGTAAATATTGGTTGAAGCTCCATGTCTTTTATCATCCACCATAAATTGATAGCAACAGCCATCAATTTCAATGAAGCTAATTGCCCTGCACTTTTTTATCCCATTTTCATCCAATATTTTCCTAATATTTTTCATTTCATCCCATCTTTGAGATTCTGAATACATATTTGAGAGAAGCACGTAAAGTCCTGAATCATATCTTCCCAACTCCAATAACTGCTTCATGATTTGCTTACCAATTGCTAGATTTCCATAGATTCTACAAGCACCGAGTAAAGCACTCCAAACAACAACATCTGGTTTAATAGGCATCTTCTTTATCAAGGACATTGCTTCTCCTAACAATCCACGGCGCCCTAAAAGATCGACCATGCATGAGTAATGTTCAACATCAGGAGAAATCCCGAAAGTCGGAACCATCATGTCAAAATAATGTTGCCCCATGTCCACAAGACCACTGTGACTACAAGCAGAAAGCAACCCTGTAAAGGTAATCTCATCAGGACAAACTCCGCTTGCCTGCATCTTCTCAAACATCTCAATAGCTTCTTTTCCATAGCCATGCAGAGCTAGTGCCCCGATAATAACGTTCCATGACACCACATTCTTCTCGGGCATCCCAAAGAAGACATCCATGGCAATCTGAAGAGCACCGCATTTTGCATACATATCTATTATAGCGTTGCAAAGCGTCACACTCCATGTTATGTTATTATCACAAATGTAACTGTGAAATTGTTTTCCCAATGCTAGATCACCCATGTGACTGCAGGCTGAAAGAATGGCAACAAGGGTAGCATCATTAGGCATCACACCTGAAACACACATTTTGTAGAACAGCTCAATGGCTTCAGCGTAAAGTCCTTCTTGAACATGACACCAAATTATTGAATTCCAAGAAACCACATTCTTCCCCGGCATCTGGTTAAAAAATTCCAAAGCACAATCAATAAGTCCATGATTAGCATATGCATTAATCATACATGTCCAAGAAACTACATCCTTATCAAGCATTTGATCAAAAACTCTTCTAGCATATTTCAAATTCCCACACTTGGCATACATATCAACAAGGGCATTGGTGACAATCAAATCAATTTCAATTCCCGTGACAACAATATAAAGATGCACAAATCTTCCTAAATCCAAATTACCATGTTTTGACGAAACAGAAAACAAGCCAACCAAGGTAAACACATCAGGCTCCAAACCAAGTTGTTGCATTTCCCGAAACAACAAAACAACTTCTTCAGACCAACCCATTTTAGAATACCCCGCAATCATCGAATTCCATGAAACCAAGGTCCTTTCAGAAATATCATCAAACACTTTCCTTGCACTTAATATAAAACCACAAGCAACGTAAACAGTCAAGATTGCATTTTGAACACAGGCATGTGACCCCATTCCAAGCTTAAAATACTGAGCATGAACACTAATACCTAACCAATAACATGATTTAGCAGCACAAGCTTTAAGAACAAAAGGGATGGTGAACTGGTTTGGTAAAAGACCAGCACACACCATTTGGCGGTATAGCAACAAGGACATAGTTGGGTCATTAGAATTAGAATAACCCTTTATTAAATGGTTATACATGAATTTATTTGGTTGAGGAATTTGATCAAACAGGTGGTGTGCGTAACGAAGATCTCCAAGTTGGACACTGGAGGAGACTAATTTACCTAATGTTAGAACTTGTGTGGTGAGTCCATGGCGGATGATTTGTGCATGGACAAGTTTGAGTTGTCTTAGGGATAAACATTGGTCCACAAGACAGTGAAGGGTTTGATGAATTGGAGATTTCAACTCTTGTGTTTGTGTTTGTGTGTGTATGGAGACAATGCAAGACACACAGGAATTGGCTCTTGCTCGTTTCAGTTTCAAAATTGAGTACATCAATTTTCTACTGTTAGCTAAATAACTAAAATATTAGAATTAGATATACCTTAATCAGAATTTTGTTGCAGTGTGAATGAGTATTGTCAATGACATGCTTTCATATTATTTAAAGAGAAATGATATTTCTAAGCACTTTTTCATACACAAATACTTACACACGGCATTTGTATTATTTTTTATCTTCTTTTTCTTATGTATGAATAAATGGCAAAGGTTATTATGCATAGGGGGATGTTTATGCATGGTGCATAAGCCCCATAATTACTCACGCGCTCCCTAGAAATTTCTCGCGCACGCTCCCCAGAAATTTCTCGCGCGCGCCCCCCAGCCCCCCCAATGACTCGCTATCCCCACCCCCTTTCTGCTGATGCACACGTTCTGTTTTTATTTTTAGCCTACTGGGCCTGAAAGCGCAGTTCCTTTTTTTTTTTGTTGGTTTTGTTTTTTACCCAGTTTTACACACCCCCAGATTTTATTCTTTTTCTCCCCTAGATTTGTTACAAAATCATTGGTTATTTATGCAATGTTATTTTGAAAATCATTATGAATAAAATATGGTTTTAGTTATAATATTTATTTTAAATTAAATATAAATATTTTATTTGAAACCATAAGAGAGCTACTTTGGTTTTCAGATACAACACTAGTGAAACCATTAAGTTATACTTATGGTTTCGGTTAAAATATTTATTTTAAATTAAATATGGATATTTTATTAGAAACCATAAGAGGGCTATTTTGGTTTCAGATACAAAACTAGTGAAACCATTAAGTCACACTTATGGTTTCAGTTATAATATTTATTTTAAATTAAATATAAATGTTTTATTTGAAACCATAAGAGAACTACTTTGGTTTTCAGATACAACACTAGTGACACCATTAAGTTATACTTATGGTTTCGGTTAAAATCATTTTAAATTAAAATGATTTTGACATAATTAAGTACATTAAATAGTTTTGGAGTACAGATCTCTGAAACCATTCCACAGCACAAATGATTTTGGAGTACACATCTTTGAAACCATTCTACAGCAGAAATGGTTTTGGCATGATTTTAGTTTAAAACTAACTACTAAAATAATTAACCATACATAATACTCTGAAATTTATCCCTAATCAATAAAATAAAATAAAATTCAATCAATCAAAATTAAAAGCGTGATAAAAAAAATCTGAGGGGTGCGCTAGAAATCTAAAAAAGAAAAAAAAAAAACCTGGGGGGGTGCGCTAGAAATTTGGGGGGGGGGGTGTAGCAATTAGGGGGCGCGCGTAGCAATTTGAGGGGCGCGCATAGCAATTTATGCACGGTGCATAAGCATGGGCTTATGCACCATAACCAGATCCGTTCGTTGTATGAGTGAAACAATTTTCAGTTAAATTTTAGTTATCTTCTAACCAAACTTCATATTAAGAACGAACACTTCTTGAATTAGACGTGTTCTGGTGTCAGACAATATCAATGTCAGACACTGACACAACACCGACACTTATAATTATATTAAATTGTGTCATTTCTTAAAATTATTATCGGTGTTGACGTATAATGTATGTCCGTGATTCATAGTTAGTCATTCTGTCTTAAAATTAATTATAAAATATTGAATTTTTATTAGATATCACCAATGGTGTATGTCCTTCATACTCTCTTGAAATTTATTTTATAGACACACAACCAACTAAAGCCATGACGACAACTCTAAAATTTAACTCTTTAAAATGTTTTGAAATTATAACAATTATTATAGCACTTGATATTATATTGAGTTATTATTTTATCTAAGTACAAAATGTATCATCATTGGCTTTCTTAATGGATTAGACCAACAATGTTTTAATTAAAAATCAAAGATATTAAATTTTGTCTATAGACACATCCTTTTCTTATCAGGCCCCTTCCAAAGAAAGAGGAGTTATTACATTGTATTTTTGTGTGAAGAGCTATTACATTGTTGACTATAGTCAAACCAGTACAAAATTCTATTCACAAGGATACAAAAAATGTATACCCCAAGAGGAAATGACTTTGTCATTTGCACCCTTATATCATTCATTTTATAGAGAAGGTAAAAGCCAAAAATTAAAAAGCCATGAAGCTGATGAAAGAAACCAAGATAAGAATGCCATAGCAGCAGATAATTGATATCTACCACATGACTTTGCAGGACAATGTGATTCACCAGCTTGATGCAGAATATCTGTGACGCTTGCTGCGGAACATGCGGCAGCGAGTGATAGATATGACATAACCTGGATTATAGAAATTATATCAGTAATTAGTTGCTAATTATATGGCAACATGAGGACTAATTTGGTGTTAAAATTGAAAATGTAGTTACCATGTCTCCTAAAAGGATTATCATTATAAGCCTTTTTTGTATTGGCATACAACGTATGAAGACGGAGTAAGCATCTACCATGAACAATGTTATGCTCCATGGAATCGACAAACCCATCACTGTTACCAAAAACCTGTGGAATAGCATGCATAAAGATAAATTAAGTCATAAATTCACAAACTAACGGGAGATTTTAAATGAAGAATTTGCTAAGAATACAATTCTAGTTCTAGCTATGCAGAAAAAGACTTGTATTCTCTTTATGACATCGAAATATCATGTAAGAATAAGATTATAGCTGTGCAGAAAAAGAAGGATCAAAGTTTAGCTTTTGCAAAATTAAGGTGATTCATCGTGATTCTGTCAAACTTATTGCGAATCAAAACATGTTGGAAACTTCAAATTTGTATTAGTCATAGTTAAAGAAAGGCTAAACATAGTCCAAAGAAAAAATCATTTGTTCTGTCTATTGCTTAATCCTACTATTGTTCCAAAATGTCCAACTCTTTCTAGAGCTTTCAGGCGAGCGATTCCGATGGTGTTTGAATTAACAAGATCATTACATAATATGAGAGATTGAGAGTTTATATACAAATTGTTTCTACCATAGAAGAGAAAATGAGGGGGGTTAACTCTACATATACTCTGTCATAAGTTATTTTTATAGACTAACACTCAAATACTTCTACAAAGTGTTTATGTAACAAAATATTCTAGTCAAGAACACATGCATAGAAAGAAAAAAAAATACTACTTCTCATTTTATGATTGAATGAAAAATTATCTGAGTTGAATACAAGATACACTAAGCCAATGTTCAACAAGTTTGATGAAATCACAATGACACAGTGATTTGGTTGAAACTCTACGGCTTAGTTTTTATCAAAATTACACGAGTAACACACATCATGATTTTGCCAAAATCACCGCAAATCGAAACATCACTAAACAATACTCCCTCTGCTCTTCTATAAGAAACAACTCATTTTTAAATTCACCGCATATTTGATGTATCTGGTCTATATTATGTACCATATACATTAATTATTCAATTAATTTAAAAAGTCGATCGTTTCTGATAAAAAAAAATAATAGTAAAAGGGTATAAGAAGCAAAATGACCAACTGAAAATTAACTGAAACTGAACGAAATCTAATACTAGTAATTCAATATTAGGATGCACGTATCCCTAGGCAAGGAGAAAAAGTGAGACAGGTGTCCAAATGAAAATATAACATAATCATCATGATCATGATGAATTCTAGTTTCTAGAAACTGCGTTGACAATTGATAAAAAAAGTGAGGGAAGAGGGAGCATACGAGAAAGAAGTGTAGGAGTAGAAACCAACATCCAAACAGATGAAGCAAAGAGAAGCAGATGAGAATACGGTTTGACCCAAACGAAGAGTTAAGCTAGCGCTTGTTCCAAACGCTCCTGGCAATTCATCCATCATAATAATAATAATATCTTCTGTATTCTTTTGTTTTGATCCTTTTATTATTATGTTATTAGTATTATTGTTATGTCGTGAAACATGGCCGGTTTTATTTTTGTTGCATCAATGAAGATGAATGATAAGGGGAAATAATTGCGTGGGAAAAGGAGAATAAATGAATGAATGGAAAGTGAAAGGTGAAGGAATAGGAAACAAAATCATAAAAATATGTTTATAGGAAAGGTATGTATAGTGACAGAGACATATAGCTTTGGTGAGTGAGGAATCAAAGAATCTCTTCCGTCGGTGCGGTGGCTAACAAACACTTACACGGGTTCTACTCCGTTTTTTTTAACGCCAAACTTTTTTTCATTTAATAAAATTATAAATAAACAAATTAAAAATGTTAATATCGTAATCTTTCTCATTGCCACTTTAATTCAATCGACATCATTCTTTTTCATTTTTTTTTTATTTAGGATGAGGGGATGGTGCTTCAGTCCATGGCAGAGAGAAGACCGTAGGATTCAAAGAGTATTTACAAATGTAATTACATTTATCTCCCTTTAAAGATACTAGCGGGACTCAAACCCCCAGAAACTCTTGAATTCAAAATCTGTTTTTTTACCACTAGATCAAGCCAGATAACGAAACTCAAATTTATCGCACAAGTATACTTTGAACGCAAAACCATTTTCCATTTCAAATTCTCCACCTTCACTTAACAAGAAAGACAATTTTCAAAAAAGACGTCAAATTTATGAGAATTACTCAGGATTGACGAAACTTAATCATTCAGTTCGACCCATAGTCCTCTACTCTGCAATAACATCATATACTTTTCTTTGAATTTTATGCTGGAGTGTCTAGTTTATAACTTCACTCTTTAATTATATTTTTTTTACGATGTATTGGTATAAATTTATGTGGATTGTCCAATTCAAAAGACTAGATTTTACGTAATTACTATTAAAAAAAACAGTTCATATTAATAAGGAGGGATCCGTTGACTCCAGAAGTAAGTCTCCATCGACTTACTCTGCTTAATAACTCGATATCGGCATTATATTTATTCAATCCGACCATTGAATTAAAAAATTTCATTGAGTAAATCAACTCTACAAATTTTTATAAAAATTCAAAAAAAGTAGATATGTATTCGGACTATCAAAATTCAACGGTTTTTTGAAAAGTTTGTCGTACGTTCAATTGAAGTTATCAGAAAAAGTATCAAACGATTTTAAATTTTTATAAAAATTTGTAGAATTGATCTACCCAATGAGATATTTGAATTCAACGGTCGGATTGAAGAAATATAATATCGATATCGAGTTATTAAGCGGAGTAAGTTCATGGAGACTTACTCCTGGAGTCAACAAATCCACCCTCATAATAAATTTTGTCATTTCCTATTTCCTATCAAATAGGTTCTAAATGAAGGCTCAATAACATTGAGTCAAATTGTTGAAAACAAAAACACAAAGCATTAACCTATATCAAGGTTGTCCCTGTGGTCTTGAGGAACAGCGCAGAGAGATGAACTTGAAGGGAAACAGCAAAATGGACATTTATCACATGATTTAGAGAATTTAGGACACCAAAAGAAGTGCAAAGAGGACCAAAATAACACAAACTTCATGAAATATTTTACAAAATTAAGTATTTTAGCAATTTTCACAACAAAGACAATACAAAACTGCTGTCCCGCCACTTTGACCCGGGATTCTCAACTACTATGGCCACTTCTCTAAATAGTGGTTCGCAGTCCTCTAACGTAGCAAAGAGAGCGATCGCTGTTATACCATTATTATGGTGGCTATAGAACGATACTAACATTATAGGATAAGTCACTATAGTATACAAACATGATACCAACTCTACACAGTGCTGTTAACCAATTGATATAACTGGATTTCGCTAACAAATTTAGCTGAGCGCACGGCTGAGCATACCAACTCTACACAGTGCTCTAAACCATTTGATATCACGGGAAATACCATAATCTTTTCCTAGTCTAAACCATTACAAACATCATTAGTTAAAAGAACAAAATGGTGTGGGTCACGAGCTGAGCATACCAATCATCTTGAATCTTAACAACTTTAGGAGCTTGCCAAGGATCTTGAGGTCGACCAAGACTATACTAAGCATTAAAATTCCGATCAAATGTGAATAACTCAACAATTCCAGAAAATTGCTCAACCTCAGTTGCAAGAGCAGACCAGACTTGATGAAACTGAATAAGTCAAGAAACTCAACCACAATGGTATCGCTCCAGTGCAGACCGAGCGAGAAACAGGAAAATCACCTTCAACATCATACCTGTTCCTGCAATCAGAAATCATAAAACCCGTTCATTGTTGAACCCTAACTCTATTTAATAACATGTTTGATATATTAACATATTTTACCTAAGGATGACAATTTTATCAATCAATTCACCATTCATCCATTAATTTATGCAAAAATAACATAAAGGGAGCAAAATAATATCAATATCATCATAACTAATAGTAATCACTTCTCTTTCAATTTGATCATCTATCGGTAGTGAATGATATACCATAATAATAATCTATTTGTTGCTCTTTCAATGGTCAACTCTCAAGCCCAAAATGAAAGCTATTACCAATAGTTGTACACCACATGCTGTAATACTGTATCTTGATATACCATAATCTTTTCCTAGTTAATTTCTGCCAGAACATGAATACAAGAATGACCTAAACGCTCAAGACAAATACCATGTAGTCAAAGTTTAAGCATTATGATCAAAGTTATTTTGTTAATATCAAATAGTGGCACATAGGACGTACCCTGAAAAATATTATAGCAATATAGCAGGTAGTGAAATGACCGCTATTGTGACAACTAAAAAACAGGAAACCATACTTAATAACTATAATAAATTTTGTCATTTCCTATCAAAATAGGTTCTAAATGAAGACTCAATAACATTCCATCAAATTGGTGAAAACAAAAACACAAACACAAACCATTAACCAATATCAAGGTTTTCCCCCGTAGTCTTAAAACAACTGTCAGTGCAACACAATGAAGGGGATGAAGTAACAGCGCAGAGCGATGATCTTGAAGAAAGGAAACAGCAGAATGGATTATCACATGATTTAGAGAATTTAGGACACCCAAAGAGGAGCAAAATAACACAAACTTTATGAAATAATTTACAAAATGAACTTTTATAGCAATTTTCCTACCAAGGACAATAGTAGCCTAATAACACCACAAAACTGATATCACGCCACTTTGACTCGCTATTCTCAACTACTATGGCCATTTTTCTAAATAGTGGTTTGCAGCCCTCCAGCGTAGCAAAGGGAGGAGTGGCTGCTACTTATACCGCTATGGCGGTGCTATATAACGATATTAACATTATAGAATCTAAATCATTATAATATACATAATTGATACCAACTATACACAGTGCTCTTACCCAGTAGATATAACCAGATTTTGCTAACAACTTTAGCTGAGCATACCAACTCTACACAGTCCTCTAAACCAATTGATATAACAGGATATACCATATTCTTTTCCCAGTCTAAACCATTACAATTTACAAACAGCATTATTTAAAAAAACGAAATGGTCTGTGACTCAAACTAAGCATAACAATCACCTTGAATCTTATAAACTTTAGCAGCTTGCTAAGCATTAAATTTCCAGTCAAAAGGTCAGCTCAACAATTCCAGAAAACAGCTCCACATCAGTTGCAGTAGCAAACCAGACTTCATGAAGTTAATTAGCTGAATAAGTCAAGAAACTCGACCACAATGGTATCGCTCCAGCGCAGACCAAGCGACAAACAAGAAAATCACCTGCAACACCATGCTTGTTCCTGCAATAAGAAAAACATTTGACAAACAAGAAAAACATGTTCTTTGTTGAACCCTAAGGGTGACTATTATATCAATCAATTCACCATTCATCCATTAATTTATGCAAAAATAACATCACTATCATCATAGCGACCAAAAGGTCTCTCTCTCTATCATATGGAAAGGTTCAACAATATCATCACCAATCCATGCCTAAATAAAAAAAATAAAAAAAAAACTTGAAATTATGTAAACAAAATTAACAAGAACACAAAACCCAGAGTATCCTCTCAGACAAATGTTGTGCCTCGATTTCCTCATAAATCTATCGGAAAAATGAATGAGATGGTTTTAATTTGTTCATCATGACAAGAATACTGCAAATTGAATCTTTTTGTTCATGAAAAAAAAAAACATGAAATTATATAAAGAAAATTAACAAGAACATAAAACCCAACGCAGAGTATCCTCTCAGACAATCGTGTTGCCTCGATGACGTCCTCATAAATTGATCGGATGTTGACGGAATCGGTTTTTAATTGTTCATCATGACAAGGATACTGCAAATTGGATCTTTTTGTTCATAGAAAATTCAGCAAATAAATAAATATAACAAGAAAATAGACTAAGATATATGTTTCAGTAGAAAAACTAAGGTTATGAATCTATGATGCTACATGTTTCTCGATGATTTCAAAGATGTGATTCATTTTTATACGTGAAGGTTTAGGGTTTTAATGGGCCTTAACCCGAAAATATTTGGGCTATTGTTTGCAAATGAAAGAAGTAGAAAAAATTATTTTGGAAAGTTGTTACTCGTATCAAACTATTTTAGTTTAACACCCTCAACCACTTTTTATATAATTAGGCTGTGTTTGGAAAGTCACATAACATAGTTTATAAGCTCATTTGGCTAAAAAATACTTCATCCGTTCCTTTTTACTTGTCTTTTAGTGTCTGATTTATCGTTTCTATTTAATTGTCCTTTTTGTATTTTACGTGTATGATTTGTCAATTATATCATTTGTCAAACGTTCTTACTCTTTTTGAATAAATCCAGTTGATGCCATATATTTGGAAAACTAAATCTTTTTTTAATTTTTTTTGTACATAACATATTAAATTTTTTTTTTTAGATAATATATTAAATTTATTGGGAAAAAATTGTGTGCAAAAAAAATAGGAATTTACTAGTGGATTAAATCGAGGAAATAATAGGAAGATAATGTGCAAAAATACACTTCCTTAATTTGGTATCATACATCAAGTTTACAATGTATCTAAAAAGTAGAGTATCTCTTATATATAGAATCGAAGGGAGTAATAATTAAACATATTTTTTTACGTCATTTCATATTTATATGTTAGTCTAGCTACTAATCTTATCAAACACTACAAACTCAATCAGATAACTTATTTGCTATAACCTAAAAGCTAACTTATCAATTATCCACTATTTTTTAACAAAACACATGTTAGTGCCAGGTTAATAACAAGGTTAGGGATTAATTAACAATCTTAGTTCTTTGGTTTGTTAGAGCATTAGTCTTTTAAAAATTTCTAATTCTTCCACTTTATTATCCAAACCAACTAACCTTATGTTTTCAAATATTGTAAAACACAATGTTTATCATCATAAGCAATGGAACAATGTAATGATGTGCATAACTTTACGACAGATATCAACTTTTAAGGTTAAAATCAAGAGAGTATAACACTTTTGTTGGATAAAAATTTAGTGAAAATAGGTTTGATTTTGTAAAAAAAAAAAAAAAAAGAAACATATGTATGGATGAACAAATATAATTAATAGCACTTGAATAAAAAAAACCAATGTATGGAATTAGCATGCAATGAATAAGATATAGTGCATGGATTACGTTAAGAGGGCTCAATGAGTGAATGATCATGAGCCAAAGGCACAAAGATTTGATTGGTTCTAGTCGGTGGTGTGCAGTTATGAACTTGGATTGAGGGGAGAAAATCAACTTGATGCAATAAAGCCACGTGTTGGGCATACTTGCCTTGAGAAATTTTGGAATTGGTGCTTGTAGAATTGGCTAGCTCAGTTGTTACTATTGGAACTCTCACTATATTGCTTGAAGCATTGACAAAAGATTTGCTTTTGTTGGGATTAGGATATCCATGTTTAGCATAGCAAAATTCAATAACATAATTGGTGTGATGACAATAGGTGCAATTTTGGAATTACTTTTGCCACCATTGTAGTTACTAGTTATCTTTATCTCGAGCCTCGTCTCTAAGATTTTTGAGTAGCATTAATCAAAGATGCATAATCATCATTTACAACGATTAGATTATGATTCTTCTCCTCTTGAATAACCAAAGGGTAAACCTTATTGAGAGAATGCAAATACAATCAACTATAGAAAAATGTTCTTAAAGATCATATCAGATGTCAATGACGTGTCCATGAAATACGATAATTGAAGCAATTTAATCTGAAATATAATTCAAGATCCAAGAATGAATGTGATAGTTGCAATGTTCCCATTGACTGCGATTCAAATCAGATATTGTAGGAGCTTCTGTGGATCCATCGATGAATTAGAGCTTGTTCTTCACACCTAAGACAAGTTGCATTGCTCTACTTCGTGCGAGGTAGTTGGGACTGATCAATTTGGGAGTAACACTCACATAATTAGGAGTTAGGACCTTCACTATGATGCACATAGAATGCAAATTATGCGTAATAAATAACTGGTGTTACACGTGGTGGCATCATTTGCAGAGAAAATGTGGTAACAGTTGGTACAAACGATGCAAATGATCAATCAAGGTGAAGAAACAATGCAAAGAAGACAAGATTGATCAGGAAAATGAGCAAGAAAGTGCAAGAATCAAGCTTGATAATACAAAATTGAGTGAAAAAATAATCAAGAAAACGACTATGGGAGTGCAACTAACTTCGATAGATCGTAACTAACTTCTCTGAGAGAAGTTTCTTATACCATAATATGAGAGAAGAAAGGAGAGAGAAATCATTGTATTACAATGGTGCATTAACTAATAACATGTACTCTAGCCAACAATTAAGTCTAACTCTAATTAGTACTAGACTTATCTAAGTCACTCACTTCAACATCTTCGATCTCTTTGTGTAATATAACAAAATCTGACTTGGAATTTCAATAACCACGAATTACTGTTTTTTCTATCCTATCTTTTTGTTTCCTTTTAAAATTTACAAATCAATTACTTAGTTAATTGTTGTTTTAAAAGAGATGCATTAAAGAAGGTTTTCGTTTTGATTTTGACGAGGAGGAAGACGAACAGGTGGACCTCCGATGGTGCCTGGACGTTTTATTTGTGAGATGGTCATTCACTTCAATTCTATGAAGGTAAGAATGACAGACCTCTGAAAAGCCGGTGAAGGGTGTCACGATTAAGGAGACTCCAACAGAAAAATTCTTATTTCACTTTGCGCATTCACTTGACATGGAGGCAGTTCTCAATGGAGGCACATGGTCCTTTGATAATAACACACTAATTTTGGGGCAAGTTCAATTAGGGATGCAAATTGAGCAGATATCACTCTACTTTATCAATATGTGGGTGCAAGTTCATGATCTTCCTATGGGACTTATGAAGGGGAGAGTAGGTATCTGGTTGGCCAATTATATTGGTTCTTTTTTGGAATATGACAATAACAACAATTCAACTTTTTGGAGACAATACATGAGGATTCGGGTGAAAATCCACGTTAGACTACCGATCAAAAAAGATACTAAAGTGGTGAACAAGGAGGAAGAATGGTGTGACGTGAAGTTCAAGTATGAAAAATTGGGAATATTTTGCTTCAGGGCCGGTCCCGAGATTTTGGAGGTCCAGGGCTGTTGCGAATTCGATTAAAACTCACACCAATAACCTTGATGTGTGAAGCAAATAGAACCAAGCAACCAAATAAGTTGATAGAGTTGATGATGCAATATTCAAGAACAAATAAAGAACGCACTATGATTTGTTTTCCCAGTTCGGTGTTAATGAACCTAATCTGGGGGATGGAGCAGCCCTTCCGTTCTACTATGATCAATGAGAAACTTTCACAAGAAATCCCAAATAGGGTTACAAGAATTATTCCTAATTCTACCCAAATCCCGAATCTTTTCCCGTGACCAAGAGACTCAATTGACCTAGCTACCCAAGGCGAAACAACAACCTTTGCCCTTGACGACAAACCCTTGTTTACTCAACTCTCAATTTTTCTATGAATAAGACAATTCCTATTTATAGAAAAATATATGCCTACTTATTTTAAAAGATAATCTTCTAAAATAAAACCAAATTTCATATTGTTTTTAAATATATCCTATTTAAAAACAAACACAATCTATTTTAAAACAAAATAAATCCAAGTCAGAATATCCTCCAAGAAAATATATTTTCCAAACAAATCTCCAAGTGACACGCGCCCGCACCACCTCGACCGCGCACGGCGCCATAGACAGAGCTGAAAACCACTTTCCAGACCACTCTTGGCGCACGGCGCCACAGACAGATTTCCTGGAATTTTCTAACTTCTTTGTTACCGAGATTTTAAGGCACTTTCAACAAGGGCAAATAATAAAAAGGGACCCTAATAAAAAAATATAATTTTTTTAGAAGAATATCCTTTATTTAAATTATAAATGATATAAATAACATCAAAAATAAGTATTTATTCGTGTAACTAACATTAAAAAAAAAAATAGATCATTTCAAAACATTGAAATATCATCATTTCATAAAAAGAAATATTTTATATAATGTTCGGTAGAAATGAACGTATTCTCATAAAAAAATATTAACATATATTATTAAAATTCTCTAGATCTTGTTATAAATTAAATAGATGTTTTAATGGTCATTTATTGACACCAACCTTATTTGATGGTATAGTGAGTTATTCCTCTCCCACACAATTTTTTTAATGTTGCAAATTAAAATAAGAAAACAAAACAAAATGTTGAGAGGGGGCCTCGAACTCAAGACTCATGGAGAATATAGTTTTATGTCCAACCGCGCGCCATTAAGCCAGAAAGTACTTCATGTTTCATTGTGTCCGCAATAATACTTACCCAATGTTTTATGTGATGGGCTTGAAAAAAAAATATTGAGGCCCTGGGTTGTGGGCCTGCTTGCCCTGCCTCAGGGCCGGCCCTGTTTTGCTTTGTCTGTGGTATTATGGGACATGCTGAAAACAAATGTGAAGTTTGTCTCTCCATGGAGCAGAATGATGGAATTAGGGAGTGGTCAGCAGAAATTAGAACGGACCCAATAAGACAGGAAGCAACATTGGTGTCACGGTGGTTAAGGGAGGAGAAGGGTCGTTGGCCGGAGATGGGAGGTAGTGCGGTGGCGGGGCAGATAAATCCGGTGGTGGAAAACGTTGGTGTGGTCCCCACGAGTGTTGATATGGCGCATAACGAATAAATTAATATCATAATAGCCAAAATTCTAATCATTCACCAATTATGATCTCCATAATTGTCTAGACCCACACATTTAACCCTATTGGACACAAAGAGCAAAGACACATTGGCTACAAGAGGGGGATCTGATGAAAATCTTAAGTTGGAATTGTCGGGGACTAAGCACACCGAGTGCAATTCCAAACCTTCGTATTCTTGCTCAAGATCACCAACCCGAAATCTTATTTTTATCAAAGAGTTTATCCAAAAATCAGGTGATGGAACGTATTCGAGTGAGGCTTAAGTACAATTATTGTTTGTCTGTTGATGTTAAAGGTCGAAGTGGGGGTCTTTCTTTCATGTGGGGAGATACAATCAGTTGTAGAGTTTAGAATTATTTAAGAAATTTTATCAATTTGAGAGTAAAGGAGAAGGAGGAATGGAGAATAACTTGTTATTATGGGTACCCGGAGAGATGTAGAAGAAGACAGGCTTGAAACCTTTTACGAGAACTGCCGGATATGTCAGACTTACCATGGTGTATCGTAGGAGATTTCATTGACCTTTTAGCTCAGGAAGATAAGTGTGGAACACATCCACACCCCAATTGGTTATGTACTGGTTTTTGAAATGTTGTTTGTGAATGTGACCTTACATATATTTATTTGGAGGGATACCCATATATGTGGATCAGGAGTAGAGGGTCACCAGATGTTATTGAATAACGTCTTGATAAGGCCATGGCGAATTCTCGGTGGCTCAAGCTTTATCCTAGTGTCAGGTTAACGAACCTATCTTCTCATTTCGATCATAGCCCTATGTTGTTCCAAAATTTGCGATAATGAGGAATGGGAGAGCCTACTCTTTTTGTTTTGAGAATATTTGGTTGAAGGAGGAAGACATTGATGTAGTAGAGGAGGGATGGGGGCATAAGAAGGAAAGATATAATGTGTAGAATGGCTAGATGTGTAGAGAAACTCAAGTCGGTGAGGAACACGAAAGAGGATGAGGTTCAAACATGAGGTGGTAGAATTTAGTGAGGAGATGGAGAGATTGCGGGGTTGCCATGATGTGATGAATTCGAGGCAATTCAAGGAAGTACAAGAGAAATATGCAATATTATTAGTTCAATAAGAAGCCTATTGGAGACAAAGAGCAAAGACACATTGGCTACAAGAGGGGATCTAAATACAAAGTTTTTTCACAAGACAGCTTCATCAAGAAATCAGAAGAATAAGATAGATAAGCTTCCGAATGATGATAATATGGTCGTCACTACTTAACTTGAAATTTGTGATGTAGCCTTGAACTATTTTAACCATCTCTTTAAGGCTAACTCGACAGTGCATGAGCCGATTCTTTCCTTGATTTCTCCCAAGATAACACAAGAGGGCAATGAAAAGTTGGGGATGCCCATTACAAGAGAAGAATTGAAAGAAACATCGTTTGAGATGCATCCAGATAAGGAATCGGGTCCGGACGGTTTCAATCCGCTTTCTACCAACTTTTTGGGGACCGTTGTTGAGATGATAAATTTCTTAAGACCTATGAGGAAGCAACCGGGCAAGAGATAAATTTTACAAAATCAGAGGTGTTCTTTAGCAGGAATTTGAGCATATCAGCCCGAAAGATCTTTCCAATATCATGGGAGTCAAACACGTCCTTAGAACTGATAATTATCTTAGACTTCCATCTATGATAGGTAATAAAAATAATAATGTGTTTGAATACATAATATGGAAACAAATAAATTCATGGAAATGAAGGTAATGTTCAAGTGTGTGCTACAAGCTATACCCATTTATATCATGAGTATATATCTTCTCCCACATTCAATTATAAAGGATATTGAGAGAATGTTGAATTCGTATTGGTGGGGTGGTGAAGCTAATAATAAGGGCATATATGGTGGTTGGCTTGGGACTGTATGACACATCCAAAAGTGTAAGGTGGAATGAGTTTTCATGACTTACATGCTTTCAATTTGACAATGATAGCTAAGTAGAGGTGGAATATTATGTCCAATCCACACACCTTAGTGGCAAGACTCTACAAAGCAAGGTATTCCTCGAATTCCTCTCTTTTTGCATCTAAAATTGGTCACAATCTGAGTTATGCTCCGAGAGGTATTTGGAAAGCTATGCATATCCTTATGAATGGCTATAGGTGGAGAATTGGAAAATGGAGCTAGCATAAAAGTTATGAATGAACCATGGTTGAGAGGAGGTGAAGGCGCATAGATCCCGTCAACACAAGCCCAAGATGTGCATAATTTATTTGTTAATGATCTTATGAGTCCTAATGTGAAAGGAAGATGTGGGATAAAAAGAAGATTGAGTCTTTATTTCCTATGTATGTTGCCAAACGTATTCTTAACATACCATTATTTGACATGCTCTATGAAGATGAACTTGTATGGATTGACAACACACATGGTCAATATAGTGTAAAAAGTGAATATAAAATAATGTTGATTGTTACAGGAAATGTGGATAATGTGTCCGAACTAGAAGATTGACATAGCCTTTAGACAATTCATGCTCCTCCAAAGGCTAAACACTTCTTATGGCGGATTAGTAAAGGATGTTTACCTACTCATATGCAACTACAAGAAAGATGTGTACTTTGCCCATTGTCTTGTCCTCTTTGTAACCATGATTATGAAAATGATTGTCATATTTTATTTAGTTGTGATGCTAGTGTTCAAGCACAACAATCAGTAGGCTTGGAGCATATTTCAACAACCTGAGAAGTTATTCATGCGGTGTGTATTGCCGAAGACAAGGATAAGTCAGAAGTTTTTGTTATGCTAGTTTGGGTTCTATGGAACAATAGAAATAATAAAGTTTGAAATAATGCGAATGATTTGGGTCGAATGTTGGGGTTGAGAGCACGCCACGCCATCTTTGGGAAGAATGACAATCGGTTCAGCATGTGCAACATGGCAAACAATCATCAAAACAGCAACAACGAGTTCAAAGATGGCAAAAACCACCTCTTGGTTGGTACAAATGTAATGTTGATGCGAGATTTCACCAAGAGTTAAACAAGACCAGCATGAGGTGGTGTTTGGATGATCATTGGGTCGACTTGTCACGGTCATTTTTTGAGTTAATCAATTCTTTATGATTAATGAAGTAGTTTCAATGTTTATTAAGAGGTTTTAGATAACCTTATCAGAATGGGATATGGATTGATAAAGTTAAACTATGATTTGAATAAGAATTAGACATAAACATATACGGATTAAGGAAAATGATGTGACAGAAGATAAAATTAAAGATTTATGGAAATTTGTAAAGTTGTGAATATATCCCTATGAATATGAGAAATGTATTGCAAAAAAATTTTAAATGGAGAAGAGTTGTAACAACCCAGATTTAGTTAATTATGTGTAGTGGGCTTTATGAGTATTTGGCATAGATTAGAAGTGGTTATTGAAACTAATGGCATTCTGATAATACCTTAGACAAGATAGATGTCTTGTAAAAAAATTAATGACATTTAGATAATATCTTAGAATTGATGAAGAATTTGTAGAGAAAATAAAAATATTATGATAATTACGCACAACCTAAGTTTGATAGTATTTAAAGAAGAATTTTATAAAAATTTTATGAATGGCAACCATAATCCTCATAAAATTCTCTTTTAAATACTACAAAACTTAGGTGTAAGTAATTCCCCATAATACATTATTTTCTTTATAAATCCTTCACCAACTTTATATTACAAAAATGCTATTAATTTCTCTACAAAATATCTACTTCTTCAAAGATACTACTAAAATGGCATGCCTATTATTTTCCTCATTATACTCTTAATCAATTATTCAACCCAATACACATAAAATAATACATTAACACATAATCAATTAATTACTAATAATTTTGAAACATTAGCTCTTTTTATTACTCCTTTATTGAATAATAAAACTATATAAATTATTATTATTTGTAAGAAAGGAAGAAAAAAAAAGTGATGCCTTAGGTGCACTTTCATCCAAGTTTTTTATATGACTATTTAATGTACTAGAATATGGTACTTTGATAATTAACAAATAATTTGAAGATTATGAATGACAGAAACTTCATAGATTTATATAGTAGGCAATTCACGGATTGAAATTGTAAACGTGTCAAACCAATTAGGAATATTTTGAAGGAAGTCATGCAATTGCACAATTCAAACTGAAAATATTGAAAAGATAATTTGGTCACAATTAACATCATTTAATCATTTTTTTTATAAACATTTCTCAACTAAAACTCAATTACAAAAAACCACAATACATTAAATCAAAATTGTATAAAAACACAAATAAAAAACAAAATACTGTAAAAAACATTTTATCAAACTGATTTTGAGAGAAAGAAGGTAGCTCAAAAGTGCTTGAGAGACAATCATTGTAAAACTCAACATAATGATAATATCACTATCATCATAGCCACCAAAAGTATCTCTCCATTTTTCCATAAAAAATAGATTTAGAGAAGATGAAAGAAACAAAGACAAAATTGAACTGAATTAATTAACAAACAATAAATTAATATGAAGAAAATGGCATTCAGAATGAGTAGGAGGATATTTTAATCATATGAATTATCATATGGAAAGGTTCAACAATATCATCACTATGCCATGCCTAAAAAAACATCCAAAAATCAAAAAAAAATTGAAATTGAAATTATATAAACAAAATTAATAAACAAATAAAAATTAGAATGAAATCCTCTCAGACAAATGCCTCGATATGTCGTCATGATTATGAATGGATCGGACTCGTCATCAATTGTTCATCATCATAGAGAAAATCACAACTTAGATCTTTTTTGTTCATGAAAAATTGAACAAATAAATAAAACAAGAACATAGACATAGAAAAAGACAAACATGTTACATTAAACTAAACGAAAGTAAGTAAGTACTAAGTGCAGAAGCTTCAAAGTTAAACCTAAGATTTCTGAAAAAACATAGATTGTGGCTATGAGATATGATACTACTCAAAGATATGATTGGTTTATATAGGTCATCAGTTCCGTTACGTGAGAGAGGCTTTTTAGGGTTTCTGTGAACATTTTGGGATTTTAATGGGCCTTAACCCGAAAATATTGGGCCCATGAAAGGAGTAAAAGAGAATGTTTCAGGCAGTTGCTACTCTTGTCACACTATTTTACTTTCACACCCCAACCCTTTTATATAGTCCATTATGAACATACATCACAAGAACAAAGGATTTATTCTTTATTAGTAATAGTAATAGATAGACTCATAATCATTAACATAGAAAAGAATGCAGGTTAATGTTGGTCACTATAACATGATCACCAATCCTACATTACATTATTAATATCTTTTTTTTTATCTAACATATTACATTATTAATATCAAAAGTCTCTTGATCAAACACTTTGTTGTAACATACAATATATAATGAAATTAACCCCACAATATAAATCATTTTCCCTCTGCACGTTCATCAATCGTAAATAGGATCTGCTCCAGATCAGCATTGATCCGAAACAATTTCAAGAACTTTGTGGATCCACATTTCCTACAAAAAAGCAACACCACAATTAATGTTTAAACTAATATTATTTTTAACCTTTCACAAAAGATAAAATTAAATATGTTTGTTTGGTATTCCCTCCGATTTTATATATAAGTAAAATTTTACTTTTTAGATTCATTGTAAAAATAATGTATCTAAGCAATAATATAAACTAGACACATTACTTTATTAATAAATAAAAAATCAAATTTTGCTTATAGATAGAAACGAAGGGAGAACTTGTTTCATTATGCAAGTGGTAAAAATTGGTTTTGAATAAATTAAGTTTATAAAATTGATTTTATTTAAAATTAGTTGAATATAAAGTGATTTATATTTTTATACATGTACGTAAATTGAACAATAAATTTTGATGAATGAATTGATTTTTATTTTTTTTGGTATATGAATGAATGAATTGATTTTATCGGATTGATTTTACTTAAAAATAAGTCGAGTGTAAAGTGATTTATATTTGAATATATTTATCTAAAAGTAGTGAGTTTCTATGGTACATTGATAAAATGAATTGTACTGGTACATTCGAATGTACCATAAAAATTGCCCTAAAGATAAGTTTACCAATAAGTTTTTGTGTAAAAATCACATTTAAACCCGAAAACTACAAATTGTATCTTCGAATTAGGAACAAATTCTAAGGCAAAATCATATCTACTCATTATCAATTATGATTGTTCCAAATGTGAAATTGGATTTGAATTTCTTAAATAAAATCTTGGATTCAAAGAGTACATATTATATTTGAAATCATGAATTTGCCAAATTACAATGACAATGATGAGACGATGTAAAGGTGAACATGAAACTACAAATTTGACACACAAATAAATTCGACACACTGAGATTTTGTCAAACTCACCGTCAATTCTAACATACATACATACATACACTAAGTCGACATGTAATTGATACATAACCAAATAAGAAAAAGACTAATACAAAACAAAATTGTTGTACCATTAGAGGAGTTATTGGATGTTGATGGTTGTCTATTGGATGTGTTTGTGCCTTGTTGGGAGCGCATAACAACACCAGGCCATGATCTACACATACAATGCATTCCTTCATCAATACTCCCATAGAGGGTGGTCAAATGTTTACCACAACCCCCCCAGGAGTATTTTCCGCAGGTTGAACATTCTACCCTGTAACACATTATTTTTTGTGTGCAACCTTTAAATGTTGATTAAGAATTTAGTGTGTTGATGTTGTATGACTTGTATGAGGATTGGATCTAACTATCATATGATTTTATAACTAAGAAGTGTATGTATTATATTCCAATGATTTATAGTACCTTGGTAACATCGAAGCTTGCTTTGTTAATGATTTTTGTCTCTTATGCCACAATCACTAGTGGGGGGGACGGCTAGTTGCTGAAGATAATAACGCCTTACCTAGTTTTTAGGTGATGAAAATACAAGGACCTAATGGAGGAACTAATTATAGTAAACAAGTCTTATAATTTGTTGTGTATTTTGTTTGTTTTTTAAAAATATGAAAGATATTTGTTCTAACGTGAAATTTAGTTTTTTTTGCCTTCCTTGATTCCATTTAATAATGGATTTTGCACCCCACTACTTTGTTTCCTTTCAAACCTTGATGAGCTGCATAGATTAAGGATCACAATGCGTGTGAGACCTTGTGGATAACGTAATAATCTCTAGGATAAAAATAATCTGCATCATGGATATGTATGACACTTATAATAACAAGAAAAAATTGTGGCATAAACAATGACGGAATTTTTGTGTAACCATGACCACATGGGGTTCAAGGGTTTAAAAAATTAGGAGAAGTGAAATTAATTTAGATCTTTTTCTTTTGGATTTGGTGGTGCAATTTTTTGTCTTCTTCCAAATGATTCACAATGCAATATATATATATATATATATATATATATATATATATATATATATATGTGCATATATTTGAAGTTCAATAAATGTTTAATTGAACCTTCAATATACTCTAACTCTGCCACAGGATCTACTTATCATAGATTGGGGGAAATTAGATCCATTAACTTAATTTTAATTATTAGTCCCTTTATTCGTTTTTTTTTAGAATAATGTTAGGGTGAAGGGAAAATGTTGTTATAAGTTTGTAAATTGATAGCAAAAACAAGAAATGAGTTTGAATATACTGTCTATTGAATGAATGAGAAAATTGGATTACAACGCAAATTTAGAGATTAATGAATTCCTCTCATATGATGAATGGTTAAAAAAAAACACGAATTCAAGAGAAAAACAATTCTAAGTCAAATTTTATTTATTTAACTTATAGCTAAACCTCAAATTATTATTAGAACTCGGTAAACACCAAAGAGGGACTTATTTGCATATATAAAAATCATATTGACATTAAATACACATTGAATTCGCTAAAATAAACTATTTTTGTACATTATGTCAGTCCAATTGTGAAAATTTGACCTCAAAACTCAAAAGACATTCTTCGAAAATCCTACATCCTCCAAGGCAATTGTAAAAATGACAACTAATGTCACTTTAATTGATAACATTTTATCCCTTTCCCAATATGTTTTTTTTTTTTAGGTTCAAATTCACCTTTGGACGAGACAACTTTTGGTCCATAAACTTTTGTTTTTAGTGACAAACAAATAACAAAAAAATGCATCATCTAATCATCATCGAATATTCAACCTAAAACCAGCGCCAAACCTATAAGTAACATGCATATAATGATGAGCAGTGATTATAAATCGGTAAAAAATTCTCATGGTTTTTGAAGTTGTTACATTCAAGTTTTTTGAAACTTGTGACGAGATACACATAAACCTACAGTGATGAAAAATATGGCATAACACTTTCCTGAAATCAATCAAGCATGGAATTTGCAAGAATTTGTCATATCCATAATTCAAACATTCACCAAACTGTATGAAAGCATTCAGAGTTCAAACTGTGCACTCCATACATACCGGTATACATCATGCGTTGCCACCATCACCTTTGTCTTCAGTTGTTTCTAATGCTGGTTTTTTTGATATGCTTGCTTCTGTCGCACTTGCACTTGATGATGACCGCTTAACTCCTCTTCCTACCACACCAAGGTGTGTGACTCCAGCAGATCCATTGGTGTGAGCAGTTGACATGGTTGGAGAGTCAAAACCTCCACTGCTGTTAGCAGTAGCCAACTGTGAGGAGCTCACCCTTCCTAGAGATGGTTCCTTTCCATTGCCTGCCTTGGCAGCTGCTATTCCTAGGATCTCAGCGAGAATTGATTTTGGGTTCGAGACTAACTGTTGTAGATCATCAAGCTGCAATTCCATATATTCCAAGTTGTATCAAAATAACATTAAGGCAAATAGGCAATCTTTATTTATGTTTATGAAGTCTACCTTCTTTTCCAGCTCACTTGCGAGACCAGTGAGAGTTTCAATTTCTGCTTGTTTATCCACAATTGAGGTATTAGACTCAGATCCAGGAAATGTTTGTTCATCCCGCTCTAACTTGGAAGCAGAGGATGCCAAATCTGAAAAACACTTCACTTCATTTGTGAGACGTTGTAAACGTGCCTTACAAACAGATGCCGCCTTCTCACAATAAGCAATAGCTTCTTCAGGCCTAGACCCAACCTCCAAACACAAGCATATACGGAAATTTCTTGATTCACAAGTTAAGGTTGTCTAGCAATGAAAGACCACAATTGATCATCCTAAATTGGAGACTTTATTAATAAGTGAATTCAGCAATTTAACGGCACTATTATGTTGTTTCATTTTTCAATAACATTTGAACTGTCTAAAGTCTAAACATAAGTAATATATCATCAAAATAAGAATTATGACAAGGATACATGTCAGCAATGTTTCTGTCATCTGGTTCAACCAGTTGTTCTAAGATGGATAGTGCCTTCTGGTAGTCAGAAAGAGATGTTTCAAAATCCTCTGTAAAAAGCAGATTCCAAAAACAGTTCAACTTTTAGAATAATGGTATCCCCTTTTAGGTGTGTTTGGGGAAGAGAGTATTGGTCGAATTTAAAATAAACTTAAGAGCATGAAAATACCTCTTTCCAAAGCAACATCTGCCAATGTTGACAGTATATCCACTTGTTCCATAGTATTGACAGATTGCTTTTCAACAATGGCTCTAGCAATATCAAGCATTTTCCATGCCAAATCCAGGTCAGACTCATCCTCATCACCTTCTGCCAACTCTTCAGTATCACTATCCCCATCATCTTCCTGATCGTTCTTACCGGAAACTGTTTCACATTTCAAAAGAACAGCAACTAACAATGAGAACATGTTTTCTCTGCAGACTACAACTTAGTTGATGATTAAATCATAAATTTTCCCAGTAGTAAAATGAATGCAATAATGCACTTAATCTACAATCCAACAATAATATTTGCTAACCATTGTAAATTTGGCAACTATAGTTGACAACTTTACATTATGAAACAAAATGTCTACTCACTACAATTCAGGAGCTAGTGTTCACAAGTTTCATGTATAAAATGCATTAGCCGTGGCCAGACTTAATCCACAAACCCCACGGTAAGTGCCAATGGTGCGCACATGTCAAAGAGAAAAAAAATGACCTGATTAGGAGTTAGGACACAAAAAACTTAGAACATTTTGTTTTCCTATTTATTGAGTAAACAATTCATAAATCAAGATAACTCATGTCCACGTAAAAATAGAGAATGAGGAAGATCACAAAGCCGAGATACGGAAACTCGTTGATGCGCTTCCTGCCTATGGAACTACGGGAATTACAGATTAACTCCTCCCGCCTGGACTGCTGAACTTTATTATATTAACTACTCCGCATCAAGAAAGTCTTAAAGACTTCCGGCACAACGCAGGAATAGGAATACTTCTTTCTACCTAGACCGCGTTCAACCGATTACTTTACTTGATTTTCGCATTTATTTAGAAAAATGCCAGCCAAATTTAGTAAAATGTTATCATTCCTCTGGAAGCAAGTAAAAAACACCAGAAGAAACACACTGACCATTATCGACTTCTGACTCTTGGTTATTTGAGGTCACATCCTGCTCAACATTGCTAGCAAAAGATGCAGTTGAGGATTCAGCATTCATAGCGCTCTTCACAGATCCATCTTTATCAGAGCCATGTTGAGACCCATCCTGCTTCTTAGGAACAGCACCCAAAGGATCGGCTTCCTCCTGAGCCTTGTATAACAGTGCACAGCCATATTTGTAGTATGTGTGAACACACTCAGGAGCAAGTTCACCATAATGAGCAACTCTGTTGATTAAAACTCATTCAGAACATTGTGAGTAGAGCAAAATGAAGCTTATAAAATATTTAGACGCTCTTCTGTGGACATATAATTGATTTGTACATGGGGTCCTATAAGAGCATCAAGTTAGTTTAACAAAAATGAAAACTCTGATGGTGGGATTAAAGTCTGAAAGTATCAAATTAGCTATAATTTTCTATTAGTGTAGTGCAAAAGCTACATCATACTTCATATTAACCCTAGGGTTTCCTGAAATCTCAAAGATATTGATTACTAAACATAGTTCACTAATTGACATCAAATGTCATCCATAATACTCGCTGATATATTTAAAATATAAAATTAAGGATAAATTGATTTCATTCCATCAATCAATATTCTTGAACCTCGACAATGCAGATTTTAGTACCTGCACTGAATAACCACATGCTCGTTTTGAGAATAAAAATGTCGATAACCAAGTAGCTAAGCGGGTTAACCATTCCTAGCATGAAAATAGTGAAAATCAAACAAGATAGCATCCTAATGTATGTTTGATTTTACATGTACTTTTCCAACTTTTTCACGATTTGATAGGGAAAACTACTTAATTGTGATCGAAACTGGAATTGAACTCGAATAGAGTGTGCCTAATCAATAAAACACTCAGAGCATCCGTAACCTAACACTGAGAAGACGAATATCTGATTAATATATTTTTCTAACCAATTTTCAATAATTTAACCGAAGTGATCAAATTCAAAGCATATGAACAATTAAACCAGCAAATGCAACAGAGTAATCTACGATAAAATTAGGAAAAACGAAATCAATCAAACAGAAAGAAATCGAACCTGATCTCGAGAGCACGGCTAAAATTATCAGCAGCCTCACCAAAATCATTCTCTTTCATAGCCTTATTTCCCTTATCCATCAGTTCAACAGCCATGTCAAGAGACTTCTGACCATCGCTAGAAGTTGCAGCGTCAGAAACCGCGGCGGATTCAATAGTGGCGTTGACAGTGATTCCATTTTTGTCGCGTTCGTCATGGTTTAGGGTTCCGTCGACGACCACCGCAACAGATTCTGTTGGTTGAGGCATTGTGACGGAAGTCTCAGATGCAGTTGGAGCTTCTTCAACCATTGTGATCTTCGGCGAATTTCGGTTCCGATGAGAGAGATTTAGAAGAGGGAAAGATGAGATTGGTTCAATTCAGTGAATGAGGGTTTGGGTTTTGGGGGTTTTGAGATTTTGCTTTATGGCGCAAAATGTGAAAAAAATGAAATGAAAAATGGAAGAACGGTAAATCACCATTTCGCCCTTGTGGGGGTTAAATATTTTATCCACGTGAAATTTGCAAATAATTAAGGAATATTTTTTTCTTTGGTAAAAACTAAAAAGGAAATATTTAAAATTAGAAAAATGGTAAACAGTGCCTCGAAGGTAAATATAGTAATATGTCATTGTAATTTGTGCCGTCAACGACTCAAAAATGTAAAAATTGTGATTTTCAATTTAAAAATTTCTTTTTTTAGATTCCTTAACCAGTAGTGCCCCAAGGGCACCAGTTAGCATACCCTTAAAATTATCCTTATGACATTTTTTAAACGGTTAAAGTAAGTAATAAATTGTTAAGTTTAGCTTCTTTTTTCTCCAATCAACTTCTTAATTTTTTTTAAATTCTTAGCTCAAATTGGTTGAACTATTAAATTTCTCTCAAAACTACTATTAAGGGAACAAAAATAGAAAATTTGTGTTAAAATGTTGTCATTTTTGAGGCATTTGTTTACATGAACTATAAAGTTAAAAACCTTTTGATTTTGAATTATGATGAGAAAAGATTAGTATGTTTAAAATTTAAGATTATATTAGATAAATGATAAATTATTTTAACCATGTATTCAAAGAGAGATATTAAGAAGTTAAAAATGAAATTTTATATTGGAAATTATATACTCAACATCTTAAAATTTCAATAATTGTTTTTTATATAAAATTTATCACTTTTTTTTAACTGTCATCCTAACTCGTCTTTAAAAAGTTATCATATTATATAAGTATTTTTCAGAGGATCATACGGTATAATAAAATAAGGGAATAAGGGGGTAACCCTTATCAATTGGGCAAATAGTCAGGTACGAACTCAAAAAATAACATATTTGTTTATATAAATATTATTAGTTTTGATACATGGGCGACATATATTATTTACATTATTAAAGAATCATAAATGATTTATTTTTTATGTGGATAAAATGACAAATATCATTAAAACTCATATAATCGTAACTTTGTAAGATATGAAGTTCAAACTCAAACAACTATTTCCAAACAAACAATATTTATTTTACCAATTAAGTTTATTTTTTTTAGAAAAAGTGTTCCCTATTAAGTTAAGCCTTTCGAACAATCACAAATAATAATCCAAATAAAAATTGAAACCTGAATCTGCACAACAATTATCTCGCACTGTTTCTTGAAGTAGTATATTCTACACGTGTTAGTTTGATAACCATTGAGTAAGAAAAGGGTATTATACAATTTTATTTTTATATTTATGTATAACAACATTTTAAAAGGTGATATAAGAAAAAAAAAAAAAAAGAACACTATAATAAACATAATAATAGATAGGCTAGCATAAAAAAAATTACAAAATTTACCTATTTTATTTTAAATTGCAATAATATATTTTTAATGATAAAAATGAATTTAAGATAAAAGTTATCTAATGCATTTTCTTCCATCTAGTCTAATATATTAAAAACTAAAGACGTCGTAGAACATAGCGTAAACTATACAAATTAAAATATAGAAAGGGTATTTATTTTATTTCATAAGCATTGGAAGTAAAATGTCAAAAAAAAAACACATTGGAAGCAAAGGAATGACGTTTTTTATTTTATATTATAATAAATTAAAAAGGGTAAAAATGGATTTTAAATAAAATGATAAGGGTAAAAATGGAAAAAAAAAATATGATAAGCTATAAGCTCATAAGCTAATTGAAATAGCTTATGGAAAATAAGCTATAAGTCAGTAAAATAAGCTATAAATCAGTGTTGAAAATACTGTTATCAAACACGTCTTTTAGCTTATAAGCTATAAGACATAAGTTACAAGTCAATTTTGTAGTGTTGCCAAACAGACCCTAACTCGCACTGTTTCTTGAATCATACTATATTATACACGTGTTAGTTTGATAACCATTTGATTAAGAAAAGGGTATTGTAGTAATTACAAAAAATCTTTAAAGTTTGTAGAAGAATGAGTTGTAGCCACAAACGAAAAGGATCAGTGTGGAGCAATGGTTGGGTATGCAATCTCATCGTTGCCAACTCTCTCGATTAACCGTTTCGTCGTTTGCAATGCGACGCCGTTTTCATGCAAAGCGCAAGCTACGAAGTCCGCAACAGCATTTCCAAAAGCAGGACGAAGGGAATTATTGTTCATTCTCACGGCATCCACAGCGTTGACGGCGAAGGAATCGGTGTCTATGGCGCAGGATATTCCTCTGTTTGGGATACGGAAGAGTCTGAAGAAAGCGGAAGAAAAAGCTGAGGAGATTGTTAGGGAAGGGTTTGAGTCTGCAGAGAAAGGATTGGAGACGGCGGAGAAAGGACTTGAGACGGCGGAACAAGGACTTGAGGCGGCGGAGAAAGGAATAGAGACGGCGGTAGGGTTTGGGAGTTTGGCGCAGGCTGGTGTGGTGGCTGGAGCAGAGGTTTTTGGTGTTTTGGTTGCTACGGCGGTGGTGAATGGTATTTTGGGACCTGAAGCTCAAAAGTCATGAATATATGAATATTATGATTAGAATTCAATTCAATTTTGTATGTTTTTGTGAAAATTGATCATGTAATGTAATAACCCTATAATTGTAATGATATATGCCTTCTCTATTTTTGTGTTTATTAGTAAGTGATCCTTTTAGCTACAATTGGATGAAATTTCTTAGGATCACACACCATATTCAAGTGAGAAATGAGTCAGTTTTTTTATTCTAAGCTCTTGGAGCTTGCTTGAGGCAATACAAAACCAGGAAGCTATGTAACAAATATCATCTTTTCTAATGGTGCATTTAAGAAGGCAACAAAAACTTCAATGTATTTAATCCTCTAGTTACCAATGTGGCCTTGTGCTTTGCAATGGTTCCATTAGAATTTCTCTTCACCTTATAATGTGTGGATGCTATTGCCAACTTGCGAAGTCATCAAGGCAACACCATGATGTTGTAGACTTTTTTGGTTAGTCCATGATGTTACCCTTAGATTGATTGTTGTTTATTTTTTGGACTTCAACCCTTTTCTTTAAAAAAAAAAACTTTTATTTGCAATTGTATTATTTTTTGCCCAATTTACTAATCAAATAATAATTAAAGGAGTTAAAAAAATATTAACATTAACAACTAAACCTACTAGCATTTTGTATGATTAAAAAAAAAAAAACTACCAACATTTGTCTATCCAACCTTTTTTTATATATAATTCTAATTTAAATTTTTTTATATATGGCTAATAAAAATATATATAATTCTAATTTAAATATAAAATAAACTCTGTTTTAATAGATTGTTAATTTTCAAAAAATAAAATAAAAAAACATTTAATCATAAATTAAATAATGATGGATAATGCAAATTATTTTTGCTATTTGAAATATCTCATTTTCATTTGCTATTAGCGGTGGTGACAGTTGCAACGAAGTTCACGTTATAGTGTTGCTGTTGCTTACTACTACCTCTCTGAAGCAAGCAACCAGTGAAAGATATTTGTTTTGAGCATACACAGCGTGCGTGAATGGCTCGTTTATCTATAAATCCAATCGGTCTCCAACTCCATAGATTCCGACCATCCTTTCAACCTTCTCAATCCCACCACCGCCGCACCATCAGATTCCACACCATAGCTTGCCAAACTGATCCAAACGGTGAAAATAATACCTCAACAACAACGGTAAAGATAACAAGTAACAAGTTTTTTTTTTTTTTTTTTTAATTTCATTTCATAGTTTAACTTAATGAATGATTATGGTTTCAGCCTCAGGAAATTAAAGTTGTGGTTGAGACAAGTAGTAGCGTTGATTCTACTAATCTTCCTCAATTGCCGAACAAAGATATAAGTAGAAAAATTGCAATTGCTTCTACTTTAGCTGCTTTGGGACTTTTCGTTTTTACAAGATTGGATTTTGGTGTTTCTTTGAAAGATCTTTCTGCTGTTGCATTGCCTTATGAACAGGTTATCCATTTCCATCTCATTCTTAATTAACACCGTTTTGATTATTTCTCTTCTGTTTTACCTTTGCACACACAGATTTAGGTCCCGTTTGGATAATTGGCTTAATTAAGCATCATAAGCTTATGTATGAAGTATTTCTATAACTAAAGATAAAATTAAAGTTTTAATTGTTTTCGTATAAGCTGTGAGGTGTTCTCATAATCTAGTTCGAAGTACCCAAGAGCACTTGGATGAGATGCTAAAGATATCTTCTAGCTTAACTAGAGGTTCTGAGTTCGAATTTAGTCATGAGAAAGCAGTAGTGTTAAATTCTCTTGAGAGAGAACTTTGCCACCCTTTGCAGTCCTATCCGGCTTGAGGGATTAGTCTCTGTCGTTGCATGCAGAGGATACCTGATTCATACCAAAAGGATAATCTTAGTCCGAAAAGCTAATAGAAATTAGCTGAAGACAGCTTATGGACATATTATAAGCTCTCTCTCAAATAGTCTCGGAGTGTTTAGACTAGTATATAAACTCATATAAGTCGATCGAAATAAGTCAATCCAAATCGAATCTTGATTAGGTTGGGTTATGCCCAAAACTATTTCTGTCATTGAAAATTTGAAGGGTCTTTCTTTGAAGGCATAACATATTGGCCTTATAGTGGTAGTGGACTAGTGGTAATTCACTATTGAAAGGAAAAAAAATGAGGTGTTACAAACATAAATTTAAAAATTAATGGTTTTAGTGTAAACTTTGTATATCCAGTTTTATGTTTCTAATCTATTCAACAGGTTTTTAAGTTCATTTGGGGTTATTATTATTACATTTTAACTGCTCCATATTTTTCTTAATCATTTTGGTTTTTGGATGTTTCTTATTTCAGGCTCTTTCGAATGGGAAGCCTACTGTTGTGGAGTTTTATGCAGATTGGTGTGAGGTTTGTCGAGAATTAGCTCCTGATGTCTACAAAATAGAGCAGCAGTACAAGTAATCACTTTTATTTCTCACCTCCTTTGATATTATTTTTGGGGAAATACCAACACTTTATAAAATATTGATATAGTTTGCGATTTTTGTGTGTCCTAATTCTCAATCTTGACATTGTTTTGCTTCTCAATACAGGAATAAAGTGAACTTTGTGATGTTGAATGTGGATAACACGAAGTGGGAACAAGAGCTTGATGAGTTTGGTGTGGAGGGTATTCCACACTTTGCCTTCCTTGATAAAGAAGGCAATGAAGAGGGCAATGTAGTAGGTAGACTTCCAAGACAGTACCTGCTTGAAAATGTAGATGCACTTGCTCGTGGCGAAGCTGCGATACCTCATGCACGTGTTGTAGGCCAATATTCAAGTGCTGAAGCAAGAAAGGTTCATCAAGTTGTTGATCCAAGAAGTCATGGTTAGATGACAGTATACAAATACTTTTTTTTTACTGTTTTATTACAGTTAATCGTTAGATTAGTCATTGAGCAACATTTCAACAGACTAAGTATGAACATTGTACTAGCCTGTTATATAGATTCGGATAAAAAACCAGATATCAATGGCAATTGTTAGCTCAAATGTCTATATATTCACACAATCTCTGTGCACTTTAATGCTTATAAGTTCAATACTCTATTCATTAAAACTTTTGATCAATCGAAATCGCTGCTTTAGTGGAAACAAGAATCTTCGAAGAATACGAAATGTAGATGACATTTGCTGGCATTTTAAAAATTTGTGACAGTTGTATTAGTTATATAACGTACGTCTGGATCGAGTGGTTAATAGAAACAAGCAGCAAAAATAGAGCATGGTAATACTTGGCTTAGCCAAAATCATTGTTCTAAATTGCAATTACAGACACGGTTGCATTACAATCTTGGAGATTATGAAAAACTGCAGACAAATGGGGCAAATTCGCACTTGCTAAGACCTCTAAAACTTTTTTTGTAGACCACAATTTAAAACCATAGCCAAAATATGTAGTGTTACACTTGGTGACCACCACCAAAACTCCTAATTTTGCACATTTCTACCTATAGTTGTGCTTGGTTAATATAAATATTGTAGCCCAAACGTGTTGGTCTTTTCCATTCAAAACTTTACATAATAACTATTCATAGTTTACATCTTGTCTGCATAGAAAATTTTCTATATCTATTGCTGATCATTTTTGCATAAGCTTTTGGAAGTTGTTTTTAAACCAGAATTTTAATCACACATAAAAATATCAATGACAGTTGAAAGAGAAACGAAAACATGTATATGCCTTTAGTATTATTCACATTGCAGGATGCTTAATCACCGAACAACATTTCCCAACAAGCTGTTTGATGAAGGCGAGCTTGGTCCACTCGACCAAGGATTATGCACCGATACAGGGGAGTTGTCCTTCACCTCCAATTCCATTGAGTGCAACAGGTTCTCATTCTTGGGTGGAACAATCAATTCCTCACTCTCTTGCCCTACTTTCTTTAACATAAGACCACTAAATGACTTCTCACTTCCATTGCGAGGTGAAGAACTCGCGGAACCAATTGACGAACCCAAACATATGGTTTCCTCCATAGTTGCCCATGCACGGCGTCTGATGTACTCAAGCTCTTCGGCCACTTCCATCATTGTCGGCCTCATGTCACTATGGAAAGCAAGACATCTAAATGCAAGCTCGGCTACCTTATTAATGGAGTATAGAGTCCAAGCATCTCTATTTGGTTCAAGGAAGGGATCTACAATCTCATCTATAGAACCCCTCCTAATCCTATCAACAGCAAGTGCAGCTAAATTAACCTCACTTTGAGGTCTGGCAAAATCAACCACTTTCATGGCAGTTATTATCTCTACCAAAACGACTCCAAAGCTGTATACATCACTTTTATCAGAAAGATGGAAGTTCTGGTGATATTGAGGATCGACATAGCCTGGAGTACCCTGTGGAGCAGTTGAAATATGTGATGTCTCTATCATGCCAAGCCGAGAAAGTCCAAAATCAGCTACTTTAGATTTGTAGTTATAATCCAATAGTATATTACTGGATTTTATATCTCTATGGTAAATTGGGGGATGAATTGAAGAATGGAGATAGGCTATAGCATTAGCGGTTTCAGAAGCAATGGTGAGTCGTATTGTCCACGGAAGACCTTTACCTCTCTCTCTTTGCAAATGCTCAGACAATGTTCCATTTGGCATATATTCATAAACAAGTATCTGCTCTCCCTCCTCAATGCAGCAACCTAGGAGGCGAACCAAATTTTGGTGACTCACCGAAGAAAGGAGCTTGATCTCATTCATGACTTGATCGACGCTGTTTGTATCTCTATGCCTTATCTTCTTTATTGCAACAAACTCGTCATTGTGAAGTTTTCCGGAATAGACTGTACCAAATGCCCCGGTTCCCAGCCTCTGTTTATCAGAGAAAGAGTTTGTAGCTTTTTCAATGTCTTTGTAAGAGTAGAGAGGCACAATAGAGTTTCCTGCAGCTTCACGTAGTAGGCGCTTTACTCTGGTATGTTTTCTCAACCAAGTAAAACGTCGCCTGGCACAGAAGCACAGAATAATGAGAGCAGCTACGATCACAACTCCGGTTACTGCCACTGTTAAATGTGAACAATCATGTAGAATCAATCAAAATTATTCGTGGAGCATTAATCATAGTAAATCACCTTTCTAGTTTTGTCAAATTCATCATATTAGTCCTAAATGTTTCGTCAGTATAAAACAGTAAGACTGACAAAATGTGTGATACAACATTAAGAACCAATTATTATTTTCATCGGTACGAGGAATGAAAGTAAGGTTATACCTCCGACAACAGCGCCGATTTTGGTTGCACTCCCACATCCCCCGGATGTTAGTGTTGAAGCACTGCAACTTGGAGCTGATAACAAAGCAACCATAAACTAATTAAAAAGATGACAATATTTACTAAAGGAACATACCAAAAAAATATTATAATTAATCACCATGACATTGTTAATAGTTATTCTCAACCAAAGCCAAACAATTTGGATGAGCAGTATGTAAAATGTTTCATGGTGACTGAGTAGTGAGTCACAAAGAACTTTACACAATTCATTGATCACAAAACGTTTGTTTAGTTATGATTAACTTTTAAGATATTTTTTTGATAAAATATTCTTCTGCAATATTTTAATAGTAAACCATTTCAAATAAAAAAGCATTCAAACTCATGCAAAGTTATAAACTTGCTGCAAATAACGTGGCACAGCTCAGCAAACGTTTGACATTTAGTTCTTATGTTTGTTAGATGTTATGTTTATTTGAGAAACTCAATTTCCTCCGTCAGCAAAGTATGGAAAGGTAAGAAGATTGTTGTCTCCATCGTGCTTAAAGTTACAAGTAATCTTTGTTAATTACTGTAATATTTATTATTTATATAAGGTCATAGTACTAAATACATTAATTCCTCTGATTTTGAATGTATCATCACCTCTCTCTTTTGACCACAAATAATATTAATATAATAAAAATTCAAATCCATCTTATTCTTAGCTACACACATGTGCAGTGCAGCCACTGATGTTGACTTTTGAAGGGTTAAGTTCCCATTCAAACCATGCAGCACACCAAAACCAACTAATTCAAGATAAGAACATTCAATTCCCATATAATCATCCTCTCTTTAACATGACAATGAATTTCATTATCTTAAGCATCAAAAGTTGTATGCCTAATCAATTGTTACTTGACTTCCATATATCACTTCAAAATAAAGGAGCCTAAGAGGACCCTCAAGGTCCACATTAATAACAATAAATAGTTTGTAATTTGTCACATAGGAAAAGTTGGTGTGGACCAAATTTAGCATTGTAAAAGCATATTCACACAATAAAAAGATTTAGACAGTTAGATAAAGATTAAGACAGATAACTTATAATCTGATTTCATTAAATCCACTTTGAAATACATCTGAAAATATGAGCTGCTTATCCCTAGTTTGCCAGCAATCCAATTTTAAATTTGCATCTTTCATTTCAAATTTCAATATAAATAAATTTTTGACTGGTCTTCTGTATTGAAATTGAACATGCTTTTTAACAACTTGAACAAAGAGCAACCTTTTACTAGAAAACAGAATTGAAGATGCAGCAACTTGATTGGCCACCATATAAAGCAGTCCCAAACCAATTTTTCAAAAAGCATCATAGTTATATTTTTCTATGCAGCATTATAATTATTCTAAGAACAAGAATCAAAGCATAATAATACTACTAAAACAAAACACATACCAGTATAAAATAAGATAAAATCAAATACTTAACTATAAAACACAGACATTGAAACAACTTGAGAAAATAACAAAATTGAATGTAATCATAGGTGTTGGTGTCAGAGATACGCGTCAAAGAATGCGTTTTCGATCCGAAGTGTCGGTACTACAGATATATTTAATATTAAATGTAAAATTCTAAACTAACCTCTCCGGCAACCGGTGCCATTAGCAAATCCGTCTCCCCGGAAACCATCCAAACACTGACACCGAAATCCAGAATCATTTCCTTGTAGAGTCACATTTGAACAAGTGGCATTGTTAGAACATTGACAAGAACCTTTAACCCACCATGCCAATTCAATAGCTTGAAATTGCAACGAAATCTCTTTACTTTGTTCAACAGCAACTGCCGAGAACAAATAATTACACCGAGTTTTATTCAATTCCTCGTACGACAAAACATCGACATCTCCCTCATGGTATTGCTGATTAAAACAACTAATGTTACTACTTTTTCTGTCACAACTTTCAACTTCAATTTGATTTCCAACAAAACTTGATGCTGGAATCACACATCCACCTAAAGGAGCTGAACAATCTTGAACTAGAAAACTATTGTTCCTTGTTGGAGCAAAATTATCACTGAAAAGTGGTTGAATAGATTCAATACTACGGTTGCATTTTGCAGGAAGGTAGATTAATATACTGTTTTTGGTCATATTCTGAATCAAAAACTCATCAATTTGAACTTTGTTATCAATACAATTTAGTTTGATTCCACAACCATCAGAGAATCCAAAAGGGTAATCAAGAACACGATCTCCACAACGATTCAAACAGATTGTATTGTTGTTTTGTGCTCTTGTTTTGCTCAATAAGAAAATTATGAACATGGTTAAAAATTTCATCTTTTGATGTATATGAAGAAACATTTTTTTGAGATGGTAATTCACTGGTCAAGATCATTAGTCATTACCCTGAAAAGAAAATAAAAAACTGAGTTTAGTTCAATTTGGTGGTATTTTTGATTCACCTAGAATAGCTCAAAGTTTTGATCTTTATAAGATACAAGTATTAGAAAAAATAAAAAAGTGCTTTTTTCAGATGATGGATTAAATGAAAAGTTAAAGCTTGTGAATGATACAGTTGGGTAGCCATCTATAATCAATTAATGGTTGTTTCTTCATAGAAGAAGAAACTGATGAATTTAATGATATTGTAGAAAAATTGAAAATTTGAAGAAGTATATGCATATACCTTTAAATGTTGTTCTGCAAAAGTTGAAATTAGTAATATTGTGATGTAGCAGTTGAAGAAATTAATTTATCTATAAAGGAAAATGAATTATAACATAAGCAAGTTGTGTTGTTTTGTGAGGTAGATAGAACCTTGGAGTTGTTCACACTTGTTTCATGTTGTGTTTGTTTTTGTTGTGTGATTTAGAATGGAAAATACGTGTGTGTGGATCGACATGTTTATTTGATTTTTTGTGTATGGAATGACGAATTTGCCCTTGAATGAATTTTGTTTTGCATAAAAAGCCCTTGTGTTGACAGCAAATTACTTGATTAGAAGTCAATAAAAGGCAAATTATACAATGTTTGACTAATCTGTTTTTCAGGTCCTACATCTAGTAACGTCTCTATTTCAAATGGTTCACCGTCAACATAATAATCACACTATCATGGGCATCATGCTAAATTTTGCTTTCATCCGGATAAATATTGTATGGAAAATAATAAAAAGTGCATTTGGTGTATTAGTTAAGTAAGTTTTTATGAAATTTTTTTTTTTAAAAAATTATGCATTCAATGCTTTGAAAGTAAAAAAATTTCTCTTATCTTTATTATTTTTGTCTTTTATTTCCATTTTTAGCATGTTTAACAAGTATCTTTTATTTCCATTTCCTCTTATTGTAATTTGTAGGTACAAAGTACTCTCAGGTGCTGCTAAAAAAAAAAAAGAATTTTGTTAAAAATTGTTTTTATTAAGGTTCTTTTAAACGGTCTGTTTTAAAGGGAGTTCATTAATCACCGAATTTATATTATATTAAAGTATGAGGATTACGACTTCTAAACATACTCTCTTATACACAATATTATTAGGTTTGGTGTGTGGTTTGATAGTGAAAACTCAATAGTAGGTGATTAAAGAATCACGGAGAAAATTCTAATGTCATCTTAAAAGTGAGAGTTTAGTCTAACTCATTTCTATAAAATTAACTTATAAAATAAAGATTGCCTCGTGTGAAAAATCTTAATGTAAACTCTTCTCTTCTCCAATATAAAATGTACATCACCAAAAATATGAGAAATCAAGATTAATGATCTTAAAAATAAGTCGTCATTATTGTGATCATAGTTAATTTTTTTCACCATTAGTATCCTGTCCACTGGAATGTCTAATGTGGTTCGGAGATCAGTTATAAGACCATGTACAATGGTTTCAACACTCAACACCTATTTTTACGCTCCACATCATTTTCTCTCTCTTCCACATAATAATTCAACACTCATTCAACTTTTACCCCCTTCAATGGTTTTTCATTCAACACTTTACCCCACCACTAATAAGATCAAGATAGTGAAAAATGTGATTTTTTTTTTCTTCTGTGTCCAAATCAAATGAATCAAGTCTCTATTGAGAAAAAAAAATTATGAATTTTGGTAAAAAACAAAAAATTAAAAAAATTAATTTGCAATGAAATAATTTGAGTTCAAAGTAATAATTGGATAAAAATTTGAGAAACCAATCAGAGCAAGACAAGTGTCCCCCCGATTGTGTTTCAACTGTGTTGAAAGTTTTTAACTTCTCTCTCCTCCATGTCACTTTCAACACCCTCATTGGAGAACATTGCCTTGTTGAAATTCAATTCAACATCATATTCAACTTCCCATTGTACATGGTCTAATAAGTAGTTTCAGCCTTCTCCTGATCGCAGTTGCAAGAAATTGAACCGTGGTCCACTCGTAGTTAATATATATCTCAAGGTTAGTAGTTTAATTATAAGAAAAAGTTTATTTTTTAGATTTATAGAATAACTCTTATTACGTGAAAAAAATAAAAAAAGAAATTTTACAATGACTCTTATCAAATCGTGTGTATTTTATATTACTAAAATATTTGCTTTGCAAGGAAAAAAGAAAAGAAATATTTTATATTTAATAAATATTTGCTTTACAATGACTTCTTTATATTACTAAAATATCTTATATTTAATAAATATTTGCATTGCTTTACAATGACTTCTTTATTTATTTTTGATAAAATTACTATTTATTTATTAAATATAAGTGGCAATGTGGCATCCTGTGTTCTTTAAACGTTTTCTAAAAAATTAAAAAAGTAGTTTGGATTCTCTTATTTATATGGATATTTTAGTTTTTCTTTTAGAAAAGATACTTTACTATTTATTTTACAAAAGATATTTTAATGTTTAAACTTTTGGCAATTATGTATTTTAGTGACTTAGCTTGCTGGTTCACATTATAATGAAAAATATCGTACTAAACAACACTCTGAATATTTGTTAAGTATATTAAAAAAATTAAAAATAAAATTAATATTAAAAAAATAATTTTATATTATTAAATATTAAATGTATATGCTTCAAAAATAATAATTAATTGTATAAGTTTAAAATGAAATATTTTTATTAGTATGTTTAACTAATATGTGGGAGTATCGTTTAACATTTTCTTAAAATATATTTTGAAAAATATAAATGAAATGAGTCTGCCACAAAATCACAGCAAATCAACTCGTGTTATCTATTTGGATTATTTTAATGAAACTCTCTTTATACATTTAGTGCCCCCAAGAAATATAAGCCACACATATAGATGCACTTCTTTTGATCTTAGTTCAACCCCACTATCTTGCACACTAACGAAGCTGATTCCACTAGTAGTATGTATAAATGAGGTTTGTTTATGGTCAAAATATATGATTGCAGGACCAAAATGGACATATAAAAATCTATTGGAGCCGTAGTGATGATGTGAATTGACTCTAGGGCACCTTTAGTGGATTTTTGCTAGATTTTTTATTTCACTTTTTAAGGATAGAGATCCTCTTCAATTTTATATAGAAAATTGGGGATTTTGTCTATAAATTTTTATTTAACGGATACAAATATTATTAAAGTTGTTAGGTCAAATAGTGTGATTAGAATTCAAATTTTGTAATTTTTACCTGTGTATGTAAATTATCAATGACTAATGTAATTTCATTTTTAAAAAAAAAACTTCATTTTCTATTGGTTTTGTAGATTAAAATTTAGATTAATTAAGGAAATCACATTATGAAACTCAAGAGAATTGTCAATGAATTTTAACATATTTTAAAATGATACAAATAAACTTAGAAATCCAAAGGTCAATATATTTACAAGTTAGGTCCCTAAGATTTTAAGTATCTTGTTCGAATTATGAATTTAGTACCCCGTTTATTATATAAGTTATATAATTTTTATTTTTGAAGGATTTATAATCCATATAATGATAGTATAATTTTATCCTAAAAAATGTTGTGATATTAGTTATATATGGAGTAATTTTTATTTTGACATGTTTTAAATTTTTAATAGAACGGATTAACTGTATAATTTGTTGTCTGTTCATATGTAATTATTTTGAGTTTTTTCCTTTTTACAGGAATCCTCAAGTTCATCTTGTTGGTGGTGGTTCAAAGAGTTATTCGCCGATCCTTTTGGAGAATGTTAGATTGACTATTTGGCTCGAATGGGCTATGTACTTGTCTTGTTGTGTTTTTGTTGAAACAAGTTGTCGGTGGGATGTATTTGTGCTCTGTTGACAGTTCGATTTACTCGTTGTCACTTAAGAGATGGATTCAAATTTATTCAATTCCGTCTCTAGTTTTTTGCAATATGGTTTTGGGCCCCACGTTGGGTTTGTTAGATTGTACTTTTGATGTGTATTTGACTATTTGTCTCTGTCGCTTTTGGTTCATCTACCAAAATTTTTGTCCGATTGTGTTTTTACCTACCACTTCATGTGTAAGTTGATTATTGTCAGTGGCGGTACCAGGGAGGGGCTGGTGGTGGCCACGGCTCCTCCCCACTAGGGTTGGGAATAGGCTAGGGCGAGCTAGGCTTTGCCAAGCCTGAGCCTGGTCTGCCAAAAAATTGAAGGTCTAAGCCTGGCCTGTGGCCTATCATAGGCTTATTTTTTAGGCCTGGGCCTGGCCTTCTGAAAGTCTGACATGGCATATTAGCCTGTTTAAAAGCCTATTTCACATGAATATATTTAAATAAATAATTATATTTATTTTTAAATATACTAATGAACTAATAAGTCAATGATATTAAACTTCCTTTTGATATTTAACATGATATTTTAGAGAATTTGACTATATATGACATCGTATTTCAATTTTAGTTTATAATAATACACTTATATACGTGAAAAGTTAATGTAGATTAATAAACTTTAACTACTGAAAAATTTAATAGATTTATAATCTATTCAAAGTACAAATTTTAATATATAATAATAATAAATATAAAAATATTATTCATATTTACTTAAATAGGCCGGCCTAGTAGGCCTAAAAGGCTTTTTTTCATGGCCTGAAGCTTGACCTTTTTAGCTAAATAGACTTATTACAAAGCCTTGGTCTGAGCCTATGTAGGCTAGGCCATAGGCCCCTGTAGGCCGGCCTGGCCTATTTCCAACCCTACTCCCCACCTCAAAAAAATAATTTTTTTATAGGTATATTATTAGTGTAAATTTATTATTAATAGTTTTAAGTAATTTTGTATATATATTTGTACAAATATTAATTTAGAGTATATTTTTTAATGACTATAAGGAACTAGTATTAGTAAAAATATTAATTTATATTATTGATGATTACGTAGAGTGTTATTTTAAGCTATACAGATTAATTAATTTTATAATAATGAACTTTGATTTTATTTGTCAAAAAATAATAGATAACTAATTGAATTTATAATATTATATAAAATTACCAATTAAACTAGCATATATAAATATGATACGATATAAAGAAACATGTTTATCAAATAAGTTTTTATTTTCTTGATATGAATTTATAAGTTTAAAATTTGAAATTGCCAAATAGTATATTTGTATTTTTTACGACTTATATTTTTATATATAATTATTTTTTACTTAATTTATACACTAAAAAATTTTATGGCCCCCTAAATAATTTTTTCTAGTTCCGCCACTGATTATTGTTGTAATACATTTTAAGCTATTAGGTTAGTTTAGTGGTGAAAAAATTGAGTAGTGTGTTAGAAATTCTGAGTTTGATCTTTAGCTGCACCGTAAAAAATAAAAGATGACACATTTACTTTCAACAAGTGAAAGAGTTTATCCGTAAAAAAAATAAAAAGTGAAAGAGTTTATTTTTTGTCAAAAAAACAGAAGTGAAAAAGTTTATTTATATTCATGAGTGTGTTAATAGCATTGATATATTTTAAAAAAACTAATGGTCCTTTTAATTCACTTGATTAGCCCAAAGGCCCAATGACTTTATCACTTTGGGCCTTTGTTCGCACTTACTTCAATCGAGATTCATTCAGCCAAAAAAAAAAAAAACGCGTGGCTATGGCAGGAAGACAAAAGCCACAACACATTGCATAAACCCTAAATTTCAACGCTCACTGAATCGAATTCGAAGACTCAAAATTGAAAGAGAAGAATACTCAAAATCGTATCAATGTCAGATAGAGAAGATAACGATTTTGACGCCCCTGAGGAATTCACAGCTGAACAGGTATATTTTGTTTATTTTTCAAATTTTTTGTTTCAATGAATCAAATCGAATTCACAATCTTTCATTTGTCTTGGGATTGATATCAATACTTAATCTAAGAGTTCTTATTGCAGGGTATACAATTAGATGAAGAGATTCGAAAGATTAAAAGAGAAAACGCGATTAGGTATACTTTTAACTTTGTCTCTGTGAAGAATTCACGTGTTTACTTGGTTATTATGAAGTTCTGTTTGTTAATTTAAGTTAAATGTGTTTACTTAGTTATTATGAGGTTATGTTTGTTTATTCAAGTTAAATTTTGAAAATAAACTTGAGTATCTTGTGTAATGTTATTTTGCTGCAATATGAGTTTCTAGGGTTTATATAAACTCATCAATACAAATTCCTTGTTTTTTAATAGTATTCTTGTTGAGATTGTTTATAACGAGGAGTGTCACAGTTAAATGCGGCTGATGAAATCTCGTGTTCGGTAATTCAGCTGTGATGCGTCACTAAGCTAAACAAAGTAAACTTTAAAGGAGATCTCCTCTAGTCTGGTGGGTCTGGGTCAATTACCTTACTCGGATCAACACTTATTCTGTCTTTAGAAACAATATGCCCTAGAAATGTCACGATGTATAGCCAAAATCCACATTTTGAAAATTTGGCTTATAGCTCATTCGCCTTAAGGTTTTCAAAACCAACCTTAGATGTTGCTTATACTCCTCTTTACCATTGGAGTGTTTAAATTTGATATCATGAATGCTATGCACCTGGTGAATGCATTTGATTACTTGCTTGCGGTTTGGTTGTTGCATCTTCCCTGAACTTCTGTTTTATGCACTTGCTTGATTGCATAAACATCATGTTTGCAGAAGTTTTTTTAGAACCCTGATGGATTCTGGAATAATCTCAGGCTTGAGTAGGGACAGAGAATGCTAACTGAGTGGATTTACAAACTATGTTTTGTAGGAAGGTGTGATTATGTGAGCTTATTAATTTATTGCATCACGGTGCTTAATTGTTTTCAAGAATTTTTAAAAAAGGTTTGGTAAATTTGAACTAACCGAGGTATGATCAATGAGTAATTATCAATGAATAGATAAAAGTATTTTTCAGCTCAACAACATTCATGAGATGAGAGATAGTGTTCATGTTAGGATGTTATTAGTATTAGAGTAGCTGTACAGTAACTGAATAACAGATTCCAAAATCTGTTATTCAAAAAGTAAACAACAGAGAAACGAAAGGAAAGTTCTGATAGTATTTAAGTAATCAATTTCTGAATTGTCTCATACATACACAGTAAATGGTATTTATATATGCATACCAACACTCTTCAATTAGTTACACTTAACTCTAAATCATGAACCAACCACATTTAATGATGTCTAATAAGAATTTGCTTGTCAGGGTTAATACTGAAGAGAAAGAACGTCGAAGGAAATGGGCTCAAAATATAACTCCTCGACCATCCAAAGCGATTAAGAAATCTCAAGATGCACCAAGAACTGAATCTGATGAAGAACCAGAAACTGCTAAAAAATCTCAAGATATATCAAGAACTGAATCTCAGGAAAAACCAAATACTGCTGCAGGATTTCTTCCCAAAAACATTGTTGATATGCTTGCAGCTCGTGAGAAGTAATGAATGATATCTTTATCTCTTCTCTAATTATATGCATGATTGTTTAGAAAAATTCTTAACAGGCTATATTCTGTTTGCAGAAAAAATTTCTTAACCGAAACTAATGAGGATGAAGATGAAATAAAGCCTACCACATCAAGGAAGAGAAAATCCAAAGATTCAAGGTTAGGGATTTCATCCTTTCTATTTGTATAATTATTATAATTATGCTTTCATGTTGCTTTTTATCCTGTATTTATATATATTTCCTTTTTTATTTGCAGTTCTGGACCTCGTATTGTGAGCCAACTAGGTCCACCTCCATGTTTACAGAGTGCCTTAGATTTCTTGAAAGAGAGGAAAATGTCAGTTCCGAGATCGTCTGCTGTTTTGAAGAATTCCAACCAAGCATTGCGTCTTCTTTCTAGTTCTGGGATAATACGCCAGAAATGAGGACTTTTATTTCCTTATGAATTTATAGAATGTTTTGGCCAAGAAGGTGAGGTGTTAATGTTGCAATATTTATCTTTAACGATTCAATTTTGCTGCTTCTGTTGGTCTAGTGTACTGAATTGTAATGTTAAGATATCAATGTTAGTTGAAGTTAATTATGCACTTGTGTTTTTTCCCCCTAGAACTCCCTCTACAAACCCTGAATTACTTACAAAGAATGGAATAAAATGGTTGTGCACAGTAGTTAAAAAAAAGCTATAGTAACATGGCCATTATGTTTGTGAACAACATACAGATTAAACTTTGACAAACTGGTGAAATTGTTCCACTCATATAGTTATTGTTGTTTTTGTTAATTATTGTGAAAAAACCCTTAAACCACATAATATTAAATGGAAGGAATTTTTAACGATTGGTTGGCAAGATGAGTATTCTGATTTTAGAATTATCATATATATTGAACAAGTAAATTGAAAAATAACATTAGAAGCCATTCAGCAATAAGGCAATTTCCATTTAGGCAGGCATAGTGCTCATTTCAAAACAGTGCTACTGGCTTGCTTATATATTTAAGGTGAAGAAAAAACATCATCTTGTTGGAGCCACTTCTGTTCTTGAGCTGAAGCTGAGCACCCGCGAAGACTTTCAAAAGCACTTTTGATTCTGTTTATGGACTTGTGGTGGCGAATGCGTTGTAGGACTACTTCTTTGTCCAGGGTTTGAGATGAGGATTTAGACGACAAGGACGATTTCAAGTGGAGCTCGCTTGAGATTGCACTATCTGTTGTAGAGTTCTTGTCTTCCTGGTGATCAAGGCTAACCTTCTCAGTCCCTGATTCAGCTCTGGAAATGATGAATGCCATTTTTCTTTGTTTTTGTTTAAGCTAGAATGTTGGTAAGATTGAGAGTGTTGAAATTGGCAGAGGCTAGTAGGAGTTTTCAAATATATAAGGATATGACTAACCTTTTATAGTTTGATAATTTAGTTAAAAATATTAGGCCAGTTGTTTTTCTTTTATAGGATGACATAGCAAGTGGTTTCATTTTCAGGGCTTCCTATTAGTTATTAGTAGTACTTATGAAAGCCTGTTGTTTTTCTCAAACAAGGGCTAGAAACACTAGCAACGTGAAACGGACAAAAAGTACTTATAAGACTCATCATCGCATTACCATGAAACCACCAAAGAGATTCAGCTGGCTGTCTTGGGGGATGTCATACTGTACTTACCATAGATAACTTTAGGTGTCGTCACTTTCTATGATTCATAATTAGTGGCAGTCCCTTAAAGCAAATCCAATGGTGCAATCAACATCAAAGTATTTTGCGGGTCCCATTAAAACCAAATCATCTTGAAATAATTTACTCATTTTTTATTTCAGCAGTGCAACTCTAAAAAATAGGGGTGGACAAATTTTGTCCGTCCAGCCCAAACCGGCCGATCCATTAAGCCCGATTGAGGTCGGGTGGGTTTTCTCGAGTCAAGCGGGTGCAGCGGGCTATATTACCCGATTTCTTGTGGACTGTTGTGGGCGGTTTCGGTTGGATGATCAAGAACCATCGAAATCCGTATCCGACCGCATATATTTAATATTTATTTATATTATTCTATTTATGTCTGTCCCATCCCATCCTATTAAATTGGTCAGGTCATTATTACTCTTGAGACCACACAAAGGCTCTCAATACTTTTTTTTCTCATTAATTATAATCTAGAGTCTCTCTCTTCCACAATCTTTCTTCTCCACATTTCCTCACGTTTCCACTTTCACTTTTCATTCTCTTTCAATTTTCTACTATCTCCCATAATTCTTCTTCTTCTTCAATCTCCACACATGACACAATTATTCTTCTTATTCAGTATCATTACCGTTCTATTTCAGTGAAGTTTATTTACAATTTTTTTACATTCAATCTACTCAAGGTTTTGAGATCTACAAGCTAAATATGATTCAACGAAGAAGACAATCAAGCTCCGTCGCTAGTAGATCTGAAATAAGTTTAATCATCTAGATTTTTGTTTGTTGTGTATGTTGTTTTACTTAATTAACATATTTGTTCATATAACTTGAACTTTGATCTTCTTACGTTTTTTTAGTTTTTCTTTTATATATATATTGTTGTTGTTTGATGATGTTCATCAATGGTGATTTTCTGGAAAAAAAAATCTTCATCTTTTGTAATCCGAAATACCGACCCAATGAAACCGCCATCCGAGAAATCCGACATCCGATTCAACCGATGCCAAAAACGGACGGGAATGGACTATTGATTGTCAACCGCGAAACCGATCGGATTGAGGGTTTTGAACCGAATCCGACCCACGTCCGACCGATGTCCACCCCTACTAAAAAACTTACATTGGGTCCTACAACTTTACCTCATATATTAATATTTTATTCACATTTAATTTTATATCAATTAAATATATACTAAAGGACAAATTATGTGAAAAAGATGAGTAAAAAAATATAGCTTTTCTTGAAAACAGAGACAATAAGGTTGCTGCAGAAAACTACCGTAGTGCCACCTGTAGCTAGGAGATTGCCAGGTTGCAATGCTTCAGGAAATGTAAAGCTGGCGGACTGGGTGAAAAACCCACCGCTGCTCTGTTTGTTACTGGTAATACAAAAATATCATTTTGATACATAATAATTTAATAATTTTTTTTTATAAAGAAAGTAGAAGTTGTGTTTGTTTACATAAATTAATATGTTTTTATTTTAGAAAATTAGTTGCAAACTTTTTTTCTTTGGGAAGCCACTGAAAACAACTTTTCATTTGAAATTTTTTTTAGATATTTTTCTTCAAATTCTCATTTTTTGTAAACATATTTTGAAGAACTATAAGGCACTAAATGTCGACACTCTAATCTGATGTACAGTATATTCAAATATTCATTTGTCACGTTGTGGGAGTTAAAATATGTGGATATTCTCATGGGAAACTATAAATTGAGATACTCAATTAAGATTTGAATATTTATTTGTCACACTATTGAACCTATGATTTTGGTTTGAATCTTAATTTCTCAGATTTTTTTAAGACAAAAATTAGTGTGCAAATCCATTTAATTTAACCATTACATAGTTAAATAAAAAAATTTATTTGGATTTGAATCTAAAATTTCTCATATATTTTGTTTTAAGGCAAAAGTTGGACTGCAAATTCGTTAAACCATTACGTGGTTAAATAAAAATTGTCAATACATTATTTTATTTTATTTTATTTAGTAGGCTAAATTCACACGGTATAAGTGTGAAGAAGTAAAAAATTCTAAGTTTGAATCACGATCTCTTCAATATTGTTCTTAGTAACTATTGATTGAGCTACTACTATCGTACGAGACCAATACATTTTGTTTTTCTCAAACTAATAAAATACAATATTGTACGTGCATCTTCAAAATTGAAGTTCAGCTCACAATCTTAATTTATAAGATGGAAGTGAGAGTGTGAGATCATGATATGAAAACTGGAATTTTTTGCATGGATACTTACCACCTTATTCAAATCTTATAGTTTATTTTTTTGAAGAAACAATAGTAGTATTACAGTGTTAGTGTTATAAAAATCGATTGAAAATAGAAAGGGGGATTACGTTGCGTACTGCCCTAGGATGAAGACAAGTGAAGTGAGGAGATAAACAATGGGCTATGTAGGCTGTTTTCATTTTCCAAGTAGGCTTGTGGGGCATTTCCTTAGATTTTTAATGTCATTTTCGATTTAGAAGATTTCTCTTTCAGCCCCTAATGTTTCTTTTATATCTTTCTAATTGATGTTTTTGCTCTTGTAAAAAATTTTGTTTTTTAAGAATTGAAGTTTAGAGGATGGCTAAATATTTGTATTTGTTGAAAAATAACTTCTACCCAAAATTTTATTTCCAGTTTTTTTTTTTTTTTTAATAATTAAGCACAACTAAAAAAGAAGTTTATGAGTTATCAATTAATTAACAAACATATTCTTATAAAAAAAAAAATTAACACAAACACATATATATACAGTACCAAATTTAAAATAAACCACTATTTACGACAACATGCACAGATTGATAATAAAACAAAAAAGGCGGATTGACCTAGCAATTCGTAGTTTAACTAGCAAATCTTATAAAAATTGAATCATTTTGTCTTTCTATGTATATAATACGATAAGTCTATCAACTTTATGGGTAATTTATAAATATTCTAAATTGCATGCGATTAGTTGATGATATATTAAAAAAAAGTTGCTCTTCGTCCCCCCCTTATTGCTCTGAGCCCTCCCAGATTTTCAAAATTGCCCCTAAAAAGTATAATTTGTTATTTTCCCTCTAATTTTTAGATCGTCCTTCAACGTGAGAACCCTAGTCAATGTTCATCGTCAATTCTCTTTGAAGTGAAAGGGTTACATTTCTTTTGCTTTTCATCAAGTAAGTGTCAATTTCTACTCACTTCTTTCTCATTCCTACTCATTTATTTGAATTTTGTCTCTTGCATTTCTCTGTTTGATTATAGTTTGTTGTTAGGTTATGTTGTTGTTTGAATTTGGTAGTTTATCTTGTTTTGTTTGAATGTGGTCTTAGTTAATGTCAGTTTATTAAGTTTGGCACTCCAACTGTTTGAAAAAATGTATGAGTCATGGTAATATCATCTATTAAAATCACTTCAGCAGATTGCACTTTAACTATTTGACAAAAGGCTTCGATAATGATACTGATATGTGGCTTGTTGTGCTCCCCACCTGTCTGCTAGACTCTGTGATGGTAGTTTTAAAAGGGACGAGTTGCTTGTGTTGTTTTAAGGTGTGTGTCGTTGTGTGGGGATGTGGAGTTTAGCTTTTCCATGGTGGTAGTGTTTGATGTATTTTTTCTTTTTTTATTTGTTTTCCTCGTATCTTTTTACTTTTTAGTCCCTTTGTGTATGGCTTTTGCTCAATTAAGTTGTGTATTACTTATGAGTTAAGAATAGGAATACCTTATTACTAGTACAAAATAATAACAACTAAAGAATCATGATTCTAGCGCAATGTCAGTCATAGAAAAAATGCAATTGTCCACCTTACATGTCAAAAAAGAGTAAATAATGAAATGTTCTGAGATGCATTGATAGAATGACGGTATGTAGGAGGGTCAGAGATGTATGGCTAAATGGTGTGTTTCAACACAATCTAGAAAAAGCAACACAATTTGATGGTGAGGCAGGTTATGATAACTTAAAAGATTATCATAGGACAGTCGCAGCCAGAGCTTATCTTTTATACTTGATTGGCACCACTATTTTTACTGATAAGAGTCAATCCTATGTTGATGTGCTATATCTGCGGTACTTTCAAGGCCTACCAGGAGTTATAACCCGGTAGTGTTAATAAGCATACCTTCCAGGAGTTATATAATATGGTACCATGTAGTGCAGTAAAAAATACAGAAATAACAGATGAAGAAGGTTAAAACTTCAAATTACCTGTTCTTTTGAATGAATTTTGTGTATTTTAGCCTACCAGGTTCTATCTCCTGGTAGTGTGTCACCAGGTTTTAACTCCTCGTAGGTACTTATAGGGGCATTTTTGGGAGGGCTCTGAGCAATAAGGGGGACGAAAAGCAATTTTCAAAAAATAGATGTGGAAATAAAAGCACTAAGCAGGCCCAATTTGATTATATTTCCAGTCAAAAGCAAAAGTAACATACGAAATAAAAAATATTTCAACGGCTCTTCCTTCTCTTCTCTGACAGTTTACTCACTGTATGACTGTATCTCCCTCCCACGCAGGCCCAACCACCGCGCCGTGCCGATGACTTCAAAATTTAAATCTTAATCCCTTCTCACTGACACAGTGACATTTTTCTCTTGCTGACAGTAAAGGGAAAAAACGGTTAGTTTTTTTCTTTCTTTTCTAATTGTTAATTTCTTCTTCTTCATTCATTGTTTAGTTGCTAATTTGTGTTAACGGTCTGTACAAATTAAAATTGAAATTTGTCATACTAATACTATTACTAAACAAAGTTGTTGTTTTTGTTGATGCTTCGTGCCGTACGTTGTTGATGCAATGATGCTTCATATTTGCAATTCATCATGTAATGCTAACGTGTGAACTCTTAATGGTGAAATGCCTTGCAATGTTGTTTTCATATCATATCATGTTAATGCTGTTGTTGATGCTTCATACTTTGGCATCAAATTGGAATTTGTAAATGTTGTTTAATTGAAATTTTGTGGATATTACATAGTAAAAAGAAGTTAAAACTTATAGATTGAAGACTCATTTAAGTCCCCTTACAATTTTCTGATGGCCCAAATCCCAATTCATTTCTCGACAAAAATAAATCCAAATTAGTCCATGACATTTTCATACTAGGGACAAACTAATCCCTTGTTCGTTTAACTAAAGGGATTAATTTTTCCCCTGAATGAAAATGTTTGTCTAAGGACTAATTTGGGTTTAAGAGATACATAAGCTCTAATTTTGAATTTGCTAAATTTTGTTGTTCATTAATTACCCTGATGGTGCTAACTTATTGTCTTACCTTATTAGTTGAAGTTCTAAAGTTTGCACCCCTCCTGGATAGGCAGCTGATTGTGCAACCTCAATCTCAATGGCTGATTCCACTCCAACTGCATCTACTTCTAATGGCACCCCTACATATTCTTGTTTCAAACGAACGGTTAGGTTAATCAATTTCCCCATCATTCCTACTTTTTATTCTTCTCTCTCATCTCACTTTTTCCCCCTTTCAATCCCTAGGTTACTCTATACGATTGGTGGCTCGTTAAATCTCAAAACGACATCCAAGGAAACTGTTTAACCATCTCTGGCGTCTCTTCCAGAAAGTAAGTTCTCTGTTAGGGTTCACCTTAACCACATTCTGTGTAGAATATTGTGTCATTACTGAAACAATTTAGCGTGCTCTTTTTTTTTGTTGTTGAAATTGATTTTGCATAAATTATTGTTTGTTTTTTCACTTTTAAAAATAAGTTGGATGAAAACCTTGGTGTAAGTTTTTCAAGCTAATGCGAAATCAGAGTCCAGAGATCATTTACCTTTTTTTAACTGAAATTAAATTATCATGTTCGACAAAGATAATATCAATGATAATGGTTTCTAATGTTTTAATAAACACATATTTAATGTTGTGATTTAGGGAAGAAGCAGTTCGTGTGTTCAATTCTGCTCCTATTATCAAAAGATATGATGAGTTTTCCCTTGAGACTGCCGATGGTATATACGTTGTCATTAGGGGTTTCATCAACAAGCAACGCACGCTGGATAATGGTTTTACTTCCGAGGTATGTTTGTTGTTATAAGGGTCAATGTCATTCGTGGTTGGTCTTGGAAGATTTTGTTTATAATGGTATTTGTTCCTCATTTGATTGATGATGTTTGAGTGCTACCCCTGATGATTTTTTTCTTTTCTTTTCTACTTTATGGTCAGATTTTCAAGAGTTTTTTATTTGGCTTTCCTAAAAACTGGGAGAGTTGTGCTCCAGGTTGTTTGAGAGAAGAATCAGAAGCTGGTGCTTATTCTGTCAATGTTATGGATAATGTATCTGGAGTTTTTGAAGAAATCTCGGCTGACGGTAAATAGTTTGGTGATGGCTATAAATGATTTGTGTCCATGTCTTATAGTTTTTATCCGATTTATTTATTAAATGGATGTTTTAATTGTGTTGCAGCTGAGGAAAAATCCATTCCTACTTTGCGGATATTGCCTGAAGAGGCCCCAGAGAAGGGGATGAGTGGATTAGATGTTGCTTGTGGCAGGGTTGGAAATAGGCGTCGTAGCAGGTTGCATAATATTAATGTGTGTCAGCGGAAGAAGCAGCATGCATCTAGAAGTCCTCTCAAGTGTCCCGATGAAGAGCTGAGCCATACCTCCAAGGCCGTGGAAAATTGTAATTCGGATACTGTTGTTCCTGAAAATGTTTCAGCAAATCTTCTAGAAATCCCATCTGATGGTAAATGTTTAGACATGTTTGTAAATGATTTGTGTGTGTTATTCATGTCTTATTTGTTTAATGTTTTATCTTTTCCTTTATCTACAGTCTTTATATCTTGGTATTTTAATTGTCATTGCAGCCGTGGAAAATTCTTTCCCTCCGTCTTTGGTAACACCGGAAAAGGCCATGAAAGATTGCAATAAGTCATTCCTTGAAGAGGAACAAGATATGTCAATTAAGATGAGTGATGTTGTTCATGGTAGTGGCGGGAATAGGCATAGTGGCCGGTTGCATAATGTTAAAGTCTGCCAGAAGCAGCAGCCTGTGTCTGGAGATCCTCTCAAGCATCCAGAGGAAGAGCAGAGCTCTACATTAAATGCCGTGGAAAATTGTGACTATGATACTGCTGCTGTTCCTGATAACGTATCAGCAAAATTTTCAGAAATACCATATGATGGTAATTATTTAGATATGTTTGTAAATGATTCGTATGTATGTTTATTTGTTTAATGTTATATCATTTCCTATACCTATAGTCTCTATTATCTTGATACTTTAAATGTTGTTGCAGATGTGGAAAAGTCTTTTCCTACTTCGGTATCACTGGATAAGACCACAGGAGATTGCAATAAGGCATTGCTTGAAGATGAACACAATATGTCAATCAAGACGGGTGAGGTCAACGTTGTTCATGGTAGTAGTGCGAATAGACGTAGTGCCCGGTTGCATAATGTTAAACTCTACCAGAAGAAGCAACCTGCTATTGGAGGTCGTACAGCACATCCAGACAAAGACCAGATCTCTGCCTCAGCTGCTCTGGAGAAGAGTGATGGAAGACCGGAAACTCTATCGACACCCATTCAATCACAAAAGGGAATAGTAAGCACATTTTCTGGGCAGGTCACTAATAAATCCAGATCCAGAATTTCCAAAACTCCTTCAGCAAAAACTGAAGGATGTTATAAGAAAAAAAGGGTGACGGTTGAAAGAGAAGCTGTCAGGCCTAAGAGAAAAATTATTAAATCCGCATCTTCTGTAAAATCTCCACAAGGAAGTGATGCAAGTCCACTGAACAAGGGAAGTAAACAGAGATTATCCACAATATCTCCGGAGTCTTTGAGTCTCAAAAAATCTAGATCTGGTAAAAATTTCAGTCATTGTTAATTCATGAAACACATCTTATTTGGTAACGGATAAAATATACACTGATTTTTCATGCAATATCATTCACGTTATCCAACACTTCTCACCCAATTCTATTGTTAGCATTCTTTATATAGTAATTTGAAAAGCCATTTACTTTGCACTTTAATCTTTATGTTTGGGTTGTGTTGCAGGTAGGTTACTTCTACCTCCCTTAGAGTTTTGGCGCAATCAAATACCTATTTTTAATGGGGTATGTTATACCTTCATTTGGTTGTGCAGAATTTTCTCGGTTGCCAGTGATAGACATCCTACTCACCTTCATATATAGGATTTGTTTTCTCTTTAAAGTGGGATAGGATTGAGGGTGAAGATTTACAATCTACAATCTCTTAACTGTTTCTTTTTACATGTTACCATCCAGGACCATGAAATTACTGAAATTCAGAAAGGCTCGTCTTTGAAATCACCTTTTAGAGGCATTTAACCATCATTGGGCAGGTACATATTTCTTAAATTCTTTGTTGAGAAACATTTTCCAGTTAATCCGATTAGAACTTTTGATGTGGAATGACATATTTCTTCTAATTATCTCATATCTCAGGCCAACTAACCTAAATAGTTCTCACTAACAAACACCTAATTGAGGTTCCGGAGAAGGATAGGATTAGCCCAACTTATTCAGAATATTTCTTTTTGTGAAGATCTCTGGTTTCTTTAGATTTTTTTAACTATTTGATAAACATTGTTATTGTTATTACTTAGTGGTAAATGGTAATAGTAATTGTTTACTGGGGAATAGTCTAACCCACCGGCTGCATTATTTAATCTTTAGAATAGATGATCTTCTAATTTTGAAATGATACTTTGCATACCTATATTGAATTGTTGTCCTAATTTTATTGTTGACTTCAGTAAGTTAAGAGTATAACAAGTCAAAGTTGTATTCCGAAACATGCAGACTCATGATCAAGTTAACAGATCCAAATCCAAAGTTAGAATAGTAATCGTCTTATGCGAATTAAATATCTAATCTTAATCAAGTGTCTGCATGTTCTGTAATATATGGGTAATTAACTAGCTTCATTGTTGGCTCGACCAAAATCTCCACCACTTGGAGAGGTAAACGAATCAGTGCCTAAACGTGAGTAAAATTGTGCATTCACGAAATAATTAGTGATGCCATTCTGTTACTATGTTTGAGTTAATGATTTAGGCTACTCCAACATGCCAAAGCATCAGTTGCACCAAGCCTATTTCTCCTTTTCGAATACACTACCCGCAGTTTAAATAAATGTATTTTGGTTTAAATGTTTTAGTTCTCCCATTAATGAACCCATCTTTGTCTTTATTTTCTTTTCACATTGTTTATCCAATTTTTTGTGGTTTCGGGGACTGCTGCAATCCTTTCTTTTGGTATATGGAAAGAATTCCCAAAATTGAGCAGAATTGAATAAACAAGAAGGGAATGATTCTAACTAGAATAAAGATTAACCAGAAAATTGAGAAAAGAGTTCTGAACCTTGTACTCAAGGCTACCCCGAAGGTCACAATTTAATTATTCGAAGTTATCTTTCCCTTCTACCGATTGAGGGTTATTTAAGGACTTTCTAAGAAGAACCAAAATAACAACTCTTAACAACCAACTAACAAACTTATCAACTACCGTTTTGCTTTGCAAGTATTGGTCCCTGTTATAACTTGATGCAAGTCTTGCAAGTATGTAAAGTAAATTGCTGTAGTGCTTGGTATATTTCTATACTCTAATTAAATGAGTTATCTGTACTTTTATTTGGAAAATCTGTCCAGCAAAACATTAGTCTCTTTAATATCTTTCTGAATATTGATTGACCAAGTATAGATGGGTGCAACAGGTGTTTCAAGAATACTGTTCAAGGGTTTATTATTCTTTATGAAAAATATGAAAGTAATATAAAGCAGTGAGCTAGTAACAAAGTTTATTGTTCAGTGCGCTCGTCTTCTAAACTTTGACTTTTATATCTCATTAATATAAAGCATTCTGACAACACATTGGATTATTGGAATATATTTTTATGACAAACAAACATTGGAATATTGTTGATGTGGTTTGTTGTTCTTAGGGAGTTTGTATGTTGGTGTTTGGATTCCTGGTGTGTGCTACCTCTATGGTTTTGAAACATATTTCTGTTATCGTTGATATTACAATTTATTTTTCCACGAGCTTTCTGAGTTCAAAATTTGTAAATGTATTTAACGAGCTATACTGCAATGGCTTTTTGAATGACTTATATTTTGAATTACCATCTTCCTTGGCTATGAAGTTTGTTTGGTGATAAACAGTTTACTATAATGTTTCATAACATTGAAGTTTGATATACTAATGATTCGTTGTTTTTATTAGGTGTTGAACATTTTGGAGGATAAAATTGTAAAGATCGTTTGACGTATTCACTGGTCTGCTGCTGGATGTATATCTTGCTGATGTTTTGGTTTGTTGGTATCAAATCTATAGCTTCTTAGCTTACAAGTATATGAATGTCCTGGTCAAATTTAGAGGTTAAATAGTTTGCACTCTCTAATTAAGGTCTATAGTTTGCACTCTCTTAAATAGTGACACCAAACAACTCAATCACAATTGACAGTTACTATAACTAGAATTATGGATGTTCGCTGAGTGGTTTGAATCAGTATTGCGATAAAACATTATCTCATGATTCTCATCCTAAGATAAAATTACATGCAGTTTGGTTTGATTTAGACGGCAGTGTAGATAATGAATAAAAATGACCTATAATTAAAGTCCTGATATTTTTAGCAACAGTAAAATTAGAGTGTAAAGACATTAGATGACATTCTAACTATGTTCACACACTAAAATTGCCTCCTATCATTTTTGCAGTATCCAAATAATTTATTAATAAACAAAATCTACAAAGTCATCAATACCCACCGCAATAGGAACAATATCAGTTAAATTTTGTTTTTATTTTTGTAAAATGTAAAGAAACAAACAAGGAATCATTGATCAAAAAGAGGCGCCAATATTAGGCAATTGACCAAATCAAAAGTAATTTTGACGGGTCAAATAACTCTATTGACTCATTCCACATCTAAACTTGCACATTTGCCTAATTTAGTCATTAGTATCACCTAATCCTAACACATTATGACGTGGCATAACACAATTAGCCATATCAAGCAACAATTGCATGCTAAACAAACAAACAACCTTGTCATTCCATTCCCAACACCAAACCAACCTAACCATTCTTGTCTATCCTCAACAATCCTCTCTGTAAAACAAACAAAACCTTTTCACTTCAATCTTATCCATTCAACATTAACATCCTCTTCACAAATTTTCAGTTAATTTCTCTTCTTTTTCTCTTCTTTATTACATCCACCTAAAAAGCAATTTTAATTTATTATTTCTTTTATTTTAACTTTTCATGAGAAGAAGTAAAGAATAATAATATTAATAACAATAATAATAATCAACATTAACATTAATATTAACAATGACAGGTTCATCAAGAAAAGGACGCTTATTCTTAGACGAAGGAAGCATTCATGGTGGAAGATATGGAAAATTAAAAAAGAACGACGACGAATTCGACGGTTACAACTCTGACAATCACCCAAGAAAAAACAGCCCTGTCGTCACCACCGAAGCACCACATTTAGATCCTCAAATGGCATCCGACAGTTCACCATACGACACATCTCTCTCGCCATTATCAAAATCACCATGGTCTTCTCACCTCAATGAAGACACTTCATCTGCCGAAGATGCTCTTGTTGGTTCATTGGTTCGCGAAGAAGGTCACATTTACTCGCTTGCAGCTACAAAGGATTTATTATACACCGGTTCAGATAGTAAAAACATTCGTGTTTGGAAGCATCAAAAAGAATTTGCGGGGTTTAAATCAAACAGCGGTTTAGTGAAAGCCATTGTGATCGCCGGTGAGAAAATTCTTACAGGACACCAAGACGGGAGAATTCGCGTCTGGAGAGTGTCCAGTAAGAACGAAGAAATTCATAAAAGAGTTGCCACTTTACCAACTTTAAGAAATTATATCAAATGTTCAATGAAACCAAGCAACTATGTTGAAGTTAGACGACACCGTAATGTATTATGGATTAAACATTACGATGCAATTTCATGTTTGAGCTTAACAGAAGATCTTGCATTAATTTACTCGGCTTCATGGGATAAAACATTTAAAGTTTGGCGTGCTTCGAATTACAAATGTTTAGAATCAATAACGGCGCATGATGACGCCGTTAACGCGCTTGTGGCTGGGTCCGATGGTTTGGTTTTTACCGGTTCAGCTGATGGAACAGTTAAGATTTGGCGGCGTGAAATGCAAGGGAAAGGAACAAAGCATTTTTTTTCACAAACATTGTTGAAACAAGAATGTGCTGTAACAAGTTTAGCGTTAAATATGGAAAGGACGTTTTTATACGCTGGTTCTTCAGATGGGTTGGTTAATTATTGGCGGCGGGAAACGAATTTGGAACACGTGGGAATTTTGAGAGGTCATAAATTGGCGGTTTTGTGTTTAGCGACGGCTGGAAGTTTGATATTTAGTGGTTCTGCTGACATGGCAATTTGTGTGTGGAAAAGATCGATGAATAATGATCATATTTGTACGACGGTGTTGAGTGGACATACCGGACCGGTGAAGTGTCTCGCCGCCGAGAAAGATCCCGATGCTATGTTGAATGAGAAAAGGTGGATATTGTATAGTGGGAGTTTGGATAAATCTGTTAAGGTTTGGAAGGTTACGGAGAGTGGGGCCCCTGGACAACATAGTCACCAACCACCGCCGCGTCTTAGTGTTTCCGGACCACCGCCACGACTTAGTGTTACCGGACCTCCACCGCGACTTAGTGTTAGTAGCGGTGCTGGTGACTTTCCTAGAGTGTCGTCAATAAGGAAAATGGGATCGCGAAGATATTAGGGTTTGTGTTCATGAATCATGATGTTGATTATTTCTCTTTCATTATTGGTCTTGGTCGATATGATAATTTAATGTTTATATTGCTAACATCATAATTTTATTCTCTTGATTGTAAATTGTAAATGTATAAATCATGACTTTCTTATATTTTTTTTTGTCAAGCTCTTCTATTGGTTTTAGTGTTACTATTTGTGATGATAGAAGCAAATTGTGCAAATTATTACAATTAATAATTACTAGCAAATGGAATTATGTATATATAATAGTGCATGGAGGATTGATTTAAAAAATTCAGATTTGTATGTTATTTAACTTCCAAAGCAATATGCAATTAATGAATGAATATTATATTGTGTTGATATAATGATGGGAAAAATAGTCCTGATATGATTAAAAGTGAAGAATGACAAACAGAAGAGTCCAATAAAAGAAAGAATCACACGCAAGACAGTGGTGAAAAACACCTAGCTAGCTCGAATCAGAATCCAAAAAACATGAAAGGGAAGAAAACGTAAGAAATAATAAAAAAACCAAAAAACAACAAAGAGATAAAAAAAAATACTACTCCGTAATTGAATAACTGATTTTTATTCATTCATCGTTGAACCTGTCACAGTAATGAATCCTTTTTGGTCATGGGTGACTAGGTGTAATATGTACATGCATGTAGTACCAAAAACCCGGGCCACCCTACTAAAAAGGAAATTAGATGAAAGGGAATTCCACACAACTTTCAATAAAATACAAAGGACCTATAGAAAAAGGAAAAATAGTCCAGAAATTTTAGGTCAAATCAAGAACATGTTAAAATTGTTAGGTCAGATGTTGCGACTATTTAAATTTGGTTTTTTTATTTTGTGTGTGTAAATTTTTACTTCCTCTGTCCCTATATATAAATCTTCCAAGAGAAATTTCACGCTTATTAAGAAAAGTTGATAGTATAATTAATGTATACTTTTTGGGTATTGCAATTACTAAATTGTCCTTGGTGAAAAGATGTATTTGTAGTTGACTTTACGTATTTATATGCAAAGTGGGGTTATGTTTGGAAAAGTAATAATAAATGTGTCTAGGGAATTGAAAAGGGACTTATATTTAGGGACAAATAAATTTTTTGTAAGGATGCTTATAATAAGGGACGGAGAGAGTAATAATTTGTTATTTTTTCTATAAATCAAATTTGAACAGTAGTGACATCTGACATAATATTTTTAACATATATTAAGAAAAGAATCATTTTCCCATCAATTTTTACCTAATGGAGTTGTTTTTTATTCTGATGGGCCGTTTATTTTTTATTTGAGAACGGGAGTTAGAATCTGATAACATCTTTATGGGTCAGATTGATGGTCTTCTTTTGAGGTCTGGAAGCTGCAGAGTATTCTTATGAAATTAGAAGTGAATCTCTATTAGAAGGTGTCTATTTTGTAGTTCCGCTTTTCCCAACCTCTGCTCGTCTTGTGCAGAGATCAATTATTAATAATAATATTTTTGTTGTCAAAAAAAAATAATAAGAAATATAAAATAGTAATAAATTTTTTGCATTTTATATTAGATGTATAACTTTTTAATAAATAATTTTAATTTTTCAATAAAAAATTACTATTTTTAATTATTTTAACATGCGTAATATGATATAAAAACTGTAATTAAAAAATTAGAGTAAGTAGTTAATTTAAGTAGTAGTTAGTAGATATATTAGTTAGATAGAAAAACAAAATCGGATAGGATAGGATGCCAAGTTGAGGTGAGGAAAAGGACAGTGGTCGCCAGCTACAAACCCCACATTCGCCAAACAAAAAGCACATAGATTCCACAATTCCCGTTTCACTTTCCTATTCCTATTCTTTCTTTCTTTTTCACTTCTCTTCCATCACCACACTATTCCCTTCACCTTTACATCTTTATCATTATTTTTATATTGATGATTGATTCATATTGCTATATTATTAGTCCATTTAATTGCACTTTTCTCTCTAAATTATGATTGAATGATTTTGATTTTCATCTTTCATATTTTTAACTCTTTGTGATTATAGTTTTTTTTTTTTTTTTAATTATAGTTATTACTTATTACTCTCAAAAGATTTCTTCAAGTACACTATGGTACTTCATTTTTGACGTGACATTTATTTAAACTAAAAACGTAAAAATTTTATTTAGAGATTTGATTTGCTAACATGTATCATGTTTTTGATTTTTTTTAATTACAAATTAAGCCCAAAGAAAAAGAAAACAATAACAAAATTACACGAGGAACATTATTTTTCAACCTATAAAGAGTCAACAAATGACTTTTAGTAAAAAAAAGACAAATGACTTATTTGAGTTGGTTACGTTTCAAAAAAACGCATATCTAAAATCATATCACATTCAATATTTGCAAGTGCAGTCGCACATTGATTGCTCTCACGATAAGAATGGAACGCTATTACTTTTCAATCAAGCTCAACTAATCGGCGAATCCGTTCAATCAAAGTTCGACCCACCATACTTCCTCCATGTTTTCCTATTACCGCGTCCACTACAACATTAGAATCCACGTTTATTTCAACAACTCGATATCTCATTCTTTGGCCTAACCGCAACCCCTCGTACAAACCCCAAAGCTTGCCTAAGTAAGCACTTCCTATATCAATATTCTTAGCATATCTCCCTAAGTACTTTTACTTCCTCTAATCACACCACCACAATCAATTTTACCATCTCTAAAATATACGTCTGAGTTAAGTTTCATCCATCCCGTTGGAGGAGGGTTCCACCCAACAAAGATAGTAATACGATTTGGAGAATGTTCTTAAAATTTTATTTCTAATTAAAATATTATATTAACTATAAAAAGGGTCATGTCAATAAATGATACCAACTCAACATTAATTTTAGATTAATTTGGAAGGAGTTGTACCAAATCATAGAACGATAAAACACAAGGGTCTAAATAACTAAAACAATGTTGCTAAAATAGCACAATAAAAAAATTATAGGCCAAAATTGCAATTAAGTTTAAGGTAAGAAAGCAAAAATAAAATTTTACATTAAAAATAATAATTTTTTAACTTAATAGAATGAAGTTAAATACAATTTTTTTTAAGACAAAATTCCTACATTTTTTATTTTTACAGAAAAAACCAAATCCTATATTTGTTTTTGTAACCTTAAGTTTCTTATTATTACTCCCTCAATTCCTATTTCTAAGCATCTCTAAAAATAAGTAAGAGAGATTTATAATTAAATTAAACTAGACTTTGACCCGTGCGTTGTACGGATTTAGTTGAACGATAGATATACGATTTAAATTTTTATAAAAGAAAATTGCAAATAAAAAAACAAAATGAAATCTAAAGATAAATATATTGAAATTTAAAACAGAGAGTACAAATGAAACAAAACAATACTAATAAATTAATAAAAGTAGAGGATACAATAAAATCGAAATCATATAGAATCAAAATAATTTGATTAAGAAATGGTAGTATAAAATTAATTACAAAATTGGCTAAAAGCCAAATAGCCGAAGCAAATGTTTTAGGTTTTAAAATTGGGTCAAAAATATACCAAAAAAAAATCAGTATAATTTAATAAATTTAATATGAATGTTTGGTTTGTTTAGGTGGCTAGAATGGAGACTTCGCATCTCTTTGACCCAGGTTCAATTTACAGATTCAACAGTGATGATAAAAAAAAAATCATACATAGACTCAGGTTCAATTTACAGATTCAACAGTGATGATAAAAAAAAATCATACATTCAGTAAAATAAATATATTTAATTTATTCTTATCAATTTTGTACTCACTAAAAATTTCATTTTAGATTTCTACATTAGTTAGATCAATCTTAAATAATTGAATCAAAGGATAGTTATTTCAAAAGATTGAGAAGATGACAAATCATGCTAATGTTTAAGGTGTCGTATTTAATTTTATAAAAAGTATTTTAAAAGTTATAATTTTTATATCAATCAATCTTTTTCTATTTTGATTGTATATCTATGTTATTTTCAATACATAGCAAATGACTAATTCAAAATTCAAATTTAGATGAGAGAAATGTGTTATTTTCAATACATAGAAAATGACTAATTCAAAATTCAAATTTAGGTGAGAGAAATTAGATGAGAGTATTAATTAGTGGTTTAGGAGGGAAAAATTAGGGTTAAGTTAATAGTTTAATTAGAGTTTTAATAGGTGCTAAACATAACTTTTACTATAATTAAGATAAGATAAGATTAAGATTAAGATAAATATACATATAACATTAAAGTTTTGTGTGACTCTATACAAAAAAACAAAAAAATAATAACATAAATAAAAGTTATGTGCATAATGTTTGTAAATTAGGTGAGAGAAATTAGAAGGTCATAAATAAGTTGTTGGGGGTGGTCATTAAGAAAGGAATTAGGAGGGAAAAAATTAGAATTAAATAGCTTCTTAAGTAGGGTTTTAAGAGAGAACAAATCTTACTTTTATTAAGATTAAGATTAAGATAAGATTATGATATTGTTTTTTCTTAATACAAGTGAAAAAAGTAAGAGAGATTTATAATTAGTAACCAAAGTACTATTTTTTGATATAGTAACTAAAGTACTTTAATTAAACAGAACTAATCTTATTTTATTACACCTTAAATTACCTTTTTTAATTTTTCCTTTCTTTACACACATTACACACAAAATTCATTTCCTAATCTATATGCACACTGCACACTCCACTCAACAAACACAACCAACCTTATTATTCCTTTCACCAAATCCATTTTCCTTCGTTCTCACAATTTTCAATAATCGCTTTTACACCAAAAAATTCCTTTTCATGCTTTCATTCTCCATTTTGCTTCTATCTAATTAGGGCTCGCTCGCTCGCTTCACCGTGTAACCGTTTCCAACAACCATGTCGCCGGCGCCGGAATATTCCTTCGCCGTCGAATACGACGGTCCTCCATTAACCTACGATCTTCCCCGTGCACTTCCTATTACCGTCGACAACATTCCGGTTGCCTCCGTCGTTTCTCAGGTTCCTCTCTCCCAAACTCTCTCTTTACCTGTTGTTCAGCCTCTCTTACCACCGCACCACGCAAAAGAGCTTAGAACGTTAAACTCCGAATCTAGGGTTTCTAAACAACTCGAATTAGCTTCTGAACGAACGGTTTCTCCGACTTCTGTTATTGCTTTTGATCACCGAGGTTCTCAGATTAACGTCTGTGAACTTTCCGGTGATTTGAGTAGTTCTGGTCCGTTTGATTTCTCGAACGGAAATGAAAATGAAATCTCCGGTGAGTTTTCCGATTTGGGTGATTCTTCGAGGTTGCTTGAAGAATCGAGTTCGAGTGAGTTACCGAGTGGTGTTAGCAGAAGTACTAGAACTAGAAGCTCTAGTACTATGAGTGGGTTAAGGGTTTCAAATGTTGATGAGAAAGAAAGTTTTGATTTTAATGAGTTAAATCAACAAGATTGGGGTTCAACTGAGTCAGTTTTGAGTTTAGAGTATCCATCAACTCGTGTTTCGTCTTTGAAAGGTGATGATTGTGATGCTAAACGTGTTCCTGCTGTTACTTTCAATGTGGAATCTGATGACGATGATGAGGATTTGAATGAGGAGTTTGATGTTGAGGAAACTGTTATTAGACCTGTTAGAAGGGAGCCTCTAACGAAGGGAAAGAAAGGGTCGTGTTATCGATGTTTTAAGGGGAATAGGTTTACTGATAAAGAGGTTTGTTTGGTTTGTGATGCAAAGTATTGTAGTAATTGTGTGCTTAGAGCAATGGGGTCTATGCCTGAAGGTAGAAAGTGTGTTACTTGCATTGGATTTTCTATAGATGAGTCCAAAAGATCGAATTTGGGGAAATGTTCTCGGATGCTTAAACGATTACTTAATGAGTTGGAGGTTAGACAGATAATGAAAGCTGAGAGGTTTTGTGAAGCAAATCAGCTTCCACCTGAATATATTTGTGTGAATGGGAAGCCACTTTCTTATGAGGAATTGGTTACCTTGCAGAACTGTCCAAACCCTCCAAAGAAACTTAAGCCAGGAAACTATTGGTATGATAAAGTATCTGGATTTTGGGGGAAGGTATTAATTTATTTGTACATATGTTTTTTCTCCATGCATTTATGATTTGTATGCTGATTGGGTTTTATGTTTAATTATGGATGCTGATTTTTGTTTGTGATTTCACAGGAGGGACAGAAGCCTTCCAGTATTATAAGTGCCCATCTGAATGTTGGAAGTCCCATGCAGCCAGATGCTAGCAATGGTAACACTCAGGTTTTCATTAATGGTCGGGAAATAACAAAAGTGGAGCTTCGGATGTTGCAGGTTGAAAATTTAATAAACGCACAAATTGTTTTGAAAGACTATCTTAATAACCATATATGTCTTGTTTGTTGTCAAACAAAAATGTTGAACGAATTGTGTTTTGGTCGTGCAGTTGGCAGGAGTTCAGTGTGCTGGTAACCCACATTTTTGGGTCAATGAGGATGGTTCCTATCAAGAAGAGGGGCAGAAGAATACACGAGGGTATATATGGGGAAAGGTAACTTATTTTTTATGAGTGCATGTCTCTTATTTTCTCCTATTCCAATGTTATTTGCTACATACTATTTTATTTTCACTTGCTAGGCTGGAAGCAAGCTTGTATGTGCTTTCCTGTCGCTGCCAGTTCCTTCTAAATCTTCAAATTCGGTTGGAGAACAACACTCCAATTTGGCTAGCAAATCAATTCCTGACTACCTTGAGCACGGAATAGTTCAGAAGCTTCTCTTGATAGGTTGCAGTGGATCTGGAACGAGCACTATTTTTAAGCAGGTGATTTTTCATTTGAGTAATTGAGCATGTGGATCAAGTCATGTGTCATACTTTTTTTCGTTATTTTACAAAATATGGTATGTAAGCATGGGTTCCCAAATTTTGTTGTTCCTAATTTAGAAAATTTTAATAAGAGAAACTTGTAAAATCTAATAGTATCAACCTAGATAGTCATAATATATTGAAGACATACAATAGCACCTTGAAGGTAGTTAATGCTATTTCGAATAAAAAATTCCTTTAACATTCATTAATGTATCCACTTGAACAAGAAATTTGGATTTAGTTAAAAAAAAAAGGAATATAGCACCTTGAAGGTAGTTAATGCTATTTCGAATAAAAAATTCCTTTAACATTCATTGATGTATCCACTTAACATTCATTAATGTATCCACTTGTTAAAATAAGACACACAATGAATTTAGTCAAAAAAAAAAGGGGAAGAAGACACAATAAATCAGGTATGTAAAAGGAAATTATATAATTGATTAATTAATACACTTAAAAATAGCGCTATGTTTCTTATATTAAGGACCAAAATGCTGTAGTACATTTATAAATAGGACCGGAGGGAGTATAATATTTTCCTTCCTGTCGTCAAGTATCTCCTTGTTCAGAAAAGCAAATTTGGTGTTGAAGTTTGACATAGTATCCGATTATACATGGGTATTTGCAAATAATAATTGATGTACTCATAGCATTGCAAAAATTTATGGCAGGCCAAGATTCTTTACAAAAGCATCCCCTTCTCAGAAGATGAGCATGAAAATCTAATTTTGACTATTCAGAGCAATGTTTATACCTACCTTGGCATACTCCTTGAGGGCCGCGAGCGTTTTGAGGATGAAATATTGGCAGATTTAAAGAAAAGGCAATCTTCCATGCTTGATACAACAGGTAAGATGTTGTCTCTCTCCCGTACGCTTCTCTTTGAAATATATTCTTCTTATTATCATTATTGTTGTTGTTGACTTAATGAGTAAATTCTCTTATAAAAAAGGAAATTACATATATGTAATAATATGAAATACAAGTATGTTTATTATTTTGGATAGCATGATTCATATTTTATAGTAGATTAGTTTCTTATGACAAGTGTCGGTTTGTTGAAAATGAGATGCTTTTCAGTTAGTCATCAGTTTCTTTATCTTGTACATTAACCTGGATTACACAACCTTATTCTTATCTTTGAATCGTTATATCTTTATTTTGCTTGTAATTCGACATCTTTGTCTTGTACAATAACTCATGATTGCATAATCTGTATGTTTATCTTCGAATCATTAAAGCTTTGTTAATCATTGAGTGATGTTTAAAGTTTGCTTTGCAGTTGGATATCTTTATCTTCATTAGAACTTGAAATGTTATGAATATTGTACTTCCTTCATGCTCAACTGGTAAAAGTGTTCATTTTTTAACAAATACTTGAGTTGATATGCAACTGAATGATTGTTAGTAAAATAATTGGATCTCCCAAAGGTTTGATTGGATAGCAGATAGAAATTTCTCTATAGGAGGCAAGTAGGATTCAAATTTAGTGTGTCCATTTATACCTAAAGATTGTCGGTTATGATTTATTACAGGAACCAGTCCAAAACGTGATGATAAGACAGTATATTCCATTGGCCCGAGGCTGAAAGCATTCTCTGATTGGTTGCTGAAAACTATGGCATCGGGCAAACTGGATGTTATCTTTCCTGCTGCTACTCGTGAATATGCACCATTGATTGAGGAATTGTGGAAGGATGCTGCCATTAAAGCTACATATGAAAGAAGAAGTGAATTGGAAATGCCTAGTGTTGCCAGTTATTTCTTAGAGCGGGTAAGACCATTCTTTGATTGTTAATTGTTATTAATTTGTATCTGTTGTTTCATCAAATTAATTGTAATTGTTGGGTTATTATCTTTGACAACCTTGTGCTGTTAATGGACAATGAATCTAACATGGCACATTTTGTTTAGGCTGTCAAAATATTAAGAACAGATTATGAACCCTCGGATTTGGATATCCTCTATGCTGAAGGAGTTACTTCCTCAAATGGGTTGGCTTGCGTGGAGTTTTCATTTCCCCCATCTGCTCCCCAGGAAACTGTGGACACTACCGATCAATACGATTCTTTGGCTAGGTAGGTGTAAATATCTTTTGTTTGTTCGAACAACAAATTTATTTATGCAATTATGCCTGTTGTCATATACCTGCAATGGGCGACTAACCCAATTGCCATTATGATGGTTTCTCCTCTTGGAAAATGACACTGGTAAAACTGCCAGGAGGATGGGGCTGCAAATGCAAGTACATCAGGATTATGGTAGAATTATAGACCTTGTGAAATTGACGACAAATACTTTTCCACCTCACTATTAAAATGCTTTTATTGGGCCCTAGTTAGTTGTATCTGTCCTCACTACTCACTATAAAATCTTTGAAAAACAATGGAGGTTAAAAAGATATGTAACTTGTTTCTTTATAATTATTTGGAGGATAAAAATATAATGTTTCAATTGCTATTGAATGTTTCTGATGATTTGTACATTTTTGTTGGTGAACAGGTACCAACTAATTAGAGTGCATGCAAGGGGGCTAGGAGAAAATTGCAAGTGGCTAGAGATGTTTGAGGATGTTGAAATGGTCATCTTCTGTGTTTCTTTGAGTGACTATGATCAGTTTTCTGATGATGGAAATGGTAATGAAACTAACAAGATGATATTGAGCATGAAGTTTTTTGAAGCCATTGTCACGCATCCAACTTTTGAGCAAATGGAATTCCTGTTGATATTGAACAAATTTGATCTTTTTGAGGAGAAAATCGAACAAGTTCCTTTGACTAAGTGTGATTGGTTCTCTGATTTTCATCCAATAACTAGCCGCAATCGCACAAACAGCAATAGCAACAGCATTAATAGTAATCCCTCCCTTGGTCAGCTGGCTTCCCATTACATAGCGGTTAAGTTTAAAAGGCTTTATTCATCGCTTACAGGACGAAAATTGTATGTTTCTGTGGTGAAGGGGTTGGAACCAGATAGTGTTGATGCATCCCTTAAATATGCCAAGGAAATTTTGAAGTGGAGTGAAGAGAAACCAAACTTTAACGCAAGTGAGTACTCGATGTATAGCACTGAGGCGAGTTCATTCTCTCATTGATTGCTAGTTCAGGCACGAGTTGCAAGTTTTACTTGTGTATGACTTGAATTCTGTCCTTGTACATATATTGCTAACTAGGAGTAACAGAGAATGTAACTTCTACAAGCTATCAACTTGTAAGATGCACTAGAAACTTGTAGGAAAGATTTCATGTGGTCAGGTAATGCTGGTGAGACAGTCAGCAGATGCCACACCAATCATGATGTATTGTTCAAATTCATATATTTTTTACATGGTAAAGTTATATCTTGATGTTTGAATTTGTAAATCGCTGTTGGCCAGTCCTTCAACTTATATTTTGGTTGCAAATCACTGTTGTATGCAATACATTCAGGCTTAAGCTTATTCTAATCAGGCTCTGGTTTTATCCTGTTTATGGATGGCATAAAATACATGAAAATTATTCAACCACTCTTTTTGGCAATAGAGTGTAGATATTGTGGTAGATTGTAAAATTGATAAATGTGAACCAAAAGTATAGAACTACCATAATACTCTGCAGAATGTACCTAGGGATGTCAATTTGTATCCGTTGATGGGGATCCCCGCGGAGGTTGCCCCGATCGGAGCTCCGAAAACGGGGATTTTTTCCCCGTGGGGACGGGGATGGAGGCAAAAACTCCCCCGTGGATAATTCGGGGCGGGGATCGGGGAAGACACCTCCGTCCCTGCGGATTCCCCGAATCCGTCCATATATACTTAAATATATATATTTTAATATTTTAATAATAATAATAATTATTATTATTATTATTATATATATATATATATATATATATATATATATATATATATATATATATATATATAGAAATAATATTAAATGTTGATTCATTGTAAAAATAAAATATTAAATGCTGATTTTTTTGGGGGATATGAACCATGATTATTGCCTAAAAATTCTCATCGGTTCATTATGTATTTTGTTAAGTCCCAAGTCCCAACCCTAGAAAAGTGGCTACTTTCTCTTGACTCTTCCTTTTCTCTTTTTTATTCTACGTAAACTCAAGTACTCAACTTGTCCTCTCATGCTTCAAGAAAAAAACTTGTCCTCTCATATGTAAGAAGTAAGATCATTGCAAAAGGCAACAAGCAACATTACAACAACTCTCCATCATTGACCACTTCTCTATACTTGCTCTTTTCTATTTAAGGTATGTTCTCTTTGATTTAATCATTATCTGCAATTTTTAGAGTTGAAGGGGCTGTTCTTTTTCTTTTTTACTATGACTTAGAAGTTAGAATTTTGTTTTCATGAAATACGATGACTTTTTAATGAAATACCGTATTATTTTTCTGTTTCCAATCGTGCTGCTTTGTTGTTATTTCAGTATGAAGGAGTGTAATTTAGGTCATATTTACTTGACTTCTATTTTTAGTTTTTGGTTTTTCTAGTTGTTAGGACTTCATTGAGTAGTTTTATTAGCTTTTGGACTTATTTTTTTCCTGTTATTAACTGATTCTGTATTTTTGTTAGGGTTGTAATTGCTCTTATTGTTAACATATTTTAGCCCATGTTAAAATAAGTTTGTTTCTTTTGTTGGTCGTATACATGCAATGCTTTGTGTTTTACTTAAATAAATTGTACTTCTTTATGTCTTTTAAGTGTAGGTTTCTTTCTTTTTGTAACAGGTTTTTGTTGAAAAATGGTTCGTAAACGTAAAGCCCAAGCAGAGATTGTTCGCAATGAGGTTCCACCGGCACCAACACAAGAAGCTCAAGCTAATCCGAATGAGACACCTTTGGAAAATCAAGATGCGGAAGCTGTCGCTGAGCCGAGTGTAAGTCCTAATAAAAAAGGACTAAAATCAGATGTTTGGCCACATTTCAGAAGGGAAATTATAAACGGTGTATGGAAGGCCATATGCAAATACTGTGATAAGAAACTTGGTGGTAACACATCAGCAGGTACTACCCATCTACGTGACCATCTCGGTATATGTCCAGTTCGCAATAAAAGAAGTCCAAACCAAACTTTGCTAAAAGTAACAGAACAAGCGTCGGGACCTAAACCAGAATCATTTTTGTCTGGAAATTACACCTTTAATCAGAATGTTTCAAGGAATGAACTTGCAAAGATGATTGTATTGCATGAATATCCCATCAGGATGGTCAACCATATTGGTTTCAGAAATTTTTTACATTCTCTTCAACCTATGTTCAAGATAGCTTCTCGCAATACCACGAGGAATGATATACTGAAGTTGTATGAAAGTGAGAAGGCAAAACAAATTAAATCACTTGCAAAGAATAAAAGTCGCATTGCAATAACTACTGATATGTGGACTTCTAGCAATCAGAACAAAGGATATATGGCAGTTACAGCTCATTACATTGATGAAAATTGGATTTTACAAAATCGAATTATTGGGTAAGTATTATAATTTATATTCATTCCATCTCTAGGCTATTTTTATTTTGACTACAGTTTATGCTATTAAAATGTGGGTATCATATGTGATGTTTATGATAATTTGTTTTAGGTTCATTTATGTGCCTGCTCCACACACTGCTGAAGTCATTTGTGATTTTTTGGTAAGAAACTTGATGGATTGGAATATTGATAGAAAATTGTCAACGTTAACCGTTGATAATTGTAGCACCAATGATGCTTTGATTGATCATTTGTTGGATAAGATACCACCTTATAGATTTATTTTGAATGGGGATTTATTTCATATGCGTTGTTGTGCGCATATCTTGAACTTGATAGTAAAAGATGGCATGCAAGCAATTTCTAGTTCGATTGAAAAGATTCGGGAAAGTGTTGGTTATTGGGTTGCAACACCAAAAAGGGAGGAGAAATTTAGAGATGTTTGCAATCAGTTAAACATGACTTATTCAAAGAAGCTTGCACAAGATTGTAGAACAAGGTGGAACTCTACCTATTTAATGCTTGCTTCTGCATTGCCTTATGAAGAAGTTTTTAAACGTTGTTTTAGTCGTCATGCTGAATATACATGCTTACCAAGTGATGAAGATTGGAAAATGGCAAGAGAAATTTGTGACAATTTGAAGTTGTTTTTTAGTGTCACTGAGTTGTTCTCAGGTACTAAGTATCCAACATCAAACATTTATTTTCCCAAAATTTGTGAAATAAGGTTGGCTTTAAGAAAGTGGCTAAGTTCTTCTAGTGCCACCATTCAAAGTATGGCAAGAAATATGATAGTGAAGTTTGACAAATATTGGGGTTTGATTAATGGGGTGATGGCAATAGGAGCTGTTTTGGATCCTAGATACAAAATGTCATTGTTGAATTACTTCTTTCCTCGTATTTATGGAAGTGATGCTTCCAAAGAATTGGAAAAGGTGAAGAAATTGTTTGAAGATTTGATTGAAGAATATAAAACAAATGATAATATGGTTCATACTAGTAATGAAACTAGTGCATCAACATCGATGATGACAGATGTTCCTCTTACTAGTGATGATTGGGAGCAAGGTTATTTGGATTATGTGATAGAAAATGCTTCAACTACTAGTGTGAAGTCAGAATTTGTCTCTTACTTAGAAGAAGGTATCTTGCTTGATAAGGAAAAAAAAGGAAATAATAGGAAACTTTGACATACTAGGATGGTGGAAACAAAATGGTTTGAAATTTCCAACTATGCAAAAGATTGCAAAAGACTTTTTAGCAATCCCTATCTCTACGGTTGCTTCAGAGTCAGCCTTTAGTACTAGTGGCCGTGTTTTAACTCCACAACGTAGTAGGTTGAAAGAAGACACTTTAGAGGCTTTAATGTGCACCCAAGATTGGATCCGAAAAGAAATGCAAGGTGATATATTTTATGTTGAATTCATCTTTATCTATTTAATTATTTATTTATCATTCTTATAACCATAATTACTTTTCTTTTTCTTTTTTTAATGTATTTTAGCTCTTTGTTGATTAGGTTTGGGTCATTCAAAGACATTAGCTTCATTTGAATGTGTTGATGAGGATATGGATGATGATGATGAGGTATTGTAAATAATATTGTTGGCTAATTTTAAGTTTTGGATAGTTGTGCTTATGCAGTTGCATGTGGAAATAATTTTTCTATTCATCTTGTGATCAAGATTACCACGTTTTTCATCTTGTTTAATTTTTGTAGGGAAAAGAAAGTGAAGCATAATTGTGGAATGGTGATGAAGACCTTGCAAGGAAACTCAGAAAGATGGACATGATTTTTCTGGATAATTACTTAATATTTTTGTCAAAAGTGACTTTAATTGTCTATTTTGGTTGGATATTAACCAATTGTTTTTTTGTTTGTTTGTTTGTTTTGACAATTCTAAGTATTGCTATGCATTATGAGATGTTTTGGTGATGATTTTCTGTATGGTTATTTAGATTTTGCTATACATTATGGAAGATTCAGGCTATGAGTTTTTGTATAATCATATTGTTGTCGTAATTTTGACCGAAAAGTATAGAAATTTGGCTAATATACAATATCCGTGGATCTCCGCAGACACTGTGGGGATCCGTGGGGATGGGGATGGGGACAAATATTCCCCCGTGGCGGGGATCGGGGACGGGGACGGGGAATGATTTGGGGGGCGGGGCGGGGAACGGAAAAGCTTCCTCCGCACATTCCCCGCCCCGTTGACATCCCTAAATGTACCAGATACCAACTTTTATAGTACATCATAGTTCTCATTAAACATTTTTTCCTTTTTTTGAATAAACTTCCATTAAAATACTAAACATCTTATTACAACCTAGGGAAGTGTTGCCAATATTTAGCGAAAAACTAGCCTAATATTATGAGACGAGATTCTCTCCATTTAATAGACACTTCCATTTATAATCTACTCATAAAGATTGGTATCTAGGCGTGGTGTTAATACAACTTCAAGTGGGGTTGCTTTTAAATTAGTGAGTCCAGGGCTTTCTGTCATGTCTACAGCTTGATTTGAAGGAGTAGCAACATTGAAAGAGTGTAGCAGTCTAGCCAGTGTCAAATGCACCACTCTCATAGCCAGTGAGGCCCCAGGGCATACTCTCCTTCCAGAACCAAAAGGGATAAGCTCACAGTTTTGACTTCTCACATCAACATCTTTGTAGCTTGTTAAAAACCTCTCAGGCTTGAATTCATGAGGATCAGTCCAAACACGACTGTCCCTGTGGATCTTCCAAGTATTCACCATCAACTGTGTACCAGCAGGAATGTGATAGCCACATGAAAAAGTGCAGTCATTCATTGCTGAGCGCAAGACGATAATTGGACTTGGTGGATAGAGGCGCATCGTTTCCTTGACAATGGCTTGGAGGTAGACTAAGTTCTTTATGTCAGATTCTTCCACTTTCATGTCCTTCCCAATATGTGCGTTCAACTCATCCTGTACCTTTTTAAGTTCCATTGGATGATTGAGTAATAGGGACAGTGCCCATATTAGAGCCACCATGATGGTGTCACTTCCTGCTAAAATCAGATTCTGCCAATATATACTCAAAAGTTGTCAAACTGAAAAGGTAATAATAATATGTACCAAAAACTAAAATTTTCATCTAATGACAAAAAGGATATAAAATTTGGAGAAGTTGAAAAGGTATGTGTTTATACATGAAGTCTTAAGTTCCTATGCATGTTTGGAATGACTGTCACTAACCAGAATCATTGTGTGACCTTTTAGCAAAATTTACTCCATTTTATGGTTAGTCAAATGCAATATTTTACAGTAGCAAACATGAAAAAAGAAAAGAGGAGAAGCTATAGCTGAGAACATACCAGGCAAGTAGCTTTGATGATGGTATCTGAATCATAACCACAAATTTCTGCATCCTGCAGAACATCCAACATGATATCCATGAAATCCTGTTCTTCCTTTCCATCCTTACCCAAAGCTCTTCTCTTTTTGTGTTCCTCTAGCCACCCTTCAACCAGAGTGTCTAATTTCTTAGCAGTTTTCTTCATAGCCTTCTCATGACCATTAATATCTAACCAACCCAGAAATGGAATTGCATCAGACAAAACAAACACACCAAACAAACACACCCAATCTCTCATAGCTTCCTTATACTTCCTAGCTTCACCTTCACCAGTACCATAATATGGCTTCCCTCCCACCATTTTCAGAGCAATATTTTGTGTCAAATCACCAAACCACTGCTTCATATCAACCAAAACACCTTCTTTTGGACAACCCTTTATTGTCCATAACCTATAAAGCTCTCTCACCGCAGAATCTAACTCAGATACTCTTGTGTACTTCAACAGCTCGAGTCGGTGGTTCGAAAGAAGCTCAAGTGTAGCTAACTTCCTCATCTCACGCCAATAAGGACCATAAGGAGTGAATCCAAACATAGCATAGTTGTAACCCAATAGCTTTGAGGCTGCAACATAGGGTCTAGTGGAGAATGTTTTGTCATGGAGAGTAAAACATTCTTTGGCCATTTCACTGCTACTAAGTACAAGAACTTTGTATGAACCAAGTTTGATTGTGAAAATTGGTCCATGTTTGTCAGCCATCATACCAAGTGTTTTGTGTCTAAGTTGTTGAGTCCCAAAGAGGTGCAAATGGCCAATAATAGGCCATGATCCTCCTGCTTGAGGTGCAGTTGTGTGGCTATGACCATGTGTTTTCTTTATGTGATAAATTAAGGCTCCAATTAACAAGGTGAGAATGCTTGAAATGAGAGTTTTGAGTAGGAATTCATCCATGGTGATTTGTTGGCTACCAAATTAAGCTAGAAGGCTTTATTATAAATAAATAAATAAGGATTTGGATTATATGAGTCGGTCATTTGACCGTGTCGTTAAGATGTGACTGCCTGCGTGCAGGTGCAACTATGAAATACATCTCTGATATTAAAAACTTAATATTATTAATAGTTCATTTAAATACTAATGGAAGGACAAATCTTATTGAAAAAGCAACGGATTAATCTAATGTCTTAAGATTTTAGATGAAAATGTTCTCTCTCTCTCACACACATTAACTATTAATTTGAGTCATGTGTATTTATTTGTAGATATATTATTTTCAATTTTAACGACAATAAATTTGTATTGTTTTTGAAATTTTCGTCAACTTGAATGAATATTTTTTATTTTTTTTTTAAGTAAAAGATCAGAGAGTAGGTTGGAAAATTTAAAACTTGATGTTATCTAAATTTCACATGATCATATTCAAATAAGGAAAATGCTAAACAGTGTTCCCGGGACACTAGTTAAGCATATAAATATGGTAATTCTGTCTCGGAATTTGTGCATTCAATGCATCGAGAATGTAAAAAGTTGTTTTATTAATAATAATTTTTTCTTTTATTTCTATTTCTAATATACTTAACAAGTATCCCGGGGGCACTATTTAGTATGACCCTTCAAATAAATTGTGATGAACTCTTTGTGATAAACATGAGAATCTTAGATGACAAGGTCTAGTAAAGTTTTAACCGATGGAATATAAAGGCTACTAATATTTTAGTTTTTAGTTTTATATATGCAATATGAATTATATAATATTTGGATAATGTTATTAAAAAAATATCTGGATAATGATTTAGTCCACAGAGTCGCTCTCAACTTTTAAGTACTGCCACAAAATTCATCTTATCTTACCATTTATTTATGTAATAATGTAAGCAATAATCTCCAACATGTAGCAAGAGTCGTGATTGTGATTACAATAACATTGTTTTAGAATAAACAATAAAGTGTTTCTCTCATGTAATAAAAAAAAGTGGAAATTACTATCCCATGGGAGAAAAAAGAAGAAGAAGGTTATACCTCTTTTACAAAAACATTATACTATTTTAACATATTACCATAGTTTTAAAAACCGGACCGGCCTATTCGACCGATTTAACCGTGAACCGAATACCTTACCGGTTCGGTTGAGATGTTGGACTGCACATGCATTTAAACCGATTAGGCCTGGCGAAAATCGGTCTAAACCGGAAAAAAACCGGCCGGTTCGCGCGGGTCCATGCTAAAGAAGAAAGAATTTGAAAAAAAAATCAAAATTGTCCCGAAAGGGATTTGAACTGGGTTCCTTGTTGTAAAAAGGAGCACAACTTTACCACTAGACTAACCATTTCATTTGCAATTTAATTGCTTAGTAATATATATATATACAAAGCTTTAATAATATTTAACTTATTTACTTTCTTTTCTTTACCACATGTTTATTTTAAATAAAATTTTCAATATATTATTAACATTAACATTCATTTTTAATTAAAAAATTGTTATATCTAAGTTTTTTAATACATGAGCTTAAAAGCAACATTCATTATATTTAATTTTATAATACATAAGCATATTACATATTTTCTTGTATTACTACTATATTTTTGTATGAAAACAAGTTCTCTCACAAGTTTTGATTTGTTTCAAAAGCACATTAGATTTTCTCATTTTCATTATGGACTTTAAATTTTATTTATTGTTTGCCTAATATTGATTTAATTGTTCAACTATCATTCTTACTTATAATAACTAATGTTTCTGCGGTAAAAAAAAAATTATTGATTCTAATTTATTTGAGTTTAAAACTTATTTGAGTTTGTATTTTGTACTATTTTATTGTGTGTGATGACAATGTTATGATTTGGATTTAAGAACTTACGACATTATAAAATTTTTGAGTTTTTCAAATTTTTTAGGTGTCATGTCATGATTGTTTTTGAGACCAAGTCATCCGGTTCGACCGGTTTAATAACTATATAATTTTATTATAGAGACCGGTTCATTCTATCGGTTTATGCGGTTTAATCCGATTTAGTCATGCGGTTCAAACAGTGACCTGATGGTTCGACCAATGACCCAGTACCCTCATCGATTCAATGTTCGGTCCGGTAATTTTTAAAACATTGCATATTACTATCCCATGGGAGAAAAAAAGAAGAAGATAACTTTATAGAAAAAAAATGAAAAAGAAACAACGATGGACACAATTATATATTTTTTATATTCTTTTAATTATAAATATAAATATTTTGTGAAAAAATAATAATAAAGATTGTGCTAACATGTGACTTAAGACTACTAATTAAGTATGTATAAAATATAGAAATTTTGCACTAAAAAATAATTTTTAAACTACACAAAGGTTGAATGCATCAATTTTTCTTAACAAGTGTCTCAAGAACATTGTTTAATATTAATTTTTCATAAGATTATTTTATTTCTTTTTAATCATATTATTTTGTTTAATATTAATTTTGTTTCTTTTTTAATCAAATTTTTCATAAGATTTATGAAACTATTTGAGAAAGTTTATAAAAACAGCTTATGACAATTTATATTAGTGTTTTATTTTATGAAACTATTCGAGATTTTTTAGAGTCGTGCTGGAACTTTGGAGGCTGCAACTATAATACGCCTAAATTTCTTGTCGGAGTTTGGTTTATTGTGGTGCCGATCTTCCAATTTAGCTCACATATTTACATTTGCAAGCCATGAGATATTGAGTTCTACCAGGATACTCTCGGTGTCACATCCCACCCATGCAAAGGGATTGGGTTACTTTAAGGGGGACGGTTTGCCGTCCCCCTTTTAGGTTTAGGAATAGGAAGGGAGACAATGATAAAGTTGACAGGGACATGTTGTTTGATCATGATGTGCAGATTTTTGCTGGGGCATCAGGGGTGCCTATGATCAATCTATCTGGTGAAATAGTTGGAATTCAATGTTTTGAGGTCTCATATACAGTGCATGGATACTATATACCTTATAATCATCAGAACGCCGAATATCGATATGCTTATGATTTTAAGGCTGAAGATAAGGATAAGTTGCCGCATTTGGAAATAGTGCCACTCAAATTTATTCATTCAAATATAAAACAAGTCATAGCAGTCGAATACATCGATAAAGTTTTTAGGAGATTCTTTAAAAATGAGCGAGCAAGTAAGGATTGTGATCTAAACAAATTTATAAGTGGGTTATCTAAAGAATACATCGTTATTATGTTATTTTAAATCTCTTTAAAAAATCTATATATTTTTCTTAACAAGTGTCTCAAGAACATTGTTTAGTATTAATTTTTCATAAGATTGTTTTGTTTCTTTTTTAATCAAATTAGTCTATATACCCGCGTGATGCACGAGGCCAAGTTAAAATTTGAAATTTTTTAAAAATATATACAATTCTTATTACGAAATTATTGTTCAACAGACTTAAATAAATTTTTAGTATATAAAATATTAACATTGTGAACTAAAATTGTCATAAATGGAATTGATCGGAAGGTAAAATAAAGTAGGGTCATGTTAACATGTGCCCTTAGGGCACATGATAAACTACCTAAAAATAGAAATGTGCATTTAATGATATAGAGAATTTAATGTTTAGACAATTGAATAATACATAAGTTGTAATAAATTTTTTCCATATTGGTGTTCTTAACATGTGCCCTTAAGGGCACAAGTTAACATTCCCCAATAAAGTATGATAAAAAATTGTTTTAGCCACGATTAGTATTCATATTCTCATGAACAAATCCTTATTATGTTACGCAAATATAAGTGGGTTCGTTAATATGGACTTAGTTCTACATTATGTTCTCACCGGACATATTCATTTGAAGATATATTAAGATCCAAAAACTTGTCAACAAAACATCAAAAATTTTACATTTATACCAAAAAGCAAAAGCATTCGGCAGAAATATTAACACGATGAACCAAAATTGTCGTAAAACATAATTGGCTAGAAGGTAAAAAAAATTATGATAAAATTTTGCTTTAGCCATGATTAATATTCAAATTCTCGTGAACAAATCATTATTAGGTGAACTACTTTAACACAACCCCTTTACTTACAATCGTCTTTTAGATAATTTTTTGAACATATTTTTTCACAAATTCTATAAAGTCACGTGTCTTAAAAACTTTTCAAAAAAAGAATTTCTTAATCTATTTGAAACTAAAAATTGACAAATATAAAAGTGATCAAACATGTCATTTATTTTGAGATAGATAAAGTATATTAGTTTCTAGAAAATAACATTTTTTTAAAAACTTTTTATAAGTTTTTCTTTGTTTAGGTTCAATTATTACTAATTTAAAATACATTGTTTTTAATGTCGGATTGCATATGTGGCCTAATATATTCACGCGATGTGGTGTCAAGTGTTCCAATAAGTGGTGTTAAGAATTAAAAATCAGCTGTTTTAAAGTTAAAAAAAATGTCTTCTTTTTTTACAATTAAAGTACAAAATTATATGTTTAAATGAAGTAATTCATATTTAAAACAAATTTTTGTAATGGAAAGCAAAAGTGTCAAGAGACAAAGCTGTATATAAATGAAGAGTTGTGTAAAAAAACGTGAGCAATGATCTCATAAAAAATGTGAGCAATAAATATAAAACACTTGAAATTATATGGAATATGAAATGGTAGAATCGTAGAAACATTGAAATCGGTATTAGGTGAACTAATTAAAACTTTGGAAGGAAGAGTATTGTGTCTTAATATATTAAGGATTAAGGATATTCTCTATGCACAACAAAGATTAATTTCTCAAATTAAACTAGACTACAAGTTCTCTCTGAACATTTTTTAATATTGCTGTTTTTTTTTTTTTACAGTTTGACTTCTCAAAAAGATATTTCATTTTATAAGCAAAGGCTACATAACATGTGAGACCAGAAATTGAAGTGGTAAGTTTTTGACAAACTTAAGGAAAATGTCTTTTACGGTCGGCAGAAAGAAGCCTAGAGCAAATTGGTGCATTGCATTATTATGCCATATGAATACAGTAACCTATCTATCCTATTATAACTGTTTTCAACGTTTGAACAATGAAAGTTTCAATGTACTCATCCTTGTGTTGTTGCATAACTATAGGTGGTCCAAATGTACATTTGTCACTAATGTAGTGTATGATACACTACCTCTCGTTTTTTTATTTTTAAGAAGTTAAACTAATTCATCTAAATTAGCATTAGAAAGAATTAAATTTGAGACTTTAAGGAGAAGTACACTTTCGGGATTTCATGTCCACTGCCTCTTGTTTTTATATAAGAAAATATTTGTTTTTTAAATTTATTGAATGTTTTATGCATCTAGTCGACTAGTCTAGATTCATCAAAGATTCTATAAACCTAAAAAGTAATTATATATAGGTGTTGTTCAGAAACAAGACGTTCTATGTTGAAAGGGCTATGGGGAGGGGTCAGGGGGTTGTCAAGGGAGGGGGAGTGAAAGGGGGGTGAAAGATGGGAGGGAGTTTTCCAATGTTAACTTTTGAAATGGTGGAAATGAGTTCTTTAAGACTTTAGTGTCTTTTGGATTGATTTATATCAATTTGTTTATTGATATAAATTTTATGACACTATCCATCAAAAACACATTTTTGTTTTGTAAAATAAGTGGCTTAAAAAAACTAAGCATGTCAATATTGGGTGCTAGTAACAAAATACTAATTTAACAATAATATCAATAAATCAACAATATTTTGTCATGTTAGCTAAAAATTGCATTGGAGTCTCACATTCTCAAAGTTCCATGACTGCTGGATGTATATATGTGGTTGAACAACCTCATCTTATGAGCTAACTTTTGAGAGTGAGATCCAAATCCATTTAACAGAAATGACTTTCGAGTAATTAGGTAGCGTTGCTTCATTCACACTGCTTCTGGTGTTTGGATCGGCATGTTACAGAAAGAGAAGGTTTAAACTTTAAACTAGGATTGCATGAATATTAGCAACTTAATAGCACTGACGAGGATTATCTTCTAAACTGTAGTTTTTGTTTGTTCTCATGAACCTCAACAAACATGTTAAATAAATATTGAAGTGAAAGTCAGAAATTCAAATTATCAAGACGGATCCATGATTTACTAATTTTTTTGGCAAAGAGAAATGCACATAATACTGCCTTTAATTAAAATAAGCAGCCTTACTTAGAGTGTTTCACATACTACTATTACTATGGCAAAAGAGGTTTTCTTACAATATTATAAAGTTTGATAACTTCAAAACACTATTTTTTTCAAGCTTTACAAGCTGATATTGCTCATTTGGGTTTGGTTTGGGTGGAAGAAGGAAGTGGCTTGTAGGTATCCAAACCCTTAAAATTTTCAAGCTTTACAAGCTGATATTGCTCATCTAGGCTTGGTAATGGTGCATGGAGGAAGCAAGTGGGTTATACGTATCCAAACCATCGACTTTTTCAAGTTTTACAAGCTGATATTGCTCATATGGGTTTGGTTTGGTGGAAGAAGCGAGTGGCTTATCGGTATCCAAACCCTCAACCTTTTCAAGCTTTACAAGCTGATATTGCTCATCTGAACTTGGTTTGGTGGAAGAAGCAAGCAACTTACCGGTATCTGAACCCTTAATTTTTTCAAGTTTTACAAGCTGACCATGCTCATATGGGCTTGGTTTGGTGGAACAAGCAAGTGGCTTGATATCCAAACCCTCGACCTTTTCGAGTTTTACATGATGATCTTGCTGAACAGGGCAAGTCAACCATCTCTTTGCTGCAACCCCATAACCGTCAGTTTCAGCGATAGGTGGCATTGATCCACGCTTTTTCTCATTGACCACATGAGACTTGTTATCTTCATCAGAGAAAGGTGACTTTTTAACTGAAACAGGGTTTGGACCATCGCCATTTTTCTCAACATCTGTACCTGAGCACCGGGTTTGAATGACGTAGTGTGCAACTGATTTGTAACCCAACCGCAATATCTAGAATAAGGAGATATTTGAGCTTAGCTACAACTCGATCTTTTGAAAAAACAACTAAGTGTAACAAAATTTTGGTTAAGATTTAAGAATCATATGAGTAACCTTTTTATATAGTGCCCCAGTAGGTGCCCATCCTTTTGCTTAACGGCATAAGCTACAGTTGCAAATTCCACGACAAACTGGGCATATCCATGTTGGATCTGCCAAGGCTTCTAGTACATGCTCCCCATATCTACAAGAACAGGATAAGAAAATGAAGCACTGTATCAGGTTATGTGTACTCCAAGTTATTATTAAATTTTAATCAAGCCCTGAAACATATTCAATAAATTAGTAGATTATATGTGCATTGGATATTTTCAGGGTTCTGGGATAATTTATGCACCACAGATTCTGAAAACAATTTTAGATGTGTTTGCAGATATGCCATATTACTATTAGAGTTTGATGATACCTTAAAATCATTAACATCTATTGTGAGGCATGACTCTTAACTAGTTTCATTTAGATAAAAGAGAACATCAATGATTTGACAAAGGTGTGTCAAAGAATAACTTAACAAAATGATAATCCATAAACATTTTAAGTTGCAAATTATCCTGAAGATATTATAAATTGGGCAGTATTTCTTCATCCTTTGGCAAATACATAATTCGCTATACTGAGATAAAACTAACCTACAAATTTAACATGGAGATTGGAGAAGAACCCAAAGACAGCATTATGTGGTTCAAATGGCATATTTGCAAAAGGCGATATATTACAGAACTGATTTAGATACATCTTATGTGCAGGTGCAATTGAAACAAGACGCCTAAACCATTACCATTGCCAAAGTGGTCAATAACTTGGTTTACGATTCAAGAAATGAGAAATAAAAAAAGATGGGGAAAGTATCAACTAAACTAGAGCATCAACATTATCCTGATTTGTCCATAAGACCACAATATCTTACTATATAGATGTTAGGAAAGAAATATGTACAGAAAGCATACCTCATGTATAAACAATCTCCACAAAACTGCCCCCTGACCGGTTTGCATTTGCAACAGCGTGTCCGATAACCAAGAGTCATTTGCCTGCAAAACATTATTTTCTTTTAGAGAGCAACTTCTAGAAAATTAGACGGATGGACCGCATAATTTGGCTGAGTTTTAAAGTAACTTCAATTCTAATTGTAAGTGTAGTATAAGAATATGCTTTATATGTTGTAATAAGTAGCCTAAGTATTAGATTAGAAGATAAGGCTAGCATAGCTAAGTGCATGTGTGTTAGTCTAAGCTGTTAGGACAACACACACCCTATAAATACTTGTATCTTCCATTTGTATCATTCAATAACAGAATAACAATAACAGTATGTGTGAATCTTGCCATTAGGCTAATTAACCAAAAAAAAAAAAGAATAACAATAACAGAAAGTTTGTTAGAAACAGTTATGATCTCCCTCTAAACTTCATACTAATGAAAATATTAGATATCCACCCAGTAACATAGGGATGAAAAGTAGGGAAAACATGAGTAAATTACATTCCTAGGTATCAATAATACCCAGGTTGTTTTAAAAAAAAACGAAAATGTTATATTTCCGAACTCACTTTAACAGGATAGTTGTAGCATGTTTGGAAACAAGCACACCTCAAGTCTGCAGAGACAAACTCAATCCAATATTTATTTCTGGAATCAAGCTCACCCAAGTCGAATGAAATTAACAAATATTTCGCTTAATCAAACTCTAACTAGGTTAAACTTCCAACACAATTTTAACACTAAAATGGTTAACCACGAGTGTTGTCATTGTGGATTGTGCAAAATAGCTACTTGTTCGATTTAGAAACTAGAGCATCAACATCATTCTGATTTGTCCATATACTAAATCACCACGAGACTGCAATATCTCTTACCATAGATGTTAGTAAAGAAACATGTACAGAAAGCATACCTCATGTACAAACAATCCCCACAAAACTGCCCCTGGACTGGTTGCATTTGCAACAGCGTGTCCGATAACCAAGAGTTCTTTGCCTACAAAACATTATTTTCATTTAGAGAACAAGTTTGTCCAGAAAACAATATAGATATACCATATAATCAATTCGTCACATAAATGAGGCATGGTAGAAAGAAAACCTACTACTAATGGATGTAACTTAAAAAAAATCTGACAAACCAAATCTACAAGTTACCACTAAATAAAACATTCTGAAAGAAAATATTCCATACTCTCAAACTTCAGGACCCAATTCAAAAGGCCACAATTTCTTCTCTAAAACCTATAAGGGTCTTGCTAGGGCACATGTTAAGAAAACGAATATAAAAAATTTATCTTCGAACTTGTGCATTTAATTCTTTAAGTTTAAAAATTATTATTTTGAACACATATGCAACTGCGGTCGTGAGGGGACTTGAACCACTTGATGCCAAAAGTGACACTCAAACCAGATTAAACCGGTGGTGAAATAAAAAATATATATGTTCCAACCTATAATGCCATCTACAGAGAAGTTACGATTACCTACACTGATGGAAATTTTTCCCTTGGACATAATCATAAATCCGTTTCCCATCTTTCCCAACACCATCGACAAAAAGCTCCCAAGTTTTCTCAGTGTTCCCCAAAAGCTTCTCATGTTCTTCAGTGTAAACCTCACGCTGAGAACCTTCTTTTATCACTTCAGAGTAACTAATAGGAGCAACATTCTGCAACCTGAAAGAAGAAATAATGTTGGGTTTTGCAAGATAGATCAAAGATTGAATTTTTAGGGCGAAATAGAATAGTAAAATGAGAATGTGTGTGACAGATGAATGATGTGTACGTGGTAATACGCCGCCGGAGGCTCCCCGGGTGCTGATCCGTTGGATGTGGTGATCGCTCTCGCTTCTTTGTTATCATATTTTGAAGGGTCTTCTACCTTTTGGGAGGAAAAGGGGGGAAAATGAGTAAATACTAAATAGGAGAGATAATGATGTTTAAAATGGAGGGAAAATTGGTAAAAATAAAATGGAGGGAAAATAAGCTAGTATTAGGTTTTCATCACCCGTTTAATCTGGTTCGGGGGTCAGTTCTGGCATCAAGTGGTTCAATTAGTATTAGGGAAAATCAGCTACTATGTATTGAGTAAAATATAAGTAAAAGTTAATTTTTTTATTCATTGTGAAAGTTGGCCGTAACATTACACTAAGCAATCTACATTGGAGATGCTCTAAGAGTTGAAGTTCGAAAATAATATTTTTTAAGAGATGACAAATTATATAAATTTTGTAAAACATATAATTAGTCTCTCTGACTAAAAAAATAATAAAAATTTTGCGGAACAAGGACACCAATCCACTTGTTGAACATGATGATAGACTTCTTGAATTGACACAATTGTCTCTTGATGATCTTGACTTAGAAGTCATGATTTTTATGGATGATGATAATAAGAAAAAAGATAATTAATATGTTAGCATTAGACAAAAAAATTTGAAAAAAATATAATATATTTTTGAGTTGTCTATTGCATACAGTCTAGACTTATTATTTTGTTAATGTAATAATAGCAACTAACAACAATATTTTGTCATGTTAACTGCGTATAAAAATGACTTCCATAGCTGTAGGAAGGTTGGTTCTTCAGTGTTTGGATAGACATGTTATTGACATAGAATGTCCAAACTCGGATTGCATGCATATCACTATATCAGCAACTTACCAAATTATGAAGTATGATAATTGCAAAACGCAATGTTTTTGAATATTCTCCCTATGATGCACTGAATCTTTTTGAAGAGAAATTGACATAACAATACTACTCCCTTTAATCAAAATAAATAGTGATAGTTGTAGTGTTTCACTTTCGCATACTGATACAACTACTACTATGTCAAAAAGAGGTTTTCTTTACCAAAATATCAAGTTTGATAATTTCAAAATCAAAACACAATGTTGAATGTTCTCTTCAACATGCCCCCTAGGTCAAATTAAGGAAATTATCCTCCTCATCATGGTTTTTGTAACCTAGAGGTCCTAGACCTAAGTCTTCCAGCAATACTGTCAGGGGTTGGTTTGGTGGAAGAAGCAGGCGGCTTAACGGTATCCGAACCCTCAACTTTTTCATGCTTTACAAGTTGATCTTCCTCATCTGGGCTTTGTTTGGTGGAAGCAAGTGGCTTAACGGAATCCAAACCCTCAGCTTTTTCAAGCATTGCAATCTGATCTGGCCTCTTTGTTGCAACCTCGTCACCATTAGTTTCAGCTTCAGCTAGTGGCTGCATTGATCCAAGCTTATTCTCATAGACCTCATGAGACTTGTTGTCATCGGAACCCAAACCCTCAACTTTTTCAAACTTTGCAAGCTGATCTTGCTCATCAGGGAAAATCAACGATCTCTTTGTTACAACCTCGCCACTATCAGTTTCAGCTTCAGCTAGAGACTGCATTGATTCAAGCTTATTCTCATTCATCTCGTGAGACTTATTGTCACTGGCATCATCAGAGAAAGGTAGTGACCTTTTAGCTGAAACTGGGTTTGAAGCATCATCATTTTTCTCAACATCATCTGTATTTGCGCGCCGTGTTTGAATGAGGTAGTGCGCAACTGATTTGTAACCCAACCGTGATATCTAAAACAAGGCGATATTTGCTTAGCTACTACAACTCCAACTTTTGGAAAACAACAGAGTAACAAAATTTTGGTTAAGATTTAAGAATCAGGAGTAACCTTTTTATATAGAGCCCCAGTAGGTGCCCATCCTTTTGCTTGACGGCATAAGCTACAGTTGCAAATTCCACGACAAACTGGGCATATCCAAGTTGGATCCGCCAAGGCTTCTAGTACATGCTCCCCATATCTACAAGAGCAGGATAAGAAAATGAAGCACCATATCAGGTTGCGTGCACTTTGAGGCATCATTAACCTCTAATCCACACATGTAGAAACACATCTAAAACCATTTTCAGTATTTTCTACGCATAAATTATGCCAGAGTTGAAACAATATACAACAAAAAATCCAAAGACAACGTTACTTGGTTCAAATGAGTAAATAACGTATTTACAAAGACAATAGTATAACACAACTAATTTACAAATACATCCTATGTGCAAGTGCAATTGAAATGAGCCACCTAATCCATTAGCATTGCCAAAGTGGTCTCACCTTGTTTTACTATTCAAGAAATCAAGAAAGATGGGGAAAGTATCAACTTAGAAACCGGTGCATCAACATTATCTTGATTTTTTAATAAAAAAGTCCAACTAAATCACAACAAGGAGACTGCAATATCTCTTACCATAGATGTTATGGTAGAAAGACGTAGAAAGCATACCTCATGTACAAGCAATCTCCACAAAACTGCCCCTGGACCATGTTGCATTCGCAACAGCGGGTACGATAACCAAGAGTTTTTTGCCTACAAAATATTATTTTCATTTAGTGAGCAAGTTCATCAAGAAAATTAGATGGATAGACCACATAATTAATTCATCACATAAATGAGCATGGTAAAAATGGTTATGGACAAAGTTTATGATTTGAGAAGAAAATGAAAGAAAACCCATTACTAATGGATGTAACTTCAAAACACTCCTGCAAATTTCTTCTCTACCTTCAACTCTCCGACATGACATCTCGTTCCTAGAAACAACCTTGTCAGAAATCCTCTCCCCCCTATCTGACATCGAACTTTCTTTGTATGAAAAACTAGTGGCTTAAAAGTTAAAACAATAATGATGCCTTTCCATATAGAGAAGTTTGTTTCAAGTTACTGGATCATATTTATATACTTCATAATATCAGTACAAGCAATATTATTTCCAAGTACAATACACAAATATGTTTGGTAAGTACTTAATATTCCTAAGAATGTTTCTACAATTTATTTAGTCCAAAGTAGAAGAAAAATGTGCTAGAATGAGGTGGCGTTGAAAATTATAGTTGGTTGAGTTTTAAAATAACTTGTACTCCAATGAAAATATTAGATATCCATATAGGAATGAAAAGTAGACAATAATACCCAAATTTAATAAAAAAACACTTGTACCTAACTAGAAACTGTTATTTTCTCAAAATAATTGTAGTTGCATATCTTGAAACATAGAAGAACCTTATGTTAGCAGAGATATAAACTTCATCCAATTTTTCATTTCCGGAGTCAAGTTCACTCAGGTCGCAATTAACAGTTATTTAGTTAAACTAAAATCTAACAAGGTTAAACTTGCAACAAATTCTTGACACTAAAATGGTCAACACCACAACAAGTGTAGCCTATTGTGGATTGCAAAAATAGTGTTTTGTTCAAATTTCGCTACGTTAAAAGCCTCTTTATGTCAACACGTTATACTATCATGAAACAGTAGTGGTTTGTACAAATTCTGCTACACTATAGTTTCTTTATGACAACATTGCTAACCACAATCCTTTCAATTTCGGAGTCACTAGAGCCTGAGGTAGTACACGTGAACCCTCATAAATAAAACAACATAACAGTTATCTTATCACTCTCATATTCCATGTAAAGAAGGCACCAGCACACTACATTAAACACTGAACATCATTCCCAGATTGAAGACTCAAGAACCAGCAAAACTCAGCTACATGCTGTTGAAATGCACTTAATACTAGCAACCATAGCAACAACAACAAAAACATTAATATAAATATAATATAAATACAATACAAATGGCAGTCATACACTAATAATAGATAGCAACATCTTATTTTTCAACATAAATTAAATTAGTGCACTTACCATTAAAACAATGTTATAATATACTAACATAGCACATAAAATACAAGCACACAGACAAAAAAAAAAAGTAGTACTAGCAGTATTTTATTAATTTCTGGCAAAAAGTTTGTCATGTTACCAACAAAGCATGTCTGGAAAGTGCTACTCAAACACTAATTAATTAAATGGTAAAAACCCTTATCATGGCAGACAATGTACCTCAAACAACTCATGTCTTGCATGTAAGGTATCACAATAGATTTATCAGAATCACGATTAGCCAGTAATTTTGCCAAAGCTACCTTTTGTGCATGTTTGGTATCGTAGCGAGTTTGTCAAAATCACAATGACTCGTCGTGATTTTGGCAAAGCCACCGTGATACCAAACATAGGTTGGTCCCATGATTTTAACACACCTGATACCAAATATGCACTTCATCATACACAATATTTACTTGTTTGGGAATAGAGGAGTAACATTTACCTACACTGATGGCAAGTTTTCCCTTGAAAAGAATCATAAATCCTTTTCCCATCTTTCCCAACACCATCAACAAACAGCTCCCAAGTTTTCTCAGTATTCCCCAAAAGCTTCTCATGCTCTTCAGTATAAATCTCAGGCTGAGAACCTTCTCTTATAACAACCCTAGTATTCTCACCCTTTTCTTTCTTCAGTGGCACTTCAGAGTAACTAATAGGAGCAACATTCTGTAACCTAATAAACAAAATTTCAAAATTAAATGTTGGGTTTTACCTAAATACATAAAAGATTGAATTTTTAATACGAAAATGGAAGTAAAATTGAAGAACCTAAACAGAATTTCAATAGTAAATAATGGGTTTTTGCTAAATACATAAAAGATTGAATTTTTAAGACGAAAATGGAAGTAAAATTGAAAAACCTGGAAGATCGACGAGAGGGAGCAGGTGGGTTAAGAGAAATCGGAGATTTGGGGGTAGATGGAGTTCGTCGGGAAGGTGGGTTAGGTTTGAGCTTGAGAGAAAGTGAAATGTCGAAAATACCAAATTGTTCCATTTTTTCACGATTTTGGCGGATTCTTTCTTCTCTTGAGAGTTCGTATTCAGACATTTTGCTCTGATGATTATCCATTGTGATTACAGGTTGAGGAGGATTGTTGATTTCTCTTCGAGTTCGTTTTCCTAGAGGCGGCATTGATTTGATTTGGGGAGTGAGTGAGTGAGTCTGCAACGGTCGAGTTGAGTGGGTTTTGATTTGGAATTTGGAAAGGGAGGAGAATAGTGGGAGGGAAGACAAAATGCCGTGGTCTTCTTCTTTGACTATTTATTTATTGAACTACCTATTTTAGGGTTTAATATTGTTTTTATTCTATAATAATAATAAAATAAAATGAATAGATGACTAATATTTGAACCAAGTCATTGAGCTTGAGTTTTACTTAGATTATGGATTGTCTGGGAAATTGAGTCTGATTCTTGAACAAAATAAATTGTTTTGTCAAATTTTACTTATTTTTACGGTTGAATTCTAAATTATTTGGTTTTTTTTTTTTATAATTGAAGTGCTATGAAACATTAATACATTTATGATTGGGCGTTTCACTCGTATGACACTCGTACGCCATATATTGGAGAAGTGTCCAAATTTTTATTTATTTTTTCTTTATTCCGACACTTCTTAAATCAGTGTCCGACACCTATAAGATGCTCGTACAAACATGTTAGATAAGTGCCCAAAAAAATGTATTTACTTCTGCTCTTAGACATATATACAACGATTATAGATGTGCCGAAACAATAACTTGATCAATGAGAGATTAAATAGATTACATTTTAATTACATTATTTTTAATTTTTCGATAGTAGATATATGAATAAATGTCAAATGAACCGTCATATATTCTTTTAAAATTTTTTTAATAAAAAAAATTGTTCACCTTAGATGCATATGTAGCGGTGTCGATGTCGTATATTTTTTACATTAGCAGTGTCGGATTATCTGTATCATGTCGCGGTGTTCGTGCTTCATAGCCGGAGAGTTAATACAAAAAAATATATTTTAATTTTTATTTATTTTTAAATAATTTTTTCGTAGGCATATTCTTGTTTTATACTTCGTAGGCATATTTAAAATATGATAAAAAAATAATTTTAAAATTTTATAAAAATTTCTCTATTAAATAGCATTTTCATTTATAAAATATCGTGTAAAAAAATTATTTATAAAATGAGAAAAAGAAATAAAGTGGTATGTTTGGCAATATGAAAGTTAATAAGAATAATCTTTTGTGGTATGTTTATTTTATTTTATTTAATCTATAACAAACAAGCTTACAAAAAGAATTGTAAATTGTATTAGCCGCAAAATAATAATTTTTTTTATATAAGAGTGTATAAAAGAGAATAAAACTTAACCGTAGTTTTAATTGTATCCTTATTTTGACTAAATGATAATTTTAATCCTCTTGTTACTTTTTTTATAATCTGGTTCTCCATTTCATAATATTAATCAACCTATAATTTTAACAATTCAATCTGACAATGAGACAATGAATTATTCACTCTCAGATTGAGAATAGGAGGGGAAATTTATATAATTTCAAATGATCTTCTTTTGTCATTATAAGTTTGGTCACGATTCATTTTAACTAACCAATGTTTGAAGAATCTAAGTAAATAAACCCTTCATTTTATGTAAATAACTTAGTCAAAATCATAGATAATTTGAAGGATCTAGCTAAGAAATTAAACCCTTCATTTTTATGTCAAATAACTTAATTTATTTATACATCAACAAATAAAAGAATCAACGTTTCGTCTCCGTGAGCTTGACTAAATTAATAGAGACATCGTACTATATGTGCAGGAGTCCGGGTTCGAACCCGAGACACTCGACTTATTCATCTTAAAGATGAATTTTCTAGCCACTAAACTACTTGACAAAAAAAAATCAACGTTTCTTTTTTGTTAATAAAAAAATTAAATAGTCAAAATCATAGATGATAAAAAAAAATTATAAAACGAGATCTAAAATTGCACAATCACAAATGAAGAGACTAAATTACAATTTTTGTGGAGATCATAACTGTCACAAATGTATAGATTGGATATGGATGGATATACATAATACATGTACCATTTCTTCATGATCAAGCAACTTCCAAATCCATTTATATATAGATTGGATATATGCGGTTGTAAGTACACACTTTGCATCCCAACCAAAACACACACAACATGATTCATGGGTTTGCTTGGGGAAAATTACTATGAATTTTTTTGTTCTTTTTGATGAATGTAATCCATGTTTCTAATATATACACTTGATTAAGCATTGTTAGCGTTTTGTGTGATTGCTTGTGTACCAAGTCAGCACGTGTTAGGTTTAGCAAACAATGTTAGTTAGTTGGTTAGTTTGTTGAAATCGTTGTAACTGCAAACATAGCTTATATATATGGCCTTCACTAGTAAAACAAAAATCAACTTTCCCTCATTCTCTCTTGATCATCTTCCTTTCTCATAGTTCAATTTCTTAGTTTGTTCCAACACTTTTTAATATATTGTTTCAATTTCAATCTTCTTTTTTTTCATCAATTTCTTCTCCTACTCTTACTTTCTCTCTAATCTTAATCTTATATGTACATAGTCTTGGTGTTCTTTTTTTCTTGTTTATAGAATATAGTGTTGGTGTTCTCTTACTCTTCTCTTAATTTGCTATTTCTTGTTATATGTTTAGAACCCAATTTTCTATTTTATGTTGCTTTTTGTAATTGATGTTTAAATCTCTTCTTGAAATTGTCCTCCGATCCAAACAAGACTAGTGAGAAATGATACACTAGAGCGGCAGTGATCATTAATATGTATCTGTCTTTTGATTTATTGTTTATTCTATTAAAAAATTGTTCGTAATATATATTGCAAGCATTTTTTTTATAAAATAAAATTATAAATCATTTTTAAAGATAAATGCATATCAATGATCACTGTCGTTTCGATGTCTCATTGCACTGTATACAATAACGTATTCAAGATTTGATGTACAAACTATATATACACCATTAAATTTTGGGGGAAATCGGACATGAGCAATGCTACCAACTATAGAGGTTTTGAAATAAGATGAATTGGAGCAACCATGAACAAGTAAGTATTTGTCTTTTGGTAATTTATTTTTATTCTATTAAAATTTGGTAGCAATATATATTGCAAGCATTTTGTTTTTATATAAATAAAATAAAATTACAAACTACTTATAAAGATACGTGCACATTTATGATCACGATCGTTTCAATGTCTCGTTGCTCCGTAATTCTTTTATGAGCGAAAAGTTTCTCGAAGTAAATAAAAAAACTTTTTTTTTTTTTGAACTGTTTGCCTTAGTTGTCAAACATATAAGTACTAACTTTCCAATACATATAATTATCAAATATCATGTAGGATCCAAATAATTGATTGATAAGATTATTATATATTATATAAAACAGAGTTCGTAATACTTTCCCTTATTCACCTTAAAAAAAATATTATAATTACCACACAACTTTAAAAAAAATCACAAATAAACTTGAAAAACCTATTTTTTATTTTTCGAGCACAAGACACGCACGCACGAACGCAGTGGTTGTCGACGGTGGCGGGATTTGAGAATTTGGTTTGAGATTTCAGTCAAAATCAAGAACACAAAGATTCTCTGAATGCTTCAATACTAAACTGTAACAATTTCTATTACAATTACAACAAGTATTCATTAGTGTGAATATACAAAGATTCTCAATTTCTCTCACTCTGTTTTCTAGGGTTTAACAAGGGCTTTTCGTCTTTCACAATGTCGTTTTCTTTGTTCTCCACTCCTCAACAACCGCAACAACAACAACAATCAAACCCATTTCAACCACAACAACAGCAATCTCCTTTTCAGCAGCAGAGTAATTTGTTCCAGCAACAACAACAGCAACAATTCCAACAACAACAACAATTTCAAGCGCAACAACAACAGCAACAGCAGCAGCAACAATTGTTTTTGTTCACTAATGATAAAACTCCGGCGAGTTACAGCACCAATTGGGCGGATCTACATCCTGATTCACAGAAATTTCTACTTCAGATCGAGTATGTTATAATTTTCGGCTTTAATTTTCGACATAAAGAGAGATTTTTTATTGATTGTTGGTTAATTACTGTTTTTTGTTACACAGGGAACGGATATTGGAGTATAGAGATGAAAGTCAGAGACTTGATCAGTGTAATCGTCTTTATGATTCGTCTGTTTCCAACGATGGATTTGAAGTTGACGCAAGCCATATTGTTCAGGTTACTATTTCCTGTTGCCTTTGTTTGTTAATTGTCACTAAATAGGCATAAAAAAAGAGTAAGGATTAATGTTTTCTAGTTGAGTTGCGGCACATTAAATTTCGTGTGTATGATTTGGTTCGAGATTGAGTTTATGTGCTAAATAAACATGTTCTGCTGACAATTAACAGAGTCACTGTTGTTACTAGAGTTTCGCGTGCAGCGAAACAAGAGCCTAATGCTGGCCATTTCTATTGTTCCTCTGTCAAAGAGCGTATGACCACAGAACAAAATTTAAATTTTTGTTACTTGTTTATAACATAAAGTTGGTAAGGAGTTATAGCAAAAATAATTGATAGTTTGCTCTTGACTCGTGTGATTTGCTTTCTATTATTCTATGAAAGAAGCGCGTAAAATTCAATTAGTTCATTTGGGTAGAAAATAATTCTAGCAAAAATAATTTCAGCATATTGTGCTTAATGCGATCTGTTCATGAAATAACAGATATTTTCTGATATTTGATAGGAACTTGGTGGAATCGGCACTGCTATGGAACGACAGAAAACTTTACTACAGGAACTGATGTCAGCTGTTAAGGATATGTTACGTAATACAGAGGTTGCTGTTCGTTCCTTTATGATGCTACGTCCAAGGTTTCATCCCAGTGGGGGAGCATCAAGTGCCACTGCCCCATCACAGACCCCAGGAGCCACAGCACCTAGTTCGAGCGTCCAACCAACATCTACATCTATAGTGCCTGTTTTTGATTTCTACAGTGGTCTTCCAAAGAAACCATCACCCTTTTTGCAACAAACAGTTCTTAGATTTGAGAAATATCTTTGTGAATGTCATCAGTGGATTCAAGAGTTAGAGCAGCTGCTTTTCTTAGACTCTGAAAAAAACGGTTCCAGTAATGGATCCTCGTTATTGCAATCTCTTCCGAAAATCATGACAAATGTGCATGACTTTTTTGTTCACGTGGCTGCAAAGGTAAAGAGAAACTAATATACTTTTGAAAATGATATCACACCATACAGCTATGAATGCATCGTTATGAATCTTATGAGTTAAACTCCATCTATTCATTGTTACTTTTCCGAATATGACATGGAACATTTATGATAGTAGAACTTTTGAATCTTGATACTTTAATCCCTTGTATCTTTCCTTTGTTTTTATCAACTTTTTAGTTTAACTTACCAAAAGATTGTTTTTTCTTCCATATGTTAATGTCAAGTTATGTGTGGTAAGACTAGACATGATAGGACTAGAAATGACAACATTAGAGAGAGAGTTGGGGTAGCACGTATATAGTAGAAAAGATGGTGGAAACTAGACTTAGGTGGTTTGAACATGTAGAGAGAAGACCTGTGGATTTTGTAGTAATTAGAGTAGATCAGATGGAGGGGAGTCAAATCACTAGAGATAAAGGAAGACCGAGAAACTATTAAGAAATATCTTGAGATTAATGAGTTGAATAGAAAAATGGTACTTGATAGAACATTATGGCGTCATCTGATCCATGTAGCCGACCCCACTTAGTGGATAAGGCTTGGTTGTTGTTGTTCATGTTAAGTTATGAGCTCTTTTGTTGACATTTATTCTACTATGCAGTTCATTCATTTGCCTCTTGTCTATATGCCTACCCTGCTTTAAATTTGAAATAATTATAATTTATATATGCAATTTTGACGTACCTTTAAATCATTGATAACTGATAAGGCTCTAAGATTACCAGAGAAGAAAGAGAGGAAGGGAAGGACTGAAAATGTGTTTGGAGAAGTCTATTAGGAGAAGAAGGTGGTCATGTAGCGTCCAACATAATGGACAGGTAACAAAAGGATATTGGAGAAGGGGTGTGGGACGCATGGGGTAGGGGTTTTTATGGGGTGAGCTTGGTGAAATGGGGGTAGTATCAGATCGGTTTTCTTAGTCATATGGTGGCTAATAATGCTATAGGGCAGAGGACATGTTCCTGCCTTTCTGCCACATGGTAGTTTCTGTTGTAAAGAGCTAGTCTTCATTGTTTAATCTGTAAAATGACAATTCCTATCAAAATGCTATACATTGCAGTCTTGCACTACATTCCATTCCCTGCTTTTTGTAACAAACTAGAGCAAAACTGTGTGTATTAGAGATGATAACACATGGTTGTCTTGCTGTTCAAATATTTTTCATGCAGATATAAAACTGTGCTCCATAATATTTACCAATTCTAATTTATGGTAATAATAATGTGCTGTTTAATAATTCTTATTCAGGTGGAGAGCATCCACCAGTACATGGAATCTATGAAATCAGCATACCTAGCTGATCAGCGCCGCCGCGGGGAGGTGAATGATCCATTTCTAGAGGCTGATCGTCGAGAAACTGCACGGCAAGAAGCAGCATCAAAAAGAGTTCATCCAACATTGCATTTACCTGCAAATTCACAACCCTCAACTCAAGTTGCTGGGTTGTTTTCCAGTTCAGGAACTCAAGGAGCATTGACTTCCCAACAGACCACTGCAACAACTTCATCTTTGTCAACAGGAAGTAGTTTATCTCTTTTTAGCACACCGACTTCTGCCCCATCATCATCATCTATGCCATCTTTGTTTACAACACCAACAACTCCTGCTCCAGGAAACTCATGGTTTGCATCATCTAGTTCTACGCCTCAACCACAATCCTCAATTTTTGCTTCTGCATCATCTTCCTTACCTGGTGCGACATCAACTCCCTCTCTGTTTGGTAATAATACTCCATTGTTTAATTCAACTCCAGCTGCAAGCTCACTCTTTTCAACTCCGTTTGCTTCAGGTACTTTCTTGGGTCATACTTTTTCTTAGTTATCTGATGTTCGCAGTGTTAACAAAACATGTAGTTGTTTTAGATGGAACATGGTTTTGAAAATCAGGGCTTATGCAGCACAATAGAAGACATATGACTTTTTTGCTTGTACTGTTCTTTCTCCCAACAGAAGACATAGGACTTAAAAGATCAAAATTAAGTTTTCTTGGGATACTAAAGTCTAAAGGAAGGAGTTAAGGATTGTCAAAAAAAAGGGAGGAGTTAAGGGAAGTTAGGGTTCCTACAGAATATTTGGGAGAAAGAATGGTACAAGCGAAAATAATAAGGGTTAACCTGCAAGATTGGGATTTTGTGGAATTTTGGAAATATTCAGGCAAGGAATTATTAGGAATTTGATAAGGTGAATGTTCATTGCTTCTTGCTAAGCAAATAGAATGTTGTGACTTGTTGTACCAAAAAAAAAAGAAGTGACTTGTAAGGGAAAATTAGTATTGTATAAGAATTAACTAACAGATCACATATAAGAGAAAGACACATCGCATATTGAAAATCTCTTCATTTGTTTGGTTTTTGTTGGTGAATTCTCTTCATTTGTTATATATATTTTGTTTAATTGGTTATTATATCACATAGGAAATGTTAAACACCAATTAGTCCACAACTTAAAGGCCCGAGCTAAATGACCGGCTCCTTATACTTTGGAAGCGCGCGCACACACACACACACACACACAAGCAGCTAGATGTTGTGTTTTAGGATCCTTAATATGCAAATGTAGACCCATAGTTGTAAATTACAAATAAATTACTTGCATTCTATCCTAATACTAAATTTTAAAAATATATTAGAATTTTATGTTCTTACTGGTTTTCAATGCAGTTGATGCTGAATGATTTTATTGGGAGATCACAGTTTTCAGTTGTTTGTAGCTTTTCATAGGTTTTTAGGTTTATTTTCAATTTTTCTTCAAAGTAATGGAACATTGAAGAAAAATTGGGAGATCACGGATTTTGTGAAGCAATTTTTGTTTGCATTTAGGTCATTGAAATAACTGTTTATAATAACTAAACCAGTCATTGTGATTAAAAATTAGGGGTATTTTTGAGATTACTCCCGTGAACCCTAATCTTGATATAGTGGCCCGATTGACAGCATAGATTATTATTGAACTTGACTGCAGTGCAAACGATGAAAAAGAAATTGAATGATGTCTCCTTCCTCTTTTTTTTTTTTTGAAAAGAAAAAAGGAGGGTGATTGGGATTTCATTCATCTTTCTTAATTTAAATCTTGATATCACATTGACCAATTTTTCTTACTCAGGTGCTGCAACAGGATCAGGAGCAAGCTTTGGGGGATCTGTAAGTAAACTTTACCTCTCGGGCTTACTATTAATATACTATTTCTGTTTTAGTCAAAACAATCCTAGTGTATTATGTCATATCAGCTTTGATAGAGTTAGGGATTGTGATCTGCTGATTTTGTTTATATCTTTTATGGCTTGTTTGGTTGCACCCTCTAAGCCTTGTTTTCTGTGATGTTATTGCAGAAAAATCCACGGCCAAAATCTAGAACTGCTCGGCGCTAATAGAAGCAGTCTGAAATCATGAAATTGATGGGATCTTTTTCTGCTATCAAACAAATATAGATGAACCACTTGAAATATTGGACTTCCTTATTAGTAGTCTTAAAATGATTTTTGCTATTAGTCTAATGTCAATGTAGACACTATATTGAGGGCACCGGACGTGTTCTGTGTTGTTTTAGTCCGTTGTGAGTTGTTCCATTAGGCTTTTATGGGGACCCTTTTTCTTTAACATTTGTCTAGGTTAGGTGATTTTGGATGCTAAATTTCATGACGCTCTCTAGCTATAGATTTTTTCCTGGTTCTAGTTTGAGCTTGATCCATCATTCATTGTTGTAAAAGATATCTTATATCTAAGGTAGTATGGCTCCATTTTACTGGTGTATTTATATGTGGATATTTAACCTTCAATTCCTATTTTAAAATGCTGAGTGTTAATTTAAATTTCACTCAAACCTCCTGTTTCCTTGAACCAACTAAACCCGTTTGTTTTTGCGGTTATAAGATGTTAAATGCGTGACAGGTTTAATGGTTGTCACTGGGGAAACAAAATACCTTGTAACAGAATGAGGTTAGCTTACTATTTCTTGGGGACATCCACCCAAGTATCATTGGTGGAAGATATTGTTTCAACCATGGAAAACCCGCCAAACTGATACATCAACACAAGTTCATATGCCCGTTCCATTATTGTCTAACATTGTTAACTCCCGCTCTCAGCTTATTTGTTTTGTCGTTGGATTTCTCCCCCTCCAAGTCTTCTATAAGGGATGAAATGGTTCATCAAGTAATAAGCCTAGGTGACGTAACAGCCAAAGCTGAGACGATGTAATTAACCTTGTTCTTGACTTCGTACCTATATGATAGAGGCATAGAGCTCATTCTGCAGTCTCAGAACTTACTGTAATATGATTACCAATCTTTGTATGTTTAAGATAAGGATTAGTTTTGTGTCAAAAAAAAAAGATAAGGATTAGTTGCATTGACTTTTACTTGACATTGGTGCTTATTAAATTAACATTTTTCTTGAGTGGATCTTTTTTTTTTTTTGTAAGCTAAAATTTCTAACATGTGCGCAACCTACTAACAAATATTTTTTCATATGCACTGGTAGAGACAAAATCCTAGACGAAATGGTTGAGCCTCAAATTTCTACCATGCCTCGTTACATTTATTTTATTTAATCAACATTGGATTAAAATAGATTAAGGTGACTTTATTATTACTAATCTCTCTTATTACTTACCATTAAACGGGTTGAAAAAGTAGGATACTATTGCAGCGATAATACAAAGTAAAAAAAAAAAAAATATTTATTTTAGGGTGCCTTTGAGAATACAGGGTGGCAGATTGAGAAATTGTCCAAAAGAATATGTATTTGGCCCCCATTAGAGAACCCTTTAACTTACTATATAAGGAGCACCACTTAATTATTTTATGTATCTCTCATTCTTTATTCACTGTCATATTATAACCACAAACTGCAATCTAATATCCCTATTGATAAAAATTTCAATCATTATATCCTCTAAAACTTCAGTCCCTTTATAAACATTTAAAATATTACATCTATACACAGGATTAGCTTCTGTAACTTATATAGCATGCATTTTGTGCTTCACTGTCATCATTTTCAGTTATAATCATATTTCCTTTAAGCCTATGCAATTCAGCCTGCACCTGATCAACCTTAGGGTGTGATTGATCTCCAGAAGAGAACACATGAATGTCATTCTTCGCCTCAATCCAGCTTAACCCAGGACCTTTCTCCAACATCAATCCTCTCATTTTTCTTCTTATTTCAGCAACTTCATCCCATCTCCCTGCAGCAGCATAAAGATTAGAAAGCAAAACAAGTGTTGGACCATCTTCTGCATTCAATCTTAAAACTTCCTCAGCAGCACGAACTCCCACTTTCAAATTTTTATTTATGACGCATGCACTTAGCAAAGTTCTCCATAGTTCAATATTGTCCTCAAAATAAGGTGATTTGTTGATAATTTCTTCCGCCTCTTCAAGTAATGCTGCGCGGCTCAACAAGGTTACCATACAAGAGTATAGCTTAGGCCCAGGAACCAAACCAATTCTGTTCATATAATTCCATAGTAACTTTCCTTGCTCAACCAATCTGCTGTGGCTGCACGCAGACAATAGAGACAAGAAAGTCACTTGATTGGGAACTAGACCTTGTTTAATAATCTCCTCGAAAAGTTTCAATGCCTTATCCACCATTCCATGGTGACTATAACCTCCGAGCATTGAGTTCCAACACTTCAAATCTGGGTTTGAAACTTGAGAAAACATCATATATGCAGCTTCAAGGCTACCGTTTTTGGCATACATATCAATTAAACTCCCAGAAACAGACATTTCAACATCATAACCCAATTTGAAAGCATAACAATGAATTATTTCACCTTGTCTTAAAATTGCAAGGTCAGCACAAACACTCAAAACTCCACTGAGAACATAGTCATCAATCTCATGGGATTCATGATACATTTCTGAAAAGCATCTGATTGCATTCATTCCATCAGCCATTTTGGAATAACGAGTGATCATTTCAGTCCACAGAACAGCATCCTTTCCTGGGATTGATTTAAATACACACTGAGCTGCTTCAGTTTCCTGATTTTTGAAATACATCGACACTAGAGTGCTTCCAACAAACACACTTCTTTCAAATCCTGCTTTAATAACCTGAGCATGAAGAGGTTTTCCATAACTGGAACAAGAGAATGCACCGGTTGCAGATATAATGCCAGCATATGTATAGTCATCTGGTTTAGGAAAGCACAATGCCTTCAACTGGATAAACAAATTCATCGCCTTCTCTCCATCCTCATTCTCAAAATACCCAGCAATCATAGAATTCCAAGAAACTAAATCCCAGTTTTCCATTCTACTAAAAATCATATATGCTGTTCGTGTATCACCAGCATTGCAGTACATATCAACCAGTGCATTTTGAAGATGTAAATCCGGCGACACATTCCCGACAATTACACGTGCATGAATCAACCTCCCGGAGAAATAATCTTTCAGACGAATACAGGCATTCAAAACCATACAAAACGTGTATACGGTTGGTGTAAAACCAACCCACATCATTTCATTAAATAGATAAACACCTTTCTCAATCTTATCATTCTTCAAATATCCTAAAATCAAAGAATTCCAAGCCACATCATCTCTTTCATTCATATCACAAAAAACCGATTCAGCCGAACTCAAATCCAAGCAATTTGAGTACATATTAAGCAAAGAAGTTTGCACACAAATATCATTCAAAAAACCAAACTTCAAACTCTTGGCATGAAGTAACAATCCAATCCACAAATCTCCACGCAACGAAGACGCTTGCAGCAAGCTAGTAAAAGTCAAGCTGGAAGGTCTAAGACCCATATTTTCCATCTGGGTATACAAGTTAAGTGCGTAAACTGAATGTTCTTCCGATGCTCGGTTATACGCTGCGAGAAGTGCATTGTAAGAAACAAGAGTTCTGTGAGGCATTTTGTCGAACACTTGGTGAGAGTCTTTGAGTGAACCACAACGTGAATACATGGAGATGATGTTGTTGTACAGAAATGCAGATTTGGAGCTATAGGCGTTGGAGGTAGTTAATAGGAGGGCGTGTATTTGACGCGCCTCCCGGAGTGAGGTTGCCATGCTGCATTTTTGCAGCAGAAGTGTATCTGTTACATAGAAACATAGTTTGTTCATGGAACACTTGCATACGCATGTCTCAAGATACTATGTTGTGGCTCTTTGTTAAGGAGTAAGGACAAAGGGACAGTTAATAACTGAATAAGTATGATATTTTTTTATTTTTAGTTTCTTAATTTTGTAAAAAACAATTACTGGTTTCTTAATTACTAATACAGTAATTTTTTTTAATTGTGTAGTAAAAAAGAACCATATGTAAATTGTATTACGGTGTTTCGCTGAAAAGTAAGTAAAGTTCAACTAACAATATTAAATATAATTATTTTGTGAAAGTGTTTACAATAATATTTATTATTTAATTTTTTTTTTTACTTGTCAAAAAAAAAATTTTATTATTTAATTTTTTTATCAAACTTAATAGAAACTAAATGATTAAACCCAAAAAAATAAAAAAAACTAAATGATTGATTTTTTTTTTTAATTCAAAATTAAAGCACTTTATAAATTTGTTTAAATTCTAACTCAATTGTGTAAAAAAATTGGATTATATAACACGACACATAAATCTATGGTTTGAAATTAAAATATAAATGATCTGATGGTTTAAAAATTAATTTACCTAACAAAATGATTTATTTATTTTTTACGGAAAGTAGAATGATAAAAAATATTAGTTATTATATGAAATTTTATTTGGTTTCTATAGTTTTTTTTTTCTTTTATAAGAGATAATTCTATTCAAAACACTATTACACACTAAATATAAAAACGCTTCTCGTCAAATACATTGAAGAAGATTAATCGAAAAAATAACAGTACAACATATTTTTGTAATGGTGAAACACATTGAAAACATAAATAACCTATTTATTATTAAAATTCTTAAAAAATATAATGGTAACAAATGTACAATTTAAAAACATCGAATGACTTATAATAAATTTTTTATCTTAAATGAAGTGGAAATCAACTGAAAATAAACTCACATACAACTGTGAAGTCCCAAGTTATAACCCGAATCATAACGTCTGACCTATTAATTTCAGTATTTACTAGTTGAATTAGAACTTCTAAACAACCTATAATAAATTATACTACGTATTGTATATAAGAATATCCAGCACAATGTAAGGAAAGATTATAACATTTCATTTATCATATTATCTCCATCACTCATCAGCATGGATGAACTATTGTTTGTTACCACAATTGGATTGAGGTAATTATCAAACACTTGCAAGAATTGGTGCTTAAGATGGAGGTTAACCTCTATGAAACACGGACATCTGTGTCCGATAGTTGTATGATATTTGTACGATATCTGTCGAAATAATCAAACAAGTTTCACAAAAAGATTAATTTTTTTTCTTTGTTTTGACACTTTAAAAAAATTAAATATGTATTGAAACAATGTTATCAATAAAAAATTAAAGATATTAATTTTAATTAGAATATTTTTAATTTTTTTAATAATAAATTGATAATTAAATTAAAAGTTTATCATATATATAGTGGTGTCAATGTCCTATGTTTTTTACATTATCGGTGTCGGAGTATCCGTATGGTGTCGCGGTGTCCGTGTCAGGATTGTACTTCATAGGTAACCTTGTGATTTTATCAAATTTAAGTGCATATTTAATCTTATATTTATTTTAAGTTTTAATTTCATCTTTTACTTTTAAAAAGTTTCAAGTTTTTGCAATCAATTTGTGGTATCACAATTCCTGTGCCATATTCATAATTTTGCTTAATATATATAGTCATTTGTCAAAAAAAAATAAGTCTCAATTTAATTCAATAAATGAATGGGTCTCTTTCTGTGAGTTTAATTTGATTAGTAAAAATATTACATTATATATGCAGGATTGAAGTTCGAACAGCAGACACTTCACTTATTTACTTTAAAATGTTAATTTTTAATCATTAAATTATTTGACAAAAGAAAAAAACCAAGTGTGATTTTTTCTTTTTGATGCAAAAGATCGAGTGTCTTAGAGCATTTACAATGGAGGAAACTTAGATGATTGCTTAAGTTGTTTTTTGCGGACCAAAATTGCCACATTGCATCTAAGTAATTCCCAAACAATTTTAACTATTTTCACTCCAATGACAATTATAATAAGCAATTTATATTTGATCCCATCAATCTATATTTTCATTTTCACTTAATTTTGATTAAATTTAAATATTGGACATTTGAACACCAATTTTTATTAAAAAGATAAATAATAAAAAAAATTCACCACCACTACCAACCAATAAATAATCACCTCTAATCACCACTACCCACTTTCACTCTTTCATTTTCATCTTCTTTCATTGTGTTTCTAGAATCCTCTTCTCAAAACACAATGAAAAACTCAAAATCTCACACCACCAAATAAACACTTTTGTTCAATTCAACCAGCTATGTCTTCTTCATTCGGACAACACACACTTCTCATTCTTAATAAATTTCTCAAAATCTCACCACAAAACAAAACACTCTCAAACAACAAACTTTCATTTCTCCTTCAATTGATAACACACAATAGATCTATTATCCTCTATTTTGTTGATATTTGATTCTTTAATTTTCGTTCTGCTCAAATTTGTTGATTCACCGAATGTTGAGCTGCAACCACCAAACTACTTTCTTTCTGGATCTACAACAACGCTGGAGACGCGACGGACGATGTCGGAGATGCGATTGGACGACAACAAAGATGAACAAAAATTTAGATCTATGATTTTCTTCATCTTTCTGTCATTGTTATCATGTTGATTTGGTTTTCTTCCCTCTTCATATCTGAATTTTCGTTGAGATTTTTGGCAAGTTTTATTATATTATATTGATAAGCAACCTGTCGTTTTCGTTGCTTTCTGAAGCAACTGACAACAATTTTGAAACAACAAAAATGCCAGCTAGATCTACTCCAATGCTGGAAAAGTCAAGTGATGGGAACTAATATCTTCACGTAGACATCAAGCAACTTCCGTTGGAGTTGCTCTTGGAAAAACAAAACATTATTCAATTTTTTATGGATACAAAACATTATTCAATTTAGTACACTACTATAGTACTAGTTAAATTACAGTTAAAATGGATCCCATAAAATAGCAATCACTCAAGCATATTTATCAGCAATCTCAACAAGAGACAAACAAAGTTGTTGAGGTTTACAAAGCATAGGCATATGATCTGCTCCATTGATCACTTTCACCTCATCAATCCCAGCATTTTGGATCATCCATTCTTGATACACCACTGGAATTGCCAAGTCATCATTGGGAACAATACATGCACGTGGAACCGATCCATATCTCTCTTTGGAGAAATTCTCTGCCTCAGACAAATCCTCAACAAAAAGTGATCCCCTCCTTATTAAAATCTTCAGCAATTCAAAATCCTGCAATATCCAAACCAGATTATTATTATTATTATCTTTTACATGGGGTGCAAATAACAATTTTACACTCTGCAAGCAGGGGCGGTTTTAGAGCCCAGCTAGCCCGGGCACTTGCCCGGGCTTGGTCGAAAATTTTCGTATTTTTAGGTGTTAATTTAGGTTAAAATTGAGATTTTTAGGAGTTAATTTAAGGCAAAATTAATCTTTTTTGTTCAAAATTGATATTTGTTTTACTGTAAAACTGATATTTTTGTTTAAAACTGGAGTTTCGCCCGGGCTTTCCGGATTTTCTGGCTCCGCCACTGTCTGCAAGCACGACTATAAGAAAATACTTTTTTGATTCTTTGAATAATTGATTTATGCAAAATAGATGCTATACAGTACCTCAATGGAGCAAAGTTGAAAGAATTTAGTGGACGTGAACTTGGAGCCTGGAAGCAACAACACTTTGCTTCCATCAAATGAAAACTCAGTATCTAACCATCCAGTAATTGGATATCTTTCAATATACTATCAATATTCCAAAACGATCATGTCAGATAAGTGATTACAATAAGATACTTTAATTATATAGGGATCAAAATAATCCATTTTATATCAATTATAACTAAGTAATAATCATATGAGTCAATATGTCCGAGTGGTTAAGGAGACAGACTTGAAATCTGTTGGGCTTCGCCCGCGCAGGTTCGAACCCTGCTGTTGACGAATTTGCGTTTTTTTGGTACAATTGACAATTTGGTTTTTTACTTCCAGTAAAAACAAATTTATAGCGCAATATTGATCAACCGGTGTCATATTTGACAGCAGCATTTCTCACATTCAAAACCTTGATATCTATTTTTGACAAATACTAATAGATACCAAAACAAAATAGTGTTTTCCGAAAATGGTTAAAAAAATAAAAATAATATTATAATTTTAAAAATAGTGCATTCAATTTTAAAAATAATTTATTTTTTTTTATTTAAATTTTTTGTTTTTGTCTCCTTAATCATTATTCTGAGGACATTGTTTAACATGATTTATTATTTTTATGGGACAAAATATTCTTATCTTATCCAATTTACATTTGGTGGGTGAAGTTTTAGATAAGGTTGTCAAATTTCAATTTACATTTGATTCATAAAATCGTACGAATTTACTTAAAATTAAAATAATACTATAAGTTCGCCAATAATTCAAAATATTAAGTTAATTAAAAAAAATAAATTACAATGCTGGTTGAATGAAGAACGGTAAATAAGTGAATTTAATCTTGGCTGAATGAAGGATAGTCAAGTAAAAATTAGTCAAATATGAAATAATCGAATCATTCTCAAGTCCAAATATGTTTACGAAGATTGTGAGAGTGTTAGAATCGGTTAACGTTGAGTGGGAGTATTTCATTGTTTATAGCATGAAACAAACTATTTATATGGAGACATGTTCCAAAGAAAAATGCCCCTTTAACATACAACAAGCAGCTCCTTTAAAATATTTTTTGTTTTATTTTGGTCTTTTAAAGAAAGGGAGCTTCTACCATACATTCCTGTTTTGAAATGTTTTTAAAACATTCTCAATATTGATCAACAAGAGCCAACTTTTCTTTGTCCCCACCATATTGCCATTATATAAAGATTTGGATATATTATATGGTGTGTGTTCCATATTATGATATTTGGTACACCTTCATAGATTAAAGGTGTATATTTAAATTTCTCTATCATAAGATCGAGGTTTAGCTCTGATACCAGAGTTTGAACAAAATGCGGATAATTTTTCATAGATAGATCTAAATTCTTTTATCCAATTTTTCGAGCTGCAAAGATAGTCCTGCTACTGAGCTTTGTAATTGTTGAGACCTTTTAGGGTGTTGGCTTCATTTGGTAAAATAAGCCTGATTCCATGATGTGGAGCATGATGTGTGGCACATCAGGGTTCACATCTGGACGCCCTACTGGACGCGCTTTTATTTATTTAAACGCGATCTTTTGAAAAAGATTTGTTTTTCAAATTAAATCGTGCCAGCTTTCGCGCCAAGGAACAAGATAATCTTTCATGGTTCTGTTTTATTTTATTGGCCGACTTTGATCAAAAAGATTTGAAACAAACAATTAAAAGATTATGATCAAATAAATCTCAAGGCAAAATTTATCAAGGCCAACTCGTCAAAGCCCATGAAGCTTGTTCTATATAAAGGAAGACTGAAGACCAATTATTCATCAACTGAAATCAAGAAGCTAAGTCTACAAATTGAGTCTTAGGGTTTTAGTTCTTTAGTTGTTCTTTGTTCTTTGTGAGCCTTCACTTGGATCATAGTTTTGATACAAGTAAGGACTGAGTTTATAGAGTTGTAATCTCTAGTTGTCTTTCTCCAAAGCTTTGAAGCAAGGAGTTAGATTGTGCAACACTCTAAGCCTTTAGGTACGAGTGCTTTGCTTGTCTAGGAGTGTGTCTCCAACTGAGTTTGTTATTAAATCCTTACTGGGTAAGGTTGAGGGGGAGTGAGCAGAGGTTCTCATATCTAGGAGTTCCTAGGTAGAATTAGCACGGGTAGTGATTAAGTGAGAAGTTGTAAACGGGGGAGTTTAGCTTTGAATTGATACTACCATAGTGGATTCATCCCTGGATTGGTATCCTCCAGAATAGGGCTTGTTATAAGTGCCGAACTGGGTTAACAAACTCACGTGTTCTTTTGTTTCCTGCACTTTATATTGTTTACTTGTTCATCAAGTTCAGTTGTTCACGATGTTGACACATTAGGCTACACATCGTACGATTCTTAAAGTGTACACATCGTGCTACACATCTGACACTTGCCACCAGAATTTCAATTGGCATCAGAGCAGGCACCCTGCCTGTTTGAGGGTGAGCTCCAGGGAAGTTACTTTCTGGAAACATGGACAAGGATGGAACAACGGTCAACAAACCACCCCTCCTGGATGGAACCAACTATGACTACTGGAAGCCAAGGATGATTGCCTTCCTAAAGTCACTTGACAGCAGAACTTGGAAAGCTGTGCTCAAAGGCTGGGAGCATCCCAAAATCTTGGATGCTAATGGTGTTGACACTGGTGTACTCAAGCCAGAGGAAGATTGGTCAGCTGCAGAAGACACTGCATCACTTGGAAACTCCAAAGCTTTGAATGCTTTATTCAATGGAGTGGACAAAAATATGTTCAGATTGATCAAGCAGTGTACTGTTGCAAAGAATGCTTGGGAGGTACTCAGAACCACTCATGAAGGCAATGCCAAGGTAAAAAGCTCAAGAATCCAACTTCTCAACACTAAGTTTGAAAACCTCAGAATGAAAGAAGAAGAATCAATTCATGAATTTCACATGAATTTGCTTGAGGTAGACAATTCCTTTGAGGCTCTAGGTGAAAAATTGTCTGAAGAAAAGCTGGTGAGAAAGATGCTTAGGTCCTTACCTAAGAGATTTAACATGAAAATCACAGCCATTGAAGAAGCTCAAGATATCCCAAGTATGAAACTTGAAGAACTTGTGAGCTCTCTTCAAACTTTTGAGATGAACTTAGGTGAGCAAACTGAGAAGAAAGGAAAAGGCATAGCTTTTGTATCTTGTGCTGGTGAAGAGGAAGAAGCTGATGAATCAGATGATGACCTCTCAAATGACTTAGCCATGTTGGGAAGACAATTCAACAAGCTTCAAAGGAGGGTGGACAGAAGACCAAGGAGGAATGTGAGGAACATCCAGACTGACATCAGTAAACTAGGTAACACTTCAACAAAAACCAAAACTGATGATAAGTCAACTCAGAACAAGGGTGTTCAATGTCATGAATGTGAAGGCTTTGGTCATATAAGATCAGAATGTGGCACATATCTGAAGAAGCAGAAGAAAGGCCTAACTGTATCATGGTCTGATGAAGACTCTGACACTGACTCAGAGAATGTTGCTGCTAATCATGTTAGTGCCATGACTGGGGTGGATAATACTGATGATGAATCTGATGATGAAGAACTCACCTTTGATGAACTAGCCTCAGTCCATAAAAAGCTATTTATCAAGAGTGAGGAACTGTACAAGGTCAATGAAGAGCAGAAGGAAATCATCAGTCAACTGGAGACAGAGAAGGGTCAACTACAGAGTCAAGTTGCTAGTCTTGAAAGTGAAGTCAAGTTACTGTCAACCAACTTGAAAAATATGACCAAGTCTGTAAAGATGCTCAATCCTGGAACCAACATGCTTGATGAAATTTTGAAAGTAGGAAAGCATGCTGGTGACTCATCTGGTGTAGGATTTAAGAACAAACATCACAGCAAGAAGACAAATACTAAGTTTGTTCCTGCTCAGAAGAAACCTGACCCTAGCAGAATGTGGACACATCACACTCCACATCAGAGACCTGCTGGCAAAGAGAAGTTTAATGCTTGGAGATGCCACTACTGTGGGAAGAATGGTCACATCAAGCCCTTCTGTTACAAACTCTATGGGTATCCCAAGAAAAAGCCTCAGGTGCAAGCCAAAACAGCAAGGGTCACTCCTAAGAAGATGTGGAAGCCTAAAGTTTCTGAAACTGCACATATTGCTCACACTTCTCTTAGAGCATCTTCTAGTAATGATTGGTATTTTGATAGTGGTTGTTCTAGGCATATGACTGGTGTTGAGAAATTTCTCACTAATATCAAGCCTCATACAACAAGCTTTGTAACCTTTGGAGATGGAGCAAAAGGTGAAATCAAGGGCAGTGGTAAACTCTGCAGCAAAGGCTTACCTGACCTAGATGATGTGCTACTTGTCAAAGGTTTGAAGGCTAATCTTATCAGCATAAGCCAACTATGTGATCAAGGTCTTAAGGTCAACTTCACAAAGAATGAGTGTCTTATCACTTCTAACAAAGGAGAATTGTTAATGAGAGGATCTAGGTCAAGGGACAACTGCTATCTATGGACTTCTGATGAAACAGCTCACTCCACTACATGTTTGATAAGTCAGGAAGAAGAAGTAAAGCTTTGGCACCAAAGACTTGGCCATTTGAATCTGAAGGGAATGAAGAAGAATGTGTCCAAGGAAGCTATTAGAGGTCTACCAAAGCTTAAGATTGTTGAAGGCAATATATGTGGTGAATGTCAAGTTGGAAAGCAGGTTCAGATGTCACACCCAATGTTACAACATCAGGTGACATCCAGAGTTCTTGAACTACTACATATGGACTTGATGGGACCAATGCAGGTAGAGAGTATTGGTGGTAAAAGATATGCCTTTGTGGTTGTAGATGATTTTTCAAGGTTCACTTGGGTTAGCTTCATCAGAGAGAAGTCTGACACTTTTGATGCATTCAAAGAACTATGCCTTAGACTACAAAGAGAAAAGGATAATGACATTGTTAAAATCAGAAGTGATCATGGGAAAGAGTTTGAGAACTCAAGATTTTCTGAGTTTTGTGCTGATGAAGGAATTGGGCATGAGTTCTCCTCACCAATCACACCCCAGCAAAATGGTGTAGTTGAGAGAAAGAACAGAACCTTGCAAGAGGCTGCAAGAGTTATGCTACATGCCAAGAAGCTGCCTTACTATTTCTGGGCAGAGGCCATGAGTACTGCATGTTATGTACACAACAGGGTGACTCTGAGAAAAGGTACTTCAACCACACTGTATGAGATATGGAAAGGAAGAAAACCAACTGTCAAACACTTCCATGTCTTTGGTAGCAAGTGCTATATCTTAGCTGACAGAGAGCAAAGGAGGAAGATGGATCCCAAGAGTGATGAAGGAATCTTTCTAGGCTATTCCATAACCAGCAGAGCCTATAGAGTCTTCAACAACAGAACAAGAACTATGATGGAATCCATCAATGTTGTCATAGATGACTGTTCAGACAATGTGCCTGATGTTGATCCTGATGTGGACACATCTCACCCCCTGCCTGAAGACTCTGAAGTTATAGAGATTCCTGAAAAGACTGATCAGCAAGAAGATGTGACTCCAGTGAACAAGGGTCCCTCTGTTAGAGTTCAAAAGAATCATCCAAAAGAACTCATAATAGGGAATCCTGAGTCAGGGGTTATGACAAGGTCAAGAGAGGTTGTATCCAATGCTTGTTTTGTGTCAAAGGTAGAACCAAAGAATGTGAAAGAAGCCTTGACAGATGAGTTTTGGATTGAAGCTATGCAAGAGGAGCTGAACCAGTTCAAGAGGAATGAAGTGTGGGATTTAGTTCCTAGACCTGAAGGAGTCAACATCATTGGTACTAAATGGGTTTATAGGAATAAATCTGATGAAAGTGGTGTTGTGACTAGAAACAAGGCTAGGCTTGTGGCTCAAGGTTACTCTCAGATTGAAGGAGTAGACTTTGATGAAACATTTGCTCCTGTGGCACGTCTTGAGTCCATAAGGTTACTTCTGGGAGTAGCATGTATCTTGAAATTCAAGCTATTCCAGATGGATGTGAAGAGTGCTTTCCTCAATGGCTACTTGAATGAGGAAGTTTATGTGGAGCAGCCCAAGGGATTTGTTGATCCAAATTATCCAGATCATGTCTACAGATTGAAGAAGGCATTATATGGATTAAAGCAAGCTCCTAGGGCATGGTATGAGAGGCTAACCAAATTTCTTGTGCAGCAAGGTTATAGAAAAGGAGAAACAGACAAAACCTTGTTTGTCAGAGAAGAAAAGGGCAAGTTCATGATTGCACAAATCTATGTAGATGACATTGTGTTTGGAGGAATGTCTGATCCAATGGTCAAGATGTTTGTGAATCAGATGCAGTCTGAATTTGAGATGAGCCTTGTAGGTGAACTTACCTACTTTCTTGGTCTGCAAGTCAAACAGATGGAAGATACAATTTTCATCTCTCAAAGCAAGTATGCCAAGAACATTGTGAAGAAATTTGGAATGGAGAATGCAAATCACAAAAGAACTCCTGCAGCAACCCATCTCAAACTTTCTAAAGATGAGCATGGTGTCAGTGTTGATCAAAGTCTATACAGAAGCATGATTGGCAGTCTACTTTATCTCACTGCAAGTAGACCTGATATTAGCTTTGCTGTTGGTGTGTGTGCAAGGTACCAAGCTGAGCCTAAGATGAGTCATCTAAATCAAGTTAAAAGGATTCTCAAGTATGTCAGTGGTACAAGTAATTATGGAATTCTCTACTCTCATGGTGAAGACACAAGATTGTTAGGTTATTGTGATGCTGACTGGGCAGGAAGTGCAGATGATAGGAAGAGCACTTCTGGTGGATGTTTCTTTTTGGGAAGCAACCTTATATCATGGTTCAGCAAGAAACAAAATTGTGTTTCTCTTTCTACAGCTGAGGCTGAGTATATTGCAGCAGGAAGTAGTTGCTCTCAGCTACTTTGGATGAAGCAGATGTTGGGTGAGTACAATGTGCAGCAAGATGTGCTCACATTATACTGTGACAATCTAAGTGCTATAAATATTTCCAAAAATCCTATCCAACATAGTAGGACAAAGCACATTGATATACGTCACCATTTCATTAGAGATCTTGTTGAAGACAATATTGTGACTCTAGAGCATGTTGCCACAGAAAATCAACTGGCAGATATTTTCACTAAGGCTTTAGATGCAAATAGGTTTGAGGTGTTAAGGGGCAAACTTGGTATTTGCCTCTTTGAGGATCAATAGCCATAATAGCTATTTAGACGTGCAACGGTTACCTGTTCTTTCCCTCCATCCATAGTTGCACGCAATCCAAAGGCAATCATTACAAAAATATTTCCAACGGCCATTTCGCGATCAAAACTTCAAGAAATCCGTCTATTAAAGATTTTCTCTTATTGCCTACCACATTGATCACTACATTCATCTCTCTAACACTCAAACGACCAAGAACTTGTCTTGATCTCTCTCTCAAAACCTCTGTTCATCTTTCTGCAATTTTCTTTGAAATCTTCATACAAAATCATCATCATCATGTCTACTGCAACCAAAACATCTCCTTCCACAAAAACAAACACTCCTCCATCATCACCAAAACCTAATTCCCCACATCAAGAAGATATTCAAGGTGACATGATCGTCGATGCCACTCCTGTCTCAATGATCAAGCCATCTGGATCAAAGAAGAAGAAGTCTAAACGATCAAGAAGGGAATCAACCCCCATTGCTGCAGAGGAAGATGTTGTTCCTTCTCCTTCCACAGAAAAATCCAAAAAGAAGAAGAAGAAAAGCAAGAAGCCAAAGATTGGCTCAGCAAAGAGGGTTCACACCATGGAAAGTCTGCATGTTGAACCTCTTCCTGCAAAATCTGGTGATGCAAATGCTGAAGCATCTATGGGTGTAGGTTCTTCAAACCCTAACCCTGAGAAGGCTGCTGTGAAGATCCCTGAGAGTCAAAGACATCCCTTGACTCAGAAGATCATTGATTCTGTGCTCCAAGCCCTGCAAGAACCTAATGTTGCGGCAGATGTTGGCACATCATTGCCACAAGGTGAAGAAGAGTCTCCTGCTGAAGAAGAGACTGCTGCTGTTGAAAAACCTGCTGTCATTCCTGATTCTCCTGAACAGGAATTTGTTGAAGAAGATCAACCTGCTGAGGTTGAGGAACCTGAAGATAATACCCAGTCTGACAAGGTTGTTGTGGATGTAGAAGGCTACAATTCTGACATCCCCTCAAAGAAGCTTACTGAGGATAGTATTGCAAGAAGGACTAGAAGTGGTAAAGGTCCTGCTGTTGTTGAGATTTCTCCTGCTGCTACTAAGGAGAAGAAGAAGCCTGTTAAGAGGCAAGTCATGTATGGTCCCAAGAAGGGATTTAGTAAAGCTGTGGTTCCACCTGCAAAGAAGAAGACTCAGAAAAGAAAAGAGCCACCTACAAGTGACTTAGAGTACGATGTGGAGCAGGATGTAGCTCACATCAGTGAGTCTGAGGAAGAATCTGCTGAGGAACGCAATATGGAGCTTGATGTGATTCACATTGAGTCTGCTGTGAAGAAGAGCTATGGGAAGAAGAAAATTCCTCAGGGAATTCCTGACATCCCAGTTGATTTGATTTCCTTCCACAACCCTGCACATGCTGGAAAATGGAAGTACATTGCTCATAGAAGGTTAGCTCTGGAGAGGGAGCTCAGTGCTGAAGCCTTGCAGTGCAAGGAAGTTATGAGGTTGATCAAGCGTGCTGGCTTGATGAAGACTGTTACTGGACTAGGTGACTGCTATGAAAAGGTGGTCAAAGAGTTTTTGGTAAACATCCCTGCTGGTTGTGACAATCCTTTGGACAAGGAATACCAAACTGTTTTTGTGAGAGGTAAAGAAATTCACTTCTCTCCCACTGTTATCAACAAGTATCTGGGCAGAAGTGAGGAGCCCTTTGCTGAGATGGAGGCAAATGACAACTACATAATCAAGGCCATCACAGCTGGAAAGGTCAAGACTTGGCCTAAGAAGGGAAAATTGCAAGCAAGCAAGCTCACTCCAATCTACAACATCCTGAACAGGATTGCTGCTGCTAACTGGGTGCCTACCACACACAACTGTGATGTGGCTACAGGTTTGGCTAGGTTCATATATACTATTGGTAGCAAATCTAATTTTGATTTTGGTACCTATATTTTTGATCAGACTATCAAACATGCCAAAACCCTAGCTGTCAAACTACCCATTGCCTTTCCTTCCCTACTGTGTGGAATCATATTGAGCCAGGGACCTGATGTTCTGGGCAAGGATGATTTGTCTTGCAGAAGAGAGTCTGCTATTTCTTTTAGTCTCAAGCAGTCTGATGTGACTCCTGATGTGGACACATCCAGCTCAAACAATGCTATGTCTAGGACAGACATGATTGCTGCTTTAAAGGAGACTTGCAAGGCTCTGGATGAGAAGAAGGCCAAGCTGGAGGCAGTCATTACTGGACTGGAGCTTGAGGATGAGCAAACAATGGCTGAGGATGAGGAATTGGAGGAGGAGGAACCCAATAACTCTGAAGCTGAGGAAACTGATGGGAGCCAGGATATTTGAATTATTGTAATTCATTAATATTTCCCTGTACTCAGTATTTCCTTGTTTTTGCTTGTATTTTGTGGGCTATGCCCTGGATTTCTGATGCACCTTTGCGTGCCTGTTCTGTACTTGCTGCACCATCATCTCTACATCTCATGCTATCTGCATTCTATGGTGTGTTACTTACTCTCAGTATGTTTGTCATAATTTATGGCTAAAAAGGGGGAGTAAAAATTAATATGAACAACTTTGAAGTCTTAACTGCAGCAAATTGTGATGTGTTGGGACAATGTGATAATTTTGGGAGAACGAGAGAATTGAGACGAGAATTAAGAAAAAGAGTTAAATTCTATTCATCCACATGGGGCAACTTCTGAACTTCTGAACTTCTGAAACTTCCTCAACTTCTGAAGCTCTGCAACTTCTGAGGCTCTGCTCAGCTTCTGAAGCACTACAACTTCTGAAGCTCTGCTCAGCTTCTGAAGCACTACAACTTCTGAAGCTCTGCTCAGCTTCTGAAGCACTACAACTTCTGAAGCTCTGCTCAGCTTCTGAAGCACTACAACTTCTGAAGCTTTGCTCAGCTTCTGAAGCTCTGCTCAGCTTCTGAAGCTTCTCCAACTTCTGAAGTTCTGATGTGTGACACATCTGACTACACATCTGGTATACATGCTTATTTTTCTTCAAATATTTTATCAACAAATTTTTGAAGAATTAGTTTTCTAAAGCATGTTCTTCTGAAGACCTTTTCTGTACATTTTCAACTGGGTGATGCATTCTTAAGAAGTCCAATTGAAGATGTTATCTGATTTCTACATGGTGATGCATTCTTAAGAAGCCTGTAGAAGTTGCTATTTTGTGTGATGTTTGACACATCTGTGAGTTTTAACTTGGTCATGCATTCTTAAGAAGCCAAGTTTAAAACTTCTCTATATCTCTCTAGGTCATGCATTCTGAAGAAGCCTATAGGGAATATGAGATTTAGGGGGAGTACATGGAAGGTGCTCTAGTTCAAAGGGGAGTAGACTATTACTGGGTTTGCTACCCTCCCTTATGTGTGCATGGAATCTCATGCTTGTATGTGTCTGAGAATTTATTTTTCTCAGTCTTTGGGAATTTACTTTCCTATCTTGTGAGAGTTTAATTCTCTCTTTGTTTGTGAGGCTCTAATCCGCTGCTGCATGCCTCTGATGTGCCTGCACATCTCTCCAAGTTTAGTTGGGTGACTCAAAGATTATTTTAGCCCAAAATTTGCCAAAGGGGGAGATTGTTGAGACCTTTTAGGGTGTTGGCTTCATTTGGTAAAATAAGCCTGATTCCATGATGTGGAGCATGATGTGTGGCACATCAGGGTTCACATCTGGACGCCCTACTGGACGCGCTTTTATTTATTTAAACGCGATCTTTTGAAAAAGATTTGTTTTTCAAATTAAATCGTGCCAGCTTTCGCGCCAAGGAACAAGATAATCTTTCATGGTTCTGTTTTATTTTATTGGCCGACTTTGATCAAAAAGATTTGAAACAAACAATTAAAAGATTATGATCAAATAAATCTCAAGGCAAAATTTATCAAGGCCAACTCGTCAAAGCCCATGAAGCTTGTTCTATATAAAGGAAGACTGAAGACCAATTATTCATCAACTGAAATCAAGAAGCTAAGTCTACAAATTGAGTCTTAGGGTTTTAGTTCTTTAGTTGTTCTTTGTTCTTTGTGAGCCTTCACTTGGATCATAGTTTTGATACAAGTAAGGACTGAGTTTATAGAGTTGTAATCTCTAGTTGTCTTTCTCCAAAGCTTTGAAGCAAGGAGTTAGATTGTGCAACACTCTAAGCCTTTAGGTACGAGTGCTTTGCTTGTCTAGGAGTGTGTCTCCAACTGAGTTTGTTATTAAATCCTTACTGGGTAAGGTTGAGGGGGAGTGAGCAGAGGTTCTCATATCTAGGAGTTCCTAGGTAGAATTAGCACGGGTAGTGATTAAGTGAGAAGTTGTAAACGGGGGAGTTTAGCTTTGAATTGATACTACCATAGTGGATTCATCCCTGGATTGGTATCCTCCAGAATAGGGCTTGTTATAAGTGCCGAACTGGGTTAACAAACTCACGTGTTCTTTTGTTTCCTGCACTTTATATTGTTTACTTGTTCATCAAGTTCAGTTGTTCACGATGTTGACACATTAGGCTACACATCGTACGATTCTTAAAGTGTACACATCGTGCTACACATCTGACACTTGCCACCAGAATTTCAGTAATTTATGTAGCTCTTTTTGTTCTGAGATTTCAAAATCTCTTTTGGGTGGTGCTACTCTAAGACTTTGACTTCTAAATAATGTTCTTTCTTCTGTTTTTTCAAACAGATTTTTGTCAACTTCTATTAAGGAACAACTATTCCTTGCTGGATTTTTAAATATAGTTGATTTTAATGTTACTACAGGTGTAAATAAATCATCAATATGAATTGTATCTTTTCCTATAAATTCTATGTTGTGATGTGAATTACTTAGAACATAGTTAATTCTATAACATATTGTGAAGGGGTAGTTACCTTTCTTCATAAGATTTGAGTTTTCTAATTTATAGTGAAAAACTATAGATCTGTCTAGATCATTATCCATTAGAGATAACCCCATTTGTAAGTTTATATCAAACTTAACTTTTCCATATTTCAAATTGCATTTTCCTTGTGCAATTATTGATTGCCTTCTATCTTGAATCCTAGAATCTTCTAAAATTATTTCTAGGGGTGCATCAATACATTTCATGAATGTACTTTTAATTAAAATCTGAATGGTTGATATGTGAATATAACCAATTTTATTTCTTTCTTTTTCAGAAAGGTTTTGAATTCTTCTTTTAATCTGTGACCTATCTATAGTAGATACGACTATATTTTCACAGGTAGAGTCAATTGGAATTGCTTCTTCTCCAATCATTATTCCAAATTTCAAAATATTTTTTCTTGAGAAAATTTCCTTGAATATATTAAACTTTCGTTTAAAGTTTTCTTCAGCAGTTAAGGATAAATCCGCTTCTTCTATTTTATGATCTAGTATGCTATCAGCAAAATAACTAGATGTATTCTCCAAAAGTGAAATTTCAGTCATAATTGGTTATTTTTCAGAAAAGAATTGATAGTTTCTTCATGAAGTTTATGTCTTGGTTATTCAGAACCATCTAACAATAAATATTCAGAAGTAATTGAATATTCAAATTGTTCTAGGAAATCTATACCAAACAGAATTTTATTTGGTTGTTCATCAATTAGTATTTTTAAATGAAATTCTTCTAATTTTTTGAGTTTTAAACGAACAATAGTACTTCGTGACATAGTTTTTTAAAGAACCATCAAATTTGAGAACAGTTCTTGGTTCTGATAATATTTCAAAATTGTCACATATTTCTTTTGATACATGTGACCATGCAGCTCCTGTATCAATTAAAATTGGTACTATTTTTTCGTTTATCATACCAATAATATGATATTGAAATGTAAATTTTGAGTTTAATAGAGATATATTCATACCTGATTTGATCTTCTTTGAGATGTTTGTTTGATGTTTAATGATTTATTCGCTTTGAAGATGTTATCTTAGAATATAATCTGATGATTATATTTTCTGATATAGGTGATCCCTCCAGAGTATTACCGCAAGGATCTAGCTCCTCCAGAGTATTACCTCAAGAGCTACTTCTTAGAAATGATTCTAAGGACAGAAGAAATAGTTCTTCACAAAACTAGATGATAGTTTCTTATTTCTTTCAACTGTATGTTACAACTGAGCTTAGAGCTCTTATTTATAGTGGAGAAGGGCTCACATATCAGGTAAGATGTCCCTTTCCATGACAACACACTATAGTGACATGCACTCTGTAAAGTAACACGCACTAACACACTAAAGAAAAAACGACAAACAATTATTTACATTATTGCAAAGCTTATCACTAAGTGGTCCCCATCTGACTCAGATGTGAGAAGGTACTGTACACTTTTATGACTCTGTGATGGAGGCTTCCTTGTCTTCTTGTGCCGACAGTTTTTCTGGACAATTTTCACATTTGTGTCCTTTGTAATTCTGTAAAAAGTATTGACAACATTCTTCTTGAATTACCTTGGGTAATTTTTCAAGACCATCTTTCAATTGGTCAACTTTTTCTTCAAGGTTCTTGATTGCTTTGATGTCTTTGTCCTTCGCGGGCTTTCTAGAGTCGCTGTATACAACCATTGATGAATCTTTGTAAACAACTCTGTAATTTGTCTGGGAGGACAATCTAGTGATCTTCTGGTGAAAGTGTTTAATTTGTTTAAGGTAAATGGCAGGATGCCATTCAGTTGTTTCTCTGTTCACCACTGGATATTCTTTATTTGAAATTCCAATCTTGATGAGGTATAAGGGTTTTGTTGTAAGTTCCAGAGTGATCTCATCATACCATGGATATGTGGACTCAATTTGAATAAAAATTTCTTTTCCTTTGGCAAACAAGTTATTGAATTTTTGTGCCAAATTTTGTAACTCCTTTGGAAAGAATTTGAGTTCTCCAAAAGTTCTTCCAGGTATATGGTATGGATCAACCGATTTTGAAAGAAGGATAGACATATAGTACTGTCTATTCCATGTAGTACGATTGCTTTGGTGCAACCAATTCTGCTAACTGGGTAGAAGCATTCAGTAGTAAATTCTTCTACATAGTGGTTTAGCCATTTCCATCTAAGACTAAATTCCATATAAGTTGGATCAGTTATCTGGAAATTCTTTTGATATTCGAGCTGGCGAATTTTGTCAATTGACAACTTCTTTTTATGACTCCATTGTTGGAGATTTTTGAAGGTTTTTTGCTGTTGTAATCTCTTTGTATGCTCCATAAAGTGCCTGTTCAGCTTGTTTCATGGTTTTGTATCCTTTGTGACGCACATTCTTGCCAATGATGTGTTGTTTAGCTATTGCCCATTTTCTATAGATCCCTTTCATTGGACCATCAAAAATGACAAAAGCTTCAAACTTTCCCATCTCATTGTCTACGGGATCGCTTGTTTGAATGGTTGTTGATAAACCATTTTTTCTGGCTTCATCTTCTTCTTCGACCTTATCAGCCCAAGACTTTTTGCTGTCTGAAGTTGTTTCTGAAGATTCTGCTTCTTGTTCTTTATTTGAATCTATATTCCAACCACTGGGTGGTATCGTTTCAGTAGGAATTTTTGAACTTTCTGGGGTTGTATACTTTACATAGTAGTCATACTTTCCAGAAGGTTGTCCTAGCAAGTCCCAATTTTCTTCATTCTTGAGAATTTCATTTGAGCCTTTTGTTGATGTTGAAGATTGATTTTCGTTTGTTGTCATTTTTTGTAAACTTTTGAGTGTTGTAATCATCTCCCCCCTCTCGGCAGAGATTTTTGCTCTTTTGATATCTATGGCGACAAGTTGCTCGTCTTTTTGCTTGATGTTGTTTTGAAGTAGCTTTATGGCTTGCTCAATTCTCTCGTCAGTGTATCTGCAAAACTATTCTGCTCAGATTTTATGTATTGAATATATGGCTCGAATTGTTGTAATTTCATCTGCCATCTTATTACCATGCCTTGTTTATGGTCAGCTTAATTTTATATCTCCAAAATCCTGTAAGATATTTAGAGTCTGTACGAAGAAGAAATCTTGACGGTAATAAGTCAATCTTCCATTTTTCTAGTATTTTTACACACGCCAGAGTCTCTAGTTCCTGAATATGGTATCTAGATTCTGTATCTGTAAATGTACCAGAAATATATTTACATAAATGTAATTTTTCAGTATCCTTTATCAGGATTTTAGAAGCACTATAATCAATGCCTTTTTTAGTATCTGTTCCTTCTTTCGAAGTTTCAGATTGTTTTGATTGAAGATCTTTAGATTCTTCAATTTTATATCCCTTCTCATTTAGAGAAAGTTTTGCTTTACCATTGGGTAAGGCTCTCATACAACCTGCCCAGGTTGTTTGTGATGCATCTGTCTCTATAATCAAAAAATCTTTTATTGTTGGATTGTATAGTTCAGGCAAAACTTGAATTTTTTCTTTAATGGTTTTAACAATATCAGAATCAGTTTCAGTCCAAGACCAAGGAACTTTTTCTGAAATTTTTCTTTGCAAATGTTTTCTTTCTTTTGCTAAGTCTTTGAAAAATTCTTCGTTAGCAATATAATTTAAACATCCAAGAAATCTTTGAATTTGTTTTCTGTCAGAAAGCTCATTTGGAAAAGCTTGTATTTTTTCTTGGGTATGAGGTGCTAAACTTAGTTCCCCATTTTCTTTTAGGATTAAACCAAGGTATTCTATTTCTTTTTGTAAAAGTTTTCATTTCTTTTTTGAAATTACAATACCTTTTTCTTTAATTCTTAGAAGAACATTTTCTATATCTTGAAGATGTTGTTCCTTACTTCCTTTTGTGAAAATAAGTATATCATCTATATATGCCACACATATATGATTTAAACCTTCAGGAGATTTGTCCATAAATCTTTGGTATATTGATGGTGCTGGTTTCAATCCAAAAGGTAAAACATTCCATTCATAGTGTTTTTGAGGTGGACATGAAAAAGCTGTTAATGATTTTGTTTCTTCAGCTAGTCTTAGTTGATAATAACCAGACTTTGCATCTAAGGAAGAAAACCAATTACATCCTTTTATTTTTTCTAAAATAAAATCTTTTCTTGGTAATTTATAAGAATCTCCAACTGTTGCCAGATTAAGTTTCTTATAATTAATTACCATTCTTCTCTTACCTCTTTTTATTTCGTTGTGGTTTTCAACATAAAAAGCTGGTGCAGAATGTGGACTTGATGAAGGTCTAATAAAGTCCTTATCAAGTAGATCTTTACATTCTTGTTGAAATTCTTCAACATCTCTAATAGAGTATGGAATCCTGTTTGGAACATTTATCTCGTCATTAGGGTTTTTAAGTTTAATGACTATAAGTTCATGATTAGTGTTTTTAACACTGTCTAAAGGGTTATCTGAACAGACTTCATCTAACCTTTCTTCTATACTAATATGGAAACTTCTTTCTTCCCATATTGTTCTTAGTTCTCTAAGGTTTCCCTTAATAAGGTTTAAGATCTCATTTTTAGTAATTATTTTGGTGGTTACTATTTTGCTATTCTTAGGATTTCCCAAATCCTTCCATTGAAGTGATATAGTATCCTTTCTTTGAACAAAAGGTTCATATAATTTTAAAAAGTTATTTCCTATGATTAAGTCTAATCCTGAATCATGGAGGTAGATTGTTGGAATAAAAAACTTATATCCTTCAATTTCTATAGATACATCCCTAAGATTAAACCATATCTGATGTTTTGATTTATCTGCAACTATTATTTCTTTTGGTTTGGTTAATCTTTCCCAATTTCTGGAGATAGATTTTTTCTCAAAACAAAGAGTTGCACCTGTGTCTACATAGGCTAAGAGGTTTTTATTTTTTAGTACTATTTTAATAAATGTAGCACTTGGATTTCCTTTACCAAGTATCTTCTTCGACATCTGAATCTGTCTATGTGCAGTATTCATAAATGTCTTCATCGGATTCTATGTTTGATTCTATAGGTTCATATCCCATTGCATATATTGCATGTAAGACATTTTTCTTAGGATTTTCTTTCTTAGGGCACTCATTTGCATAGTGACCTTTTTCATGACATAACCAACATGTACATGATTTTTTGCCTTGTGGGCAAGTTTTCCTCTTAGGATAAGGTTGTTATTTTCTGAAGAATTTTTTGTCTCCTTTTCTGAATTTTCTAAAAGGGACCTTCTTGAATTTCTTTCTCTTATAAGGTTTTTGTGACCTTATCTTTCTAGGTTTCTTTCTAGAGTTGCAACCATAGTTTCCTACTTTGTCTTGTGGTTTGTTACAACAAAGGGATATTTGAGCTTCTCTTTTAGCTATCTTCTGACTACACATTTCTTGAAGCCAAATTTTTAGGGAAGTTATTCTTCCTCCTAAAGTATCATCTACTTTTCCTTCTCCTAATGCTGAAGTAAAAAATGTCTTAACTTGAGCTGATACTTTTTTTGGTAACTTGTCATAGAATAATTCTAACAAATTTCTAGAGATTCTAGTACTATTATCTATGTTGTAGTAATAGTCCTGAAACTCACAAATGAAATTATCTACATAGCACATATTGCAGATTTTTAGGTTGGTGATTTTCCAAAGGTTTTGGTCAGAGAATGCTATTTTTGATTGAACGGAGTCTTTCCATCCTTTGAATTCTTTTACAAGTAAACTATAGACCCAGTCTACTACTAAGGTTCCTGTTAGGGGTATTGTTCCCATAACTTCTGGTGGTAAGGTAGAAATATATTTGTAAGCATTTTCTCTAGTTTTATATTGTAGGTAGTTAAAAACATCAACTGCTCCTAAATTTCTAAGATCTTCATTCAACTGGATTAACACACTCTTTGTATTATACCAATCCCTAAGATCTTTTGCTGCATCAACACTATAGTCTATATCTAAAATTCCTTGTCCTTGAAATGGATTTTGTGAGGGTACATAATAATGAGGTACTTTCTGGAATTTTTGTTTGGTAAATTCTCTTTCGAATTCTGCAGGCTTTTTTGTTCCTGATGTTTCTGCTAGTTCAATTTTTACGAAATGAGGATTTTCATTTTCTTCCTCTTCTTCTTCTTCTTCAGAGCTAAAATCATAAATGATTTGGTTCTTTTCTTTTGGTTCTTCGTCAACTACTTGACTTTTTCCTGATATATCTAAAGAGACCATAAGTCTTTCTAGATTTTCTAATTGCCTATTAAGAGCTTCTTCTGTATCGTCCATATTTAAAAGAAATTAGATGGTGGTTTAATTGTTAATTGTGTGGAATCAAAAGTTTCTTTAAGTTCAGAAAAATTTTCTTGAGTTTGGATTTGTGATATTTCTAAGATTTCTTTTTGTTTACCCTTATCTTTCTCTTCCCCCCTCTTAAGAAATTAAGACAACTCATCTAGAACTAAATATTCTTCTTTATTTTCTAAGAGTTTTGAAAAATCTTCTAGTTTAATGCAGATTTTTTCTATATCTCTTTTCTGTTCCTCCTCAATTTCATTCATTCTTTGTTGAAATTTTTGATAGCAACAATTTTTGATTATGTAAGCTAACATACATGCTATATTGTTTAGTTGCGGATTTGTTGTATGAAAAAGATGAGGATATTTATGAGATTCATCTTCTTCATAACAGGTAAAATTTTATTCATGAAAATTCCATGTTTCATAAGGTTTATACTTACCTTCTTCAAACTGTAAGTTTTCTAAATAGGTTGTTATTTTTTCTATCCTATAGCGGAGATCAGAAAATTTATCTAAAACTTTCTGCAAAACATTTGATATACTACCTTCAGTCATCTTGCCATAAACTTAAGATTTTTCTGAAGTAATTTAACTATTTGACCATATTGTTTGGATAATTGTATGTCGATATTTTTAAAGAATAATTTTGTGTCTCTAAACCATCTAATCTGTAATTTATACAGACTTAGCTTAGCTAGATTTGGAGTAAAACTAATCGTTCTATAAATTAATTTTTTATTTGGATTCCTAATCCAATTCATACTTAACTTATTTGCTACGAAATATTAGCTACCAATTTTATACTTAATGGGTTCCTTGGTTTCCAACCATTAGATTTAAGATTTGCACATGGGATGCTTTTTACATTTGCTACACTAGATTTAGGATGTATCAATACAGTCCTTTTGATGGACTGTACCATAGATTTTTCCTTAAAGAAAAACCGTTTTACTTTGATCCTTATTGATATGTCCAGAGTCACTATGGTTCTTTCTGTACATTTTTCTCCATAAACCGTTAACTATCTCTAATACATAGATGAGTTGGAAATAAATATATTGCATCAACACAACTTAATCAACAACTTTATTAACCAAAAATATGGATAGAAATGACTATACCGTCAGACCAACATATCAATAAGGGACAAAAGTGAAACATTTTTTCTTTAAAGGACAAAAATGAAACTAATATTGTCTTTTAGGACCTACGAACTAATTAAGCCTACAATAGTAAATTCTCACCTGTTCTAGCACATATGATGGTTTGTGTTGTGTATCAGGAATAAAAGCTGCTAAGAAAATTCCAACAGCAATTTTTTCTGGGAATTTTTCCATTGCAAGAGCTATACTCACTCCTCCAAAGCTATGTCCCACAAGAACCACTTTTTCATTTGGATCAAGTGAGGCTAAGAATTCTAACAAAGGCTTAGCATAGTCAACAAAAGTATGAACATCTTCAATTTTGTTTGTGTTTATGCCACAAGCTGCAAGATCAATTGCTGTGACCTTATGACCGACAGATTCTAACTGTGGTTTCAGTTTGTACCAACTCCAGGCTCCAACACAAACACCATGCACCATAACAAAATGCTTTTGCTGTTTTTGGTTCATATTTAATTTGGATATTGTGATTTTCTCTACACATTTGAAATGTCTTTCCCTAAATATAGAAAGATGTAAATTGTTTTTTTTTGAAACGTGTAGAAAGATGTCAAGTTGAGTTTGGTAGCTATCACTCATTTTCAAACACTTATTGACATTGTAGACTAGAGAGACCATTCTAATTAATAACATTTAACTTTATTAAATTGCATGATAAATATATAAAATGTCCGGAAAAAATATATTATTTGAAGTTAATCCTTTGATGATTGGTCCCGTGAGCTTAGCTCAATTGGTAGGACAAATGCATTATATATGCAAAAAATGTTAGGGCTGGCAGGTGTTGTCAAGCAATTGCCGACACCGAAGTATTATTTGAATATTTTGTTATGTTATGAACTTATCTTCATCACTCACATTATTATGAGTGGTGAGGGACATTGTATCATTTCGAGCTTCTCTCTGGTTGATCGCTCTCCACTTTATTCACCGCGTCCCAATCTTGGTCATATGGTTGTGACCTCATCGGCATAATTGACCTTCAAGCAACCCGTTTGAAAGCTCTGACATCATATTTAGGTGCGAATGTTAAGTTCAGCGGTGAATTTTTTTATTTATTTTGACAGAATAAATGATTTTAAAAATTGATTATGGTCAAAATTGATTTGAAGATAAAGTGGTATATATTTGGATATATTCATGCAAAAGTGAACTGAACAAAAAATTTAAGTGTAAAAATCAATTATAGAATTAGAAGATACAATTTCTAACTTCAAATATAATCAATTCTGAAAGCAGAATCAATTATACTTTAAAAAAATCAAATAAGTCATAATCAATTCTACACCTTTAAAATTAATTTTGACTGTTCCAGAATTGAACCAAACATATCTATCACTATATTATATATTTATATGATTGTGTTTTGCATTATTTTTATTTTGTTTCGAGTTTGTACTCCATGTAGTTGGGAGTAAACAGCTTATTGTGGCAATTGACTACAAAATGCTAGATACTTGATTAATAGTTAATACAAAAGATTAATATAGATACCTAGATTCAATAATATATTAAAGCAAAATCTTAATAAAAATAAAAGAGATACTCTTATATTATATTATATCAAATATATTTTGTAATATTCTAACAGTCCCCTTACTTAAAGCTTACTAACTTATAAATTTGTTACAAATATCCTTTTGAAAGAAGATATATAAAATTTGACATAATCAAATCTAAACATATATTTTTTTGAAGAATCCAATGTCGAATGCCAAAGCAATCTAACATCGATGTCAAAATTTTAAATCAAACGACTAATATTAGAATCAACTGAGAGATAAACAACTAAAGAAAAAAAACAATCATACAAATCAATAATAGAGAGAGAAACTAACTACTAGATGTCAGAATTGATTTCCGAATCAAATTAAATCGATAATATATATATATAAAATATAATAATAATAATAATAATAATAATAGAGAGAAACCAATTACGAGAAAAAGACAACTAAAGAACGATGTCTCAGTTAAAGAGAAGAACCAATAAGAAATGAACAACAAAGAAAGTGCAACAACCATATCAACCATTCATAATAAAGAGATGGATAGGCAGAGGAGCAGAAGAATCAATAGCAAACAATCATAATAAATGGGGGAACCAATAGTTAGAAGTGTTGGGACAATGTGACAATTTGGGAGAAATCAGAGAGAATAGAATGAGAGAATTGAGAAGAGAATTAGGGAAAAAAAGAATTAATTGCATTCATCCACAAGGGGCAAAAGTATTTATATACAAAATGGGGGCTTGCTTCACTATCAAGTGTTCGTATATTAACTACCTAAGACAAATCAAAAAACTATAACAAACTAACTAACTAACTATTCATTACTAGCTTCAGAAGCTTTCTCAACTTCTGGAGCTATGCAACTTCTGGAGCTCTGCAGCTTCTGAAGCACCTCAGCTTCTGAAGCATCTCAGCTTCTGGAGCTCTACAGCTTCTGAAGCACCTCAGCTTCTGAAGCTCTGTTTTTCCAAAACATGACTTATTAATTCAACACACCTCCTAAGACATGTTTTCCAAAGCATTCATTCCTATAAGCTTCTTCAGAGTCTCAAACCTTGCCTTAGCCATAGGTTTGGTTAGAATATCTGCAAGTTGGATCTCAGTATTGCAATATTCCAACTCAAGCTTATCTTTGTTCACTTGATCTCTCAAAAAGTGAAACCTCCTCTCAATGTGCTTACTTCTTCCATGACTAACTGGGTTGTTAGCCAAATCAATTGCTAACTTGTTGTCAACAAGTAGCTTTATCTTTGTTGCCTCTACTGCCCTTAATTCAGTGAGCAACATCTCAATCCAATTTGCTTGACAAGCTGCAAATGAAGCTGCCACATACTCAGCTTCACATGATGACAATGCCACTATCCATTGCTTCTTAGAACACCAAGAGATTGGTGCATTACCTATCATGAATAGGTATCCTGCAGTACTCTTCCTGTCATCTTGATCTCCTCCCCAATCCGAATCTGAGTAACCATAAGCCACTAGCTTTTTGCTACTGTTCTTTTGGTTTGGAATCAAAATGCCATGATCCATGGTTCCTTTCACATATCTAAGAACCCTCTTTGCAGCAGTCAAGTGATTCATCCTTGGTTGATCCATAAATCTGCTCAACAGACCAACACTATGACATAAGTCAATTCTAGTATTGTACAAGTACCTCAATGATCCTATGATCTGCCTGTACAATGTTGAATCAACCAACTCATCCTCAGTATTCTTGCTCAGCTTCACACCTGTTTCCATAGGAGTAATTGTTGGGTTGCAATTGCTCATATGAAACCTTTTCAAAATGTCAATGATATATTTCTTCTGATGCAAGAAATAGCCTCTATCAGTTTTCACAAATTCCATGCCAAGGAAATATGATAGCTCTCCTAAATCAGTCATCTCAAACTCCTTCATTATGTCTGTTTTAAATCTCTCTAGCACAGCTTTGTTTGATCCTGTGATCAACAAATCATCAACATACAAACATAGTATTATAATCTCATCATGATCTGAGCCTTTCACATACACTCCATGTTCTGATGTGGATCTAGTGAACCTCAAATCCAACAGGAAGCTATCAATTCTCCTGTTCCAAGCTCTTGGAGCTTGTTTCAAACCATAGAGGGCTTTGTTCAACTTGTATACTTTCTGTTCTTGACCTTTGATCTCAAATCCTGGTGGCTGCTTCACATATACCTCTTCCTCTAATGGTCCATTCAGGAAGACAGATTTCACATCAAGCTGGTGCATAGCCCATCCTTTATAGGTAGCTACTGCAACAACTAGCCTAATTGTCTCTAGCCTTGCCACAAGTGCAAACACTTCATTAAAGTCAAGTCTAGGCTTCTGAAGAAAACCCTTAGCTACTAACCTTGCTTTGTACTTAGCAATTTCACCACTTGGTTTCATCTTCAGCTTGAAAACCCATTTCACATCAATAGGTCTCTTGTTCACAGCTTTATTCATCAATGTCCATGTGTTATTCTTCTCAATTGACTTCAACTCCTCTTTCATAGCATTCAACCAATTTGAATCTTTCAAGGCTTCACTCAGAGTCACTGGTTCCAATTCTGCAATCATTGCTTCATTGACCAGTTCTCCATCTTCAGTGATTACTTGATCAGGAAACACATCATACTCATTCAACCTTATTGACTGTACTCTTTCTCTGGTTGATCTTCTCAACTGTTGATTAGGTGCAACATTAGGCTGATGATCTTCAACTTCTATCTCCTCTTGATTTGTTTCCTCAAGCATAAGTCTTCTGTTGAGAAATGAGCCTTCAGCACTTGTGCCTTCAGTCCAATCCCAACCCTTTGATTCATCAAACTTGATATCTATGCTAATCACAACCTTGTTATCTCTAGGTGAGTACAATTTGTAAGCACCAGTGGGATGATAACCTACCAATATCATTGTCTGACTTCTATCATCAAGTTTTCTTCTAACTTGATCAGGAACATGTTTGAAGCAAAGTGAGCCAAATATTCTAAAATGACTAACACTTGGTTTCAAACCTGTCCAAGCTTCATGAGGAGTCTTGTCTTGTAACCTCTTTGTAGGACTTCTATTGATGATGTAAACTGCTGTAGAGGCTGCTTCACCCCAAAACTTATGAGGCATATGCTTAGCTTTAAGCATACTTCTGGCCCTGTTCATGATGCTTCTATTCTTCCTCTCAGCTACACCATTGTGTTGAGGGGTGTAGGGTGCAGTGACTCCATGCACTATACCTTCATCTTCACAAAATTTTGCAAATTCATGTGAAGTGTATTCACCACCTCCATCAGTTCTCAATTTCTTAACACTAAATCCACTTTGATTTTCAACTAGTGTCTTAAATTTCTTGAACTTGGTGAATACATCACTTTTCTTTTCTATAAGGTAGAGCCAAACATGCCTAGTACAATCATCTATGAATGTCAAAAAATAGCTATTACCTCCAATGGATTTCACCTCAAATGGTCCACACACATCTGAATACACCATTCCTAGCTTCTGAGTTGACTTCATAGGTAATTCATTCTTGAATGAATTTCTGGCCTGCTTTGCTGCACAACATTCCTCACACACTTCACTTGGTGCTCTGATCTGAGGCAAACCATGAACCAACTTCTTGGAATTCAACATGCTTAAACTTTTGAAGTTTAAGTGTCCAAACCTGTGGTGCCATATCCAATTCTCTTCTGTACCAGTAACTGAGGCTAAGCACTTGAAATCAATCACATTGATTTCAACCTTAAAGGTTCTATTGCTTGACAATGGAGCTCTTAGGATTAACCTATCCTTAGCATCATGAATCTTCAATTCTTTATTAGCCATTGTCACTGTATAATCCTTTTCAAGTAATTGACCAAGACTAATCAAATTACTTGTCATGGAAGGAACATACAATACCTCATTGATGAAGGATTCATGACCATCTTTTCTCTTCACAAGAATTGTCCCCATACCGTCATTAGTGATCTGACTGTTATTAGCAAACTTGATATTCCTTCTCACTGAATAATCAAGCTTCAAGAACCACTTCTTGTTGCCAGTCATGTGATTGCTACAGCCAGTGTCAAGATACCACAAGTTGGATTTGTCACTTTCAGTGTTTGTAATTGCCATGAGCAGGGAATCATCAGAGTCGCTACCATTTCCCTTTGCCAATTGAGCTTCATCCTTGTCACTTCTCCCAACTTTCTTAGAGTGACACTCTCTAGCATAGTGGCCAAGCTTCTGACAATTATAACACTTCACATCCTTCTTATCAATCTTTTTCTTTGAGCCTTTCTTGTTACCTTTGCTAGGCTCTGAGTCTTTTAGGTTCTTGCCATCATTCTCTGAATCTTCTTTCTTTTTCTTGTTTTTCCCTTTGGAACCTTTCTAAAATTTTGCCTGCAAAGCTTGATCAATGGCTTTGTTTGAGCTCCTCTGCTTGACTCGCAATTCATGTGCCTCCAATGAAGCTTGAAGCTCCTCTATCTTCATAGTAGCCAAATCCTTTGATTCTTCTATTGCTACTACTATGTGATCAAATTTCTCAGTCAAGGTTCTCAAAACCTTATCAATCTTGAACTTCTCAGACAGAGCTTCACCATTTGACTTCATCAAATTAGTGATACTCAACATTCTTGAAAGATACTCAGCTATCGTTTCTTGATCATTCATTACCAACATTTCATATTGTCTCCTTAGAGCTTGCAGCTTGATACCCTTCAGTTTTTCATCACCTCCATAAATCTTTTTCAATGTATCCCAAGCACCTTTAGAAGACTCTTCCTCATTGATCTTCTCAAAGATATTAGGATCCACACACTGATGTATGATGAACAAACCTTTTGCATCCTTTTTCTTCAGCTCGCGATGCAAGGCTCTTGCTACTTCATCAGCATTTGCAGCCAAGTCCGGTACTCCATCATTCACAGTTTCAAGAACATCTTGAAACCTGAAAATGACCTTCATCTGCGCACACCAACGATCATAGTTTTCACCTTTGAAAACTGGAAGATTTGCAGGAAATTGTGATGAGGTTGTGCCATTGTTCGCCATTGTTTCTTGATCAAAGAATCAATGCAAAATGTGAATCACAACCAGGCTCTGATACCAATTTGTTGGGACAATGTGACAATTTGGGAGAAATCAGAGAGAATAGAATGAGAGAATTGAGAAGAGAATTAGGGAAAAAAAGAATTAATTGCATTCATCCACAAGGGGAAAAGGTATTTATATACAAAATGGGGGCTTGCTTCACTACCAAGCATTCATATATTAACTACCTAAGACAAATCAAAAAACTATAACAAACTAACTAACTTACTATTCATTACTAGCTTCAGAAGCTTTCTCAACTTCTGGAGCTCTGCAACTTCTGAAGCTTCCCCAGCTTCTGAAGCTAAGCACCTCAGCTTCTGAAGCATCTCAGCTTCTGGAGCTCTACAGCTTCTGAAGCACCTCAGCTTCTGAAGCTCTGTTTTTCCAAAACATGACTTATTAATTCAACAAGAAGTACATCCAAAATATGGGACAAGAGTCAAAGATAAGAACCAACAAAAAGAAGAACAAGGATAAAAGAGTAACAATCAAAGAGATGGAGAAACGAGCAACCAAAAAACAATCTTCAACCATATCAAATAGTTATAATTAATAGAAGAATCAAATCAACCAAAATCGAAACATTAGAAATCATCACATTTGTTGCAATTTTGCTATAATTATAAATGATTACAAACTGAAATTTACTTTTTTCACTCTATCAATTTATGTGCGTCCCACGCTTTTTCTATTTTGTCCTTCCACTATTTAAGTAACGAACATTGTAAGAATGAGAAATTTTTTAAAAAAATTGTACATGTCGTCCGCTACTTAAATAGCGGGACGTTATAATAAAAAAATCTGATAAAATAATGTTGGGGGTGTATCCGCTTCTTACGTATGAGACATAGATATTTTAAAAAATTCATAGAATACCGAAGAAAACGGAGCAGAGTGGTAAATGATAATCCCTTACGAATTTACAATTCCAATCCAAACTGATGATTACAAATATACAATAGTGTAATATACAGTTCATTTAATTTATTCAGTGATTATATTATATCTAGAATAATCTGTATTATGTTAACTATAACTAAGAAGAAATAATAACATAAGTCAATATGTCCGAGTGGTTAAGGAGACAGACTTGAAATCTGTTGGGCTTTGCCCACGCAGGTTCGAACCCTGCTGTTGACGTTTTTCTATGTATTTTTTTCAAATAAAAAGTATCAACCAATTTGTATCATTAGTCATTATGTCGAATATATTTCAATATAAAAAATAAACAATATTTTCATATATTAGTTTAGTCAATTAAATCACAATATGACAAAAAAATTGTGACCTGTTGTATTACATATGATGGTTTGTGTTGGATATCATGAGGAATAAAAGCTGCCATGAAAACTCCAACTTCAATTTTTCTGGGAATTTGTCCATTGCAAGAGTACGAACATCTTCAATTTTGTGTGTATTGATGCCACAAGCTGTAAGGTCAAGTGCTGTGACTTTGTGACCAATAGATTCTAACTGTGGTTTCAGTTTGTACCAAATTCCAGGCTCCACCGCAAACACCATGCACCATAACAAAATGCTTTTGTTTTTTGTTCTTATTTATTTTGGCCATTATGGTTTTCCCTACACTTTGGTATATGTTTTTCCTTTTTTTTGATCATTTATAGGAAGATGCAATTTCAGTAAAGGAAGGATGATCTCAAATTGAGTTTGGTAGCACTCGTTTTCAGCCAATTTATTAACACGTACTATCATTTATCGACCGATGCAAGACTAACCCATTATCATCCGTAGGTAATCTATTCGAACCACGTTGTACATTAAATGTGAATACTTCTTTTATAGTCGGAGTTAAAATTTTGGATCGTCACATTGTAAAAACATAGTATATTCCGTTAGACCCAACCTAATTGGTAGGTATGGTCAAAGAAACTAGCTAGTAACAACTAAGTGAGCCTAACACTTAACTAGGATTAACTTTATGTTTTGTGTTGCTCAAAACAGATAAAATACACTACAGAAAAACAACTTCCGATAAAATATACACTATCGAAATATAATTTTTGAAGGAATTAAAGAAAATTTTGAAAAGCACATGGAAAAAGTGGGGAAGAATGGTTTACGGATAACTAACCCTAAGTGGACCCAACTAGGATAACTAACTAAAGATGGCCCTTCCTAATAACATTTATACTTTTGCATGATTCTCCACCATGTTATGTCTCCTGGTCCATCTAAATTCAATGGGCAAGAACTTACAAGATTAGATGCAATAAGTACCTCTTTCGAGCAGAGTTGAAAGAGCTTTGTGAACAAGAATTTGGATCCAAGCAGTAACAATGTTTTGCTTCCATCAAATGAGAGCATGAAGTCTTACTGCTTACAACTAACTTACAGTTGATAAGTTGATTGAAATATTTGATAAAATTAACAGTTCAACTATCTTATAAATATAAAATAATATAAAAAAAGTATGACAGCCATTTTTGCAAAAATCGATTATAAGTTTTTAAGTATCATTTGTTTGCTTTTAAGCTTCTTTTACAAAAGAGGTTTATGTGATTGGTTTTTTTCCATCTTTCCATTAACCTCTACGAAATCAAAAGCGTACATTTTTTTCCTCTTTGACTATTTTTAAAGAGAAGCATCAATATAACTTGATATGTTATTAAAAATATATATATAAAAAGACATTATTAATTAATAATAAAATTTATATTTAGAACAATAATTTAAATTTATTATTATAAAATTAATTTTTTATATGCTCAAATTTTATTTTAATATAATACTATATGGTTTACGTCAAAAAGCGTAGCCAAGATGAAAAAGAAGCACATGTTACTCAAATTTTACGAACAATAACTATTGAAATATAGAAAAAGAAATTAAAAAATAAAGCATGGACATGGAGGAAGTCAAGAGATGAAACGGCAAAGAGGTAAAGGAATGTCTTCTTATACCGTAAATATGTATGATAACACATCATTAATTATATTATATCTTAATCCTTTATATATTAAGACATGATACTAACTTTCCCTCCTAAGCTTCCATTAACCCGCCTAAACTCTTGCCATTTACTAATTGGTTAAAAAACTGTCAATTTTTTTTTGGTCTTTCCAAATTCCTATTGTCATTAGTTAGGCCTCGATAAGTAAAAACAAATTTACTATGTGGTCTTTTCTTTCTCCATATAAATTTCCAATTTTTTTTTGTTACAACATAAATTTCCAATTCTTCATACTGATTCATTCTCTTATTGTATACTCCCTCCGATCAAAATGTAAGTCATTTTGGTATTTTTACGCATGTTAAAAAATTAGTAACTTTTGTGGATGTTGTAAAAAATTATAATGTTTTCCCTCTTTTACTCTACACATACAACATTTAAAGCTTTGTAAAAGAAAAAAAGACTTAATAACTTCTCTTTGGAAAAAAAAAAAAGGAAAAGTAATTTAGGAAGATCAATAATAATTATACATTGATATCGTAAAACAATTTACATTTTGATACAAATTTTATTACCAAAGTGATTTACATTTTGAAATGGATATAATATTTCCAATTTCAATACAATTAATTGTCACCCTTTTGGGAAAAGAAAAAAGAAAACTCAAACGTTTTTCTTCATGTTCCCACACCTACCTAATTTAAAACTGGAAATTGAACAATTTCTCATTTTTTAGGCGGTCAAAATGTCAAATGTGCAATTTAACTTTATTTATAATTATACGTTCTAAATTGTCAGCATAACAATTTTTCTATCCTACAATTCCTCTTTGCATGCTAAAATAAATAAAAATGATTTAAAATCGATATATTGCCCGTGCGATGCACGGGTTAAACGTACTAGTTTTTTAAAAGAACAAAGATAATTATATCTTAATTTTTTAAAAGAACAAATATTTATTTGGGACAAAATTAAAAGACTAAAAGAACAAAATACATTATATATTCTCAGAAAAAAATACTCCATCCGTCCCATTTTATTTGAGCCTTTTGCAAAAAACATGCATATTAAGAAAAAGGTAAAAATGAAAGAGAGATACTCTTAATTTTACCAAATTACCCTTGTTGGGAATCCCTATGCACTTTTTAAGTGCAAGTAATAACTATTCTAAAAAGTGGAAATATAAGTATAAAGGGTATAAGTGAAAATACATGTAAAAAATTGTAAATGGCTCAAATATTTTGGGATAAATTTTTTTTACAAAAGGCTCAAATAAAATGGGATGGATGGAGTATTTTTTTTCTGAGAATATATAATGTATTTTGTTCTTTTAGTCTTTTAATTTTGTCCCAAATAAATATTTGTTCATTTAAGCATATTTATGAGCAATCTCAAGAAGAGACAAACAAAGTTGTTGAGGTTTGGAAAACATAGGCATATGATCTGCTCCATTGATCACTTTCACCTCATCAATCCCAGCATTTTGGATCATCCAATGTTGATACTCCACTGGAATTGCCAAGTCATCATTGGAAACAATATAAGCACGTGGAACCGATTCATATCCCTCTTTTGAGAAATTTTCAGCTTCATGCAACTCTTCAACAAAGAATGACCCTGTCCTCCTTAAACTCCCGACCAATTCAAAATCCTACAATTTTTTTTTTCAACCAAACAAATTTTTACATGGTGCATATAGCCATGCAAGCAATTATCAAAGGAAATAAAAGTGGTAAATTTTTTTATCTAATATTTAATGACAAACTAAATTTACGAGGAAAAAAATCGTAGTTGTTTTAACTTTTTCTAATAGGACACAACTAAGGTGTGTTTGTGATCAACTAATTAAGATGTTGGGGAAGAAGTTACTATCTCCGGTCTTAGAGTTAAATATAAGAAAATATTTATATATATATATATATATATATATATATATATATATATATATTAAAAGTTTGATGCATTTAGTTTAAATTATGAGCTAAATACATCAAATTTTCAATATATTTAAAAGTAAATATTTTTTAGAACTAGTAAAAGGAGTACTGTAATAAAAAAAAAAAAAAAAAAAAAAACTAAAAGGAGTACAAGATTCGATGCAATAATAAATACCTCTGTGGAAGAGAGTTGAATCTTTGTGGACAAGAAGTTGGTTCCAAGAAGCAACAATGGTTTGTTTCCATGGAATGAGAGCTCAGAGTCCATCCATCCTGTAATTGGGTATCTCTCGATATACTATCCATAACATAATTCAAAATGAACATTATAATTAAGATCAATGAAATGGAATTAAATATATTATATTTATGTTTATTAAGAAGAAACATTTCCTCATCTTATCCCAATTTTACGAATGATGGGTCAAGAACTAGAATTGTGTTAAGCGACATAAACCATTTTTAATGGGGAGTTCTTAACATTTAAGAACTAGTACCTATTAGGTATCTTCATTGGAGCAAAACAAAAATGGTACTTAAATAGGTATCTATTCCTATTTAAGCATTTTCTCTCTCGAGTTCTTAAGCGTATCCACTTGCTTTTATATATATATTTTTTTTCTTTTTTCTATCACATTTAAAAAGTATCAACCAATTATAAATGATGTAGAGTTATTAGTGGGACCCATTTAGAACTTTTAAAAGAAGTGCTGGGTTGGAGGGATTGAGTGCTTATTTAGTTCTTAATGATGTGTACATGTGGGACCAAGTTAAAAGGTGATGTGTACATTTAAATACTCAAAAATGGAGTGCTCCATTGTGGATGCTCTAAGAAGAGCCTAACCTCTAAAAGATTAGTTTAATAAGTCTCATGATTTTTTTTAAGCATATCATGACTTAAATATCACATTGAATATTTTTTTAAAAAATTTGAATATTTTTATCTACTCTATTAGACTTCTAAATTCTAATATTTTTATGTCCTTTCGATAACTTTCACTCAATCAACACGACCCAATGTTAACTCTTTTCTTTTTGACAGTTTCACTTACATATTAATATTCAAAGGAGCACATCAATCTCTCCTATAGTTAGCATTTTATATGTGGTCCATGTCTCAATGAGAACATCAATTGTTAAGGCTTAAACACATGAGCAGTCGAACTCTAAAAATTAGTTCAATAAGTGAAAAAACTTCTTTTTAGCAAATTGAAGGTACACTTTCTTTCCACGTAGAATCTCGCATTGTTTTACTCTTTTATTGACTTGAATATTGGAATATTTACGGTTAACATCCAATTGCACAGAACACTATATATTTCGATTGTCCAGATTAGAAATCTACATTATAAATTTGACCAATATTATAATTTATACGATCAACTAGTTTGGAGAAAATAAATGACAATATTGTATAACAAATTGAAAATAATAAATTATCACCTGTTGTAGGACATATGATGGTTTGTGGTGGGTATCAGGAGTAAAAGCAGCTATAAAAACTCCAACTACTAATTTTTCAGGAAATTTTTCCATTGCAAGAGCTGCACTCATTCCACCAAAGCTATGTCCCACAAGAACTACTTTTTCATTTGGAGCAAGTGAGGCTAAGAAATCTAACAAAGGCTTAGCATAGTCAGCAAAAGTATGAACATCTTCAATTTTGTGTGTGTTGATGCCACAAGCTGTAAGGTCAAGTGCTGTGACCTTGTGACCAGCAGATTCCAACTGTGGCTTAAGCTTGTACCAACTCCAGGCACCCATGCACAAACCATGTACCAGAACAAAATGCTTTTGTTTTTTGTTCATATTTTCTTCCAACATTATGCTTTCGCTTCACTTTGCTATGTCTTTGTTGTTTATATGGCACATTATTAGGTTTGGTACCGCTCTTTTTATTTTTGTTTGATATAAAATTTTGAGATGACATCTGGATCGTCCAATTAAGATCGGACAATCTAAAACTTGCTGATTGCATGACTGTACTATTGTAGTATTGTTTAAGTGTGCAGAATTTAAGTCCGTTTTTTTCAGACAGATAATAATTACGGTTATAGAAACCTCTAAAAAATTAAGGTTGTGTGATTTTTACAAAGTTTTCATATTTCAATGAAAATCGGTGGTGTTAAGAAAAAAGTACATGAGCATTGAAATATGAAACAATGAGCACCACCGATTTTCATAAATACACTTATCTAATTTAAACGCCTCTTTAATATTAGAAACAATGAGCATATTATACCTATCTAATTTACTAGGTACATTTCTTAATTCTACAAAGGAAAATGATTGGAAGCACGATACATTTTGTCGTATCCCGTGCACGAACTGTTATACATTGTTTTACTTTGGCACTTTCAATTATTTATCTATGTATGTACATATATTTGTTAAATTAGTAACTAAAAGTTTGATGATACTAATAGTTATTATAAAATTTATTTAAAAATTAAAATAAATTATGTGTATTTTGGTAAGTTTATTAAGCTAGCTTATAGCTTATTAGATTAATTTATAAGTTTATTTGATATAAATGAGACGTGTTTGGTAACAAATTTTTCTAATTAGTTTATTGGATTAGCTAATAACTTTGTTTGATAAAAATGAAACATGTTTGAGTTTATAACTTATAATTTTAATTTTAATTTTATTATTTTAATTAAATTTGTTTAAAATATAATAACTACTAACCTACTTGGGTTTGGTCTATCAGTATTGACTTGAGACCTAAGAGTGTGCTTCTTTTAAGGTTTTATGTTCAATTTTTCGATGCCAATTTATGTAGGCTAATTTAGCTTTTTTTTTTAAAAAAATAATAATAATTACCTACTAAATATGTATTTTTAATCATTTTGTATTTGCAACGACTAACCATGTACCAGAACGAAATGCTTTTGTTTTTTGTCCATATTTTCTCCCAACATTATGCTTTCGCTTCACTTTGCTATGTCTTTGTTGTTTATATGGCACATTATTAGGTTTGGTACCACTCTTTTTATTTTTGTTTGATATAAAATCATGAGAAAACATTTGGATTGTCCGATTAAGATCGGACGGTCTACGATTAAGATCGGATGCTCTGAAGCTTCCTGACTGCATTATTGTTCAACTGCACAGAATTCAAGTCACTATTTTTGAGACAGATAATAATTGCTGCAATTTTTTGTTAGGCATGGCAATTGATAAGGTATGGAAAGAGGTAGTTTGGTATCTGTCCTAGGCCTAGCCCCTATGAGGGTGTAGGGTGGGTTACAACATCGGCCCTCAAAATTTTGGGAGTTTTAATTCAAAATTTTGATCCTATAATAATAATTGTTGGAATTAATTTAATATTCATAATAGACATGTCCTTAATAAAGATTAATTCTATAGTTTATAACTTTAGTGCGGAAACCAAAAATATATATGAGCATGTATATATAAACTGAATCTACGACATGTGATTTATCAATATTATAAGATTATAGGAATATCTCGATAGATGAATATGAACAAACCATAGCATCTCCGATAGCAATCCTGAAACGTAAAGAGAGACAGACAACAAGTATCTGTTGGCTTATGATTCTTCCTCAACCGGGACTCCTTATGCCCTAAGCTCTCTTCAGATGGGGAGAAGAGGCGATATGCGATGTGTCCGGTATATTGGGGACCATAGCCTTTATATAGAGTGACGACTCATTAGGGTTCCCATTATTCCCAAATGGGTCATCCTGACATCCACTCGTATTGAGCTCATATCAATTAATTAAATAATTACCGAAATAGAAATCTAATTAGCCGTTTTACTTAATTGATCACTAATCAATTAAGGCCCCTAGTCGATAAATAGCTAATATAATTAATAAAGATATTTGCCCACATAATATTATTGGAATATAATATTCCAACAATCTCCCACTTGGGCAATATATCGTTATTCTTTAGGTGCGCATCTGAATGCTATTTATCTTTAGATTTCAACTTTACAATCTGGTCCATCTCATACATCAATAATGGGACCGCGCGGCTATCGTCACTAACATATAACGTGACGGAACCTTCGACGACCACCACATCAATGTACTTAACGACATAGATCGATATGGATGAGTAGCATGAAAATTTCATGCAATGTGATCTTTATATCATGCCTATTTCCAACTGGTCCAACCGAAGTCTTTAGTGAGATCAACCTGAAGTTTGCAAATTTAATATTTGCACAAATGATACAAAATCAGTTATCATAATAACCTCAAACTTTATTTCTGTAGAAAACCTTAACAAAATATGTATCTGTATCAACACTAAAGTGAGAACATAACTGAAGAGAAACTCCCACTAATCCAAGACATCCTTAGTGACAAAAACCAGATGAAAGACCTTAGGTGTCAAGTCTTCAATTAGTGAGTCAGCTAGCATAAAATTTATCTCTATATGTTCTATCCTTCAACAACATATTAATCAAAAAACTTTATAAAACAGTTGTCGAAGCATTACCTGACTAATCTATGTCACAATATAACTTGAGTTGTCTTTCAAAAATCTTTTACTTTACGCAACCAAGTGACATAGATACTTACAATCATTTCTTGAGTTATGATGTCCATTATATATCGACATCCATAATAATCGGAGTATAACATACTGATGATCTCCAAATTATTAGATCTCCGATATCTGAACACAAATTATTTTGTTCTCTATAACAATCTTTATGGTTGCTTCATTTTTAACAATTCAAATTTTGAATTGCTCAAGTGTCTGCCAAATGATCTTATTATATATGCTATTTCCGGATGCGTATAATTAAGATCATACATAAGTTTCTCAAAGCCAAAGCATATAGGAAATCTCTTTATTTTCTAAATTTCCAGATTTTCTTTTCGGCTATTATTGAGACTTTTAAACAATCTCCTTTATGATTAAAATAATCACTTAGTTTATTGACTTTCATGTCGAATTTACTTTTAACTTTATTGATATAAATCTTTTGTGATAACCGAATGATATATAGAGAATAATCTCTAAGTGTCAAATTTCCTAATACAAAAAAATGTGCGCAAAAACTTTCGTCACTAAACTTTTGTTAGTGATTTCTTGATTTCACACAACAATCATATATCACTGTTGACTTAATAAAGTAAAATCGACAAATTAAACTAAGAACATACTCCCACTAAACCTGAATAACCCACAACTAACTCTCCATAATATACATTTCAAAATCAAATGAGACAATTTACCTGACGAGACTTTTGTGATATCATTAATGAGACAGCTTCCTTAACTCATAAATGGATTTCATCTGTTTGCAAACCATATACTTTGTGTCTTTTGACATAAAGTTTTATCTGATTGCACCTTATTGTTTTTCTTAATGTCACCATTAAGAAATACTATCTTGATATCCATCTTATGAAACTCCAAAATTATAATAAATAATGAGTGTCATGACTTTCCTAATAGATTTTTCAAATCAAAACATATATAATTTCTCTTTTCAGTCAATACTTTATGACACTCTACACCTGTGTTCTTGAAGGTATTGAATTTGATATTCATGAATTAATTTCTTAACTTAATAGAGAGGAAGAACACTAATAACCTTATGAGGTTCCAAATTTACTATATAAATAGCAACTTTATGAATTGGTTTAAAACCAATTCTTCCTCAGTCAATTTTGTCCTTTTACCATATATCTCCCCCAAACTCAATATATTCAAGAGACTTTGCAGTTCCTGTCTCAAAATGTTCATTAACTTGGGACCAAAGTTTAAATTTCTCAAAATTTTCAATAATTCAAGATTGTCACAAGTCATAACTGAATTGACTATACTGATATTTAAATTTAAAAGACAAATTGAATCCCTCATTTAAAAAAAATTAATAATAAAGAATTTATAATATTAAAGCAAAAAACTTAATTCAAATAATGATTCACCAAATTGTCTTTTAAATACAAATATTATTAGTAACAACAATCTAACAATTAGTTGAAAAATAATCTTCACTGACTTATTTCCCCTTTAGATTGATGTATCTTTCAACATCGTTGGATATTTGTCAATTTAGATTTTCTTATTATTCTTTATTTGGCCTTATCCGTTGAAGTATTTTTCTAATGAGCACTATTTTATTTTCTTTTGCTTCAACATTTTCTTCATTGCACACTTTATGAAATGATTCTATTATAGAATTATTTCTAACTTTATTTGTAAGAACTAATTGTGGAAAGAGAACACTAAATGTCAAATTTTAGACAAAGTCACTTGATGGTCGAAACCAAAACTTTTTAGCAAGATTAAATAGTTACATAATGTGCTCCTGATATTTTCTTTGCTCAACTATCTTAATGAAATGTCATCTCTCTAATAAGAGCTTTGTTTCGCCTTATTGCTTTAGAAACACTTTAATTTAAGCAAAGAAAAACATGACAAAAATTATGTCATCCGAAATAACACCTCTAATGTCCCTAGAAATTAAAACTTTATGATCACACGACCTTTGTGATTAGGAGTATACTTAATTTCTAAACTTGATTCTCACTTTAAATTTTCTGAATTGTGAGAGAAATTGAGTTCCTCCATCCTTATCTAAGGTCTAGATCCAAGAACATAATGCTCTTTTTATATTCCCGGGATTTAGAATTTTAAGAATTAAAATTCTAACACGATATTGCAGATACATATACTATATTAGTTTGTAGAGAACAAAAATTGCTCATCAAAATACCTAGTGCACCATTGATGTCAAGCCCTTAGAAAATCACATCAATTGCTAGTGGTATTTTGTTACAATGAGCAAACACTGACAATTAATATTGATAAACAATAGTCCTCATATTGTCACATGTTTATCATTATATGTGCAAATGTAATCCACTAAATATTTACATGGATTCACAATAACACGACTTTATTATGCATGTCAACAAGTTATTATAGAGACATGTAAAACCTTATTTGTAAATTTAAAGACAAACAAGATACCAAACGCACCATCAATCATCAATCTTTGGATTGTAAGAATTAACTGCAAGCGGTACTCTCAATGCAATGATCAAACATTGGTGATAAGCCCTGTCAAATAATAGTCACGTTTGCGCATCCTATTATTCACATGGTAAATAACTTTATAATCACCACACGTTTACCATCACAAGTATGCAATTATCCGGTCAAGTTGTGCCTTCCTTGGGGCCGACGACAACTCACATGAATAATTACCTACTACATCCTTTGTAAGTTAAATTGAATCAAATATACCCAACAGAGGTTACTTTAGCAACATGTTTCAATTTCAATCAACTCAATCGTCATTACTAGACAATTTAATAAATTGAATATATATGTATGTAATTATTCGGCCAAACTTTGTCTATCTTTTGGCAGATCCAAATAGCTTGCATGAACAATTTTATACACCCTTTTGTGATTTCAATTGAATTAAATCTAGACAACAAAGGTTACTTTGACAACTTATTGTTTCAACCAACTAAATCAAAATCACCTGACAATTTATTAAATCAAATGGGAAAAGTCTTAAATTTACAAGGCACTGCCCATCAAATGTAGGCCACATTCCTTATGATGTCCCCTCATAATCATATGATTAAATGACATCTCTTAATGGTGAGAATAAATTCTCACCTCTAAACTAAAATTGACATGAAATATAACCGAAGAGTCTTACAAAAGAAATTATTGTTGAGACTTAATAACAATAAATTCAAATATCATAATCGTGCTATAAACAAAATATTTAATTTTAAATAAAATTAAATCTTTATATATACCAAAGTATATTCATGCCACAATTGATTCACATATACCGAATGATTCTTTAAATAAATAATAAAATTCTATAACCGTATTTTCTAAAATAGAAGGAAACCAAAACTTTATATATCTTTAGTTAAACAAATAATTATAGAATTTATATTTTCCTAAAATTTAAAGAATCAAAACTTTAATTTCTATATTGTACTAAATTGCTATTTTGAGAATCATTATTAATTTCAAATAATTTTCTGCAAAAAGTATGTATAATAACCAAATATATATCCCAAATCTTCATATTTCTTATTTCTCAAAATAAACTTTAAATGCAAAATTAATGTGAATCAATCTTAATTCCAAATCAAATCAAAAAACTCAAATCAACTCCAAAACATAAATAGGTATAATTACAACAAATTTTATAAATAAATTATACCAAAAGAATTTATTTGAAACCGAAAGTAAAAAAAAAAAAAAAAAAATGCTTGTTTGTAAGAAATTAACAAGCAAGAAAGAGAAGAATAAATCATGGCCTTACAATTTCATAACTAACCTCCTCATGATTTTCTCTAAACTTTCTAATTTATAACAATTTTAATTTTTTTAAAACAATATAGTACAATTATTCTCTTTCTTATGTTTACAAGATTGATTTGATTTGGCCACAACACACATCTAATGCACTGGATCCAAGTCAAACCCCGCATATTGCAACAAATTTTCAACAATAGTGTGGAAATTAAAATACATACGCCACTTAATTAAGTTGTTGCTGGAGAATGATAATATCAAATTGCTACCAATCGTTAGTTGGTTCAGTGGTGATTGGCGCTGAACTTGGTAGTGAGGACCACGGTTCGATCCCCCGCAACTGCGATCGGGAGGGGGCTGGAACCACTTGATGCCAAAACTGACCCCCAAACCAGATTCAACTGGTGGTGAAAACCGAAAAAAAAAAAAATTGCTATTTTGAATATACAGTGAACACAAAACTCTATATGCCTTTTATGCATACAGACCACAAATTCATGTATAATAGGTAAATTCTAATATGGACCACTTAATCAAGTGGTCCATGGTGGACCAATCACAAATAATATTATAACGAATACGAATTTTACAAAATCGACCGTTGGATTGAAAGTTTATATCATATAGATCATCTATAAAAAAATTTAGAAAAATTAAAAATCATTTGATATGTTATTGAGACACATCAAGATTAACGGTAGTTAAATAACATAAATCTTGATGGGTCTCAATAACATATCAAATGATTTTCAAAAAAATTTAAAAAATTTATGGATGATCTATACGATATAAATTTTCAATCCAACAGTAAATTTTGTAAAATTCATATTCGGTATATCACTTGTCCAGGTGGTCCACCGTAGCATTAGCCATATCTAATATGTTAGGCTTTGTCAAATTGAGCAGTAACGACTAATCGCCATTTTATCAAATTTTGCAAACCCAGATAAATAAAAGAAAAACATAATATATAGGTTCATGCAAAAAATAACATTCCAATAAACCAAACATGAAGATCCGCTCTGATACCACTTGTTGGAATTAATTAATATTTATAATAGACATGCTCTTAATAAAGATTAATTCTATAGTCTATAACTTTATGCAGAAACCAAAAATATATATGAGGCATGTATATATAAACTGGATCTACGACATGTGATTTATCAAGATTATAGGAATACCTCGATAGATGAATATGAACAAACCATAACATCTCCGATAGCAATCCTGAAACGTAAAGAGAGACAGACAGCAAATATCTGTTGGCTTGTGATTCTTCCTCAACCGGGACTCCTTATGCCCTAAGCTCTCTTCAGATGGGGAGAAGAGGCGATATGCGATGTGTCCGATATATTGGGGACCATAGCCTTTATATAGAGTGACGACTCATTAGGGTTCCCATTATTCCCAAATGGATCATCCTGACATCCACTCATATTGAGCTCATATCAATTAATTAAATAATTATCGAAATAGAAATCTAATTAGCCTTTTTACTTAATTGATCACTAATCAATTAAAGCCCCTAATCGATAAATAGCTAATATAATTAATAAAGATATTTGCCCACATAATAGTACTGGACTATAATAAAATATTCCAACAATAATAATAATAATTATATATTATCATTATTTATAAAATATCAGATATACTCAATAGAATAATTTTGAGGTCATATAATAATAGTTACTCCGTCCGTTCCTTTTTATTTGATGTTTTAGAAAAAAAATTTGTTTCAAGTTATTTGATATTTTGATAATTTAAGGTTATATTTTGTCTATTATACCCTCCTTCCTAATTTTTTTTTTGACTAAATTTTATATAATCTTTTTATTGTATCTTTATTTTTTACTAAACTTCTTCATATAATCTTTTTATTGTATCTTTTTTTTTTACTAAACTTCTTCATATAATCTTTTTATTGTTTTTGTTTTGTTCTTTTTTTTTCCTTGCATGTTTGTTGAAAATCTTGTTACACAACATTAAGAAACTCAAAGTGACTACAACTTGAAAATACGAGAATTTTTAGAACACATGTTCTTCTATGTTATCTTCATTGGATTCGTCGAACTCAATTATATTCTGGTTTGTTAATGATGTTTCAACACCAAGATTTGAAGCCATACTTGAGGAGTTCTATATATTGTGAACTTACAAAACTAAATTAAGAGGAAAATTTCACTGAACTCGATTTGTGGAATGACATCACATTCTATATTTGATTCTATTTATCAAGGTAATCAGAACTGGACCGGATATTAAACCGGCATGCTCACTGGTTCAGGGTTCAATGGTTGGACCGGGGTTCAACCGGGGTTTAACCGGATTGGAGTATTTTTAATTAAATATATATATTATTATAATTATATTAAGAAATAATACACAATAAATAATATAATATATTTTTTATAATGATAAATACTATAATGTTCATATTTCGTACTATTAAAAATAATATTCACTCAACAATTTTCATACTTTTTAAAAAATAAATTGATGAAATAATTATTTTTATTAATTATTATATTTTATGTATGAAATTATTTATAATTCATGTAAATTACTAATGCATAATATATTTAGGTTCTTATATATTTATCTGGGCTAGTAGTATAGGAGGTGGTTTCAATTGGCCCAATCCACTATCAACCAACCCTAATTTTGCTAAGAGAAGCAGCCGTATTTTCTAGAAAACAAAAGGACAGAAACGTACCAGACTACCAGTAGTGTCACTCAACATCATTCATTCAGATTTCAACCATCTTCAATTTTTCTTCTTCTTTCTTTTTCTAACAAGATTCAACCTCCATTTGCTTGTTTTATATTTTGACAGGAAACCTCAATTTTCTTGTTCTGAATCCAATTTCATGTTAAAATTATATTTTGATCTCTTCTTCCCTTCTTCTCTGCGTTTTTATTTCTCATATTTTTTTCTTTTATTCTAAATAATTCAAGATTTGTGAATCTGAATACGAAATTACTCAAAATCGTTGTTGTTTTGATCAATTTGGGTAAAAACGTAACAAACGCGGTTCAATCTATGGAACCGACCAGACCGCCGGTTTTAGTCGATTTTCCCGATTTCCGGCCGGTTCACCGGTTCAACTCCCGGTTCATTGACAGAGCGGTTTTATGACCAAACGGACTGGATACTGGTCCGGTTCACGGTTCAACCGATCGAATTGGCCGGTCCGGTTTTGATAACCTTGCTATTTATCCAAACCATTCTTCCGATGAAGTATATCTTGTTAAAAAATTGATTTTTTTTTTTTGTTGAAAAGGCAAAAATAAAAAAATTGGTTTGTTACGATCCGCTTTTAATTTTTTGGAAAGATAAAGTGTGTGCAAAAAAATAAAATTTTTTTTGTGATTAAAATTAGAGTATAATATATTTCAAAAAAAGAGTATAATAGAAAAATAAAGTGCAAAATTACACTTTTTTAATTTGGTCTTTTTTTTCTCAAACATCAAATAAAAAGGAACGAGGGAGTATATATTATCTATTTACAATATATTAAAAGAAACTACTACAAAAAATCTCCTTTGTCCTTAACACGTTTAATAGTATTTCACCGTTAATATCCTCAAAAGTCAAAAGTAATTTTAACTCTAAACTAAAAAAAAAAAATACAAAACAAAAATAACAAACAAAAAAGGAGAAGATAAACATAAAACTAATCTATTCATAAAAAAAATATAAAAAAAAAAGAAAAAAAAAAGTTAAGCATAAAACAAATCTATGAAGGTGTGAAAACACAAGAAGGGGGTTGAATTGTATTTTGGCTAGTTTTAAAAACTTTTTCTAAGTTTTGCAACTTATCAAAATCAGCAGCGGAAAAGCTTAGAACACAAACAACTTCTGGCAATGGTGATAGCAAAACAGAGCAAGGATGAAAATAAAACAGAGCAGAGAGAAGAGATGAACACGCAAGATTTATACTGGTTCCTCTCACAGAGTAGTCCAGTCCCCTTGCACTTCCAAGGAATTTCACTATAATCACACAAGATTACAATTGCTCAAGCCAACTGCAAGAGACTTCCTTTGCTCAAGTAACACAATACAAGAGACTTACAATGCTCAAGCTCACAAGCAAGAGACTTCTAACACAAATAGATAATACAAAGTTTGAACAACTGATAAACAATATCAGAGTTCTCAGAACAAAATAATACGACTTTAATAACAAGACTTTTCTTAGAATTCTTGAAAAGAAAACTAACGTTCAACAACTGACTAGTCAGAAGTTGAAAACTGTTTGTCTTGAATTTTGATATAATCTTAAGTTGTATCTTAAGCTAAAAATGTTCTTAGAAAATTCAGCAGTATAACAGTGCTTTTGTTCTTCGTAAGTATGTTGTCACGTCTTCAAATTCTTCCTCCTTTTATAGATGGTGTTGGAGCGTATTGAATTTGAGCGGACAAAGATGAAAGCAGCTACGTAGTACTGTACTAATATTTTCGTTTGAAATGTGCTTATTCAAATCAATTAAAGATTAAAATCTGAGCCTTGATTTCGAATATTCGCCCATATCCGGAAAATAAAGATAGTACAATAGTACAAACGTCATTATCATGATGATAACGGTCTTGAAAGAGATTTCTTCCGCCTCTTCAGTTTTTGCCAAACAGATGATAGTCGTTATTGAAAATAGAATGTTCTTCTGGCAAACTCTGCTGTTTCATCGTCATCAGAATCTTGAGATATGCGTTCTACTTCTGATGAGTTCAACTTATGGTTGACTTTGACTTGGCAACTTCTGGTGTCGTTCTCAGAACTTGCTCTTTCCCAACTTCTAGGGGCGCTTCTTAGCATAGCAACCAGAACTTCAATTTCTAGTGTATATAAAATTTTTAACTTATATACCTGCACACTAGAGTAAATTATCAGTACTCCCTATTGTACATTAATACTATTGTTATCATCAAAACTACTTGGATTATATTAGAACCAACTTTGTTCCAATAATCTACTCATAAAAAAATATAAAAAAAATTAAGAAAGAGAATAAAACAAACTTACTCATAAAAATAGCAATAGAAACCACATTTTTTTTTTTTGGTTACAACTTCTAAAGATAAACATAAAAATTAACTAATAGTTTTTTTTAAACAAAACAAGTAGTTCTTATCGATCAATATAAAAAATCATTGACAAATATTTTTCACTCATACATAAAAAAATTGGATAAATATTTATCACCGATAATTATAATTTATTACTACGTCCGTTTCTTTTTATTAATTTTTTGTCGTCAGATTTTGCGTTCCTTTTTATTTGTCTTTTTTGTATTTTAAGGATACAATTTGTCAATTTATCTTACTCTTTTTTAATAAAACTAATTAATGTTATATATTTTAAAAAATAAAATAATATATTATACTAATAATTACAGGGTAAATATATATTATAATAACACACGGGACAATTGTTTTAATAAAAAAATAATTAATCATACACGGGACAATTTCTTCAATAAAAAAAAGGAATTTGTACCCAAAAAAAAATGAATTGAATAATATATTATAATAATACACGGAACAATTGTTGATGAATATATTATTGATAAATATATATTATAATAATACACGGGACAATTGTTTTAATAAAAAAATTTAATCATACACGGTACAATTGATTTAATAAAAAAAGAATTCAATAATAAATTTTTATTATTATTAATTATAATTTATTACACAAAAATCATACACGGGGACAATTGCTTTAATAAATTTTTTTGACTTAATTTAATAAGTTTTACAAAAAAATAGCAGAACAACGTCAATTAATTTTTATTTTTTTATACACTACGTCACTTATATTTTAACAATATTTTATTAAAAAAAAAATCGATAGACCCGTGCATTCGCACGGGTCTTAAAACTAGTTAATGTTTATAAAATATCACATGTTTATTAAAATAATATCCCAATCAAGTAAAAAAAAAATATACGTTTTTTGATTATGAATTTTCTCCATACGCATGAGTCATGTAATCGAACTTCTGACCACACGCTTAAGATGCACGGGTCTTAAAACTAGTTAATGTTTATAAAATATCACATGTTTATTAAAATAATATCCCAATCAAGTAAAAAAAAAATATACGTTTTTTGATTATGAATTTTCTCCATACGCATGAGTCATGTAATCGAACTTCTGACCACACGCTTAAGGGGAACAAGACGTTTACCATTTGGATCAATTCATTGTTGGTGTTTCTTATGTTACTTATAATTTAAATTGATGATGATTCTTTTTAACTTTTAACAATTTTTTTACTAAAGGTATTTTTTAATACTCAAATTGGACCTCCCAATAGCAGGGACCGGTCCTCATCTATCCTCATATATGCAGTTTAAATAAAAGTTTGTACACAGATCCATATTTATGTGGATAACAATTTTAATATCCGTGCACAGATCCGTATTTATGTGGATAACAACTTTAATATCCGTAGTTGGTAGTTGTATTTTGAATAGCTAAGTGCTCCATGCACTTGTTATTTGTACTTTAACTATAGAATAAAAAGCTTGAGGTCTTATATATTATCACAAATGTTATTTTGACACCAAAATGGTTATTCTTAGGACAACTATTTTGGTGTAGAACCCGCCATCTTTTATATTTTTTATTATTTTTATACCGTTTCAATTTGCGTGCATAGATAGAAAAATTTTAGTTATTTCAATTGGACAATTTTTTGTGGTGTTCATATAACACCCCTCATATATTATTTTCAACAGCAATTTAGTCATTTTTTCATTTTTAAGTCATTTATCTTCTAAAACATGCACAATATTTTCCTTTTCCATTTCTCGGTAAAAAACATTGATGTGTCAGTTACAAATCAAATTATTATATTGACGCAAATTGACATTATTGTACCTTGGTTTCTTATGATTATTGATATTTTACCATTTGTAGCTTTACAAAAGCTAAAACATTTATTAAATCGATTTTTTAAGGATAAATCTGTAAAAAAGGGACTTATTCTTTTTTAATCCATGTTTAAAATTCTAAAAGAATCAAAGTTTTGAGACGGAGAAAGTAATAAAAATCACACATATGGAGATTATTAAAACTCATATTTTAATAAACTATGATAAACTTTATTTTATTTTAATTTGATTTTTAATAATTTTTAGTTTGTTTTAATTTGGAATTATAATAGTTTTAACTTAAATTTAGTTATTGTCGAGTGTGACTCCAAAGTATATTATGCTCCTAGTGTTGCTATCTACACTCATAAGTTTGTTTGAACCTTGATATTCAAGTTAAGATAGAGTCTGTCTATATTATTAGAAGATAAGAGGAGATTAGAGATTGGCATGCCGGCTACGGATCTTATTTATGACCATGTTTGGATGTTTGTTTGGTACACTAAGAATTAATTTCCACCGAAAAAGCCTAACTTTTTGTTTGAATTATTGCCTTTCATTTTCATTTTTTATTAGATAACTTAGTCGTTAGAAATTCTACTTTTAAAATGAATAAGTAGAGTGATCGAGATTCAACATTAACTTATGCATTAAAATGCGATGTCTTTAATAACCGAGCTAAGCTAGCTACGACCAATTCGATTTTATAAATAGGAACATAAAAAGTATTTAAAAGCCTAACTTTTTAATTGGACTATTGCGTTTCATTTTCATTTTTCTGTCGAATAGCTTAGTTGTTAAAAATTCCACTTTTAAGATAAATAAGTGGAGTGATCGAAATTCTACATTAACTTCTGTACTAAAATGCGATATCTTTAGTAATTGAGCTAAGCTAGCTATGACCAATTCGATTTTATAAATAGGAACATAAAAAGTATTTAAATAAACAAAAGGCAAGATTGACATAACAGAGCAAAAGGGTCTAGGAAAGAAAGATAGATGGATACAAGACATTTTGTGTTGGTTCATGGAGCTTGTCATGGAGCATGGTGTTGGTACAAAATTGTTACTCTATTGAAATCTGTTGGTCACAAAGTCACAACACTAGACATGGCTGCTTCTGGAATTCATCCAAAGCAAGTGCATGAGCTGAATTCTATTGCAGATTATTATGAGCCGTTGATTGAATTTCTAAAATCATTGCCACAAGATGAGAGAGTAATCCTAGTGGCTCATAGCTTTGGTGGGACATGCATATCTATGGCCATGGAACATTTTCCTAAGAAAATTGCAGTTGCTGTATTTGTTACAGCTTTCATGCATTCTCCTGATCTCAGTTTCTTGACTATTCTCCAAGAGGTAATTTATTTTGATTTTTTTTTACAAAATTCTCCAAGAAATACTTAATTTTTTTTATAATTCCAAGAAATACTTAATTATTATTAGAGTGAAGATTAATTTTAATCCCTCTTAAATTTTTGACGGGTCATTTCAGTTTCTAACAAAAAAATTATTCAAATTAATCTTTAATATTTTCACACCGAAAACTAGTTAGTTTCCAATTCATTTTATATTTTCCATATTTCATAGTTATCATCAACTTTGGGTGCATATGCTTGCATACATATGTGGTTCGTGAATAATCCAGTGAGGGGCATAAATTTTTGAGTAATATAAACAAGGCTGGTCCCAAGTTCCGATATTTGAAGGCTCAACTTCGATTATTAAAATGAACTTCTTAATCAAAAATGTAAAATATTTAAACTATAAATAACATCATCGATCTTGTAATTAATATACAAAATATTAATATTTTAATCAATAACAACAAAATATTTTTTTAGCTATTTTAAAAAAACTTCTCTTCTTTGTACAAAAAAAAAAAAAAAACTTCTCTTCTAACAACTTTTGAAACAAATTCATCAGTCATGTTATCATATTATATATATATTCTTCAAGTGATCATTCTCAATTGGTATCAATGTTAAGTCATCAATCTTTCTTGTAATATGGTAAACCACAAATAAGACTTCAAATTAAGACCTACTACCATTTTTATTTTATTTTTAAATCAGCGTTTTCTTTTTAAAAAATCTACTACTTAAAACTATTTTTTTAGGCCCCGAAAAATGGGGGTCCGACTTCATAGAGCACTCTACCCTTGAGGCAAGCCAACCTTAAATATAAAGAATAAACATATAACTTGTTACACCTGAAATGTTAGTTTAGTGATAAGAATTTAACACTCTACCTCATCGCGCTAAGATTAAATTTCTTCGGGAACAATTGTAAACCAAAAAATGCATGCGGCTCTTTAGTATTAGAAATTTAAAGTGATAATTTTTTTTTAATTTGTTACTGTTTATACTTTAATTTTGCAAATTGCAGTATAATGAAAGATTAGATTCCATCATGGACACAAAGATTATGTTTGATGATAACCCTAAAGATAAACCAAATGGATCCATGTTATTTGGACCACAATTCTTAGCAACCAAGTTGTATCAACTATCTCCACCTGAGGTATTTTTATTTTTTTAACAAAATGATTATAAATTCTTTAAGCATATTATGATATTGATTTATGTATATTTATACATGAATCAGGACTTGTCCCTTGCAATGTCATTAGTAAGGCCAGTTCGTAGCTTAGGTGATCAAGAACAATTACAAGAGGACACAAGAGTCACAAAAGACAACTATGGAACTGTTGCCAAAGTCTACATTGTGTGCCAACAAGACAATATACTAAAGCATGATTTTCAACTATCAATGATCGAACGAAATCCTACTAATGATGTCAAAGTGATGGTTGATGCTGATCATATGCCAATGTTCTCTAAACCTAAAGAGCTTTTTGCATATCTTCAAGAAATTGCTAAGACATATTATTAGTAATTTAATATGTTTGTTTATTTGAATTTAAAATAATTACTAATTATAATTATGAAGAATAAATATCAAATAAGTATCGCTCACGACAATCAATTTTGTCTCTGAATTATAATTTTCTCTTTGTATTAGTCTTGTCTTTGAATTGTTAAAACCTATATGATTCCAATCTATCTATTTAGATTCTCCGTCAATTCGAGTGTTTTGATAGAAATGAACCTCCGGTAGAGGAGGTGCATGAATGAAAATAAATTGCTAAAAAAACAAATTTGCAAAAGAAATCTTAAGCCTAAAATCTTTGTTATGAATCTACTAATTTTCAGACTAAAACTATTCTTGAGTAAAAACTTAAACTATTGGGTCAAATATTACTACTAATAGCAACTTTTAAAATAGCAAACACTCTTATTTACGGATAAATAGTGAATTTGTGAAAGAACTATCATTCTTTGCTATATTATATCCTATAGATTCAATAGATATAGATGCGTAAAATGTGTAAAAAAAAAGTTTATAAATAGGAACATAGAAAAGTATAGGCACACACTACCAAAAAAAAAAAAAAAAAGAAAAGTATAGGCACAAGGCAACATTGGTCTAGGAAAAATAGATGGATACAAGGCATTTTGTATTGGTTCATGGAGCTTGCCATGGAGCATGGTGTTGGTACAAAATTGTTACTCTATTGAAATATGTTGGACACAAAGTCACAATACTAGACATGGCTGCTTCTGGAATTCATCCAAAGCAAAGTGAATGAGCTGAATTCTATTGCAGATTATTATGAGCCATTGATTGAATTTCTAAAATCATTGCCACAAGATGAGAGAGTAATCCTAGTAGGTCATAGCTATGGTGGGACATGCATATCTATGGCTATGGAATTTTTTCCTAAGAAAATTGCAGTTTCTGTATTTGTTACAGCTTTCATGCATTCTCCTGATCTATGTTTCTTGACTATTCTCCAAGAGGTACTTAATTAATATTGTTATTTTCTGTTTTCTTATATTTCATACTTATCAATTAATTATGAAACACGAACACTCCTCAGATTAGGTATACGTTCTAGTGTCGAACACGCGTCGGTGTCGGACATTGACGCTTATGATTAAACAAAACTATACCATTTTCTCAAATAATTAGTAGTGTCGTCGTGGCGGTATCCATTCCTGTTAAAGTGACCATTTTTTTTCATTATTACTATTTTATAGTTTAATTTTTCAAATTGCAGTATCATCAAAGATTGGATTCCTTCTTGGACACAAAAATTAAATTTGATGATAGCTTAAAAGATAAATCAAATGGAACCATGTCATTTGGACCACAATTCGTAGCAACCAAGTTGTATCAACTATCTCCACCTGAGGTATAAATTCTTATCTTGACATAAAAACATAAATTCTTTGGAAAATAAGATGTTTATTATAATCTTATTCTTTTGACAAAATGCTTATAAATTCTTTAGATATGTTGTGATATATTGATGTAAGTTATATATGAACCAGGACTTGAACCTTGCAATGTCATTAATAAGGCCTTTTTGCAGTTTTGGTGATCAAGAACTATTAAAAGAGAAAACAAGAGTCACAAGAGACAACTATGGATCTGTTGCCAAAGTCTACATTGTGTGCCAAAAAGACAATGTACTAAAGCATGATTTTCAACTATCAATGATCGAATGAACTCCTACTAATGATGTCAAAGTGATGGTTGATGCTGATCATATGCCCATGTTCTCTAAACCTGAAGAGCTTTTTGCATATTTTCAAGAAATTGCTGAGACATATTATTAGCAGCTTAATATGTTTGTTGTGAAGAATAAATATCAAATACCAAGCATCACTCGATAAGTTAACTCAATATGTCGATCCAACCCAATGAAGTTTCCTCTCATGGCCAATCAATTTTAGTGTTTGGGCGGGCATTAACTTTCGGGTAAAAGAGGTGCACGAATGAAAATAAATTGCTAAATAAATAAATTGGCAAAGAAATTCCAATACAAGATTTTTCTCAAATTTACCTTAAGACTCAAACATTTGAGAAATTAACTTCTCCATATAATCCTATATATTCTTCATTAAAAAAAGAAAGAATTCTAATTGCAGTCAAGCTCTCATGACTAGAAGAAACCACAAATAAAATGTATACTCTAAGCATGATGTCCCAATGCTTTGCCACAAAGCAGAGCATTATTAGGAACATCGTATTCATTTGCGGCGGTGCGTTGTGCATTCCACACCCTCAGATACAACTGTTGTCCAAGATACTGTCTTTCCCATATGGCTGATCTCAAGTTCCACATACCTTGGTTATCCAATGACACCAATATTGCTGTCCATGAATTTGGATATACCTACATTCATTTTAAGCACATAAGTTACTTAAGCATATATAAAAGAAAAAAATTCTGGACATAATACATTTAAGACCTATGAATTATAGACACAGATATGGACACTGGATACGACATTGTCACATCGGTTAAATATAGAATCTGGTTAAACTATTTTTATGTAAACTGCAAACTGTTTTGATAAACCATCTAAGAGAACTTTGAAATAAGCTGAATTATCTTATGGACATTTACAAATGCTTATGTTGAAGATAATCTCAAATGAAATCTAAACATACTCTTTCAAGAAATCTTATTTTATAAGAAATAAAAAATGTGTCTTGTTTTGTTACCTGTGCAGTATGTCTAGTCAAAGCATCTACTAGATTATATGAACTTCTACTAGCATCTGTCCATTTGCCGAAACCATAACTGCAATTATTTATAGCAATGAGCAACGTCAAAACACCATTAAGAAAATTCTACAAAACACAAACTAAGAATGTTATGACATGTATACATACCCGACGACCCAAAAATCATAACCATCAAGATGCCAAGATTGCACGGAGTTTTCATTGTTTTGGAAAACAACCTCAATAAAATCATGAAGAGAAGTTCGCAACACCGATGTAGCTAAATGTGCAGGAGCATTTGTGGGACTGCTTTGGATTGAATTATCACTGAAGACTCCAGGAATGTTGAAGTAATCAGCAAGCTTAAGAGGGGTATCAGGGTTGATATAAGAGACACTGTTAACTGCATAACGGAGCTTTCCATTGATCAATGGTGCTGAATTGGCCAAGTTTATTCTTTTAGTTGGAATTATCGTTCCATAATGGAATGACCCTTGTGGGTTAGGCCTAGCAGCATTTGCTGTCAGATTCCATCTGCAAGAATAAATAATTTCCAATAGATTAGGAAATAAAGAGCAAATTATCATAATTTAGGAAATAAAACCATATTTAAATATTTTTTCATTAACCTGTAAGTTCTAGCTTGCTTCATCGACCAATCATAATCGGTAGCAGGGGGAGCAGCAGGCAAGAGTCCTGATGCTGATGAACGAGAGTTTGAATAATGTAACACTGAAATTGTGTTGAGAACTGTTTGAGTAAATCTTGTCGAGGCAACAATGTAATAGTCCTTTGGAGGTTGATTTAAGGTTACTAAAACAGAAACTGATTGTCCAACATGCACATCAAGTGAATCATATAAATTTTGGATAGTATGTGATCCTTCAACCTCAACTAGTTTTAGCATATGACCCTGAATTCTAAAGTTAATTGACGTCGACAATCCGATATTCGAGATCCTAAACATATAGGTATTTCCTGAAAACGAAGCGCAAAACTGTTAGTAAAAGCAAATTTTATACAAAGTTGAAATGTATTTATTTGTTAGAATTTTGAGTATTGTTTAAAACTCGAAAATTTACCTTGGTTACCAGTGAAGGTAGAATGAACCTGACCATTGATAAGTAGGCCATCCGGAAAGCCAAGAGATTTTCCGGAATCTAAAGATTGGCTCAATGTCTACAAAGACAAAATAAATGCAATTTAACATATAACATAACAGGAAACAAACAAATCTAAATTATTAAATGTCAAAATCACTTTTTTTTATAATCTGTAACTAACGTGTCCTAATTCTCACAAGTCCTTAACAGCCTAGCAGTATCAATGATATTTTAATACAGGATGTTTATAAGGAAAGAAAGAAAAAATCTTATGTTACTTACTTTGTGGTTGGTTTTGTACCAATCACCAATGAGTAGAGTAAAATCTCCATCAGGGTTTGAATAAGGTATTGGGATGACAGATCTATGGTAAACATTGAGTCCTCCAAACCCTCCAGCAGCTTTATGCATTTTAGTTGATGGAAAATAAGTATAAGTTCCAATCTGATCTTTTGTTTGAAACTTGTAAGTATAATTTGAGTTTGGAGGAATAGCACAGTTGGTTCCCAAAACTCCATCTTGCCATGAATTTTTCCTTTGTTTAATTCCATTCCTAGTTTCATCCCAACATTGTTAAATCATTGTTATCAAAGAAAATCTCACAAACAAACACAAGTTGATACAAATGTTTTGAAAACCGGACCGGAGATTAAACTGGTGAGGCCTCTAGATCAGAGCCGAATTGGTTTAGCCATTGAACTTTTGGTTGAAATGGATGATGAATATATAGATAAATAAAGTAAAAGTATTGCAAAAAAATAGTCGAACCAACTATGGTTCAACTCTTGTTCAATCTGATTCAACCAGACTGCAATGCAACCAGAATCAAATCAACTGATGAACTGGCTGATGCTCAATTCAACCGGCAGAGCCAATTGGTTCGGGCTGGTTTTCAAAATATTGATTTTGATTTATACAAAAAGGGACTAAAGAACTTTTGTTTTGGCTTTCGCCACCAGTTTAATCTGGTTCGGGGGTCAGTTCTGGCATCAAGTGATTCCAGTTTCAGACCCCTTCTGATCGCAGTTGCGGGGGATCACGATGTGGAAAGGGACTTAAGAACTCTAATCAAGCAAAAAGAAAACAAAAACATATATAAAACTCACCATGTAAGTAGAAATGGTTCATCTAGCTTGTTAACAAGGTTGAGAATCACATTGTCATTAGTAATCAAATCAAGTCTAGGACCAGGAAACTGACCATTAATCAAAATAACCTACAAAAAGTAACCACAAAAGAAAAGTCAGAATCAGAATTTTTTTTAACATCAGATCCAATATAAAAGCATATTCATATTTCATTACTCACTTGTTGTGGTGTACCAAGTGGCGAAAGAGTTCCATAAGTCACAGTCCATGTGTAGTACTTATATGCATCTTCTGATTGCACTAAAGACACACTTACAAATGCAAGAACAAGACATAGTAAAGATAACAAACTAGTGTTTCTTCTTCCCATTGTTTTCACTGAAAAATGTAAATAAAAATACACACTATTATTAGAATGCTATGAACTATAAAAATGAAACATCACTGTTAAGTTACTATAAAAGGAAGGAACTAGATTTATAGTACCAGATCTATGTTTTTTTGTTTGAAGAGAGTGACACACTTCAACACTGACACCGACTTAGCTATGAAACGTTAATATAAATACAGAATGAAATGAGCTTAAAGATATTATTTTAACATTATTATTATTTTAGGATATTGTTTGTGTTTTCTAAGGTTGCATATTGATCATAAATATTAGGTGAAGTTAACGCGTTTTGGTTTGTTAGCTGTTGCTTCCAGCTAAAGTACTGTCTCCCATGATTATGTTCTAATTTGTCATACTGTGATATACTGTATACTACTAATCATTATTAAAGTTTTTTTTGGTCTATACTAATCATTATTAAAGTGGAAGAAAGGTTAATCTAATTGTAAAAAGAGCACCGACAAGATACCATTCTTTTGAATTTTGTTGACAGTGCAGACATTCATATTTATTTTATAATGTTTATTATAATTTTTAATATTAATTTAAAATGTACTGGATTTTTCACTGTATGTCCATGTGTGGTTCTAAAAGGGCACAAACATTTTTAATAAGGTCACAACAATAGGTTTTTCAACTACTTTGAAATGAAAAAACCAAATAAAAAAAAATTATCATTGAAACTGAAACAGATAAGATGGCAAAAATTGCAGAGATCTCTGCATGTAAGTAAATGCATACTCTAAACTACTTTTCCAAAAATAAATTAAATGTATCATTTGATGGTATTACAAAAGTGCATTCAAATTACTTTAATCTAATTAAAAAATTAACTAGCACAGTTCCTATCCATACATTGAAACACTTTAAATCATAAGTTACAGATCAAGTGATTTTATCTTAAAAAAGTACACTAACTTTTTTTATGTTAAAAAGAGAACACTATCTTTACCTACTTGTTTGTTTTACAACAAAATTAAGCTCAATACATTGCTTCAATAACATATCTTATAGAACTTGATTTAGTAAGATTTCTGTAAGAAATGTAAACAAGATCATCACAGGATGTAAATACATGTTCATTACCAATAACAAACATAAAACCAAATCTTAATATATATTCTAAGAGATTTATCTACAAATCATATTTGTACAAAATCCAATTCACTAAAGCATTATGTGAATCTTTTAAGGACATAAATATGACTCTACTTTGGCTATTTCTAAGTAATTCTAAAGCATAGCTAAATTGTCTATCATTCAGAAGACCTTCCCTTTGAATGTTTTTCAAAACTTCAATGCAACTTGGAATTGAGTATTGTCCACACACATAAGATGGTCCTGCAATATCATTATTAGCTTCTGCTGCTTCAACTAATCGTTCTATGTTTCTCGTAGATGTTACAAACTCAACTTTTCCAGTATCCTTTGTGACTTTCTCACCTATATCTTGTGATGTTTTTCTTTTCTTTTTCGATTGAGTGTTAGTGTTAGGGATAACTTCGTCATCAAGATTAAGTTCTTCATCATCGGACTCAATAACTTGTGGCACATTCGAATCGATATTTTTGCCACTAGATTCAGTAACTTCTTGTGGCATATTCGAATCAATATTTTTGCCACTGGATTCAATTGACAATCCCACAGTCCGTGTCTCTGCATTTTGACTTGTCACTGCATCCCCAAATATGAGTTCCAACTCATCACGAAATTCTAATCCTTGATATCGAAATTTTGCATATTTCGCATTTTCCTACATAACCATTAAAAAATAGGATTTATACATGTGATGTTTTGCACTTAACTTTCAAATAACAAAATAATTAAAATATTTAGAAAACTCACTCTTATCTTAGCATCCCACCATTCCAAATCAGCTTCAATAGCTCCTGTGTGTTGGTTCCATCTCAGATGTGTTTCTTTGCCTGTCAATTGTTTCCATATAGTCCAATCAGCCCTCAAACTATCCATTCTATTCTTCAATTGCTTTTGGGTATGGTTTCTTTTAGCGCGCTTGTTAAATTCTAACCGTATTTCTTCCCACTTCTTATTCTTAAATGCAATTCCTGGTTTTCTAGTTTTAGTAATCTCATCCATACAAATATTGAGTAACATTTTGGTCCTAATTGGATCCCACTTTGCTTTTTGTGGAATTTCATAATTGCCCAGATTCCCCAAAAGACTTTCTTTGCTAGCCATAAGCTGCAATGAATAGAAAATAGTAAATACTTCACACTAATTATCAATTATGTAAATATCATATAATAGAATAATATCTAACGTATGTATATTAAAATTTCCAACTAATAAGATGTAGTAATATCATGAATCAGACATAACACTGAACTGTATTTCAAATGTTTTTCTTATATCCCAATGACATTTCAATTGCTTCAAGCTTTTTCTAAAGAAATGTAATTGGCCAAGTTCACTGCTGCCACTAACAGTAGCTCAAATAGGAAGTTGATGTTTTGCAAGGAAAATGTGCTAATAAGATTAATAATAACCAACTCAAGCAACAATAAAAAATGCAAGCATAGAGACACACAGTCCTCAACACAAGAAATAAACTTTTGGTCGTTTTTCAGTTTTCACTTAGGATTGAACCAATTTGCTTTAACAATAAAAATGTTGTAAATTACTTAAAAAAAAAATGGTGTAGATTTACGGACACTATAAAAAAAATAATTTAAAATCAATTAAATGTGATTGAAGTATTATATAATCATTTATCATGTTGTTCTTTGAATATATTTTAAAATATAGACTTAGCCCTCCCCTCCAAACCCTCCCAAACAGATTCTAAAAGTTTTACAAATGTAACATAGTGAAATGTGTTGAGAATCACACAGCTCACCATTAGTTAGGACTTAAGATAAAGAAAGTTATCAAGGACATAATACAACTTATACTAGTATTAGTATTCTTAGAATTTGGGTTGGGCCTAGCTTAACCTTACAAAACAGGCTTGTAAGGTGAGGATTGCCTCTACTTATAAATTCATATTAAGGTCATCTCACATCGGATGTGAGATTCTTAACAAGTATAAATAGGAGCATGTGTAATTCATTCATCATATCATAATGTTACCCCCTGAGATTTATGTTCATTATCATGCAATTGAGTATGTCCTCTACCCTCACACACCCTATGACTCTTCACAAAATGACAAGTACATTATCACAAGGTGGAACGCTCATAATTAAGTTGATAGAATTGGTCCTCACTCTAGGACATAATTAAGTTCTAAGTACAATAACAATGATTTTTTCCTATTGAACTCATGACCTTAAATAAAGGTACTAAAAACTAATAAAATAGATATTTAATTGAGAATTAATAAGTAAGACACACCCTGCATACATGATTTGCCATAGTAAACCCACTAAATAGAAAGATTAACTAACAACTCTACTTCCAAATCCTTTCATTGCCCTCTAAACCCACTAGAGTGCCATGAATGTTTCTCTGTTTCTTTGCCTACTGAGATTATATTGAACCATTACTCCTCCAAGAGATAATTTTTTTACTCTTATTTTGCTAACTCGATATCCAGACCAATTCCACCGTCCACTAGCGGGGTCCCAATTGAAGCCAGAGTTTTACTCTCTATGTACTAATCCAACCCAAAAATTGGCACATGATTCGAACCTGAGACATTAATAGGTGCACACTCCGAAGTCCATGCCTTCCCCACTAAGCTATCTTTTAATAACCCAATTTGAGTATTTGAAAATTTAAAGAAAAAATTAACCTAATATGATGACACATTGTTTGTCACATTGACAACTAATTAATTTTTTGGCATACAAAAAAAGTGTTGAAAAACATTTTATTTTTTCCCTAACCCTAATTTTCACTTTTCATGGAAAATTGAGTACAACTAAAATCATTAATACAACAAGGATCGCACAAATTGGAAGCATTAATGGATTCAGTAGCTTATTTTACATACCAAACAAGTCGGATTAATAGCAGGAGAATAAACAATTTTGGTGCATTGTTCATGAAAAAGAGAAAAGGATTACACAAAATCATCATCGAATCGAGAAAGAGAAGAAAATTATATATAGGGAAGAGATTCTACCGGTCGATAAGAATGAAACTTGAAGAACGGTGAACGCGGCAGAGAACAACCCGAGATGGCAGAAGCCGATGATGGTGGTGACTGATGAAAAAAGTAGGGTGAATTATATAAGCTTTTTATAAGTTGTCTAAAAGTGGAAAATAAGAGAGAAAAAATAAAGCTTCTTATAAGTTTTCCAAATTTTTTTTTTTTTATTTAGGACCCAATTTTTTCTGTTTTATACAAATGATCCCCATATTTTAAAATTTAATAGTTTTATTTTTAATGCAAATTTAATAGTTTTAACTATTACAACACATATTAAGTATACCTAGTATGATCCATTATTAGGAGGGTTATTTGGACTGCCACTTATTTTGATCTTTGGTTATGGAGAAACAAAGAGAAATATGATTATGAGTATGTGAGACTATGTTTTTCACATCGATAGATACATAATTATGTGGAGAATTATTATAAAGCACAACGCATCATAGTAGTGATAATGAAGCATCCCCGTATTACTACTAATGTTTGATGGGAAGCATTGTTAGCATCTTAACACAACATTAATACAGATGGAGTTGTGCAATACGGTGTGATTGGGTGTAGAGGAGTTTTACGAGATCATCAAGGAGCTTAAATTGGAGTGTATTAAAAAATAGGGTCATGCTAACTAGTGCCCCGGAGTACTAGTTAAGAGTACAAAAGAAATAATTTTTACATTGAAAACATCATTTTTTTTTATTTTTTCAAACATTGACTGTACACATTTCGATGCATTTTTACTATTTTAAGTATCGTTAACTAGTGCCTCAGGGGCACTAGTTAACATTTTCCTAAAAAATACAGGTTCAACAAATGCCTTCATTGCTGAGTTATATGGGGAGGTATGAAGGATTGTGCCTAGCTCGACGAAAAGGGTTAATGAATGTTGAATTACAGATCAACTCTTTAGCAGTTGTGAATAATTTTGGAGGAGAAAGCATTGGAAGTAATAGGGGGTAGGAGTTTAATTAGAAGAATTCAATGCTTGTTACAAGAAGAGTGGAATGTTAACATTCAACATGGATATCGCGAGGCAAATAAAGTGGCTGAAGTGTTGGCTTTGATGGGATGTCCGTCAGTTGAATGCATGCTGTTTTGGAAGAAACAATTTTTGAATAAATAAAAAACACAATTTTCCGTACACAATTTCTATTTATAGTTCAATAACATGTACTATCTTCGGGGTAAATATAAGTGAGAAAGTCTAACATAGGCACAACCCCAACACCTCATTATTAGGCACACTCACATAAAAAGGAAAAAAATTAAAAAGAAATAATTAAAATGATATTGATTGATGTGACTTTATTATTTTTCTTATAATTTGTTAGATTTATGTGTGTGTGCCTAAACAAAATTAATTTGTGGTTGTGCCCATAGAAGGAATGCCTCAATATTAATATTCCCTTGAATATTTTGTTTAAAATATGACAATATGATATATTTTAAATAATTTTTTTAAAGAGTTTACTTACACTTTCTCTGTATTATTACACAATTTACTTCTTTTTTTTTGACAAAAACAAAAAACAATATTCATTCATTTCGATAATCGATAGAGTACATTATATGCAAATATAAATTCAACATCGCTAAAAACAAAAATGATGAATTTGCAAACAAACCCACAATATTCAAGTTAATAGCATACAACTGCGAAATGTCTACAAATAATATAATAAAATTAAATTCATCGAAATGTTAATGTTTCCGGATCTGCAACATTGATGCTCAAATCATTGATGGAATCTGCAATGATTGAAGTTGATCTTTCAATATAAACTGAACGAACACCGCAACAAGATGGGAAATCAACAACGTTGTACCAAGACGACGACCAACACAACGCCGCACTCTCACGACGACAACACAAACACAAAAGAAAGAAACTAAAAAACTCAATATATGTGAAAAATCAGTTATTTAAATTAAAAGCATGAAAAAAAAGATGCAAATGGATGATTTTAGACCAAAATGACCTAAAACCACCCATCACTGATAGAAGATGAAGAAGAAAACTCAAGAAGAATAGAAACTAGAGTCGACAAACACAACGAAGAGAGAAGAGAATTGTTACATAAAATTTGTCATCGTAACTAAAACAGTGAAAATAAAAACGATAATGGTCCCATTATACTTTTATTGATTTTCTTTTCTATCATTAGATCATATATTATATTATTTAAGAATCTCTCTTAAGTTGTTCATCATCATATTCAATAACTTCTTGTGGCACATTCAAATCGATATCTTTGACACTAGAATTGAATGACTTTTTTCTTGTGTTCGAATTCAATGTTTTCTTATAAAAGATTTACATATAGAAAAAGTTATTTCATTTAACACTACTGTTGGTTTTTTTACCCAAATACATCTATTTAAAATCAATATTCTCAACTTGCCATATTTTAAAAACAATTTCTTCAAATACCATACTTTTGCCGTTTAGTGTGACGAAATTGTAAAGACTAATTTTTTTTATTATTTTTGCTTTAGCCATATAACATAGCGAAATTTCATAAAATTCACAATTTCGCCACATTACATAACTAAAGCAAAAGAATTTCACCACACCATGTGGCCAAAGCAATATGGCATTTCTCTAAGGCACACTCTAGAATCTAGATTCTAGAAAAAGAGAATGGAGGTGCCACGGAGGCTGCAAAGTTGTACACGTGTAAATCAGACAGAGAGTATAACTCTGTTGCAAATTACGTACACCGAAAGACCAGTATTTTAGCACAACACATTATATATTTTTCTGTTCAACCATTACAATAGGTTTTATGAGATTATAGATGAGAAGGCCATTAAGAAGATCAAAAGCAGAATACTAAATGGGAATGAAAAGGATAAGAAAATAGAGTGAATTGCTCTTGTATAGCCTAGAAGCTTGTATACAAATTTTATCCACGGTTATGTAATGTTCATAAAATAGAATACTTTCATCAAAATAATAATGGAATACTATCACATTAGTATTATTTGTTAATTGTAAAATTAAAAAATTAGTATTATTTTTTTATAACATGAAGACTTCATTAACGAACTAGATGGAGAATTGAATAATCCCTATAATCCAACACAAGTAAAACATGTAAAAAATCACAAGTAATATTAAATAAAATAGGAGTGAAATAATTCATGGCATTTCGTTGCTATTGCTAACATTATTAATTCTAATTGATGACCGTTTTGGGCTTAAACATATAAATTATATATACGAGTGTCGAAGTTAATCATAAGTGGATCTGTGGCGCAATGGTAGCGCGTCTGACTCCAGATCAGAAGGTTGCGTGTTCGATTCACGTCAGGTTCAAATTATTTTGATTTTCTGTGTACTCGCGCTTTTACACTGCATAGACTCAAATTGCGCCTATGGGCATGACACACACACACACACAGTTTTGCAGAAACTGTGATCAAACACTTGCACTATTTGTTGTGCTTCACACACACACTGAAAATTGAGAGAATGAAGAGAAGAAGATGAATAGGAGAAAGAGGAGTTTTTATTATTTCACTTGTTACACAAAATTTACATTGCAACACTATATATAATAGTGTGACTTGTACACTAAGTAAGCTAACAAACTTAACTAAGTCTAAACCTCTTTCTTTCTATAGTTGAACTCTAAAACAGAAATTAACAGAAATTAGTTTCTCTAATATAGACAATATAGGTTTAGACACTAAAATAAGCTCAAGTTGCATTAGTTATTTTAGATGACGATTTATATTTTCTAGGAGGATGTAATGAATAAATAAAATAAACGAAGAGATTGCTTACCAAAAAAAAATAAATTAAGAAATTACTTGGTTAGTTTAGTTTTTTGTCTCTATTAACAATATTTCAGTCCAAATACATCACCTGCTGTGACTGTAACTACCAAGAAAGTTCCAAACAAACCATTAGGTGTTTTGTCATTGAAAAAAATAAAACATATACGCGTGCTAATTTTTTTCTTCTTCAGAACCTTCTGCCTAAGCTAAGATTAACAGGAAGACCATAAACTGATTTTTGTTTTTATAAATAGCCGATCATAGTTTTAGTCGAGTTCATGTGTAAGAAAACATTTGATTCCACAAAAGCAACAAAACAGAACATTACTTTCGTTGCTGCATGGTTTTGATCTTATAATAATTAAGGTACTATCATCTGTTATGGCGGATCTATTGAGTGGAGGTGCTGTTGGAGCTGTGACAGGAGAGATGTTGAGATATGCTCTCCAAACGATAGAAAATGGTCGACAATTTGGTCCAACTCTTGAGATGAACGTCGAAACTTTGAACGCGTTGGCTCCTTTGGTTGAACAGATCAAAGATTACAGTGATTTGTTAGGTCGACCGAGAGAAGAGATAGAAAGGTTTGAGACTCACATAAAAGAAGGTAAAGAGCTCGTAAGAAAAAGCAAGAAGCTTACTCGATGGAAGTTTTTTTGCTTTCCACATTACCAAACCAAGCTTAGGAAGAAAGATGAGGCACTTATAAGACATTTGAATGTTAATGTTCAAGTTGAGAATAGAAGAGATGTGATGGAGGTTTTGGCTTACGTGAAAGTAATTTTAGAGATTATTATGATAAAGGAGAATTTAGTTGGTGCTCAAATTTGGGGTTTAAGTGGTAATCAAATTTGTGGTGTGTGTGGTGCTCCTGGTACATGTGTGGAAAGGGACAATACTTTAAATAATTTGAAGATTGAAATGATGAAGGATGGTGTTTCTGTACATGTATTGACTGGAATGGGTGGATCAGGAAAAACTACTCTTGCTACGAAGCTTTGTTGCGATTCACAAATCAAAGGTACCAACTAAATAGTTGTTTCGTTCTTTTACTAAATGTCTAGATTGATTTATTTGAATTTATCTATTGACATAAACACTTAATTATAACATGTTTGTAAAGGTGTTTTCGTCTCTCCAGAAGAGCTTATTAAAACAACTTATAGCACAATTTACTTTATTCGATCTTTTGTTATAGAATATGTATGCATAAGCATGTATATGATAAGCGTTCATATAAACAACTTATAACTTGTCCCTAAGGTGTTTTTTAGCTCTCCATAACAGCTTTTATGAAAACAAGCTATAGTTTATATGAGAATAATTTGACTTCATTTTATCTTCGGTTATATAATTAGAGTATACATAAGTGCTTATCATGTATGTGTTTATCATGTAAGCACTTAATTAAGCTATTTATCTAAACTGGGTGTTAGTCTTGTGAAGTTACTTGTTTGTATAGTTAGTCGTCCTGTATGACATTAATTTGATTTGAAATAGGATCTGGTTTGGTCTATAATACAGTCCAAGGGTTTTAGCCCCTCTTATTGGTCCTCCATCGTCAGACCCAAATCATTGCTAGCTAAGGAGTTGGGTCGGTCACCATGACCCTCTTATCGGCCACTCAGTCCCAAAGATCAGGAATTGGGTCGGTCACCCTGTCCGCTCCATATGCCTCTGGTGTCTCTTAAGCTCTGTCATCCATATAGGTCTCCTATTCCCGTTACTAGGGTATCGACTATTAGGTACCATATAGTATCAAACCTCATCTCATTTGGCATTCAATCATAAAAAATATCAAAACAATTTTATTTCATTTCATTGTATTCCATTTGACTTCATTTCAATACAATACAATACAATCCATTCACTCTGATTTAGAAAGTTATTTTGCTTATGACTAGGCAAGTTTGGTGGAAACATCTTCTTTGTTACTGTCTCTAAAACTCCCAACTTGAAGAGCATTGTACAGACACTATTTGAACACTGTGGACTTCGGGTGCCTAAGTTTCATAGCGACGAAGATGCAATTAACCGATTGGGAGTTCTGCTGAGGCAAGTTGGTAGAAATCCAATATTATAGTCTTGGATAATGTTTGTGTTGGACATTGCCTTGAAAACTCAGTAACAGGAAACTAGGAAGCAGGTGGCGCTGCGCGCAGGTTGTGTCTGTCTCCTGCGCTGTGCGCGGCGCTGCGCGCAGGAAAGGGCCTGGAAAGTGGATTTTGGTCTGTTGGCTGCGCCGTGCGCGGCGCTGTGCGCGGGCGCGCGTCCATGAGCCTATAAATAAGGCTGTTTGCCTTTTCTGAGAAGTGTAAGGGGATTTTAGGGTTTCTGGAGCCAACATAAAGACTAGGGTTAATAGAGAAACATCTTGGGAAGACTCTAGGGTTGGGGAAACACACTATCACCTTGGGAAACACTTGGAATTGAATCTTTTGGTCACGGGGAGAGATTCGGGACTAGGGTAGAATTAGGAAAACACTAATTCTTGTAACTCTTGTGGAGAATCTTATTGTAATCAAGCTTTCAATTGATAAGTGGAACGGAGAGGGTTGCCCTCCCCCCAGATTAGGTTCATTAACACCGAACTGGGTCAACAAATTCTATCGTGTTCTTTACCGCTTTCACTGTTTATTTGTTCGTGATTATATTGCTTGGTTCTCACTGTTTTGGTTGCTTAATTTATTTGCTCCACACACTAAAGGTTATTGGTGTGAGTTAATCGAATTCACAACAGTTTAGCCTGGCTCAGAAAGCCTTGTTGAGATGTTCAAACTCCAAATGCTTGATTGTAAGATTTTGGTGACTTCAAGGGCTCCATTTAGAAGATTTGGCACCCCATTCCAATTGGATCCACTTGATCATGATCATGCTGTGTCCCTTTTCCATCAATATGCTCAATTGAATCACAGCAGCCCATACATACCTGACAAAAATCTTATCGATGAGGTGCTTTCTCTTGAATCCAACTAAATTTATCACACCAATGAGACACAAATTTATGTTTCTTTGTTATGTTAAATCTTCTACTATGGGATATTATAAACAAATTATTTTTTAATAAAAACAACCTGATTACTTTTCATAACAGTAGTCAACTGACTAGGGCTTTATTTTGATGAACAACTTAAATAAGCGCTTATAAATCAAATATTTATCATATAAGTGCTCATGTATAAGTTATTTCTATAACAAAAGACAAAATAAAGTCAATTTGTTTTCATATAATTGATGATGTAAGTTGTTTTCATAAGATATCACAAAGAGAGCTCTCTCAAATAGTCTCACTATTGTATACTAGTTAGCTACCTAAGCCTTTGATGTTACTCACTGATTTCACTTCTATGCACAGATAGTGAAAGTTTGCAATGGTGTGCCATTGGCGCTTCGGGTCCTTGCTAGTTGCCTCCGTCAGCAGCCTTTTGAGAAGTGGCAAAATGTGAAGGAAAAATTAGAAATTAAAACCATTCTTTATAACACTGAATATGGCACGATGCAAGATCTCCGCAGAGAACAAGCAATCCATCAAAGCAATGTGGAACCATTTGAAGAAAGAAAAAGGCAGGAGATGATTGACTTGAATGCTCAGATGAAGAAAAAGCTTGTTGGAGTCATTGTGGCTCTAAGCTTTGTTGTAATGCTTCTGATATTTCTGTTTGTAATTTTTTAAGTAGCTTTATTAAAATATTAGGAAGTAGCAGTTCAATGTAAACTTGTTTGTGACTTGTGTTTATGTGAGATTTATATGTGTAATCTTTCCAAATAATATCAATGTGATTTATTAAACTTAATATGTATTTTAATTTCTGCTCCTTTGTGATTTGTTAACACAAATAAATGGATTTCCTATCGTAATTGCGTCATGCAGTTACAGCCGTGGACCGCCGTGGACCGTCCAATCTGAATCAACGGATCATATTATTTAACAGAGCATTATATCTAGACCTCCGATCTGAATAGAATTGCTGCGACTAATTACTGTGTGAAACTGCAGGAAACTTTAACAGCAGCAAATCTTGGTCCATCAAAGATCACAGTATGTAACATATAACGTATAGAAGAAAGTGTAGTACATTAGCACAAATGGATCTGTGGCGCAATGGTAGCGCGTCTGACTCCAGATCAGAAGGTTGCGTGTTCGATTCACGTCAGGTTCATTTTCTACTTTTTGTTATTTTGATTTTCAAAATAAATGCGGCAAAGGGTTGACCAACCATATACTCTACGTGTTTTGTACTTATACGCGTGTTATGTGAAAAAGAACAGCTACAAAAATTGAATGAATCAATAAACTAAGAGTGAATATATCATAAGTCAACGAAATATATATATGTTTGCTATAAATAACTCTGATTCATTATACTTTTATTACTTCACTTCATTCATATATATCTTATCTTTCTCGTCCAATCATTTCATTTTTTTTATTCATTCCACAATAACAACAAAAATACAGAACAATACTTTAGTTGTTTGTTTTTGTTGCATGGTTTTGATCTTATAATAATTAAGGTATCATCTGTTAGTTATTATGGCGGATCTATTTGGAGATGCAATAGGACAAATGTTAAAATATGCTGTTGAAACAATCAAAAAGGGTCGAGATTTTGCTCCTACACTTAAAACCACCATACAAACTTTGAACATTTTGGTTCCTTTGGTAGAAAGGATGAAAAGTTCAAATGATTTGTTGGATCAACCAAGAGAAGATATAGAGATGTTAGAGACTCACATGAGAGAGATTAAAGAGATTGTAGAAAAAAGCAAGAAACTTACTTGGCGGAACATTGTTTCTCTTCCAAGTTACCAAGCTAAGCTTCAGAAGAAAGATGAGGCTCTTCAGAAACATTTATCTGTTAATGTTCAAGTTGAGAATAAAACTGATTTGAAGATGTTGTTGGTTAAGGTTCAGGAAATTTTAGAGAGGTTAAATGGGAATCAAGTTAGGGGTTTGTGTGGTGCTCCTGAAGATCCTCAATGTATGGGAATGGATAAGCTTTTAACTCGGTTGAAGATTGAAATGATGAAGGATGGTGTTTTTGTACGTGTTTTGACTGGTTTGGGTGGATCGGGTAAAAGCACTCTTGCTAAGAAGCTTTGTTCGGATCCACAAATTAAAGGTAACAACTAGCTTAAGAGTTTGTTTGCAGCTTATAGCACAAATGTTTGTCAAGATAAGTGCTTATGTACATAAGCTAATTTTATAGCAAAAGATGAAATAAATATAAGCTGTTTTTATAAGTTCTACCAAATAGTCTCACAAAACTTATGTCGGTAGATGAACTCAAATAAGTTAATCCAAACAGGTCCTAATTTATTATTTTGTTTTACTTGAACTGAACTGATTTATTTGACCTTATCTGATGACATAAGCACTTGTGAGACTGTTGTTTATGTGAGCTTATTGAAACAACTTATATCATGTTCATAAGACTTTTTGAGTTTATTTCTATAAGTTATCCACAGCAGCATATGCAAACAGCTTATCATATAAGAAAACAATTTGACTTCATTTTACAATTTGTTATAGAAATAGTTTATACATAAGTATTGATATGGGCGTTAGTCTACTGAAATTACATGCTTGGTTTTTTAGTACTGTATTGTATGACATGCATTTTGTGGAGAATGAGCCTTAAAATGAATGTTTTTTTTCAGTTTATGTACATGTTGATTCACATAAGGCTTGATGTGGCTTGAATCATGTAGTAAATTTTGTGTTCATGTTTCCTACTGCATGGATTGATTCAATTCAACTTCATAAATTCCATTCGACTTCATTTCAATACAATCCATTCTCTTTGATTTAGAAAGTTATTTTGTTTTGGACTAGGCAAGTTTGGTACAAACATCTTCTTTTTTACTGTCTCAAGAACTCCCAACTGGAAGATCATTGCACAGACACTATTTGAATACTGTGGACTTCCGGTGCCTGAGTTTAATAACGACGAAGATGCAATTAACCGACTGAGATCTCTGCTGAGTAAAGTTGGTAAAAATCCAATATTATTAGTCTTGGATGATGTTGGACCTGGCTCAGAAAGCCTTGTTGAGAAGTTTATCAAATTTGAAATGCCAGATTATAAGATTTTGGTGACTTCAAGGGTTGCATTTAGAAGATTTGGCACCCCATTCATGTTGGATCCACTTGGTCCTGATCAAGCGGTGTCTCTTTTCCGTCACTTTGCTCAATTGAATGAGAGCAGCTTGTTCACACCTGATAAAAAAATACTCCATGAGGTGCTTTCTCTTCTATCCAACTCAATAGACATGATTACATCATTTACATGTGACAAACAAGATAGAAATTTATGTTTCTTTGTTATGTTAAATCTTCTAGTTTGGGGTATAAACAAATTATTTATGAATAAAAACAACCTTATTAGTTTCAACTGACTAGGGCTTTGTTTGGACAAGGAACTTAATTAAGCACTTACAGAATCAATGTTTATCATATTGTGTCTATATCAAAAGACAAAATAAATTCAGTTTTTTTTTTTCTTCATATAATTGATGTATGTTCATGTTTTGTATTCGCAAGATATTTTTGAGATGTAGAGCTTATGGACATGTTATAAGTTGTTCTCATAAGCTCTCTCAAACAATCTCACAAGTGTTTATACCAGTAGATAAGTTCAGATAAGCAAATCCAAATAGCCCCTAGTTAGCATACAATTGTATTAGTTAGCTACCTAAGCCTTTGAGGTTACTCACTGATTTTGCTTTTACGCACAGATAGTGAAAGGTTGTAAGGGTTCGCCGTTGGCGCTTGAGGTCATTGCTGGATCACTCTGTCAGCAGCCATTTGAGAAGTGGCAAAATATGATGGAATTTTTTCAAAATAAATCCATTCTGGAGTCTGAGAACTATTTTCACAAGAATACGCCTGACACTGACTTGCTCTGTCGCCTTCAACAAAGTTTAGATTCATTGGAGGATATCAATAAGAAGGAGTGCTTCATGGATCTAGGGCTATTTCCTGATGACCAGAGGATCCCCGTTACAGTCCTCATTGATATGTGGAGGGAACTGTATAACCTAGATGAAGATGGTACAAAAGCAATGGCCATTGTCCATGACTTAAACACCAGGAATTTGATTAATGTCACAGCTAGAAGGTAAACAATATCTTTTGGTTGTCGTTATAGAGAAAATAAGTACAAGTATTCTATCAAATAGGTTAAATTATTCGTCTTGTTGTTGTTTTGGTGCTTCCCTCGGTTACTATATTATGCTCTCGTTGTACAGGAAAGTTGCAACAGAAACAGACATGACCTACAATAACCACTATGTCACGATGCATGATCTCCTCAGAGACTTAGCGATCCTTCAAAGCAAAGGAGAATCATTTGAACAGAGAAAAAGACTGATCATCGACTTGAATGGAGGCAATCGTCCTGATTGGTGGATAAGACCGAATAAGCACAGAATCTTTACTCGTATTGGAATGTTGGCAAAACAGAAGCAGCTAAAGGTTGCTGCCCGTATATTGTCTATATCGACTGGTATGTTTCTATTTCTAAATTATATGCACACTACTTACAAATGAAAAATTAACTCCATTTGTTACAAAATAATTGTATTTAGAGAGATATGTTACCCTACTTACTCATTCACTTGCCATGCATTTTCTCCTATGTTTATTGTGATATATGATGTTTCTTACAGATGAAACATTTTCTTCGGATTGGTGTGATATGCAACCTGATGAAGCTCGGGTTCTGGTTTTGAATCTTCGGTCTGACCAGTACTCATTACCGGATTTCACCAAAAAAATGAGCAAACTGGAAGTTTTAATAATCACAAATTATGGTTTCAATCATTCTGAATTAACCAAGTTTGAGCTACTCGGTTTTTTATCAAACTTGAAAAGAATAAGGTTGGAGAAAGTTTCTGTCCCTTGCCTATGCATATTGAAGAATCTGCAAAAACTATCCCTTCATATGTGCAATACAAGGAATGCTTTTGAAAGCTGTTCTATCAAAATTTCAGATGCTATGCCAAATCTAGTGGAGTTGAACATTGATTATTGTAAAGATTTGATTAAATTGTCTGATGGATTTTGTAACATAACCACAATGAAGAAACTCAGTATCACCAACTGCCACAAGCTTTCTGCAATACCTCAAGATATTGGAAAGTTGGAGAATTTGGAAGTGCTAAGGCTTTGTTCCTGTTCTGAATTAGAAGAGATGCCAGAATTTATTGCAGGCCTTACCAAGCTACGCTGTCTCGACATCTCAGACTGTGTGAGTCTTTCAAAATTACCGAACGACATTGGTGACTTGCAAAAGCTTGAGAAGCTGTCCATGAAGGGTTGCTCAGAGTTGAGTGTATTGCCTGATTCTGTCATAAAATTTGGAAATTTAAAGCATGAAATGGATGTGATCTGTGATGAAGAAGGTGTTGCCTTATGGGAACAGTTTCCCAACATTCCCAATATAAGGATAGATATGCCTAAAGCAGAAATTAACTTAAATTGGCTTCATGGAACTCGTTCTTGAGTGTTGGTTCATGAAGATAAAGTGACTTGAAGTCATGTTGATACTTGTAAACAATATTGCTACACATATGTTTTCCTATTTAGCATAATGGTGTCCATGTAATGTAACTGTAGTGATTTGTGTTTGACTGTACTATTAATGTAATATACATAGTTGAGAAGCATGGTAGAGCTCAACAAATAGAAAAAATAAACTAAGAAATTTAAGAGTTTTGCGAATTTTTTTTGCCATCTTATCTACTTCTTGTGCGCCCTACGCGTTCCTATTTTTACTCTTCCGCTATTTGTCTTCTGCTATTAAGTAACGAATATTATAAAAATGAGAAATTTTTAAAAAACTTTGTAAGTATCATCCTCTACTTAAAGTGGCAAAACACTATAATTTTTTTTTTTTGTAGATGTCATTAAAGAGGACAAAAATAATTTGATAAATTCATAGAGCACGTGAGAAAATGGACCGCATGGCAAAAAAAATTCTCAAAAGTTTTTACTCAATTTTGTAACGACCAAATAGTTTAAGGACTATTATGAGTCATGCATTTCTAAAAGGATCTAGATAGATTCAATATGATGACTCATGAATATTTTGTTAGGATACCAAATGTTATAAATAAATGCATTCATGAATATTGCATTGTTTTGATCTTATAATATTACTTCCGTCCTAAAATATAAAAACTAATTAACCATTGCACGTATGTCAATGTTTAATTTTGATTACGAATATATTTAATTGTCTATTAATAAAAATTATAGAAATTTGTTATTTTGAAAATATTCGTTGAAACAAATCAAAAAAGATTTTATATGATAATATTTATATACTTTAAAAAAAATACGGTTAAAACAAGTCATATAAACAATGCATTTAGTCAAAATAATTTTTATAAAATGAGACGGAGATAGTAATAATTAGTTATCATCCGTTATGGCGGACCTATTTATTAGTGGTGGTGCTGTTGAAGCTTTAATTGGAGAGTTGTTGAAAGAAGCTATTCAAACAATAAAAAATGCTCAAGATTTTGGTTCCACTCTTCAAACCGGCATAGAAACTTTGAATGCTTTGTCTCCTTTACTAGAAAAGATCAAAGATTCCACTTCCAACGATTTGTTGGATCAACCCAAAGAATATAGAGAAAGGTTAGAGACTCAACTGAAAGGAATTGAAGAGCTTGTAGAAAAAAGCGATTAAGATTTCTATGGTCTTTTTTTGGGGGGGGGGGAAGAAAAACTTTGAAAATCTTTAAAATATACAATAAAAATTGGGTAAATAGACCTTTACCCCTGCAATATAGGCGACATTTGCAATACTCCTATATGAAAAAAAAATTTGAGATTCCCACCTTGCAAATTTTTTTTTATTTGTCTTACCCCCCTTACCCAACACATGGCAGCCTAGTTAGCTGGAATCTCCACTTTCCACATAATTACAAATCATATAATTTAATTTAATTACAAATATTATTTAATTTATGTAAATTAAAAATGTTAAAAACACTACTTTTATAAAAACACTCCCACAAAAACACCAGGAAAAATCCTTTCACTTTTCCACCATTGAGATTCCATCCCAAGTCCACTGAATCCTTCAAGCAATGTATCCTTCAACAACTGAATCCTTCAACCACATGGTCTTCACTATGGAACTTCACTCCCTAACTGACCCCAATTCCAAAACCCTAATCCCCAATTTCGACCTAACCCTTCTCCTCTCCGACGAAATTCTCGTCAAAATCATCTCCAATTCCGACCTAATTCGTTCATTAAGAGATCACGTGTTGCTGTTACGAGGATGTCAGAGCAAGAAACGGTGTTGGGATACATACGATGAGGTCGAAAGCGTCGTCGAGAAGAGAGAGATTGATGCTGTTGTCACGTTCTGCTTTGCTGAAAGGAAAGCCTTCGCCGCCGACTACACTTCCTCTACTCAGAAAATCAGGTGAAGGGTTGACGAAAAAGAAGAGACTTGTTGATGATGGTAAAGAAGTTGCAATGGTGGATTTGACCTCAGATGACGTCGTTTCGTGTTCGTTGAACAGTAGTCAGAAAGCGAAGCATATATGGAATCTCCATGTTTGGGTTGTGTTACTGCTTGATTTGTTTGTTTGTTTGGTTTTGTTTGTGATTTGATTATGGGAACATTTTTCTTCTTCTTTCTGTTATGTCTTTTTGTTCCTTCTGTAAAGGGATTCTTAGTTTATGTATAAATGGGAGTGAAAACCGGTTTCTGTATTAATTGGGGTTTCTGGGTTGCTTATTTTTCATCAGTTTTTTTTGTCTTTTTTTTGTTAAATTTTCTTTCCTTTTTTTCTTGATGGAAATTGCAATCTGAAGATCTTGTTATTTTCCAGTTCCTGGTTTGATAATGTTGTATCTCATGCATTGGTGTAAGAATTTGAATGTTATGTTCAATTGTGCAATATTACAGATTCATCATTTCTGGTGTTTAATGTATGTTCTTCATTTTGTGTATTATTATTACTTAGCCTATTTACCCAATAATATTTCAATAAAGTTTAATGATGTGGAGTTTTTAATGACAAGGCAAATTATGTGGATTTTAATTTAATTTTTAATTTTATTAATTTTCACGTGGCATTATCTGGTGGTGCCACGTGGAGATTCTAACCAACTAGGCTGCCACGTGTTGGGCAAGGGGGGTAAGACAAATAAAAAAAAATTTGCAAGGTGGGAATCTCAATTTTTTTTTTCATAGGGGGTATTGCAAATGTCGCCTATATTGCAGGGGGTAAAGACCTATTTACCCATAAAAATTATAAAGATTCATATTAAAAAAAATTAATAAAAAGTTGATAAAAGAATGATCAAAGATAGAAAAAATAAGAACAATTGGTGCTATTATATAGAGCTATTATGAATTAATAATCAATTAATAACCAACTCTAACTAATGAAGATTCTAATTAAATAATGGAAGTTTTGACTAAAAATCTATATTCTTAACAAAACTAAAACGTTCTTGGTGGAAATCTGTCTTTTTTCCACGTTACCAAGCTAAGCTTCAGAAGAAAGGTGAGGATTTTCAGAGACATTTAGTTGTTCATGTCCAAATGATGATGTTCGGTAAGGTAAGTGAAATTTTAGATATTCTTATGAATATGAGTCAATTTGATGGGAATAAAAATAGAGGTTTATTTGGTGTTTCTTTACGGTGACATCTTGTTTGTAGCACACAACAAACTTTTGTAAAGAGGGATTAACTTTTTAGTGCCATCGGTTTTCTTTCGGGAAAATTCTTATGGCAACTAGTACAAATATGACTTATTAATAAGCTTTTTGCTTCAGTGGAAAATATACCAGATGTAAAAAACAATATGAAATACGTTTTACATCTGATTTCAATATTATCAGAAGTAAAAAATACATAGATATAACATTTTACATCTGGCCATAATAACTCCAGAAGTAAAGGAAAATGCGGTGGCAATCCTGTAATTAGTAAGAAAATTGTCTAATTTTATTTTAATTCTGAGAATTATATCCCAGTGGTAAAAAGTTTTTATTTTTATTTCCTTTCATATAACTCATATACACGTAACAGTACTCCTCTTCTCCTCTCACAAATTCACGTAACAGAAGAACGAATTGAAACCCTAACGCGTAACACAACCAACGAACTGAAGATCATTCGTTCTTCCTCTCTCACTGAATCGCTCGGTATGCTCACTGAATCGCTTTCTCACATTTTCACTTGATTGCTCTCACTCGATTGAAGGAAAAATCAAAGCTCACGGAACCCATTGTTACGAATCGAAGCTCACTGTTGCGAATTGAAGCTCTTCCTCCGACTGAAAACGCAAAGGTACTGATTCTATTCTCAAGTTTGTTTATTTTTTTCAAAGGATTCATAGGAATTAGGTTATAATAAAGTTCATGCCTTATATTTTTTTTAATTAGGTTATAATAAAGTTTGTTTATTTTTTTAATAAATTTCTTGTCATTCTGAATCATTCTCATTTGGATCTGTTTACTCTCATTCTGATTTGTTGGGTTTATCACGCACTCTTTATTTGAGTAGAATGAATTGGTAGTGTCTCTCAAGTGGTGTTCAATGAGTAGTTTATGTTAGAATTTGTATCCTTGAGTTTCATTGTAATCACAAACTTGCTGATTTTTCATGAATAGAGTCTATCTATACCTGTAAAACAGGACTACAACTAAAGGGGTAGAAGGAATTAGTAAGAATACACCAGTCTAGGAGTTGTCATCTCTAAAGTGAAAACTGATTGTTTATATCATTTGATGTTGTATATCCTCTGTTGTGCCTAATAATATAACAATAGCATTTCACACATTTCAAAAACAAAATGATTGTTTATCCGCGAAAGTGTTGTCATTGTTGGACTAAAAGCTCCCTCAAACAAATGAAATTCAATAGAAGTAAATTACTGGTTTCACTTTGACATTGGTAGAAAATTGAAGTGAAGCTTTTCATATTAATTTTGGTAAAGATATGCAATTTGGTTAATTGTTTCTGCTGCTGCATATTGTTAATACTTAATAGCATTTTCCTGGACATAAATAATTTACGGCAAACATTTATTTCAAATTCAAGTCTCCTTATTTTTCAATTGGTATGCTAAAAGACTTTTGAAGCAATTTAAGTTGAAACTAAAATGCTTGCAGGCAGAGGAAAGAGATATTATTGGCTTACAAGATTGGTAATGTCAGAATTCTCTAGTTTTGTAGTATAAATGCAATCGATATTGATCCATTCATGATTGAGCTGCATGACAAGTACCTCTCTGTTCCACAAGGTTCGATCATAGAATGGCTTAAAATTGCTACGTATTTTGCTTAAAATTGGTGTCGGCAAAGTTCTCAGTTACGGTTAGATAAAAATTGATAACGAGGAATGACATATTGTTTCTTGAGTTTCAGGTGTACAACGCAAAATAAGAAGACAGTTGGCTGGCTGCTTCACCAGATGGTAAAATTAAGAGGCTGGGAGCAGTTTAGAGTTTAGATTGGCAGAATTTTGATTTTCATTGTTTAGTTCAAATTTGGTATTTTGTTTATTATATATGGATTTGAGAATATTTGGTTGCAGATTTTGGCGTCTAAAGTTGATGCGTATCGATGAGTAAACAGAGGGCTACTGACTTAGATCAAGGATGAGATTTTATATACTCAAGGGAATAATGAAGTTGAAGAATATTCTAGAAGGGCTGCCTGAACCTCAGTTCAGCTCTGAGGAGTATACATGTATTTTTCTGTGAGATGTTTTGGTTTCGGATTAATTTTGGTTTGCTTGAGTTGATTGAGAGTTCATTTTTATAGAAATTGTTTATCCTTGAATTTTACTGCAGGACCATATAAAACATGTGCACTCAAAGGCTTCCTAATTACAACCATTGTACGACAAGTACAACAATCATTTTAAGAATACATCATATCAACAGTGAGTAATGCTATTACTAGTTGGACATGATACATATGGACACATTTAAATATATATAAAATTATTTTTTATGCATTATATAGTCATTACGTGTTTGCTACTTTCCTACTAAGGTAATACTAGTTAATGCCTGCTATTTACCTATTGTTTACTAGTGAATATCATACTATCATGTCTGTTCTTGACTTTATAGGACTATTCAATTAGGTTTTGAATAAGAACAAAATTAAATTGATTTCTAGTTGAATTAGATAATTACAGTTTTGATTTTTAGTAAGTGGTTGCATAGTGAATCTTAAATTTGATTAATCGAACCAATTATCCAATAAGCATTTAATCGATAAAACGAAAGCGATAAAGAAATGCGATAAAGAATACACAAGACATTTTACATGCTTAGTGATTTAGCTATGAAGTGAAATATATCAAAATATGGATTTTTTGCATTATTCAGATAGCAAGCTATAGCTCCTCCTTCTTACTTGATGTTCAAATGATGAACATGCAACACAATGGAAGTGGTTTACAAGTTGAGCATAGCTGGGATGATATGCCTGTTGATAAGAGTGTTATGGTAAGGTTCAAAAAATGTTGTTATGTCCTTTGTGCTAAATTCAATTCTTAAGTTTGTAAGGACTATGGTTCTCGGGTTTCTAAGCAGGTGAGGGGAAGCATAGTAAGTCCAGATTATTGCTATTTCATCTTAAAATGTTTTTGTTCAAGTCCCTGGCTCTCTAAACATCACCTTGGTGATCATAGTTTTGATAGTTGATTTACCACTTGATGTATGTGTTAACTATACTCTTGCTAGCTAAGGCTCTGTTAATTATTTAAGTTGGTTAAGATGCTACTGAGTTTATATTAAGTGATCTCCAAAAGAGCACAAGGATAGTTTGCAGATTCTCTCTGCTTTCTCTTTTGACAGTATGTGCATAATGATAATTGTAATGTTGCATTGTCGTTGACTCTGCAGAGGCATGAAAAATTAGATCAATACTCAAACCTTCATTAATATATATGATTTTCTAATTTTGTTTCGAGTGTAGGGTGTTGAGGATGACTTAAAACATGCAGTTGCTTTTGCTCGACCCGTTAGTGTTGCGTTTGAGTTGAGGATGACTTCAGATTATACAACAAAGGAGACCTCACAAATGTTCAAAATTACTCTCCAGTCACAATCCAGATAAGTAGTGTTTTGGAAGCAGACTGGTACCTGAATTTTCTAAATTTTTTGTTGCAGTTGATGTGTTATGCAACTGAACACTGTTTTTGGTCCTAGCCTTTATGAGCGCATTTTGGAAGAGGCAATCCGAAACTTAGCAATTACGAAAGTTATCTTCCAAAATATTTGAGGGTAAAATTAAATTTTTGTGGCCTCATAACAATGTGGATGATAGAAAAGCAATTTTGTAAATGAAGCTAATGGTTGAAGGTAGATAAAAAGATAATGGTGATACATTTTTAGCCGAGAGTCGAGAGAAAACGTTGTTATGCCAATTGATTATTCACTTTGTTTGCTACGAACTGTATTATCTTTTTCCATTTCATTTTTCATAGGCTATCTTTTTCACTAATTATTCTTGTGTACTGTGCAATTTATTGTAACTTGACTTAATGTATGCTTCAAATGCATTAATAAAAAACCTTGCTGGTATGCTTTCTTTTCTTTCTCCTTGAGCCAAGAGAAAAACATTCTCTCCATACTTGAATTTTGAGAGAGAAACATTGTGATTTTTCCTCCCATTTTCAGAATTTTTTTTAAATAATTAATGTCAAGTTGTAATAATAATTGTTTTCTTTTATGTGCAGACACTTGAAGTGCTTGAATTGTTCCAAGAAATCAAAGAAAAGTTTGTTAGGTCCTTGGCTCTGTCAACATTACCTTGGTAATCATAGTTTTGATAAATGATTTATCACTTGATGTATTAATTGTACTCTAGCTAGCTAAGGCAATGTTAATTACTAAATTGGTTAAGCTGTACTCTAGCTAGCTAAGAATATGTTAATTTCTTAAGTTTTAGTCATGGTAGTATGGTGAACTATCTTGATTTAGGAAGGAGTTAGGTTTGTGTGAAGTTATTGTGTAGTGAATTGTTTTGAGTTTAATTTGGATGTTGAATGGTTGTAATTTGTTTTAATGACATTACTATTTTTGGATGATTTAGTTGAATGTTAAAGAATTTGTAGTATCATGTTCTTGTGGCAAGTTATGTTTTTGAATGTTGGTTTGTGGGTTAGATTAAAAAAAAAAAAGGATTTTTTTTATAAAAAAATTTCAGATTTTTTTAAAAAAAAAATTAAGAGTTTACATCTGTGGAGCTTGGCCAGATGTAAAAAGTCCAATTAAATGTTTTAAAAAAATAATTGAAAATATGGTTTTCACAACAGCGGAAGAACGAAGTCAGTTGTAAAAAGTGTCCAACTTACTATAACTCGTAGGCTTATGACTGACTTTTGACAGATGTAAAAGGTGCTTTTCGCCAGATGTAAAAAGTGTTTTCTGCACTGCGCGATGGTTGTTATAAACTTCAGCGATCCTCTTTCAGAAACTATCTCCTTTTTATCAATCCGAACAATTAGATCCTAGAAATGTTGAGCTATGATTGGACGAGAAGTTCATCCTCATTTGGTTGAAATCTTGTTTTCAACGTATTCACAACCGATGTAGTTCCAACTTCTTCACCAAGATTAATTGTTTCCAAACCATTTTCAGTGCAAAATTGTGGTGTTTCAAGCTCTTGATCATTTAATTGCACATGACTATTATAGATTTGAACTCCATGAGACACAGTGGGAATAGTTGATTGAGATAAAAAATGTTAATATTGATATGGGTAAGGTGAAATAGGATATGAGTAATTTTCAAAGTGTAGATTATTTTGTTGATTTGAGATAAAAGTAGAATTTTGAAAATTTGAGTTATGATGTGGGTTTGGATTATCGGATGAATTTTTTAAAGTATGAAGTATATTTTGTTGATTTGGGATAAATGGTGAAATGCCACCATTTTGCATGAAATTGGACCAAGAATTATGGTGGCTGGGGTTCATTGCCAAATGAAATGTGTTGAAGAAAAAAATTTAAAAAGAGATAAAATAAATTATTCAAATTTAGACTAAATAAATGTAGATTAAAAATTATGATCGACTGAAAATGGTTGATAACTTATTTTTCTGAAACTAAATAAATGATCTTGTGTTCGTCAGTCCGTCTTTTTTGTTTTGTTATTGTTTCGTGTCCGTTATCATAAATAATAATTTATTTTAAATTGGGTACCATATATATAAAAATGCGGTTATCTAATTCTAATAAAAATATGTTTGTTAATTTTTTTATAAGAATAAGTTTGTTAATTACTTCTCCATACCAAAATACAAGTAATTTTTTTAATAATAATAATATCTAACAATGCATGAAATATTAACATTTGTTAGACTGACTCTAACAAATGGGAACCTCTTAATAAAGTTATCTTTAGACAGACTCTAATGTTATGGCAACTCTAATGTTATGGCAACTGCTCCATATAAAAATTTCCACTATGACGTCAGGTTAACTTTTTCTTTTTTGTTAGGCTTAAATATCCTTTGTATTCCTGTATGTTCGCGAATTTTTGGTTTTAGTCCCTGTATTTTTTTTTGTTGTAAATAAGTCCTTGAATGTATATATTTTTTTGGTTTTAGTTTCTGTTGTCTGCTATCGTTACAAAAAATGCTGATTTCTCAAACGTTTGCACACGTGAGCGCTATGATGTGTCAAGTTAAGTTGATCCGGTCATAAATAGATAACCAAAATCACACTTAGGATAGAAAGAAAATGCATGCTTACATCATATAATTTTGTTTGAATTTTCACTAAAGTTTGATTTTGATCCTCCATTTATGACCGGACTAACTTAACTTGACAAATCACAGCGGACACGGGTGCAAATATTTGAAAAATCAGCATTTTTTGTAACGCAAGTAGACAACAGGGACTAAAACAAAAAAAATTATACATTCAAGGACTTATTTGCAATAAAAAAAATACAGGGACTAAAATCAAAAATTCGCGAAGATACGGGGACGAAAATGATATTTAAGCCTTTTTGTTATTATACTACTACGTCTTCTGCACTTTTGTGAAAAACGTGTAATAGACTAAACTAAAAAATTGAATGAATTAAAATCTGATTATGGTTGTTGTACTTCAGTTCACATCTTATCTTTCTCATTACTTTTAGTTGTTGCATTTCATGGTTTTGAATTTTGATCTTATAATAATTAAGAAGTCAAGGAAACTAATTTTTGCTAGATCATAGTTTTAGTTTACTTCGTATCTTATTTTCCTCATCTTATGTTTATAATCAGTCCAGATTATTTGGAGGTTCGATTTAAATCTTAAAAATGTATTCTTAATAAAAAAAAATCCTCTATTTACATCATTATTTTTTACTTGATTGAGATTTTTTTTCACCAAACATATGATATTTTATGAACATTGATAATATTTAATCATTATTATAAGGCCTCAAAATTAATCTATTGAATACATATAATATTTTATAAAAGAGTTATGTTATTTGTACAACTCAAAATGGTTATCAATTAGACAACTATTTCACATAAAAGTGAAATCTATAAAATAATAAAAAAATATGTTATAGTTGGATAGTGTAAATATAGTTGTTGGACAACCAATTTGGTGTGAAAATAACATTTCTCTTTATAAAAACTAACAATACATAACTATTATTATAGGATCTCAAAATTTTGAATTGAGTCTTCCAAAATTTTGAGGCCTAACTTAAAGGCAGGCATATTTGGAGTTAATTAGATTAACGTTTTTCATAAAATTTTGTGAGTTTAATTACTCTTTCTGGTGGATTCCGGAAATCTGATGGATTCCAGAGTTTTACTTTACAGGTTTGTCGCTTGCGAACTCGTGCTCTTAATTCTTATTATAAGATTAGCGCTTGATGATCCTTCTCGCTTCCGTACTGCGTCAATTGGTATCAAAGCAGATTTTCCCTGTTTTTTTCGTAGCTTGAACAACCATGGGAGATCAACCAATAACCAGGGCAGACCTTAAGGGATATACCACGACCCTAACTACTTTGAATGTACAAATAGCTACGTTAACTCAGTTAAACATCAACGCCAAGAACGACAACCACAAGATAAACAATCCGAATAGGGGAAGAGAACCAATTTTGGAATACTATGAGCGTAGATATTACAACAAACTGAAGGATGATTACTACAATTTTAAAATCTCCAATTCGGTATATCGTTGTCCGTTTTGTTACTACAAAGATTACTCCTTTACCGACCTTTTGAGACATGCTTCCATAATGGAAGGTAACTCGCGTAAGACGATTAAAGATATTGCTAAACATTCAGACTAATAATGTATATTCAAAGTTATCTTAATGTTAAAGTTGAAGAAAATACGCCCAAGGTGGAATTTTCCCTCTCAATAAAAGCTTATACACCTGAAATTGATGTGATTTCTTTGTCTATCGAAACACTAGATGAAAACGAACCATCTCTTCTAGAAAATCTCAATGGTCCTGCTAATCACTCCAAGCAAAAGGAAGTTGAAGTAGAAGTTGAACAAGAGACTTCGGTTGAAGTTGACAAAATCCAAAGATGAGAAGAAAGATGAGGTTGATGAAGGCGGAGATGAAATTGAGAAAAAACAAAGCGTAAGTTTTGTTAAGTTACCCACAAAATTTCATGAGAAGTCATACACCCCCAGTTGGAGTGAAAAGAAGCTTGATGGAATAGTTAAAGAAACTATCAACTTTAAGTTAGAGGTTACTCGACAGAAGAAGAAAGCAGATGTTAATAAACACATGATATATAAATATATGGTAGCTATCCCGAATTTCTTGACTATATCTGATACTTTCAATGTTGCTGAAAGTCATGAGTATCAAGCCTTTGATCATGATGAGAACTTGAGGGTCGAGTTCTTTTAAAGTGGAGGAGAAGGTAAAGTCACCAAAGATACTTAGGTATGACACATTTATGTGGGCATCAGATAGTTATGCACAGAATTGGGTATTCGACCCTGGCATCAATGGCGGAACTAGGATTTTTTTTCTAGGGGGCCGCTAAAAAATTTATAGTACATAAATTATATATGAAAATTAAATTGTGTAAAAAATTGACCATCATTATCAAAATTGATCATCAATAAATTAAATTACATACTTTAAAATAGTATTTTATGTATGTCAAGTGACTTGAAATAAACGATAATTAACTTTGAACTAATGCTCGTACAAACTTGGTTAATAAAAAATCATATTTTTATTACGTTACACTTGTTTTTTTACGCAATTATATTACACATTAAAAGAAAATCTGCATTTTCAATTGAAAATAGATGTGTTTTTTTAATATAAAAAAATAAAAATTGTGTTGTTTTTTTTTGTGTTGATACACACACACACACATATATATATATATATATGAAAATTAACTTTATTTAGTGGCTTGAACAATGTTAATTTTTCAACAGAAATTGATTTTCTTTTAGACAAAAAGATAAAAAAGCAGCCACCAAGGAAAATTGATTGTCTTTTAGAAAAAAATATAAGAAAAAGCAGCCACCAAGGGTTGAAACCACAACCACTTAGGAAGTGGGCGTTTCTTCATCCGCTCGGCTAGCATTAATCTTTGTCATTTGTTCTCCCAAAGCGTTATATATACTATGTATTTGTTAATTTTTATAAAAATATTATGGGTATAATAATAATTTCTTATTTTTTTGGGGGTGGCCGTGGCCACCATCAGCCACCCCCTGGTTCCGCCTCTGCCTGGCATTCGTAATATCCCTACCTTTGCACAGAATTGGGGATACATGGGGATAAAATGGGAAAGAATACCCCCTAACATGGAAAATATAGATGGTGATGATGATTATTTTAGATGGTGGATAAAGGAGAGTGGAAGTACTCCGCTCAATCTTTACCCTATTGGCATCCATATACATGAAACACTTGACTATATGATTAAGATAAGGGCAATTAGGTAATTTAATATATATGCGGATGGATGTTCGGGTTTCGGGTGTGGGTTTAATACTACCCAAATCCACACCCATATATTCGGGTGTGGGATGAACCCAAACATAAACTCAGTCAACTCGGGTTTCGTCCATTGACTTGGGTTTGAGTTCAGGTGGATCTATCGAGTTTGGGTTTTCCTAATGCTAAAGTAATAATGCAGTGAAGTTGTTAAGAAACAAGAATGCAGTGTCCGTTAGGAAAAATTCTCATCCCACCCCCCAGAATTCTTTCCCCTCCCCTGATTTCCAATTTTACCTTTGATTCAAAAGTTCGGAATGCGTATTCCGAGATTTTTCTATTGCAAATTCAGCAAAAATTTCAAAAAAACACATTTCGAAGTTCATTTTCAAGGCAAAATAAAAGTTCGAAAAACGTTTTCAGAACTTTTTAAACAAGAGCAAAATCGAAATATTGGGGAGTGAAAAAGAGTTGTGGGGGCTGGGATGAGAAATTTTCGTCCGTTAGCTAGAAGGAGAGGCATATGAAATGATTCCTTCGCAGCAAAACTCGATGTTTTCTCTTCCAGCCCCACACGTTTCTTTTTTACCCCCGAGTTTCCTGTTTTGCCCTTAACGAAAAACTGTGGTTTCTATAAACCGGATTTTTTTTACCTTGAAATACAGCTTTGGTTTTTATAAACCGAAATTTCCTGAAACTTGAACTAAAAAAATTTCAGATATTTTTATTAAGGACAAAATCAGATATTTTGGGAATATAAAAGAAACACCAAGGACTGAAAAAGAAATTATCGCAAAACTCGAGCAACGAGCATAGGCCCACATTGCTTTTTAAAAAAAATAAAAAAGAAATCGGGCCAGTATAAGTAGTCCACTAGCCATAACTATGAGAAGCACTAGAATCACGTTAAAAACTCAGTTGGTAGCTAGCTGGCAAGGTGCCCTATATATATATATATATAATAGTTAAGGGTATTAAAAAAGTAATATTATTTGTATTGGAAATATTAATTTTTTTA